>CM060900.1:26368651-27684901 GCA_030762935.1 Hymenopus coronatus | reverse complement strand
ACTATAAATCATCGTTTATTCTTCTGTCAAGAACCACTTCTCTAAATTTCATGCATTGTTCTAATCCTTGTAAACTACAAGAGCCTAGTGATTCATAGCATCATGCAAGAAATCACAGGGATTCCTGCTGCAAAGCTTAGGCCAATGAGCAAAATTATTTTGAAAGGTAAGCCGCCTGTTTGTGAGCAGAAGGTTGACGTTTCCAGCATTTACTGAAAGGTAAAGATTTTAGTCCGTCTCTACCGGCATAACTTTCCCGGCAACTCTCGGTTATCTCGCCCAATGTGGAGAGGCCACGAGAGGGGTTACCTTATAATTTAAAGATCCCACATTTGTAATGTTTGATTCTCCTTATCTATGTCAAAATTTGAAGCCATTTTCTCAGGTTCAGGTTCAGCTTTATTTTCATTTTCACATATTCAAAATATTTTCTTTTCCTACAAAAATACAGCTAGGGGTGTGACAATTTTTCTCGAAGCACTGAAGAATGTGTGTAATAAAATATCTGGTCGTATTTTTAAATACAGATTACCGATTAATTTAAAAAAAGGTTTATCATAATAAAGCGCTTTTTTTTGGCACTTTTTTCACTTTGTGATATTTTTTTTTTAAAAAAAGGCTATCAACTATAGAAACTTTTCAAACCGACCAGTTATTACAAAGCTGTCTAGGAATGTCATTTAAAAATGGTACATGTAGCTCGATAGCTGTAGGAGAAGATCGATTTTGATTTTTGCTAACTAAATTTAATAAATAAATTAATATATCCAGAATAAAACCACATATTTCAATGAAACTTGGTATGGTTACTTCTTTTGTTACCAGTAAATGACTGTGAAAAAAATTAAATCTCTAGTTTTAATACTATATTAAATCACTTTGGCCAGTTCGGTTTTAAATTGAGTTTGTTTACCTATGGACGCTCTTTAACTGCTGCGGCTTTTAGCATGTCATTCTATATTTGCCGTGAAAAAGAACTTAATTTTGCTCAGAGGTCTCTTTATCAGGCTTGAGGTTCTTTTATATGTCTGTATTTATTCTCTGCAATTAGGTTCTGTCCGGTGGCATAGTTAAATGTACAAAATTAACTTACAACAATAATCTTACAGTTAATAATAGTAATGCAACTAACATACAACATAGATGGTTTTGAAATATCTTGCTACTTATTATTCAGTATAGCAATACTTAAGTGAATTACCAGCATGTTAAACAGTTACTATGAAGCCTCAATATAAATAGTTACAGAGTCTTAATTACTTCACACAATATTTACTTTAATTAATTATCTTACATTAAATTACCCCTAAACTTCTTTAAGTTAAGAGGGCAGCTGTAAAAGGCTGCTACAGGCAATTTATGCCATTCTTCAATGGTCCTATTAGCAAAAGAACAATTTCCTTCGTTGGTTCTATATCTTCTATCCTTAATTTTATACAAATAATCGTTTCGTCCGTAATATTCCGGGTTTTCTAACTTCTTTCTAACGCCCACCCATGCATTTAGACCAGCGTTAGTGCGACTAGCCTACGTCTTTTTCGCTTAATTTTAGCCGCTCCCATTTATTCTCTTCGCCTTTGTAAGCCCAAAATCTTTACCTGTCTTTACATGCCGTAAACCTACGACATGGGATGGTTATGTAGGCATATCGGGGAACGAACTAGCAGATCTGGCGGTAAAGACTGCGGCCGCAGAACCCATGCTAACATCTGCAGACTGTAGGCTTGTTGTGCGGAGAGCGGTACTTTCGTGCTGGCATGCAGAGTGGTCCACTCTCTGTGGCAACAAGCTCAGGGAGGTGAAGGACCTGCCTGTATACTGGCTGATCTTTCGTTTATCCAGCCGGGAGGAAGTGATATTGGCTCGCTTCCGTATCGGCCACTGTATCTTTACACACAGCTACCTATTGAGAAAGGACCCTGCCTCTATCTGTCCGCTGTCCAGGCAAAATTTATTGATAGAGTGTGCTCTTCTAGCACAAGTACGAGGCATTCTGCAACTGTCGGATAGTATAACGAGCTCCTGGCGGATGATACCGGTGCCGTGATGAAAAGGAGTTTTACCTTTGTATCTTTTACTATCAGGATTTACTTTTATTTTATATATTGTGACACGACCCTGCTATAGTAGCTGTGTTTTTAATTTTAACACATGTGCATCTTAAGAAGGAGGATTTGATTTTAGTTCCTACTTTTAGTTCCGCTATAGGTGGGTATAATTTTATTCGATTTTATCTTCAATTTTAACTATCAATTTTATTGATTTTATCTTTTGTTTTAACACTGCTTTAAAACAGGACTCTGATAGCCCCGTAGTTGAACGCCCTTAAACTTCACTTATCATCATCATTACAACACAGGATCAATGGCTTTACTTCCCTACCGTGCTAAGAACTTTTGCACCTGAAAAAAATCATTCGCCCGCCACTGATATGAGACCGCGACCTTGGAAACCAGAGGATAGCATGTTACCCCCAAACACGGAGGGCGACTATAAGCTTGGTGTGCCTCTAAGTTATGTTAGGGATAGCACCTTGGGGATGGATAGCCGAACACATTCGCATACCAGTTGCATACCTACCGAGTAGAGACTAACCTGCTTTGGTTACTGCACGCGCCACATGTAAACAACCTGCAGTGACGCGTTGGGGAATGTGGCTCGAACGCAGCACTATATGTACTATGCTGTATATTACAATTCGGTTTTACAGGTAGTTAATGCCTTTAATGATTGGGCATTCTCTTCAATCAAGATTGTAAAACCTCTTTCTTCAAATGGATTGCACGAAGCTTTGCCATTCATACAGAAGAACTTTGCAGATATATCTACGACAAACACAAATTTGGAATCATTGAACTTTGAAATGTCTCGAGCCCTGAAAGCTGTCGATGAATTTGTGCCATCAATTAATCAAAGACCCCGTGACACCTGTTTCAGACCGTGTGAAAAAGAAAGTGTAGACAAGTGTGTGGAAAAATCTTCAATAATGAGTGAAATACGAAATGTGCTACGAGGTGTTGGTACGGAAATAATTTCTTGTGGAATTCCTTCCCCAATAGTCGATGATGTGCCCTATATTTGTTTTTCACAATAAGAAACCTGTTTATGTACAAATCTGAGACGATTCACATTTGAGGCTTGCGAATGTATGTTGTTGTGCATTGCAATCTATTTATTTTAAGAGAAATTGAAACGGATAATGATGCTGATGACTTGTTGCACAACAGAAATTGAATGTTTGTAAAGGAAAAATTTTAGTTCCCGTAAATTCGTGGTTTACCATGTTTACCACCCATCACACCTCTGCTAGTGAAAAAAATCACAGTCTACCACGCAACCACTGCTCCATTTTCCTTCTATAAGTACCACTACACATTGTCAACACATCACAAGTATATACCCTGCTGCGCTAACCTCGATTCTGTCCCGCTATCGGTCCCCAAGATTTTATCCCTAGTTATCGTACTACAGGATTAGAGAAACAGCCCAGGAGAAGTTTGCATGATAAAAGTCCCGTTGCAGTGCACCACAGTTTCGAGGTTTCTTAACTAAAGTCGTTGTGCAGCTTACCAAGAAGTTTACAGAACCGTTTCTGAGCAACTCCGTATATTGGAGCTTAAATGATTCAACAAAACACAAACTAAACTTTATTTGCCGTCTTTCTTTTCCTTCAGAGCGCGTTGGAGTAAACTCTGGGTGTATTTTGCAAAGGAAGCAATTTCGGGACGTTGTTTGTATATGTGTGTGGTTTTGTTTCCTCTTTCTTGTTCTTTCGTTGCAACAAAGATTCTCGTGCTGTCGCTTTGTACTGAAATACGTAAACCTAAAAAGGAGCTTCAAATTGGATAAACTCTTCTTTCAGAATTTCGAAGCTTCATATTCTCTCATATGCAAAGCTTTAGAGGAGAGGGTTCTTGGAGCGGTGGCGGAACATATGAAATGGTTCTGAAACTGGAGGACCGAGGAGCAAGGAATTTTACGACTCTGGAGGAGAAGCATAAAGCAAAATTGATTGCCATGCAGGGAAGTATTTTTATTGAATTTTAATGTTAGAACTTCTTTTATAACTATGGGGTATTCGTAAGAAGAAGAAGTTGTAGAAAATGAAATAGCATCACTGCCCTTTGTCGTACCTCTCATTTTTAACCAAGCAATGGATGTCATTATTCTTCTCGTAATAACATGCACTGAAGTTATTCCTGCTATAAAGATGGAGCCGTTTTAAAGTCCGCATATAAATGTTACACTCAGGATATGTATTAGGCAACATTTCAATGTGATTAACGTAATCATAACATTTTTACCTTCTCTACTACGAATAGTGTATAGGGGAAGTACATATTGCAATATTCCTTCCACCCTAAAAGTCGAGACCGATATTTCACCGCAAATATGTTTTCGTCCTTCCGGAATAAAATATCATCAGTCTCATGACTTTCCCTAGCTGTTTCACAAACAAACTTTCCTTACAAAAGATTGTTCTTTTATAAATTCCATGCTAATCGAGATAAAATTAGCAGATATGTTCTTATTACTTGCTTCCCTGTAAGTAGAAAAGGAATAAAGTAGCACCCAGGCTAAGGCGATAGCCAAACTTTTCAAAAAACTGGCCGCTATGTGAAAAAATTGAAATTCGTTTCGCTTTGTACGGCCAGAGGTAAAGCAAAAGAGAGATGAAACGAAAGATCATCTCCCGCTTGAGACAATTTCAAATAGCTTAAAATTAAAACCAAATAACAAGGAATATCATGGTTAACTCTACAAAAAATGTATGTGGCAAAATATTTGATTTAACGAGGTCTATATTTATCGTGTTTTAAGTTTTTGTATATCTCTTACGTTTTACCAGTTATGCACAATTCAATTTGAATGAAGACTTCTTCAGTGGCTATTCCCAGAAAAGTCAAGATATACCTTTTATTTGTAATGTCACCTTTAATATACGGTATTTTAATCAAAATCATTAGAGCCATTTTTGAGAAAAACAACATTTTCGAATATGTTTACATGCAAAAGGTTGATTGTGGTGGAGTAATTTTTTGGAAAACCTTTGTGGCTCATCCCTGGAAGACAATGAACTAATATGCCAAGATTGGTATTTAATGGTGTTTTGGTTTTTGAGCTATGCTATCCACACACACACACACACACACACACACACACACACACACACACAGCCATACGTACCTTTATCTAAAATTCATTTTTGATCCAGGGGACCTGCAAATATATTCTTCCGGCGATATTTCGACATTGTATTTTGGATGGAATACAATACCTTCTGTGTTTACTATAGGCATAGTACGTGCAGAGAAAGTGAAAAGCAGTTTTAGAAGTTATGTTAACAGCATAGCTCAATACCTTTTGAATACCAAATTTGGCGGTCCATCTTCATTCCATACATCAATGTCATCGCCTGCAGTGCCACAAGTAGTAAAAGAGGGCGTTAAATAGTATCCAATAAAAATGGTCGATAGTTGATGGCCTTGAAATTCCTTTAATTTGCATAACAGGAAGGGGGGGGGAATACGAATGATGTCTTCTTATTTGAGGAAGGTACATTTAAATGTTACGAAATTTAAAACAAATACAAGGAATATCTGGGAAGTTATCAACTACACACAAAAAATGTATTTGATATAATACCTGTATCGTGTGTTATAACAACATGTACCTTTTCTGTGTAGTATACCTTTTATGGTTTACTAGTAATGCTAACGTCATCCGGGATGAAGAATGCTTCAGAAGCTATTCCCAGAAAATTCAAGATGTACCTTTCATTTGTCCTTTAAATAGCATTAATGTGTATCATTTTAATCAATATCCTTCAGGCCATTTTCTGAGAAAAATCAACATTTTTTAAAAGTCTTCCATGGAAAAAGTAGTACGGGGTGGGGATTTTCCAAAAAAATCTTCGAGATACATCCCTGGAAATACTGAACTTAAGTTTGAGTTAAGCGGACCACTAAAATTGTGTGTTCCGTTCACATGTATTTCTCTACCTGTTCCACAACAAGCACATTTGTATGACTATCTCAAGCTGATCGTGACCAACATTAGTACAGTTGTGCTATTACTTAGTTCCTTGTAAGTAGAAAACAAATAGTTGAGCAAGACTTCTATAACCTGGATGCTATGCGATTGAAATTCGGCTCTCTTAGCATAGCTAGCAGTACACCAGCACCTTCCGTTTGATAAAAGTTAAATTATTTTAAAATTGAAACCAATAACAAGGAGCTACTCGGAAACGGTTACGTTTGCAAAAGAGTATGTGACATAAATGTGTGTTCTTTTAACGAGCTCTACATACTTAGTGTAGTAAGATTTTGTCTATCTCTTTCGGGTTCGATCCCAAGCGACCGCGTGTGAGATTTGTGGTGGACAAAGCGCCGCAGGGGCGGGTTTTTTCCGGGTGCTCTGGTTTCCCCGCCATCACATTCCACCGGTGCTCCATATATTACCAGTGTCATCTCCTGCGGTGCCTTGGTAGTAAAAGCGGGCGTTAAATACTATCACTATCTATCTCTTACGGATTACCAGTTATGCAAAAGCCGTTCAGGATGAATAGGACCTCAAAGGCTGCTCCCAAGAAGTTCCAGATATTTATTTGTCATGTACATATATTTAATATACGGCATTTTAATCAAAATGTGATCATTTTTGAGAAAAAAAGATTTTTGGTAAAATTTTCAACGTAAAGGGTAGTTTGGAGTGGTACATTTTCTAAAAAAAATTTGTGCCGCATTCTTAATAAATCCTGAACTTAAGGGCATGAATGATTGAAATTTCATGAAAAATCATAGAAAATGGACTTTTTTGCTGTAATTCCATAAAATAATTTAAATTTTCCTGAATACAAAAAAGTGTAATTGGTCACCAGTTGCCATTTTAAATGCTTTAAGTCACTGGAGTTGCAGAGGAGCACAAGAGGTGAAAATGTTCTGCTAGGAAAACTTCAGTTCGACGAGATCTCATTGGCAGCATCCAAAGTAAAAAGCAAAGTTATGTAAAACAAAAGCAGCAATGTAAGGAGAAACGGACAGAAAAGGCAGAAGCAGAGGAGAGGAAAGGGAAAGCATAGAGTCCAACCTACCAGCCTGGTGGATTTTAATGTGAACCATGCTTTCAAATCTTTCCTTGTTTTCTCGCTATTGATATTTTCAGCATTTTTCTTCCTGTAAAATGCTCCTTTCGGAGCACTTTTTCTGTTACACAAATACAATTTTCTTTTTAGTGGCGTGACAAAAACATAAGCAAATTTGATCGTAACTGCCATAGCAAAATGAATGACAATTTCACTGTAACGATTTACATTATATTAAAGATGTGGTATAAATGTCAATAAGCTAACATTATTAGTTTGGAATTTCAAAGTCCTTAAATATCCAGCTCGGTATTTAACCTACTTCTCATTTTTGAGCTATTCTGTTCACAGACCCACACACACACACACACACAGAGACACGGATCTTTTCTAAAATATATATATATTTAGATTCAGGGGACCTCAAAGATTATATTTGCTGTGAAATTTCGACAAGAAGTACAATATTTTCTCTGCTTATTATGTACATAGTACACTTAGAGAAAGTAAAAGTTTAGTTTCTTTCTGATTGAGGGAGTTTGAAAACAAAATTTTTGAGGTGAAATCTCTATATAGAATCTCTGGATGTAATGCAGCATTTTACTGATTTATCTACATGTATGCTGTACGTGTAGGAGAAAGTAAAGCCGCGCACTTGCGGTCATTCAGCATTGTGAGGTATAGGTATAGAAATAGGGTAGAGTTGTTTACGAAAACAAATGAACTGCCACTTAATGACTTTTAGCGCTTATAACGTACTAACTGGATGCAGAGAAAAAGCGATACTACGAACAATAAGAGGTAGCGCCCATAACAAGAGCTTTGGCGCAGTATGGGGTAGTGAACAAATTTTGGAAACGGTCGGCATCCTGCTCATTATGTCGAGAGATGTAATGTTTGTGTTGATATCACTTCTATTGCGTGTTAAAATGTGGTACTGCAGCTTGTCCGATATGTTCACTGCTTTGTGTTGGGGCTCTCGTATTAAACAAGCAACACTCAGGCGTTAGGTTTTAGAAGCTGCAATCTGCGACAGGTGTTCGGAAGTAATATTGCCTTTGGGTTGTTTCCCAGGATAAACACTCATATAGAAAAATCTGATGTGTTCTGCTAACATAACTTACTCTAGCTGTCCTATCTATATACAAACTAATTTTACAAAAGATTATTCTTTGATGATAATGAAGTGGGGTTAGGGATGTACAACATTTAGGTCATTAACACCCCTATAAAAGTAAAGCGTGGCTTCAAGCACAAATAAAAGTACCTAGAATAATAAAACGTAGATAGATAATCACCTTAGTCAGCAATAAAATCCGCTGGACATAAAAATGTCAATGGCAGAGCCAATAGAAGCTATACTGCCTTCCTGGTCGAGTACTGCAAGCTGATTTCCCGGGTTCGATTCCCGGCTGGGGCGGAGAATTTTCTTTAAATAGAGTTACTCCCTATCCCCCACAGAGTCTGGAAGCATGTGTGTGAGTTTGAGGAAAATAAAACATTTAAACCCAAAGTAAAGAACCCACAGACAACGAGTTGTTTCTAACACAAAGCACTCGATATGACCTTGGATGTTAAAGGGGACTATATAAATGAAACAATAATAAAAATGAAAAATAGAAGCTAAGAACAGTATTAAAAATTGAACTAAAAAGATGTAATTAAGAATAGTTCCTCCGGGCTAAAATTCTATGGGCCAAAAATTGTAAAACGTGTAAAACCTAAGCTGCCACTACTACGTTATCAGAGGTGGAAAAAATAAAATAATAAAAATCAAAGTAAAACTAGACATCCAGATTAAAAGATACATAAGATAAATGTTTAACCGTCCGCAAGGATCTCTCTTAAAGTCGTGGACATCTGCAGAGCGGCTCGTGATGAGCTAGACGAGCACACTCTAGAGACACCGACAGTTCCTGTCCACAGAGCGCACAAATAGAAGCAGGTTTCCTCTGAAGTTGGTAGTTGTGAGTAAAACGACAGTGGCCAATACGCAATCCTCACGACGAGAGATACGTGAATAGGTTACCCAGTGCGGAGAGACGACCACTCCTCATGCCAGCACAAAATCATTACCCTCCGCACAACAAACCTGAAGTCTTCCGATGTTGCACAAAAGATGCTGATACTGGGTTTTGTGGTTGCCGTCTGCCGATTACTCTTTCATCTATATCGTTCTAATCAAAATAAACATTAGCAGAATTGGTCATATTACTTGCTTCTTTGTTAGCAGAAGGGAAATAACTAAGTACATAAGGTTAAAGCGAAAAGCGATAGTCAGAACTTCTAACAGATGGTCGTTATGTGAAACAATTGAGGTTCGGTTCGCTTTGCATGGCCAGCAGGTGACTTTCCGTTTAAGAAAGGTTTAGGTAGTTTAAAATTTAAACCAATATGACAACGAGATCTACATTTTCTGTATAGCAAGTTTTTGCCTATCTCTTACGGTTTAACAGTCATAGAAATTTCTGAAAAATTCAACCAGAATAAATATGTCTTCAAAGACTATTCTCATAACACTAAAAATGTACGTTGTATTTGTGATGTAAACATCTTTAACATTCGGTATTTTAATCAAAATCGTTAAAGATGAAACGAAAGGTTTAGGTAGTTTAAAATTTAAACCAATATGACATACTGAGATCTATATATTTTTTTTTTGTATAGCAAGTTTTTGCCAATCTCTTACGGTTTAACAGTTTTACAAAATTCTGCAAAATTCAACCAGAATAAAGATGTCTTCAAAGACTATCCTCATAAAACTCAAAATGTACGTTTTGTTTGTGATGTAAACATCTCTTACATTCGGTATTTTAATCAAAATCGTTTGAGCTATATTTGAGAAAAACAACATTTTTAAAAATGATTCTGTGTAAAGGGAATTTGTAGTGGGGGACTTTTTTTTTTATAAGCTTCGTGTTGCATCCTTGGAAGATACTAGTCGTAAATACCATTTAACGGTATTTTCGTTTTTGACTTATGATGTCCAGACACACGGAACGTTTTCTAATTTTTTAGCTCAGGGGACCTCAAAACATGTATTTACCGGGAAATCTTGGTATCAGTATTTTGGATGAAGTAGAATACATTCTCTACCTACTATGTACATCGTACATGCATGCTAGAGAAAGTAAAATGTTGTTTCTACTTTGTCCTGTTGAAGACGATGCATCTGTGAAGTGTGGAGAATCCACAGCGTGTAAAACATCTGAGATTAATGCCAGCTGATATATGCAATAATGGTCATAATTTTGTCATGTATAAAATTCTAGTTAGTATGGCTATTTAAAAGTGTATTGTAATTGCCTAAATTCATTGTTATAAAAATGAGTCACGTGATACATTTTAAAATATATTCACATTTAAAAAAACATTTTTACAGTAAATAAGTTTAAAAATAGGTGTGACATGTTATATTTTTCATGTAAGCCTATCAGTGAAGAGGAATAATTACTTTTCGTTCTGCCCAAAACTCGTGATTTTTCAAAATTTAGTACATTTATTTCTAAAAATTGCAGCGCGATTTAGAGGTGCTGGTCCATTTTCTTTAATGTACTCTTGAGAGGTAGTATAAACAACCTTGAACAAATAATTGAAAAACTGCATCATATGGAGTATTTTGGGTATGGAAAAGTGCTGGTAAAAATTTTGCGAGAAAACAAGGTGGGTGTGGCTATTAATTTGCATGCACCTACTCATGCATAGCTTCAGTTAATTGGTAGCTAAAGTGCACCAATTGGAAAAATAACGTTTTCCTAAGGTTTAGAGTTTATATCATTTCATTCTGAAAAGAAAAATTCTCACAGACCTTAAAGATCAACATATCTGTTCCTTAGGGTTACAACTTGAATATCAAAATGTAAACTTGTAAGGGCTAATATTTAGTGGTTGCTTCAGCATTTAAATTGCTTCTTCAAAGCAGGAAAGAAGAAATAGTCGCTGGTTGCTGAATTGTAAACAGAATGGTCTAGAGTTCACGCAAACCAATTCTGGTGCATTGTGGTCCCTAGGGCTTAGTTCTGGCATCTGAAGTCTAGTCCTTCGAACAGAATCGAACTTTGTAGAAATATACCAAATTGCCCGTATTTGACGCGTGCAGATGTCTGTTCGTGCGTTAAGAGTGGCAGAACTCAGCGGGACAATTTCAAGTTAAAACCCGCCAGTTATCCACTGCCGGGTTGTAATTTTAAGTAGCCCCGTTCAGTTCTGCAAATCTTAGCACACGAAGAAATATCTGAACGCGTTAAATACGGGGCAGTTGGGCCACTAGTACATCTCAGTTCTATGACTGTTGGGCACACGTTGTTCTGATCTTCTTCTCTTAAACAGAAAATATCTTGGTAGCCTTGCGTAACAAACACGCACAGAAACTCCTGAGCATTAAAGCCAGGCAGAAACAAAGTGAACTTGAACTGTTCCTGGAACTTGCGCAGTCAGATCACAAGCTACGACACCCCAATAAAGATTGTAGACAGCACTCACCAAACCGTGTTTACCAGCCCGTTATGCAATCATGGTCGCTTTTGTTTACATTGCTTGCATTGATACAATCCTTTGAGTGTATTTAACTTACCACCTATTTAATAACAATAATAACGACAGCAATAATATTAATAATACAAGAATTATGCTTATTATTACAAAAGATTAACAACTAAAGGGAAAACACTGTGCGCATCTTTTCTTTGGTGCAGGTTTTACGGGAAAAGAAGGGTCGAGCAGTATTTTATCTTTGAGGCTCTCTGTCACTATGATGAATAAGATATCTAATGCTCCGTGAACTAGCCGAATTACTAAACGAAATACAGCGCACATGCGTGTGCGTGAACTCTAGCATCTATAGACTGAATCCTTAACATAGAAGCATTAATTGTATAGCGTACTTCATGTCTCAATGGTGTTGCTCAGCTATGCTTCCGAAATTGCATGAAACCTACCGAATGAAGACTAGAGAGCCGAGCGCCCAAGAACAGGTTCGCACATAATAGGAAAGTTTACCTTTGAGAGTGCCTCATAACTTGTAACCAAGCTTTACTTATTCAGTTACACTATATAGCTAAGAATGCAATTATAAGCCAATTACGTAATGGATCTACGAATGAAAGTCCTTTATCCCTGAAGGAGTGGTCTTCTCTTGCGAGAGAGAGCTCGTTTAGAACTCTTGCGTGGAGCTAGCCCATATAAGTGGAATTATGATCTCACTTCTTTTGAGATTTGTCGTTTACATCCATTGATTACTCCCCAGTACACGCAGTTTTCACTTCCCTTCAACATTAGATGTGCATACTTGTCAATTGCTGTCGGCTCCTTGAGGTGTTTCTCCAGTCAGTGCGGTTCCTTGTTGTCGTCGACCAGTGGGCTCCTACTTCATTCTTAAGGTGTCGACCCATTTATTTCCGGGTTTTCCTTGGCGCCTCTTTTCGACATGAGGTAACCGCATTGTAGCTACTATGCCCACCTAGTGCTCTGAAGCTTCGCCACGTGGCCTCCCCAATACCATTTCGTTGTTCCAAGTTGGCTATCTCCCTTATTCTATTGTGACGTATTTTTTCTCAAGGGGATATTCCTGGCATGTTTATTTCCATCTTCCTTTGGTATATCATCAATGCATTTCTTTGGTGTTCCGTCAAATTCTAGGGTTGACATCTATATAAGAATGATGGAAATACAGGAGTCTAGATTTTGCTTCTGATTTTGTGGTTAAATTTCTTGTGTCGTAAAATATTTTGCGCTGTTGCTATCCTGAGGTTTAGTTCTTTATTCATAGGGGTTTAAAATGTAAACATATTTCCACAATTTGTATCCAGCTTGACATACTTGCTTGTATTATAGTCAGTTTGACAACCTGAAGAATGAAATGTAACAACTGGATACAAGTTATAGAACTTAAATTGAGCATATTTAATTTTGATTATAGAATGGCAAACTTTTTAGGGGTTTAGTGGAATAAGGGGGATCCGTCAAAATTGTATCTCTTGGGGGGTATTTGGTAATTAATAAAATGTGTGTGACTTGCACAAAAACTGGGTGTTGACAATATGTTCATAATTGTTTCTTCGACTAAGGAACGTAAGTGTGTGTGCTGACAGAATATAAAGAAAAAGTATTACGGTTTAATTTAAAATTCTGTGGTTGAAGCCCTTGTGCCGGGGTTCCATGGAAATATTTTCATATAACAATTTGGAAGGACCGTTTCTCTAATAAGATTTAGATTTCTTTGTGTTTTTTTTAAATAACCTTGAAGTGGGCCACACTGTATATCGATTCCAGTCTATGTAGAAAATTCGGGCGGGATAACTCAGACGGTTTAGTCTGTGGCCAGCATTCGGGAGGTCACGGGTTCATTCCCCCGAGGTCGGCCTACCTTACCCATTGGTTTTTAGGGGTTCTTCCCGGTTTGCTAGGCGAAATCAGGGTAGATTCATTACATCCCTAGAATTTTTGCAGTCGTTCTCACCATTTCCTAGTTATCTCTCTCAGGCTTGCAGAATCAAGCTACAGTGTTAAGCGGGTTGAGAATGGATGGTGGCTTAAGATTAATCCTGGCGTCGTCATAGACACCCGTCTTTGGTCTCCCTCTGGTGGACCGGCGGAGTCTTTGAGCTCGTGAACAAGAACCGTTAGAGACCCCGTGCTTTGTTTCCGCTTGTGATCCGGATCTGGTGGCTCTTACGGGCTCTCCCCTCATCCCTCCCTGGGTTACGCTAGACGTAAAGATGCCTCAAAGATCCCATCCGTGCGTAATCCCGTGTTCCAAAACTGAAAGTTTTCTTTGTTGGCTTTCATTCCGAATTATACTAAAGTGGTGTGTAGGTGCAACGAATATAAACGTCTAGACCAGTCATGTCCTAAGGATATACTGACGTCACAATTTCGTTTCCTCCCATTCCAATCAAGAGGAGAAAATGCTGTGAGTCACCCATACCCTCAAACGTGCGTACAATGGTGTGTGTGAACAGCTTAACTAGAAAAAGAGAGTACGTTAAATACCAAACGTTATACTTAGGTTCAGCTTCTTTCAAGAATGTGACCCGAAGATTTTCAAGAAAACCACTCATCCGAAAGTACCGTTTACGTGCAAGCATTTTCGAAAATGTTTCCTTTCTCAAAAGTGCTCTTAACGATTTGGTTAAAATACCACGAGTTTGCTATTTTCAACACAAAAAATGAGTACCTTGAATTTTCTGGGAATAGGCTTGGAAGCCCTCTTCTCTCTGAAGGACTTGTGTATAACTGGTACACCGTAAGAGATAGCCAATTATTACTAAGCAAAATATGTAGATCTCGTTAAAACTCACTAGGTTTTTTGTGGAGTTAGCCATCTTCGAGAATTCCTTGTAATTGGTTTAAAGTTTCTAATACTTAATACTATTCTCAAATGGGGAGTAGTCATTCCTTTTTCTTTCTTTCTTTCAAAACAACACTTGATGCAGATGAGTAAGACCTTGTTATTATAGGCATCATATTACGTCACATAGCGGAATGCGCCAATGTTTCACACGGAGTGGAATGACTTAATGGGTCTTTCCCTCTGTTGTTTCAGTTTGGACGTGCCTAGTCTAGATAGCCGATAAATAACTGTGTCTCGAAATGTACTCTACAGACCTGCAGACATACATTTACAGAAACCAGTAGAAAAGTTTCTTCCTTGAGTTTGTCAGCATTATGCGAACTCCGATCCAGTTGAAATTGCATTACTAGTTCAGCTTTTTGGTATGCTTTTCATATTCCTTCCTTCTTTATCGTTGTTATAGCCGAGCTCTCCGCTTTTCCCACAAAAAGAGTGCTTGGGCATAATATCAGACGGGAGGAAATAAAGTAAGGGTTAAGAAAGGAGAAGAAGAGAATGAGAGTGCAGTAAGCTGTGCAAAGAATAATAAAGAAAAAAAGCGTGGTTACCATCACCGGCGTATATAAAGAAAAGACGATAAGCTCGCAAACCTTGGAGCACAATTCATCACGCTTCCAAAACCCTGAAGCAGTCGCGTGATTGTTGAAGACTCACTCGGGAAGTGTGCAATGGAGTCGCAACAATGTGGAGTATATCAAGAGGAGGATTTATTTACACTAATTGTATACGCAGGTGAGTAAGTGAGTTAACTTGCACAGATTTATGAGGTTAGTGTTGTCCTCAACACCTCATTATTTAATGAAATAATGGTGGACAAGAGTCTAGTGGTACTGGACGTACGAAACTGGGTTATGACACTTGGATATTTTATCTGGATGCTCCGCGGCTGTTTCTCGGCGTGCGACTCCCTTCTTCTGGTACATTAGCGTGTGGTTGCGACCTGGATATAATTAAATAGAAACACTCAGCGACGATTTAATTTTCACTTTATTTTCCCATATGTTCACCTTTCGCTTCGCGAACGTTAAAATCTTAGAGGAAATGTGTTGCTGAGAGCGTCTGGTAATACTTAGGGGAACACCAAACTGATAAAAGTGATTTTCTAACGCATTAGGTAAAGCTAGAGCTCTAAGTTTTTGTACACATATTACGGTAACAAAATAAGCATTTGTACCAAGTTTCATTCCAATATGTATTTTCTCTCTCGATATATTAACTAATTTATTCTAACTTATTATCAGAAATCAAAATGAATAGTAAGGTTTTAAAGCAAAATTAGAAAAACGGCAAAAAATTATAATTATACTAATAACTTTTCTAAAAATAACGTATAACAAATATCAAAATTGAAACCAGTCAGTTTATTACACACGCTCTGCAGCGCTTTGGAAGCATTTCCAGAATTCTAGCTGTACTCTTGTGGAAGAAGATATATGGAAAAATAACAACTAATTTGAACCTAAGAAAAGTTGACACCGAGAGTCATTTAACCAGCTCAATGCTTTAAAATGGTGAAAATGTAAATGGCGTGTTATTTATGGACGCTCTAAATAACTACTGTGGTGCTCAGCGAGTCATTCTAATTGGGTGTAAAAAGGCCGCTTAATTTTGCTTAGATGCCTCTCTACCAGGCTTGAGGTTCTTTTACGTGCCGTAAATTTACGACACGGGACCAACGGCTTTACTTCCCTTCCGAAGGAAGCCATGCTAAGGATTTTTACACCCGAAGAAATCCACCGTCCTCCGCCGTGTTTGAAACAGCGACCTTGGGTATACAAAGTTAGCATGGTAACCATTACACCACGGAGGGCGACTTTTAAAGTGTTGTCCACAATAGGTAACAAATATGTAATTGAAAGTATGGTGCAGTTCATGCAGCATAAATAAAAAATCCACATTTTTGACCAAAATTTCTATAAAAAAGAGCACTTCTGGGCCCTTGTGCAAGCCTAAGGCACTATCACGATACCAAGTCCATTCTTGGAGTGTCCTTCGTTTCAAAAACACGTCTCTTTAATTTCTTCCCACTACTCTTAATTTTACGTTTTTGGGCTGTCATGTGACAAATATTTCTCAAGGTAACGCTCCCATATTTCACATATTTTGAATACAATATAGTTTTCTGTGTTTTGCCACTGGGAACATCTATAGGAGACGATTCTTAAAGTACAATTTAATTAATGTGAAAACATGTTCAACTTTCTGCGCGAAAATGTATTTATATGTGCAAGTTTTGTTTTGTTTGTTTGTTTTTTGGTAAAGATCGATTTTAGAAACCAGGTAGCCAAATATGGACACACCTTAAATTACCCCCTTTAAGACGTACCCTTGGAAAAATGAATATCGGTACGTTCTAATTTGACAAAGGGACTGTAAAACACTATCTTTCTCTGTTCACAGACATTTTTAGAGTGAATTCATGTTTGCAGCGTTTGGCTTTGGATGTAAAACTTTAAAATCACTATAACTTTAATAGCATGAGAGATTCGCATCAGTTAGAGAGATCCGCCGGCTAGCTGCTCCAGTGGTGTACCTGGGGGTAGTGGGAATGGACAACAAATGTTCGACTAATGAATGGACCAAGTTTTATGAGGATATTCACTGGAGGCTAAGAATTTATGTGTGGAACGAGTTGCCGATTGTTTTTAAGATGAATGATCCTCAAACTGCTCTTGAATCTAAGCACGATAAATTATATCTGCGTTGTAATAAAACTGCTACTTCCAGAGAACTGCTAATAAGAACTTTATATTGTAAGACAAATTTGTTCATAGTAAAAAGTTTATGTTCCGTAACTTGTTAAACTGCTATCCGACAAATCTCTTTGCAATCACTGCAGTATGCACGATAAACCTATAGCCGCATTATTATCTTAGTAGCAAGAGTTTTGAAGCCCGATATTGTCAACTGAAGCGCAAGAAGCGCCAGAGTATCGCCATTTTCGAAATACATGCCCTTAAATTACACCAAGCCCCGCATACATCAAATTAACCCACCATGTCTACGTTCTGCGTTGCCAAGTTTTACACTTCATTTTAACACCGTAAGATATGTGTATATATAAAAATATAGTATACCCTTACTGGTTTAAAATAAATAAGAAACAAATTGATTAAGGAAATGACACACACATTTCATTCCCTTTGACTACTCCATTCCAAACAGCATAAAAGTAGACACTTATTTTAGGGCTATAATTTTTGTACTTTGTCAACACATTCTTATTTATTTTCTTTTCTGCAAACATTTTTCAGACCTTTCTGTAAATAACATAAAAGAATGAAAAGATGAACTTCAACAAGTTTAGTTGTGATGTAATTAAACAACGTATTGTGTAAACTTTAAGCATAAACATAATGATATTTCATATTTAGTGTTTCTTTTCTGCGTCTTTATCAGGCTTGGGGTTCTTTATGTGCCGGAAATCTACATGGAACCACCTGCTTTAGTTCCCTCTCGAAGAAAGTCATATTAAGGATTTTTGCGTCCCAAAGAAGGTTCATGTCCCTTTGTCAGGATTGAACCTCGGACCTCGGGAAGCAAACGTGTTACCTCTAGACCAAGGAGAATAACTTCAAACTAGCAGGATACATAAAATTTCATCCACGAAATTCATGAACATACTAGTAAAATTTGGTGCTAATGTATAAGTATTTATGAAGAATAAGTATAACTGTACTGTGGAGCAGTTTTCTTTAAAACCGTAAAACGAAACTAGTACTTTTTAAATAGTCATGAAATTTCGGTGTCCATATTCAACATTAAACCCGGATGTATTAAATTTTCAAATATAATAGAAATTTCACATTTGGGTATCCTCAAAAGGAAACTTCATAGGGGGAAGTTATCCTCGTGCCCGCTGTGTTGACCCGGGTGACTCTTTCTGTGCGGAAGGTTACGTTTTCAATGCCAGCCCGGAACAGTTAAATTTGCGCTTGGTTCCCGTAGATGAACTGGCATAATAAAACTAGTCAACAGCATTGCAGAACCTTGGTGACCCTTGACATACAGGAGTATTCACATCGTCTTATTTTTATACTGCAGCGTATAATAGAAAAAGTGTGATGTGTTCCACTCACATGACTTTCTCTAGCTGTTACACAAACAACTTTCCTTAAAAAAAGATTATTCTTTTATCTATGATATGCTAATTATCATATTACTTGCTTCCTTGGAAGAACAAGGGATATGGGAATACACTAGGCTAAATCGATAGTAAAATCTTTTAAAAGCTGCTCCTATGTGAAACAACTGAAGTTCGTTTCGCTTTACATGGCCTGCACTAAGACTAGAAATGAAACGAAACGTCATCTTCTGTTTGAGAAATGTTTAAATAGTTTCAAATTGAATATATCAAAAACGTATATGACATAAATTATGCGTTTTAACAGGATTTACATTTTTTGTGTATTACGTTTTTGTCTATCCCATACGGTTTAGCAGTTATACAAAATTCGTCCAGAATAAAGAGGCCTTTAGAGGCTAATCCCAGAAAGTTAAGAATATAGTTTATTTGTGATGTAAATAACTTTAATACACGGTATTTTAATAAAAATCGTTAGAGCTGTTTTTGAGAAAAACACATTTTTCAAACATTTTTCCATGTAAAGGGTAGTTTGTGGTGGGGATTGTCGCATCCCAGGAAGATATTCCACTGAAATATCAAGTTTGATTTGTAACGGTCTTTTCCTTTTTGAACTATGCTGGCCACAGACAGACACACACGGAACTTTTTCTAAAATGGGTTTAAGGGACCTCAAAACATATATTTCCGAATAAATCTCGACACCGAATTTTGGGTGGAATACGAGTTACCTTCATCATCCATTATGTACATGGTACATACGGCTAGAGAAAATAAGAAGTGTGATGTGTTAAGTTCACATGACTACCTACCTATTCTGCAACAGACAATTCTTACAAAATCGTGTTCTTTTATCTACTTTTTATTAATTGAGATAAATGTGAGCGGAAATTTAGACACAAGAGAAATACGTAATACGCTTGTCAACGACAGTGACATATTTGAAACTTTGGTACTTATGACATTGAGATTCCGTTCTGTTTGCACGCTCACGAGTGAAAGTTAAGAAGAAAAACAAATGAAGACTTACCATTTGAGAAAATTATAAATATTGCAAAACGTTACTGATTAATATGAATATCTCGTAAATGACAAACTCTACAAAAACGTATCTGACAATTTTTTGTGTAAAAATATTTCGTCTGCCTCTTAGGTTTACCAATTATGCAAAATCCATCTAGGGTGAAGATGGTTGCAGAGACTATTTCCAGGAAATTCAGAATATGTATTCGATTTTTCATAAAGATATTTGAAACATACGTCATTTTAATCACAATCGTTGCAGCCTATTTTTATAAAGCAGTGTTGCACTCTAGTAAGAAGCTGAATTTAAATATTGAATTTGGTGTATTACGTATACTCGTTTTTGAGTTTCGATATTCATGAACACATACGCCCAGTCCTTTTTCTAAAAATGCTAAGGATTCAGGAGAGTCAAAAGCATTTATTGCCATGAAATTTTGGTATCCAATTTCTGGATGCAACCGAATATGCTGTCTACGTAATATGTACGTGGCAGAGGAAGCTATAATTTGGTTTCTATGCTTGAACCTAAGAGCTGCAATTGATAATTAGTTTTTTGGTTTTTCTACTTTCTTTAGCCCGCATGTACAATGGTCATACTAGATAGAGAAGGTATTGTATTCCATCCATAAATTCGATTTCGATATTTCACCGAAATGTATGTTTTGGGATCCCCTGAGTCTGAAAAAACATTTTTAGAAAAAGTGTGTGTGTCTGTGTCTGTGGACAGCACAGCTCAAAAACTGAAAGACTGTTAAATACCAAACTTGGTATTTGGGTTAGGTATCTTCCAAGGATGCGACACGAAGATTTTCATGAATCCCCCCCCCCCCACAATCTGCCCTTTACATGAAAAACTGTCGAAAATTTTGATTTTCTCAAAAATGGCTATAATGATTTTGATTAAAATGCCGTATAGGTATTAAAGCTATTTATATCCCAAATAAAATGAATATCTTGAATTTTCTAGGAATAGCCTCTGAATACCTCTTTATTCTGTATGAATTTTGCCGAATTTTACTTAACTGCTAAACCGTAAGAGATAGACAAAAACTTTCTACACAAAACATGTAGATCTCGTCAAAACACACAATTTATGTACCTTACGTTTTTTTTTTTTTTTTTTTTTTTTTTTTTTTTTTTTTTGTTCTACTCCTGGCCAAGCAAAGAAGTGATTTACAGTGACAATCGCATAACGACAGCTTTTAAAACATTTGACTATCACTTTAACCTAAGGCATTACCTTAGTTCCCTTCTACTTATAAGGAGATAAGCAATAAGTGACATTTTGCTAATGTTTATCTCGATTGGCATGGTATAATATTTGTTTGTAGAGCAGTTATAGAAAGTCATGTGAGTGTAAGACATTTTTTTTGCTTGCAAACGCGTCTTATTGCTTGTGATGGTGCAGAATAATTGGTGATTTGCACAGAACCTTTGGGTTACAATTTCCGGTCTGATAGAATGCCTTTGTAATCTGTTTACTTGGGGGTAATGAATGAAGCTGTTCAATTTGTCGGAGAGGGTGCCTGAGGGTAGTGCGCCATTTTTATTCATCGTTTTTCAGGGCTGAAGCAGCCTGTTCACGTGTAATGTGTCAGTTTGAATCTGGATGGTACAGAATTCCTCTCAGGTACAACATTACGTCTCTAATAATTATTCTAACGAAACACAAACTATAGAATTGAATATTCGGACATTTGCATAACTGTCCGAAGAATCTGATGTGTTCCATTCGTACAACTTTCTCCACCCGTTCCGCAAGCAAACTTTTCTTACAAAAGTGTATTCTTTTTACTTTCTCTACACGTACGATGTACATAGGTATACAGGAATTATTGTATTCCACTCAAAGATTTGATACCGAGTTTTCATCGGAAATACATGTTTTGAGTCCCTGGTCCAAAAAAATCATTTTTAGACAGGTGATGCTAAAAGTAGTTTTTTTACCATATGTGAGTTGTGTTAAAAATAGAAACTTTTGTTACTCAGTGTTACAAAATTAGAACACTCCAATGTAACCAACTTTGGTTTATGTTTTCGGCTTCATTCAAGTAGGTTATGACTCTCAAAGCTCGTATCGATCCATAAAATGGCGGATGATTCCAAATGTTATGAATGCGATCTACTGAACCAGACGAAATTTTGCAAGTAGCGGAGAGAGCAAAATTACAGCTGCTACACTGCCTCCGTTTATAGAATGTTTTCGTTCTGTACGAGTAAGTCGTCATGTTGTCAGCACTGATGCTAAGCAAGGCAACAACTAAATATCGCAGACCATTAAGCATGAACTACATAAAATAGGTAAAACAATCTGTTTATAATTATAATATGTCTTATAAGTATTAAGAACGGTCTAAAAATAGTGTATGATACGTGTGTTAAAATTGATTTATATAGTTCAAAGGATTACTGTACTCGGGCTACGGTCTCGTTTCGCAAGCTCTCTCTACTCGCAATATAAAACACAATTCATACCACTGGTATCTAATGACTATTTTAGCCCGTATGTGTGTGTGTGTCTTTGAACACCATAGCTCAAAAACTATAAAACCGATAAATACCTATACTTGGTATTTAAGTTTGGTGTCTTCCAAGGATACGTCACGAAGATTTACAAGAAAATCTCCCAACCCCAAACTACCCTTTGTATAGAAAATGTTTGGAAATTGTGTTTTTCTCAAAAATGTCTCTTAAAGCATTTTATTAAAATATCGTATATTAAAGATATTTACGAGACAAATAAAATATATACCTTGAATTTTCTGAAAATAGCCTCTGAAGACATCTTTATTATGGATGAATTTTCCGGAATTTTGCATTAACTGGTAAGTGATAAAAACACACTCAATAAAAATTGTAGAGCTCGTTCAGAGTTTACCGTTTTTATATATTCCTTTTTATTGTTTTTACATATAAAACACTTATATTTTCCTTATAGGAGAATCTGTCTACTCCTGGCCACTAAAGGAACTTCAATCACATAGCAACCAGCTTTTAAAATATTTGACTGTCACTTTAGCCTGTGGTATTCCCTTATACTTTCAAGGAAGCAAACAATAAGACATGACCTATGAAGTAAACAAAAGAGTAAGCTTTTTAACAATAATTTATTGCAGAGATGTAGAAAAAGTCATATGAATGGAACACATCAGATTTTTCTATGTACTTTATGCTAATCGAGATAAACAGTACAGAATGGTGTTATTACTTAGTTCTGTAAAGGGAACACACTATACTAAAGTGATAGTTTTAAAAGCGGTCGTTATGCCATTGCCATTGACATTTGCTTCTTTGCAGGCCAGGAGTAAAACAAAAGGAACACGGTCAATTTCTTTTTTCAAAAAATATAGGCATTTTAAAATTGAAAAAAATAACAAGGAATATCTCTGCAATAGTTGGCTCTACACAAAATTGTAATGGACACAAGTGGTGTGTGTTAGCGATATCTAATTTTTTGTAGCAAATTTGTGTCTATCTCTTACGGTTTTCCAGTTATACAAAAGTTATCAACAATGGAAACGTCTTCAGAGGCTATTCTCAGACAAATCAAGATAAACATATGATTACTCATGAAAATATTTTAAACATATGGGTATTTTAATCAAAGTAGTTGGAGACATATTTGGGAAAATCAACATTTTCCATGTAAAGGGTAGTCGGGGTTGTAACACCGTTGGAAAAAACTATACTTAAATACCAAATTTAGTATTTAACCGACTTAGTGTCTCAGCTATGCTGTCCAGACAAACGCACCCACACAAAAATGTTTTTCTAAAATGTTATTTTTGGATTCAGGAGTCCTCAAAAGATGCATTACCGGTGAAATATCATTGTCAATCTTTTAGATGGTACGCAACACCTTCTCTGCTTGCTATGTGTATTGTACGTGGGTCATCCAGAAGGTAACATACGATTTGGATGATTAAACAATAACGAAAGTTATGAACACCAAAGTTTATTTACAAAGTTACTCTATTTCTCAACGTAATCACTATTACTGTCAAGGTATTTATTGTCACGTGGTACCGGTGTTTCAATGCAGATGTTATACTCTTCAAAGATCTGAGTCAAGATGTACTGCCACTTTGAGGTTGGAACGTTTTTTCACCCAAAATACCATGCATGATGCCCAAAGTGAAGCACTGGTTTTTCTGAATTGTTTTATCAACATTTACTTTCAACTCTTCCATAACGATTGATGAACTTCCACTCCGGTCTTTGTCGTGCATACTGATTCTTCCTTGATTACTCTAAAGTATGCGCCATTTCCTGACTGAAGACTCGTGCATTGCATTATCACCATACGCTTGCGCTATCTGCCTATAACATTCAATTCGCCGAACATGTGCATTCTTTGGCAGTAGAAAAGTGTAACATCGGCATTGATAAACTGGTACCACGTGACAGTAAATGTCTTGAGAAAATGGAGGTCACGTTGAGAAATAGAGTAGGATACTGCTACTTTGTAAATAACGTTTTGTATTGATAACTTTCGTTATTATTTAGTTATGTCTGTTACTTTCTGGACTGCCCTCGTATATTCGTGCTACAGAAAGTGAAAAGGTAATGAAGTGTTCATGTTTTACGAATGCATAGGGCATTGTAAAGCATTTCCGTTTTGTGTATACTAGAATCCGTTTCGATTTTAATTCATTGCTGGTTCCTTTTTCTCTAAAGGCAGGAAATGACAAGCGCACGCCGCAGATCTTGAAGATTCTTTCTTCTAACTACGTTTGCAGTAAAACACACACCTTCGCTTTGATCTTTTGATTAATTAAACTTTTCTTTTAACATCAAACGTAAGCTCCAGCCGACTGTGTTTGAGCTCAGTAATCAAATTCAGGACAATATGATACGCGTTAAAGAAAGAAAGCCGCGAATTTGGAATAAAAAAACTGACAGAGGCCTTGTTTGTGACTTTCTCTCTCCGTTCTCAGCCCAGAGGGTAATAACAAACGTCTTTGATTCCAGGGTCTTCTGTAAAGCATCATCTATAAGCACCACGTTTTCATCGCCCTAAACTTAAAGGAAGATAACATCTGATTAAAAAGACAAAGAGCCTTTGGCTTCCCTGTAATATAAAATGCTGAAAATTCGTTTAACAGTCTTTATCAGTTTCCCTTTCAAGTTTGGTTGAAATGTACTTTCAGCGTTGTAATAAATTCAAAAATGCTTTCAGAAATTAAAAATAAATGTGACATACGTGACATATGTGCGCCTATTCAGCTTTGTAGTAGTAGTAGTGGCGGTGGCGGTGGCGGTGGTAGGAGTAGGAGTACAAAAATAGTCTCATTCATACAGTGTAATGTGGCATTCTGGTTAGTAATTACAGCAGATTTGTGGATGTTTACTTCCTCCAGCTAATAACTGAATTTCATGGCATGACAGTCCACAAGGGACCTTGGCCTACCGCCCGGCCGCTGCATCCCCCATTTCGGCCCGAAGGCGTCATGAATGTGGTGCAGTGCTGGAGGGTGAGACGTGGTCAGCGCCTCGAGTCGCTCAATCAAGCAGTTTCTCAATTGGGGGCCCTGGGAGCTCACGAGGCTGAGAGCACCCCAGAACAGGTCTCCCAGCGGGGGAAGATTCCCGACACCGGCACAGGGAATCCAACCCAGGTCTTCCACTTGGCAAGCAGCCGCGCTATCACCGCGCTAAGGAGACTACCTCCTCCAGCAAACAGAGAACTTAAATTTTTGTCTTTCTCTCTTTACCCTCCTCGTAAGAAGGACTTATGCCCCCCTCCAGGACTTACAAGCCAACACCTAGGGTCAGACACCTGTTGAGGCGCAGTGGCTTTGGATGATAGAGAAGCCAGGATGGGTGATCAGTCTGATGCCTAGTTTGAAAAGACACTGAAATTGATGACAAGAAAGATTATTATGGAGCAATTGGTGGCGGCGGAAACCAGAGAACCCCTTTCCTGATGCTTCATCCATTACAAATCCCACAGGTGATTCCCTGAGATCGAACCCGAGCCTTCCTCTGACAAGAAAAAAAAAAAAAAAAGAAAACTCCATTAATGCTTTTTTTCAGGCCCGTATAATCTCTGTGCATCGTGTTCTCTTCTAAATATTAACTCCGAAAAGTAGTAAACAGATAGAGGCAGAGAGGAAGAGAGAGATTAGTTAAGTCAGAAGATGAGTAGGTCAATGGATATTGGGAGTAAAACTGTATTTCTGTATATGGCAGAATCAGAATACTCCGCGGAACTCAAAATCTGAGAAAATTGGTTAATATTGGTGCCTTGAACCACACACAACTTTGATTATTACTGAATCATATAATTTTTAAAAGAATTATACATTTTAGTCTCCAAAATTAATTACTTATCGTAGAAACACATTTTTGAAAAATTCGTATTGGTGTTAGGATAATTTTACCGTTTGTAATATTAAAATAGGTTTTTGCAAATTCTGGGAAACTTAACTTGTATTTATAACAAAATGAGACATGTGGCACATTTTGTAAGTGTGAAAATGTAGTTTTGAGAAAAACACTGCTTTATGAAATAGTAAACTACGAAACAGTTGTATTGTACGTTCTTAATTGTCCGAAGTAAGGGAAGAACAGTGAGACCGTGTATTAGCCTCGTCGTAATAATGACAATCATTCCATTAATTATCTAGATGTATATAAGTAAAGAAAGTTAACATTTATTAATTTGTTGACTTGAAAGCTACACAGAATCCTGACGCCAGACTGCAGAGATGGGTGAGAAGTTGCTTCTTTTGTGTAGGTCACGTACAAATTTCTTATACAGGGGCAGTCCAGTTTAAAATCCACGAGGGGACTTCTGCTTTATATTCCTAGTATCACGTGGTAATTATGACGTATTCTGGGAGATTCGCAATGGTTTTTGGGTCCCGATGGTGACATTTTGGCGGACTTTCTAACCAATCAGGAAAAAGCCACCATGACACCGTTTTTGGTATAAAAGCAGTAGGGTTCGACACATGGAGGTCGTTTGTCAAGAATCTGCCCGCGAGAGCCAACGTCGTTTTGCCAAGAATCTGTCTACGAGATGCGGTAGATCGTCGTTCTGTAGAAAAACTCTGTTCGCGAAGTAATGTCGTGCAACTGTTAAACTCTGTCTGGGAAGTAAGATTGTTATGAGAAGAAACTGTTAGTGAATTAAAGTACCGTCGCTCACCTATTTAATAGTCAGCTCGTGATTACTTGAGAGTGAATTGTGCCATGTACTTAACGTAGAAACAGTGTAATTGAGAGTACGTGTGAGTGAGTGGTAAGAGTACCAGTCAGCAGAATAACAATGTACAGCAAAGTGCTGATTTTGGAATCTCCTTATAGAATAAATAACCGTAAAAGTTCACAAGTGTTTTCTTCGCAATTAAAAGATCACTCCTACAAAATGGCCGCGCCGTGGCTGAGTGGTTAGACCACTTGCCTCTCACCTAGACGGCCGGGGTTCGATCCCAAGCGACCGCATGTGAGATTTGTGGTGGACAAAACGGCGCTGGGGCGGGTTTTCTCCGGGTACTCCGGTTTCCCCGCCATCGCATTCCACCGGTGCTCCATCATCATTCATGTATCATCAGTGTCACCGCCTGCGGTGCCAATAGTAGTTAAAGCGGGCGTTAAACACTAAAAAAAAAAAATTCCTACAACTCCTCCCACTTGCCAAATCCACGCCAGAGAGAGTCAATGATCGTGCAAGACTGAGCAACGCCGTGGTAACCCATCCAAGAAGAGCTTCTGTACCAGGTACGTAAGCGTAGTGGAGTTGATTTGAAGTGACACTTAGGTACGCCTCACATAAGCACCCACGTTAAGGCGGAAAACTTAACAACGTAAAATTCCTATTACATATGACTGTCCGACGTGCGGTGTAAACTACAAACCACCACCATATAAAGTCTCGTTCCATATAGCCTCCCAACGTGAGGTAATAGCGCATAAAAATCCCGTTACAGCAGCCAAATGTTGATTTCATATGCCTACCCACATATATCCCCAAAGCTTCCAACAACTATTTGTAATAAAAACAATTTTTGATTTTTTGGTGAGTCGTAGTCAAAACTTCACTCCCAGTGCCATTTAACAAAATGTATGCCACGTTTCTCATTGTAATTTACCCTATTTCAAATAAATTGTTACATAAATTTTCTAAAAATAGAATTTGAAGGCATGAGAAGATCTGAAAAAAAAAAAAATGTATAAAAAAGGAACTCTGATAAACGTGTTCTACATATAGTAAAATGTTTGAGCCCAGAGTAAATGTGCCGTTTAAAAGGAAAAGAGTAAATAGTAAAACGCTTACGCAGCAAAAATATAAAATTCTTCTAAATGAAAAATTGCAAAATATTATTTCTCATAAATCATGACCTTCTTTCAGTATCCCTTGCCTTAAAGTCATATCCACTCAAAGTGTGTTGGATATCGAAAGCAATACTGTGCGCTCGGGTCAGCTTCTCCTGCACTTGTAACTCGTCGATGGGGGGGGGGGTTGATATAATATCTCGAGCAAAGTTGATAGCTTCAGGTACTGCTGGAGAAGCAAGACATACCTCTCTGTGTAACATTTTCTTTTTATTGAAGTATGTGCCTGTCTTTTCTGAAGCTCATGTAAATGTTCTTTAACGATTTTGATCAAATTGGACAGAATATTTTTATTACAAATAATTTTCCGGTAATAGCCTCTGAAGTACATCAATATCTGAAATCATCCATCTGGATGATTTTTTTTTCATAACTGGTAAACCGTACCTAAGATAAAGTAGACAAAAATTCAATTCATAAAAATGCAGATCATGTTAAAACATACTTCTTTTTTATTTCAAGTTTTGAATACTTACGCTTTCTTCAAATGGGATATCGTTATTTGTTACTGTGCTCCTGATCAAGCAAATAGAACGGAATTTCAAAGTCATCATATAGCGACCTGCCCTTAAAATATCTGACTAATGCTATTCCGTTTTATCTACCAGGAAATATGTATAAAAGTATTTATGAAATTGTTTTTCTGGGTTAACGCGTAGTAGATAATATAATAAGTTTTTCTTTAAGAAGAGTATGTTGAAGAATGAATAGAGAAGTGCTTTTTATCCTGGGCTTAGTATTTATTTGCTCTCCGATGTATTATACAGCGTGTCCAAGCATTTGCACACAAATTCCCAGGATATTTGTTCTAGGGACAAATTAGGGACGGAAAGATTAAGCTCTATGTTCTGTAAGTATAATAATTCCGCGTTACATCAGTTACAGTTTAATGAATGAAAAGGCGAGATATAAAACTAGTTTAGTACCACGCACCTGCCAGCCTACTGGTGATAATAACCATGCGGGCTGGCGCGGCTGCCTGCCATGTTGCGATTAAGTGAGGACAATGTGGGACTCTATGGGAGTTGCTCTCTACAGTGGTTTCCTATATTATATGTATTTTTTTTTTTTGTAGCTGGCGGCAGGGGGGGGGGGGTTCTTGAACATCTTCATGTGGCATCCTTGAAAGATACTCAACTTAAATACCAAGTTTGATATTTAACGGATTTTTCGTTTCTCAGCTGTGCTTTCCTCAGACACACACACAGTTTTTGCTAGAATTTTTTTTTTATTCAGGAGGTCCCAAAACATGTATTTCCAGTGAAATCTCGGTATCGAATTTTTGGGTGCAATGCAATGCCTTCTCTATGTACTATGTACATATTACGTGTAGAGAAAGTAACATCTTTATTACAAAAATATTAATATTTTTACAATATAAGACAGCCATAACTAGCCTGATTTTATTGTTGAAGGTTAGTAGAATACGAAATTAAAAAATATAAGTCTATTCAGTTACAAAAACTTTGATTGACCATATTTGTTGCATACAATTAAGTATTAAGTTGCGAAGATTGTCAAGTTTGCAGTGGTGCTGGTGAAATCAAGCTCCGCTGGCTTCCTAACAGCTCTGCCTCTGCTTTCATGAATAACGTTAGCTGTGCAGCTTTTGCGACGAGCCACATTTAAATATGAAATAAGTAATAATTTCCAGTCGAGTCAACATAAACTACTGCTTGTGTCTTTCACGTTCTCAATCTCCTTTTCTTTGTGTCTCGCCAGTTTCCTTTGAAGACTGCATCATGCTGAAGTTTTCCCTTAAAGTTTTCGATCCATTTCACCCACTTAAACTTGCCTCTTTCTTTTCTAGCACACTTCTCGCCAGTCACTCGTTGGCGGCGTTGCTCCGAGTCGGAAAACTTTTCTTTTTAATTTCGAATGGTAAAGCAGAGGTGGAGTTAGCTGACTCTACACACGATGAAACCCCAGGTCGAGGGCAGTTCTCTACAACTTAGGTCAACTTGCTGACTCTACCTGAGCAAAGTACCTCTTTTCATTAGCCGAACTTCCTGTCATGTCCTCTCGACAACCAAACCGGCTTTTATGCATTTATGTTCCTTATTAATTTCTCTACACCTACTATGTACATAGTGTATAGAGAAGCTATTGTATTGCACCCAAAAATTCAATACCGGTATTTCACCAGAAATATATATTTTGATCCCCACTGAATCAAAAAACATTTTTAGAAAACGGTTCGTGTGTATGTCTGTGGACAGCAAAGCTCAAAAACGAAAAGTCCGTTAAGTACCAAACTTGATATTTAAGTTCAGTATCTCCCAAGGATGCGACACGAAGATTTTCTAGAAAAAAACCCACTCCCAGTTACCCTTTACATGGAATACCATTCGAAAAATGTTATATTCTCAAAAATGGCTCTCACGATTTTGATTAAAATTTCTTATATTTAAGATATTTGCAAAACATAAATCTTGAATTTTCTGGGATATCCTCTAAATATCTCTTTAATCTTCATGATTTTTTTTTTTTTTTTTTTTTTTACTTTTGCACAATAGTAAACCGTAAGAGATAGACAAAAAACTTACTGCACAAAAACTGTAGAGCTCTTTAAACACTCAATTTATGTCATATACATTTTCCCTGGAGTTGACCGTTTTCGAGATATTCTTTGTTATTTGTTTCAGATTGAAATACTTTTCTCGTACAGGAACTTGTCAACTCCTGCCCACGCAAAGAAATTGATTTCAATCCCATAGCAACCACATTTTAGAACAAGTGACTGTTGGTTTATCCTAGCGTATTCCTTGATTTCCCTTTTACTTATAAGGAACTAAGTAATAAGACCGTTTTTGCTAGTGCTTAGCTTGATTAACATGAAGTGGATAGAAGAATAAACTAAACAATAAATCGTTACTGATGAGCACACAGACAAACGTCTTGTCTCCACACCGCCGATGTTTGGTCTGCACAGCGTCCAAATCGTGTATTGCTGGACATGGTTACCTTTTAGAAGACGTTTACTTTAATGGCCTGCGTAACTAAGCGTTGCGGATGCTTTCTGTGCACACCGTATACTTAATTTTATATTATATAAACCTTTTCAGAAACAGCTATACTACGCTTTCGTTAGAGATACAAAGGGAACAGGGATTGTCGAATAATCAAGCTGGACTCTATATACTTGCCTTAAGATTCCATACTCTTTCCACGATATAAGAGAAATAAATAAATAAATAAATAAATAAAACTCAATTATGCTACCCCGGCACCTAGCTAACTTTACTGAGGAGTGTATTCAAACCCTCAATTTATTCCCAAAAGCAAACATTACACATTATATTTATCATTTAATTGTTCAGATAATTAACTAAACTACAAACTAAAACTTAAAATTCAAACCAATACATAAAGATCTAGATTATAACAATATATAAGTTTTAATTGAATTAAAATAAACAAATATTCTAAAACAAAAATATTACTGGAAAACCAGCAACTTTGCAACTGCTTCTCATACTGTACTATAAACGACGTCACTGGTATGCAGCGAAAAGTGCTGTTATCCAGCACTAACTGGACAAACAGCTGAAAGTCAGCAGGACTTTAAAATTATGACGAATTATTGGCCAATTTGAACTTATAATAAGGGGTATCACAGTTATGGCGTAAGCAAAAATAGTTACTTCAAATAAAGTATGTTTTTAAAAAGCTATACATATTTTGTGTAGTATGCTTTCGTCTATTGCCTAACAAACTCTAGACTTAAAGGTGTACATCATTCTTTCCATATGAACAGGATGTGACAAGTGTACCGCAGAAAATCCACTATATTGAATTTGTCATAAAATATTTTGACTATATGGTACTTTCGTTCAAATCATTAGTAATTTTTGAGAAAATAAAAATTTTCCAAAAATTCTCCATATGAGGGCCAGTTAGGGTAGGGATTTGTATTGAAAACCCTCATGCCGCATGTTAGGAAAATACTGAACTTAAATACTTTGGTATTTTTCGGACGTTTCGTTTTTGAGTAATGCTGTTCACTGATATATACATACGCGCGCGGATCTTGAACTCGATGGTTCTCAAAACACGTATTTTTGGTGAAATATCGGAGTCAAATATTTAAGTGGAATATAATTATTTTCTGTAAGTAAAACAGATAATAAACAAGAGCTCGTTTTGTGTGTGGGAGCTAGTACCTAAATTTGGTAAATCCACAGTAAGACATTTTGTTGAAATTTATACCAGTTACTACACATAATAGCAGCGATATTTTTATTGGATTTCAAATTTATAGATTTTATGGTTATTTAATTAAAATAACTTTAGTGTCTAAATGCAGTGTTCTAATAAAAACTTTCCACATGATACGTTTTAAAAACATTCACATCGAAAATCCAAGTGTTAAGTTAATGATTTTACAAATAAATCTACTAAATCAGATTTTTATACAAACCACAATTTATTTTTTGTTCTCTGAGAAACTCTGTATTTTTCAAAATTTAGTAATTTATTTCTCTAAAATTGAGTTATCATTTCGAGAAAAAAAATATATATGATCATTTTTAATGTGATTTTGAGAGACAGTACAACAGTATTGAAACTACTTGATAATAGATTGCATTTTTTAGAGAATTTTGAGCATATTGATATAAAGTTTGCAGGAAAAGAACATTTAAACTTGGTTGCGTTTATCAATATGCATGCTGCTGTCCATTACTATTAGTTCAAATGTGGCAAGTGGAAAACACGCTATATATTCTTAAACGTTTAGAATGCATAGCAGGAAAAAAATATAATTTTTAAATTCTTCTCAATATCTAGTCAAATATCATATATGCAACAGCTTCATAAATAAAATGGGTTCATAGATTTTTGAAGGAACCGAAGAAGTAAGAAGGGTTTGTCCCACTAACTGGTGTTGGTCTATGTGAGTTGAATTCATTATGCCCTTCAAAGTAAATGCAAAATGTGAATGCGGACTGGGCAGGGAAGGATTTAAATAATAGCATGATATTGTTGCTGGTCTCCGAGGAGCATATGAAGAAAACTTCATCATTTTTGCGTCCTCTCAGGCGGACATAATGACCGTTAGCTGGAAGCAGTTCTTCGGCGAGCATCTTGCGAGAAAGAGCGTGAAAACGCTGGCAAAGGGCACAGACGCAAGGGATTTACAGAATAGGCTTCTTACCTATGCATGGGGCGCCCTTCGTTACGTATACCAGTTGAAATAAAGAGAGGAAGACTTTTTTTTTTCCTTCTTCTTTTGCTTGCACTGCAAAATTATCTCGGTTTGAAAGATTTGAAGGAAGTGCAATTTTCGTTGCGAAATGATATAACGCTTCAATTGCTTTTAAAGTATTCCTGTGGGACTGAATCAGGAAGTAAATTCGGTATAAAATGTAAAATATGTTAGAGTAAAACACAAATGATCTGCAAGAAAATATAAGGAAGATTAACATCAAAATCCTATGTCAAAATATGACGCATTATAAATATACTTTTATTCTTTGTAAAAAGTCTATTTCCGACGCCTATACCTTTGGCAGATTTAGATATTCGCACCTTTAAAACAAGTAAATAAAATGTAATGAGTACGAAATAAACATCTGTTGATTATATGTATGTATACATATGTGGTGTTAGGGATATAAATACAGATATTTGTGCTTGTAATCGAGGACAGCGTTATGAGGAGCATTACATCAATATTTGCTTCATTTGCGGACAAATACTTTTACTTATTAAGAGTAATATGTTTTCGGGTAAGTTAGTATCTCCTAGTAGGCGTGACACACATAAGTAATACGTGTTTAATTTCGCAGAGAGCGCAAGGCGGAAAGCGTAACCAGAGTGGGCGGATCACGCGGCATTGAATGCTGTATCGGAACCGAGTTAAAATGCTTACTGCAAGGCCAGTGACACTATTACCTAGGCTAGCAGGTCTCGAATTTAAATGTGAACACGTGGAAGCAATACGGATAGTCTAAACTGACAAACATTATTCATTTTGCGCCGCAGTTACGACCTTGCAAAAGGAAAAATAAAAAACCTTCAGGTAGTAAATTATATGACTTGTTTGTGGGGAAAACGTTTATACAAAGAGAAAGAAACACAACTAACACACCGAAAATGATAAATACGAGTATTAAGGTACCATATATGAAAATATCTATATCTCTATCCCTAACAACCTATATATGGTGGGGGGCTGGCTCTGTGCACACGCGCCTACTTTGTGAACTTCCCTCAACCACAATAACATATATGTAAGCATAATTATACAGTAAGCATGTTCAAATAATTATGTGCCTATGTAGAATTTGTGAAATGTACACTTTAATACACTTCAGAGACAAATTGCCGGGATGACTCAGTGGCTTTGTTCGTAGCTGTTGTGCTGCAAGTCCGTGGTTCGATTCCGGGCTCTGGGGTGACAATTTTTAAATCAGCCCTATCCAAACCTTCACCTCTTGCTAGCTCATATGGAGTATCCCCAAGGCCCAGCGTGATTTAAAGTCTACGGTAAGAGCTATAGATCCTCGCAATGCGAACCGGGCGAGATTCGCCTCAGTAACATGTCCAACTCGCATTTAGGAGGTCGTGGGTTCGCTTCCGTGGCGGGCCTTCCTGATCCATGGGTATTTTTGGGGGATTTCTCCCGGTAGAGAGGCAAATGCTAGAAAGGTACATTACATCCCTCATTTCCTGTTACATCACTTCCTTATAATCTGTTCCAGGATTGAAGGACCAGGCGACGGTGTTCTGCTGGTTGCGGCGCATTGTAGAGGATTATTTTCTAGTGTCCTCACGGTACAGTTCTACCGGAACCCGTCTTCTGCTGGTTTCGGACTAGGGTCCCTTTGGATTACCTCCAGTAGTTGTCTCATGGATAAATTGGTTCATTATTTTATCAATAAAAAAATTGATCCATTAATATTAATTTCCAACATATTAAATAATGATTATTTTATTCAACTTATAATTACTTTTTCCGCATTTATTGGAGCTATTGGTTGTTTGGGACAGGGAAGCATCGGAGGCATTGCATCCGAAATCGTTGTGGACCCCGTGCATGCTTGCGCCCGTCAATATCCAGATCTGTTTTTTTTTTTCCGGTTCTCTCCCCTTTTCTCCCTCGCCCTGGAATCACGTGCGTTGCAAAGGACCCCAAGGTCTACCTGCAGTGTTGCGCTCCAGTGAGTAGGACTATCGGTGATTGATCCTAATTCTCTCAATTCGTGATCACCCATTCATCGGAGCAACGAACTCTGCCTACTGGGCGCCTCCACCTCAGGAATGGTCCCTCACTGCTTGGTGGAACGAGGTAACTTCGAAGGTCAGCGTCCATTAGCAGAGCGTTGGAAAAATCCTTTCTTTTCTGCAAACAAACTTCTCACAAAAGATTATTCTTTGTCTATTTCGTGCTAATAAAGGTAAACTGTAACAGAATGACCTTATAAGTAGGAGGAAACTAAGGGAATACACTATACTAAAGCGATGTCAAATTTTTACAAGCTATCGCGATAGTCATTGAAATTCTGTCCTCTTTTCGTGACCAGGAGTAAATCAAAAGAAGCAATGATTACTTCCGCTTGTGAAAAGTATAAGTATTTTAAATTTAAAACAAATAACAAAGGATATCTCGGAAACGGTTAGCTGCACAACAAAACGGTATAGGACTTGTATTGTGTGTTTTTACAATACCTACATTTTTATGTAGTAAGTTTTAGTCTATCTCTCATGATTTGCCATTTATGCAAAAATCACATTCAAAATGTTGAAAAATCTTCCGTGTAAACTGTAGTTTGGGTTAGGTGGATTTTCCTACAAATTATGGTGTGGCATTTTTGGAAGATACTAAACGAAATACCAAGTTTGTTATTTAACCAACTTTACCGTTTTCGGTTATTCTGTCCACAGACACGTACACTGAACTTTTCCTAAATGTTTTACTCAAGCGACCTCAAAACGTTTATTTCCGGAGAAAATTCAGCATAGAATTTTGGGTGGAATACAATACTGTCTCTATCTTAGCACGTGTAGAGAAAGTAATAAGACATTAAAAATTTCACTAACGGTGCCCCTCAATAACGGACTGATAACCTTAGGCAAAATCTTAAATTTTGTCAAAAATTAATCTACGTATCAAGTGACCCTTGCTTTATAAAGTATAGCTAAAATCATATTTAGGTTTGTAAAAATAAAGCGAATATTAGGAGAGGGTATAATGCGATGGAAACCCAGATTTTATACCTCGTTCCGATAGCCGTAAAGTAATATTTATTTAATTATTCTGTATTTAATTTTAACCCAGCTTTTTTGGTGTTCTGTTATATGATTATTATCAATGTTGTTGTAATAACAATAATTATTATTATTCGAATATGTGCAGTTTTATTGCATTATAGACAGGAGACATTAATCCCGGTGACTTACGTTTTGTGTCACCTGATACGAACACGAGGTTTAATGTGAATGAATATAAAATACTTTGTTCTAAGGCTGGATCGACGGTAGTTACGTTTGCTGAACCATGAAAACTAGTTCTGTTGGTTTAAAGCAAAACGGATAAGGTTATTAAATATGTACACGTTCAAATGAGTGGATTGTTCAGGCGGTTTCGTCTGTGAGGTCGCGGGCTCGATCCCCTTAGCCGTCCTACCTAACCTATGAGTGTTTAAGGAGGTTTTCTTGGGGTGCCAGGCGAATATTGGGTACTTTTCTGTCATCCTCCGAGTTTCCTGTCCCTTCACGTCGTTTCCATTGTCATTTCAGTCATCTGTCAACCCGTTCTTTCAAGGCTAGTGGTGTCCGCGAAGGAGCTCGGTGCGGCGTGGCACGGGAATGTCTCCGTCCTCCAACTTGGGCTGGTTGTCGGGATGAGGACCGCTCCTGGTGGGAGCTATTGACCCTATGTGGGGTAGGAGCCCCGGTCTGCCTGCCCGACTGTCGGGGTACTTCAACCTGGAAACTGTAGGGACCCTGTCATTGCTTTGCCATCACTCCTGGCTCCGACCGCCCGGTGTGTTTGTTCACCTAAACCCTCCCTCTTGGACCGAAGGTAGAATAACCTCCTCAGGTTCGATGCCGACTCACCTGCACCGTATCCTATTCTCGTGGAGCTCTCGTCTTACTCGATGCAACATTTAGTTTCTTATGATCTCTTGCAGATCATAAGAAACTAAATGTGCATCAGTTTCATGTTTCCATCCTGTTACGAATAACAAAGTGTAAAACTGGAAACATGCTTATGGTGACCCTCCAAAACTTGACCGAGAGCTGGAAAAAAACATTTAAAATAGATAGAATGTATGGAGTTAAAGAATACTATGCTAAATATTTACTGTTGCAGCAGAAATTAAAACGGTGTATGTTCAAATTATCCTGGAGTCCAAAAAGGTGAAAGGAATGCAACTTATCCTGGTGAATAAAGGTAGGCATTCCAGGTTGGCGTACTCCGTGGTATAGGGGTAACATTTGATTTCCAAGGTCGCCGGCTCAAACCCGGCGGAGGACGAAGAATTTATTTGGGCATGGCTACCTTCAGAAGGGAAGTAATGCCGTTTGTCCCGTGTCGTGTATTTGCGACACCTGAAAGAGCGTAAAGTCTGATAAAGAGGCTCCTGAGCAACATTAAGCGGTCTTTCACACTCAATATAAAGCAGGGCGCTAAGAACTGCAGCAGTTAAACAGCGTCCATAAATAAAACTCACTTTAATTTCATTCCAGGTTGAGAGGCATATACGCTATCTCAAAGCAGTGAGGCTGTGCTGTGGCCCTACCTCAGTTATATCGTCTCGGGCTTTGGAAGGTTATGACAAGCATTGGGTTCAGGGGGGAAACATTTTCCCGCGTCAAGTATGGGCACACTCGGGTCACATTCATAGGAGGGGGGGGGCAGTGTGACGTAACACAGTAACCCTCTTACGGACCAGTGGCCTAATTCGATTGTTGATATTGTAAAGCTAGAAATGTCTATATATTGAAAGAATGCATTAAACGACAAAACAAAATACTACATTAGACTGCCTCCGTGTTAGAGTGGTCAGCGAGCTGACCTCTCACCCGGAGGTCCCGGGTTCGACTCTCGGCTGGGGCGGGGAATTTTTCTTTAGCCAAAATTATTCCTTCTCCTCTGCAAAGTCTGGAAGATGTATGTGAGAGCGAATGTGTGTGTGTTTGAGGAAAATAAAAATAAATTATTTAAACTAAACGTAAAAAAGAACCTATAGACAACGAGTTGATTCAATTGCAAAGTCCCCGATATGACCTTAGATGTTAAAGGGGGCTATATAAATGAACAACAAAAAAATACTACATTCAACATTATTCATACAACAAAGGGTTTGAAAATCAAAATATCCCATATCTGTCAATAATCATAATAAACTTACAGGAAACATGAACAAACAATTGTAAAGCTTTTACCAAAAATGAATGTCATCTTGCTACATTTGAAATTGTTGGCTTGTTGATTGGAGTCGGCGGAACTATAAATTTGCAGAAAATATAAATTAAGAAGTTCTTCTATTAAAATAGTAGCGGCCAGAATTATTTAACATACTTAAACAAATTTGCAATTTTGAATATGTTATAGATAAGAACCATTTCCATTTATGTAAACAGGCTGATTCAGAAATACTTTCACAACGCTTGGGGCTGGATTCCTTACATCGAAACAAGAAAATGGGTTCATATAAACATATGCTCTAAAACGCTTCGTTTTCGCGTTATGAATTTATTATTGAAAGTCACCTTCAGCGGTTTTCCGAGTCCAACCTAATAACTTCATTTATTATGCACTCATTCATGGAAGGTTTTGGCCCATTTTACCCTGCAGAGTTGGCCTTGTGTTATCATGGCTGCTTGTTAACATTTGTCGTTTATCAGATGTGTAAGTACATTCCCCAGTATGCCTTACAAGTTCTGTTTACAGGGACTTCATTCAGAACACTCTCCCAGACTTAGAAAATCTGCTAATAAGAAGAAATATGTATTTTATGCATAATACTCTAGCACACCTTAGTCCCATTGTTCGAGATGCACTGGCTGGTATCTAGCAAGAAAAATGGATAGGTAGAGGGGACCAGTTGCATGGCCTACACGTTCCCCCGACCTCAATCGTTCAAATTTTTATCTTTTGGGGGCATTGGTTTATGCAGCAGACAACCCGAATGAAGAAACTCTTAATCTCCGTGTCATTGAAGCCTCCGAAATCATACGACACCGAATGGGAGAATTCCGTACTTAACGAGTGCTTGTGTGTTTATACGCAAGAGGAGAACATTTGCATTATTTCCTATTAATGATGTTTCTGTGGAACACCTCCTAGTAAGCTGAAAACGTCAAAAATAGAGTAATTCGTCATTTTGAAATGTGTTGATTAGTAGCATTTTGTACCACAATAAATCGAGAACGAAGGGTTTTGGGACATTACTTTTTTCTTGTTTTGATATAAGGAATCTGTCTCCAAACTTTATAAAAGTAATTTTGAATCATCCTGTATACATTCTTTTAGATTATAACTACACCGAGATTGAGTTTTATATCATTGCAGCTTTGTTAACAGTTACTTGTTTTATTTACAAATTCAGTGATGTATTTATATGCTTAATTTGTTTAATATGTTTGTTTTTTTTGTTTTTTTTTTTTTATGTGGCAAGCATCTCGGTTGTACTCAACAGTGTTCCGCCACTGAGCGGAACGTTTGGTTGTGTGTGCAAATAGAAAATCTGAAATGTTTTGGTGGAAGTGACTTGACACGCGGGGTCAAGAATGCCCATTCCTGCTGTATGTAAATCTAAGCTCCCCTTCACTCATCATATTTGTAGACCTGAGATGTTATAAGGGACGTTCGTCTAAGTGTCTCAAACAAGAAAGCATACTCCCGCCTGGATAGTGTGTCTGCCGCACATTCACAAGTTCGCTGGTTCGAATCTCGCTGAGGGGGAGCTATCCTGGTGAGTTTTTTTTTCGGGGTTTTCCCTTATCCTGAGAAAACGATTGTCAAGTAATTTTATGCTCCGTGAGACCCGAGATCATTTATCATATCCCCAATTTCAATATGACCAACCAAGTTAAAGGACATTAAGCTACAAAAAAAAAAAAAAAAAAAAAAAAAAGCAACAACATATAAAAGAATAAAATAATACAAGGCTCGGCGTTTATTATTATTATTATGCTATTTTATCAGCCAGGTTTCATTTACAAGAATTTAACCCCTAATTGCATGATTCATTATGATACATAAGCCGCTCCTCTTCTAATTCGCAAACCGGTATTTATATCCCTTTCACCGGCACCACAACTGAGCGGCTTGAATAGCCGTGATGGTTAGGGCGATACGCCGCAAGTTCGAGTCAAATGCGCCTGTGGTAAAGAATGGGGAGGGCCCAAGTAAAATAACCGGTGTGATGGCACGCTTGGATGCTGAAGGGTTACATTTGACTGCAGTTGCTTGGATTTTAAAAAAACACTACAATTTTATTGCAAAAATGTTAATAATTTTACAATATAAAGCAGATGTAAATAGCTTAATTTTATTGCTGAAGTTAGTGTAATACTAAATTAGAAAAAAATCTACTAAAATAATAAACGATTTGATTTAGTCATCTTTGTTGCACATGTGCAACACCGTGCAACAAAGGGTTAACTGGAAAATTACAGTACTCCAGGATTAAGTAAGTCATGCAACTGTTAGAACATATTCCATTTCTGTACTTCAACTATCTAATAGTTAGGTGTGATACCACTGTGAAATTTGGAAAAGGTAGAATATACCTGCTATTTTACTGACATTTCTAACCGCTAGAATAAGAGTACTTTTTTGTAGGTCTAAACTTCTTGACTGGAATGTTTATTTCAGTATTCACTTTGTGTTTTGCAAACACAGAATACATTTGTGAATAAGCTTTTTGCATTTATAAGAATATCATAGTTTCGGGGTTTATTACGCTTTAACTATCTTAGATTTCCCTTTTATCGTTTGTAAACCTTTATCAATACAGTGTGACACTTTAATTTTATGAACTGTTTGAAAATGTAGAGTGTTTCCAACTTCTCCACACGTACTACGAGTATGTTTATAGTGCGCAGAGAAGTTATTCTATTCAGAAAAAGGTTCGTGACTATGAGTGTGCATAGCTGAGGAACGAAGAGACCGTTAAATACCATAATCGGTATTTAGTTTAGTGTCATGAAGATTTTCAAGAAAATTCCCCCATCCCATGCTACCCTTTATATTGAAAATTAATTTAAAATTTCGATTTTCTCAAAAAATGGCTCTAACGACTTTAATTAAAATACTGTATATTACAGATGTTTCCATGACACATAGAATAACTTGAATTTTCTGGAAATAGCCTCTGAAGAGCTCTTCATTCTAGATGAATGTTGCATTACTGATAAACTGTAATAGACAAAAAACCTATTACACACAAAATGTAGATCCTTTTAAGACATACAATTTCTGTCGTATAGCATTTTTATAGAGTTAACCGTTTCCGAAATATTCGTTGTTTTGGTTTTAACTTTAAAGTACGTAAAACTCTTCTCAAACGGAAGGTCATCTTTCGTTTCATGTTTCTTTTGTTTTACTCCTGACAATGCAAGATACTCGAACCTCAATTTTTCACATAGCGTCCAGCTTTTAAAATTATTGACTATCGCTTCAGTCTAGTGTACTACCTTATTCCCCTTCTACTTAAAAGGAGCTAATACATTCTCTTCTGCTAATGTTTATCTCGATTATCATGACTTAGATAAAGTAATAATCTTTTGTAACAAAAGCTCGTAGGGAAATTAATGTGAATGGGACACATCTGATTATTTTAAAGTAATAGTCAAATATATGAATAACTTTGGATATTTTATAAATTAAAATACTGAAAAATCCAATAGCGAAATCAAACAGTTTGAAGTGGATGATAATAACCTCAAAACTCACACCTAGCTGAGGACGATGGATTTTTTCGGCGTAAAATCCTTAGCATGGCTTCCTTCGGAACGGAAGTAAAACCATTGGTCCCGTGTCGTAGATTTATGGCACGTAAAAAAGCCTCAAGCCTGATAAAAGAGACCTCTGAGCAAAATTAAGCGGTCTTTCACGCCCAGTATAGAATGGGCCGCTGAGTACCACAGCCGTTAAAGAGCGTCCATTAGTAAAACTCCATACTCATTTTTCAAACCTCATATGATAAATTCTAAATTCCCCCAAAACAAAGCAATGTTTTGACACGAGTTTAAAGCCTTTGCTATTTTGTTACAAATATTAATTTTAAATTTGTTAATTCTTTTTGGTAAATTTCACACGCTCGTTGCTTTAAGTATGCCTTGCTTAGGTACTGGGAAAATGAAAGTAAACTTATATTTTGCAGATGTGCAGCAGCAAGGTTTGCTTTTTGTTCTTCCCCCTCGATATTTTTATAAAGGTTGAAACAGAAAGCATATCCTGATGTCCCCCTGTAGCTGCAGCTTCTTTTTTGCTTTTCCTAGAAGCCGCAACATCACGTCCTTAATAGAGGAACGCTCTGAATGCTTTCCCTTCGACATTCCTGGTCTGCAACCCTCCCTACAATGCAACCCCTCGGTTTATAGTTTGAAGGGGAAGCCACGGGAGTTGAATAAATTGATTGTAAGAAAACTTACATAAGGACTGTTACTCTAATGAAGATAACATTACCCCGAGGGAAAATCTTATTGACGACACACTGAAATGAAGACACACATTTCGTTTTCCACAACACACACGATGCATTTGACCGAAGATTGGATGATCACTCGCTATCTAAGAAACAGGGATTAAAGCTGATAGTGCCTTTGGACTAGATGGATAAATGTGCTTGTTCCGAGAACACAGGCATTTGTTCTTTTAACGTCCAATACCTCAGGAAAACATTCTTAGGATAGAAATTGGCCATCACAGAAACGTTGATGTTAGTTTTTGTCATTCAGACCCAGAATTTGATTCAGTTGTAATGCGTTATTACCTTAACCAACGTAATTAACCCAAATGCTTATTGTAGTCACATAACTATTATTAACTATTGTGAATTAATTCAGCTTTCTCCGTCGTTTCGCGTTTTTTTCTTTGCACATAACTGTGAAACGGTTCGTGCATGAAGAAGCATCTCTTGAATTCCATCACCCACTAGAGCATTAACAGAGGATGTGCTTTCTTCTTCCGATCGATTGCTAGCCGTCAAACACAGGACTCCTCTTCTACCGCTCGCTGACGATAGCAGAGAACACACAACGTAGTTCCCAACTAACCAATCTCACTGACTCGCTCGTCGCTAACCACTTGCTTATACGTATTATTGGGCCACGTGAAGGAAAGAGGGGTGTAAGGTATGACTCTCTGACGTAATTGACTTGTTTATTATGTTATGGTATGGCATGGAAATGGGGTTTTATTTATGAACACTCTTTTCCTGTTGTGGTACTCAGCGGCCCATTGTATACTGGACGTGAAAGACCGCTTAATTTTGCTGAGAAGCCTCTTTATTAGGCTTGAGGTTATTTTCCGTACCGCAAATATACTACACGGCACAAATGGCTTTAGTTCCCTTCCAAAGGATGCCTAAGTGAAACGTATACATGCATGTGTGTAGGTATGTAATGTATGTGAGTGATATGTGCTGTCACATCTAACTGCTACGATAGGTAAAATTACGCATCTCCAGGTGCTCATTGCTAGCGCGCGATCTCTTTGACAACAATGTTTATGTTAATTGATGCAAGCGGGCACAAACAGTATCGCCAGGGTAGAAACTGATTTTGCAGCACATCCTGCTTGCTCGCCTTCTTCTCGTGACTAGACAGTATATAGCTTCAAGAACTTCTGAAAGCTTCTTACTCCGCCCATGGGGGGGGGGGTCAAATCACTGCTCGCAACTTCGTCGAAGTTGATCTCGGGGCACTCTCACATCATTGGCCGTATAGACTTGTTTTCCACCATCTGGGAAGGTTGACTTCGTCCCAGTTAGAATTGTGTCCCAGTTTTGTAAGGAGCTGCAGGGTAGACGCATCTAGAGGAGCAAACACAGTATTTTTTGTTATATCAGACATAATCTAATAATGTATCGTGGACATTCAGCTTTAGTCTAATGATTGTATTTTGACTACTTCTTTCCTAAGTAGAATCCTTAGTGAAGTCTAAAATAATTAGTTTCTGTGCAAATAAGCTTTAATCTCGGACCCGAGTTCCCATACCATAATTAAGTTATCTGCATAAATATATCGATTGACTGTACCAATAACCTTGTGGTTCTGTATATTTCTGCTAACACAACAGCAAGATGAAAAAACGCATTTGGAACTGCTTTGAAAAGATGTGCGTCCAATTCAGTATTGCTTGATGGTGATCTAACGCATAGAAGACAGGAGGGTAAAGTTGCCAGTTATGAATCATCGGCCCCTCCAGCATCATGTTTAACTACTACCCCCTGAAGTACAGTTCCTTTCACTCTAGCAATGGCTGTGGTTGAATCCTGGCGATGTCTAGGGTGCAAAACAAGAGAATTTCACGAAGAACAGGTTTTTGCTGTCAGAAGGGGAGGGAATAGAAACCGTCTCACATGCTGCTGCGTATTTTCTACAGTTAATACATTCAACTTCCATCGACAAGCTTGGTTCCATTAAAAGCAAAACAATGTTATTTATGATTACAGAAACTGACTCAAGATGGAGCTTCATGTGTGGTTTTTCTGGACTGAATTATAGCACAGTAACACAATTCTTCTTTGAAGCCCACGAGACTACATTTGGTAACTTGTTACTTTCTCTACACGTACTATGTACTTAATGTCTATAGAGAAGGTATTGTATTGCACCCAAAAATTCGATACCGAGATTTCAACGAAAATAAATGTTTTTGGACCCACTGAATCCAAAAAAAATTATTTTTTATAAGAATATCCATGTGTGTGTCTGTGCCATTGGGCCGTCTGTTAAACACAAAACTTGATAGTTAAGCTCAGTATCCTCCTAGAATGCGACACGAAGGTTTTCAGGAAAATACCCCACCCCCAACTACCCTATACGTGAAGAAATTTTGAAAAATATTGGTTTTCTCAAAAATGGCTAAAATGATTTTGAATAAAATCTCTTATGTTTAAGATATTTACATGACAAATCAAATGTATATTGAATTTTCTAGGAATAGCCTCTCAAGACCTTTATTCTGAATGTTTTTTTCTGAATTTCGCCTAACCGGTAAACCGTTACTGATAGACAAAACTTACTGCACAAAAAATATAGACCTCCTTAAAACACACAACTTATGGCATATATGTTTTTTCTCGAGGAGCTGACGGCTTTTGAGATATTCCTTGTTATTTGTTACAGTTTTAAAATACCTCTTATATGTGAACTTGTTCAAACCTTGGGACGGATTTCATTCCCATAGCAACCACATTTTCAAGCAGTTGACTATCGATTTATGGTACAGTATTCCCTTATTTCCCTTCTGCTAATAAGGAACGTTTCTGGTAATGTTTATCTCGATTACCATGAAGTACATAGAATAATCGCTTGTTAACAATGATTTGTTACAGAGATGTAGAGAAAGTCATTTCGTTTTCCAAACTAAGAATTTCGGATAGACATTTCAGCAAACTGTAGCCGTTTTCATTTTCGCGAAGTGTTGCGAACATTTACTGTACCACGAGCCAACAACCTTCCTTGGCTAGAAGTATCACAAGTCACAAGGCCACTTTATCAACATGGTGCACACTTTAGACTAGTCCGGTCCAAAATGCGACCCAATGGCTGTGGTGCTATGACTACTCCCACTAGCCCAGTCCAAGGCACACCAACATCTCCCTTGCACACATTTTGAGAATTTATTAATCATTAACACCCCAAACAGAACAGTTAGTAACGCCCAAACGCTGCCAAAAATCGCATCAGTGAGTTGTAGGTAAAGCTTCTGACTGCTGTTGTGGTGGAAAGTTTGTTTTCAAGTTTCCCAATAACTATTTAACATAATGACAGAAAATTCTTATACTGACTATAGCAACCTTAAACAAATATAATCCATGTAAAAATGCAGAAGTGGGCTAAAAATTAATGTTTCACAACGTCATGAATGCTATAATTTGTTTTTAATAATAGTTATTATTTATAATGGTAATAATAATAATAATAATAATAATAATAATAATCACCATTATTCCAACAACAAAATCACGGCACGGTTATAAATCTCGTATGTAGAACTTATCTTCCGGGCGTTTGACCCGTGATCTAAAGTCGGAGACATCGTTAGTAATCCCTGACAGTTGCCTTATCTCGTGGCCGCTCCGTCACACTGTTGCCACTTCGTCCCGTCCACGAAAGCAGCACCAAACCTCTCAGTCCCTGGGCAGGGGCTCTTCTCCTAATTCGTCTTCATCGTTGCTTCTAAAGTCAAAGCCAATGTCCTTATCAATGTTATATTTTCAATTACACGACGCCAACTGAAACTGCGGAAACAGGGGAAAGAGTGCGGAAATTGTGCGCGGACGAATACATGTCAGCGGGGCAAGATAGTAAGAAACAAGGAATAGTCTCAGCTCTGTGGTTGCACCTCCCAAAAGTGTAATAATAATAATAATAATAATAATAATAATAATAATGGTAATAATCTATTTTTGAAAGGATATTTTGGAATGGGGAATTTTCCAGTAAGATTGTTCACATTGCATCCTTGTTAGGTATTAATCTGACCTTTGAGCTGAAACTGTATTTTGTCTACATTCTTTAAAGAATAATACGTTTGAATGGTACTGTACAGTCTATTTTTACAGTGTGTATCAGTTACAATTAATGTACATGACATTTAGACCAGCAGGCTCGCCATAACCCTTGCGAGTTAGTGAACTGCGGACTCCGAAAACCTCCACCTCCTTGACGTGAGGCGAAACGTACAACAGACATGCTAGCCAGCTAGCTGTTCTCTGTCGTATTTGTGATACCCTTCACAAAGTAAAGTCACAGTAGCGTTGGCCTTGTAAGATGTTCAGATATTTCAGCAATCATGGGAAGTGGAATATTTTGAGTTCAAGTATTTGAAGTTGAAGTGTCAGTTTAGTATCAAGGGATATTTGGAACCACTTGAATTACAGAATTCTACTACAATTAAACGATCTAATACAAAAGAGCGGAAACTCATTAAATTGCTGTCCTGTGATACATTTTCACGGTTAAGTGTGTTTGCAATAAATATAATGACAATCTTCGGATTCACATACATTTGCGCGCAATTCTTTTTCCAAAATGAATTACATTAAAAGTCAATATCGTAATATGATAAGCGACGATCATTTGGTAAATCTTCTGAGACTTTTTACCTCATCATTGGTAGCAAATATCGATAGCCCCGTTAAAAATAAGATCTGTCATAAAATGTGACGTAAAAATGACAGATATGTTGTATTAGACTATTTAGAGAACATCACAATGGATTCAAGCTCGGCAAACATAGCTCATCTTTTGCAATGTACATGCTCACTATAACAAGGTTGGACATCCCTGATATAGACGGCAAACACGTGCAGACCGCTTGTAAAACTATAACACGTGGCATTGATTAGCCATCCACAGGGAAGTCAAATCGATCCCAGGTCTCCTAGTACTTTGAAGTCGGTAGATAGTACGGTGATTTATACGTTAAAAGCATAGCATCTAAAATGTGTATGTGATACTGTTTGAGATATTCTCGTCAGCAGAACCTAAAAGGATAAATAACTCTTAGGGAGAAATGCTTTCTGTGCCTTATCACTGGATGAAGCTCTCTAGGGCACCATGTTGAAGTGCTACACACTATCTATCTATGTGCCACATTCTGCAAAACTGCGACGCGTGGATTAGGTACAGGTTGCGTCAAACTTCATTATTTATGTGTCAAGGAGTGATTTAAGTTTAGAAGACAGACTGTATTATTGCACCACAGCAATCTGAATTTAATTTATTAAGAGCTAAAAGTGCCGAGAGGTTAGGCCAATCTAACCAAGGTTCGATCCCAGTGGACCACAAGTTTGATTTGTAGTGGACAAAGAGACGTTTTCTTCGGTTTTCCGGTTTCCGCCGCCATTCATTCCTGCCCTATAAACACATTTCCTTTCTCCCATTTCACCGTTCTCTTTATATCATCGTCCTCACTCTCTTACCAGTCATTGGGCTGATCACCCATATTAATTACTTTCTCTGATCCAGGGTCCGTAACTTCATATACCCAAGGTCGGGGTTCAAACCCGGCGGAGTACGAAGGATTTTTTCGGATGTAAAAATCCTTAGCATGGCTTCCTTCGGAAGGGAAGTAAAGCCGTTGGTCCCGTGTCGTAGATTTACGGTACGTAAAAGAACCTCAAGCCTGATAGAGAGGCCTCTGAGCAAAATTAAGCGGTTTTTCACGCCCAATTTAGAATTGGACGCTGAGAGCTATAGTAGTTAAAGAGCGTCCATAAATAACGCGCCATTTATTTTTCCGGGTCCGTCTGCTTCTCAATAGGTCTCTAACTCTAGGTGCTGACCAAATAGTTGGCTATACTATGAATCCTGAGACCTAAAGTACTTACGACATATGTAGGTCCCCATTGGGGCATGTTGTCTGAAAATACTTTCGAGTTAGTTGAGAAATTTAAGTCCATGTCGGCATGTGGTCATGGTAGCTCAGCGGTAGAGCAACCGGCTAGAGACCGGAAGATCTATGGTTCAAATCCCGGCTATGGCATTGAATTTTTCAGTCTGACTCTACTTATTCAGATTTGTTAATGTTTTCAAGAGAGACATGTCTTATTAATTGGAGACGAAAAGACAAAATTGTTAATTGTGACTTCACAATGGTAATTTCCGTTTTCGCGTTAGTCGGAATCTTAGCGAAATACTTATTTCTAATTATTATGCTAATCTGATTGACTCTTATTCAACATCTTCATTACTTTATTCCCTTCAAGTTTTATTGATTGCAAACTCTATGGTAAGAATCTAAATGAAAGGAACAGGTGAAATGCTGGGCAAATTGCTTGGCTAAAGCTAGCAGGCCGTTGAATTAGCACCTACGTGCAGCATTATACATAAACCGTTAGGAATTGTAGGGTCAGTTTAACTAATTGTCTGGGGAAGAACTGTTGATGAAGATACTTAACGGCGACTACGCGAGCACATTCTCACATCGCTTTCTGTCCCCACTCGCTTTTATAATCCGCCGGCAGAATGTACAATTTGCATATAATTGCCTGTAGGCAGCTCTTTGGAAAGCAAATGCGCGCTTGTTAATATTTAGCATAATTGCTGGCTGTGCGGGAAACTGCGTTTAGCGTATTGTTGCGTGAATTGAGCGGCTAAGGGAAGTTCTGCTGTGTTAACGCCGAGACCCAGTAGCCGAGTTGTTCGAAATAGTTGCCATGGTTGTCACCAAGCAAGGTGGCGCCGCAGTAGCGTGTGCGACTCACGTTCCGGAGGTCGTGAGTTCGCTTCCCGTGGCCAGCCCTCCTGACACGTGGGATTTTTGGGGGTTTACTCGGGTTGCCAGGGAGTGCTGGGAAGGCTCTTTACATTACCCGAATTTTCTGTCCTCTGCTTTATCTTTTTTTTTTTTTTTTATTGTGTTTTACGCCCGTTTTTAGTGCCATGGCACCGTAAGTGATGTCACTGATGATATATGGAATGAAGATGGAGTACCGGTGGAATGTAATGTTGGGAGAACCCGGAGAAAACCCGCCCTTGCGCCGCTTTGTCCATCACATCCCCATAACCAGTAGGCCGCGGCACGGCCTCTTCTTTAACTGTTTCAGCGTTGAAAATCAGGTGACGGTGTGCAGTGAGATGTGGCTGGGAGGTTTATTCCTCAAGTCGTTATGGAACCATTCTAAAGGCACCCACTTTCGCGGATTTTTGTTTTGGATCTTTTTGCGGGCGCCTCGGAGGCGTTCAATCTGGAACCGTTAGGAACCCCATCTATACTTGCGCCCTTTGTCATCTGGATCGGACGCCCTTCGGGTCTCTCTCCTCACCCATGTCACAAAGGACCCTTAGGGACTATGTGCGGTGTCTGGGGGGGGGGCCGTCCATGATTCAGTCCAGTCCAATTCCATGGTTGACTAAAAATGAGTCTGTGATACGTAACACAAACATGTCTGAATTTTCAAGGCAATACAGTACTTTCAGAGCATCCCATAAAATCCCAAGTTCGTGTATCTTGTGACAGCATCATTTCAAAAAATTACAATACCATTATAGAATTCTTTTAAGTGTTTGCAAATATTGATCCTTACTTTGTTCACGTTAGGTCGACAATATTAATGTGTATTATGTTTGAATCTGCATTCATACTTAGTTCCAAATTTCTACCTCTTCTCTGGCTAAAATTAAAGGAAATGCATAGCTTAAAAAGCAATGTGTTTCTAAACAATTGTATTCGGTATGAAACATATGGATTTCTTTATATCACAGAGATGATTTACGCTTAAGTCTTAAGGATATCCTTTTCCGGACTCGATTGTTTGTATACTCCGAAATAGTCTTATTAATATCATTTAAGGGATGCATCTGTGAAATTTGTAAAATCCACATCAAGTGAGAAATCTTATTAAAATTTATATTCGTTATTATACACAGCAATATTGATATTTTTTATCAATTATCAAAATTCTAGCTTCCATAGCTATTTAAATAATTTTACTGTCTAAATTAATTGTTCTAATAAAAATAAGTCCCGTGATGCATTTAAAAAATATTCGCATACTAAATTCGTAGTTTTACAGATAGATAGGTTTGCAGATAGATATATTCCATCATAATTTTTACATTAATCCTAAATATTGCTTAAAAATATTATATTTCGTAATCTCCAGAATTCTTTATTTTTCAAAGTCTAATAATTTATTTCTCAAAATTGCGGAATTGTTCCGAAAAAACTATATGACGTTTCTTCAAGGGGCCACAAAGGTGTTTTCTAGTTTATCGATTTTTGTAAAAATTGTCGATTTTTAGAATTTCGATGTAAATAATTCAGCATACTTTAAGTACATATTTGCATAGCTGTCTTAAGGCGGACGTATAACAGATATTTTGGAAGTCATTTAAAGCGCTTCGCTAGTTAAATGACTCTATGTAAAACTTAAAAGCCGTTTTTCTCAGGTTTAAGTGTGTTGTTACTTTCTCATAGTAAAAAGCTATCTTCTCAGAGCACTGCTGAATATTTGTAATAAAATGTATGATTGGAATTGTTATATTGAGCGTAGGTTATTTTTAAAAAGTGAATTGGTATAATATTTGGTGTCCTTTTCCACACTGTGTTGGAAAATGTTTTTGAAAGATGCTGTCCACTTTAGGAAAATTTCAAACCAAAATTTTCTAAGATATTTTCGTTTTTTCATAGTCGACTCACCTTGCCCGTATTTAGGACTGACACATGCCTAGGGGTCAGCAGCCTTTCGAGGAGTCAGCGTCATGAAACCACAGAATGGAGAACCTGCAACGTGTGGTCGACCCATAGCTAGGGGTGAGCGGTATGGATAATAGGAAAGATGATGGAACAACTGGTAGAATGAGAGGCGGGGGATGCCGAAGGACCCGGAGCAAACCAGCCCAGTCGTCGCTTCGTCCACCACAAATCCCACATTCGGGCGCCTGGGGTCAAACCATGGCCACCTAGGCGGGAGGCGGGCGGTCTAACCACTCTAAAGTAATTAATATATTCAGAATGAAAATACACATTCGAGTACAACTGGGTAGGAATGCTTCTTTTGTTACCGATAATGTCTGTACAACGTACTAAAGCTCTAGTTTTAATGCTTTAGAACAGTGATGGCCAATAAGTAATGCTCTGCGGGCCAGAATACGATAGCGGCCTTACTTGAGGTCCAGAAAAATTAATAGCATAACTATAATAAAAATAAAATAACGCAATGGTAACTTAAGAGCATATTATTTTTAATATCATTACATGCACAGTGAAGGAACAAGCATTGCTTTTTACTAAGATTCCAGTTCTGATATTGCAATTTTAAGAATGTGAGATAACATTGAATCAGTTAATCTGTTTCTGGACTTTGATTTCCCTAGTTTCATAGCGGAGAAGGCAGTTTCACATATGTAGATACCACCAAATATGGAAGTAAGTTTTAAAGCCTAGTTTCTAAGATGTGGAAAATGTTCCTTTCAAATGAGTTTCCAAAAATCAATACCAGTTGCCTCTGTTGTTTGAAGAGGTGAATCACATTGCAGCTCATACAGTTCTAACTCTTGTTCCCCGGGCTGGCACTCTACTTAACATCTCATGGCATTGTCGAAAATTTCCATCTGTGATCGAAATACTTCAAAATATTCAAATTCTAAAATGAGATCTATGTAGGAAGTTAAAAAAAGGAATAAATCATATATTTATTCGCGGGTCGGATGAAACATACTCGGGGGCCGTATTAGGTCCGCGGGCCGCCATTTGCCCATCACTGCTTTAGAAAATAAACTTTTAGGATTCCCGCGACTCGTAATGTACTTTTAAGATGTAGAATAAACATTTTGAGTTTAGAAAAATGTTACATAAAGGCTTGCGGGAATATAAGTTTTAAATTTGGGACTGTCCATAAATAACCTCAGTTAATTGGTAGTTATAAATGTGCCAGTTGGGCAAAACTATATATTTTCTTGAAGTTTAGAGTTCATAATATATTATAAAAATAGTAATTAATTACTTTGCTTCTTTATAAAATGATATGGATTCTAAACTTTAAGAAAATATGTCGGTTTTCCCACTTGGCATACTTTAACTGCCAATTAACTGAAGCCTTAGATGGGTAGGCGCATGCGTATTAATAATCACTTCGAACTTTAAAACCTTATTTTCTCGCATTTCTTATACAACACTTTTCCACACTCAAAATGTTCCACACGATGTAACTTTAAACTAATTGATTTCAACAGTTTTGTGCTGTCTCTGAAAACCAGATTAAAGAAAATGGTCATATTACATTTTCGAAATAATGCTCCAATTTTTGAAAGAATAAATTATTAAATTTTGAAAAAGCAAGAGTTTTGTAGACTATGAAAAGTAATATTTTTTCCCACTAAGTAGGGCTAATATAAAAATATATACAAGGGATGGTCAGAAAGTAGGCTTACAAAAACACCAATGAAACGAGTGTTTTTTATTTCGTAGAAACCATACAGTCATTTGATAGTGCATGTAAAAGGTACTTAGTGGATAGAGAAGGTATTTATTCCACCCAAAAATTCAATAAGGAAATTTTACGCGAAATATATGTTTTGGGGTCCCCTGAGTCCGAAAAAAATGTTGTTTTAGAAAAGGTCCATGTGTGTTTCTGGAACAGCATAGCTCAAAAATGAAAAGACCGTTAAATACAAAGCTTGATATTTAGGTTTGGTAACTTCCAAGGATGCAACAAAAAGTACTCTTTACATGGAAAATTTTTCGAAAATTTTGAATTTCTAAAAAATGGCTAACGATTTTGATTTAAATCCCGTATATTAAAGATATTTATATCGCAAATAAAATGTATATCTTGGATTTTCTGGGAATAGCTTCTGAAGACCTCTTTATTCTGGATGAACTTTTCCTAAGTTTGCTTAATTGCTAAACCGTAAGAGATAGACAAAAACTTACTACAAAAAACGTAGATCTCGTCAAAACACACAATTTATGTCGTTGTGGAGATAACCGTTTCCGAGATATTCCTTGTTATTAGTTTCAATTGTAAGGTACACTTTTCTCAGACAGGAAGAGTCCGTTTTTCTTCTGTTGTACTCCTGGCCAAACAATGCAGCGATTTGCAATCACAATCCCAGCTTTTAAAACATTTGACTGTCACTTTAGTATAGCGTATTCCTTTAGTTTTCTTCTTCTTATAAGGAACTAAGTAATAAGACCATTCTGCTAATGTTTATCTCTGCTGAAGAAAGAAGTATAATCGTTTGTAAGAAGTTTGTTTGCAGAGCAGCTAGAGAAAGTCATATGAGTGAAACACATCAGAATTTTGTTTCCACATAGTTTCCAATCGGTTGAGGCACTTATCGCTCGTGGGAAGAGCTCTTATCCTTGCGTGTTCAGCCAGTTGTTGAGAAGTGTTGCACGACCTCATCTGAAGCGAATCGTCGGCCTCCTAGGTGTTCCTTCAGTCCCTTGATTGTTCGGACGGTGGTTACGGCAACTGCCTTTGCGATTAAAGACCGTTAAATTATTCCAACTCTAAAACTCATTACGGGACAGTTAGAGTAACTTTTCAAATTTCTGTATCTTGTATACATTTTTCGAAAGGTTTTCTGTGATTGCATTTTTTTATTTTAATATGAATACCAAATTTCATTCAAATTGAATAAATACTTTGGAATCAATGCGTAAAATTTATTACCTAAAATGTTACATAATCGAAATGTCCTATGCATTTCAAAATTTGAAAAACATTGACATTTTCTGAATTGAACCACACACTGTAACTTTAACGACGGATATTTCAAAAACTTTTATTGCTGAATTTATATAATTTTTTTAAATGGTTAGAAATTTTAACCTCTAAAATTAATCATTTTTATAAGTGTGTATTATTTTGAAAAGTTGCTGTTGATATCAGTACAATTTTGCCCATGCATAATATTAAAATAGATACTTCTGCACGTTCTGGGAAATTTGTTTCATTTAAAAAAAAAAAACTGAGATGCGTGGAATATTTCGATAGTGTGGAAATGTAGCTTTCAGAACAACTCAATTTAATGAAATAGTAAGCTAGGAAACGAGTGTATTGTATGCTTCTTAAATTGCTGAAGAGCCTGAAGCTAGGGGAGCACTGTTAAATGTGTTTTTCATTGGATGACCAAAGTTTCCAACATTCATTTGTAATAAAAAAAAACAAACAATATTCGATTTTTTGACCGATTGTAGTTTAAATTTCATTCCGAGTATCCCTTAAAAGGCTAGAAATTTATATGTAGTTAAATCGTGAACGTATACATTCAAATATGCTCAAAAAATTAAAAAAATGTGCATTAAAACTTCAAAATATGCTTAAATAAAAGTATTTTGTTTTACACGAATAAAACAATAATTTAATAAGCTTATTGCATATATTACCATATGTGCATTATTTTCAGTTACATGCGTATTTGAAGCTTTAATAGTCTTTTAATTAATAGACGAATGTCTTTGTTAATTAAAAGAGAGTTTTAAAAGTACTTTTGGATACATCTTTAAAAAAAGAAAAAGCTTACGCTCTTTGAACAAACTTGACAAAGTATAAGTAGATTTCCCCTTTGATATTAATGTATACTCCGAGAAAACTTCGACCGTGCCACTGAAGATGTTCACCGCAGTTGTGACCGAAACGTCTGGACCTTCTGGCTCCAGTAGACCACGGCAAAACAGTCCGGAAATAACTCCTAGTTACATTGACTCCGACCATGAAAGCCTACGTTCTCCCACAATAAAAATGTTAAACATAATGGACTAAAAATATAGATCTTTCACTCGAAAGTATATACTTAACGGCGGTGGAGGTGTAAAATTTGAAATCTCCTCTGTGTGCAAGACATTGAAATTTATACCAGTTATTACATAAATCAGTGATGTTTTTGATACGTACCATAATTATAGCTTGCATTGTTTTTAAATATCAATGTATCATTGTCTAAATTCATTGCTCTAATAAAAATGAGCCATGTGATGTATTTTTAAAAATATTCACATAAACAAAGCCAGTTTTACTTAAAAGAAGTTTAGAAATAAATGGCATATTATATGTTTATATTAGCCCTAGTTGGTGTAGAAAAGCTATTACAGTTCCTGCTTTGCAAAACTCTTGATTTTTCAAAATTTAATAATGTATTACTCAATATTGGAGTGCTATTTTGAAAAAGCATACGAGGATTTTTTTAATGTGCCTTGGAGAGATAATATGAAATTCTGAAACAAAATAGTGATAAATTGCATTTGCGGAACGTTTTGAGTATGAAAAAATTTTCGGAAAAGTTTTGTGACAAGATAAAGTTTCAAGTTAGGAGCGCCTATTAATAAACATGCGTCTAGCCGAACGGGCAGACAACTCATCTCTAACCAAGGCGGCAAGGCTTCGATCCTAAGCAACCGCATGTGGAATTTGTGGTGCACAAAGCTGGGCAGGGGCGGGCTTTCTGCGGCTTCTCCGGTTTCCCCCGCCATCACATCCACTGGTGCTCCATCTACATACCATGTATCGTCAGTGTCATGACGTTGTAGTAAAAGCCGGCATTAAACACTATAAAAAATCTGATGTGCTCCATTCACATGACTTTCTCTACTTCTCTGTAACAAATTATTGTGAATGAGCTTATTCTTCTATCTATTCCGTGCTAGTCGAGATAAACATTAGTAGAAACGGCTTTATTACTTAGTTCCTTAAGGGTCGAAGGGAAATAAGGGGATACACTAGGTTAAATGCTATTAAATATGGTTGCTGTGGTATGGAAATCTGATTCTTTTCGTGGTCAGGTGTTGAAAAGTTCCCGTATGGGAAAAGTATTAAGCATTTTAAAACTGAAATCAATAACAAGGAATATTTTAAAAACGGTCAACCCCAGGAAAAAAATGCTTTTTAATAAATTGTGTGTTTTAACGAGCTCTTCATTTTTGTGTAGTAAGTCGTTATGCAAAATTCCGCAGAATTCATTCAAAATAAAAATGTCTTCAGAAGTTATTCCCAGAAAATTCAAGGTATACACTTTATTTGTCATGTAAATATCTTTAATTCTCGATATTTTAATTAATATCTTTGGAAAGGGTAGTTGGGGGTGGAGGGGTTTTCTTGAAAATCTTAGGTTTGCATCCTTGGAAGATATTGAACTCAAATAACAAGTTTGGTATTTAACGGAATTTTCGTTTTCGAGCCCTTTTCTAGACATTGTTTTTTTTTTTTTTTTTGGTTTCAGGAGGTCCCGAAACATGTACTTCCGGTGAAATCTCGGTATACTATGTATATAGTACATATAAAGTAAAAAGTGCGCCAAATGAGGAAAACTATATTTTTTAAAGTTTATAATGCATATCATTTTATTACAAAAAAATATTTTTAATGCTCCATAACTTTTTGTCAAATTTCACCTTAAGTATTTATAAGCCTGCTTATATATCCTTGAAGTTGAAATGATTTTTGAAATGGCCTATACATGCGGTTATTTGTGGGAAAGGTTCACAATGCAACATTGCTTTGTTGTAAAGCGCGGCTGTTGTACGGAGTTTGAAGGAGAATTAAAACACGCACTTGAGAGCCGAGAAAATTCCCCCTTAAGTAACTGTTGGTGGGTGTGCTAGCTAGATGAGTTTCTAGTTAGCTGCACAGTTTTGCATCCCAACAAGGTGCTACCAAACAGACATGCTACCACAACCTGCACAAAAGGAAGTAGCAAGACACGGAGAGCAGCAAAGAAAATCCAACTTGCATCTCAGGGCAACCAGCACAATTCGAGAGGAAGAGAATGGCAATATTTCAAAGCATTTGAGCTAACATTCCATCGAGGTAGTGTCGCTTTCGGTGGGATTAGAGAAAAGTTTGCTCTAACATAGGAAGCGCCAGGGAAGTACCTAATTATTGTGTATCTAATAATGACGATGGGGGTTTTTTACTTTCTCTACACGTACTATGTACTTAGTGTATAGAAAAGGTATTATATTGCACACAAAAATGCGATACGCAGATTTCACCGAAAATAAATTATTTAAGACCCCCTGAATTAAAAAAATATTTTTAGAAAAATGGCCGTGTAAGTTTCTCTAGGCAGCATAGCTCAAAAACGCAAAGATCGTTAAATAGCAAGCTTGTTATTTAATTTTATCTTCCAAAGATGCGACAGGAAGATTTAAAAAAAAAAAAACCCGCCCAATCTCAACTACACTTTATATGGAACATTTTTCGAAATTTTTTACTATCTCAAAAATGGCTCTAACGATTTTAATTAGAATACCTTATCAAATTTTAAATGTTTCACATTTGACCGGATTTTCAAAATATTTGACTATATTTCTAGCCTGAAGTATAATCCTGTTTCCCTTCTACTTAGAAGGAACAAACACAAACTTTCCTGTTAATGTTTATCTCGATTATCGCGATATAGATCAAGTAATGCACTTTTGTAACAATAATTTGTAGAGAAAGTCATGTTAATGGAACACAATAAGGTTTTAGACAACGCTCGGATTTGTAAAATATCAATTATATTGTATTGATTCCTGAAAGTAAGGGAAATGGTATTCAGAACAAGAATAATTCTCGTGCTGAGTAATATTCTTGAAGCAAAAGAAATGAAGTTGAACACTATCGTGTACTTCCCTTCTACTTATAAGCAAACATTAATGGAAGTATTATCGTGCTACCGAAAAGGTTAACATGCGCTTTATCTTTATGAATAGAAACCTCTCTGATTGTTCTGGGAAGTCGCCGAAATTTCGTAGTGCAACAATGAGCGCGTCTTTTCAGCCAATGAACGCGTAGAAATCACAAATGACAGATAGACGTTAACTACACTAGGAGTGAAACACAGCGTTTCAACGTCTTCGCTGTTTTCTTTCTCATTCATCTCACTTGTATCCAGGCGTGTAAGGCAAGGCGAGTTTACCTGGAGAAAATGTGACAACGTAGCTTTCTGTGTCACTGAATACCGCAATCTTATTGCAGCCTTTGAGGCCGCTCGTGTTAACCTTTTCAGCAGCACGATAATATGTGTACTAAGATATAAGGTGTTTGTGTAAACATTATGTAAGCAGATTTGGTATGAGTGTGCGTATTTCCAGTATTGTGAATATGTGTAAAATATGGATGGGCAATATTTTTAATTCCAGTATTTTTAGAGAACGTGTACCTTCACCCGACTAATAAGACTGTTTGACGCAATTGGACCACTACCACTACTAAGTACGCAATTAATAAGACCATTTCTGCCAATGTTTATCTCGATTAGCATGATGTAGACAAAAGTATAATATTTTGTAAGAAATGTTTGTTTGTAGAACAACTAGAGAAAGTCGTGTGAATGGAACACATCAGATTTTTAAATTTCTTTATTTATGTATTTATTTTATACAGTGTATATTTATTTTATTTTATAATATTTGACTATCGTTCGTTAACCTTGTTGGTCATATCGGACGATCTTGATACGTTAAGAACAGGCATTAAGCATCAGAAAGAAATTCTAAGAAGTACTATGCGTGGCGTTTCTCAACCCATGTATTGAACACGTCATTAAGTAAAAGTTGTCAAAGGGCTTACTTTTTAATACTGTGGGTTTGCAGCATATCTGGCGAAAATGAACATTATGGTTTGTCAAAATACACTAAAGGGATATAAAGAGACGTGTAATGTATATTTAACGACATTAAGCGTTTGTGAATTCTGTTTTAAATTACCAGCCGCTAAATGGGAATTATAATCCAAACCTAGCACATTAACAAACGCAGTGCCAAATTGAACGCCCAGATTCACATGACCGTGAGAGCTTAAGCCCCACATAAAAAGGGAGAAAAATCTCGCAGAGCCGCAGGAGAAGAGATAAAAGATCGACACTCGTAAATCTAATGAAAAGAGACAACAAAGAAAGCACAATTCCTATAAAGCTCTGGGAAATAAAACAGTGGAGAGGAAACAACAAGCATGTTTAACTGCGAATTTCCTCTTCCGCAATTTTCCGTGCCGGGAACAACGTGCACAAAGGGAAGAGAAAACCCACTTATGACGAAAGGTCTCCATTAATAGAGCGTTTGGCTGACATTTATCCATCAATAGATGTAAACCATTACTGTCTACAAATAATAGAGAAGCACGAGGACCATTTAGAATGTAACAGACAATTTGGCTTAACAGAAAACTTATTTACAAAGTTATAGTGCCTTTATCTATTTTTAACGTAATCTCCAAGATACTTATTGTCACCTGGTAACAATTTTTCGATGCCAATGTTGTGCTTGACTACCGCCAAAGGACTTATTCGTGTTGGCTTTTTTTTTTTTTTTTTTTTTTTTTTTTGTATTTTTGTTTTGAATGCACAATATGTTCGACCAATTGAATGTTATACGCAAATAACGCAGGTGTATGGTGATTATGCAATGAACGAGTCTTCAGTGAGAAAATGGCGCACTATTTGAGTAATCAAGAATGAATCAGAGTTTCATCCAACTACCACCTACAACGCTCGTTTGGAAAACTGGTCTCGCGAAAAACTCCACTCAGTTATTCCATTACTGTGGACGAAACATGTAACTACGGCTGACATTCACCGACACCTGTTAGAGGCTTATTGGAGAGACTGTATCCCTCGCCTGCATGACGCACAGTGGTGTCGAAAGTTTGCGGCCGATGCATAAACCGTTCCTGACGAGGTTCGACGTGGCCCCTCCAACACAGCATCCACAGATTTGAACACACCTCGCGTGGAGGAGCTGATTCCGGACAACAGGGGGATCACGTACTAACATATGGCGGTAGAATTGGTAACTCTTTTGGAAGCACGATATTCTGCGTACCGGAAAGTTTGTTACCGATGGGTTCCACGAAATCTATCCAACCTACACAAGCAGAAGCGCATGGGGGCAAGTCTGCAGCTTTTGCAACGGTTCTCCACGGAAGGGAATATTTTTCTTCACCGCATTCTCACGGGTGACGAAACATGGATCCATCGCTATACCGCCAGCGGCAAGCGGTCGTCAATGGAGCGGAAACACCCTTCATCTCCAAAGACAAAGAAATTTAAGGTAGCGCCATCTACCGGGAAGATGATGGCTACAGTGTTTTGGGACATCATTCTCGTGGAATTTTTAGAAAGAAGGCACAGGGTACCGCTGACCGATACCGCGAGGCCATGACACGATTGCGCGAAGCTAATAGTGGGAAACGGCCAGGACTCCTCATCAAAGGGTGTCTGTCCTCTTCCTTCACGATAACGGGTGATCTCATACACACCAGAAGACCACCACGCTGTTGAAGCAGTTCTGCTGGGAAACCATCTACTACCCTCCCTAAAGCCCGGACCTCGTTTCAAAAGAATTTCACCTTTTTCTCCCTTGAAGCTAAAATCATATACGCAAATGTACGCCTTATTGAAATATTATTTATTTTAAATGGGGATTTTGGACACATGCATTGTAATTCCGAAATAAGATATTTGTTCATTTGAAGAAGCTGTTGCAGACCCTTTTCCTGCATCTTTGTTCGAACATTGAACTTCAAGCTCCCATATATAGTCTACTGTCTCTTCAGTTCACACATGACACATAGCAGTTAACGAACCCTTTATACTCTTAAGTTGATTCAGGAAAGTTTGGATAACTGTCCTGCTGAGAATAATAACATCTTGAAACTTACCGTGGAGCTTTGTTTGGAACCTTCTTGCAGAGAAATATTTCTCATACTCATGTATCAAACACAAAATACGATATTGTAAGGCAGGACTGTCCAAATTGAGGGGGGAGGAGGAATGTTCAGTACCTCGTTTCACTCCGTATACCGCTATGCAACATAATGGAATGTTTCTAAACTAAAAGTGTTCATCTCCATCTAATATTGCCGTGAGAAAGAAAGAGAGAGAGAGAGAGAGAGAGAGAGAGAGAGAGAGAGAAGATCGGACGGAGAGACAGACAGACAATTTCCTAGTTGAGTAAAGTATAGGTATTATTAATTTCAACGACTAACAAAGAATGTCTTGAAAATGATAACTCCACAAAACAACAGCATCGGACATAAACTATGCGTTTCAGCTAGATCACATTTTATGTAGTACGTTATTGTCTAGCTTTTTTGGTTTAGAAGTTATGAAAATAACAGCCAAAATGGAGAGGGGTTCAGAGGCCATTCCCAAAAAATTCAAGATGGAATTTAATTTTGATGAAAGTATCTTAAACATAGAGTATTTAAGTAAAACCGTTACAGCCGTTTTTGAGAGAAGAAAACTTTTCGAAGAGGTTTCCCTGTAAAGGGTACTTTAAGGTGGTGTATTTTCTTGAAAATCGTCGTGTTGTACCATTGTAAGATGCTGAATTTAAATACTAAGTTTGATATTTAACGATTTTTTTTAAATTAGTTTATTATAGAATATGTAGAGTAAATGGAACACATCAGATTTTTTAGGATACCAACAGACATATTATGTATACAGATGGATATAAATCTATACAATCAATCCTTGATTATTAATATATTGGTAACAAAATGACATAACCTTACAATTCTTTTGCAGGAGTATAGTGTAATACGTCCTCGACAGGTGTCAAGACAAGTGACAACTATCAGCGGTTCTACAGCGTCCATAGCGCACAACTGCTGAGTGAACCATGAATATCAGTGACTGCGAACGATAATTCAATAAATTCTTGTAGCGCATTCACTGTAGATAGTTTATGCCCATAAACTTCATTATTCAATATCCTCCATAGGTAGGTCCAGAGGTGTTAGGCATGGAGACCTTGGTGGTAGACAGTGGCATTTCTTCTACCTACCCATGGTCCAGGTAAAGACGGTCACTCTGATCACACAAAATGACTGACACCTTTTAAGAAAGCATTACACCATATGCCGAGTCAGAATTGTAAATCTATGAGGGCGGATCGAAAAGTAATGCACAATATATATTTTCAAACAGTGTAATAGTTAAAAATCAAAACAAAAATCACAAATGAACTTACACCTTTTACCTAATTTTGACATAGTCATCAACTTTCTCAACGCATTTGCCCCATCTTGATACCGTTTCAATATTCCCTGTTTGTAGAAGTCCGTTTCTCTGGAGTAAAGCCATCTCCGGACTACTGATTTCACTTCCACATCCGTTGCAAAGCATTGGCCGGCCAGGAATTTCTTCATGGAACAAAGCAGATGAAAGTCCGACGGTGCAAGGTCCGTGCTGCATGGTGGATGCTGGAGCATCTCCGAACCAAATTTGCTGATCTTCTAACAAACAGCAGCATCATGGGGGCGAGCATTTTCATTAAAAGAATGCACACCATTCTTGGAAGAATGCACACCACGTGGAGACATTACTACGGTCCATACAATCATTCCCATACACGCCACACATAGCCCTGTGAATTTCACTCGCTTTATGCCCTTTGGCTCATAAATATCGAACCACACCTCTCTGCTTTTCACAAGTGGACGACAGTATCTGCGCGCCAGAGCTGCACATGAAACAAAAAATACCCTCTATAGTGCAAACTTCAAACCACATCTGTGTGAAATGGCAACCTTCCAGCTGTAATATTATAGCAGATTGTGCGTTACTCTTCGATCCGCCCTCGTATATGATTAATCCTCAAGATATTGACCATCAAAGTGTTAGTGAATAGTTTAACACAACTCCATATATTAAATTGAGCCATTATTAATACTAAGGAAAACTCAATATATTTGTACTGTTTTGAACAATACAACCATTTTCCAACCATTTTCCATCTTAAAATTGGCAGTACCTAATTTATTTTCTTTCGGAGGCTTCCTCTTTTCTGACAGATCAACAACATCCCCTTATACTTAAAAACACATCAAGCAACACAGACATTGAAAGCTATTTTCAGCTAATCTCAATTGCTATTTCGCCTCCACCTGCGACAAGTCTCTGTAGGGTTTACTTCCCCGGTCTGCTGAAAATGGAAACCAATTTTGGTGATCGATAAGGTAAGCATTTCGTTGGGGCGCAAGAAACAGAACGGAACTCTCTCCTAAAACCCGGAGACGTAACACCACTAGAGAACGTAAGGCGACTATATAATCCCGCTCTTCCAGAGGGCGCCTTCCTGTCTTTCCCTCACCCTCTCTCGGTGCCCAAGTAAGCTTCAAGTTACATTTCCGCCCAAATCATACCAGGTTAGCGAACTGCCCCGTGTTTGACGCGTTCAGATATCCCTTCGTGCGTTAAAACAGTTGCAGATCTTAGGGTGTCTGGAAATGTTTCCAGTTAAAAACCAGCACTGGAGGACTGACAGACTGACCTTCGCTTTACCGCTCTCAATGAACGCGATCCGCTCACGTGCCCGCTGCTATAAAAGACGGGGAAAGTGAAGATCGATCAGGCCAGTCCTCCACTGGCGGATTTTAATTTGATAACTGCAACTGTTTTAAGGCACGAAGGGTACCTGCACACGTCAAATACGAGGTTGTTGGGTCACCTGGTAATTACCTCTCATCTAGTGCCCTTTTCAATGTAAGACTATGTTTTATTATCCCTTTTATTGTCTTTGAGGTACACAAATTGACGGCAACTGCTGTTTTCAAATGTCCCTTTAAGGTATACTGGGAGTAAAATTTTAAATTTCTACTGTATAGAGTTTCATAAAAGTTTTACTGTTATTTATTGCATTACTGTTTTGTTAGTATAAATACCAATTTTCATTCAAATTTAACGCATTCTTTGCAAGATATAATTTATTTCATAAATCTTATTATGTAAATATAATACTTAATGAACTCGTTCCAAGATCCTTAAAATCTGAAAACAAATTGTTTTGGGATTTTCTGAATTGGAGCGTTGAACTACACACAAAAACCTTAAACGGTGATATTGAAGCAGCTTTAGTTACTGAATTATTGTAGTTTTTAATACATTTTGTAAATGTTAAACTCTTAAAATTATATTTGCAGATATACGTTTTTGAAAAATTACTATTGGTGTTAGGATAATACGAGTATCACGTATAATATTACAATAGATACTTTTGCAGATTTTGGGAAATTTAACTATTTAAACAAAAACTGAGACACATGGAAGATTTTGAAAGTGTGAATATGTAATGTTGTTTATGAAATAGTACGCTAGGAAACAGGCGTACTGCACGATGTTTATATGACAGTATAGACCCAATAAGGAGAGAACAGTAAAGTGTTGATTCCCTATGGCTGCCCAAAGTTTTCGTAAACAATTTGCTAAAAACAAAATCTTATGTGTTTCATTTACATGACTTTCTCTACATCTCTGCAACAAATTATTGTTAGCAAGCTTATTCTTCTATTTACTTCATGCTAATCGAGAAAAAAGTAGCAGAAATGGTCTTATTACTTGCTTCCATGGAAGCAAAAGGAGAATAAAGGAGTACCATAGTCTAAAGTGTTAATCAAAAGCCGGTTGCTATGTGATTGAAGTTCCTTTTTTTGTGTGGCAGTTGACAAATTCCCGCATGAGAAAAGTATTTTAAAGCTGAGACCAATAACAAGGAGTATCTCAAAAACGATCAACTCCCTGAAAAAATGCATATAACATAAACTGTGTGTTTTAGCGATATCCAAAAGTGTTATAAAATAAGTTTTTGTGTATCTGTTGTGGTTTACCAATTATGCAAAATTCCGCAAAAATCATCCAGAATAAAGATGTATTTAGAGAATATTCCCAGAAAATTCAAGATATACATTTTATTTCTCATATAAAGATCTAATATATGACATTTTAATCAAATTAAGAACATATTCAAAAATGTTTCCATGTAAAGGGTAGTTGGGGGGGGTTATTAAAGCTTCGTGTCGCTACCTTAGGAGAAACTGTAGTTAAATACGTACATCACAAATAATATAATATCTTGAATTGTCCGGGAATGGCCTCTGTATTCTGGATGGATTTTGCTAAGTTTAGCATAACTGGTAAACCTCATAGACAAAAACTCACCACACCAAAAGTATAGATGTCGTTGAAACACAATTTATACCATAAACGCTTTTGTTGCAGAACTGACCGTTTCCGAGATACCTGTTACTTGTTATTGGGTTCAGCTTTAAAACACATTTCACAACCGGGACCATACAAAGGGAACCGAATCTCAATTGTTTCACATGCCGAGGACTTTTAAACGATATTATTATCGCTTTAGGCTGATGTATTCCCTTATTTCCCTTCTACTTAAAAGGAAGCAAGTAACAAGACAAACTGCTAATGTTTATCTCAATTAGTATGATGTAGATAAAAGAATAATCTTTTATAAGAATAGTTGGTATTTCGAAAAACTTTATTTTTTATATCTGAAAGCTACTTACTGTGTTCTTAGAGTTCATTGTCGTGTGGTTTGTTCGATCTCCTCTAATAGTATGCTGATTATCATTTAAAGGTTTTGTGTCCACCCAAAATTAAATTGACTGCACAGCATTTCCGAGATATGATTTTTTTTAACTTTCTCGATCACTTATGTACAACGTACGTAATACGTTGACAAGATATTGTATTCAACCCAAAATGTATACCGATATTTCACCAGAAGTACATGTTTTGAGCAACCCTGAAACGAAAATATAATTCTACAAGAGTTCCATGTGTATGTGTGTATCTGTTTGTTTATCTTAATGGTTACCATGCCAACCTCAAATACCCAAGGTCGCCGGTTATAACCCGGCGGAGTTTTGGACATAAAAATTCTTAGCATGGCTTCCTTCGGAAGAGAAGTAAAGCCGTTGGTCCCATGACGTCATTTACGATACGTAAAATAACCTCAACCCCAATAAAGAGGCCTCTGAGCAAAATTAAGTGGTCTTTCACGCCCACTATAGAATGGGACGCTGAGAAACAACAGCGTCCATAAATAAAACTTCCATTTGCAGTTTTGTCTCTATGGGCACCATAGCTCAAAAGCAAAAGGTCCGTTACATGCCACACTTAGTCCCAAGGATGTGACAAGAACATTTTCAGGAAAATCTCCTCACCCCAAACTATCCTTTGCAGAGAATTTTTTTCGAAAATTATGATTTTCTCTAAAATGGCTCTCGCATATATGTATAAGATATTGTCTTTTTTTTTGTAGTGTTTAACGCCCGCTTTAACTACTTATGGCACCGCAGGCGGAAGATATTGTCATGACAAGCGACATGTATAACTTGAATTATCTGGAAATAGCCTATGAAGGCCACTTCATTCTAGATGGTTTTTATATAACTCATAAACCGTAAGAAATAGACAAATACTTACTACCCAAGAATGTAGATCTCGTTAAAGCACACAATTTGTCTCACATATAGTTTCTGTAAAGGTAAAAATTCCCGATACATTAGTTGTTATTGGTTTAAAGACAAAATTACTTTGGTTTTTTTTTTTCTAACGGGAGTTCTCGTTCCTTTCATATACACTTTGTTTTATTTATGGCCATGGAAAGAGAACCAAAATCATTGCCAGTCGCTTAGCGAAATCTAACCTAGTGTATTATTTTATTTCCCCTCTGTTTATAAGGAACTATGTTTTAAGACGTCTGCTATTGTTTATCTCAATTATCATGGTGTAGTTGCAAGGAAATAATAATATTTTAAGAAGTGTTTGTTTTGTAGAACAGCTAGAGAAAGTCGTGTGAATGAAACATCAGTTTTTGCGGTTTTAAATCGGCATTAACATCTATGTTAAGATCGGCTTAGAGATAATTGTCGAATAAATCACATCTAAGGCAAACACTTACAGTTGCTAAACCGAATTCAAAAGATATCGGTTTTTCATAGGATGAATTTCGTAAAGGGTACCCAAGAGCTGCTGCTGATGAAAATATTGCCGAGGAACATCTTGTGAATGTATTCGGCACTGACATGGATTTGTCAACAGCGCCTAACCAATTGAGCCACCAAGACAGAGGTATCGCCAGAAAAACACTGCTGAAACGAAAAAATCATTTAAAAAAAGGTTCCATGTGCGTGCAAGAATTGAACCTTGAGCCAAATGGGTTTTCTTGTTTACTGATATTCTTGGATCTTAATTACCTTCACTACAATTTCTTCAAGTCGACTGATTCCTTACCGCTTGCCTTTACTAATGTATTACATCCAGCAACAGAATTCTTCCAAGTAGTGATTTTTTACACTATCCATTTGTTTTAATAATTGAAACTATTCATTGCGGTTATGTGTCTATTTTCCGTGGAAGGCACTGGTTAACCACCGCGATATCCTGTCTAGTTAGTCGCGATTGGATTGTGGTCTCTCCCATGATTCCGTCCCAGTTCCAGCCAAAGTTCGTGTTGCTCACTCTGGTCGTTTCTTTATTTCTCTATTATTCCTTTATAAAATAATTAATACGATGACCATAATTCCGATGCTACCTTTATTCTAGACAACTGATACATGGTGAAGTTTTCCGTGTGGTTGTGGTGCTTGTATAATTTTCTGCGTGTCCAGTCACTGGGATTTACAAGTAATATTTCCTAACGGTGAATTGATTTTTCTCTCCTGTTCAGATCCGGCATAGAAATGTGAATTCATATACACCTGCTGCAGAAATTCATAGTTAGGTATTTATTGCATTGCTTTCATTGCAGTTAGAGGTAGTAAATAGTGAGATCTGTTTGCTGAAAAGCGTTTTAAGCCCTGTATTCGAAAATGTGCATTATTGAGGATTACGCAGTGAAGTATGGTGATTTTTGGGATTAGGTAGTGCAGCAGATGGTGTGAAAGCAACAGTTTGATGCAGAATGCTGCTGTTTAACTTTTTCAACTGATGAGTGTTTTTCGCTGCAGTATGTGGTGAATGCCAAACCGAAGCGCCTAACAGTATTGCGGGGGATTAAGTTCTGGTGATGTACATCAGATCATGGGAAAGTGCTTTAACAAGTCATGCTAGCCGCAACACTACCCACCAATTACATGTACCAACTTTTGCAATCAATACAATTCCATATCGAGAGGACAGCTATCTGCCCTTATGCACAAAATTTATGGGCTAAATCCTGACACTGCAGCCGGAGGCTTAGCTTCGATGCTGTGGACGGTTATGTCATGTTGCCTGCAAAAGTAAAAAATGTCGTTTTTATTGTTATGTTAGTCAGTGTAGCTGTTGGAGCTAACGGGAGAGTATAGTAATGTATCATTGACGTTGCTACTGCATGACCACTAAAGCCGTTTCTTTTAATCTTATCCTGTATGGACACATACCAAAAGGGTAAAGGGGCAAGAGGTAGACAACGGAGGGGGGCAGTAGATGCACTGCGACCTATGCAGATGTATTGCGACTATTACTCCTCAGGAGTAGGGGATGAGGTTAAGGATCCATAGGAGACACAGGCTCGGAAAGCCAACCACCAGGGACGCGCGGAAGTCCCTAAAGTCTCCAAGTCTGATGAAGTCTGAACCGTCCCACTTCCGTACCACCGTTCAAGTGACCCGACGACCTAGTAGTGTCCATGAAGATTAATCTTTCCGTTGAGCATGCATGCGTGCCATCTGCCTACACTGCTAGACACCACAAACCTGAAAGATGAGAGGAAATAGGAATGAAGGGGAAATGATGGAAAGGAAATTAATAGCTTAGAAACAAACGTAACATTCGCCTGGTTACCCCAGGGAAATCGCAAAAAAGCCATGGTTTAGAGTGACCGGTTACCGGGGATTGATTCCGAGACCTCCGGAACGCCAGTTGCGCCAAACTGTGACACTCCATGTTCCTTTCTCTGTACCGGGGATACGCTGTATTTAGCATTACTTAACCAGGTCCAACAGCTAACATACTCGACTTGATCATTTGATCAAGGTGTTGGGTGTTGTAAGCTTTTTTTTTTTTTTTTGCTGGAACATGAGTTAACAGAAGAGTTTCTTCCATATCTGCGTCGGAGTCTGTCAATTTGTGTGAAAGATCAAAACCCCTGTTTGACCAATGTTAAATCTAATGAAGGTATCGTCGATTATCTCGTAAACTGTTTGATACTACATGAATGCTGAATGTGTTTCCTTTGAATGACTAAGGCACCACCACCTAAAGAGAAAGCCTTGCATTAAGTGTTTTCATTTGGCGTTGTGACACAGAATGCACATGTTTGATGTGTGTACCACTGTGGGAATACTTTCACATTAGTGGTCACATTATTAAAGTGTAGTGTACTAAATTCAAACAGTAATTATGCGAATGGTTCACTAGTGTGGGTGTTTATTTGTTTACCTTTTCTAAAGATGAAGATCTGAAATCCAGATAGAGTAGGGCTCTTCATAGAAAGAATTTTATTTCTACAGATAACACCAAGTGTGTAATATATGTTTAAACCCTTTTAACATTATAGAACTATTTAGCAATTCCTAGTTATTATTAAAATCTTAAATAAACTTTGGACAAATGCAGCTACATAATATTTTCCTGTAGTCATTCACTTTACACGAATATGTTGTAGGTTTGTGAACTGTACTTTAGAGTAAATAAATGGAGATTATTATTGTTCATTTACATTTCAACAATCTTGAAATAAAATAAGAACTGAAGCTTTCCTGGCGACGTATTAATTCAAAATCTTGAAATAGTTTAGTAACATGTACTTAACCATAAACAATGAGATGAAGTGTATTGTTTCTATTGCTTCTATTGGTTCCTGGAAATACATAAAAAATAAAACGTCTTGCCAAAGATATTAATGATATTCACATAGTAGATAGGAAAGATTGTGTTCCACCCAAAAGTCCCATACATAGATTGCACCGTAAAGACATGTTTTGAGGAGGCCTGAATCCAAAAACTTTAGAGGAAGGTTACTGTGTGTGTGTGAGAGTGTGTGTGTGTGTGTGTGTGTGTGTGTGTGGGTGTGTGTGTATGCGGTGTGCGTGTCTGCGGGCAGGATTACTCAGAAAGTCGGTTAAATACCAATCTAGATATTTTTGAGAAGTTTAGTATCTTTAAAGAATGCCACACAAAGATTTTTAGAAAAATTATCCCACACTATTTACCCTTAACACGTAAGGTGTTTCGAAATTTTCAATTTTCTACAAGATGGCTCTAACGATTTTGATTAAAATGCGGTATATTAAATATATTTACGTGTGAAATGAATTGGATATCCTGAATTTCTTGGGAATAGCCCCTGACGCCCTCTTTACACCGAATAGCTTAGCTGGTAACTCGTAACAGGTAGACAAAAAAAAAGTAGAGCTCGTCAAAACACCAACTTATGCCATTATACTAATTATTTCAGAGGTACTCCGTCTTATAGGTTTTAATCATAAACTACTTAAACTTTTCTCAAACGGAAAGCTTTCATCCATTCACATCTCTTTTTTGTTTTACTCCTGGCCACAGAAAGGGAACTGAATTTTAATGACTATCGCATAATGATGGAATTTAAAATATTTAAATATCGCTTTAGCCTAGCATATTCCCCTATTTCCAATAATGAAATAATAAATAACACAATTTCTGGTAATGTTTAACTTGATTATTATTAAGTAGAAATAATATTTTGTAAGAATAGTCTGTGTGCAGAACAGGTACAGAAGGTCATGTGAATGAAACACATCAGTTTTTTTTCTCTCTGAAAGTACCCATCCAAACTGTTCAAAGCAAAATTGGAGAAAACAAAGTGGTTTATATTCGCAAAGAAAGAAGCCACATGACTTCAGCACACAAAAGCTGCTATACTCAACAGTAGTACCACTTTGTAGAGCAAAAATTCTCGTTCAAAAGAAGGTAAAATTTACCACTTTACTTCAAAGGTTATGTTGTTTTCTTTGAAGTGATGCAGAATTCACGGTGCAGATTTTATGTTTTCATACAAATGAAACTCAAAGGCTACTTACACGCAACCCATTCAAAATCACAATAATAATTAGAAAGCCACGTTTTTCAGAAAGTTACCTTTCTTTTTTACACTCTTTACCACGCACAACACATAGAGAATGTATTGCAGTCCACCCAAAAATTCGTTAGCGAGAGTTCACCGGAAATACACACTTTGAAGAACACTAAATAAGCAAACATTTAGAATAAGGTCTATGTGTGATGAGTAGAACTCCAAAAACGCGTGTTGAACATCAAACTTGATATTTGAGCTCAGTAAGTTCCAGAGAAGCGACACGAACATTGAGTAAACCTCTCTACCCCAAACTACCGTTTACACGGAAGGTTTTTCGAAATATTCGGTTTAACGAGTTTGAATTAAAATATCGTACAATAAAGATATTTACCTGCCAAATGAATGACTTTTGCGTAACAGGTAAACCGTAAGGGATAGAAGAAACTTTTTTTCGTAGTCGGCTTACCGTCACCGTATTTAGGACTGACACCTCTCTAGGATCTACAAGCGGATGCCTAGGGGTCAGAGGCCTGTCGGAGGACAAACGGCACGAAGCCACAGAATGGAGAACCTGGAACGAGCTGTCAACCTTTAGCCAGACATGAGAATGGGGAAGTGGGTGATATAAACTACAAGCGAAATGGATGACTGGAAAGGTGATGATGGAGCAGTTGGTGAAATGAGTGGCAGAGGAAGCCGCCCAGACGCCGCTTCGTCCACCACAAATTCCAAATGTGGGCCCTTGAGATCGCACTCGGGCCGCCTAGATGGGAGACGAGCGGTCTAACCACTCAGCCACGGCGCCGCCACAGAAGAAACATACTGCAGAAATACGTAGATCTCGTCAAAACACACAAGTTATGTGAAATACATTTTTGCTCTGTAGCCAATCATTTACGAGAAATCCCTTGTTAGTTGTTTACATTTTCCAGTACTTATATGTTCTAAAATTGAGAGAACGAATTTTAAAGCCACCACATAGCGACTGGTTGTTGAAAGTTTTGACTGTTTTGACTTTATCATATTGCATCTTCCTTAATCCTCTTGTACAAGGAACTATGTAATAAAATAGTTTCTGTTAATGTTTATCTTGATTAGCAGGACATAGAAGCATAAGTTATTGTAGGAAAGATTTGTTGTAGCTAGACAGAGAAGGCCATGTGAGTGTAGCATACCAGGTTTTTTTTACAATAAAACCTTACATGTTAGAAAATACATGCAGAACTGAAACATAATTGTGTGGTTAATCCAGAAAACAAAAATTCCATCTAGTCCGTCTCCAAATGCCAGTGATGGGTGATTAACTCGTGCAGATTTTACTTTCCCCATTCGCCCTTGTGCAGCAAGTTACGGACGTTATGTTGTACGTAATGACGGTGCAAGGAAAACTTAAGCCTTCCCCTGTTTTCTGCTGCTTTTCAATTTTCGGATGCATGCAGCAGTTGTTGGTATGCTAAGAATTTTGATATGACAATATACATTAATGATTTCAGATAGAATATAGCAAAATAAAATTAAAAAAATAAGAAAAAATCCAATTTTAATCTTTCCCTTTTTTTCTTCCTTTTGAAACATATAACTTTCTCTTGGCTTTACCCTTCTTGATAAGTTGTTGAATACCTGTTAAGGGCTAAATTTACGAGTCTTTATTTGAGCTTAAAAATATCTAAACGTAGCCATCGATGCTATAATTGGTTTCAAAATATTCGCAGTGGCACCCTTGTTCATTCTGTAGATCAGATCTGGGGATCTGGTAAACGGAGGGGAAGTGTGATGTCTCTCCATTCCACCTGGAGTTGTTATTAAGAGTATTGTTCGACATGTAAAGTACAGCAGTGGCGGAGGTAGGCAATTTTAAAGTCGAGGGACCGGGTACCAAATATATCTAGCAGTATTTCTTCCGCAGATGAGGTTTTACAAACTTGTTTTTCTCTCGACACAAATAGACCAATTTCAGTCTTAATGGTAGACAGAGAGAGACGCAGTATTGATAGAAGGGTGTTTCATTTAAATCGGAGCGTTAACACTCTTAGTATGTTCAATTTTTTTATTATGAGACCTCAAAGTTTAACTTTTGTATACTGCTTAGAATCTGCTGAATTAAAATATCATCTGCTGTTATAGTTTTGATGTAGCACAACTGTTTAGAACACAATAAACATTCAACCTTTTTACCATTCTGAACGCAGGCCATTCTACGCGAAATTTGTTATAGCATTCTAGTGTGCCATCCTCAATGAAGTGTCACTCTCTGTTGTTATTCGTCATGTACACAGCTAAACAGATACTACGGAAGAGGTGGCAATGTTTGCTTACAGATGTGACCAGACTCTCTAGACCTGAAATAGATATACGAGAAACAAACCTCGGTTCGTATAAACACACCGTATTTTAAAATGATGTGCATCTACAGCTAAAAACATTGACTCATAAAGGTGTATTGCAGTTCGTTTTATATTGAAAACGAATGAGAACTGGGATAGTCAGCGAAGTTGACATGGTCCTAAATTTCACCTTCTGGTCTCTTTAGCCGTCGTTCGTCCAGTCAATTCCTTGAGTGTTATAGCTTTTGTTATTATATTTATGTATATATGTCTTAACTGGTGATCGTCGCGAAGTTTGAAATGTGCCCTTAAATGATATTTAAAGAACAGTTTAATTACTTGTCCGAATAGGGAGGGCTTCAATGGCCACGAAACAAAAAATGGGAAATATCTCGCTAATTAATCCATTTCTTTCATTTCATAGCAGTGCTTTTTGTTTACCTTTGTATAAAATGGATACATAAGCAGTTATAAAATGTTGATTATTTATATTATCACGTACATACGTGTGTGATAGTAAGTGAAATGAATATTGATTGTGTAAGTTAGGTAAAGGGTCTTAAGTGCACAATTTAAAAGCAATGAGTGATTTGTAGCGTTTGGTGCAAGGAAAGTATTTAAAGTAGAACTGGAAAGTAGTGTTTTATAAAAGTTAAAGAGGAAGCAAATTATAGTGTTAGTAAGACGATGGATAGGGAGAAGAAATAAGGTATACACGAGAGCCGTTGAAAGTAAAGAACGATTTGACATACATAAGTAATAACACAATGTATTTACAAAGTTACAATATCTCACTCTGTTTCTGAACAATTTGCCATTGCTCCAAAGGCATTTATTGTCACGTGGTACCAATTTTTCAATGCCGACGTTATACTTTTCTCACCGCCAAAGATCTGAGTCAGGATGTCATTGCCGCTTTGAGCAGTATGGGAACTCTTCCAACCTAGAAGCCATTTAAGGTATTCAAAGTGAAATACCGGGCTTCCTGAATTCTTTCATCTTTTGCGTTCAACTGCTCCACAACCATGATCGAGTCTTCGTCGTGCACACTGGCTCTCCCTTCATCACATCATGTACCATTTCCTCACTGAAAACTCCTTCGCTGCATTATCACCACACACTTGCGTCATTTGCCTAAACATAAATGTCTATTGTCCGAAGATTTTGTGCATTCAAAAAGCGAATCAGGTCTTTGGAGGTAAAAGAGTATATCATTGAAATTCAAAAACTACACCTGACATTTAAGAAATAGACTAAAGTGCTGTAATTCTGTAAATAAGGATTTGTGTTGATATTTTTCATTATTATTTAGTTATGCCAAATCGTTCTTTACTTTCTGGTCAACCTTCGTGTATTTGAGTGTGTATGATAAAATGTTTGTGCTTGGAGCAAATAAGTATTCTTGTGAAAAATATTGAAGCTAAGGGGAAATTTAAATTATCTTTACTAAAGATACAAGACATATTGAATTCTAGTTAATATAGTTTTAAAAAATTACGTGGGTACAATGAGTTATTAAAGATACATCAGGTGGCCGAACTGCCTCATAATTGACATGCGCAGATCCCCTTCGTGCGTTAAAACACTTTCAGAACTCAGCTAAAACCTGTCATTGAGAAGGACACTTCCTTTCTGACACGTTTAAACTTGAATGGCCCCGTTGAGTTCTGCAACAGTTTTAACGCACAAAGTGATATCTGCAGATTTCAAATGCGGGACATTTGGGCCACCTGGTATAAGAATAATTTTAAAAAATCTGATGTACTCCATTCACATGACTTTCTCTATATATCTCTAACAAATAGTTGTTAAAAACATATTCTTCAATCTAGTTCATACGAATCGAGATAAACGTTACCAGAAATGGTGTTATTGCTTGTTTCTTTGTAAGTAGAAGGGAAATAAGGTAGTACACTGTGCTCTGCACACAAACTATGCTTACAAAGAATTATTCTTATCTCCGTCCTGCTAATCAAGATAGGTTTTAGCAGAAATGGTCTTCTTGCTTGCTTCCTAGTGATTTGAAGGGAAATAAGAGAATACACTAGGCTAAGACGTTAGTCAAATGTTTTAAAATATGGCTCTTATGTGAAATAATTGAAATTCGGTTCTCTTTACATAGTTAACAGTAAAACGGATGTATGAACGAAACATGATTTCCTCTTTTGAAAAAAAGTTTAAGTAGTTAAAAATTGAAGCAAATAACAGAGAATACCTCGGAAAGGGTTAAACCAAAAAAAATTGTATACTACATAAGTTGTGTGTTTTAACGAAATCAACATGTTTTGTGGTAAGTTTTTGTGCACCTCTTACAGTAAACCAGTTCTATAAAAGTCATCCATAGTGAAGAGATTTTCTCAGGCGATTCCCAGAAAATTCAAGATAAACGTTTCGTTTGTCATAAAACATCATTAAAAATAACAGTATTTCAATCAAAACCTTTAGTATTTTTTTTTTTTTTTTTTTTTTTTAGAAAATCAAAATTTTCGAAATATATTACACGTAAATCTTCACATAAGAACTCAGGTTTTACAGAAAATAAGTTTAGCTGTTATATCGTATATATTGACCACTTTGGTAGAAAAAGTATTGCTTTTTGTACTCTCGAAAACCCTTGATTCTTCAGCATTTTCTGATTTATTTCTCAAAATGGGAGCATTAATTTAAAGTAGTTTTCAGTGGCAGTAGACAAAAGCTAGTTAGCGGTTATTGTCCATTCGCTTGTGAATTCCTATGACATCTCAAAGGAAAATTAATACTGATGTCAGAAAATCACGTGGAGACCATATTCTAATTAGCTTACTATTGAACCTGTTTTACAGTGTAATTAGAGTCATGGCATGGACAATGAGCCAATTAGAATCTCTTGTCCTAGTAGACAGGGTCTGCAAACAGCCAGTTAATAAGTCATATGTACACCCCTTCTGCTATACAATTCACACTATCAATGTTGTTACCCAACAATCTTATGTGTTACATTCACATGCATTTCTCTACCTATTCTGAACAGCCTATTTTATAAAAAAAAAAAAAAAAAACTTAATCTTCGAACTACTGCGTGTAATTTAGATAAAAATTAGCACAAATGCTTTTATTATATAAATTTTTTTGTAGATACAAGGGAAATACACTCGTCTAAAACGAAGTGAAAACCTTTAAGAACTCGTCCTTATATGATGTTTTTGAAACTCCGTTCTCCCTACATGGTTAGTATGAAAAAGAAAATAAAAACCTATTGAAACCTTCTCATTTAAAAAGGCATAAGTATTGGGAAATTTAAATCAAAAACAAGGAAATCTTTGAAATGGTTACTTTTGCCATAAATTGTGTGTTTTAACGAGATTTACATTTTTGTGTGACATTTTTGTCTATCTGTTCCGGTAGAGTTTACCAGTTATGATAAATCAATCAGCATGAGGATTTCAGACGACATTCGTTAGAATATTTAATGTATACATTATATTTCTGTTCATAAACCTATGCATATTAGCATTAACATTAGTTTAGTATTACTCATGGTGTTGGTGGTTACTCTAAAGGAACCTCGTACCTTAAAGAAATATATTTCTAGGCTAAGTTCCTCAGTTTTCACGTCCGAAAGTCGAAGAAAATACCGTTAACGTATCCCAATACGTAGACATGGGGTGACGGAACTTGAACAAAATTGTATTATTATTATTATTGTTGTTGTTATCATCATCAGAATATAATACAAACTGTTGAAGGCACTTCTTCTAGAGTTTGCTACTAGTCAGATCCATTCCTTTGTTGTAATGTTAAGCAATCGTGATGAGAAATTCATATAGTGTGTTTTGATGTTTATCCTAAGCATCATAAAATGTTTATTTAACAGTTCGAATACTAACAATTAAAACCTTGTATCTGAACGTCGGTTTTATCAACAGAAAACTAATACATGTTATCTTCATATAATGGACAGTTGGCAAATATAATTTCAAAACTTTAAAAGTTTAAGAGGTAGTTTAGGAACTTTAAAGTAACAAAAAAATATTCAGTTAAAACTTTTGTCAAAAACTACACACTAAACGGCTTTCTTCAATGAATGCTATAATTTTACTCCTGTGTAACAGCCCACAAGGGGCCAAGGCTTACTGCCCGGCCGCTACGTCCCCCATCTAGGCCACGACAGGCGTCATGGATGGGGGACCGTATTGAAGCGAGAGATCAGCGTTTCGAGTTCCTCCCGACCGCTTAATGCGGTCCTCTCGACCTGGAGCCGCTGCTACTTCATTAAGTAGCTCCTCCATTGGCCCCCAGGGACCTCACGAGGCTGAGTGCACCCCAGCTGGGGAAAAAGGACATAAATGCAGAGTGGATCAGCTTTAGACAAAATGCTGCAATATCTGCATCATGAAACACTGGGAATCAAATTTTGACTACAATCGGTCAAAAATCCCAAAACTGTTTTTCATAGGAAATAGTTATCGGACCCTTTGGGCCTCTATAGAGAATAAACATTTAACAGTCCTCCCCTTGCTTTGGGCTCTACAGGAATTTAAAGTTGGTACAAAACACCTGTTTCCTATCATATATTTCATAAAACAGCGTTTTTCTCAAAACTACATTTTGACACTCTCAATTGTTCCACACCCTCAGTTTTTGCTTAAATATAATTAGCATTTTCCAGAATTTGTAGGCGTTTATTTTGTAATATAAAAACGGCGTAATCATCCTAACCCTATTAGTAAAGATTATGAAAAGTGAGTAATTTTGTACTCAAAACTACATTTTTACATTTTCAAATGTTCCACACGCCTCAGTTTTGCTTAAATACTATTATCTATTCCCAGAATTTGTGGGCATCTATTTCTTAATATAAAAACGACGCAATTAACTCTATTAGTAAAGATTATGAAAAGTGATTAATTGTATACATTAAAATCCTAACTTTTTAAAACAATTGTAAAAATTCAGTAATTAAATATCAAAGTTTAAAGTTTTTGTGTATGGCTTAAAGCTAGAATTTAGAGAATACCAACTGGTTTTCTTAAATTTTGAGGCGAGTGGAACATTTTGAGTATGCCGTATATTTACATGTTACACTTTATGAAATAATTTATATCTTGGAAAGTATATAGGTATCTATTTTGAATGAAGTTTGCCCTTCATATTAGTATAAGAACAATGTAATCACTTTCAGAAAAGTCTAGATAGAAGTGTAGAAATTTGAAACCTGACTTCCAGTGTTAGTTAATATATTTTATTCATTTTTAACTTACCTTTAGTGTCAGCCCTCCATCTGTTTTACACAGTATTGACATTATCAGAAATTCCTGTCATTTTAATTATTTTGGTTCACCGAGGCGAGTCACGAAAAATTAGATAACTTAGTGAAACTAAAGGTGTAACACAAGTAAGAACAAATGTGTTTAGAAATCCAGTGTTAGCGCTCGGGCCACCACTGGAGGTTATAAGATTTGCTTTCATGTCGACAGTCGTTGATTAATGAGCTTTCACAGAGAAACAAAAGGAAGGGGAGGCTCAATTTTGGTCTTTAGAACCAGATACACCACACCTTATGTGCCAAAAGAAACAAAGTGTGGGACTAAGCTGTCCTAACTCTTGCTAACGTCAAAAATGACAATGGGGCATTGTCTTCTTTCTTCGTTCCCTGGTTGGTTTCTCTCTTCGTGACAGTAAAAATTATTCCACTCTATTTTAAAAGTTCTAACTGCCACATTTATGGAGAGAAAATGCTTATTTTGAATACGCAAAAGTAACAAACTGTATTAAAATATCTTCTAAAATATACTGTCTGTCCCCTGAATGATGTGTGTCCACGAGTTGAACAGTTTTGGGGCTTTTATTTTGCATACCAAAAAAAGTCTTTAATTTAAAAAAGTTCAGCTTAAAATGGAGTAATTGTATTAGATAATTTAATATAAGCCATAGCAGAATGAGTCGCTCTGTGCTAGAAAGTTAATACACACTCAAACATAACAGATTTAATCGATAAATGATCGATACTGCACCGTTTCCCATAGTAACTGCTTTATGCACCTACAACTAAATAAATAAATACATAACACCTGAATATGCTAGGTGTGTATATATATATATATATATATATATATATATATATGTTAGTTTATATTATATACTAGAATATTACTAAGTTAAAAGTACAAAAAGTACAAAAGTACAGTTAGCGATATTGGTAAAAAATGTGGATTTTTGGATTTTTCGTGCAATAAATGTACCATTCTTTAAGTACATATTTTCAATGTTTGATTCTCATAGGTCGATGAAAAACATGTTTTGAAAGCCACTCTAAAGCATTAAGCTGGTTAAATGACTCTCTATGTCAAACTTTAAATTCATTTTTCTCAAGTTCAATTCTTTTCGTTATTTTACATGTTCATCTATCTTCTTCTAAAAACTACGCTACAGGTCGGGAAATTTTCCCCAACGTACTTCAGAATCTGTGCAGCAAAATAATGTATTGGAATTGATATTCGATATAGTTTTAAAAAATAATTAACATAATGATGCTCTGCTTTTTATCTATTTTTTCACTTGGCGGCATAATAATAACAACAACAACAATAATAATGCCTATCAAATACGGGAAAATTGCAGTCAAACAATTTTGTTCACAAAGGTATTAAGGAACGCAGCTTAAGGAATGACATATTTTGAGCTTGATCTGTCGAAGAAGATTTGAATTTTGCTAATAAAATTGATGTAAATTAATTAATAGATCCAGAATAACGTTACATGTTGTCCTGAAAGGTACAGGTATTTCTTTTGTTGCTGTCCAAACATCAAAGTCCTGGCTCTTATACTTTAGAAAATGATTTATAGCTCTTCGACGTAAGTGTACAATATGCATGTCTTAGCTTTTTATACGTTCTGTGTTTATGATAAGTATTAAATGCACTGTGAAACGTCCCTTGCATCTATCAAAGACACTGCAACAATGTAAAATACCATAATTTACAGAAGCACGCTATGAAAAGGAATAGACAACTAAATAGTAGCCAGATCATCTTGATTCTCCTGAGTATCCGCCGTCTCAGTTTACTGACACTATACTATTACTTCTTCTTTCTCCTCTTATGGGGAAACGCATCTTTCCTTGCTGTAACAGTTTTTCTGAACGAATTAGAAAGTGTGCGGAAAAATGTGTCTAACTCCACGTCTGGTTACGCCCAGACCTACTGCAGCATGCTTGCACACCTCCCTCGTTGTGCGAAGTCGATGCTTCTGCAGATATTCAATGGTATTTTCGTTTCTGGAAGTTATCCAGAGAGTTGGACTATACAGATAATCGTATATATCCTCAAGCCTGGGAAGGACCCCAGTTATGGCAGATCCTATCAGCCGATTACGTTGTCCTCCTGCGTTGCCAAAACCTTTAAACGCCTAATAAAACAGTGTCTTGAGTGGTAATTGGAGTTCTTCCATTTATTAGCAGACTCAATTTGGATTTTGTAAATCCCGGGGCTCTACGAATGGTCTCGTTGCTTTGACTATTGATGTAGAGAGAACTTGCATGGAGCATGGCTAATTGGCATGCTCTTAGATATATCCGGTGCTTGCCCTAGTCTTTTACTGCCGGTAATAGACCAGAAACTACAAGGACTTTGTTTTTCAGCACTTTATTGCACTGGTATTTTAAATATTTAGCGCCTTCTGACTATCTATATCCTCAACTACGATAATAATTTTTGACCCTCGAGTAGTAGCTAACGGTCTCCATCAGGGCGCTATTTTAACCCTTCTTCTCTATGCTATCTAAATTTTGGATCTAGAATCAATCTTCAGTTCTCTAGCATGCCGACGATGTATACATCTACACGAGGTCTCCCGCTCCATGGATCACTCATCTCTGGCTCATTGGTACAGCCACAGTTCTGTCTGGGCTCTGAATGCAGCATAGAACTTTCACTTGATCAGTCGTCCTCTTTAGAAAAAAAAAACGGTGGAATCTTCAAGGTAGACACATTTGACTGGGTCCGTAAGCGTTTCTGTTTATATTTTCTGTTAAATTTTTAGGCATATACTTGAACATTCGCCGTACATGGAGCCATCATGTTGACCACATTCTCGCCAAGATTGAAAAACACCTTAATATATTTCGCTGTGTCGCACATAGATGCTGGGATGGTGATCCTTCGATTCTACTTGTTTTGTTTCGATCATTAGTTTGCCCAGTTCTGAAATATGACTGCATTTTCTTTGACTCTGCCCCAAAATGTGTTTTGCACACGCAGTTGGACACTGCTCAGTTACGAGCTCTTAGATTCTCTTTTGATGTCATACTCTCTACGCCTACTGACGCACTCGTGTTGGAGGCTTTGTACTGAGCATTTTCTCTGTGAACGAACTACTGTTCTAGTACTCAGGACTTCTCTCAATGCCAACTTCCTATGGCTCTTTCAGAAGTTGCTTATATTAGCAGACACCAAGAGTGTGTCGCAAAGATTGGAACAACTTCTGTGGAGCAGAGACATGCATCAATACCTGGTAAATATTGTGCACCTTGTACATGAATGAGCTGAAGCGGGAAGCAGGTGCACTTCCTCTGGATTAAAAGTCATGCAGGTACACATTACAGCGAGATCGCCGATCACCCGACTAATCAGAGTATCCATCAGGGTAAATTCCAAAGCATCAGACTTCCATACACAGACTTTCAACCAGCTCTAAATACTAATGCCTTCCGTGCTACAATGATGTCTGGATGCGACTTCCTTATGGATGGTCATCGTCTTCATCTCATTGACACACCGACCCAGGAGAAAGCGCCGACCTGAATCATATTCTTTTCCATTGTTTCCGTTACAATTACCAATGTTTTTTCTTGTTACGTAGTTTTCATCACCTTTCCATCCCTTATTCCAGCATTAGTACTATATTACAGCCTTGCCAAAAATTAATTTGCCACATTTAAATAAAGTTCTTCAATTACTGTAATTTAAACATATATCCTCCCTCGCTGTATTAATTTACTGCAGTAATTTCCTGCTCTGTCTTGATGGCCTAATTGCTTACACCTGATGGTCAATATTGTAAATATCAAATAGAAGAGCTAAGCTGGGGCCCTTAGATATCACTAATTGTAAATTACTATATTTTACCATTCATTAGTAAACCCTTCAATTTACTTTCACTTATCCTACATGTTGGGGTTTTCCCAGTTTATACTGACATTGTGCCTTTTGCTGAAATCTCATCAACATTGTTGGCTATAATCTCTAAGTATAAATCTGGATGTCAAGAATAGCGGTAGTAAACAAAGCAAGTAATAATTTAACAAGTCACGTAATATAAAAAATGAAGATGCATGAAAAGCGAAGAAAGCATCTTTCTATTACCAAACTGAAATCAATTTCTTTGTTTCGAATAAAGATATTTTGGTATTTACTTTGAATTATTTCCAGTAGTAGAAATATCAAACCCAGATAGCACTAATAATCAATTATCAGCGGAATGAACTTTAATTTGAATGATACTGACAAAGAAAGGATAAGATTTCCTCTCAGAGAAAAAAAAAGGGCCACACAGGTATTTAAATACCAATGCAGGCTTTTCGAAAATGGCTGCCAAACCATTTAGAACATGGATTTTCAAAAAACAAAAAAATAAATATTTATGTTTGACTAACATTCTAAGGAGTTCATTTTTGCAAGAAAAGACAGATGGACAATTTTGGCTTCAGGGGTTTATAGCAATTTTGGTAAAAAACCAGGTTTTTGGGTTTTGGTACAAAAAATGCACCATACTTGTAAGTGCATATATGCATTGTATGACCCTACTAAGGCGGATGTAACATGTTTTGGAGTCATTTTAAAGTGTTCTGCTGGTTAAATGGCTCTTTATGTCAAACTTAAAAGCCATTTTTCTCAGGTTCAATTTTTTCATATTTTTCCGTATTCAAAAGCTATGTTCTTCCACATAAACTCAGATAGATATTTGAAAATGTTTTCTAAATCAGTCCAAAATATGTGTAATGAAATGTCTAATTGTAATTTTGACATCGGTCTATATTAGTGTTAAAATATATATATACCCACGCACAGCTTTTAAAGATGTTTCACTTTATGATAAAAGTAGTTTTTTAAAAATACTATTTATTATAGGAATATTTCAACTAGAGAGTTTGGTACAAAGATGTTACGGAACGCAATTTTAAAACTGACAACTGTAGCTCTGAGTATTAGTAGAGGAAGATAGACTTTTATTTTAGCTAATTATGTTTAATACAATTAAAATGCGTAGTTGAATGAAACTTTGCATGAATACTTCTTTTGTTTTCGGTAATGCCTGTACAATATTTAAAATCTCTAGCTTTAGTAGTTTATAAAATCACTTTTGGCACTTCGGTGTCCCATTAAATGGGTGCTGAAAGGTGGCATATAAATAAAAACGTTACCACCGGGGACATAAGTTATCTAATTTCACTCCCGGAAAGACGGGAAGACATTAAAGTCCCACACTCTATCATCATGTCGCGTTTGAACAGCTTTCAGAAATTCCGACATGCATATTAATAAAAAGGATTTAGTCATAAAGTTTTTCTATCAGTTCTCTGCACGAGGATGGTCTTCATAACGTGTGCTAGGGCACGCGCGTGTTTGCAGTCGTTAAAGTTAATACTCTTAGAATCATAAAATAGAAGCGACGGAAGATTGTACGAGACAAAGACAGCGAAACTCTTCATGTTCACTCAACAAAGAAATTGACTGAATGCAATAAACAGAAGAGGGTCACTGCCCAAAGCCCAAAAGACGTGGAACAGCGTCAGATGATATATTTCTCAGGTTTACTTTGAGACTTAGTGAGGTGCCACATTGCAGGCTTAGAAACAGACAGGAGGGACCATCTGGAGTGTTTGCAAGCTCCTTACCGCATTCCCTTCTAGTTTGTCACGTGATGTTTCTACTTTCTTCATAAAACAATCTGATGAACTCCAGTCACATGACTTTATATACCTATTCTGTAACCAGCTTCAGTAACTGTAATTTCTTACAAATGATGATGATGATTGGGGTTTAAGTTCGCTCAAGTGCTAAGCTCATTAACGCCTTTAAAAACCAAAGTGTGACCATAGGCAGAGCTAAAACGCATATAAAGTTAATACTAATAAAAGAGGAACTAAAACGAGATATAAAACTATGGTAGAAGTATTATCTATTGTTAAAAAGCCAAGTCTAGCGATAAAACTATGATAAAAGGAGAAAACAAAAGAGAGATAAAACAGCCAAGACTATAGCTTTATTAAAAACCACAAATAATACAAATTAAAACGGTTAAAAAGCCATACCAACCACTCAATTGGCACACCTGTTTTATTACCTGATAATACCTAAATTCTGACGGTAAAAGGAGCTCTGGGTTCATCAGCCAGTACCTCCGCAAGAGAGGCCGGCATGCATAAAGATGATCGAATGTGTGCTAGATGACTACAGTCTAGTACCGCATCACGACTGAAAGTTCTTCCCGACACAGCGCCCAGCACATTTGACTGGAGCCGCTGGGACTCGAACTCGGGACGTTCGGCTTTGAATGGATGGCCAGTCCATTACCTACCACTCTAACGATTACGGCTATTCAAGTCGTTTCAGTTGTGGTGTCGGTGAAAGAGATATAAATACCCGTTTGCAAATTAGAGGAAGCACGGTATATGTAGCAGGATAAATCACGCAGTTAAGGGTTAAATAACTGCACAACCATATAAGTGCTTGTCTCAAATTTTCGGTAACCTGCGTGCTAAATCCTTTTATTCCTGAGAAACAGCTTATCATACAAATGTATTTATTTTAGCATAGATAACGTCATTGGGCCTTCTCTTCCGTTCAAGTAAATAGATCCCTTAATAAAACATCTTGAACACAATGATGGTAGATGTAAAATATACACAAATGAATACAGAATTACACAAATACTAGAAGTACAATAATAATTCATTGAAAATACAGAGAAACTAATCTAAAAGTAGTTTTGCCGCTCTTCACATGTTCATTCCTCAAACAGCTGCAACAATGGCAATGGAATTATGAATTGTTGCACGCAGGTACAACGTTGCTATACATTTGAAGGTAAGCCGCTCACACGTGTGACGATTACGGACGGGCAAGTCGTAGTCAGAGCACGTTAATTTCTTTCCATTGTACCTATGAATGAAAAATCAATAACAAAATTAATATTCCTTGTACTGAACGAATCATACCTTACGCTGCATATCTTTCGATTATTAATGAAAAACACCCTTCCGCATTAATCTTTGATTTATTTCATTAGGGCTTATTAGAAACTAATTATAGAAATAGTTCTTGGAAAACTTCTGGGCGTATTTAGCCTATTTCAGATACTGAATCAAAATCATTTAATGGGACACCGAAGTTATAAAACGATTTTCTAAAGTATTAAAGCTAGAGCTTTAATTTTTTGTACAGATATTACTGCTAAGAAATGAAGTATTCATACCAAGTTTTATTCAAATGTGCCCTTTCATTCTGGATATATGTATTAATTTTCTCAATTTCATTAACTAAAATCAGAATCTTCGTCTACAGACTTTGAACTAATGCACCATATGTTTTAAATTACATTCCTTAATATCTTCGTCACAATTACCCGTTTAATTTGTTTCTAAAGTGGATGGTATTTTAAGATATATGTTATATCACATCCCGCCCTAGTAGAATCAGACATTGAAAACATATACCTTGAAGTATGGTGCATTTGTTTGCTCCAAAATCACCTTTCTTTGGCCAAAATCCCTAAACAAAGTACTTCTCTATCCACTTAGACAAGCAGAGGTCTAGCAAACGAATTAAACGCATTTTTGTAAACAGGCATTATACTTCACTTAGGAAGGAAGAAAAGTTCAGGTTTGCGCTGGGGAGGTGGGAGGACAGCAAATGACAGATAACTATGGTAGGAGAGCCTGCCAACTCTGTGGTTTGGGCAAAGACTGGGTACATATTGTGGCGGAATGTACCGTAGGAGAACCAGTGAACAATTAAACTAAAATAAAAGGGTTTAGATTGGCATGTTGGGATCTACTGGCTGACCAGAGAAACTGCCAAAACATGGACAATTTCCCGGCTAAAGTGCGTGGAACCAGATCAGATTTGCTTAGTGACTAAGACACAGTTACTCTCTATGTTTTTACTTTCTCCACACGTACTATGTACAGGGTGCGGCACCATAACTTCGTTTTTCTAAACGCGCGCCAAGCTGTAGCGGTGGTTGCGGGGCGGAAGTAGTCTCATTCGGCAGATACGTCTAAAGTATAGTTTTCTCTTCCAGATTAGTTGCCATGCGTCGTTGGACCAGTGAGGAGCGGGCGTTTGCTATGGAGGCCTAATTTTCAAAGGGGTATTCTGTGATCGCAACCCAGCGCGCCTTCCAAATTGGCTTCAATTTAGCCCCGTTGGACCGTGTCCCGGACCGGAAATCAATGTTTTGAGTGAACACTTCTTTAGCGCCTCATCTCAATAAGGGGCGATTTGGAGTGGACCGCTCGCTTCCCCCTATTTGACCCCTTGTGATTTTTTTTTGTGTGGAAATTCTGTGTTTATGACAACCGTCCAAGGACCCTACAGGTCCTAAAGGCCAACATTCGGGCAGAAATTGCCAACATACCCGCTGATATGCCGGTAAGGGTCGTGAGAAAAGCCAGAAATAGGCTTTTTATGGACAATGGGGGACGTCACTTCTGTACACATATGTACCCACCGTGTTAGCATTCTGATTCATGAAATTGGTTTTATTGAGTTTTGAAATCAGGAAGTTATGATGCCGCACTCTGTACATAGTGTATAAAGAAGCTATTGCAGTGCACCCAAAAATTTGATACCGTGATTTCATCGGAAATACACGTTTTGGGATCTCTTGAATCCAATAAAAGACTTTTTAGAAAAAGGTCCTTGTGTGTGCCTGTGGACAGCATAGCTCAAACATGAAAAGACGTTTGGTATCTTCCAGGGATGCGACACGAAGATTTTCAAGAAAATCCCCCACCCCAATATGCCATTTATATGGCATATTTTTCTAAAACGTTTATTTTATTAAACATGGCTCTAACGATTTTGGTTTAACTACCTTACGTATCAGATATTGTTATGATAAATTAATTGTATATCTTGAATTTTCTGGGAATAGCCTCTGAAGACCTCTTCATTCTGGATGACTTTTATATAGCTGGAAAACCGTTAGAGATGTAAAAAAATATACTACAAAGAACCAAGTAATAAAGATAATTTCTGCTAATGGTTATGTCGATTAGCATGAAGCGGTTAAAGAAACTTATTAACAATAATTTGTTGCAGACATATAGAGAAAGTCATATGAATGGAACACATAAGATTTTTCTCTTTCATTTTCTTTGCATTTATCTTTAGTTTCCGTTTGTCATGTTTAACTTGTATCCGGAATATGCATGCAAGGTCAACGACCCCAGTAGTACGTGTTTGTGTAATAGCTTTAATAATCTGACGTCACTAAGGATGCCTATATAGCTAAAGTCAAACAAAAACACTTCAAAACCTTCTGTGATATTCTTGAAAAATCTGATGTTACAATCACATGACTTTCTCTACATCTCTGTAACAAATTATTGTTAAGAAGTTTATTCTTCTATCTACATCATGCTAATCGAGATAACCTTAGCAGAAATTGTCCTTATTACTTGGTCTCTTGTAAGTAGAAGTAAAACAATGTAACGTGTTTCATTCACATGATGTCCTCTAGCAGTTCGGTAAAGAAACCCTTCATTCAAAAGATTAATCTGTTGTCTACATCATGCTAATCAAGATAAACATAAGCAGATTGAGTACTATTACTAGCTTCCTTGTAAGTAGAAGGGAAATAAGAAAATGCACAGGCTAAAGTGATAGTTTCGTCCTTTAAGAGTCAGTTGCTATGTGAAACAATTGAAATTCTAATCTCTTTGCTTTCCAGGAGTAAACAAACGAGAAACGAGAAGAAAGATATCTTCCCGTTTGAGAAAAGTTAAAGTGGCTAAAATTGAAACTAACAATCCGGAATATCTCGAAAACGGTTAACTCTACAAAAAAACAAAAAAAAAAAAAACAAAAAAAAACAACGCGTGTGACATAAATTGTGTGTTTTAATGTGATCTATATTTTTTGTGTAGTTAGTCTTTGTATATCTCTTTACGTTTTGCCAGTTATACAGTCATCCAGAACGAAGAGCTCTTCAGAGGCTATTCCCAGAAAATCCAAGTTTGTCATAAAAATATCTTAAATATACGATATTTTATTTAAATCGTTAGAGCCATTGAGAAATTCATAATTTTCGAAAAATGTTCCATGAAAAGGGTAGTTGGTGTTGAGGGTATTTCATTGAAAATCTTTGTGTCACATCCTTGAAAGACACCAAACAAAAATACCAAGTTTGGTATTTAACGGACTTTTCGTTTTTGAGCTAGGCTGATCAAACACACACACACGGACATTTTTCTAAAAAGGTCTTTTTATTCAGGGGGTTTCAAAACATGTATTTCTGGTGAAATCTCTGTAACAAATTTTGGTGTAATAGAATATCTTCTCTATACTCTATGTGCATAAAATCTATAGAACAAGTAAAAGTTCACTTAATTGAGTAATTAAAGTAGATTTTTGAATCATTATACTTACAATCAAGTTATGCCTATCCATAAATGATATATTAGTGCATGTTCCAAACAAGGGGTGGAAACACTAGTCAGATATTTTTTGGTTTTGAGAGTTGGACCATTTTTACGTACGCGCCTTCAATTGTTTTGGTTTAAGTTTAAAATGTAAGGCATTTCACAGCTTGCGGAAGCCAGGAGATTGTCTAGCCGTCTGGCGCCGAACATAATTCTGCGCTTATGAAGAGGCTTGGAAGAGCATTTTGCGTTTAGCATTCCTCTGATATTTGCTGGCAAAGCCAGACACTAACAAAGACAGTCGCTCTAAAGGAACAATTGCGGTATCACGAACGACAGCCAAGAGCCATTATCTTTTCATTTCAAATTAACTTTTCATACGTTCATTTCGCTCGTACACTTTTCGTTATACAAAGGCAAACCTTGTATATAGGTATTCAATACCGTTGATATTTTTTTATATCATTCTCGTTATATGCATCTCGCTGTATTATGTTCAGACATGACTTGTTCAATGTTTAACCACGACTTACTGACAGAGGTGGCGCCACGGTAAAGCGTGTGACTCCATTCTGGAAATCCCTGCTTCGATTTTCGGAGTCGTCTTTGAATTTTTTGTTTTGTTTGTTTGTTTGTTTTAGGATTCCTCGGCTTTTCAGACGAATGTTGCATTTCTCTGAAATGGCTTCATTGATAGAGGCACTTGTGCAATATACTCGCCTCGTTATATTTTTTACCTTTCACCAAATGTCCGTATACCACCTGCGCGTCTATTTCTATTGATGATCCGTATTGACCGCCCTATAGTATGGATAATGCCATCTCTGGTGTTGCACCGGATCCCTCGCAGTGGTTCTTTCACTTTGACAGAGAGATCGCAATCTTAGGGACTATTGTCGCTCTTGGTGGTACTGCGTGATGCAGTATTACCTCATCAATATCTAACGCTACACTGAACATCACTTTCAGAGCATTTTTGCAGAGCGTACTTTCTTTGGACGTGAACAACCAGAATCTTCCATTCATTGAGACGCTGCCCACTATTGCACGTTTCTGCAACACCACATTCGTCCAGCGTTTAGACAAAAGCAGCATTTCATGAAACAGCACCCCATCATTCTGCATGAAAATAGAAGATGCCACACCGCTGCTGCTGTTCAGGATCTCTTTTCAGATTCTGGAACATCCACCGTACTCACCCGACAAGATTTGCCTATGATTACGATCTCTTTCGTAAGAGATGCGGTACAACATCAGAAATGGCATTATCATGCTATAGGGCGGTCAGTGGGGGACATCAACAGAAATAGACCGCAGATGGTATACGGCGCCTTCCGAACATTTGGCAAAAGATCTTAAATTACCTTCGTGATTAAGTTGAAGGTGTGTAGTTATAAGTACCTCTGTCAATAAAGTCATTTCAGAGAAAAAAAAAATAGTTCTCATTACTTTTTATCCAGCCCTTGTAGTATATGTGCATGCAAATGAATTAGTTAATATTTCACTGTCAAATTGTCCATCTCTCCACAATGCTGATTTTCCTTTGTTTCTTTGTTGCAGGTAAAACGGATAGCTGTCATTTCTTTACGTAAGCTCTTCACTGTGTAAGTAGGTTTGAATTTATTTCGTCTTAATTAGTGCTGTTTTATGCTTGTTTTCTGTAAGATACCTATGATGACAGTAGGATATGGGTATACAGTGGGGGGGGGGGACCTTGTGCACTGTGACCTATTGATGCTGACATCCCCAGGAGGAATGAATGTAGTGTAAAAATCTGCTGAGAACCATTCATATAGCTTTCTCTATCTGCTCTGCAAACAAATTTCTTACAAAAGTTTATTGTTCTATCGGCTTCATGCTATCCGAGATAAACATTAACAGAAATGGTCGCTTTACTTAGTTCCTTATAAGCAGAAGAGAAATAAGAGAATAGCGATAATCAACATTTAAAAACTGTCACTATGTAATTGTAATTGAAATCTGCTTCTTTGCATGACCAAGAATAAAACAAAAGAAACAAAACCGAATTTCTATTTGACAAAAATATCAGTATTTTAAAATTAAAACCAACAATAGGGAATATTACGGAAATGATTAGCTCTACAAAAAGTGTGTATGACTTAAATTATGAGTTAAAACGAGAACTAAATTTATGTGTAGTAAGCTTTTGATTACAATAATGCTTGGCTTAAAATTACTTGCTATTATATGACGAGGCTGGAGAAACAATAGTGCTTAGCTTGCTACTATGTGATGAGGCTGGAGAAACAATAGTGCTTAACTTGCTATTATATGATGAGGCTGGAGAAACAATAGTGCTTAACTTGCTATTATATGGCGAGGCTGGGGAAACAATAGTGCTTAGCTTGCTATTATATGGCAAGGCTGGGGAAACAATAGTGCTTAGCTTGCTATTATATGACGAGGCTGGGGAAACAATAGTGTTTAACTTGCTATTATATGACGAGGCTGGGGAAACAATAGTGCTTAGCTTGCTATTATATGGCGAGGCTGGGGAAACAATTGTGCTTAGCTTGCTACTATATGACGAGGCTGGGGAAACAATAGTGCTTAGCTTGCTACTATATGATGAGGCTGGAGAAACAATAGTGCTTAACTTGCTATTATATGATGTGGCTGGAGAAACAATAGTGCTTAACTTGCTATTATATGATGAGGCTGGGGAAACAATAGTGCTTAGCTTGCTATTATATGACGAGGCTGGGGAAACAATAGTGCTTAGCTTGCTATCACATGACGAGGCTGGGGAAACAATAGTGCTTAGCTTGCTAATATATGACGAGGCTGGAGAAACAATAGTGCTTAGCTTGCTATTATATGACGAGGCTGGGGAAACAATAGTGCTTAGCTTGCTATTATATGACGAGGCTGGGGAAACAATAGTGCTTAGCTTCCTATTATATGACGAGGCTGGAGAAACAATAGTGCTTAGCTTGCTATTATATGACGAGGCTGGGGAAACAATAGTGCTTAGCTGGCTATTATATGACGAGGCTGGGGAAACAATAGTGCTTAGCTTGCTATCACATGACGAGGCTGGAGAAACAATAGTGCTTAGCTTGCTATTATATGACGAGGCTGGAGAAACAATAGTGCTTAGCTTGCTATTATATGACGAGGCTGGAGAAACATTAGTGCTTAGCTGGCTATTATATGACGAGGCTGGAGAAACAATAGTGCTTAGCTTGCTATTATATGACGAGGCTGGAGAAACAATAGTGCTTAGCTTGCTATTATATGACGAGGCTGGAGAAACAATAGTGCTTAGCTTGCTATCACATGACGAGGCTGGAGAAACAATAGTGATTAGCTGGCTATTATATGACGAGGCTGGAGAAACAATAGTGCTTAGCTTGCTATTATATGACGAGGCTGGAGAAACAATAGTGCTTAGCTTGCTATTATTTGACGAGTCGGAGAAACAATAGTGCTTAGCTTGCTATCACATGACGAGGCTGGAGAAACAATAGTGATTAGCTTGCTATTATTTGACGAGTCGGAGAAACAATAGTGTTTAGCTTGCTATCACATGACGAGGCTGGAGAAACAATAGTGCTTAGCTTGCTATTATTTGACGAGTCGGAGAAACAATAGTGCTTAGCTTGCTATCACATGACGAGGCTGGAGAAACAATAGTGATTAGCTGGCTATTATATGACGAGGCTGGAGAAACAATAGTGCTTAGCTTGCTATTATATGACGAGGCTGGAGAAACAATAGTGCTTAGCTTGCTATTATATGACGAGGCTGGGGAAACAATAGTGCTTAGCTTGCTATTATTTGACGAGTCGGAGAAACAATAGTGCTATGTTGCTATTATGCAACCAGGTGGAGAAACAGGAGTGCTTAACTTGCAATTACTTGCTAATATATGACGACGATGGAGAAGCAATAGTGCTTAGCTTGCTATTTATATCACTAGGCTGGAAAAGCACATGTCTTAGCTTGCTCTTATATGACGAGGTATGAGAAGGAATAGTGCTTAGCTTGCTCTTGTGTGAAAAGGTTAAGAAGCTACAGTGCTTAACTTGCATTTGTATGACTAGGTTGAGCAGTAATAGTGCTTGACTTGCTCTGGTATGACTAGGTTGAGCAGTAATAGTGCTTGACTTGCTCTGGTATTACTAGGTTGAATAGCAATAGTCCTTGACTTGCTCTGGTATGACTAGGTTGAGCAGTAATAGTGCTTGACTTGCTCTGTTATGACTAGGTTGAGTAGCAATAGTGCTTGACTTGCTCTGGTATGACTAGGTTGAGCAGTAATAGTGCTTGACTTGCTCTGGTATTACTAGGTTGAGTAGCAATAGTGCTTACCTTGCTCTGTTATGACTAGGTTGAGCAGTAATAGTGCTTGACTTGCTCTGTTATGACTAGGTTGAGTAGTAATAGTGCTTGACTTGCTCTGTTATGACTAGGTTGACCAGTAATAGTGCTTGACTTGCTCTGGTATGACTAGGTTGAGCAGTAATAGTGCTTGACTTGCTCTGGTATTACTAGGTTGAGTAGCAATAGTGCTTAACTTGCTCTGTTATGACTAGGTTGAGCAGTAATAGTGCTTGACTTGCTCTGTTATGACTAGGTTGAGTAGCAATAGTGCTTGACTTGCTCTGGTATGACTAGGTTGAGCAGTAATAGTGCTTGACTTGCTCTGGTATGACTAGGTTGAGCAGTAATAGTGCTTGACTTGCTCTGGTATGACTAGGTTGAGCAGTAATAGTGCTTGACTTGCTCTGGTATGACTAGGTTGAGCAGTAATAGTGCTTGACTTGCTCTGGTATGATTAGGTTGAGCAGTAATAGTGCTTAAGTTGCTCTGGTATGTCTAGGTTGAGCAGTAATAGTGGTTAACTTGCTCTGGTATGACTAGGTTGAGCAGTAATAGTGCTTAACTTGCTCTGGCATGACTAGGTTGAGCAGTAATAGTGCTTGACTTGCTCTGGTATGACTAGGTTGAGCAGTAATAGTGCTTAACTTGCTCTGGTATTACTAGGTTGAGCAGTAATAGTGCTTGACTTGCTCTGGTATGACTAGGTTGAGTAGCAATAGTGCTTGACTTGCTCTGTTATGACTAGGTTGAGCAGTAATAGTGGTTAACTTGCTCTGGTATGACTAGGTTGAGCAGTAATAGTGCTTGACTTGCTCTGGTATGACTAGGTTGACCAGTAATAGTGCTTGACTTGCTCTGTTATGACTAGGATGAGCAGTAATAGTGCTTGACTTGCTCTGGTATGACTAGGTTGACCAGTAATAGTGCTTGACTTGCTCTGTTATGACTAGGTTGAGCAGTAATAGTGCTTGACTTGCTCTGGTATGACTAGGTTGAGCAGTAATAGTGCTTAAGTTGCTCTGGTATGTCTAGGTTGAGCAGTAATAGTGGTTAACTTGCTCTGTTATGACTAGGTTGAGCAGTAATAGTGCTTAACTTGCTCTGGTATGACTAGGTTGAGCAGTAATAGTGCTTAACCTGCTCTGGTATGACTAGGTTGAGCAGTAATAGTGCTTAACTTACTCTGGTATGACTAGGTTGAGCAGTAATAGTGCTTAAGTTGCTCTGGTATGACTAGGTTGAGCAGTAATAGTGCTTAACTTACTCTGGTATGACTAGGTTGAGCAGTAATAGTGCTTAACTTACTCTGGTATGACTAGGTTGAGCAGTAATAGTGCTTAAGTTGCTCTGGTATGACTTGGTTGAGCAGCAATAGTGCTTAACCTGCTCTGGTATGACTAGGTTGAGCAGTAATAGTGCTTAACCTGCTCTGGTATGACTAGGTTGAGCAGTAATAGTGCTTAACTTGCTCTGGTATGACTTGGTTGAGCAGCAATAGTGCTTGATTTGATCTGGTATGACTAGGTTGAGTAGCAATAGTGCTTGACTTGCTCTGGTATGACTAGGTTGAGCAGTAATAGTGCTTAGCTTGCTCTGGTATGACTATGTTGAGCAGTAATAGTGCTTAACTTGCTCTGGTATGACTAGGTTGAGCAGTAATAGTGCTTAACGTGCTCTTGTATGACTATGTTGAGCAGCAATAGTGCTTCACTTGCTCTGGTATGACTATGTTGAGCAGTAATAGTTCTTAACTTGCTCTGGTATGACTAGATTGAGCATCAATAGTGCTTCACTTGCTCTGGTATGACTATTTTGAGCAGTAATCGTGCTTAACTTTCTCTGGTATGACTAGATTGAGCAGTAATAGTGCTTAACTTGCTCTTGTATGACTAGATTGAGCAGCAATAGTGCTTAACTTGCTCTTGTATGACTAGGTTGAGCAGCAATAGTGCTTGACTTGCTCTGGTATGACTAGGTTGAGCAGTAATAGTGCTTGACTTGCTCTTGTATGACTAGGTTGAGCAGCAATAGTGCTTAACTTGCTCTTGTATGACTAGGTTGATCAGCAATAGTGCTTCACTTGCTCTGGTATGACTAGGTTGAGCAGTAATAGTGCTTAACTTGCTCTTGTGTGACTAGGTTGAGCAGCAATAGTGCTTCACTTGCTCTGGTATGACTAGGTTGAGCAGCAATAATGCTTCACTTGCTCTTGTATGACTAGGTTGAGCAGTAATAGTGCTTGACTTGCTCTGTTATGACTAGGTTGAGCAGTAATAGTGCTTAACTTGCTCTTGTGTGACTAGGTTGAGCAGCAATAGTGCTTCACTTGCTCTGGTATGACTAGGTTGAGCAGCAATAATGCTTCACTTGCTCTTGTATGACTAGGTTGAGCAGCAATAGTGCTTGACTTGCTCTGGTATGATTAGGCTGAGCAGCAATAGTGCTTAACTTGCTCTGGTATGATTAGGCTGAGCAGCAATATTGCTTGACTTGCTATTATGTATTGAGGCTGGAGAAGCGATAGTAGTGCTCAGTTTGTTTGTTATGTGACGAGGTTTTAAAAGCAATAGTACTTAGCTTGCTGTGCTGTAAGCCGTCTGTGGGTGTTGTATGAAATGGCTACACATGCATATTGATGTCACATGAATCTGCTGTGAAGTTTGCACTCCCATCGAGACTCTCAATGTATCACCATGTCTCTAAGTGGTGCTCAACGTCCTGTAGGGGATTACACGAAGAAAATCGCTCCATGTTTACCTCTGACTCGAAAGGGAAGAGGGAAGGAAAACTCCAGGGACGGATAATTTACAGCTCCCATTGCAGCCCACGTATCCTAAACCTCCTTTACTCCCTGAACCGTCTTCCTTGTTGGTCCAGAGTTCATAAACTGATCGACACGATTACGATGTATTTGTTCACCATTAATGCACCAATCCCGTATTGGTAGCACACACAAACACACGCGCACTCTTCACCGTTGTAAACAGAAAAACCACCGATAGTGATTTCACTACAAGAAACTACAGAAATTTTTACTATCTCTACACGCACATAGTAGGTAGAAAATATATTGCATTTCCCTCACAAATTAGATACTGAGATTTCATTGGAAATACATATTTTGAGAACTCCTGAATCTAAAAGAAGCATTCTCATTTACAGTAAACATTTTTGGAAAATTTTGATTTTCTCAAAAACGGTTCAAATGATCTTATTTAAAACACTACATGCTTAAGATTCTTTTGTGGCAATTAATTATATTGAGCTTTCTAGAAGTAGCTCCTGAAGTACGTTTCTTTCTGCATAACTGATACACCGTAAGATATAGACAACAGGTTACTACACAGAAAATGTAGACTACGATGAACCATATAATTTGTGTCAGATACACGTTTTTATGGAGTTAAACATTTCTATAATATTGCTTGGTATTAGTTTAAACTTTCCTGCACTTATACTTTCTCCAAAGTCATTAATGAGCAACGGTAGAATCATGCACTCTAGGGTGCGTCTGGTTACGTTGTCATTAAGTGCATCGACAGTGTTTTGTTTTACATATCCCTGTTGCCATTTGGCTCGTGCAATGGCAGTGCACACAAATGCAGAGATGGCAAATGCCCATTTGATGTATGGATTAGCAGATGGCAATGGCGCTTGTGCTCAACATTTGTACCGACAGAGGTTTCCAGGACGCAAGTCCGTCGGCTTCTAAATAACAGATTCGGTGACAGATGGATAGGTAGAGGTGAACCTATTGCCTGGCCTCCACACTCCCCGGGGCTAAATCCACTGGACTTATATTTGTGGGAGCATTTGAAAGCTCTTGTGTATCGAACCGCATTACCAGGTGCTCAAGAGTCTCCGTGCCCGTATTATGAAAGGCTGCGAAACCATACGCAGTACTCCAGGGATTCAACAGCGCATCCGAGATTCAATACGACGGCGGGTCAATGCTCACGGGGGGCATCTTGAACATCTCCTGTGAGAAAGAGTAAATGCTGTATGCTGGTATATTCTGTTTCTGTGTGTTTCCCATGATTAATGAGTTGGAGAAAATGAGGTGTAACATGGAAACAAAGCGTTTCCAGACTCATGTTCAGATAACATAATTTCTTCGTCTGTATGTGAGGAATGTGTCCTGTAATTTGTGTCGTACATTTTTGTTACATCTGTATATACGCAATCGTGACAAGATTAGGCAGTAGTGCCTCTCTCGATCACGCAAAATGTCGGAGCCGGAGATACAGTGGCGGTACCATAACTTTATTGAACTGTAGGCTCAACATTCCATACTTTTTGTTCACCTGAATTTGTATACTAGTTACGATCCTCAAATTACATGTGCGATTTGTGTATAGTTTTCTCCAAAACATGGTGGCTTTCAAACAGGACCGCCGCCCCGTACCACTGGGCAATAACCAGTAGCAAACAAAAGACGAGCCTGTACTAGGGGTGAGAGGATGCGCAGTAACATCTCTATTTCTTGGAGACTCGAAGACCCTGCTTTCAATTCGAGATTCGCTCCTCAGTTAAGGGACCAGTAAGTGGAAGACTTGGCATCTGCGAGGGTTGGTTTCCAACTGCAAACCACCTAAACCCAAACTTCAAACTCACGCCAAGGGTTATCATGTTCTGAAAAATAATATAAGTGTAAGTTGGCAACGAAACAGGTTGCAGAATCGGCGATTTGAACCTTCTGAGGAACGTGTCCAAACTGGTTGCGGCATGCGGCACAAGGCGAGGTCTAGCTGCTGCAACTTATCGTATTCTCCCTTCAATGCCTCAACAGCTCCAGGTAAAAATTCCCCATTTCCAAAATATAAATATTGCTACCGAAGGCACATCCTTCAAACAAACCAACCCGACCCTGCGATTCTGAAACATGAAAGAGTAGGCCACGGCGTGGCCGAATGGTTAGACCATTCGCCACTCACCTAGGCGGCCCGGGTTTGATCCCAAGCGATTGCATGTGGGATTTGTGTGAGCAAAGCGGTGCAGGGGCGGGTTTTCTTCGGGTTCGTCCGCAATCGCATTCCACCGGTGCTCCATCTTCATTCTGTATCATCAATGTAATCGCTTGTGGTGCCAATGTAGTAAAACCGGGCGTTAAACACTACAAAACATGAAACATAAGACAAATTAACTGAGAGGAAGTTAGGGAGAATCGGAAAATTCATAACGTGCAAGATACCTTCCACTTCCCGTAGCAGCCAAGCACAAGAAAGAGAACTATCATGGTAGGGTGTTTGATCACCTCGGGTTTTCAAACCCAGACCTTCCAAAGCAAGGCTCGAAGCTTACAACGGCATCATTGTCACATTGATGTTACACATCAAATTGGCTGTTTTAGTGAAAGTAAATCGAAAATAAAAATACCCTGGTCTCGGCGTCTCTAGCGTCCCATCGACGAAAAAATAGTTATATAAAGATCTAAGTTGTATCGGCCGATTAAACCACTCAACGACCAGCCTGTTGTATGCCTGGGGCAGATAATGTACTTTGCCCCACCCAGGCTACAACTCTTGCGCGTAAGACTGCACTAAGGATTACTCGTTCATTTAGCGAAGATGTTACATTTTACTTTCTCTACCCATTACATGTTGTACGTACAAAATAAGTAGAGAAGGTATTGCATTCCATCCACAAATTGTATACTGATATTACACCAGAAATAAACGTTTCTGAGACCTTTTGATTAATAACAATAATAATAATAATAATAATAGCAACATCAAAGTATTTTTTAGAAAAAATCCATGGATGTATCCGCGTGCGTATGTCGTTGCGCAGGATAGCTCAAAACGGTAAGTCGGTTAAATACCAAAATTGATATTTAAATTCAGTATCTTACAAGGATGCGACTTGAACATTTTCAGGAAAATCTCCCACCCAAACTGCCCTATAAATGGAACATTTTTCGAAATTGTCCATTTCTAAAAAGATTGCTCTAACTATTTTAAATAAGATATCCTATTGTAAACATATTTCCGTTAGAAATAACATATAGTTCTTGAATTTCTTGGGAGTAGGCTCTAAGACCTCTTCCTTCTGGATGGTTTTTGCATAAATGGTAATCCTTCAGAGATAGACAAAAACTTACTGGAGAAACAAATTTAGACTTCGCCAAAACTCACAATTTAAATCCTGTACTCTTTTGTTGTGTAGCTAGCCATTTCAGAGATATTCTCTGTTATTGATTACTTTTTAAAATGTTTATACTTATCTCAAACAGGAAGTTGTCATTCGTGTGTGTTTTGTTTTACTGCTGACCATGCAAAGAGAACTGAATTTTAATGACAATCGCAAAGCGACAGCTTTTAAAAGTTTTGACTGTCCATCCCTTTAGCCTAGTGTGCTCCTTAGTTCCCTTCTACTTACAAGTAAGCAAGTAGTAAGATCATTTCTGCTGATGTTTATCTCGATTTACGTGAAGTAGATAGAGCAACTATTTTTTATAAGAAGTTTGGTTTGCAGAACAGGTGGAGAAAGTCATATGAATGGCGTCATAAACTGTTTTTCTTGTTAAACTTGTGCGAAAGAAAGTGCAAACGGGTATTTTTGCATTAATCTACTTTCACTACAAAATCAGCGTAAATATGTAATCCCAGCTTGATTCATAACATCAATGTAACATTGGGCCCTAGTTTGTGAAAATTTTCATCCTGGAAACTGAAAATATTTAATTCAACTCGTGACTCTTCCCAAACACGAGGGCCATCCAGAAAGAAACGAACGATTTGGCATAGCTAAATGACACGAAAGATATCAACATAAAACTTTATTCACAAAGTTGCAGTACGTTACTCTATTTGTTATTGCAATCTCCATTCTCTCAAGATATTTATTGTCACGTGGTACAGATTTTTTTTCAATGCCGATGTTATTCTTTTCTATCTCAAAAGAACTTATTCGCTTTTTTAAATGCAAAAAATGTTCGACCAATCGAATTTTATACGCAAGTGTATAGTGATAATGCAACGAACTAGCCTTCATTGGGGAAATGCCGCATAATTTTCGAGTATCAAGGATGTACGAGTTTGTACGAAAAGACTGGAGTGGAAGTTCATCAATCATTATGGAGAAGTTGAAAGCAAATGTTCATTAAAGAACTCAGAAAACCGGGGTTTCACTTTGGACACGGTACATGACTTTTTGGATGGAAAAGATTCTTCAACCGATGAGGACTTCGAAGTGACAGTGACATCTTGGCTCATGTCTTTAGCGGTAGAAGAGTGAAACATCTACATTGAAAAATCGGTACATTGTGATAATAAATACCTTGATAGCAAGGGCAATTACGTTGAAAAATAGAGTAAGGCATTGTAACTTTGTAAATAAGGTTTTGGGTTGATAACTTTCGTTATTTTTTAGTTATGCCAAATCGTCTGTCACTTTTTCGATGGCCCTGGTATTACTGGGGTTTGCTCTGGTAGATGACAATTATTCAGTACTGCCATGGAGAGAAGTGTTTAACCTAGTTGTATTTTTTCGACTTTGTTATTGCTGTCGCTTTGGTTGTTACCGTTTATTTGTGCTGTTACTGTTACAGCCCGTGCCGTTTTTCTCCTTTAATCTTGTTACGAGTTTTTGTCTGTCCTGCAGTAGCTGCAGCTTACACTTTATTTTAGGGTTCACTTTTTTCCAGGTTTTATTGCACAGTTTGAGCTGTTCAGCTGGGAATTATTTTTTGAACCGAAACCGAGGTCGTTTAGTGTGTACGTCAATGTGGCATGGTTGGAAGATAGCAAATGCCCTAGCTCTTATGCTTTTGCTTATAGGAAGCAAATGTTTTATGGTCTAAATAATTACCTCCAGAGGCAAGAACATTTCACGAACGACGTTTAGTCATTGCAGTTTCTTTCTTTCCCTTTCCTTCTTTCTTTCTAAATTTTCCTTTCTCTATACTCCCCTCATTTGTAGGACCTACAGTAGTTTTCAGAACGGGATGACCCTGCCCCACTCTTCTTCCTGACTTTAAAGTTTGGGATTAGGATGTGCATGGTTGGAAATCAACCCTCGCTGTTGCCAAGTTTTCCACTTACTGCTCCCTTAACTGAGGCGCGATTCTCGACTTGCAAACAGTGTCCCCAGTAAACAGATTTGACTACGTTGCCTCTCGCCCCTAGTACAGGCTCGTCGTTTGTTTGCTAATGGTTATTGCCCAGCGGTAGGATATAGCGGTCCCGTTTGAGGGCCCTCAAGTTTTGGAGAAACCTATACATCCCCAGCGCCTGGGGTCAGACGCCTGTTGAGGACCAGAAACTCTGGTTCAGGCCGAAACCAGAATGGATCAGCCCGATACCTGCTTTGAAAGTAAGAAAGTGGATGATATGAAATGAGGGTGAAATAGCTGACAGAGAACATGATTATGGATCATTGGTGTAATGAATGACGAGGAAAACCCACCCTCGCGCCTCTTTGTCCACCATAAATGCCAAATGAGGTCCCTAGGGATCGATATTGGCCCGCCTAGGTGAGAGGCGAGCGATCATATCACCCGGTCACTGCGCCGCCAGTTTAGGATCTAAATCATTAAAACACGTAAGCAGAATACATTATAACTAGTTAAAACAGGTAATAAAAGGAATTATAGAAAACGTTGAATTATGCCTATTTGTTTGCTAGATTGCACCATTCAGACATCACACAATTAGTATATACCCATATACCCAAGGTCGCGGGTTCAAAGGCGGAATACGATGGATTTTTGCGGCCGTAAAAATCCTGAGCATGGCTTCCTTCGGAAGTAAAGCCGTTGGTCCCGTATCATAGATTTACTGCATATTAAAGAACATCAAACCTGATAAAGAGTCCTCTGAGCAAATTAAGAGGTGTTTCACGCCCAGTATAGAATGCGACGCTGAGAACCACAACATTTAAAGAGCGTGCATAAATAAAACCCCATTTCCATTTTATGTTCACATCGTGTTGAATTACATTTTAAAAATAACTTTAAAGTTTTCAATAAAATCCTAGTTATACTTGACAGAACAATGAAACTGTTTCACGAAAGTCTATGCTTTACAATGCCTCAGTGCCGTACATAAGTCGAACGCAAATTTACGTGGCGTAATGCAATTAAATTGAACCTGTGTAGAGCTCAGTACTTTTATTTACGCAACCTTGTAGTATCGTTATAAAAGCGTTGTCCTCCTGTGTTGTAGGAACACTGCACTCCGTCGAATGCAAATAGCGATATTCGACTCGCTGTTGCAGTTGCCGTTGGAAGCAAAGAAAGTAGCATCGGAAAGCTCGTTTTTGTGTTTGGTTGTACTAATATGTTGAGAAATTAAATACTCCTTTTCACATAGCAACCTGCTTTTAAAAGACATGGCTATCACTTTAGCCTAGTATATTCACTTATTCCTCTGGAACCTACAAGAAAATATGTAATAAAACCATTTCTGCTAATATTTATCTCGATTAGTATGAAGTACATAGAAAATGACATTTTGTGAGAATAGCTGGTTGCAGAATTAGATAGAGATATTCATGTGTTAGATTTTTTCTGTAAACACTACAAAATTCATAATGCACACTGCCAGATCCAGTTACATTTTAAAATATATTCAATATAATATATTGAAGTGGAAATTCTAATTAATAAGACTGCACAAAAAACTAATATTTTTGCTTTTTAGTTTGCCCTTTTAATTGAGAGTCATGTGAGGGGCCAAGAGAGGAACAGGTTTTTGTTCACGTTGACCCTCATTCCTTTGCAGAGTACACAACTCTGCAAAAGTCCTCAAGCTGGAAGTCGAAAGTCCATAGAGCATTAGCGCCACAGAATTTAAAACAACTCATTGAATTAGAGAAGGCTTTGATCCCTCTCTGCCACTCGTTTCATCAAATAGGGGAGCCTACTGATAAAAGTGCTTCTCGCTCAAATGCAGGGTTTCCACGTTGTATTCAAGGTACGGATTTTCAGTTCAAAATATCAGAAAATTTTAAGAGAGTATATTGATCTGAATTGAAAACTTAAATGGTGTATAATTATGCAACTGAGGTATAATGGTAGTAATTACGATATGAGTAATTTTATGAACCGAGTGAGCGAGTTTCATAATTTTCATAGGAACATCTTAATTTTCATAACTAATACAATGAAAACACGAGTTATATTTGATAAGGAAATTCATCGAAATAAACTATTGTTATTTTATAATGTATAGGAAGGGATATTTTTTATCAGGTTATGAGTGTAATACTTACATTAGTTCTCAAATGGTAGACGACCATGTTTATTTACCAAATGTTTTATTCTTCTTTCTTCACTGCCTCCTGAATTATGATATGGCCGGCTGTCCCTACACCTAATATATGAATATCGATAGCAATAGTAGAAATAGGGAACAATTATTTTATTCCTTCTTTTGATAAATAATACATGAAATAGAAACAAATGTTATTTTATTTTAGGTTAATGCACTTATCTCATACACAAGAAATACAAATAATGATTATTTCACTCTTTTTTAAACAAAATAACAGAATTTAGAAGTTTGGATTGTGACCTTGTTACCACTATCAAAGACAGGAGATTAACCAAACGAACGTCAGGTGCGACAAGATTTCAAAGAAATGAACATCAGATGCGATAAGATGTTTCGACAATATCGCTCCAGTCAGATGACCGCGATTGGTTGGAATTGTCCAATCTCGGCCATCGCATTGGCGCTTTAATAGTTGAGCTAAAGTGTCATTATAGTCACGTTTCCAATGAATATTTATGCTTGACCATGTGTTTAAATTTAAAATATTTATACATTATTTTCAAGAATCTACGCCTTCTTGAGTCAATAAATGCATTGGACCTTACCTTACGCAATGAAACAGCTGGCTGGGTTGTGGTATGTGGTATATATGTATTTTTGTGGCAAAATGTTATTAGTCTCATCATGTGCATTTGCAGAATTTTCCGGCGGTGCAAATTTGCATCTCAGACACTCGTGCCCGAAATTTTTATTTTTTTCTAAACCGGCGCTAGCTGTTCTTCGGTTGAACATACGAGAATAATCGATAGTTGTGCTTTGAACAGTTAGTGCCTGGTAGCGTTACGAAGTATGCGCATAAGCGAAAGAATTAATTGTTACATGTGGATCTTCTATTTGTTGGAAACCTACACTTTAATGAAGATGTGCACTTTAATGTTGCCCATAAAAGTGTCGCTACAAGGTGTATTATATCTATATTTAGGCATGGCTGAGCATAAACAATAAAAAGTATTGTTGAGTGCCAGGTGGATTGAAAATTTTGGGTTATATAAACAAATACATAAATAAATAAAAAGTAACTTCACCTTGGGCGATGTGACCGAGTGATTTAAACTGCTCGCTTCTCACGAAGCCTGCCCAAGTTTGATCCCAAAGGACCACATGTGATACTTGTGGTGGACAAAGCGCCGTCCAGCCGGGTTTCATCCGACTGCCATTTATCTCACCGCCTCTCCATAATCTCCTTTCGTTTTTTCCACTCACTGTCATATTATATCATCTTCCACTCTCTCATTCTTCAACGAACTGATCGCCTATCCTGGCTATTTTCTCTAATCCAGAGTTACGCCTCTCCTCAACAGGCATCTGATCCCAAGCACTGGCTTGTAAATTCTGGTGTGTAGGTCCTCCTCACGAGGAGAGTTAATAGCGGAAAAAGTGTTCACACGTGAAGGCGTATTCCATAAAAAGGATAGCCCTGGTTAAGTTAAGTGCCTATAGCTCTGTCACGAAGCAAACCTCACAGACACAAAGTTTACAAGCGACGATTTGCCAGAGGCGGAAATTAACCAACATTTCTGAAATGGAACTTTAGCTAGGGGTGGGTAGAAATTAACGTAACAGTTACATTAATGGAACGGTTACAGAAGTAATGGGGACAGAGAGTAACTAGTTATCCAGTAACCGTTATTGCGGCATCAAACACAAAGTAATTGGTTACTTAGTAACGCTTACAAAGGTATTAAACACAAAGTAGCCGGTTACCCAGGACAGTTAAAAGGTATCGAATACAAAGTAACTGGCTACTCAGCAACGGTTACAAAGGTATTAAACACAAAGTAACTGGTTACCCAGGTACGGTTACAATGGTATCGAATACAAAGTAAATGGCTACTCAGTAACGGTTACAAAGGTATTAAACACAAAGTAACTGGTTACCCAGGTATGGTTACTAAGTATCGAATGCAAAGTAACTCGTTACTCAGTAACGGTTACCAAAGTAACTAAGACAGTTACTTTTACTAACGGTTACTAAAGTAATGAGACATTTACTGACTCTGAGTGACATCGCTGTAAATGTATTGCATCGCCTATCGAGAACTACGTAATTATCTAAACTCGTTAAGCAGTATCACACTTCTCCACGGTTTCAGGACTCACATTGTTTTCTAGCGAGAAAAATGCCAACGTATTACTCGCTTTGCTGCAGCTGAGATCATCTGCATCTTTTGTGATGTTAGAGTTTAGGTAGTAATTTGCGTTTTGGCGTTAATATTTATTTTCTCTAGTAACATCGCCCTTCAAAATGCCTCTAGCATACATTATCTCACGAACTAAGAGACTATTTAAATTAGCTTAATTTCAGTCATGTTTACGATGGTAATAGTAATATATTTTTCTTTGCTATGTTTGCACCATGTAATGTTTACATTTGGGGTGCCATATACATCGGCTCACCTCTACAAATTGTGTATAGGCAAGTACAGGAATGTGGAAGCAGGTACGAATGCATGCTGCGACTACCTTTAAGCACCATAGTAATCAAAGAGTTGGCCGAGCTAGAGAAACTTCTATTTAGTTTGCATCAAATAACAAAGTTTGTAACGGCATCCTTCATATTGAGGTCGTGTCGTGGCACTCGCTCTAACCGAGTCGGCCTAGTTTCGATCTAAGTGACCGCATGTGCGATTTTTGGCGGGCAAAGCGGCGCAGGTTTGGGTTTTCTCCGAGTTCTCCAGTTTCCCCCGCCATCACATTCCACCGGTGTTCCATCTTCATTCCATTATCATCAAAGTCATCTTCTGTGGTGCCATATGGCGGGTGTTGAACACTATAAAAAAGCCTTCATGTTGAAACACAGTTACAGCTAACCGTTTCTGGTAACTATTAATGTAATGTAACTGGGAACGTGAAGACTATGAAATCAGATCACGTAATTGTTACTTGTAACAATTATATGTAAACGTTTATAACCTTTAATTGCGACAGTTAAAACCATTACCCGGAAATAATTGTGTCACATCCTTAGTTGTAACTGTCTTTACAGTAAATCCGCTGTTAGATACACGTCTGAAAATACGAGGGTCGTCCAGAATCTAAAGCAAGATTTGGCATAATGCACTTCGGAAATACAGCTCTAGGCGGCGAGGTGACGCTGGAGTCGTCTTTAGCGCCCAGGAGGTGCTGTCAGAACTGGGGCGCAGGCCTCTGGCACTCTCTAGCGCGCCGAGATGAACTGCTTGGACTAAGTTAGGACCTACACGGTGGTTCTTTCCCCGTGGTCCGGTTCCGGCCTCCCGTCGACGATACTCTCATTTCATCCTATCCTTTTGGGGTCTGAGGCACAATAATCCCATGGTAGCTGAAGTGTGGATCCCCCTTCAGAATGACACACACCCACATACGCACATACACACGCCTGAAATTGACTACCACAACAAAACAACTGCGCCAATATAACTGCGAGTTAATGGGAACTATGTGACGCCTCGCCTTCCAGCTAGGGGTTTGGGAACACAAGACACCTCCCCATGTCTGTAACACATAATACACTTTTGTTTTAGAATCCCAAAAGCATCGGCTTTCGTTAAGCCTCAGGAGCTACCTGTGCGGTGAAGTTATTTCACTTTAATATGTGGCTCGAGAAACTTTGTTAACTACTAACGTTAAAAAGCGTTGCCAGTATTCCCAGCTGGTTGATCCGCGAGTGAGAGACGGGTTGGGAATATGGCATTGTCATGCTAGCGTGACATCGTTCAAGCAGAACACTTGATAAACATGGGTCTCCCTTTCGTTAGCCCCGGCCACTAACAAAGAGAGCAAGCATGTGCTTTTGTTGATGTTTGTGTTTGTGATTCATTGCAGACGTAATAATGCACCTTTTAATAGCACCTAACGCCTGCTCTTACAGCGTGGGCACTGCTGATAGCCGGGAAATGGAGCTTGAGAAGGAGTCATTGTAACATTGATGTTATAAATATAGCTGAGTTTTTTATAGTATAAGTACATGGAAAAAAGAGAGTCTCGCTTTCCTTCCCAAAGACCCAAGTTTGACAACACATTTATTTATAGGGAATGACCGGCGGACAGTATTCAATTCCTTGCACATATCGGCCTTTAAAAATATTAAACGAGAAAACTATACATGATGTTGATAATACTCATTTGCAAAATTACAACTAAGCATCCGCATGTATTTCTTTTTTCGTATCCTTCTTTCTTTGTTTCCTTCCTTCTTTCCTCCTTTTTTTCTTCCATTTTCCTTCTTTGTTTCCTTCTTTTTTCCTATCCTTCCTTATTTCCTCCTTTCGTTGTTTTCTCATTTCTTTATTTCTTTCTTCCTTTGTTTCCTTCCTTCTTTCCTCCTTTGTTCCTTCCTTCTTTCTTCCTTTCGTTGTTTCGCCTTTCCTTCCTTCCTTCCTTCTTTCTCTCTTTCCTTCTTTCTTCCTTTTTTCCTTCGTTCTTTTTCTTTCCTTCCATCTTTCCTCCTTTCTTCTTTTTTTACTTCCTTGTTTCTTTGTTTCTTTCTATCCTTTCTTCCTTTTTTTTCTCCTTTCTTTTTTCCTTCTTTCCTCCTTTCTTCCTTTCCTTCTTTCTTTATGTTCTTCCTTCTTTTCTCCTTTCTTTCTTTCCTTCTTTCTTTGCTCCCTTCCTTCTTTCCTCCTTTCTTTCTTTCCTCCTTTCTTCCTTTCTTGCTTTTCTTCCCTCCTTTCTTTCCTTGTTTCTTTCTTCCTTCATCCGATCCTTCAGTCCTTCCTTGTTTCCTTAATTTCCTTCTTTCTTTCACTCTTTTTTCCTTCGTTCCTCCTTTCTTTCTTCTTTGTTTATTTCATTGCTGTTCATCTTTCTTCTTTCTTTACTTCCTTCCTTCTCTCGTTGTTTTACTTATCGCTGTAGTAGAATAGAGTTACTTGCGGCCGATATTCTCTTCGCTAAAGAATCTCATCTTTTCTGTGATCTTGCTCGTAGATACTTTCAGTCTCGGTGCGGGCAAGGCTCATTTATCAGCGCTTGGCATACTACCAGGCAGCTACACGTTGAGCAGAAGACAAACATAAAATCAGCCGTTACAACTTGTTTCCTTCGAATAGGAACCATCTGTTAGAGAAAGCACGTGCGGTAATTCTTCCACTGGAGAAACGGTCAATTGTAGCGCTCTAGTCCTAAAGGTTACTCAGTGGTGCTTTTTTACTTTCTCTGCACGTACTATGTACGTGGTGTATAGAGAAGGTATTGTATTGCACCCAAAAATTTGATACCCAGATTTCACTGGAAGTACATGTTTTGATGTACCCTGAGTCCAAAAATCATTAGTAGAAAAAGATCCGTGTGTGAATCTGTGGACAGCGGAGTTCAACAATTAAAATACCGTTAAATACCAAACTTGATATTTAAGTTTATTATCTTCCAAGGATGCGACACGAAGATTTTTCAAGAAAATTCCCCCATCCCAAACTATACCTTACATGGAAACATATTTGAAAATGTTGTTTTTCTCCAAAATATCTGTAACGGTTTTGATTAAAATGCCGTCTATTAAAGTTATTCACAGAACAAAACAAAAATGTATATCTTAACTTTTCTGGGAGTAACTTTAAAGATCACTTTGTTCCGGTTGATTTTTGCAGAATTTTACGTAATTGTTAAACCGTAAGGGATAGATAAAAAGTTACTGCAAAAAATGTAGATGTCGTTAAAACGCAGAATTTGTGATTTGCATTTTCTTGTAGAGCCGACCGTTTCTAAGTTATTCTTTGTAATTTAAATTTTAAAATACTTATACTTTTGTGAGACATGAAGTTTCAGTTTTTCTTTTGTTCTACTCCTGGCCAAGCAAAGGAGGACATTTCAACGTCAATCGCATACTGATAGCTTTTAAAACATTTGACTATCGCTTTAGCATAGTGTATTCCTTTAATTCCCTTCTAGTTATAAGGAACAAAGTAATAAGTACCTTCTGCCAATGCTTATCTATATTAGCATGGTGTATAAAGAAGAAGAATCTTTTTTAAGAAGTTTATAGAACAGTTAGAGAAAGTCATCTGAGCATAACACATCACATTTTTTTCCCTTTATGAGGTACGTTAAGAATAATGAAATAAACGTTGTAATGTTTTTAGACATATATTCAGAATACTTCGGATCAGCGAAAATCCCCAAAATATGTAGCGTGACTACGCTTTGCGGCCGTAATCGCCGCACATGTGTGAGCGACTTGCTTCGGAAGTCTTAGCTGAATGCTGCCGCGCATTCTTACCCCTGCGTGAGTGGAGACGCGTGCCATTGACAAGTTCTTTAATATAGAAGCCGCGTTTTATTACACATGCGTCAATTCGTGACACCAGCAGTGGTTTGCACTTACGACTGCTTCTGGAAGTTTCCTACCACGTCATCGACAGATGTAAAACGGAGAGAATGTGCCCCGCAGTCCACCAGCTACAACTGTGAATGCACAGTGTCAAAACCCTTCTTTATTTCTTGCACTGACTACAAATGAAAATTTGTTCACAACTGAATGTTTTTATTCGATGTTTTTGCAATAACTCTGTCGTATAGTTTCCTTTCGACGCTGGCTGCGGCGCGGCTACTGCTGCACGCTATATATTCCAAGTTGAAACTGAACTGTCTGAGGACGACAGGGACGAGGTTCGCCCAAAATTTCAGGTCTAACAATGCCTGTTTCTGTGATAAAGAACGCTACATGTGTCCTCACGCAAGTTTAGTAATGCACGACTACAATCAGCATAGTTCTGAAGCAAGTCGCTCACACACGAGCGGCGGTAGGCACAATTTTGTAGAGTGCTGTATTTATTAAGAATTCTAAGTTACAATCTTCCTCTTGTATATCTAAGAAGTGCCTATATTGCATTTTTTCATTCAGTACTTCGTTATTCTTTTGATATTTTAGGTTAACTCTAGCCACTTAAAAAATATTTTAATTTTACAAAAAAAAAGCTATGAGAATTTTGTTAAATAAATCTGAGTGTGAGTATTGTAAGCCTCTTTTTAAAACATGAAATTTATTAACAGTACTAAACTTATGTATTTATGCTTTAACAATATACACCTGGCTGAGGAAAGACAGTTTTAAAAAAGTTTGTGATAAGCATACATATAAAACAAGAAATAATTTAAATTTGGATATTCCTAATTTTAGATTAAATAAGATGGCGCCAAATTATATAATAATAGGCCTAAACCTATGTATTGATGATAGTGTAAATATGTCAAATGTTTGTCGCCCTCCGTCGTGTAATGGTTACCATGCTAGCTTCATATACCCAAGGTCGCGGGTTCAAACCCGCGGAGGACGATGGATTTTTTCGGGCGTAAAAATCCTTAGCTTGGCTTCCTTCGGAAGGGAAGTAAAGCCGTGAGTCCTGTGTCGTAGATTTACGGCACGTAAAAGAACCTCAAGCCTAATAAGAGAGGCCTCTGAGCAAAATTAAGCGGTCTTTCACGCCCAGTATAGAATGGGACGCTGAGAACCATAGCAGTTAAAGAGCGTCCATAAATAACATGCCATTTCCTTTTTGTCAAATGTTTCTTTTTAAATTACCTGTATGTGTATGTGTTTTTTTTCAGTGACGATGCCATTGTTCATAAAAGTTACAATTACAATATAAATTTATGCAGAAAGCTTCAAGTAATGTAACTAACGATAACTTACGAAAATAGGCAATTAATCGCCCCATAGGACAGTAACGTTGTGCATCGTGACCAGAAACGAGTGACAGATGCAGAAGCTGCCTCTGCGATGCTTGATATGACAGATTTACTGTTTCCATGTGTCTCTGTAGCTTATATTTTATTCTACTTTAAACATTCACAAGCTATCATCTCAATTTTATAGCTATTTTTAATCAAAGGTTTTGTTGACCATCGGACGTAGATATATATGTAAATATTTAGATTTGCATTTGATGAATGATATCAATAAATTGATATGAGGAGGAGCATCGAATAGCAACGACGGAATGAAGGCTGCATATTGTATGTTTAATAAAGCTACAGACAGCCTTTGGTGGGTATTTCAACTTGTGAAGTGTCAGTATCACAGAAAACTGATGTAGAGGATTTACAAGATCTGTAATACAACCTGGTTGCTTCTGTTGCAAACTGACACAAACCATTTTGTTGCTCTCCAACATGATAAAATGACCTTCCCGCCGTTACCCAGTGTACCATTCATTCTTCTCACCTTGGCAGGTACTAAGAGCTTAAAAACATTAAAATTTACGGCAAAATTAGGCAAATAAAGTACCTATGATAATAAAGAAAAATGCATTATTCTTTTAAGTCTGTTTGTGTAACCAAAAATGTTGTGAAGCGTTGATTTGCCAGCTAGGAGGTTCCATAATAATGCAAAACTGTGTAAGAGTGAGACAGAATTGCCCAAAAATGTTTTGTTGTTGTTTTTTTTTTTTTTTTGCACTTTTATAAATTGGTATTTTCTTTTTCATTTTGTATATATTTTATAATTGTAAGCATAATAGTAGTATTTAGTACATTTTAAGGGTGGAAACATATCTATCATTTGGTCCTTTAAATTCTGCACCACATCACAGGAAAAAAACCATAGCTGTGACACACTTGGGAGGTCCATCTTTTATGGAAGATTTTCTTCTTCAAGTTGGTACTACTGTTAAGAACTGCACTTTCTTTGTGCTCAGTATACTTGGTTTGTTTGCAAATATATGGCTGTTTGCTTCCTCGATTGTTTTTTTAAGTGATTGTATTTTTTATTTATTTATTTTTTGTGAATGTATTTTGAATGGTCCATTTTTTCAGAAATGATTGAAGATTTGTAAATTAAATTTTAAGATGATAAAACTACTCCTAAGTGCTGCTTCAATCTAAATAACAAGGTTGGTTATTTCTTTAAAACGTAATTACTGATAAATTGTAATTAAAAGCCGGTGTGATTAAGAAAATAAATCTTGCTATAGGACGTGAACTGATTCTATAAGCATAGATTGGTGAACGCGAGGTAATGCCTGTATTCCATATGCCGATCAATCCTGGCGACCTTCCACTTTTTCTTGATTTCGCCGGGTTAGCAGGCGAATGCTGGTGTGGTTCGTCTTTTCCCACACTTCTCCTGCACCCATCATTTCCTTGTCATCTGTTTCGATGTTAAACAGCGGTGTTCGGCGAGTTGCGGCTGGGCGTTGGCTTTGCGCTCTGTAAAGTTTTCTTGCTGAAATCGCTGCAGGGACTCGCGGCAGGACCTGCCCTCGGATCCTTCCGGTGCTGTGCTGAGTAACAATACATAACACTGAATTGATTATATTTATACAAGGAATCTAAAACTGTCTTGGACCCTAATTTCTGGTATATATCAAGTAAAAACGGTATGCCGATCAACGAGCGGCAAGAACCAGGCGGAGCCATGAATGTGGCAAGCAGACTCTTTATTACATAGATTTTTTTTTTTTTAATTTATCTATGGTACTAGGCAGAGGTGTCTCGGGTCCATGGAGCTTTAAGTTACTCGACACCCGTTTTCTCACGATAAGGGAAAACCACGAAAAAGCCCTTATCAGGCAATTCACCCTAACCGAGTTTCCAACTCGCGTTCTCTTGACTGTGAGAGAAGGCATTCTATTGTATTCTACCCAAAAATTCAATGTCGATATTTCACCAGTCCCCTGAATCCAAAAAAAAAAAAAAAAAAGCTTCTTTAGAAGAAGGTCCAGTGTGTGTGTGTGTATGTGTGTCTATGTGTGTATGTGTGTGTAGGTGTGTATGTGTGTATGTGTGTGTATGTGTGTCTATGTGTGTATGTGTGTGTGTGTGGACACGATAGCTCAAAAACGAAAAGACCATTAAATAACAAATTTGGTATTTAACTTAAGCATCTTTCAAGGATGCGACACAAACATTTTTAAGAAAATCCCCCCAAACCAAGCTATCTTTTACACAAAAAAAAAAATGTTTTACAAATTTTGTTGCAACGATTTTAATTAAAATACCATATATTAACGATATTTATATGACAAAATGTGTATCTTGAATGTTCTTGGAATTGCCTCCAAAGACCTCTGAATAAATTTTGCATAACTGGTAAACCGTAAGAGATAGACAAAAGCTTACTTTACAAAAATACAGATCTCGATAAAACTTACAATTTGTGTCATATACAGTTTTTCTAGAGTTAAGTTTCCGATATATTCCTTAATAGTTTCATTTTAAGCTACTTAAACTTTTCTTAAACGTGAGATCTTTCATTTAACTCTCTTTTGTTTTACTTCTAGCCGTGCAAAGCGAACCGAATTTCAATTGTATCGCATAGCGACCGGCTTTTTAAAGATGTGACATTCGCTTTAGGCTAGCTTATTTCCATTCTACTTAGAAGGAACCAGTGCAACCATTTCTTCTAATGTTTATCTCGATTAACATGCTGTAGATAAAGAAATAATGTTTTGTAGCAATAGTTTGTAGAAAAAGTCATATCAATGTAACACATCAGATTTTTATTTCGGTTTTTTTTTGTTTTTTTGCTCATGACCGTACCACTTCTTGATGTTTACAAAGAAATGCATAAAATCCCTGTCTCTACTCAGCACAAGACCAGTGCAAGTACATGTGAAATTGTTATTCCTTGGAACTTGGGTACGTGCAAAATTATTATTCACATAGGTTTTACTTTAGAAGCGCTCTCCAAACAATAAAGTTTTAGCAGTGAATAGCAAATATATTGAGTACTTAGGCTCTTCAGCGCCTGTGATATTTCTCGTGCTCAAATGTCGTCGTCCAGTATTGCGATCTCCAGATTTCCTAATATTTGAACTTTCCTTGTTATAAAAATCCCTTCCCCAAATATTCCCTTAAAATGCATTCCCCATTTTCTTAGAGAAATTTCATTGGGCGCCTGACGGTTGCCTCTTAAATACTTTACAACTTGCCATATCTCACCGTTATGCTCCCATTTTAAAACATTACTAATTTTCTGAGTCATTTTATCTTGCCACGTAGTTCGCTTTTACCGTATGAGCTGTTTAGGCTCCCTTGTTTTTTTGTGTTTTTTTTTTTTTTGTGTGAAAATTCTGCTATTTCCTCCCTGTCCTCCCTTCTGAATTTTGCCAGAGCCTCCTCTACTTGTTTCCTTGCGACTGGTCCTACCAACCATTGAATTGTTTTATCTTACCATGCTTTCCGACTTTCATTGTCCCCACGGCCGTTTCTATTACATCTGTTAGTTCCTCCGCCGTTTCTACGTTCTTTTCCCTTAAACTTCTTTTCAACTTATCAACAAATACTTCCGTTTTTACCGGTTTCCACATAAACTTACTTATTAATCTCCCTTCGCCCCCCTCTCCCTCTACGGGTGCATGCGCCCCCAAGGTCGTTACTATATTCAGTTCCAGGGCAACCGGGCAGTGATGCCACTCGATACGATCCCCCATCCAAAATGTCTAATTCTGCTACTTTAACCCTGACTTATCAAAATAATATCTATTTCATTACCACCATTTTCATTTATGAAAGTGAGTTCCCCCTCACGATCCTTACCGTACTTCCCATTCATTGTTTCTAAAGAGAGGGCATCACAGAAAGCAAGTAATTTTCTTCCCTCCCCATTAACAAAGCTATCCGTGTTCTTTCGTTAACCTTCGCGGAATCCCCCCCCCCGTGCGATTCATGAAGCTCAATGTATGATACTATTATTTCAGTAAATACACTTATTCATTCATTCGTGTATACATTTAATAGTTTGATTAAGATGAAACGGACAGCCAGCATTTAGAAATACTTAGAACAGTTCTACCAGCAGCAGTTTTAATTTTCTTTGGTTTACTCCCCCCCCCTCACTTTATATTCTATATTTAATTGATGAAAACTTCAATCCTACATTAACTTTAAACACTTTGGGCACCAAAGATATCGAAATTATAAATATCCAGATTTTACTAATACTGAATTTGGTTCAGAGTTTCTCGTGATCCAGGGCTACCTAATTTCAGCAGATCTGCTTTGTATAGATTGCTTATGAAATAAGAAATTTCTAATATTTGAATGCGTATTTGCCCCTGAGTTACAAGGACCAGAAAAGGGCATAATCTTTGAGCCCAACATAATGGAATCAGGCTCCTAACCCGAAGAAACTGCTCCGTTACCGAATACGAGAGTTGTATTTGTTTATTTGTTCTTGTTGTACCAGCTACATGTTTCTATTTGCACAAAGAGCACCATAAAACACCACAGTTATATAAAATAATTAACAAAAATAACAAAATTAAAGGTAACAATGTACAAGAACAGTAATTATAAAGACAAGTTACATAATAATAGGGAGAGTTCGTGGTTAAAGCTATACATGTGGTTTCTAAAAATTGCAATATCATGTTTAATAGTGCTAATAGCAAGTTCATAAATAAATTTGTTACTAAACCCAGATATCTTACACAGTTTGTAAATAATCTGACGTGTCACATTCACACAACCTTCCCTAGCTGTTCCCTATCTCATTAAGGATTATTACTTTATTCACATCAAGCTAATCGAGATTAACATTAGCAGAATCGGTCTTAGTACTTACCTCATTATATTAGGCTAAAGTGATGTCAAATCCTTTAAAAGCTGGTCGCTGTGTAAAATAATTGAGGTTCGGTTAGCTGTGCATGGTGCCGTTTCAGAAAAGATAGGTAGTTTAAAATTAAAACCAAGAACAAGAAATATCTTGAAAATGGTCAAATCTAAAAGAAAAACGTGTATGGCACAATGTGTTTTAACAACATATACATTTTTTGTGTAGTACATTTTTGTCTATTGCTTGCGGCTTAACCCATTTGCAAAATTCCGCAAAACTCATTCAGAATAAAGAAGTCATCAGAGGCCATTCCGAGAAAGTTCAAAACATACATTTTATTTGTGGTGTTTAATATACGGTATTATAATCAAAATCGCTATAGCTATTTTTGAGATTTTGAGGGATTTTCGCATCCTTATCGCATCCTTGAAAGTTACTAAACATAAATATAAAGCTTGGTATTTAACGGTATTTTCGTTTTTGAGATATGCTGTCCACAGACACACACGGACCTTTTTCTAAAAAAAATTTCGGATTCGGGGGACCTCAAAATATATATTTTCGGTGAAACCTCGAAAGTGAATTTTTGGGTGGAATATCATACCTGCTCTAGCTACTATGTAAATTGTGTATAGAAACGTATTAAAGGAAGTAATAAAAATAGGGGGACGGTTACAATCATCAACTGGTTTACATCGATAGAAGGAAGGTGGAATTTTTGGTTGAAATAATTTATCGTGCCTTCATTTGCTAACCTTTTCTTACTAATACAGGGTTACTACAAAAGAAATAGACAACTTCAACTGCCTGTAAAACAAAAACTATTAGAGATAGCAACCTAATTATTTTGCAGGTATGTTGAGAAACTCTCAAAGTTTCGTTTGTTACTATTGATAACGCTGTAGTCCAACGAATTTTAGAACACGTTACCACAAAAATGAAATGATGCGCTCACAAAAACCAACATCGTCTTCATCATGTCGCAACATGTCGATGCAAAAGTCACGCCGTATGACCTTATCTTCTTCACTCAGAAACTGCAACATCTGTAATCTGTAAGGCATCATGTGCAGTCGCTTCCGCAAGATTTTCCATACAGTTTGCTGTGGAATTTGTAATTGCATGCTTGCCCTAGATGTCGATTTCTGTGGGCTTCTTATATAGGCAGAACGAACACGTTCAACGTTTTCTTCCGAAACTCTTGGTCTTCCCGAGCTCTTCCCTTTGCACAAACATCCCGCTGTCTCGAATTTTCTATACCAGTCGTAGATTGACTGTCTAGTCGGTGGCGTTTTGTGGTAACGTGTTCTAAAATGTCGTTTGGCAACAGTTGCTAATTGCGTTCTAGCAAATTCCAACACGCAATATGCCTTTTCCACAGGATTTTCCGCCTTTTCAGCTTCTGCAACAACAAGCAAAGCACTACAGCGTTACCAATAGTAACAAACAAAACATTGAGAGTTTCTCAGCATACATCCAAAATAATTAGGTTTCTATCTCTAATAGTTTTTGTTTTACAGGCAGTTGAAGTTGTCTATTTCTTTTGTAGTAACCCTGTATATCGTCCTTATAAAAAGATGTGCCACCTATTCAGTTTTCCTGTTTAAATACACACACATGGAAGGATTATAACTAGTCGATCTTAAGGTACTTAAAAAGCATTGCTCTATTTTATACTCCTCATTGTAGAACTTTTAGGTATTTATAATAAAATTGATGACCTTGCTTACACATTTTAGTGAAACCAATAAAAGTAAAAGAAATACAAATTAAATGAATGCAGTGTTAATTTTTATGATTTAAGCCAAAACACCAGTGCATCAATGAACACTCCAAGCCGAGAATAAAACTCATTTCAGTTTCTCTATGTTCCTCTTCTTCTTTGGTCTTCCGTTTTTGGGTAGGTTTGCAGCTATCTTTATTCTGATCTCTCTGCCTTCTTTTTTAATTTTTCAGCTGCCGCTCTTAATTTGTCCATGTTCTTCAATTGTACTTTCAATTATAATTTTCAAAATACCTTGGTGGCTTAATAAATGGCCTACGAATTTCATTCTTCAGCTTCTTATTTGGATCCACATTTCTCTTTCTGCTTGTGACTTTTTCATATTGAGTATCCTGCGGTCCTAGTGTTCGCTTTTACATGGAGAAGTTTCTTTCCTCTTCCGAGGACGTTATTGTGTAAACTTTAGCGTTGCAACTGCATCTAGTGGGCACGTTAGGACCTCCTGGTCTTCTTTCCTCGATGAACAGCTACTAAACATCGAATGGTTTCTTAACCACGAATATGACCCAAAGCAAACTGAATCCTTGTTTTGTAAGCTGCGCTTTCGGTAGTTTTAGGCAGAGAAGGTATTTTATTTGCCCAAAAATTCAATACCGAGATTTTACCGGAAATATACGCTTTGAATAAAAAAACAGTATTTTTACAAAAGGGGTCGTGTGTGTGTGTGTTTAATGCCCGCGTTTACTACTATGGCACCGCAGGCACCCGTAGAATGCGATGGCGGGGGAAACCGGAGAAACTGGAGAAAACCCGCCCCTGCGCCATAAGGTCCACCAGAAATCCCACTTGCGGTCTCCTGGGATCGAACGCAGCCCGCTTTGTTGAGAGGCGAGTGGTGTGGTCTAATCACTCGGCCACGGTGCGTCCTTGTGTGTGTTTGGACAGCGTAACTCAAAAACGAAAGGTCGGTTGAACTGCAAACTTAGTATTTAAGTTCAGTATCTTCCAAGGATGCGACACGTGGATTTTCAGGAAGGTCACTCCCTACCCTTTAATATGTAACCTTTTTCGAAAATTTTGAATTTGTTAAAACAGGCTGTAACGAATTTGATTAAAATACCATATGTTTAAGATATTTTCATGACAAATGGTACAATATCTTTAATTTTCTCGGATTAAGACCTGAAGAGCTTTTGATTCTGGACTTTTGGCTTTTGTATAACTGCTAAACCGTAAGAGAAATACAAAACACTTGCCACACAAAAAATATATATCTCATTAAAGCACACAATTTATTTATATATATTATTAGAATTAACCGTCCATTTCCGATATATTACATGTTATTAGTTTTATTTCTAAACTATGCTTAAACGAGAAGTCATATTTCGTTTCATATCTCTTTTGTTTTACTCCTGTTCATTCAAGGAGAACCTAATTCCAATTCTTTTATATAGGGACAGGCTTGAAGGAGATTTTTCTATCGATTTAACCTTTGTATTTCCTCAGTACCCTTATACTTATTAGAATCCATGTAATAGGATCATTCCTATTATTTGTAACAATAGTTTGTAGAAAAAGGCACGTGAAGTTAACACATCAGGTGTTCTTTTTAGGTAGTTTTTCAATAAATGCACTAAAGAGTTTAGTGAGTGATGTTTCGTTTCGCGTGTATTTCTAACATAGCGCACATCGTTCAGGTACGAGTAATGCGAAACTAAGAAAAGAAAAGAAAACACGAGAAATTCTGGAGACGTTAGACTTGTTTATGAAAAATATGAAAGAGAATTTGTAGTGTTGGCTAAGGCGTGTTTCTTCGTCTCTTAAGATTTCTTTATCCGGCGCCTCGTGAAGAAGAGTTCGATCGGGGTTAGGGCAAAGGCGAGATTGTGATAACTTTACTATCTACTCGAGGCTCAAACGGTAGTGATAAATTGCAGGGCCTTGGCAAATCTCTGAGCTAGAGGAGCAGTGTGATATGGAGCGTGGTGTTTTCCTCCACCGTGTATCGGGAAATAGGGTTGAGCAGCCGCTGCTTGATTTATGTAAGAAGCCCCGGGTTCCTGGGATAAAATCACACGCTTAAAATTAGAAAAACAGAACCCTGGCTTTTATTTATGTACTTAGAGCTTATGTACCGAATTGCTACATAAGATGTCTGGCACACGTATTCTCGAAATGTATTAGTGCACATTTCTTATAATATACAATATTCTAATTAGTTTTTCGTTTCTCAAGCACGTATGTACAGCGTACATAATAGATGGCGGATGTACTATATTCCACCAAAAATGCAATACCGAGATTTCACCGGAAATACATGTTTCGAGGTCCTCAGACACAACATGATTTTTTATAAAAAGGCCCTTGCGTGTACGTGTGCGTGTACAAAGAACAGTGGAAATGTATATCTTGAATTTTCTGGGAAAAGCATGCAAGGATCTCTTCATTCTGGGTAAGTTTGCATAACTGGTAAATCGTAATAAATAGACAAAAATTACTACACCAAACTGTAATCTCATTCATTATTATTATTATTATTATTATTATTATTATTATTATTATTATTATTATTGTTGTCATTACTATTGTTGTTATTACTTTTACTATTATTGTTATTATCATTATTATTATTATTTTGTATATTTAACCATTTCAGAGATATTTTTTATTATTGGCTTCAATTTTAAATTACTTACACTTTTCTCGTACGAGAAGTTATCTTTCGTATCATACCTCATATGTTTTACTCTTTAGCATGCAAAGCGAACCGAATTTCGATTGTTACACATAGCGACCAAATTTGCACATATTTGACTATCACTTTAGCCTAGTGCATCCCCCGTATTTCCCTTCCATTAAGAACACCTGGCTGTATAAGACTTTAGGGAGCAGTAGGTCCGTAAAACCCAGATATATCTATGCATGTGCCGAAAAAAACACACAAAGTATTTTCCGCTTTTAGCCATTTTTGTTGAAATTTCCTTTGAAGTCAATTTATTCTAAGCCACAAATATAATAATAATGAATATTATTAAATGCTTAAATTGGCACCTAGGGCCCAGATATTGAAACAGAACTTTTTGAATAAAAAGAAAACTGTAAAAAATTAAAAAAAATTGATCGCCTTGCACAGGGTATTCTATACTGTGAGCGCACCTTTTCTTGGGTGCTAGTTTTACGGGAAGCGAGGGCCGGGGAGAAGAAGAGAGAGCCTGCCTGCCTATCTTTCCGCAGTGTTTTCAATTGAGACCCTCAGCCATTATGGTGAATAGGTTATCTGTTTTACCTGAAGTAGCTGAATTATTAAAGGACATACAGCGCACGTATAAGTGCGTGAACTTTGGGATCTACATACACAATAAAACCTTAGCATGGATATTTTGGTGTACAGCACACTTCATATCTCAATGTTATCGCTCTGCTCTGCTTCCGAAATTGCGAGAAACCTACCAAATGAGGATAGGGTGCCGAGCGCACAAGAAAAATGCGCGCATAATGTACGTCCCAAGAACACTGAACCCAGCTATTTCACAATACTGAGTCATTTAGGGAAAAATGGAAATGGAGTTTTATTTATAAACGGTCTTTAACTGCTATGGTTCTCGGCGTCCCATTTTATACTGGGAGTGAAAGACCGTTTAATTTTGTTCAGAAGCCTCTTTTTCACGCCTGAAGTTCTTTTACGTGCCGTAAATTTACGACACGGGACCAACGGCTTTACTTCCCTCCCAAAGGGAGGCATGCTAAGGATTTTTACGCCAGAAAAAATCCATCGTCCTTCGCCGGGATTGAACCCGCGATGATATGATGTTAGTATGTTGATAACCATTACACCACGGAGGGCGACGTCATTTAGGGACTGTATCGACCTTTAATCAAGTTTCTAGCAGACTGATCGACTCTCACCAAGGTGGCCCGGGTTCGATTGCAGAGGATGCATGTGGGATTTGTGATGAGCAAAGCGAAGTCTGGGCGATTATTTCTGGGTTATACGGTTTCTCTCGCAATTCATTCCACCACTTTTCCTTTTACCTATTTCATCGTCATTTCATATAATCTTCCTCGATCTCGTATCAAGTATCGGGCTGAACGCCCATCTTGACTACTCTCTCTGGTCCAGAGTATTTTTATTTATTCTTTTAATGGTTTTGCCCCTCCTCTGCCACACCTTGTGATCATCCGAAAGGGATCTACATCGTCTCCCCTACCATGCACCAGCTATGCTACCATGATGGATGGGAAGCTTGTGTTTAGATGGTGTTCGGTACCGTCGAGGCAAACCGAATGTTAGAGGGTGATTACTAAAAAGGCGCCTACACTCTGCAGTCAGAGTGGGGAGTAGGCACTGACAGTTACCCAGGCCAGGACCTATTGTTAATGGTACAATTTATGCTCATGCTGGAGGAATTTGGAGAAGTAATTTTGAACTCACCTTTTCATTGTTTTCTTGAGGCTTCAACTGAACAGGGAGTTGTTGTTGTTGTTTTTTTTTTTTTTTTTTTTTTTCTAGCAGAGTCCGTCTGCTCTTCAAGAGGCATCTGATCCAAGATGCTTGCTTGTAGACTTTGGGGGTATAAATCCTCCATACGAGTAGGGTAAATAACGAAAGAAGTTTTTAGTAGTTCCTAATATCTGTCATTAGAGTCAGCAGTGACGATAAATGGTACTAGGGAGAAGCAGGAGGGTGTTAGATGTGAAAATGGGCGAGAGTTTTAGTTGGAGGTCTTTTTCTCAGGCTCTAGAGTTCTTTTACTGACAGTGAACCGATGCCAACGGTTTTACTCTTCACTGATTTACACCTGAAAGAAACCTGTCGACCTTAACCGGTTTTTAACTTGCGCCCATAGGAAATAAAGCTTAGAATTGGAACCGCTACACCACGTAGGATACGAACTGCTGAAACAGAAAGTGGACAATATAACTTCTAGTCGCATACTGTAATTAAATGTAGCTTATTGTTTGTGATCACTAATCGTAGTCCATCTGCATTCGTACGACGTACTAAAAGTATATAAACTCTTACAACTTTACAAGACATTCTCCGCTTACACAGCGCTTTCACGGATGTAAACGATGTAAACAGGCAGATAAGACCTGTCCATATACTCCGTTGAGTGATTTGTGGTTACGAGTCACTACAAAAATTGAAAGTTCGTCACAACCGCAGCAATTTGAAAGTCATGGTGCTTCTCGTGAACGATTGGGTAGTGTTATCATAACGAATTAGCTTCCTCTAAAACAGAGCAATAATTTAGAATATTATTGTTCAGTTTTTAAACACAACGTGCTGTCAACTTTGAAAAAGAAGCGGCGACACTTTCTGCAGAACCCACTCATCATTTTGCAGACAATCCTTGGCCACATGCAGTACAAGCGATGGCTGATTTGTTTGGTCTAGGGGTTGGAAAGTGCTGTACCGCCCACCATACTTCCCGGATTAAGTCCTTGTAACTTTGACTTTCTTCCGAAGATGAAAGAACCGCTTAGTGATATTCGCTGCAGAGCAGGAACAGAGATTCGTCATACAATATACCACTCCATTCCAACTATCAAAACCTCCGGTGCTGCTAAATGTATCCTACGGCTTCCACATCGTTGGCAACAGATTTTACACAACTGGAGGCTACTTTGAAGGGCACCGAACTTGGTAATATGTATCAGTTGTAAAAACTAATTGCAACCATTAAAGTTCCAACCCTCGTACTTTGGTTTTTACTGTAATGCAGTGTTTGGTAACGTTCCAAGATACAGCGATTGTCTCCATCCTATTTTATTGTAACAAATGAGAACACCCGTTTCTGTTAAATTCACTTTATTGGTCAGTAGAGCACTGCACGTAATATAGCACTTAAACTTTTGATACACAAATAACTGATTCACTGCCTTCACGTCAATTTCTCAGCAAGTGTCACCAGATTGATCTTTAACTCAGTTCACTATTTTTCAATTCCGCTCACCGGCATTAGTCGACCTCTTATATATACCGTAGCCGGGCGTCGAAAGTTCCAGTCTTAGAAATTAGGTTTGTTCATTTAGAAAAAGATTTACTCTGGTGTTGGCATTTTCTGGGCCTAGGGATAAAGAAGTTCCAAGATACATTGCAGGGAAACACACAACGGCTTTGTTTGCGCGCTATCGTTACATCGAGTCAGGCAGTGATCCCTTCAGCGGTCGCTCAGGCCCACATGCCCCCATTACATTACTTTGGATTCTATTTTATTACAAAGCCTTAGAACAGATCTGCTTTTACAACTATGTAAATTCCTAGCACATTGGTGCTCCAACGAGCCCGTTCAAAAGACGGACTTTGAAAGTGTCTGTTCTAAACCACACAAACGTGGAATCGTTAGAAAGCAAATCCTACAAAGTGACGAAGCTTGCGTCGCAGGTGTAGCTGCTTTATGATGCGTTGCGACAAATTACCTCTTACCACTTCACACCAAAGGTGCCGGTGCTTTAGCGAAGGAAGTACAGTGACATTTCGACGTGAATTCGTTTACAAATGTGAGAGAGAATTCACAAGGGTAGTAAATAATGTGGCATGTGAAGGAGCGCTTTAAGCGCTAAACCGCAAATGTGAGTAAGATAGTGAAAGTAAAGACGACAATTTTCCTCCTTTACTGTAACTATAGCTCTACATTGTTTAGCGGATTCTATCTCACGGCTCTTTCGTTGCTGGTTAGTTTTCATTCTCCATCTCTGCTGTTGATTATTGAAGTAGCAAATAAGAGATGAAAATTCTTTGCTCCCCGAAACCAGCAGCAGACATCTATGCTCGTAGGCTTTCACGGCCGGAGCTATTATTGGTAAAATATAACATATCCGGGCTTGTAGGCCGTGGTCGAATATTAAAATCATTAAAATAATTAAAACTTTACGTTTCGTTCTCAGCTGTGGAGGACATCTTCAGAATTGAAGCTGGGAAGGAACGACTAGCGACTGCAGATTCATGAAGCACTGGACGGTAATATATACTGTTGAGGTAGTGGGAGGGGAGTAATTGGACTGCTGTGTTCTGATTGGCTGTTGTGCTGGCCTATGCGAAGACGCTGTAAGGCAGGAATCCAGGTCTGGTTGAGCTTAAAGCCGTCTTCTCTATTAACATTATGCTAGTAAACATGTACTAGCATGTACTATTATGAGACCAATTATGCTAGTGTGCATCTCGTAAGAATAGTTTGTATTTGGAACATCTAGAGAAAGTTATGTGATGAAACACATCATATATATATATATATATATATATATATATATATATATATATATATATACATACAAAATTCAGCCACTGCCTATCTTAGGTCGTGTGGTCGAAGAAATGCTCATCATTTCGCTTCCGTGAAGTGGTACAAAATGATAAGAAATTAACTGTGAAGTTGTGCTTGCATAAGAACGAAAAGACAACGAACAAGACAGACCAGAGTGTACAAATACACTGGCTGAAAGAGTTACTCTAATAAATGCTTGAACGCCCATGGTTTGTTGTATTATTGCCACACTCACTAGGTTAACACGCAAGATAGCATTGATACGTCACTATTATCCTGATGATGATGAACCAGATGGTCGGTCAATGGCCGGGACGGATTTATGGGAGAGACACAACGGGGTTCAGGCAAGGATCATACCGTGGTGATGTTGACGTGGCATGGTGACGATGAAATGACACACACTCAGGCCTCCCTGAGGGGGAGAAAATTCCCATGCTTATACCAGGTAACCCGTGTACCAGAAGAACGCTGCCCTAACCGGACGGACGCTACTATCCTATAGAGATTGAATATAGGAGTTAGTTTTCATCTAATGAAATGATTGTGCAATTAATCTCTGCTTCGTTTCCACTTAATTTACACATTTACTCCATATGGAATTGGAGTACGCCATTACAACGTAACTTATCAGCTCGCTATATTCCCTTGCAATAGAATTACAAAAGGGAACTGCTTATAAAGCAAGGGATGTATTGAGAAGCGAGAAAACGACCAACATTTGACTACTGGTGTTAACCTAAATTGCTCTGTAGCAATATACTGTAATGTTGAGACTTAGCTAAGAAGATTAGAGATTGTCAGTGATGAACCAAAACGAACTACGTTCTTGAACACCATATCGCTTCTTTGTAGATGTTGTTTTAGAAACCAAGTTTATATTTATTAAACTTATAGTTTTTTCTGTGCCGTTTACAGTTTTTTAAAAATATTTTTATCAATGGGATTCAAAACATGCATTTCTGGTGAAATCTCGATATCAAAGTTTGTGTGCAATACAATACCTTAGCTGTCTAGTAGTATGTGTTGGAAAAATTGCGATTCGTATTATTTATATATGCTCTTTAATTTCTATAGTTCTCAGCGTTCCATTCCATACTGGGCGTGAAAGTTAGCATAATTTTGCTCAGAGGCCTCTATCAGACTTGAGGTTCCTTAGTATGATAAATAAATGACTCGGGACTACCGTCATTACTTTTCTTCCCCAGGAAACCAAGCTAAGGATTTTCACGCCCATAGTCCATTATTCTCGCCGGCTTTAGACCCGCGACCTAGACCACAGAGGACGACATACATGGTACAGAATAAAGCTGAGAACTAGTAAGATACTGAAATCGAATTTGGTCGTGACCAAATGAAGTGTCATGAATGGCGGACATCAATAATTACAGAAAATGCGCGAATACAAATGTTATACAATGTAATTCCAATAAGTTAGACTAACAAGGGGTTATTGACACATTAATGTTTGGATTTTTCAGTGAAAGCAAATCGAAAATAAAAATATATTATGTGTCTCGGCTTTCTCTTCCATTGATCCAAGTTTGACGACAATAAAATTATATGCAAATTAGAATAATTCACTATTAATTTAATTCCTTGTATATATCGGTGTTCAAAAATAATCAACAAGAGAAAAAAATAAAAACTGCCCCATTGTGTACCTTCAGTTTTTTTTTTTTTCTTTCCTGGAACCACTAATCACTGGGTGAAAACAACTTAAATTATCTGCGGCAGATATTCTCTTCGCTAAATGAACTGTTGGTTGTTAGTACCGTCTTGCGCGCATAGGCTACTAGCCTCTTTGTGGGCAAAGTTCCATTTCAGCTGATTATATTGGTAATGCTGTTATATTAATGTCCTACCAAAGCTACGTGTTTCACTGCTAGAATAAAGTAATAGATAATAAAATTATCCAGGCATAATATGTGAATATAACACGGATACTAAGTCGCCATTAAGGACTTCTCTGAAACTTTGAGACATACCGATATGGTATGTGGAATGTCGTATCGGCATATTGTCTCAGTAGCTCAATGGTTGTGCAACCGTACGGAAGGCGGGAGGAACGTGTTCAACTCCCGGCTGCGGAATTGCATTTTTCAGCTAGTTCTAACGACAAAATTCCATATCAGCTTCTAGCATACTATCAAACAGCTGATCGTATACCCAAAGTCGCGGGTTCAAACCCTGCGGAGGACGATGGATTCTTTCGAGCGTAAAAATCCTTAGCATGGCTTACTTCGAAGGGTCCCGTATCGTGGATTTACAGCACGTAAAAGAACCGCAAACCTGATAAAGCGGCCTCTGAACAAAATTAAGTGGTCTTTCACGCCCATTACAGGATGGGACGCTGAGAACCACAGTTGTTAAAGAGCAAAGATAAATAAAACTCCCATTTACATGTCGGGAGTTGAACACAGATGTAAGGTAAGCCGTTACAGTTGAAAACGTTTTAATCCCCCCTCCGACGAATAGAGAACGTAGTGGAGAGAGAGCTAAGACACGGGTATTTTTGTTTTCGATGTATTTTCACAGTAAAATTGCAGCTCAGTGGGCGTCGCCAATGTGACAATCACAACTTGTAAGTGTTGTAAGCCCACTGAATCGAAGGCCCCAGGCCACGCAAGCCGTGATTTTCATTATTCCTGGAGCCTCTGTAATATCCATTATTTGGGTAGATATTGTGTTGCGCAGGCGCCTAGTTTCACACCCACCGCTTTAAACATATTGGAAAGCTAATTAAATAATGCGGCAAATAACGCGGAAATTCTCTCTGTGCGTTTACTGAGCTGGTGTTAAACAGCAGGGAGGAGGCTTATCCAACGGCAAACTCGTTTCTTTTCCACAGCACAACATAAGCTGCTTTCGCTTTCATCGCAAAAAAACTGCTTTTGCTTCGATGTTTGGTTTGCAATCGCACAAAATTTACCATAAAGAAGCTTTATACTCTCCATGGACAGCTTTATTTCCGTTCATTCAATATGTGTTGCCGTGTATCGATATGCGTACAACTCGACGAGAAACTGCCCACTTCGATATTGACGTGACTGTGGATTCAAATGCAAGAGCGCATCCCACAGTCTTCGTAGCTCCCCAGACGTCCAGGGTAGTGGTTGCCGCTTCTAGGACGTTTCATCCACAGCATTACGCCAGAAATTCGTCAACAGCAGGAATAGCCAACTCGCAAGCACGCGAGTCTGTACTGTGCGCACGGTGCTGAAGGCCACTTATCTGTGCTGGCGAGGTGTACGCCTATGAGTCAACCAATACCTTTCGCAGTTGGTCCGATGACCTATAGTTGCGTTACTATTAAAATAGTAATGATAGATTGGTGGAGAAGGAATACGTTATGAGCTCTGGTATACATCACTTAATATTCCTCTTCTGTTTGGTGTTAAATTATACACAAAACAACCCAATTATAGCCTTTAGTCCTATACAACCAAATTATGGCATATACATGTAATATACTTGACTATAACAACGAAGCAATACTTTATTATTGGAAATTAGCACACTATTTTGAATATGGAATAGATTGCATGAATTAAAAATACCAAAATTATTTTTCTATGCAGTGATAATATTACAAAGAGGATTTAAGTTAAAGGAATATAAAATTTGTAGTGAATCCATTTTCAAGAGATTAGCAAATTATGTGCAAGATAAAATAGTTTAAATACTTTTTTTGTGAAAAACTAAGCACTGCTACTGAGGAGAAACCGACCACTCCCACTGCGCAGCACGTAACGAGTCACCACAGTACCGTATTCAAGCACATGCATCGCGGCAAGCAGTTTGGTTTAGGCTGCTCTACACCATTTTGGTCAACGGATAGTATGACTATGGGCATTCCGTCACGTATTTTCGCACACATTTATTTTGGTCAGACGGAAAATGCCACAAGTGTTGTGGTCAAGAATAACAATGCAGGGGAATAGCAGCAGATGCAAGTTCTGTGTTACTTGTGTTTGAAAAGCCGAGTAGGAGCGAGCAGACCACGAGAAATCGCTTCCTGGTAACTTATAAGGCTCATCTTTGGGTCGACCTGTCTCCGGTTCTTGGACATTCTTCATTTTGTCCCCCACCCCAGGCTGGCAAGGCGAATGCCCGTTTCTCTTTTACTACGAAATTACTTTCCCCTATTTCACATAATTTCTCGTCAACTTTCATGCTTCAGGTAGGCTTGGGGCTGTGCAGTGTCGGTCGGTGTTGGGCACTTGGTCCAAAAGCTTCCTTATTGGGAAGTTCTTCTTGGTTTGGCCAGATGACAGGCATCTCTGAGCCATCTCAGATGGGTCAATTTCTCTCCAGTTCCGCCAGAGGGAAGCCCTCTCTGAGCAAATTCCCGTGTGACGAGCTCCTGAAGCTCAGAATCGTTAAGGACATCTGGACATCCCTTATCTGGTCATAGGGCTTAGATCATTTTTGATAGTATTAACGCCCGCTTTTACTATTATGGTACCGCAGGTGATGATGTCAGATTATAGGAAACGAGCGTGGGCTGTTAGATCATAGCGAATTGCCGTAATACTCCGGATACCTGTCGCTGCTAGATTTAACTCGATATTAACTTTAGGATTATTATGTACTCTTATATATACACACACGTATATATAGACTCGCATTACTTTAATTATTTATCTTGATAATGCATGCCATGCCTCTACCCACTACAACAAAACCTATCTCAACATTTCCAAGCCCTGCAGAAATTTTTTGCAAACCAGTTTCGACTGCACTATTACACCATTACTGAAACAAGAATAAATAGGAATATTAGAAAATGTGGAATAAAAAATGGTTTAGAAAAGGTGATTAAGAGGAAACGTGGTAAATTCAGTCTAAGAAGATTGCTATGCGAATACGACGGATTAAAAATAAAGTTACTCTTACAGCTTATTTCTATTCGTTCTCATCAACCCTTTCAATTCGTATGTAGTATTACAGATTTCACAAATATTCAAATTCTTTCGCTGACGAAATATTTATTATCGACCTTGCCCTAGTCGAGTTCCTAAGATGGCAAACGCATAATGACGATGGATTTCACCAAATGGCAAACATTTTAGCTGGCGAAATATCTGTTGACGGATCGCCCACTGACTGCACTTGCACTGTTTGAGAACTGGAGGGATTGAGGATAAAATCTAAAACTTGCTGCAACTGTACATTTAAAACCATCCCTGTCGAGTGTCGTCAACAAGTTTTGGCGAGTCTACTTTCCTCCAGAGATTCATAAATTCTTTATTATTATGCAGGCTGTGAAAAAAGAAAAAGCGGTATTATTTTTTTCCCAAGAGCTCTTCCAAACGCGTTAATTGAATTTCCTTTCATCACTTTCTTAAAGAAACGGGACTTCCAAAGCAATGAATGGCGAACTTCATAATATAAGTCGGGTTAAATGTGTACGAACGTTTTGTGTCACCATTTCAGAAAGAAAAAGTACATGAAATAGATCGAAACCAATAACAAACACCAAAACCTGTATAGGACGGAACGGCATATATCTTTTTTCTAATGTGTATTTCATAGAGGTATTTCAAACAGACAGTTATTGTAATGGTTTGTTCTAAGATCAGCAACACCGAAGTATTCTACGATATACTGAACAGTAAAAAAGTAAATGAATCGCATTTTAACAAGGTTATGCACAGAAACACAATTATTCATTTGAATGCTGCTTGAGACAGACGTACTATTTATTCACCATTTGTTCTATTAAGTGAAAAAGGATAGCTTAAAAGCTTATTACATTTAGGATATTTAGAAATAAAAGCATCCCAGAAACAGAGCAGCTCACAAAATCAGCGTGTGTTGTAGATAGTCTATGGGAATACGAATTGAAAGTGTTGATGGGTAATTATTATTATTATTATTATTATTATTAATAATATTGTTATTATTAGTTTGTTGTATAAGAAGTAATTGTCTATTACATAAACCATTAAGGAATAGAGATAAGCATAATTAATGACGTACTATTTCTCATCAAGACGTTCAAAATACGATTTTAATTTTCTATGTCCAGTTGTAAACAGGGTTAACTGAAAAGAAACTTAATATCCGAAGTCTGAATATTGTTAATACGAGGGGCATACTGAAAGTCATGAGCAACCCATTGTAAAATTTTAAATTTCAACAATGTAACGAAACGAATTGCAGGATCGTAACCTACAGACTTTAAGCCACATGTTGACAAATTGTGACGTCATTAGCTTCTATTACGTGACCACAGACGGTGTTTGAAAAATTGCTGACATTGATGTTTCGTTTCGACAGCGTGCTGTCATTGAATTCCTTGTGAAAGAAGGAAAATCTACTCCTGAAATTCATCTGAGACTTCAACGTGCGTATGGAGGTGTCTGCATGGGTGCCAGCAGTGTTAGAAGATGGGTGAAACATTTCAAAGATGGAAACACGAGTCTGCAAAATGCGCCTCTTAGCGGGCGTCCTCGAACTGCCTCTACAGAACGCAACAAGGAAAGAGTTGATGAGCTCATTACAGGAGATAGACGTTTCACTGTGAATGAAATTGCTGCGCAACTTGGAATAGGACATAGTGCAGTGCAAGAAATGATCCACAGCTTGGGTCATCGCAAGGTCTGTGCCCGTTGGGTCCCCCGTTTATTGACTGAAGACCACAAACTTCAGAGAAGAACCATTGCACAAAACCTTCTTCAGAGATTTCATAATGAAGGTGATGAATTTTTGACGTGTATTGTGACTGGAGATGAGAGCTGGTTCCATCACTATGAGCCAGAAACGAAACGTCAGAGTATGGAATGGCACCACTTGAACTCACCATCGAAGAAGAAAGCGAAGACAGTGCAGTCTGTAGGAAAAGTTATGGGAAGTGTCTTTTGGGATGCACAAGGTTGCATTCTGGTTGACTTTCTTGAACCTGGACAAACCATAAATTCGTAATATAAACCGATACAATAGTATAAACTAAAGCTATATCACGTGATGTTAATGTGTTGAAAACTAATAAATTACCAGTGATATGCAGTTTGTTTTTAGCTGGCATACTTATGCAAATTATGTAAAAATGTCCACTTCGGACAAACTCCACACTTGGTTACAATTTGCAAATACCAAGCGATTGGCTATTTCATCAAATATCAATCCTGTATGTAATATTCTGATGTAGCCTAGAGTAAGATCAATTCTTATAAAGTTCGTCAAACTTTCTACAGGATTCGGATATTGAAATTACATGTTATGTCAAGAAATAGTTTAGTCAACATTAACCTGTTGCTATTGATGAATAATGAATTACTATGCATACTGTTTATGAGCTTCGTTGATTGAAATTCGTGATACATAATGGAGATGTGATCAATCATTGATAGAAGATAACGGACAACAGACTATGCATATGAATACACAAGTGGACGAAGTATCTATCTCTGTGACTATTTTATGGTTATTTGTAACATTATACCTACTCTAATATGATATGATTTTATTCGTTTGTTATTATCACTTCACTAATATGGAGTTCTCAATGTCACTTTAACAATATAATTTTCTCAGTATCACCATCAAATCACTTTTGTGACTGAGCCCAGCCAGCTGTTATACAATGATAAGTCGCATCTTCTTTCGTCCGCATGTCTCGCAACGGTGTCAAACATAAAACTTCTCTAGTCTCTCTCAGTAAGCCACAACTGTTGCTGGAATCTCACTCGTAGAAGAGCACTGAATGCTGTATCAGAACAGTAGTACACTCGCTTAGAGTTTGTGAAACGTTAGCGAAAGAGGGAAAATAATCTCCTAGAACAATCTGGTTATACCTGAATAGTGCTTCTAAAATTTACGTGGGCGATATCAATACACCTTTCCTTTACCTCTACTTATCTCCAAAGTCGGTCGGTCTGCAGTTTAGACCTGAGAACCGAGGCCTATAACTGCACCAAAATAAATGTTATTTCTTTTTTTTTTCTATAAACAAAAAATGAAATGACCTGTTATTTATGGACGCTCTTTAACTGCTTTGGTTCTCAGCGTCCCATTCTATATTGGGCGTGAAAGATCGCTTAATTTTGCTCAGAGGCCTCTCTTATCAGGCTTGAGGTTCTTTTACGTGCCGTAAATCTACGACACGGGACCCACAGCTTTACTTCCCTTCCGAAGGAAGCCATGCTAAGGATTTTTACGCCCGAAAAAAATCCATCGTCCTCCGCCGGGTTTGAACCCGCGACCTTGGGTATATGAAGTTAGCATGGTAACCATTACACCACGTAGGACGACTTTCTATAAACATATTGATATAGCTTTCAAGGGTACATTAACAAATACAGTATTAATGTGTCTTCTTAGCTTCCGGAGAAGGCCGCGTTATCTTGCATGGGAATGCCGACGTTTCGCTCATCTTGCCGTGAGCTTCTTCTGGGCTCTTGTGCGGTGTTTCCAGTCCAGTGTGATTGGCAGGCTGAGGGCAGCCCGAGGTGTGTTAGACGTGTCCCTGTTCTCAGTGCTCTCGCTTATATAGTGGCAGTGCGGTGGAGGTTGCCCCGCCCTCTCGCTTCTGGTTGGCTAGTTGCCTGCCAATTCAGGTTGCCTGTCAATCATAAGGAGATCTTAAATTATTTTGAAATGACATTCCCCAATGGCGATGTTTGTAAGTCTCTTCTTCATAGTTGAAACAAGTATAAGGTTAATCATTGTTAATTGTTTGGCTCTTCCACCCTTGCCGTGTTGAGGATAGTAGTTGGAAAGGTAGAGTCAGACTGAAAAATTCAATGCCATAGCGGGATTTGGACCATGGATCTCCTGTTCTTCCAAAAATAATTACTGAAGACCGATAAAACATTCCTTTTCTGAATGCAGGCTGAACTCTACCATTTCAACTCCTGTCCCGCACTTGACTAGTGGGAAAGAAACAAATGATTGACCTAATTGTTGGTTAGGTTATGAAGCCCGGGACATAAAGTACTTACGACATTATAAGTCGCCATTGCGTGTGTCATCTCAAAATAATTTGAAATCTCCTTGTGGTTTACCGCGGAGTCAATTGCGGAATTTACTGCCGTGTTAGCAAGTTGTCATGGTAACTCAGTTGTTAGAGCACTTGACGGAGACCAGGAGATCAGTGGTTAAAATCCCGGCTGTGACATTGAATTTTTCAATCTGATTCTACCTTTACAACGCCTGTTCTACACACAATTAATTGACAAGGACCATTCATGTTTGAGACTAACTATTAAAGCGATAATGCAATGACCGAGATTGGGCAATTTCAACTAGTCGCGGTCATCTGACTGGAGCGATATTGTCAAAATATTGTATTGCAGCTGATGTTCATTTCTTGGAAATCTTGTCGCAACTGACGTTCGTTTGTTTCATCTCCTGTCTTCGTTATTGGTTCCAACCATTCAAGCCGTTCAAGTATTTCTCAAATGACTTATGCTGGAGTACAAGAGCAGGAATTTCTACAAATAATTGGAAATGCAAGCTCGTCATCTCTAAAGCCGTATTTACAAATCAACGAGCAGCACCATAACCTAAAAATAAACAAACTTAGAAATCAGTCTACAACAACAGCAACAGCGTCAGCGACCACTTCATCCAGCGAACCAATCTTCACTTTTAATACCCGGCGGTTCCACAATTGTACTTTCAATTAATTCAGTTACAATGTTTATTTAAATCTTTATCCCGTTCATATTGTATTTAGTTAAAAAAAAGTGAAACTAATCATTACTTGTATTTCTTGTGTATGATATCAGTGCAATAACCTCAAATCAAATAGCGTTTGTTTCCATTTCATGTATTAGCTAGTAAAAAAAATAATCATTCCCTATTTCTGTTGTTGCTATCGATATTCGTACATTGGGTGTAGGCCATATCATAATTTAGGAGACAGTGAAGAAAGAAAACAAAAACAAAAACATTGGTAAATAAACATGGTCGAATGCTTCATCTACCATTTGAGAACTAATGTAAGTATTACAATCATAACTTGATAAAATTTCCCTTCCTATATATTATAAATTATTAATAGTCTATTTCGCTGAAATGTCTTATCAAATACAATTGGTGTTTCCATCTCTTAGGACGTCGCTTTGCTCCTGTCGTGAATTATCGACAAGATGAAAACACTCGTATTACTTATGAAAAACTATCAGCACTGATGGCATTGTTGAAGTTGATACCATTTTCAGCATATTGCTCATTTTCTGTACATTTTACCCATCAAATTCTAGTTTGGAGTTAAGCATTTGATTAATGTGTTCATTTCACACGTTTTGTCCATTATCGCTTTTCATGTAAGCATTTTCTCGTGGGCATCAAAGAGCTAGAGTGAGTGTATTTTTTTATAAATCGAGAATGTGTTATTGAATCGTCACTTCGCTTTTCAAACATCGTATATGAGAATATAAAATATGATTCATGTATCGCAACTCACGTTCTAAATTGGAAATCTGTAATTAATAACCGCAGCCTCGCCTGACAGTTGTCGATGATTATATCGGTGTGGTTCACGATTTTAGACAACGATGACATCACTGGCGTTCATATCGACATTGTTGTCACAACTCGCATGCAGATTTTATATTTATTTTTGGAACGGATCCACGCATGTGTTGTTATGAAAGATGCAGAACATCAGGTCAGTTAGTGTGTTCCCACAATTAGCTGACCAGACATGCCGATATTGTCAGGAGCGTTACCTATCTATACTCGTTTGGTAAAATGTCTAAACCAAAATCAGCGGATCTATATCATGGAGTTAAATATAGCCTGTATTCCCAAAATGCAGCTAATACCAGCGTAAACGTATTTAGGAAATATGCAGCTTGTGGTCCATTTTGATGTGAATATTGTCTGTATGCTACGCTACATTGTGGAATAAAATGTGTTAAAAAGCATCGATTAATTTAGGTTAATAAAATCCTGATTACCTGAGGTTTAGATGTGTTCCTAGCAAAATGAAACTAGCCTGATATGTAGCGGGAAAGGTTAGGTGATGTAAATAAAATACACTGTCATTTCTGGAAGCGCACTCTTGATTTAGGAAGGTGTACTTCAACTGGGTTTTCCTCCTGAGGTAGGACACCGAGAGGATGTTGTTGTATTTGCTAAAATAAGTTTAGTTAGATACTGTCTGCGAATAATTAAAAGTAACCAATCAACTCTGAGAGCAAAACGTTGTCGTCATCAAATAAATGGCATAGAGCATAAAAAATGTGGGCTGGAGTTACAGCGGGGTGTATAAAAATTGGCGTAAACGGTATTTGGCAAAGAGGTAATGCAAATAGTTAGAGCAATATGAAAAAGGTCAAAAGACGAGTATGTAACATACACAGGAAGGAAATAGAATATAGATGTACACAAAAATCATAATTGCATCTACTTATGAATTAAAACTTGCGTGGTGTAAGGAAACATAAATTATATGAATTGGGTGTAAAACAGAGGACGGGATTAGCATGACTTGAGTTGGGAGGTTGGAAAGATCGTAAAGTCGTTAACGATGCTTAACGGAGGCTTAGCCCAACATGTGGGGAACACGAAGACCAAACGTATTTTTTGTTAGCCTGGGTGCAGACGAAGAATGCTGGAAGAACGTATTACCTGAGGTATTTTTGACTTCAAGGGTACAATGGGCAGCATTCTGAGGCTTGATCTAAACCGCCAAAAGTGTGCAAGCTTAGACACATGCTTAATGGCGTACATGTACTAATAGGAGGTATATTTAAATATTGATTAGATTTATATGATATTTGGGCACCTATATGTGTGAATGCGTGGGTGAGGGAGTGGGATGTGTCTTATAAAGTCATATAGTGACAAATGGCACAAAAAAGGCTTGCCATCGCAACTGATGTTTTGTGTCTGAACATCTAGCAATTATCATGGAAGTTTCTGGAAGTTTGATACTGAACTGTACTCTTACCAATGTATATACTCTTAAGTTTCAGAGTATTGTCTGCACTCGTGACGCCAGGTTTTGTTAAATCATTTAACATTATATTGTTTTCCTTTACACGAGGCAATAGAAAGAGTCAAAAGGAACCACCGGTTCTGTATATATAGGGCTGTTAAACTACAAGGTAGCCTCCTCCCCTCGCGGTTTCACACCACTGTGCAACAGAACCGATAATCGTCGGGAAAGCGCACGATGTATATAGTGTATAGAGAAGGTATTGTATTGCACCCAAAAATTCGATACCGTAATCTCACTGGTAATATGTGTTTTGACCCCTTCAAGCTAAAAAAAAAAAGCATTTTTAGAAAAATGTCCGTATGTGTCTGTCAGTCTGTGTGTGTGTGTGTATGTGTGTGTGGGCAGCATAGCTCAAAAACTAAAATCCCCTTAAATACCTAATTTGGTATTTAAGTCTAGTATCTTCTAAGAATAAGACACGAAGATTTTCAAGTAAATCCCCCACCCGCAACTACTCTTTACAGGGAAAAATTTTCGAACATTTTTATTTTATCAAAAATTGCTCTAACGATTTTTATTAAAATAGCGAACATTAAAAATATTAACGTGACAAATAAAATGTATATCTAGAATTTTCTAGGAATATCGTTTGAAGACATATTTATTCTGGATGACTTTTGCGAAATTTTGCATAATTGGTAAACCTTAAGAGACATAAACTTACGTAACAAAAAATATAGAGCTAACTCTCTTTTCTATTTTATAAAGCTAACCGCTTTAGAGGTATTCCGAACTATTAGTTTTAGTTTGAAGCTACTTAAACTTTTCTCAAATGGTAAGTCAATCTTTCTTTTCGTCTCTCTTTTTATTGCTTCTAGCGAGAAACAGAACGGAATTTCAATTTGTTTCACAAGCGACGGAATGAAAGATTTGACTATCGCTATAGGCGCGTGTATTCCCTTAATCTCCCTTCTATTTACAAAGAAGGAAGTAATAAGACCGCATATCTTCTTTAGCAAGAAGTAGATAAAAGAATAATCTTTTGTAAGAAAAGCTACGTATCAAACAGCTAGAGAAGGTCATGTGAATGGAACACATATTTTTTTCTGTTAAAACTGACTTTTCCTTGAACATTTCTTGTCTAGCACAGAACCCGAAGCTTTGAACGATCGCATGTATAGTTTTCTTGCTGGTAGTGCAGTGTTTGGAAGCCTTTCATTAAACTCCCTGCGTAAACGATGAGCAGATTTGTGTTAAAATTAAACTTTGTGTATAAACGCACGTTCTTCTAAAGATAAATGACGCACCATATTGATTGTAATGACAGAGGCAGCTGACTCAGCAATAATAGTGAGATATGGTTCTAGTGCACTTTAGAGCGGGAATTGGCCGTCCGAAGTCCCGGTAGATGGAGAGGGAAAAGCGGAGAAATCAGGCCACGAGAGGGGGGTACCTTATATTTTGATGACCCTATCCGCTCTAGTTTACTTCACATGGATCAGAAAAAATCATGTATTGGATGAATTAAGGCATATAATATACAAGGGACTGACTGCTGTGCTTTGAAAAATGTCACCCACAATCTGTTTACATCTCTAGAATGAATATATTTTTGGCTCAACCACTACACTGTAACTTCAAGCATTTGGACTGCTGCGTTGTCCTTTCTCAGAACACTGCACACAAAAGGGAGGTGTCTCTCAACTCCCATTGCTATTAACATTTCAAGCGAACTTAAATAGACTATACACTTTCTAAAAATTGAGAGGTCCACTGCAAGAAGGAGCTATGTCGCCTAGGTCGTGAAAATATTGGTAAAACAATGAAGTTTTGTCTAAATTAAAGGGAACAAAGAGTTCGAGAGATGACCTCAGGAACCTTCAGACACCAAATCAGTTGCACAGGGTCAGAAAATTATGGAGAAAGATCTGTGTGTACATCAACAACCACAAAGCGAGAATGCTGTTTTTTCATCAACATAATAGTTTTAAATTCTCTATTCACTGGCCTTAATTTTTGGCTCCGACTTTGAAGTTGCACTTGTTGGTACAAATCAACTAGTGTTTGCATACTTGTATTCTAAATAACAGCTTAAAATGATCATATAAATATTTTTATTACGCTCATTTGCCAGATTGTGAAGCTTTACCAACGTTTTTGGAACAATAAAAAACAATTGTAATAAATCAAATTAAATTTAAGAAAATGTATCGTATTTTCATTTAGCGCGTTTTAAATACCAATTAACTGAAGCTATAAATGGACTAGCACATGGTAATTAATAATTTAAATCTTGTATTCTCCTGCAAACCTTCTCAACATTTTTCCATTCTCACAATACACCACAAGATGCAAACTCTTAAAGTAACATCACTTTTTACCATATACTTTTTCGAAACACTACAGCAATTTTGAGAAATAAACTATAAAATTAAAAAATCGAGAATTTGGGAGAGTAATAACTTTCTATAATAATCAGGGACTAATATAGAAAATATGGTACAACAGGTTTAGTTTTAAACTCCCCTATTGTAACACTTATACTCTTTTGTGAATGCTTTTAAAAATACAACTACATTTTTATTAGCATGATAAATTTAGACGGTTAATATTTAACAACCATAAAAGCTGAAATTTTGAAACATGGTAAAATTATTACTCTTATTGTGCGCATATATCATAAATACTGTGCATTTTCAAAACTTCATAGATACATTACCTAAGCAATAATATACCTTTTGTGTAAACTGTTAACCAAGAAATTCAAGTTTAATATTTATCATCTGTTTTCTCCTAAACTAGATGATATTCTTCTCTAATGTTATAAAATATGATTTTTTTCAAAAATATTTGCATCTTGTGTTGCCATTTTTCGAAGTAGCAAAAAAAAAAAAAATGAATATACAAATAACACTTATGGAGCCAATTTTAAAGTATAATTCCACATGGACAATGTGCGCATACCTATTATATATGATACCCTGACTGTTGTATTAAAGTTATGTACTATCGAAATTATATTGATGACAATAAATATTCTTAGATTATTAAATGCAATAAACCGTTTTGAAATATCAGTAAACGTGCTAAAATAATTTACAAAGGTGTTTAACTTAACCTAACGACGATCCAAACAGGCCCCGCCGTGGTCGAATGGTTAGACCACTCGCCTCTCACCAAAGCGGCCCGAGTTCGATTCCGCATGTGGGATTTGCAGCGGAAAAAGCGGCGCAAACTCCGGTTTTCTCCGGTTTCCCCGCCATCGCATTTCGTCAGTGCTTCCATGTATCATCAGCATCATTGCTTGCAGTGCCATAATAGTAAAAGCGGGCGTTAAACATTATCGTAAAATAAACGTCGAAACAGGCGCCCCTTCCGGTGCCGGTTCCCTAAGTGGTTAAAGTAATGCGTCTGTGAAATTAGGAAATTTCACAGTAAAATATCTTGTTTAAGTTTGTACACACGGTAACTCAAAATTCTACCTTGCCTGGTTATTTTATTAAACATTTTTACTGTGTAAATTCATTGTCCTAACAAAAATGCCGCACGGGATATATTTTAAAAATATTCACATCAAAAGTTAAAGTTTTGTACTAAAAGAATTTGTATATATCTATTGTATACAATTCTTAACATTAAACCCAAGTATTGCAGCAAAATTAATTTATTTCTCAAAATTGGAGCATTACTTAAATGTATATATTTTGATCACGATATATTTTTAAAATATTCACATCAAAAGTTCATGATGTGCAGTAAAGGAGCTTGTAAATAGATCTGATGCATAACATTTTTATACTAAATAGGAATTATTGTAGAAACATTAATTCATGTCTCAAAATTTGAGTATCACATAAAAAGTATATGGTCGCGTTCTTTAATTTAGTTTTGAGAGGCAGTACAGACATTTTTAAACAAAGTAATAAACAATTGCATTATTTGGAGCATTTTGAATACGGAACAATGTTGACTAAAGGTTCTCCAGAAAAGAAGATAACTTCAGCGTAGTATATGTTAAAAAGCATGTGGCTATCTATCTATAGAGTCATATAATTGGTAGTTCAAATGCACCAAGTGGAAATTTTGTTTTGTTAAAGTTTGTAATTCATATTGCTTTATTATGACTTCTTGAAAATGTTTCTCAATTTTTCGTGAAAATTAAGAGAAGCAATACATTAAGGTTGGATTAACTGTTTATTCACACAAGCCGCATGCAGGACAGCAGTTGGATAGGTCGAGTCAGACTGAAAAATTCAATGCCATAGCCGGGATTTGAACCGCGGATCTCCAACTCCTGTCCTACACACGGCTTGTGTGAAAAAACAATTAATCCAACACCATTTGACTATAATGGAAATGTAAATGGCGTGTTATTTATGGACGCTCTTTAACTGCTGTGGTTCTCAGCGTCCAATTCTAAATTGGACGTGAAATACCGCTTAATATTGCTCAGAGGCCTCTCTGTCAGGCTTGAGGCTCTTTTACGTGCCGTAAATCTACGACACGGGACCAACGGCTTTGCTTCTCTTCCGAAGGAAGCCATGCTAAGGATTTTTACACTCAATAAAAGCCATCGTCCTCCACCGGGTTTGAACCCGCGACCTTGGGTATATGAAGTTAGCATGGTAGCCACTACACCACGGAGGGCAACAATTGACCATAATAGTTGTCTATACTATGAATCCTTGGACTTAAGTACTTACTACATTGTAAGTCGACATTGGGGTGGTCATCTCAAAATAATTTGAGATCACCTTGTGGTTTACCGGGAAACATGCGAGTCAGTTGAGAAATTCAATGCTATGCCGGCATATTGTCACGTTAGCTCAGTGGCAGAACAACCGGCTATAGATCAGGAGATCCGTGGTTCAAATCCCGGCTATGGCATTCCATTTTTCAGTCTGACTCTACCTATACAATCTTAAGGTTGGTTTGTGTGCTCAATGACCACGCTCTTCCTTTTTTTTTTTTTTTTTTTAAATAAATATAATTCCGGAGGCTTGTCAGGCGCTGTATTCCTTTTTTCTCCATTTTCCTATATTTCCTTAGTAGACCTTATTTTTTCTTTTACATATACATACACAAACACAGAAACACCCATGCCCAAGGCGGGACTCGAACCCACGAAGCGCCAGAGCAAGCGTGGCCACCAGGATCGGCACCTTCGTCTCTTTGCTCCTAGGACAAATATGTTTTTGAAGCGTCCCGTGGGGAATCGTTATTGTGTTCCACGTTCATATTTTCAGCTTCATTGCACATCCCATAGAAATTCTCCACACCCGCACAGGTGTTTGGTGGACACCCAGACCTATTATTAACGACCCTAGGGCATGCCGAGTGCAACAAAAACGAATAACGATCCATCATAGTTTACGTGGTATTAAAGTTTCATTTTGCGGCACGATGCAACTTGATTTTGCTTTTCTAACTAATACATCTGTTCGATTAGATTTACTGTGTGTTGCCTAGTTTTCCCTGATATATATGGTCTTTCAAAATTGGGTTCAACCGCTATAAATATAGTATTTGAGATAGGAAAAAAACAAAAACATCACTGTGTTGGACAAAAACTGTGGTTCAAAAACATCAACATTAAGCAAACAACGGGTTTACCAAACTTTTTCTTATATAAAGACACTGTTCCGTTGTCTTTTCAGGACTCCAGCGCTGTATTCCTCTTTTGTTTTTTTTCTCCTTTTCCCAACATTGCCTTAGTTTTTCTATTTCTCTTTGGTTCTAATACACACACATATACACATTTCCAAACACAGGATATAGCATAAATTAAATATTTAACTAATTAAATCATCCTTCCCAAAATTATAAAATGAAACTTAACATTTTATTATACAAATTAAACAAAAATAAAATAAAAACAAGAATTAAATTTTAACATCCTTAAACGAATAACAAATTCTAAATTAAAAATTAAATATTATCAAAAATAATTTTTATATTCATATTCAACCAACTATTCTGCTATATTACAAGAAGATACTAAAAGTCATCATAATGCCATTCTTGGTATTAAATTTAATAAACCTTTTCTAATTAACAATCTTCGCCACAGAAACACCCAAGCCCAAGGCGGGACACGAACCCATGATCCCCTGCGCCACGAAGAACACTCGGAACATGTCCAATAAACATCAGTTATGGGCAAACAACGGGTTAAGAAAACATTGGGAAGATGTCCGTCATTCTCTTGTTTATCATACAGCATTGTGCCCGCGACACCAACCAGAGCATTTTGCAGAAAATGTGTTGGAATATTCGCAATTCTTTCAAGATGGCATCTTTCAGCTCTAGTGTAGTTGTTGGATGTGCGGGAAAGCCCATTCTCTAAGATAAACCCACAACCCAAATCCGGCAGGACTGAAATCTGGAAATCGCGAGGGCGAGAATTGTTGGGACGTGCATACTGCCGACACGGTCGCCAAATATCTGCAAAACGTATAGCACGCCACTGGACCAATTTATCCTTGGAGCAATAGAGGTTGGAGACGTGCACCTAATTTACTTAACTTTTCAGACAATTGTTTCTGTATCTGTTATTCTGCCGAGTTAACTCTCGGGAAGACAATGAAAGAAATGTGGCGTCCAAAGAAGAAAACAAAAGCAATTATTTTTTTGCTGGCAACCCCAACCACGTAGATAAACAAACCCAACCCATTCACTGAATTATGTGCCACTCTACGCCTCTCTTCTACGACAGTTCTGTAAACAGCCGAACAATCTAACTTATCTTATATCCAAAAGCAGATTTAAAGCAGCTGAATACAATTATATGCCTGGTTTTTCAAAGTATAAAGAAAAATTTCGTGTTACTTGGCACCCTCAAATGGTCTGAGTCTAACCTACCTTAAAACAGATTTGTGTTTCGTTATGTCTGTTCACAAAATCATAACTTTAAAAGTGTTTTAATCCAACGTTCTTCGTTTATGCAGTCAATACAAGATTGTGTTGTCTTTTCTTCTCTTTCCTGCAGTTTACGCGTCCTTGCTACTTCTAAATGTTGAGATGTAGCTTTTCCCTAGCTCCTGTACAGGCACTCACATGACATTCAGCATACAAGCATCCTTGAGTTGCTTAAGCTATACTTCCTCCATCATAAGTGTTTAAGGGAATGAAACAGGTAGACTATCGTCATGCGGCTATGTATAACTCCTTATCGTTATACAGGGTGATTAAAAATACTTTTACAAAGTTTGGGAACAGGTTGCTTACATCAAAACAAGACAAAATGTACATATGCACATATGTCCCAAAACCCTTCGTTCTGGGTTTATGAGGTTCAAAATGCTTAAATCAAAACATTTTAAGATAGCACTTTATTCTATTTTGGACGCTGTCAGCTTGCTAGATGGTGTTCTACACAAACACCACTTGTAACAAATGTTCCAAGTGTCTTCCTCTTGCGTCTAGACACGCATGTGCTCGTCGAAGCATGGAATGTCAAATAATCCCAGTCGGTATCGTATGATTTCGCGGCTTACAAGACTCGTAGGCTTAGAGTTTCTTCATCTAGAACATTTGCTGCATAAACCAGTGATTTAAGGTGCCCCCAAGAGATAAAAACCAAAGTATTGAGGTCGGGTAAAAGTGCAGGCCATGGAAGTGGTCCCCCTCTACCTATCCCTCTGCCATGCCTTCTATGAATGAGTGCAAAAATAAATGAAAGTTGAACCCGGAAAGCCGTTGAAGTAGACGAAATGAAAATTAATAAACTGATAACACGAAAACGAAGCGTTTTAGGGCATATGTTTTTATGAACCAATTTCATCTTTCTATGTCAGGATTTAATCCCAAATGTTGTAAAATTATTTTTCAATCAGCCTGTATGACAACACAATGCTACTGTTTTATTTCAAGACATTTATTATAAACAAGAGACGAAGCAACCTTTTTTCTGTAGCTGTTCTCGACTTACGGAAAGCCCGCATCATACTGAGGGCTGTTGCTATATTCTAAGCTTCTTCTGGGCTCTTGTCCCAGCCTTGGGGACCACGGAAAACCACAGAGCCAGAGTGCGCAGTCACTGGGCATCGAACCCTGGACATGCAGAATGCCCGTTAGAGAGGAAACCACTTTACTCGGCGCCTCTGTTATGTACCAGTGAGCGAGCTTCGTTTTACCCCTCTCGATGAGCACGATTCACTCATCGTCTTCGCTGATAAGTAAAGAGGGGTAAATCGAAAGTCGCTCACGCCAGTCTTCGGCTACCGGTTTTAACCTGAAGTAGCCCCGTTGAGTTCTGCAACCCTTTTAACGCACGAATGGATATTTGCGTGCGTCAAATACAAGGAAGTTGGACCACCTGGTACACATAGACCGTGCAGTATGTTCGAAACTTCTACTAATGCAGTTTTTTTTTTTTTTGTTTTTTTTACTTAGATACCTTTTACATTTCATTGCCGAGAATTCTTATTTCAAACGTGTAGAACAGGCAGGGGAAGTTCGGAAAGTGCCCACTCCATTTGATAATAGTCTCTCGGTGACAAATCAACACTGCCTATGAAGTCAGAGTGGCGTACAATTGTAATATCCAATGTCTTCAGTTGAATAAAGTAGCATACTTCAGTACTGAAAACATTCTTTGCATTCAGATGCATACATTAATACTGGAAAACAAATGATAACAAATTTTTAATATAAGATCGTACACATTATTACTACATCATAATTCCTGCTGCCGAAAACAGTTAAAGGCACCCGCTACTTACAAGGGGCTTTTCTCATTTGTACTGAAAGCAATTGGAGAAATACTTTATAATGCTAATAAACGGTTACGCACATACAAAATACCTAGATGAGTGTGTGTGTGTGTGTTGGAAACAGACGAGAATATGCAGTCGTAGAAAAATCCTATACGTTAATACTAATAGAGATAATAATGTAAAATCATTCAACAAGCCCGAACATATATCATTGTTTATGACAGAAGTTTGACACCTTTTATTTTCAGCTAAGAGTTTTGTGCTTGGTTGAATCGTATTGCAATATAGAGAGTAGAATCTGATCACTTAAATTACACCGCCCATTGATTTTTTTATTACCTTGGTTCATTATTGAAAATAGCCGGGTTCCAACACGCGACCTTGGAATCAGAAGGTCAGTACCTAATCAACTGAGCCACTCAAACCGACACAGCAGGTACAACTTCTTCCAAAATGAAATATTAGTGATGCTTATTAACTCACCAGGTTTTCTTGTGCAAAGGCCGTTTTTTTCTTTTCAACCTCCGATAGGCTATAAATAAAAGACAAGTTCATAGAAAACAATTATGTTATTACTAAAATTTGTGTACACTTATGGCTACTTTTGAATATAATCACCGAAAATATTGAGACATTTATCGTGCCTGTGTACAAGCTTTGCAATACCCGCTTCAAAACATGTTGCCGCCAATGATTTCAAATGAGCATTGACGTTGTTTTGAAGATCTTCGTTGGTTTGAAAGTGCTGCCCTCCTAGCCACGTCTTCAGATCAGGGAAAAGGTGAAAGTCACTGGGTGCCAGGTCAGGACTGTACGGCGGATGATCGAAAATGTCCCATTCAAATTGTTAAAGGAGCCGATGGGTTGTGCCAGCAGTGTGTGGACGAGGTTGTTATGGATCAACACAATTCCCAAAGTCAGTATTCCCCTTCGTTTGTTTCAAATGGCTCTCCGCAAACGTAAAGTAAGAAGATGTTCAAAACAACGTCAATGCTCATTTGAAATCTTTGGCGGCAACATTTTTTGAAGCGGGTATTGCAAAGCTTGTGCACAGGAACGATAAATGTCTCAATCTTTTCGGTGATTATGTTGAAAAGTAACTATAAGTGTACAAAACGTTTAGTAATAAAACAATTGTTTTCTATGGACTTGTCTTTTATTTATAGCCTATCGGAGATTGGAGAAAACGGCCCCCGTATTAGCAACTTAATATATATGTTTAAAAATAAGATTGCGCTGCATAAATATGTATTCTGTCCACAATGTGTACATGAAAATGTATGTGTATGTCCTCCATGAGATATTAAATTGTTTTAAGTCCAAATTAAATTGATATATTTACGCACCACTTTATTTATTTATTTATTTATTGGAACAATAAAAACCCCAGCATTTACGAGGTGCCAACAAAAACAGAGTAAAGCAGACAAGTTATAAATGAACCATCACTTGGAAAAAAGCAGTAATTAAATTGAAACTCTTCTATAAATGTAATGTTATATTGACAGTTTTCATTCGTATGGCAATCTTTAAGGAAACTAAAAGGTGCAAAATGATTATTTAATATAATATAAAATTGACATACAATAAATAATTAATAGCTAAGAGATATAGACCGCAAATATGCTAAAAATGCTTATTACATAAATGGTTTCGAAGTAGAGAAATTAAACCTGTTATTTCCGTTGTAGCAGTTTATTTTATTTTCATCAGTGCAGATTTTTTCAAGGTATTGAAAAAAATGTAAAGGAATGGTACCCTGAGCTCCAAACATCCCATCAATTACATCTATGATATTTTGCCTTGAAATATGGGATTTGTAAATATCCCTTTTCTCTTTGTCGACGTCTTCTGGTTGTCCATTGAGCTTTTCAAATCCAACGCTATTGTCGACGATAAAACCTCCTACACATTTATTAGCTACTCCTCATGTGTGAAATGACTACTAAGTTACAAACATTTTTACGGTTGCGATAACCCTATCACGTTCTCTCTGAAAGCCCGATGCTCAATTTCTTCAGTATACTACTAAAAACAATGGCCGGCTAATTTCCAGTTGGAAAGTCATCGCCTGCCTGCAAAACTAATGAAGCAAACCTCGCTTGTTAATATCACATAATTGCCTTTATCCACTTACTGGAAGAATAATTGTCTTTCGTGTTGAAAAGCGGATATTAATGGGTGTCGACAAAGACAGGTTAAAAGGTCTTGGCAATCAGAAGGAAGTGAAATCTTCAGCGTATACGTACGTTTTTTAATTTATTTTTATTATTATTATGATTATTATTATTGTTATCATTATAATTATTATTAATATTATTATTATTATTATTTCTCCTAAAATTGTTTAGCTAATATTTCTTCAAAAGATTAAATGCTCATTAATATTTTGAGTCTATATTTGGTGACAGTATATTAAAATCTATCATGTACGCGGCTGTCTCTATGCACTAAGAAATCTGCGTATTATTCATATTGTGGTATTCATATACAAAATAATTCTGGTACCTGTTTTTGGATCACGATTTATCTTTACCTAAAAATTATTTCGAATTAGGAATTTATTTACATACCGAATGTATGACCAGAACTTAAATGTTTATATCACGAGCCATTATTTGAGCAGTGAACTTTGGCACAAAAACAGAATTGTTGATGTTCATCAAACTGACAGATAGGACGGCAAGCATACAGCAACGAATCTTTCGGATATAAAGTTATTATACAAAAGTTTTGAATTTTTTGCAGAAGTATATTCTCTCTCCTTCTCACTTCTCTCATTGTTTCTTTGTGGGAAATATAGAAAGCATTTGCAGAAAATGAAGAAAGTATTATAAATTTATTTTAAATGTTTGAAATATGTGTGTAAAATAAAATAAAATCGATTATTTTTCCTGTAAAGTTTGCGACAGCAGGGAATTTCAGAGTAAACCACATTCTTAATGTTTGCTTGACCTATGTACACACCTGGATACCCTTTCGTAATTTCTCTTTTGAGGAAGGTCTCTCTCGCTCTCATACGCTCACATATTCTGCTCTTGTTTAAGCAAGTTAAAGCCGTGTATTTTGACTAAATTGTTATACCAATGTTTTTGTAGTGGAACACAAAAGTTCCTTTAGCTTCAGATAATCAGTATAGAAGGTAAATATTTTTAAAATATTTTTATATGGTGCTGAGATTATCTGCAGCTTATGTTTAAGTTTGCATCTAGCATTTGTTTGAGCATTAATGTAAGTAAATTTTGCTTAATGTGATATGAAAACGCGAAAAAATACGTAAATGATAATAGATAGGATATACTTAAAGAGAATATCAACTGAAAGTTTGTGGTACTAGTAATTAATGTTATTAACGGACAGAGAATTGGAAATCTGTCACTGCACCCATCAGTTGCCTATGTGGTACCTCATGACCCACGTCTAATAACTTTCTGAGTTATAATTATGCCCTACAAGTTATGATAAAGCTTCCTTGATGGTTTAGCAATGCCAGCGTTAAAGGCACTAATCAATGTTGTTGCAATTTTTCCTTTTGCTCCGTTTTGGCTGTGTGTAGAGTAACTTGTGCTAAGTTCCACGAGTGATTGTACATTATTGGAACTGCGTAATTGCTTCCCCATGAACAGAAATGTTGTATTAGTATATGACCTTCAATTCTTCTCCTTAACGCGTATTATACAGTAAGGCACGAACGTGAACAATATTAAGCATACGATGCAATATTCTACAGAGTCTTCGGTATAAAACCTGACCGTTCGCACGGGGTTATGCGTCTGGGTAGCACCGCATGCTACAGCCGGCCGCACCAGTACTCTTGTCTTCGCTTCTAGAATTCTGTAGACCTGTACATCAAATGTAACAAAATTAAATTTCATCTCGTTGTAAATACTAGAAATATCGTCCTTCAGCAGCTAAACAAACATGCTACCGAGTAAATAGGATTTAGCTGGCCACTATGATCTTTCATCTTTCAGTTCGTATGTCTGCCTCCAACGTATGAGTGATTTTCGTGATGAAGTTAAAGACTTGAAACTTTCGGTAAATTTTCTTCTACTACCACTGTATTCTGGCTCGTGTTTCTTGTTTTGCACTAAACCAGTAGTCTAAAATGTTCTCATAAGATCGTGAATTGAAGTACTGGAAGGAGAAAATTGTGCGAGAAACTTTAGGATGAATTCTTCGCGAAAACATCGAGTGGATTCGTATTTAAAATAGCATTTACTTATAAATATACGTTGTTATGAAGTTAACTACCTTCCCATTTTCGCTAATGAATACATGGTAATTGAAGGACAGATCGCCTGTCATGAGTTGTAGGACTTGGGGAAGCCAGTCAGCACTGGCTCTGATACACAATACTGAGCGAATGATTAGGTTTTATATTGTAGATGCTGTATTACTGTTCATTCGTTCATGAAATATTTATTATAATTATTCGTTAGGGTTAATTGAATTACAGAAAACCTGCTGTGAGTGTTCTTCAATAATAGAGGCTGATGACGTAAACAAATTTAAGACAAATAAAATATTTGAGAACCAAATTCACTTAACATTTCTTTCTGGAGCTGTCTGTCTATGTTTTAGTCCTAATAAACATAACTCAGATTTATTATTGTAGTGATGATCATCGCATTGTAACAATGCTGAAGTATAATTAATTATTCAACATATAAAAATTTCCTGACGAGGATGGTATGAGAAACTGCCTCATTTGCGAAGAGGAAGAGTCATGATCATATATCTTGGCAAGATGTAGGGGTACGGAGGAGTGGAGGGATAAGTATTTACTGCGAATGGAGAGTTAGAAGCATGTTGTACGCTACTGGCAGGTACGGAAGATACGGAATTTATAGGCAAATTTCTACTTAAGGCAAGGCAGTTGAGATCTGAGAAGGCTGACAATAGAGAAGAGGGGTGAGTGATAAGAAGAGCTAAAAAAGTATTTATATTTCATGTCATACTTTTCGGTCATTGTTTTATTATGGTATTATTATTGTGTGTATATATTTCTCTTAAGTGTATTTGTCTACTATAATAGGGCACATTAATACATCGGAATACGTTTCCTCTGTGTTGTAAATTTAAGTTGCTGCATTTGAATATCTTTGTCATTTTGTTTTCGCGTTTATTCTTTTCCTTTTTAGTTTTTAATATTGTTTACTATTTTGTGTATTACAAAAGCACGTACGGTCTGTGGATCCCTGTGATTGATGAAGATGAATGCTTGTATACTGATATTTCCATAAATACACTTATTCATTCATTATTCAACATATATAAACTCTTCATAAACATTCCTAACCATTTGTTCGTAATTTGGAAGTTTTGGTCATCAATCCTTTTAAATGCCTAGCCTAACTCCAGTTCTTGCCCAGGCACATTCTTCTCAATCTGATCTATAACAAAGTTTTCCCATGCCCTATTTTTTCCGTTTCCCGTTAAAGCTTCAGAGGAAGGGTTTTTTTTTTTTTTTTTTTTTTTCCTCTTTGTTGTTTTTTTTTCCAGACAGCGAAACATTATAGTTCTGTGTGTGTCGTTCAGTTTTAATGTCATCTTTTTACGATGATATGTGTTTTGATATTCTCTATCAATCCATAAATTTGTCATACCTGTCTGTTCCAGAACTTTGTGTGTTGGAACAAACCAAGTTTTGTCCCCCCCCCCTTATCACTTGTATACAGAAGCACTATTTATTATATTGTCTACTATTGTGGTATTTCTATGTAGGCATTTGATAATTGTGTCCATAGTTCCTCTCTGATAATTATTGGCTGTAGCTGTTGGTAAAACTAAAGCCCTTCTGCAGAAGAGATTTTATCAGCAAATTTCCAGGCATCATCCGGACCCCAAATTTCTACCGCATGTAACATTTTGGCCCATGCTATAGCTATGTAAATTCATTCGATCCAGTTAAACTCCCATTTCTGGTATTACTGAACAGGATGTAGCAGCGAGATACAGCTTTTTGGATGTGTTCTGGATAGGGGAGTAATGTTATGCCTAGATTTCTTTTGGAAATTATTATTATAATTTCAACAAGTAGATTTTATCAAAACGTGCTGCTGTAAGTTTCCGCTATTAATTTATTTACGACTATTTCATTTTTTTTTTCAAATACAGTTCCGGAGTCTGGTCGGGACTCCGGCGCTGAATGCCCTACTTTTATTTACCTATTTTTTTACTTTATTTTCTGTATGATTTCTGAATTGCTGTTTTCTTCTATTTAAACACACACATACACACAAACATATAACATCTGTGTCCAAGGCAGGAATCGAACCCACGACCCCCTGCGCTACGAAGCACCAAAGCGAGACATCTTGGCGAGCGCGGCCATGGGGACCGGCTTCTTGGCACGTGATCGTAGGAAATGGCCAATCCAGTACATTGGCGCGTAAAATTCCAACCAATCGGAACTCATTTCTGCATTTTAATTATTTTTATCACACCCACTTGCAGTTGTTTTTCTAATTTATCACTCTCACGTGTATTTGTTATCTCTCTGAACTAATGTTCATCTAAAAATAATAGTGTCAGTGTGCAGTGATATTCCCGTACATAATGGCGGAAGTTCCAAAACATTTTGGGGAAAGGTCTATCGCTGAAATAACATATTAATTGAAAACTCAAAGCCGCAGAATACTAAAAACACAGAGAGAGAGAGAGAGAGAGAGAGAGAGACAGACAGAGAGACAGAGAGAGAGTGGAACCAGTTTAACGAATTGTGTAAGCAACGAGACCATGATTTATGATATGGACATCCAGTTGGAATCGCAACAAGTTGCTCGCGAATTTATTTGTAAAAGTTGGACTTGTGGTTATATTACTTATGATATATATTAACATAAGGACATAAAACTGACCATAGGTAGGAACTTATGGTCCGGAACTTTTGGTCATGGAGCTATGTGTGTACATTTATGGGAACCTTGATGTGGGTTTAAATAAAGGCGTCTCAGGGTGTATGTACAATCTCCAACTTCTCGATTTGTATGTATAGCGCTTATCTCTCTCTCTCTCTTTCCTTACGTTTGTTGCGCTAATCCCGAATTGTGCTGAGCTAAGTCGGACCGATGCAGAGTGCAGTGAACCTCTGCACCTTGGTTTGCACCCCTGCAATTTTACGCAATTCAGAGGTCCTGATTTAAAATGTTCATTATTATTTCTTTCTCTAACCCGTATGTACAGTGTACATAGTGGATAGAAAAGGTATTGTATTCCATCAAAAGTTTAATGTCTAGATTTCAAAGTAAATATATAATTTTAGGTCCCTTGAGTCCGAAAAAAAGCATTTTTAGAAAAAGATCCTTCTATGTCTGTGGACAACATAGTTCAGAAAACGAAAATTCTGTTAAATACCAAACTTGGTATTTATGTTTAGTATCTTCCAAGAATGCGTCATGAAGATTTTCAAGAAAATCCCCCACCACAATGTACCTTTTTTGAAAATGTTGTTTTCTTAAAAATGGCTCTGGCGACTTTGATTAAAATATCGTATATTAAAAACATCTAAATAAACAATAAAATGTATATTTTAAATTTTCTGGGAATAGCCTTGAAGACACCTTTATTCTGGATGAGTTTTACAGAATTTTGCATAACGGTTAAACCGTAAGAAATTGACAAACACTTACCTCACAAAAGATGTAGATCTCATTAAAACACATAATGTATGTCATATTCGTCTTTCTTGTACAGTTTCATTTTAAAACACTTTTCTCAAATGGGACCATGCAAAGCGAACGGAACCTCAATTGTTTCACATAGCAGCTATCGCTTTAGGCTAATGTATTCCCTTATTTCTCTTCTACTTACAAGGAAGATAGTAGTAATACAATTTCAGCTAATGTTTATCTCGATTAGCATGACGTAGACAACAGAATAATCTTTTGTAAGAAGAATTTGTATATGGAACAGCTAGAGAAAGGATTGTGAATGGAACGCATCAGATGTTTTTAACCTGACTCTTGTACATTAAGGTTAATCCCGGGTATTAATTAATATACAACTGAGAGTTTTATTAAACACAAGACGTTAATGATAAAATTAAAAATATGACGTGGTCAGTGAGTTTTTAAACATGTGTGGCGGCACAAGAACATAATATCTAATATCTTCTATGACGAAGGTATGTGGTAACTATAGGTATAGATTGTATGAGAAATGTATGCGCTTGAATTCAAGAGGGAGGCGACGCCGCGGGCGGCCGCAGTTATACCGCTCACCTTTCGCCCAGTTGGCCCGGGTTCGATTCCAGAGGACCGCATGTGGGATTTGCGGTGAACAAATGACATCTGGGCGTGTTTCTCTAGGTTCTTCGATTTTCCCCGCTATTCATTTCAGCACATGCTCCATAATCAGTTTTGCATTTATCCATTTCATCGTCATTTCGTATTATTTTCTTCCTTATTTTAATACCAGGCATCGGGCTCAGCTCCATGCTAGTTAACTTCTGGTCCAGAGTCCACCTGCTCCTCAAAATTTGAGAATGCCCTCATGAAGAACATGTTGATATTAGTCCCTAAACAAATCCTTAATTGCCATGATAGGGACATAATAACCCTAACTAACCAGTAATATTTACAAACATTATTAAGACTAAAAAACAAAGTTGTAGAAACATGTCCGTGTGTGCATGTGCGCGCTTGTACATGTGCGTGGTCGTGTGAACAGCGCAAATCAAAACCAAAAGTGCGTTAGGTACCAGACTTGGTACTAGCCATGCACAGGGAACCGAATTTGAATTACAATCACATAGTGACAGCTTTTAAAATATTTGACTCTCGCTTTAGTCTGGTATATTTACTTATTTCCCTTCTACTTATTAGGAACTAAGTAATAAGACCACTTCTGCTAATTTTTATCTTGATTAGCATTATGTAGATAAAATAGTCTTTTGTAAGGTTTATTTGCTGCAAAACAGGCAGAGAAAGACGTGTGAATAGAACGCATGCCTCCCCTAGAAAAAACCCTGGAAGAAATTGTATCCAGGGAGCTTCTCCCACGCCCACCTCTATACAGAGAGATGTGCATGTGAGATTCAGAGTTCCAAACTATTTAATTTTCCGTTTAAATTAAAGGAAGCTAAATCGTATTTAATTTCCTTTTCTTGTAGATTTTATACCAGTGCAATGTTTTCACTATGGAGGAAATATGTCTGAGCTTTAACACAATGCATAAATTTAACGTTTTTTTTTTTTTTTTTTTTAATATTCAGAATTAATTATCTGAATTTCCTTTCATTTGTAAAGCGCCATTTATGTATCGGTTTATTTTTGTCTGAAGTTGCGGCTCATCACTTTAAATGTCGTATTAGGAATAGCAATGAAGCGCTGTCCCTTGTCGATAGTGCACGTTTGTCATGGGATCGTTTGCTACAATGTCTCATGGGTATGCTACATCAGTTTTATTGACGGGCATATGTTGGGATAACAAACGAGTCAATTTGGTCACTATTATTGCAGCTAAATTTAATAGGTACATTAAAGCAGGTTGCGCAGAGTAGATTAATTTGTATTGAATAAATGTTACATAATTCCTTTCATGGCTCTAACGACAATATCCGTACAACAAGCTAGTCGTTATATAATAGATATGGAGGTAATCCATTCATAGTCAGTTTAAATTTCTATTCGAAATGGTGTCTCTTCTTCCTGACCTAAAATATCAACATGGTGAATTTTGCACAATGCACTATTTAAAAACATGACTTGATAGGTAACCTACAGGATCTTCGGTATAAAATCTGTCCGCTCGCACGGTGTTGTGCGTCAGGGCCAATACCGGCTGACTTTCCCACTCCCCACTACCCACACTCGCGATAAGCAGTCACTTTCAGTTGCCAGGTAGTCAGGCGGGCACTTTTTATTTGCGAAGATAGGAAGGAGCTATCTTTAGTGCAACGTATATTTGTATGTAGATGTTATTTTACGAGGATAATCCAGAAAGTGACAGACGATTTGGCATAACTAAGTAGTAACGAAAGTCGAGAACACCAAACATTATTTACAAAGTTACGGTACCTTACACAATTATGTAATCGCCATTTCTATCAAGGTGCCGGTTTTTCAATGCAGATATTGTACTCTTCTACCACCAAAGATCTGAGCCAAGATTGGGACATTTTTTCATCCAAAAAGTCATCTACAGTGTCCAAAGTGAAACACCGTTTTTTTTTAACTCTTTTTATCAACATTTACTTTCAACTCCTCCATAACGATTGATGAACTTCCACTCCGGTCTTTCTCGTGAATATTGGTCCTTCCGTGATTACTCCAAATTATTCGCCATTTCCTAACTGAAGACTCATTCATTGCATTATTGCCATAAACTTGCGCTATCTGTCTATAACACTGGATTGACCGAACATTTTGTGCATTAAAAATAAAACCAATAAGTCCTTTGGCGATAGAAAAGTATAACATCGACATTGAAAAGCTGGTACCAAGTGACAATAAATGTCTTGAGAGAATGGAGATCACATTGAGAGTAAGGTACTCTAACTTTGTAAATAAAGTTCTTTGTTGATATATTTCCTTATCATTTAGTTATCAAATTGTCTGTTACTTTCTGGGTTGCTCTTGTAAATGGGAATCCCTTGTTGCATACGGAAGAATTGATCCTGAATTTTCCTGCACAGTTGCTTCCTTCCAGAGCTTCAATTCACAATTTTTGAATAAATGTGAGACTAGAGGTTCAGTGCAAATCAAAAACCCATGCATGGAAACACAGTGATAACAGAAGAAAACTTAGACAAAATTTGAGAAAATTTTTAACTTTCGCCACGAAAAACACACAGTGGAGGAATTTGAGGACAACGTACCAACTGTAATAAAAACGTTACAGCAGTCGAGCTAAATCATTTTAATCTAAATGTGTTTTTCCGGTACAGTGCGGAGTTCGGACATTTCAAGTATTTACTATGAGGTATTCAACTCAAAAGTTACATATAGGCTTTTCACCGGAAGTACATATTTGGAGGACATTTTTAGAAAAAAGTCCGTGGTTCTGTATGTTTTTGGACTGAATAACTTAAAAGGTAGACAAAAGTTTGTCACATAAAAATGTAGATTTCGTTAAAACAAAATGTATATAACTCAGCTTTTTTTCTGTGAATAATTACCGAGACATTCTGTTATTGATTTCAGTTTTAAATAATTAAACCTGGGACGTCCACAATACATCAGTAACCTAGAAACCCACCTAACATATAGGAGTGAAATGGAATGAAGGGAAAATTATGGCAAGGACATCGTGAGGGATGAGGAATCACTCTACCAACTTCGGAAAAACAATGACGTGATGTAATTTTTATTAACTCATCTATAACAAAAGTTGTTGTTTGAAAGAAAGAAACAAACAAACAAAAGAAAACGATTGACGACTTCCCATATGAGAAAATAATAAGTATTGGAATATTTAAAACAATAACAAGGAATTCTCAAAAAGAGTTAATTCCCCAAAAAAACTGTATTGACGATAAATTGTGTGTTTTAACGAGGTCCACGTTTTTATGCAGTGACATTATATTTCTTACGGTTTACCAGTTAGGCAAAAGTCATCCACAATGAAGAGGGCTTCAAAGGCTATTGCCCGACATTTTATTTGTGATAACTATATCCTAAACATATGGTATTTACTGAAAATCGTTAGAGCCACTTTGGTTTTCGGAAAGGTTTCCATGTAAAGTGTACTTCGGGTTGGGGTAATTTTCTTAAAAATCTTCGTGCAGCATCATTAAAAGACACTAAACTTAAACACCAAGTTTGGTGTTTACGGAGTTAAATGCTATTCACATACACACACTAACCTATTTCTAAAAATGATTATTTTTGATTCAGGAGATCTCAAAATTCCCTTTGAATTCTGAACATCGATTTTTTGGGTGGAAGACTATATTTTCTCTCCCTAATATGTACACAGTTTGTGGTATAGAAAGTGAAACTAAAGGGTTATCTGCGGACTCGCATAACTTCTTCAAACCATTCTTTTAAAAATCATGACTGAATGTACGTCTTAATACAGTAGTTGTCCAGAATGAAAAGGGCTTCAGAGGTCGTTCCTAGAAAATTCAAGATATACATTTTATTTGTGATGAAAGTATCTCAAGCAGGTATTATTTTAATCAAAATAGAGGTATTTTTGTGAAAATCAAAATGTTTGCAAATGTTTCCATATAAAAGGTACCTTAGGTTGTAGGGATTTTATTGAAAACCTTCGTGTCGCGTCCTTGAAGTTTGGTATTTAACGGACTTTCCGTTTTTGAGTGATGCTGTTCACATTCATACACACACACACACACACATATACTCACAATACTGTACGTATGTTTGCCACTATGTGACACACCACACTACCCCTCTTTGAAGTCAGAGGAACGCTTTCTGACGTCATTACCTCGCGAGAGTTACCTTTGGATATGCCTGATCTAGACGTTATCGGAACCCGTCACTCAAAGGCCAGAGTTTCGCAAAACAAAAAGTACAAGCCTAAGTAATTATACATAGCTTTAATTTTAGCTTTCTACTTTCTCACGTGAGTGTGTATTCCTTTGTTCTTTGTTAATAATTACATCTGAAGTTATGTATGTTACAGTGTGATAACATGTTACAACAGAGAACTTAATTATTGCAGTTCTACATATCTCCTTTTTTTTTTTTTTTTTTTGTTACATACTCTGAAAAGTTTTGAGTTTGTCACACATTTCGTGTACAGCTTGCTATTTGTGTGCCTTTAACGTGTAAAGCTTTTGTATTTGACATATTTAATTAATGCGGATGGATTCCTTTGACCTCCACTGTATGAGGCATGCCACACTTCTTCGCCGGAGCTGCAGGATACTGTATGCATGACTGAAATATCACGAAAAATCATAATTTTAATTCCTTAAAATAATTTAAACATTTCTGAACACAAAAAATTATAATTGGCCACCAGGCGCCATTTTCAAATCCCTTGAGTCACTGGAGCTACAGCAAAGCATTAAATGGTGAAACTGGATTCGTCAAGAAAAACTTCAGTTCCGCGAGATCTAATGGAAAGTAAAAAACAAAGTTTTACAGAAGCTTAACAGCAATACAACAAAAAAAGGACAGAAAATACAGTAGCAGAGGAGAGAAAAACGAAAGCTGAGGGTCCAGCCTACCAACTAATGTGAGCCAAACATTCCAGTCTTTCCTTGTTTTCTCACTATTGATCTTTTCAGCATTTTTCTTCCTGTAAACTGCTCCTGCGGAACAGTTTTTCTGTTACACTAATAAAATTTGCTGTACATGTTCACAGAGGTACAATAAATAAGAATTACCCTAAGTTTTACTGCCAAATGTATTGAAGTATATGTTTTTTTTATTTTTAAACACAAAAATTATATTCTAATGACAAAAAATGCACATTAACAAGTTTAAAAAATTTTGGAGCCTAAACTAAAAGATACACAGAGAAACGTAAGGCAGTTTCAAAACTTAGATATATTGTAAACCTAGGGTTAAAATATTACATCAAAATGTTATTTTATTCTTTTTCTTTGTCGCAGGGGACTTTTTAGTTACATGACAAAAATATAAATAAATTTGACCATAATTTCCAAAGCATTAGAGCAAAACGGATGAGGTGTGCACTGTAACTTATCTGCAATATATTACATCAGTGATATAAATTTAAAAGGGCTAGCATTATTAGTATGGAATTTCAAACTTAGTCATACATATCCTACATTATACTATACATTTTTCAGTATTTTACATCTACATCTGGCGTTTTTCTTCTTTTGCCTTCAGAATAAAGTTTTCAAAATTGCAGACAAAGCAATCTTGTAACTCCTTAATTATAAGGTGACGTAATTAACTCATTATGTTACCTACAGCTGTGGTCCTGCTACATTACACTGACAATTTAGCTCAACTATTAAAGCGCCAATAGAATGACCGAGATTAGGCAATTTCAACCAATCGCGGTCATTTGATACTGTCAAAACATCTAATCGCAACTGATGTTTATTTATTTGAAATCTTGTCGCACATGTTTAATCTCCTGTTTGGTTATTGGTAATAAGGTGACAATCCAGGAAATCAAACTTCACGTTTAATAACTGCCAGTTCCACAATTGTACTTTCAATTAATTCAGTTACAATGTTCATTTATAGTTTTATCCAGTTCGTAAAATATTTAGTCAAAAAAGGAGTGAAGTTGATCGTTATTTGTATTTCTTATATATGAGAATAACGTTTGCTTCCATTTCATGTATTAGTTATTGAAAACTGAAATAAAATTATTGTTCGCTATTTCTATTGTCGCTATCGATATTCGTACATTGGGTGTAGGCACGGTCGGCCATATCATAGTTCAGGAGGCAGTGAAGAAGAAAAAAAAAGATCGGTAAATAAATCTTTTGAGAACTAATGTAAGTATTACAATTATAGCCTGATAAAATCTCCTCTCCAATATATTATAAATGATTACTAGTCTATTTCCCTGAATTGTCTTATCAAATACAACTCGTGTTTTCATCTCTTAAGACAATCGACAACATGAAAACATTCGTGGTATTACTTATGATAATTTCGATATTATCAAATCAGCAATTGACATTTTTGATAGGAAAAGTGCTGTTGAAATAACAGTTTGTCATGCCTTACTATTTGATTCTGACTTGGTAAAGTTTGCCATGAATTAGTAGCAAATTTTCTATTCTAAGAACACTTATAACGTGGCTAGAGAGAACTGACGAGAGATGTACAGTTCTTTAGAAGAATCAAAAGGTTGCCAGCATATGGGATGTTGTGCAGGAAAATGACAAGTATTCTGTGAAAGAACGTTGGTTACGAAACACAGCCTTAAATGTTTGGAAGGTGAGGATTTCGACATTGCTTGCTTCAGCGATTCACCAGGACAGCACTTGAAGTGGAAAGCAGTGTTCAATGTACACAGGGGTTTTCAAGCCTAATTGGCGATTCTTCAATTTCCAGACACCATGAATCCCCATGGATCTGTAGTGCGATTTTGAATAATGTATATCTAGAGCTTAGAGTAAGTTACGTGTTTTTACGTTCTCTAGCACGTACATAGCAGGTAGAGCAGCTATTCCATTCCATCCAAATATTCGATACCAATATTTCACTTTAAGCACGAGTTTGGATCCCCCTAAATCAAAAAAGGAATTTTTAGGAAAAGGTCCGCGCCTGTGCGCCTGTGTATTTGTGAAAAGCATAACTCAAAAACGAAAATTCGTTAAAAAAACTTGATATTTAAGTTCAATATCTTCCAAGGACGTGACAAGAAGATATTTAAAATAAATATCGCCAGCTACCCTTTACAGGAACATTTTTCGAACATGTTGATTTTCTCAAAAATGCCTGTAACGATTTGTATTAAAATGCCATAAGATATTTTATTACAAATGAAGAGTATATTATGAATGTTCTGGTAATTGCCTCTGAAGCTTCCATTCTGGGGACTTTGCATAACCGGTAAACCGTAACGGATACACAGAAGTCTTAATTTCCAAAAATGTCGACCTCCTTAAAAGATACCTGTCCTATATATTTTTATGGAGTTAACCATTTCCGGGATATTCCTGGTTATAGTTTTCAATTTAAAATACTAACATTTTCTCAACCTAGAAATCTTAAGTCGTGATTCGTTTCAAATGACTTTTGTTTAACTCCTGGCCACGCAAGAAAACCGATTTTCAATTTCATCGCATGACCACAGTTTTTAAAAAGAGTTCAGTATCTCTTTAGCCTAGTGTATCCCTTCTAGTTACAAGAAAATAGGTAATAAAACCACTTTTGATAACGCTTATTTTGACTAACATGAAGCAGGTAGAAGAAAAGGTTTTTAAAGAATAATTTTCTTCCATGTAGGTAGAGAAACTAAACTAAATGGAGTGTTGCTTATGGACGCTCTTTAACTACCGCGGCTCTCAGCGTCCCATGATTTATTGGGTGTGAAATACCTTTTAACTTTGTGCAAATGCGTCTTTATCACACTTGAGGGTTCTTTTACCTGCCGTAAATCTACGACACGGGACCAACGAATTTACTTCTTTTCCGAAGGAAGTTATGCCATGTTACCCTTAGCTCACGGAGGTAGAGAAAGTCATGTGAATGAAAGACATCCGCTTTTTTTTTTTTTTAACATTTTTATCTCATATTTTCAGAAATTTAACGTTGTCTTATCGGTTATTTTGCAGTAAGTTTGAATTGCATTTTAATAAATTTAAAGTCTTTGTATAGGTAATTTATTTCAGGTTATCAAGGTTCCAGCCCCAGTTATCCCTCAAGCACAGCTTTCTGCAGATGTGGGTTCATATTGTAAACGACCAGTAAATCTTCACAGTTTTTCATCAAGATCTGTAACACTTGAATAAGTAGCCACTTTTCGGATTTCTTCTTTTCATATGTTCTGCGATCCGCTAATTTAGGAAAGTAACATGTAAATACACATACTTATATAAGCGTGTATAACATTAATTGGACCGTTATTTAAAAAAATCTAATGTGTTACGTTACATGACCTCTACCCTGTGTCACGTCTTATGGGTATAAAACTACCCTTTCGTAAGCTTATTTTTCAATCTACTTTATTTTAATTGAGATAACATTTTCAAAAATAGTTATATTTCACATTTTGTGAAGATACGAAGCATATAGCGATAGTCAAATGTTTAAAGACTGAACGCTGTGCACTATCCTTTGTTTCGATACGTTTTACTTGCAATGGCCAAAAACAACTGACTTCTTATGACAAAATCATGTTCAGAGCGTAAAACTGTACTGTTTATCTTCAGGTTTCATTCCCTTTTAGGAGAGATATCAATCATGCAGTATATTAAAAAAAAACATAGCCTCCTTACTTCTGTTCACAGCTTTATGAAATTGTCAAGTATTTTACACTACATAATGATTCATATGTCTTATGAACCTATGGATTTCAATAAAATTGCTGGAATACTATTGACGAAATTTGATGAGCATTTTTTTCAATAGTTATACTTTCTCTGTTTACTTTTTTAAAACAGCCTCAAGAGGTAACTAGTCTCAAATTTTACAGTGTTTGTATGATTACAGTACATTAATTCCTTGTAGTTTTTTTTTTGTTTATTTTATATGACGTTTTGAAAACAACTTTCTAAAATTGATGCTTTTTTCAGCTCTTTACATTTCTATCATATAAGAAATATAATACCCATGAAAGGTATTTACATGGAATTGAAACTTATGTATAATTCGTGGCTCTATAAAAACACACACCCACTTTGGGAGCCTTTACTGAGTTACCAACCAAGGGTAGGAGGCCATTGCCCTAAAGGAATGTGTGTGTGTATATATATATATATATATATATATATATATATATATATATATATACATATATATTTGTGACCGCGGCTCAAAGCAGCTATAAACTGCCATCAAGTGCGAGGGCCCCCTATATGGACGGATCCTCGCAGAACAATAGCGCGTAATAAACGCAATAGGCGCTTAACGTCACTTCCCATCACTCAAGTAATACAGTATATAGGTTGACATTGATATAATACACTCGCATATTTATATATTCGCTATTGTCCATCTTTTTGTTTTATATGGTAGTGATCACATATTTGTTTACACATATTATTTTGGCTCATGGAAGCATATGTTGCTGAAGATAAGAAAGTGGAAGTCCTGAGCTGGATTCTTGTTTATACATGTCTCATTTTAAAAGTTTCTATTGTCAGTGGTTGTGCCGTAGAATTCTGGGAATTTTTCTTTTAGGCCGTTGATGTATTAGTGTAATAATCACAAAATCTCGGGTATGATAGCTCTATATAATAAAAACTCTTCATAAACAATGAATTTACTTCATGGAACCATCATACCCTGATTTCCCACAAGTTTTAAACTTGTGTAGACAAGTTTTAGAGAAGGGTATTGTCTTGAGGTGCTGATATTTCGACGTCTATAACCAAACTGAGGTGCATTACCTATAGCAAATAGATTGAGTGCGCCCTTGAGGTAGTGATAAGGTACTTCTAAACTCTGCTTTCTGTGCTGAGCTCTACCCTGCTGAGCTCTTCCCCTTCCATATTCCTGGTAGTTTATTTCTCTTCAAAGTTCTTTCGAAGTTGACACTGCTGTAAGTCTATCAAGTAATCCATCCTAGGATACTTATCGGGACGAAGTACCAATGGGAAAGAGGTGGTTATTTCCTGTTTACATCATCGCTGCACAGAAATGCACTTAGGCAAATTGAGTTTGCACAAGGGGATTGGCGATGGATGTATACGGTTGTTTTATAGCAAAGACACTTCTACTGCATTAATGATTTTGCTTGTCAGCACTTCCCTGTAATGATTATTGCCAGTTTATCTATTTGGTGATGCTAGATGATGGAGTAGATGCTCGTGAGTGGCAACATTAAATTGGCTTAAAAGTCGTGCAATAACAGAAGCGTTACTAATTATAATTATTTCACTTTCTCTGATTCCTCGAATTGCATGAACACTGCCGGTGTATCGGAATTTTGTCCTCCAGGAATTCTAAATTTTGTATGTGTCAGTAAATCTTCTGATACGGGGCTGTCGCTTTAAGGCTCACATAAAAACCATCGGTCTGGTAAGACTGTGAACTACTCAACTGAGCCACCCATATCAACTCACTCTCTCTAATTGTGCACCTAAGAGAGACTGTACAGATTGCGGAAGAAAATTGTGGAGTAGAAAGGCAGGACCAAACTTAGCATTTTGAGGTTAGGAGCATGAGATCAGATATCAATATAACAACGGAAGGCTGTATGGACATAACTGAAATCTGCCTTTTTGAAACATCTTCATTTGCTAGTCAGAATTAATTTATAGGGTAGGTATGAGCATTCCTGATCCTGCGTGCCACTGGGTGCCAAACGAGCTGCACCCTCATGTTTGCTGATTACAACACACAAGCAAGCGTACAACGTTGCTCCAACCAATGCTGGAACACTGCTGCTCGCAATAAGGAAATGCATTCCACAATAGTTTGTCGGACATTCGTGGAAGAATGGGCTCTTTCGTGTTCTGTAGCTTACAAAGGTGCTGCAATATATTGTGTATTAATACACATATAATATAATGTGTCGATTTAGTTGTTTTTTCACATAAGCCGTGTGTAGAACAGGAGGTAGAGTCAGACAGAAAAATCCAATGCTATAGCCGGGATTTGAACCACCGATGTCCCAATTTCTAGCCGGTTGCTCTACCACTGAGCTACCATGGTAACGTGCCGACACGGCATTAAAGTACTTACGATATTGTAAGTCGCTATTGGGATATGCCATCTCAAACTAATTTGAGATCAACTTGTTGTTTACCGGGAAACATACAAGTTAGTTGAGAAATTTAATACCGTGCTAATTAAGCATTGTAGTTGGCTATACAATGAAACCCGGAACAAAAAGAACTTACGACATTGCAAGTTGCCATTGGGGTATTTTAACTAAAAATAACTTGAGATCAAATTGTAATTTGCCGGGAAACACGCAAGTAAGTTGAAAAACTTATTTCCGCACCGGCATATTGCTATGGTAGCTCAGTGGTAGAGCAACCGGGTAGAGACCGGGACATCCGTGGTTCAAATCCCGGGCATGACATTGGATTTTTAGTCTGACTCTACCTATCCAATATAATGTGTGTTTATACAGAGTGGAAGTGAAATATTCCTGCAGACTTTAAGAGAAAATTCGTCTTATTGTGAATAGCAAGAAATTCTGATACCGAAAAGCTGAAACGTTTTCTCGAAAAAAAAAAAATTAATCCAATTATTGGATTACTGCCAATTAAAGGTTCTTATTTATGACTATGTTCATACGAATTTACCTAATAAACGGCAACTTTTTTCCTTTGGCGGTGTTTGTGCAAATTAAATTTATAAGGCCCACAGCATCACATCAGCTGCGTTTAGTTTCTTCCGATATGGGTGTAGATCGCAGAGAATATGTACAGTTAAAGGAGACCTGAACAAGAAAAAGACAAAGGACATAAGATCTTATTACAGAACAACATGCGCAATGCCGGAATATTCAGCGTCCGAATATCTGGACATAATGTTAATTTACGGAGAAACGCGGTACAATTCTCGATCTACTCAATAGCTCTACACTGAAAGATTTCCCAATAGGATCGTGCCAATTGCAGATATATTTGTTGCCGTTTGCGAGTGACACCGTGATATAGGTAGCGCAATTCCGAAATATTGTAATCGAAGGCGAAAATGACCTGATGAAATTATCAACTTGGAAGAGGAAGTATTAAATTTGGTTGACGAAAATCCTGCTTGGAACAGTCGTGCTATCGTACAGGACTGTACTTAGAGCTTTTAACTGAAATTTCATGAGGTGTCACAGCAAATCGATTTTTTTTTACTTTAATTCCATAAAAGAATTTAAACATTCCTGAATATTAAACAGGTATAATGTGCCATTAGAAGCCATTTTAGATGGCTTAACTGAAGCTACAGCAAAGCATTAGAGGTGAAATTCAACTGGAATCGACAGGAAAAGCTTCAGTTGGTCGAGTTCATATTCGCATCATGCAAAGTAGAAAACGAAGTTGTGCACAAGAAAAGCAACAATGCAAGAAGAAAAGGACAGAAATGATAGCAGCAGAGGAGAGGAAAAGGAAAGTTGAGGTTTCAACCTACCAACCTGATGGATTTTAATGTGACCCATGCATTGAAATCTTTCCTTGTTTTCTCGCTATTGCTATTTTCAGCATTTTTCTTCCTGTAAAATGCTCCTTGCGGATTAGGTTTTCTGCTAATAATATTTTCTGTACACATTTACAAAGATACAATGAATAAGAATTGCCCTAGGTGTTAGTGATATTTGTGTTTCAGCATTAGTTTTCAATTTCCAAGCATAAAGTTATGCTTTAATGACAAAAAAAGCATATTCACAACTTTAAAAATGTTGGAGCCTAATCCAAAGCAGACACTGAGAAACCTAGGGCAATTTCAAAAAGTAGTTATATTGTGAACCGAAGGTTAAAATATTACCCCCTCTTTTTTTTTTTTTTTTTTTTTGTCGCAAGGAACATTTTTAGTGAAGGGACAAAAACATAAACAAATTTGACCATAACCTCCAAATCATTAGGGCAAAATGAATGAAATTTGCACTGTAACTTATTTGCATTATATTAAATCTTTGGTATGAATTTCAAAACGTTTGCATTATTAGTTTGGAATTTCAAACTTTCAGTCTTGAATGTTCTTAAAGAAACAGTTATTGCGCTCGTATCACATCCAGCGATACAATGTTTATCACCAAATGACATTCATCCATTCTGTTTTCGTAACGGCTGCTTCGTTAGTTTGCAGAAATCCAGTTTTAGAGCTTATTAGTACCACATTGTTAAATTCAACAGAGAGTAATGGTGTTAATAACGTAAGCAGAATTACAATAAGCGTGTCATAATCTTAAGAATGCTTATTTTCAAGTAAAGCATTGTCGCATAAATATCACTGCTGTATGGTATTACGTAGTAATTAAAGCGTTTTAACAATAGTAAAAGTTACACGCGAGTTCGATACCTTACCATGGCATAAGCTTCTTAAACAGAATAGCGAGTAACATAGGCTAAAGCGACCGTCAAATGTTTTAAAAGCTGGTTTGTATGGCCCGTAGTTGACAAATTCTCGTATGTGAAAAGCATTAGTATTTTAAAACTGAAACCAGTAAAAAGGAATATCTCAAAAAGGGTAAACTGCATGAAAAACCTTCATATAGCATACATTGTGTGTTTGAACCATCTCTGAATTTTTGTATATCTGTTACGGTTTACCATATATGCAAACTTCCGCAAAATTCATCCAGAATAAGGATGTCATCAGAGGCTGTTCGAAGATATACATTTTTATTTGTCATTTAAATGTCTTTAATATACCATAATTTAATCAAAATCGTTAGAGCCAATTTTGAAAAAATCAAAATTTTCAAAAAGTTTCTACGTAAAGGCTACTTTGTGTTACAAGTATTTTCTTGAAAATCTTCGTGTGGCATCCTTGAAAGATACTAAACCTAAGTACCAAGTTTGGTATTTAACGGTCTTTTCGTTTTTGAGTTATGCTGCGCAAAGACACACACAGACCGATTTGCTTCTTTTTGGACTCAGGGGACCCCAAAACATGTATTTCCAGTGAAATGTCGATATCTAATTTTTGTGTGTAATATAATAGTTTCTCTGTGCACTATGTACATAGCTCGTGTAGAGAAGGAATAACGCATGCGGTGTTGTGAACACTAACTTTTTCAATCCGGTGTCTGGCGTGTGCCAGCGACAAAACATCCAATTTTGATACATGGCCAACGTTATTTAATTGTTTTTATAGAGCGTTAGAGCCAGTAAAATAAAGCACTCAATCAACAAGTTGCAAAATGCGCTTACTTTTAAACGCGGTTATCTAGTTAACGGTGCATTTAATTACCAAAAAGTATTAGAAGTTTCTATTCATTTACCTACATTCTCTCGCCTCCTTCAGTCTGCAGGATTATTTCTCTTCGGGCTGCACTTAATATACTGTATATTAATATATACATGAAATGTACACACGTCCCAAGCGCAAGTAACTTGAGAATGTAATAAGGACCGAAGCCCGCTTGAGTAGTGTAGTGGAAGCGTGTCTGCCTTACATTCAATAGGTCACGAGTTCGAATATTGCTTAGGGTTACTTACCAGGATAAGGTTTTATCGGGGTTTTCCCTTATCCTGAGAAGACGAATGTCGAGTAACTTCCATCTGTATGGACCCCAAGATCATTTGAGCATCTAATCATCAACTTCTTTCATCATCCGATATGACCAACCAGGTTAAAGGACGTTAAGCTACAGAAAAGAAAAAAAAAGTCCGAAAACCAGATTGAACCAGACAGTGAGAACTTAGGAAAGTGGCAGAAGAAACTTGAGTCATAAAATTATAATGAAAGTTACATTTAAAGTAGTTTATTCTCTTGCCATTATACTCAAATATATACTCAGATAAAAATCCATAGAACTAATTTTTTTTTGGGTAGTGTTTAACGCTCGCTTTAACTAGTTATGGCACCGCAGGCGGTGACACGATGATACATGAATGATGATGGAGCACTTGTGAAATGCGATGACGGAGAAAACCCGCCCCAGCGCCACTTTGTCCACCACAAATCTCGCATGCGGTCGCTTGGGATGGAACCCCGGCCGTCTAGGTGAGAGGCGAGTGGTCTAACCACTCGGCCACGGCGCGGCCAACTAGTTCTACGCATATAAAGAGTAAGTATATACATTTTTAGAGCGAATTTCGCGAAATCGCATCCATCACTTTAGATGTACATAAATGAATATAAATACGAAGTTCAGCTTTTTGTTTTTAGTTTCTTTATCATGTATGTGCTGCGTAGCAATAGAAAGTATTGTATGCCACCCAAAAATTATTTATTTATTTAATCTAATGTTCAGGCTATTGAATTACCATCATTAGCCTCCTGGCTTCCCATCTGAATTGCTGAAAGCAGAACATGCACTAAGATGTTCTCAGTTTTGAATGCCATCGGTATGTTGCGATTGCTTCACCTCGGGGTGATCCTAGTATAGAGGTTTTATTGCTGGGGATGCTGGCCCATTTCTTTTCACTACTATCAGCTACTTCGTTTCCGTTTAATCCAATGTGAGATGGATCCATTGTAGATTAATTTCCTCTCCCCAGTTTTAAGTAGATATTTAATCTCTTAATGTTCTTGATTCCACCCAAAACTCCCACAGAAATGTCATCGAAAATACATGTTTTGAGATCCGCTGAATCCAAGAAACAGTATTTTAGTACATAGTAGTAGAAAAAGTATTTTATGCCACATAAAAGTTCAATACCGATATTTTCACAGAAATGCATGTTTTGAGGACCCTTGAATCCAAGAAATTATAAGAAAGCCAGTGTATTGTGTGCTTGTGTCTGTGCACAGTGTAACTGATAAACGAAAAGTCAGTACAATTCCAAATTTGGTATTTGAGTTCAGAATCTTACGAGGATGCAACAAGATGATTTTCAGAAAAATGCCCCCACCCCAAACTACCCTTTACATTGAACATTTTTCGAAATTATCTATTTTCTAAAAATAGCTAATGATTTTGATTAAAATGCCGTATATTCAAGATGTTCACATGGTAAATAAAACGCATATCTTGAATTTCTTGGGAATAAACCTTGAAATCCTGTTCATTCTGTATGACATTTGCACAACTGGAAGCCGTGAGAGACAGATAAAAGCTTACTAAACAAAATCTGCAGATCTTATTAAAATTGTTTCAATTTTAAAAGAATTTAACTTTTTTCAAACGAGAGGCCCTTGTCAGTTTTATATCTCTCTTGTTTTACTCCTGGTCTTGGAAAGAAATCCGAATTTAAATTAAAATTACGACAATATTTGACTGTAGCATTATTTCCCTCTACTTATAAGAAACTAAGTTATAAAACCATTTCTGGTAATGTTTATCTTGATTATATAGATAAAAGAATATTTTTTTATGAATAGCTTGTTTGCCAAATAGATGGAGAAAATCGTGTGCGTGAAACACATTTTTTTATTATAATAGATCTTTGGAAACATAAATAACTTGGTGATTTAAGGAAGTTGTTTTATTGTTGGTATTATATGAAAATGTCGATTAATGCTTGGCACGAGAATGTGGAAGAGTGGAAATTATATTGAAAAAATTCTGATCATCAAGTAAATGAAGTAGCAACATTGTCCTTCATTGCAGTCTACTTTATAGAACGCAACAGAGCGAATGAGTCCCTATCTCCCGTGCCTCTAAACCATTCCCAATTAAGGAACCTGAGAAGGTATGCAGTTAGGTCCGAGGCCTAGTAATAACCAAGTGAAGTCACAGCTAACATCACATTAACAAACGGATAGTGAGAATTTAGTGAAGTCACAGTTAAAAATTTAAGTCACAATATTATTATGAAAGTTAATTATAAAATATACGATACATTTTATTGACCTTGTCATTTTATATATATGTGTGTGTGTTCTAAGGAAATAAATTGTTCTTAAATCGAATTTCGCGAAATCGCATCGAGGATTTAAAAGATAAAACTATAAACGTGATGTTCGGTACTAATTCGGCTTTTCGTTTTTTAATCCTGATGTTCACATTCAAACAAGTAGGCCTTTTTGGAAAGTGCAGCCCTTCCGGGGAAATTATAATACCGAGTTTGGGATGGGACATAGCAGTTCCGCTACGTAGCATAGTTAAGCGTTAGAAAAGGGTCTCAAATGGTATTCAAGTAATGAACTGTTTAAAGTCAGACGTACAGAAAAAGTAACTGTTGTTAACATGCAGCATTTTCTGCTCTTACAGCGAACGTTTTTGCTGCGATGGCTCCATCAATACGCTTGGCCTCCCCATTTTACAGGACCAAGGGAAATATTCATCCCTCTACTCATGTTAACGGAAAAGGAAACCAGCATTTAGATGGAATTGATTTTAGTCCATTTCTACTCGAGATGTATGACGTATGTGCTGCAGTTCCATTCCTGTCTGCACCTTCCTGATACTTGTTAGTGATCGGTTCTATTTGCCCTGTTACCCCACGCCGGTAATTCCGTAAATAAATTAGGCAGAGAACTTTAGACTTGATTAGAACATCCCGCAGCTCCTGTTGCGTTAATTGCGGAGATTCTTCTGTTTCTTCCTATACCACTCACTCTCTCCTTACTATGTAACGTGCAGCTGTGAGCAGAAAAGATCAGATATGGGCGAACCGCGGGGGTCACTCGAGGAGGTGTTACTGTGACGTAACGTAGCTATCCTTCTATTCGAGCAATGGCGTAATGCATTCTCAGTTTTTAAAAATAAACATTACAATTCATTAAAATTTAGGGTATGTATTAATTCACAAAGATTCATTCGTTATTATTCATATAATAAAGGTCTGAAACTCAAAATACGCTATACTACTTATCAAACTGAGGAAATATACTAACGCTTAAAAGCTTTTAGGAAAATGAACAAATGATATTCAGTGCTTACAGTTGGCATAATACGACGGCCTGCCGGAAAGTATCGAACGATTTCGAATAAGTAAATAATAACCAAACATATCAATATAAAACTTTATTTACAAAGTTACAGTACCTTACTCTGTCAACGTAATCTCCATTCTGTCAAGATAATTGTCACGTGGTAGCAGTTTTTCAACGACGATGTTATACTGCTCTACCGCCAAAGAACTTATTAGTCGTTTCTATGAATACACAACATGTTCTGCTAATTGAATGTTATAGGCAAATAACGCAAGTTTATTGTGATAATGCAATGAACGACTCTTCAGTGAGGAAAGTAATCAAGGATGAACCAGTGTGCCCGACAAAGTCCAGATTGGAAATTCATCAATCGTTATGAAGGAATAGAAAGCAAATGTAAACGAAAGGATCCAGGAAAATCGGTATTTCACTTTGCTCACCTTACATGACTTTTTGGGAGAAAAACATTTCGCAACAGGTGAAAACCTCAACATCTTGACTCATATCTTAGCTGCGGAAGAGAATAACATAGGCATTGAAACACCGCTACCACCTGACAATAAATAACTTGATTGTAATAGCGATTACGTTGAGAAATAGAGTAAGGTTCTATAACTTTGTAAATAAAGTTTTGTGTTCATATCTTTCGTTATTATTTAGTTATGTCAAAACGTTCGTTTATTTCTGAATCTGAATCGCCCTCGTACATCAATATAATCATGCTTCAATTGACATTAACTTACTAATTGGTGCTAGGAGTTCTATGTCTTGCTGTTCCTATTACTTTGCAAAATGTAAAAGTAAATGGCGTGTTATTTATGGACGCTCTTTAACTACTGTGGTTCTCAGCGTCCCATTCTGAATTGGGTGTGAAAGACCGCTTACTTTTGCTCAGAGGCCTCTCTATCAGGGTTGAGATTCCTTTAAGTGCCGTAAATATACGACACGGGACCAATGGCTTCACTTCCCTTCCGAATGAATCCATGCTAAGGATTTTTACGCCCGAAAAAATCCATCGTCCTCCGCCGGGTTTGAACCCGCGACCTTAGGTATATTAAATTATCATGGAAACCATTACATCACGGAGGGCGACTATTACTTTGCAGAGAATACAAATAAAAGAATTGATTTATTAAAGCAGTAGCCCTCGATCATGATGATGTCACTTGAATTACCTCTCTCAAGACCTCGCACGTGGGGTCTTGAGGCCTATTGTGCCATCTAAGCTGAGATTCACTCAATCAACAGCGCCACGGGTCACTGACTGGAAGATAACACCGTCTGCAAATGCCAACAGGCTGTACGAGGGATGGTGGTGGTTGGTAACCTACAACGTCCCTGTCTAAACTCCAGAAACAGCTCTGTCTTATTATTTTTTTTTTTTCAAAGTTTTCAATGCATTTGTTTCAAAATTTTATCAGTTACTGTGTATGTATTTAGAGGACAAAATACCATGTTTCAACTTTTAAGATTTAATAATATATTCCATATCATTTTTTCTTCTCCAAAGTTTAAGCAGAGGTTGCATTTAGAAATAATCAGTAAAACACCTGTAACCATGGGAAAATTTGTGTGTTGCAGTTTCAAATACAAACAAATTATGAATTTTAACAAAAGCCAAATTCATAGATTTTCTAAAAAATAGTACAATTTTTCATTTTTTCCCCAGATAAATGATCTAAAATATAAGACATTAAATGTGTACTCTACAGCTCTTAATTTCAACATTTCAGCCAGATTGGTTGAAAACTGCATCACTGTTAACATTTTGAAGTATGGAAAATGTTGAAAAAAGTTAGAGAGTAAAAAAGGTGTATGGTTCGACGTGTCTATTAATGAGCATGCGGATGTTAATTGGCAATTAGATTACGGAAAGTAGAAAAAACTACACAGTTTGTTAAAGTTTAAGCATCTTGTTATTTTGAAAAAACTACTTGCTTAATTTTTGACCCAATTTTACATATATGCACCACCTTAATCCTGAAAAATTGCTGTGCCTAATTATCATGATGACATAAAACGTAAAATGTGGAGTCTAAATATGCGTAGATATTGCTTAGTATGTTCCTAGCTACTTTTCTATAATTATCTAAGAACGAATTTCAGCAATATGATAGAAGAAGCACCTGCCAGGGTCCTTATTCACAATATTAATAATTTGCATACAACAAGGAAAAGATTACAATGCTTGTAAACTCTGTTTTACAAATAAAAGTTGTATCTTTAGTTGTAAAGTTTGGAGTGATTTACAAATCCAGTAAACAATTTAGAAATGTAAACATAATGCGCTTTTTCGTTTCGAAACGTCACTAATCACACTTTACAAAATCCACAAGGGCTATAGAATCTCCATGCTTCCAGCACTTTCGATAAGTATTATATGTTTCTTTAACCTGAAATACATTATATATTGTTTGAGGATTAGAATGTATCAAATATTGAGAACGCTACTTCTTTCTCTGTTTAACGTTCCCTTATGTAGGACTTCACCGCCTCAAGTAGCGCCTGGGGTCAAATGCCTGTTGAAGAGAGAGGCCAGGATGGGTGATCAGCCCGATACCTGATATGAGAGTAAGAAAGTGAATGATATGAAATGGCGGCGAAGGGGATGCAAGGAAAGATGATTATGAACCATTTGGTGGGGGAAATCGGAGAACCCAGAGAAACGCAGAGGCTGTTTCGTCCACCACATTCCACGAGCGATCCCTGGAATGAACTCTGGCCGCCTAGGTGAGAGGAGAGCGGTCTTGCCACCAGGCCACAGCGCGGTCAAGTAATTCATTACACGCAATTATAAATTGTCACATTATAGTAAGTTTTTGGCCATGCTGGTTATCTGTGATTTGATGTCATCTTGTATTGACGTTTAATGGTTTGAGCCGGATCGCGGGATTTCCATTTTCAACATGACGTAATTTAAGGTGTTATTTTGGAAAGTATGGACTAACAACTAGATTGCCAGCTGTCTGCTAAGCAACAGAGGATTATCCTGAGGTTAAGGCTCAACATGTGCTTGTTGCTTTTTTTTTTCTTTTTTTTTAATTATTTATTTTGACCGACCAGCTAAAAGCCATTTATAATAATTTAACATAAAATAACAAGTAAATAACATTGATATGGTCATATGACACCATTAACATATGTACATTGTCTAAAAAATATAGAGGTTAAATGAAATTTCAATGACTACAGGAAGTTTATAACAACCTTAGAAATACAAATTTCAGGTAAATCCAAACATTAAAATAAAAATAATATTAACAAGTTTGTAAAATAGGAGTTGAAAATGAATCTGTATTATTAACAATATTAACTTGAAGAGAGAAGGTATAATAATTATTGTTACAAATTAGGTTGAGTCAGTCTTGTTCAATTTCGGTGTCCGATAATAAGATATCTAGAGGTAAGTTTCTCTTCAGTATTGGCTGTTGACGGCTTCCTTCTCCCAATTTGTACACCAGAGCTCCTGAAACGCTAGGTAACGTAGAGTAGAAGATCTTTGAGAGAGATCTGATGCATTGTTTTATGGACAGGATGCCAAACTCTTGATGTAGTTTAATGTTTCTGATGAATCAAGGAGAATTGGTTATAACTCGAAGAAATTTATTTTGAATAACCTGAAGATTTTGAATATGTGTTTTACTAGCTGAACCCCATACGGGAGAAGCATATTTGAGAAGAGTTGTACCAGAGAAATGTACAGCAGAATGCTGAATGTGATGTAACATATAACAATTTTACTGCCCAAGGACTCACTCGAAACTTATTATTTTATATATAAACAGATGGGAAGTCATTGGTAATACTGAGCCCAAAATGACTTTATCATTAACCTTCCCTTACATTAACACTTATTTGAATCACTGCAATCAGGCTAAGTAGCATTTTATGTAGTTAATAGCAATATTTTTACTTTCTCTACACGTACTATGTACTTAGTGTATAGAGAAGGTATTATATTGCATCCAAAACTTCCATACCGAGATTTCACCGGAAACATATCCTTTGGGATTAAAAAAAACATTTTTAGAAAAGTGTCCGTGTTTGTCCGTCTGTGTGGGAGGGCGGTAGCATAGCTCAAAAACAACAATTCCGTTTTAAATACCAAACTTGATATTTAAGTTCAGTATCTTCCAAGGATGCAACACGAGGATTTTCACCCACAAGTACCCTTTGTGGAAAACATTTCGAAAATGTTGATTTTCTCAAAAATGGATCTAACGATTTTGATTAAAATCTCGTATATTTAAGATCTTTACATGGCAAATAAAATGTATATCTTCTATTTTCTGGGAATAGCCTCTCAACTTCTCTTTATTCTCGATCAGTATGTTGAATGTTGCATAAATAAACCGTAAGGGATAAACAAAATTTTACTATACAAAATATGTAGATCTCCTTAAAACACACAGTATATGTGATATACATTTTTTCGTGGAGTTGACAGTTTTCAAGATATTCCTTTTTTCTGATTTCAGTTTTAAAATACTTAAAACCTTTCTCATACAGGAACTTGTCAGCTGCTGGCCACGCAAAGAAACGATTTCAATCCCATAGCAACCACATTTTAGAACATTTGACTTGTCTGTTTAAAATAGTGTACTCTCTTATTTCCCTTTTACTTATAACGAACTAAGTAATAAGACAGTTGCTGCTAATGTACGTTTATCTCGATTAGCATGAAGTAGACCGCGCCGTGGCCGAGTGGTTAGACCACTCGCCTCTCACCTAGACGGCCCGGGTTCGACCGCATGTGATATTTGTGGTGGGGCGGGTTTTCTCCGGGTTTCCCGGTTTCCCCCGCCATCGCATTCCACCGGTGCTCCATCTTCATTCATGTATCATCATTGTCACCGCCTGCGGTGCCATAAGTAGTTAAAGCGGGTGTTGAACACTACCAAAGAAAATAAAGCATGAAGTAGATAGTAGAACAATCTTATTAACAATAATTTGTTTCAGAGATGTAGAAAAAGCAATATTAAATGGAACACATCAGATTTTACTGTCTAGTAATCAAATATTGCGTTTCACTCCCAAACATAGAGGTAACTATTTTACTAGCTAAAAACGTACGGACTCCGGTGATTCTTATATCCAGCATAATCCTTAAGGAACAAGGAGCATATTGCGTAGCTTATGATGATTATACTCGAAGTCATTTAACCCGCATGTCCGGCCTTCTTTGCGACCTCATTTATATAGGCAAAGTGACGCCATTATTAACTACATCGTCTGCTATGAGCGCCAAAATTGTCGGTAAATAAATGTTGCTAACCTGTGAAATAAATCCACAATAAAATGAAAATGAATATCCGCAATTAGGTAATTCGGGTGTGTTTAGGTCTCGTACATCCTACGACTACGTCATAGTTTATTGTCGCATAGTTTCAGAGAACCCTAGGAAACATTCTGTTGTTGCTCCGCATCCGCGGCCTTCTGCTACCCTCCTCCTTCTAAAACCATTCCTCGGCTACCTTTTACGGTTCAGGAAGCTCAATCCTGAGGTTACGCTTTGCGGCTGAGAGCCCTCAACCCCTCGGCTGCGCTTTGTAGCTTAGGGCCCTCTACCCTCATCTATGCTATACTGCTTCTTCCGCTATGTTCAGATTATGAAAGTTGGCAACAGACGGAGAGACAAGGGCAGAAGAAGTAATGTTATGATGCCTCGGGTGAGACTACCGTAACGTTTTTGAAGGAAAGTGACGCAGAAGCTACAAAAGTAAAAAAGTGATGATTATAAACACATTATAGGTGAAAAAGTGTTGTAGAATGCGACTGATGTGCAGTCTCCATATTTTTGTATTGAAATAGTGCGTAATATGACGGAAATATCGATTTGTAACTGCTTACTAGGTTCGGGAGTTTATCCCAAATATTGTATATGAGGTGTGGTCAAGAAATAACGGTTTTTTTTCTTAAATAATCTTTATTTATGCACCTATATCAACTTTGTGCCCTTCAAAATAAACTCCCTCAGATAGACCGCACTTGTGCCAGCACTATTTCCTATCTGAAGCAACTCTGGAACCCACCTTTCCTTATGGTGTTCGGCTACTTCAGGATTCTGTTTTAGCTCACCAATAGTAGATAAACGTCGTCCTCTCATGTTCTCTTTAGCCTCGGGAATAGAAAGAAGTCGCAGGGGGCCATGTCCGGCAAATAAGGTGGCTGAGGCAACATAACGTTTCTGGTTTTTGCTAAAAAATCATGAACAAGCATTGAGGTGTAAGCAGGAGCACTATCCATAAGTGGTTTTTCGAACATTCTGGTCGCTTTCCTCGGATTGCTTCATGCAAACGGCACATAACTTCTAGGTGTATTCCTTATTGCCTGTAAAACCATATAGCAGAACCATTTCTGTGCATCTTCCACATTATCGTCAGCAATTGATGTGTTAGGACGTCTATTAGATTGTCGTCTTCGGAGTCTTTTCAACCCTCTTTGAAACGTCGATACCCTTTGTCTTTCTCATTGTACATTTGCTTAAAACCACAGCCAACATTTTGAACACTTTACTCCATTTTTAAAGCAAAATTTAATGCAAATTCGCTGAGCCTTCAAAAACACGTATAACCCTTTTAGCTGTCAAAAGTAAACTAAGTGTTTAAAACAGTTGAGAATACAAACATACATCAGGAACATGTGTACGTACAAGTTAAAGAAACATTTTAAAAATCGGGTTCATAAAGCCCGCGAAATTAAAAAATTCCCGCTATTTTTTGATCACACCTCGTATGTGTTTACTGTTATCCTTGAACCATTTGTAGATTAAGAGTTAGTTTAGAATCAACATTTCAAATATGCGAAACTACCATTTGATTGAGAATCAGCTATAGATACTGGTATAAAATGTCTAGTTCATATAAATTGTTAAAAATATATTTGTTTGTAAATACATGCTTAGGATCTCCCATTGTGAAATATCCACAAATTACAAACAAAACTTAATATTTACAAGGATTGTAAACATTGCGAAACAGGTCGCAGGTCTTCAAGTACTCTTATAAAATGGAATTCCCATTTATTTTACATGCATTTTTTACGCATTCTAAATTGAACGACATCATAAAATTACTATGCTCTGCTAGGAAAAGCTTTACGGGTTTCAATATCAGGAAGCCCAATAATGGAAAGCATGACTTGTTTTAGAATCTGTGTAGTGTTATATAAAGTTCCTCGCTTCAAAGAAAACATTCCCCGCAAATTGACTCACCTGATTTACGTCACCGTTAATTGATTTTGTGTCTCATCCCAAATATCTATGACAGCGCCGCAGGACACAAAAAGCTTTTAAAAACTTATAAGCGTTACCTTCAACGTTCTTTCCTTTTTATGTGAAAAAGCATGGTAAACCTCAATTTTTTACTGTCGTGCAGGATGCGAAAGTTTTAAAACGCTCCCACAGGGATATTCCCTATTATTAGAATGTGAGAATACAGCGCTGTAAAAACCGGGCAAGCAGGTCTAGCGATAACACACGCTCTAACCGTTAGACCGCGTGCTCGAGTCTCGCAGAGCTGCACGAGGTATATTAGGTATGTCCAAAGATAACTCATGCAGAACATCGCTTCCCCCCGTCTCCAGACATGGCAGAGAAAGCTAGTGGTTACACATAGAGTGGTAGGTACCGGGTGTGCCGTTTGTAAGTAAACATAAACAGATTGTCAGCTTCGCAACGCGATACAAACCTTTATGTTTCCCTGTGTCGCCGCCCTCAAATCAAAATAAATATGAACAGGTGCAATTCTAAAAGAAGAATCAAGTTTGCTTTACACTTTTTCCCATTAGCTACTTCTTCTTTCACCACATTTAACATTAGCTGCACTAGCGATTTCCTTGACATAATTGGTTACTTTTAAGCGGAAAGTGTGTGTATGTGAACGTAAATTATTGACTCCTGGTTTTAACGTATTAAGTTCATAGCAATCATTACTCCACATCTTATCTTTAAAATTCGCTAAGTTTTGAACATAATACTTATATAAGACACGTGAAAGAAATAGTTTATTAACAACTATTTTAGGATTTATAGCTTGCCATTTTACCACGAGTTCAAACCTATTTAACATAAAAATGAGGCAGCCGCCAATTCAAAAAGTCCAATTTTTCTACTCTGTTTTACTCAAGATTTTCAGGGCTTCCTTTAGCGTTTATAGCATTTTAGTTTACTGCAAATGGAATTACTTGCTCTACAAAATTGTAGAACTTAAAATGTCCAAAACAAAGAGCTTGGGAATTATATTGCCAATGAGTCAATTTTCCAAATTGCGATTATTTACATCATACCATACGTTTGGCGCCACATACATTTGTGAGGAAAGCTTTTTTAAATGAATTATATTACAAAGCAGCATCTCGTTGGATTACCAGAACATCATCTGCTGCATACATTAAAGCTCTGTGTATCATCTTTGCCAGCAGATATTGATGGATTCGTCGAAATAAAACATGTTGCCAACGTCACAAAAACAGCAATAACAATAAATTAGGATGAGTAAGATGCGCGATGGTGCAGCGGTAACGCGGCGACTCGCATTCGGTGTGTGCCGGGTTCGAGTCACGGCAACCACCCACTCTGATTCATGGATTTTTCGTACTTTCCTCGGATCGATAAGCGAATGCTTGGAGTGAATGGATTTTGAATAACCAAAAACCCAAACAAAAACTTACTACACCAAAATGCCGATCCCTTTAAAACACACAATTTATGTCAATCATATTTTTATTGTGCAGCTAACCACTCTCAAGATATTGCTTGTTATAGGTTTAAATTTTCCAATATTTATATTTTTCTCAAATGAGTAATTAAATAATAAACTTCATATTTCTATTAGAAAAATAAAGAATTATAAAATGGCAGTTAAATAATTTGTTTCTCCTAAACTAAAATTGAAGAAAACTGCTGCAGAGGAGAGAAGTAAGAGGAAGGAGGGTCCAGCTTATGTGTCTGAAGGGTATTAGACTGTTTGAATGTATGCAACTTAGACGGAAAATGTTTTGAATTTTAAAACCTCATTTACTCGTTCACAGTTTTTCAACATTTTTTGCCATTCAAAATGTTCCACATGATGCAGGTTTTATTCAAGCTATCTTAAAGTTTTAGGATAGATTCTTAACAAGCAAACAAAGGTTCCTATGATATAATTTTTTAAAATTCCTAATATTGTTGTAAATATTGGTTTATAAAGTCTATGTTGTTATAACATTTCTTGAATTGTTGTCTGCTTCTTGCTTTAATATTTTTACCTCTTGAATTAATTGTGGTACAATAAATTCATATGATAGTTCTGTTCCTGATACTGAAATGTACATTTTGAAAAATAAAAAAAATTAAATTTTTCATCATTTTCATCGTGTGCAGCGATTTTAATTTGGCGCCAAATTTTTAATTTAAAAATTAATAACTCAGAAACTACTTATCCATAAACCAAACTTTAAATCATATAACTACTGTACAACATAAATTAATGTTCAACATTTCAGGCTGATTAATTGAAAACTGTTGGATTTAGGAATTTCACAGATGCGTTATCTTAAGAACATGTATGATTGATGATTATAGCACAGATGTAACATTATGTAAATATGTCACAGGGCAAATTTCATCAATCTTGATCTAATAGTTTGGAGGTTATGGTCCAATTTGTTAATATTTCAGTCACGTCACTAAAAAGCACCTTGCGACAAAAAAGTTAAAATTTTGATGTAATATTTTAAACCGAGGTTCACAATACATCCGCTTTCTGAAGTTGCCCTAGGTTTCTCTGTCTCCTTTGTTTTCAGCTCCAAAATTTTTCAAAGTTATGAAGGATTTTTTTTGTCATAAAAATATAATTCTTGTGTTTGAAAATTGAAAACATGTACTTATATATACATCTCGTTGGATTACCAGAACATCATCTGCTGCATACATTAAAGCTCTGTGTATCATCTTTGCCAGCAGATATTGATGGATTCGTCGAAATAAAACATGTTGCCAACGTCACAAAAACAGCAATAACAATAAATTAGGATGAGTAAGATGCGCGATGGTGCAGCGGTAACGCGGCGACTCGCATTCGGTGTGTGCCGGGTTCGAGTCACGGCAACCACCCACTCTGATTCATGTATTTTTCGTACTTTCCTCGGATCGATAAGCGAATGCTTGGAGTGAATGGATTTTGAATAACCAAAAACCCAAACAAAAACTTACTACACCAAAATGCCGATCCCTTTAAAACACACAATTTATATCAATCATATTTTTAATGTGCAGCTAACCACTCTCAAGATGTTGCTTGTTATAGGTTTAAATTTTCCAATGTTTATATTTTTCTCAAATGGGAATCCGTTATTCATAAGTTTTCACCTTGTGAAACAAAGAAAACGGAATTTCACCACCATCATATCGTGACCTGCTTTTAAAAGATTTCACTGTCACTTTAGCTTATCGTATTTTCTTTTACCTTCTCTACAAGAAAATAATATCGTAATAAAATCATATTGGCAATGTTTATCTTGATAATCACGAAGTAAAGAGAAAAACAAGCTATTGTAAGAATAGTTAGGTAGAGAACGTTATGTGAATATAACCACATCAGATTTTTTGTGTCAGTTTAATGAAAAATTACAAAAAATCCATTTTTTATTTTAATTCCATGAAATAATTTAAACATTCCTGATTACAAAAAAGGTGTAATTGGCCACCAGGCACCATTTTTCAATGACTTAAGTCACTGGAGCGACAGCAAACATTAGAGCAGAAACTCAAGCTTCAGTTCGACGAGATCTAATTCGCATCATGCAAAATAAAAGACGAAGCTATACAGAAGCTGAGTAGCAATGACAGAAAAGACGGCGGCAGAGGAGATGAAAAGGAAAGTTAGGTACAGCCTACCAACCTGGTGGATTCTTATTCATTCCAATCATTCTTTGTTTTCTCGCTATTGATGATATTTTCAGCATTTTTCTTCCTGTAAAATGCTCCTTGTGGGGCAGTTTTTCTGTTACACAAATAAAATTTACTGCACATATTTGCAGAGGTACAACAAATAAGAATTGTCCTAGGTTTTACTTTCAGATATATATATATAAGTACATGTTTTCAATTTTCAAACACAAGAATTATATTTTTATGACAAAAAAAATTCTTCATAACTTTGAAAAATTTTGGAGCTGAAAACAAAGGAGACAGAGAAACCTAGGGCAACTTCAGAAAGCGGATGTATTGTGAACCTCGGTTTAAAATATTAAATCAAAATTTTAACTTTTTTGTCGCAAGGTGCTTTTTAGTGACGTGACTGAAATATTAACAAATTTGACCATAACCTCCAAACTATTAGATCAAGATTGATGAAATTTGCCCTGTGACATATTTACATAATGTTACATCTGTGCTATAATCATCAATCATACATGTTCTTAAGATAACGCATCTGTGAAATTCCTAAATCCAACAGTTTTCAACTAATCAGCCTGAAATGTTGAACATTAATTTATGTTGTACAGTAGTTATATGATTTAAAGTTTGGTTTATGGATAAGTAGTTTCTGAGTTATTAATTTTTAAATTAAAAATTTGGCACCAAATTCAAATCGCTGCACACGATGAAAATGATGAAAAATTTAATTTTTTTATTTTTCAAAATGTACATTTCAGTATCAGGAACAGAACTATCATATGAATTTATTGTACCACAATTAATTCAAGAGGTAAAAATATTAAAGCAAGAAGCAGACAACAATTCAAGAAATGTTATAATAACATAGACTTTATAAACCAATATTTACAACAATATTAGGAATTTTAAAAAAATTATATCATAGGAACCTTTGTTTGCTTGTTAAGAATCTATCCTAAAACTTTAAGATAGCTTGAATAAAACCTGCATCATGTGGAACATTTTGAATGGCAAAAAATGTTGAAAAACTGTGAACGAGTAAATGAGGTTTTAAAATTCAAAACATTTTCCGTCTAAGTTGCATACATTCAAACAGTCTAATACCCTTCAGACACATAAGCTGGACCCTCCTTCCTCTTACTTCTCTCCTCTGCAGCAGTTTTCTTCAATTTTAGTTTAGGAGAAACAAATTATTTAACTGTCATTTTATAATTCTTTATTTTTCTAATAGAAATATGAAGTTTATTATTTAATTACTCAAGCACTGGTGATATTAGAAAAAAATCATCTCATCAATTTTCTTTTGTACTATTTTTAATCAAGCATAAAAATGTCAAGATACTGTTTCGAAAACTGCATCTTGTGGAACAGTTTAAAATTTTGAAAACTGTTTCTTTGTAAGTATTAGAATGTCATAATCTCCTGCAGAATTGTTTAAACCAAGAAAATCTGTCAACTCTCATGGACTGATTACACAAATTCCCTAGGAATATATAAAGCAAAGAAAAACGGCAAGTCATTTGGTCCGAGTCAAGCTGCACTCCTCTGCCAAACGGTCTCTATTTCACGGCCGGAAATATGCTGTTGGCGGGGTGCGGGGAGGCCCGCCGGGTGCTGTATCTCGCCTGTGGTTTAGGATGGGGAGGGCCCAGGTTAAATAATCGGTGGTACGGCATGCCTGGATGATGACGGGGCAGGTAGAAGCACTCGGTGTGAGACCTGTTTTGTACATTTTAAAACATATTACTATACTCACTTTTTTTTTTTTAGTTATTAGTGCAAATTATTGTATTTTTAACTTAAAATAGACACATTTAAGGCCAAATGTTATTGGTCAAAACCAAATAAGGGATTTTTTACCAATTTTTCACCATAGTGAACAGGTTAAAGCACCACACCCACTTAAAGGCATCCATTTAAATCGTCACGTGATACTGTTTAAAGCGCCGCATGGTAATAAAAATAACAGGAAATTGAACTACAAGCATTACATTATTTAATTCGGCAAAAAAACATTTTTTTCATTTTTTGTACTTTGTGATTCAAGTTTCACAGATGCGTTACCTTAAGGGGACGGGTGGGTTTCAAATCTAACTTCTAGAATTTTAAAGCTGGGAACTTAAGTTTTCGTACATATATGCTATATGACATATAAACCGATTGGAGTTTAAACCCTTTAGCTTTAATAGGCTTTTGTTATTAATGCTTTTGTGCTTGAAAACCAGTTTTTGAAATCCTATCTTCTCCTGAAATGTTAATGCAATGAGGCCGAAAATATTGCTGAATATTCTAGAAATTGTAGTTAATAAAATTAAGCATCAGATTTTTGATATCCGCTTCCTGTGCAGAATAAAAGCATATTTAATGAACTGATGTCAAAATTTTGGCGCTTTTTGCTCTCATTTCGCCTACTTTATTTTTTATTTCATGAACCATACAACATATTAGAAGACCAATAATTAGTTTTACTACTCATAGTGTCTTGAATATCTAATGTAACTTTCAGTTTCTTTGCAGAAAAATTGTAAGAAGAGATAACTTTTAATTGCAGCAAAGTGCTGAAAAGATAAAATTGGAGATATCATTTTTAGACAGTTGTTGCTAATAGTAGGTCTTTTATCAGATGTCAGTAGTGTAAAAATAGAAAACTCTGTCACTCAGAGTTATAAAATTATAACACTCCAATGTAGCTAACTTTGGTTTATACGTCCACGGCCTCATTCAAATAGGTTATGACTCTGAAAGCTCGTATCGGTCCATAAAATGGAGGATGATTTGAATATCATGAACATGGCATCTGCTGAACCAGACGAAATTATGCAAGCAGCGGAGAGAGCAAACTTACAACTGGTGCACTATCTCCGTTGTATAGAATGTTTTGGTTCTGTACGAGTAAGTCATCAAGTTGTCAGCACTGATGCTAAGCAGGGTAACAACTGGATATCGCAGACTATTAAGCATGAAATCAATGAAATTATAATATGTCTAAAAATATTGAGAACTGACTAAAAATAGTGTGTTTTATATTGCTCGTAGGATTACTGTACTCGGCCTACGGCCTCGTTTCGCAAGCTTCCTGCTCACAATATGTAAATCAATTTTTACCACTTGTATCATAAATGACTATTCAACGGTGCAGACTTTTAAAAATGAAGTATGAAAATGAATTTCGTAGGGCCACAAACCTTCGGAGGTACGTAAAACAAGATTAATAGACTTGATTTGTGAGAAAATACAAAGCACTGATCTTTTGACCGAAAATGTGACATTGACACCACTTTGCACCCTGCCGGAATGTAGAGTCCTGTAAACAGGTTCCCCTATGCCTTCTAAACTTAAAGAATTGGATCACAAATTTTATTTAATGCCTAGGAATAGACATTTTTTCATATCCTTATGCAAGTACTGAATTACAAGTCATTAATGTAAATGAGAATATTGTTTTCTCAGTCGTCGCAAATGCTCAACTGCATTTTAGCTGTCTGTGAGTTATGAAAATCATAAAATATGTACCTCTTTGAAGTGAAGAACATCCTTGCATTTATTAACCCTAAATAGATTTCTCCTCGTTCCCTTCTGTCACTGCAGACATAACTGTCATCTTGCAATTTGATGTTAATAGAAAGAATACTGAAACTTTGTCATATCATGATAATATTAATTTTTTTCCCCTTTTCAGGTAAGTGACCAGAGATACTCCTAAGATATTATCGAAAAAACACCTCTCCAATTAGGTATGTAGTTAGTGTTATTATTATTACTAATTATTATTATTATTATTATTATTATTATTATTATTATTATTATTATTATTGTTTGTAGCGATCGATCTACAGACTCGGAAGTTTAACGCACATTTCTTTTCAGTAAAATGTACAGACAAAAAAAATAGAGAAATGATAGAATTTTATAAACAATTCAGATTTTCCCAAAATACTTGGAAATACTAATATTTTCCCCCGGATTTGTTTTGCCACCCTTTGTAATGGAATCACTTGCTCCTTATTTTGAATATACACAAATGTAGTTAGTTAAACATGCAATAGTACTAAAGCTTAACTGTGCTTATAAGGTACCTTAATCGTATCCGAGTTAGATAATTCATTAGGAAAATTAAATTAAAGATTACTTACTTGGTCAGTTTACACTCCTCGTATGTATGACCTACAACTCCGCCCCCCCCTAGAATTTAACACGCCAGTGCCTAGAGTCAGAAGCCTGTCAAGGAATAGACGAACATTGAATCAGCATGAAGAAACTGGAACGGGGGATCGGCTGCAGTCAAGTATGGCAATGATTGAGAAGATGGAAGTGAAGGCAAAATGGATGGAAGGAAAGTGATGCTGATAGAGCAGTTGGTAGAGAGAGTGGCAGGAAAAAGGAGAACCCGGAGAAAACCTCACACGTCGCTTTGCCCACCACTAAACCCACTTGCGGTTATCTGAGATTGAATCCAGGTCACCTAAATGAGAGCGAGTGGTCTAACCACTCGTCCACGAGATGATAAAATGCCGAAGAGGTTTATAAAGTTCTATTGCATTTATTTTTGGTGATCTTACAAGCATTCATTTATATCTTAAGCGGTTATAATCTGGCTCACACAAGGATGTGTCTCGCACAAGAATACTCCTAATGTCAACATGTGGGAGGGAAGAAAGAAAGAGAGACAGATAGAGGTAGTGACACGAAACATTCTTAGGCCGTTGTTTGGTGGAGCGAGGTTCAGGGTGTTTTCTTTTATTTGCTATCGTACAATAACCGCCTATGAAGTGCAGCACTCTAAATAGTATTGTAATCACTTTTCTGTGCGAACTGATTTCGGGGAGGAAAAGTTATACAAATATTTATTTTCAGTTATCTGTATCCAGCTGTATGCTTGTGGATTCTGTAAGGAATGTTTAGAAGCATAATGATACAAGATCAAACATAAGACAACACAGTTATTCATTATTAGTACATTATTAACTTATTAACCTAGATTTAGATTACTAAGAAGCCGTTAAGTAAGTTCTACTCCAATAATACTCAGTCTCTCACGCAACAAAGCTGTCTCGAGGTGAATAACGATTAAGATGCTATTGTTTAGCATGCAGAGTCGCTTCTGATAACTAAGACATTACGTGTATGAAGTATGAATGCAGACAGCCACGAGTGAAAGCTTGTGTAAACATAAACAGATAAGCGGTATTACGTCATCATTCCCGGTGCATGCCTTGTACAGTTATGCAATACTGGAATGCAGAAGTTGAGTCTGTTACAGTGGACGGGTTCGAATCAAGTCAAAATGCAAACACCACCGCGCGTAGTCATACCATTACAAAGTAGAACATTAATACTCATTAGTGATAAAGAAAACAGCAAGTTTAACCTGTTGTGGATCGTTTAGTTTATTCCTGTTTACACACGCTGTGCTGATAGTCAGAGTGTACTGCACTACATTCCAACCTTCTCTGATCGCTCTAAACCGTGCTATGCTACACCAGCGGCCTCCCCAAATAACTGCATTCTTTCGTCAGTCAAGAAGTACGTTACCTCCTCAGAAGCCGAGAATATATGTAAGTAATTTGCAAGCAGTTGTTGTATCATCAAGGACCAATTGTGTTATATATAATCTGTCGAAATGGAACCCAACCTAGCAAGGTCTTAAGAAATGGTGAGAAGCAAATGATCGCGCATTGTTTGGGGGTACTTAAGAAGGAAACAAAGCAAAACCATTACGCTACTGCACGATAAGATTAATTATGTAACGCAAGGATTTAATAAGTTTCTGGTAGTATCTTACTCCATTTATTTCCAACAAGTTAGAGCAGCTACAGCTGTTGGTGCATAACTTGTGTGCATACTGTAGCAGCAAACACGTGTCGAGTTGAGTCCGCTCCTCTTTGGTGTTTGCATTAGAATCATTGTAGTCTGAGATAGGGTTTGGTCCGTAGATGGCAAAAAAGTGGTGGATGGGGACATCACTGCCTTGAGATGTGATGCACTTTGTCAGTCCCTGGACTTCATCTCGCGTATGATATCACGTCCATCCCTCCAGTCTAATAGGACAAGGCACTCATTGTCAACACGTGCAGATATCTATCATTCGCCTGTAAGCTGGACAGCCATGTCAGAAGTAACCACATACACACAATTTGCTTGAATATGTGAACGAGTTTGGATGTGGGTATTTCACTATAAGAGAAGGTTATATATTTCGCAACGTTCGTCATATACAGTTTAAAGGTCAGAGAAAGACATTCTTTCAGAATCACTACAATTCAAATCAACATATATATTCTGTTCTTATTGTAATATAAAAATTAAGCTGAGTGTTATTTATGCACAATCATTAATTGCTATGTTTCTCAGCGTCCCATTCAATAATGGGGTGAAATATTGCTTAATTTTGCTAATTAATTTGAAGTTCTTTTATGTGCCGTAAATATATGGCCGGCACCAACGGCTTTATTTTCCTTCCGAAGGAAGCGACGCTAAAGATTCGAGTCCCGCCTTGGGGATGGGTGTTATATGTTTGTGTATGTGTGTGTAAAAAGTAAAACAGAAATTCATTAATGATACAGTAATCAAAGTAAACAAATTGGGTGAATAAAATGTAGGGTATACAGCGTCGGAGTCCCGATCAGACTCTGGAACTGTATTAAAAAAAAAAAAAATTCGTCACCCTCCGCCGGGTTTGAACCCGCAATCTTGGGAGTCAAAGGCTAGTATGTTACCCCTAGACCACGGAGAAGGACTGGAGCTGTGAAAACATAAATGTGTGAGCTATAAATGGAAAGTATTTTATTGTTTATCCTAATACAGTTAACGTTTTGTGTCAGAATTTGGGACACTGAAATTATATATCCAGAATGTGCTGACTTTTAGGCAAATCCGGAAGCAACGCTGTCCTTCATCGCCCTGTACGTATACAACGGAGCTAAGAGTCGTTAACTCCCCGTCTCTGGAAACCAATCTTGGCATACACTAAAGTTCTAAGCGCAGGTAACTTGAGAGAGCGAGCAATGAAGTCCAAGGTCTAGTGATGACGTTTGGGCTCCCTCAGCTGCTTCTCGACTGCCAATATGCACACGAGCGAGGGCAATGTAACCCCGTACCTGCACAGCATCGTATTTTAATAGCGTTTAGCGCCCATTTTTACTACTATGGCACCGGTGTTACATAGAATGAAGCACCGATGGAATGCAATGGCGGGGGAAACCGGAAAACCCGCCCCTGTACCGCTTTATCCACCACAAATCACATGTGGAATCGAGCTCGGGCCGCCTTAGTGAGAGGCAAGTGGTCTAACCACTCGACCACGGCGCGGCCACACAGCATCGTTATAAACAGTACTAGGCAGATAAGTGTTCTTTGGTTTTAAGAGAGAAATGCGTGTTAAAAAGTCATTTTCGGTCAAAAATCCCAGTTTACACGTTTCGGAACTTGTGGTTCTTCGAGTTTGCAACGTAATAAACTTATTTGTTTTTTTATTTTAGCGTTTTACTGCAATCGAAAGGCATCTTCTCATACCACTTTTATGCGGAGAGGCTGAAGTTGCACTGGATATTTAAGACAGTATGGCTCATAAACATAATTATGGATGTTTGAAACATTGCCTAGACCACGAAATAAAAACTAAAGTGTATGAGTCATCCTCCGTGGCCAAATTGTAACATCCTGATCTTTGTTTTCCAAGGCCTCAGGTTCAAAGCCGGCAGAGGGCACTGGTTTTTTGTTGTTTTTTTGACGTAAAAATTCTTAGCATGGCTTCCTTCGGAGATGAAGTACGGCCGTTGGTCCCGTGTCATAGATTTATGGCACGTAAAAGAACCTTAAGCCTGATAAAGAGGACTTTGAGTAAAGCTAAGTGGTTTTTCCCGCCCAATATAGAAGGGGATGCTAAAATCCGCAGCAGTTAAAGAGTATCCATAAATTGAATTTTAAAGTACATAACATGAGAGAAAAAGAAAACTGTCATCAGCACACTAAATATGTTTTACTTTCTCTATCTCGTATTTATAACGTACATTGTAGATAGGTATTGTATTCCACCCAGAAATTCGATACCGAGATTTCATCGGAAATACTGTTTTGAGACCACTGAATCCAAAAAAATTTAGAAACACGTCATGTGTATGTGTGCGCGTTTGCGTGTGTGTATGTGTGGGTGGGAAGCATAACTCAAAAACGAAAAGTCGGTATTTAAGATCAGTATCTTACAAGGATACATGCAGATTTTCTCAAAAATGACCAACGACTTTAATTAAAATGCCATATATTTAAGATACTTTTAAGACAAACGAAATGTATACCTTGAATTTTTTGGGAATAAACTCTGAAGACCTCTCCATTCTGGATGACTTTAGTATAACTCGTAAACCGTGAGAAAAAGACTAAATCTTACTACATAAAAGTATAGATACAATATAATTAAAACACATTAATTTATATCGTATACATTTTTTGTAGAGTTAACCGTCTCCAACATGTTCTTTTTTATTGGATTCAGTTTTAAACTCTTAAACTTTTCTCAAGCGGGAAGCCAGCTTCTGTATCATCTCTTTTGTTTTACTCCCGGTATGCAAAAGAGAACCGAATTTCAATTGTTTCACCTAGCGATAGATTTTAAAGGATTTGACTATCACTTTAGCCTAGTGTATTCCCTTATTTCCCTTTTACCAACAAGGAAAAAAGTAATAAGACCAATTTCTGCTAATGTTTTTCTCGATTAACGTGACATAGATAAAAGAACAATCTTTTGTAAGGAAAGTTTGTGTGTCGAACAGACAAAGAAGGTCATGTGAATGAAACACATTAGAATTTTTTTTTTTATATTTACTAGGGGAGCATATATCCAGAATGGGATAGAACACTGAGTCAAATTTTCGGCCTCGTATTAAAAGTGTAGGAGGAGTTAGATTTTGAAAGCACACGTTTTTAAAACACAAAAATCTGATGTGAACAATTCACATGACTTTCTCTACATCCTTGTAACAAATTATTGTTAGTAGGCTTATTCTTCTATCTACTTCATATTAATCTAGATAAACATTAGCAGAAATATTACTTAGCTCCTTGTAAGTAGAAGGGAAATAAGGTAATACACTAGGCTAAACCGACAGTCAAATGTTTTAAATTCTGGTTGGTAAGGGATTGAAATCCGTTTCTTTGCGTGGCCAGAAGTTGACAAGTTCCCGCATGAGAAATGTTTAAAAATCTAATAACAAGAAATATCTCGAAAACGGTCAACTGCACGAAAAAAGAATATACATAATAATTTGCGTGTTTTAACGATATTTACAGTTTTTGTGTATTAAGTTTTTGTCCATCTGTTACGTTTACCAGTTATGCAAAATTCATCCAATGAAGTGGTCTTCCGAAGCTATTCCCAGAAAATTCGAGATATACATTTTGTTTGAAATGGAGATGACTTTAATATGTATTGCTGTAATCAAAATCGTTAGTCATTTTTGTGAAAAACAAAATTTTCGAAATTTGTCCATTTAAAGGGTAATTTGGGGTGGGGGGATTTTCTTGAAACATTTTTGTGTCACATCCTTCGAAGATACCAAGTCTAACGGTATTTTCGTTTTTTAGCTTAGCTGTCCACACACACACAAACACATACGGACCTTTTTCTAAAAATGTTTTTTTTTATTCCTAAAACATATATTTCCAGTGAAATCTCGGTATCGAATTTTTGGGTGGAATACAATACCTTCCCTGTACATTATATAGGTACATAATATGTGTAGAGAAAGTAAAAAGCATTAATAACCAAAAAGTTGTTAAAGCTACACAGATGAGATATCAGTGGATTTTATACAGGTCATGTAGCATATTTAAGCTCTTAGATTTCAAAGCCATTTGCCCCTTTAATTAAACTCTAGGTCAGTTTATTAGTCACATTCTGCTTATTTGTAGTACATCGTCCAAAAATATGTTCTGGCATATGGTGCATCAGTTGCCGTGTTCTGTTTACGTGCTAGCACGGAGGTTAATAGTTTGAACCGTTGGTTTACCGATATGTAATAAAGAGTTGCTCTGTTAAGTGTGGATACTTTTTTCCAAATGCTGCTGGAAAATCCTAAGCACTAACATTTGTGGTACCCTAGGAAGGGTTGCCGCCGATTACGGGAGCTGACATTTTACAGGAAGTTCGGTGAACCCCTCACCCACTGCGTGAGAGAGACTGGCCCACCGTGCTCTGGATGCAAAATGGCACGGAAGGCGTAGACATGGGGGTGCTTGTGCTGAATTACAAATGTCGCTTTATTCAACACTTTATAATAAGGGCAGTATTTTATGTGTGTCTGGCCACCCTTCCGGCTTTTGCTTACCTTGCTGCTGAACAAACCCGTGGCTTCTGATAAAACGATAATATAGCTTCACACTTCCTGCGTCATCAGACAAACAGCATTTTTAGAAAACTGCTAACCAGGCATTTTACTGTAGTGTGTGACCCAGAAAACACACATTTTAAAGGAATAAGAGAAGTAATGTCTGTCACCTAGGTAGCCCGGGTTCGCTACCAGAGGATCACAAGTGGGATTTGCGGTTGATGAAGCGGCGTCTGGAGGGTTTACTCCGGTTTCCGCCGCTATTCATTCACCAATTTCTTCATCATTCCTGTCATCCATTTCACGATATAATTCATATAATTCACTTCCTCACTTTCATACCAGGTATGGAGCTGTTCACCTATCCTGGCTTTTCTCTGATCTCGACAGACATCTAATTCCAGTTGCTGAGTTGTAAGTCCTACATAAGAGGAGGGTAAACAGAGAAATGAAGAAAGAAGGAAGTGAATTAGGCTATAATTATATGGTTTTGGGGGAAATGGAAAGTATTAGATCTGAAAAAATTATAAAATAATAAAGTTGGCTTGTAAGTCCTACATACGAGAGTAAACAGCGGAATGAAGAAAGAAAGAAGTAAATTAGGTTACATATGGTTTAGGGGGGAAATTATGAAAGTATAAAGCTGGGTTTTAAATCCTACATACGAGGAGAGTAAACAGAGAAATGAAGAAAGAAAGAAATAAAGAAAGAAAAAAATGAAAGAAAATATTGGAGCTGAAAGAATTATAAAAAAATAAAAGAGAACACCGTTTCTATAAAGTTGTTATAGCCTTGAACAAAATAAATGTTTATAGTTTTATTTCTTATTTACAAGAATGTTTGTAGCCTCGTAACACACTTTCCTTTTTGCCAGAAGTTAAAGAGAAGAGAACTGTTAAAGGGGATATTTTAAAATTTTGGCAAGTTATTATAAAGAACATTTGATGGACATTAACTCCTATACCACGATTGTATGGCTTGAAACGCGGCCCCTGCCCCAGGAAAAGTGATTCTTGCTACTGGATGATAAAAGTGAATTATTTTATAGGTTTACAGAGGTTTCGTTTGGATACGTGGCCATATTACGGAGAATTATTTGCCTTGCACAATTTCTAACCGGTTTTATTTCCTTACCACTTTTCCTTCTCTCTGTGTGCCAGTTAATGAATTTTTGGTTAGAGATTGGCACGTTGTGAAGCCATGTGTGTTTAGGTGTTACTGCTGTTACGAAGCCAAAAGGTCCCTAAAAATCATCTATATCGGATAGCCCAGATAACTGTATTTGGCGATGTGTAGACTTCCCTTGGTGCGTTAAAAGAGTTGCAGAACACAACGGGGATGTTTCAAGTTAAACCCCGGTAGTGGGAAACTGACGAAAGCGACCTTCCTTTTACCCTTCTCAATGAACCGATCCACTTACCGTCTCCTTTGATAGCAAGAGGGGTAAAACGAAGGCCACTCTTGCCAGTTCTGCACCAGCCGATTTTAACTTGAAACAACCCCGCTGAGTTCTGCAACTCCTTTAACCCAGAAAGGAATATCTACACATGTCAAATACGGGGCAGTTGGGCTACCTGGTAGAGAAGCCTGGCAGCGATATATAGACAAGCTCCCTGATGTTCTGTACCACACAGAGCAACAGCTAGTAACCTTGTGAGTAGATTTAGAGAAACATGATGTGTTGATAAGTCGAAAATAAATCGCCACGATCGACTAAATAGGAGAAACGTTAGAACGAAGTCCAGAAAAGTTTCTGAGGTAGCTTGCACAAGAATCAATTCGGCTTGGAATACCACTAAACTTTTAAAACGAGAACCCTATAGGATAACTGTATTTCAGGAATTCAACCACCCGACTTTGAGAGTTGTTGGATAATGTTAATTATCCCTTTGTAGACGCACGTTTAAGATTCTTTTACATGGCCATGAAGATTCATGAAGTATTTATGAAAATTTTCTTTAAAGGTGTTGAAGATATTTGGTGGCACAAGGATACCATTTCCAAGTGTTCTGTGACGAAGGTATGTGTTTATTTACGGAGCGTTCAAATCTTTTGCGAGTCCCCATGACCGCGCTCGCTTAAGTGCCTCACTTTGGTGCTTCGTGGCGTAGGGATCGTGGGTTCGGGTCTCGCCTTGGGCATGGGTCTTGTGCGTTTGTAAATGTGTATATCTGTGTGTATTAAAAGCAAAAATTAAAACGGCAATCAAATAAAAAAGCAAAGGAAATGTTGGTAAAATGGAAAAAAGAAGAAAAAGTAAAAGGAATACAAGACAAGACTCCGGAATTGTATTATTTAAAAAAAAAAAAAAAAAAAAAGTCACGCTTGCTCTGGCCAGCGGGAAAAATCCCAACCAAAGTGTAACTGCGCTTAAGAAACGTCCGGACCGATAGGGGTCCGGTCAGTGCTTAGTTCTGGTTGAAGTGATGGCAACAAAACACGTGTTTGCGCAGGCGCTGTGTTATCAGTCGTAGCTTTGTAGTGTAACGTGTATGCTTGTGTTAGAAGACGTGCTAGCATCTGCGCTTCTTTGGAAACCCGTTTACAGTGTGTCTGCTGTGAGTGCATTTAATTATAAAGTTATATAGATAATTGCAATATCGACTGGAAAATATAATCTACAACACCTAATATTTATGGACGATACTTATCTCAAAATAAATTCATTCCGACAGGATATAGACAATTTGCAAACAGATTTTCTGGCCTTCAAGCCCCAAATAGAGGTACAATTAGAAATATTTCCAACAGATTTAAACAAAGGGGGGTCGTTCAACTCTAAAATTCGCATTTGTAGAGACACTAGATTATAAAGATGTTAGTACTAAAATTTGCCATGTCCTTTTAGAATAAATGATTATTTGAGCTAATTAGTTAAGCAATCGTACACTCCATTCTTAGAATTTCAGACAGGACACTGGCGATTTTGCATGCATATTTTCATAAAAATTAAAGCAAAACTGAAATGCAAGCAATGAATTTCACGCACAAAAATGTAAAACTGAGGGGGAAAAGCATAGACACAGGAGAAGTAGGTTTAAAACGTGGCGCAATGGTGTTTTAAACATGTCGCTGGGCTTCTAAAATGGCGAATCATGACAAATGATTGGTGGAAATGATTCGCAGGTATCTATGGAATATCTATACGATATAATTAAACATATAACACGTTGCCAGATTCACCTATAAACTCAGTCACAGTGTCTCTTAAGAGATTATCAATATCCAATCCAATGACTTCCGGTGCCAGGCTTCCTAAGGCCATTCCCGTTAAACTTGTTGTCCATTTGTTATATTTATTGGATCCTTACATGAATTATACAGAAGGTGAATAAGTGCAAATAATTTAATATTTAGTAGAGAACAATACATATAATACATACGTGTATCTCATTTTGTCCGCGTACCAATAGTATTGTTATAAATCAGGCATAAATTTCAGAGTCTATATATTTTGAACGACTCTACGTTTTGTTTGCCCTGTGTTTACACAGTGACGCAACTGCCAGATCCTGTGTTTAGTAAAACTCGCACACAGCCGACCCGCATTCATTGGAGTCACTGTGAGGAAACGAGGGACCGAATCAATCAGAAATTTTCTATTAAGCAATGCATGGCTTTACATATGCTGATATTCATTTTAAGCCGCAATTCTGAATCTGCTAATACTGCGAGGAATCCAGAAGACGACATTCACTGCAGTGTGTGTGACACAGGTTCTCTTAATTCCCAATTTGAAGTTTGTTATGTTTTGAGGTTTAATTAAAATAAATGTATTTTAATTTAAACACAATCACCTTTGAAAGAGCAATTAAGTTGATTTTGTGGTTTAAAGAAGGAGGTCCAAATGCTACATGCTTGTGTTATGTATTTGATCATTAAAATCAGATTTTAATAAAACATAATAATGTCATTGTGGTCAATATTTTTCAGTTGAACTCTGAATATACTGTGACTACTAACCTGATAATATTGTATGAAAAAAGTATGGTTACGTAGGTTGAAGTTTCAGTGCGATAGGTGTTCTTTCCTCACATCACAGCACCGATACTCGGACAAGGAAAATGGCAGGGTCAGCCGTGTGACCTGTTACTTAAACAATCACCGAACTTCTGAGATAAGGAATAATAGTCATTCTAAAAACACCGTGAACTGTTCCACATGAACATAACTTCTCATTACATCGTTTTCAAAGGCTGATAAAAATGTGTCCACTTATTCACCTCTCACGCTGCATATAGTCATTTAAAATATCAACGCCCCTTTGAAGTTTATGCTTTGCAGTCCATGTATGACCAGAAAAATACAAGCTGCAGCAGTAAAGTTTCTTTGACTTCATCACCTCACGTCCATGTGACCAACAGCACCATGTGTATTGTGGTTCACAATTCATAAACCCAATGGATATGAAAAATCTAATATTTTTTGTTATAATCATGTGTCGCTATATAAGTGAACAGATAAACAATTAAAACTCTCACTCGTAATATTCTCATCGTCGGGCAGGAAGTGATGAATGAATGATTTTGAAGTGAATTTCTCTCTTCCCTGTATATGTGAAATGGATCAAATACCCAATTTGTCACCAAGTAGTTCTCAGTTCATGCCCTCTCTTTTCTGTAACTGCCAGTTATTCTAATAAGTTTTGCGAATTTCTATGTTTAAGTCAGCAACAAGTAACCGGAGGGTGTTACAGCTGATAAAGTGGTAGTTCCACCGAGAGATTAAGGGTGCTCTCTTCCTCTTAGAACTTAGCCAGATCAATTGCTTGTAACGTATCAGATGGGAAAAAAAATTTGATGCATAATAAATAAAAGGGAAAGGCACACATTAACTACAAAGATCAAGATACAGTCAGCTGCTGTATATATCTGACTTTCCAGCTAGGAGCCAGAACAAAAAGAGACTTGATCGCTGACGTCACAAAGCATTTATTTGGCTGACACTTTCCTACCTCATCCGGAAGGTATTGTGATAAATTTGCACCTGGTGGTGATGAGGTGACTCCAGTTTCTTGTGGAGTTGCTGTAAGATAGTACAAGAACAACAAACTTGTTTTGTAATTAGCAGTGGAAGTATTGCTAGTTCATCATAGAGGGTCATCTGGAAATTGACAGACGATTTGGCATAACTAAACAATAATGAAATTTATCAGCACAAAACTTTATTTACAGAGTTACAGCACCTTACTCTATTTTCTAATTAATTTTCATTGCTATCAAGGTATTTACTGTTCCGTGGTACCAGTCTTTTAATGCGGATGTTATATTTTTCCACCGCTAAAGATATGAGCTAAGATGTCACTGTCACTTTGAGGTCTTCATCGTTTGGGAAATCGTTCCCATCCAAAAAATAGAGTTGGTGTCCAAAGTGAAACACCGGTTTTTCTTAATTCTTTTATCAACATTTGCTTTCATATCTTCCGTAACGATTGATGAACTTTCACTCTGGTCTTTATCTTACACTCTGGTTCTTCCTTGATTACTCGAAAAATATGCGCCATTTCCTCACTGAATATTCGTTTATTACATTATCACCACACACTTGCGTTACTTGCTTATAAAATTCGATTTTCCGAACATGTTGTTAATAAAAAAAAAGTTCGTTGGAGGTAAAACAGTATAACATCATCATTGAAAAACTGGTACTACGTGACAATAAATGTCTTGATAGAATGGAGATTGCGTAGACAAATAGAGTAAGGTACTGTAATTTTGTAAATAAAGTTTTGTGTTGATATCCTTCGTTATCATTTAGTCGCGCCAAATCGTCTGTCACTTTCTGGATGACCCTATTAGGATTAGGAGTAGACAGGTGAGGGGCATCCAGTAATTGAAACATGGCACCACACGTAGGATACAGTCGGCTCTTTGTGCTTCCAACGTGACCCCTGATAGAAAAGGATGAAGCGGAAACACGAATGGTGACCATATCCAGACGACGATGGGTGCTAGCAACGATGGGGTCCTTAACGATTCCAACATGACACAAATCCTGAGGCTAATTTGGATGCCTTATGCACCAGCATGAAATAATAAATTCTGTAAGATTAAAAAAAAAAGTACTTGATATAAATAATTCACGCTCAGTTGAAATGCAGTAAATATTATGCATGTAGGTATGTATCTGACTTGCAGATTTTGTCCCTGCTTTTTGAAAAAGTGTGTTAAAAAGATGCCGCATGGTGCTTTTAAATTGTGACAATGACCACTGTTTTTCAATATCTCGTTCAAGTCCTAATAAAAGTTCAGTAATTTGTGGCTGACCATGTGCAGATGCATAATTCTGCAATTCCTTTATGCACTTGAAAGCTCTTATGGGTAGATTTTCTGGAACGACAGTCAATTCATGTTCATCTGAAGATATTTCATCTTTCTTGTGTTCGGTTGATTAAACAGTCCCTGAATGCTCAACTTTGATCACACAAAAGAACAAAGTTGGGTGCAGTTCCGCGAATTAGCAGTACCAGTTTACATTTGCAAAAAAAAAAAAAAAAAAAAAACTCATTAAACTGTAGTAGAGCATAATAAGGGTAAATGTCTATCTCAGGTTTAGCCATAGCAAGCTGAAAAAGGAATAGATGAATAGTTCCAGGAATGTAGGAACAGTAGAAGGTTGTCGAAAACAACCCTTCTCATTAAACTGAGTAAAATATGGTTACAAAGCACAAACGGTTGTATATAATTTAAATCTAACAGGTACATAATCGCAGAAATATATAAAGACTTGTCTAAGGTAAAACTATAGCGGGTGTCCATCTTCCACAATTCAAGATTGTCCAACATACTACCTGTCTGACGAAAGAATGCACTTGTTTGGGAAGGTCGCTTGTAACATTGGCATGGTTTAGAACGGTCAGAGAAGACTGGAATAAGTGCAGTACAGTCTGACCAACAAAAATCAGCACAGCGTACGTAAATATGAATAAACTAAACGATCCACAAAAGGTTAAACTTACTGTTTTCTTTGTCACTAATGAATATTAATTTTCTACTTTGTGAGCGTATGACTACGCGCGGCGGTGTTTGCATTTTGACTTGATTTGAACACATCCACTGTAAGAGACTCAACTGCTGCGTTCCAGTATTGTCGTACTGTACAGGTCATGCACCGGGAGTGATGACGTAACACGGCTTATCTGTTTGTGTTTACGCAAGGTTCCACTTGTGGCCGTCTGCATTCATTCTTCAGACAGGTAATACAGGGTATATTAGACACGTAAACATATAGGAGTTCGTGAGGTTTCAAGGTAATGAGGTGCCTAACATACAAGGGTGACCAAATATAGAGGTTTTACTGTATATCATTTTGCTCAACGAAGCTGTCGATTGCCAGAATCATATCAGATGAAATTTCGTCCTGCAAGAGTTCTCTTACATGCCGGCAAGTCCACTGACATGCGGCTGTCAGCATCGGTCTAGGCTGATTCTAATCCGACATCGTGGGATGAAAAGGCCAGCTCCTAACCGACTGAGCCACCTAGACTGATGTCATAGAAGGGGAATCACCCCAGCATGCGCCTTCCGATCCGGGTAACCCCGAAAAGTCGCGTGGTCAGAGTGGTCGACCCGAATGGGACCTCACAGGTTGCACCAGAGTCATGTTATTGTCAAACTGAAAAAATCACGTTTATAGGGCACAATGTGCTAATAAGGACAAAGTGGAGTTGCTGAATGAACAGGACGCCGCGTCCTGTCTTGAGGAAAGCAGAAACTGGTGTAGTGAAGCAATAAAACACTGCTGTTTGCCTTGTCTTATCTTGTACCGTTCACTTGCAAACAATGAAAATTGTTTTCTCACTTATCCTCCTTTTTAACAGTAAACAACGTTGTGTCTTTCTGAACACTTGCAGAGCTCCAGTAGCGTATTTTAACTGCGGCGTGGTTAGACCGCTCGCGTCCCACCTAGGTGACCCGGGTTCGGTCCCGATCACTCGCATGTCCTCCGGTTTCCCCCGCCACTCATTTCACCAATTGCTCAATCATAACCTTTCCTATCACCCATTTCACATGCATTTCATATCATCCGCTTCCTCACGCTCGTTCCTGGCTACGTTCCGAAAACTTGTTTCAGGTTCTCTATTCTGTGGTTTGGTTTCGTTGGCTGTCCGACAAGCTTCTGACCCCTCGGAATAGGCTTGCGAGTTAGAGGAGGTCAGATTTAAATATGGGGAGGGTAAGCCGACTACAAATAATTATTCTGGGTTGCATGGTTATTTATATATATTTTACTGTCACCATGAAGCATTTTTTAAAATATTCACATTAAATGATGATGTTGATGATGGTTGGTGTTTAAGGGCGCTCAATTACTAGGTCATTAGTGTCCTTATTCAGATTAAAAATCCAGTTTTACAATATGCGATTTTACAAATAGATCTGTAATATTGTATTTTTATATTAGATCTAATTAGAGTAGAAAAATTATTACTTTCCTTACTCACCAAACATGTTAATTTTTCGAAATTTAATAATTTATTTTTTCAAAACTGGAGTACTAGTTTTAAAAAGTATACGACCATTTTTATTGTAATCCCGAGAGTCAATATAAACATTTTGAAACAAACCAAAGAAAAATTGCATCATGTGGAGAAAAATTTTGGAAAAAGGCTTGCGAAAAAACAAAGTTTAATGCTGGGAGTGTCTATTAATAAGCATGCATGTACCCATTTATAGCTGCAGTTAATTGGTAGGTAAAGTGCGCCAAGTGGCGAGAAAGATTGTATTTTCTTAAAGCTTAGAGTTGATATTATAATGAAAATAATGCTTTAATTTGTCACAATTTTTGGTTGAATCTCACAGAGGCATCACCTTAAAAGCAGTAATGCTGGTACCATGTGGGGGGGGGGGACTAGCGCTCGCATATAGCGAGGTGAACTCGCAGATCGATTGTTCAAACCTTGTACCATGAGAAACTTTATTATTTATTAAAATTTAACGCTTTGTCGACTCAGCTGAAAAGCATCACTCAAATACTAATTATGATTACGTAATTATTAATGTACTGTAGTTTCTTTCTGAAACACGTCGAGAACACCACAAATACTAGCTTTAATAGCCTTGATCAGCCTGTAAGGTATTAATTTATTTGTAACTTTCATACTGTCGACCGCGCACCTATACTTAGGGTTACGCATAGATGAAAAATGAACGAAATCCTCGAAAAAGTAAATTTTTTCTTTCTCTAGTCAATATTTACAATGTACGTACTGGATAGAGAAGGATTTGTATTCCACCCATAAATTCGATACCGAAATTTCACCAGAAATATATGCTTTGAAATTCCCTGAGTCCAATTTTTTTTTTTTTTGAAAAACGTCCGTGTTTGTCTGTGGACAGCATAGCTCAAAAACGAAAAGTCTGTTAAATGCTAAACGTGGTGTTTAATTTCGGAATCTTCCAAGGATGTCACACGAAGATTTTCACTCCCAACTACCCTTTACATGGAGCATTTTTCGAAAATTTTGATTTTCTCAAAAATGGATCCAACGATTTTGATTAAAATACCGCATATTAAATATTTTGACATCACAAATAAAATGTATATTTTGGATTTTCTGGGAATAAACTCTGAAAAGATCTTTAATGTGATTGAGTTTCACAGCATTTTGCGTAACGGTTAAACCGCAAGAGATAGACAAAAACTTACAACACAAAAAATGTAGATTTCTTTAAGACACACAATTTATGTGACATACGTTTTTCTTCTAGAGTTGACCGTTTTCGAGACTTCGATTGTATTGCTTTCAGTTTTAAACTATTTAACTCTTCTCAAACGGGATCATGCAAAGCGAATCTAATAAGACCAATTCTACTGTTTCTCTATATTAGCATGACGTAGATAAAAGAATAATCTTTTGTAGGAAAAATGTGTTAGTGGAACAGCTAGAGAAAGTTCTGTGAATGGCACTCTTTATAGGTCTGTTATTAGGAATGGCTCACCTAGTACCATAATCTCTGTGTTGTGTGTATTACTCATCATTAGAAATAATTTTACACCAGCTTTCAAATGTGACTACAGATAGTCTTTTAAAAATTCTATGCTGTTTCTCGCTTTCTGTTTTCTCTAAGTTTAAATGCGTTCAAAATGTTCCACATTATGCAAGTTTTTATTACATTTTGTTCAAATTTTATATAGATACACATACAGCCATAAGGCTTAGAATTTTGGGAGTAATATTTCTTTATCGATTATCACTGGAGAAATATTAATTAGAATATCTAAATTACACACTAAAACTAGTGAAAAATATTGTTTTTCATAAGTTTATAATTGTTCTATCAAAAAGTAAATCACCAATAAAAACGTGTTTCCAACATATGTCCATAAATATTTCTTCAGAAGCAAAAGCAGATATTTATGTTAGCGAAGCTCTTATTTTTTCATCATGTAGACCATTTTTGTATACCACTGAAGTAACTAAATAAAAAAATGAATAGGCGGGAAACTACCCTAGATATTGTAATATGTACATATGCTTTTGCTTTTGTGTATTACTTACGGTGTAAATGCTCATAAATATAGAATTTAGACATATCACCTTAGTAGCGTTAATGTAGCATAGCCACATAACAGCTTCAGAGGTTAAGTTAATAGATTTAAATGGTGTAATAGAGGCTTGTATTTGGGAGAGCGCGGCTTCTATCCAGTCTCAAGCCAAAATAGTAGAAAATAATCTGATGTGTTCCATTCACATGACTTTCTCTAGCTGTTGCACAAACAACTTTTCTTTACAAAAGATTCTTTTATCTACGACATGTTAATCAAGATAAACATTAGCAGAAATTGTCTTATTACTTGTTTCCTTCCCGGTTTAGGGTGTTCTCATAGGTCCCCACCCCTGGAGACAGCGGCCGCATCACCACCTCGACGCCGAGGACAGTATTTTCAGTGCCCATGTATGCTGGCGCCATCTGCCAGCGGTGCCACACACCATGTGTCTAGAAGAGTACCTGAAAGATTATAAGGGAATGACAGGAAAGGGAAATAATGAAAAGGGATTCGTTTAGAATAAACACCCCAGTATTCACCTAAGTGACAATGTGGACCACGAAAAAACCCGTCCGAGTACGCTGTAGACGGGGATCGAACTCGCAACCTCCCGAATGCGTATTGCAAACGTTTCCGTGGCACAGCCTTGCTCGGTAAACTAAGGAAACTAACTTCTGGTAGCATTTTCTCATACATATTTTGTTCTCTGTGAAGAAAATGGAAGAAAATTCACATTTAAATTTTGAAATGTTTATAAAATGGTTAAATATTTTAAAGACTAATTAAGCATTAAGTATTAGATTCATACAGAATGGCTCAATTTCCCCAACTCTGTTTTTACTTTCTCTAGGCCGTTTTTACAATGTACATATTGGATTCGATATCAAGATTTCACCGGAAATATATCTATTGAGGTCCCCTGAACTCGATAAACACATTTTCAGAAAAAGGTCCGTGTGTGTATCTGTGAATAGCATAGCTCATAAACGAAAATACCGTTAAATACCAAACTTGGAATTTATCTTTAGTATCATCCAGGGATGCGACAGGTAATTTTTCAAGAAAATCCCCCCACTCTAAACTACACTTTGCATGAAAAGTTTTCTGACATTTTTGGTTTTCTCATAAATGGCCCTAACGATTTTGATTGAAATGCCAAATATCAAAGATATTAATATCACAAGTAAAATGCATATCTTGGATTTTCTGGGAATAGCCTCTGAAGACCTCATTATTCTGAATGAACTTTTCAGAATTTTGCATAACTGGTAAATCGTAAGAGATGCACAAAAACGTACTGCACAGAAAATATAGATCGCGTTAAAACACTCAATTTATGCAATAAACGTTTCCTTTATGAAGATCACCATTCCCATGCAGTTCTTGTTATCGGTTTGCATTTTAAATTGCAAGTTGCCTTTCGTTTCATCTTTCTCGTTTTACTGCTGATCATGCAATGCGTACTGAACATATATGGTTTCACAAAATCACCACCTTTTAAAAGATTTGACTGTCGCTTTAGACGAGTGTCCTCTCTTATTTCCCTTCTGCTTACAAAGACCAATTCTGCTGATTTTTTATCTCAATTACCATGATAAAGATAAAAGAATAATACTTTGTAAGAATAATTTGTGTATGGAACAGCTAGAGAAAGTCATATGAATAAAACAAATAAGATTTTTTCTATTTATCTAAAAGATATCTGTAAAAGTAAATAGTATTTTTCAGAGAAGCTGCGAAATATATAATTGTGCAACTTAAACCTAAATATAAGCTTATATAATGGCTACAGTGTTTTTTTCTCTCTTTGTGGGGCGCGTGTGTAATGTTCGTAGTAATGAAAGTATTGTATTCCATTCCAAAAATTTAATACCGAGATTTGACCGGAAACTCTTGTTTGAGTTCCCCTGAAATCTTGAAAAGCACTTTTAGAAAAAAACCCGTCGTATGTGTGTCTGTCTGTCTGAGCGCGTGTGTGTGTCTGTGGCAGCATAACTAAAAAAAAAAAAAGCAGTCCCTTTAATACCAAACTATGTATTTAAGTTTAGTATCTCCCAAGGATGACGAAATGAAGATTTTCAAGAAAATCCCCCATTCCAAACTACTTTTTCATAGGATAAATTTAAAAAAATTGGATTTTCTCAAAAATGGCTCTAACAGTGTTGCTAAAAAGTATATAAAGGTATTTACATGATAATAAAATATATATATATATATATATATATATATATATATACTGAATTCCCCTAAACTCTTGGAAGAAATAAAACACCTTGCATTTTTTGCCCGAAGCAGTACAAAAAACTGTTCCTCCCATTCGTCCTTAAATGTACATACAAGTTTCCTTGGATTCTTATTACGATTTGGAGCAGCCATTTCACTACGACAGACAGTCCACAGCTGCACGTCTCAGGGAAGGGGTGAATGGACGGTAACGTTACGTCATATCCCACACCGTCCTCCCCTCATTCAGGGGCTGTATTTGCGAGTACAGTTTTGGAGACCTATGGCCTAAGTGTTTACATGGGCTTACAGATAATTGCAATTAACCATTCGATGAAATGATATGGAGAGACTTAGGTATTTGCGCTCACAACATTGAAGTTGGGTGTTATGGATGCCGCTCCCGTTTCAGTTGGGGCAACTGAGTTGAAATGACGCTTCTGAGAAGAATGCAGATTGTTGTTGGTAAATTCGCTGAAGCAGACTTGGAACGCCTTCACCGAGTGCCTAGCTTTGGTGTTTCGTAGCGCAGGGTATCAAGGTTCGAATCCCGCTTTGGATAGGGGTGTTTGTGTTCTTGTATAGTGGGTACGTGTATCTGTAAATAAAAATGTCAAGCCAGTGGGAAAACAACAGAAACGTAAGGAAAACAGAAAAAGAAAGGAAAAAAATGGCAGAAACGAAAATAGAGAAGAAAAATAAAAAAAGAAAAGAAAACACTGATGTAAAATCCAAAGCACATCTCAACAAAACAATAATGAAGGTACCTCGTTTGCAGAAAAAATGATTAAAGAGGGTAAAAGTCTTCAAAAAGAGAATTAAACTGGTAGAGTGAGCTTTAAAACTGACAGATATGAATACTTTTCAGATATGTATTAAATGTGAATGTTTGTTGCTCGTTTACTTAAAACCAAACATTGTGACACCTTGTTTCATTTCAACCAAAGAAGTATATTGTAAAAATATCGTTAGAACTTGGTTCTTATGTCAAATTTTAAGAAAATAAATAAATAGTGTTTTGAAGCAAAATAACTTACATTTACATAAAGCTTTGTGCGTTGAAGGGAAATTAAGTATTTTTTTCCGTTATTTATTAACAATTTTGAAGAAAAGTGTAGGTGCGAGAGTAATAAATTTGCAGAAACTATTTTGCTTAAAACTATGCACCCTTAGTGGTTCAGTTTAGTAAAAAGCTAATATAGTAACATAAGTTTTGTTATAGTAGTATTTTCCAAAAATGTGAATATTTTGAATGTCCATTATTTTGGTAAATGCACAAAGTTTATTCAAAGAATGTAATTGTATAATTTTCATACCACTATCGTAATTGAAACTGGAAAAAGATGTCCAAAGTTCAGCTGTAAACTTAATTTTTTGTAAAAACATACTTGAACACTGTAATGTGCTTTGTTAAGGGGAGTCGAAATGGAATTTTCATATTTTTTCAATTTTCATTTTTAATTATATGTAACTATTTACAATCTCCCGCTCAGTTTGCTATAATTTTCATTGAGATACGCTAATTGTGAATAAATTAAGAATATTGTTAAAATAATGTTATGTAGTACTTTTTTAGAACATTTTCCTGCACTCGCTTGGTAAAACATCAATAAATTTGTAAATATTAGTGTTAGAGAAGAGATATTTTTCTTATTTTGATCGCAAAGCTCTACTTTATCTACTCGCTGCAATGGCATCCCGCTCATATTATCTCATGTGAGAGTTTCAAAGTACAGCAAAGTTGTGCTTGGAAAGTTAGGTTACTTTTTTTTTTTTTTTTTTTTTTTTTTTTTTTTTTATGTTTGAAAGAATTTCATAAGAAGTAAAATGTTCTATAAAAATGCCCCAATATCTCAGAAACTAATTAACACTAAGAGCTGGTATTTTACCACACCAAAATAGGCTTTATTTTAACAAAAAAGCTGTTGTGTGTACTGATAATTTTTTTTTTAAATTTAAAAATCATCATTTTTCAATAACATTTTAAGAGCTTTATTTAACAAATCTGATGTGATCAATTCTCGTAACTTTCCCTACATCTCTGTAACAAATTATTGTTAATAAGCTTATTCTTCTATCTATTTAATTGCTAATCGAGAATTGCTAATTAGCAAAAAACGGTTTTATTGCTTAGTTCCTTATAAGTAGAAGGGAAATAAGGGAATACATTTGGCTAAACCGACAGTCACATGTTTTAAAATGTGGCTGCTCTGGGATTGAAATCCGTTTCTTTACGTGACCAGGTGTTGACAAATTCCCATTGATAAATGAGAATAGTATAAGTATTTTAAAACTGAAACCAATAAAAAGGAATATCCCAAAAACGGTCAAATCCATGAAAAAAATGTATATAACATAAATTGTGTGTCTTAACGAGCTATACTTTTATTAAATAAGTTTTGTCTATGTCTTACGATTTACCAGTTATTCAAAATTTCGTAAAATTTATCCAGAATAAAGATGTCTTCATAGGCTGTTCCCAGAAAATTCAGGGTATGCATTTTGTTTGTCATATAAATACCTTTAGTATACGATATCGTTGGAGCTATTTTTGAGAAAATTAAAATTTTCGAAAAATATTCCATGTAAAAGGTAGTTGGGGGCGGGGAATTTTTTTGAAAATCTTGGTGTCGCAACCTTGGAAGATACTGAGCTTAAATACCAAGTTTGGTATTAAGGAGCTTTTCGTTTATGAGCTGTGCTGCCTACAAACACACACTGACAGACTAGCGGGGAATTTTTTTGAAAATCTTGGTGTCGCAACCTTGGAAGATACTGAGCTTAAATACCAAGTTTGGTATTAAGGAGCTTTTCGTTTATGAGCTGTGCTGCCTACAGACACACACTGACAGACTGGCAGACGGACACACACACATTTTTCTAATTTTTTTTTTTTTTTTTTTTGATTCATTGGGTCTCAAAACATATATTTCCGATGAAATCTCTTTACATTATGCACATAGTATGTGTAGAGAAAGTAAAAATCATACCTGTCGTTCTAATGAACAGAAGTATTCTATTTTTCATCAGTCAACAGTAAAGCTACCTGGAAAGATTTACCTTTAGTTGCTGAGGTAATGGGTCAAGCGTTTGTGACAGTGTTTAAAAAACCTCCATGTTTGATTTGTCAAACAGAAGTTAGATCTTCGTCTGTGCCTTAGAGTGTTAATTTGCGATGTTGCCCAGTGTTTGCATGTCTGTAGATAATGTGCGTTTTGTGGTCCCCTTTCATGTGCAGGTATCCAACTAATTTGGTGGTTTCGATCTCATTCTCTCGCTACAAGTTGCTTTGATGCGAAAAGGAGCCACAATCAAATTTGAAAAGTTAAAGCTGATTAGCAGGAATTGAGAAGCCGCTTTCGATTCTTCGGCCGGACTCGGCGTATTGAAGTGACGGCGACGCGTGCGCAGGCGCCGGGTAAACACATTGGCCGCGATGAAGAGCCGGGTTATACCGGAGGGGTTGGTTGTGCGCCGCTGCAGGTTGGGCGAGAAGCTGCTCTGTCGCCCTTGTTGTGTCGCAGATATCCGCTGATGTAAACCAGCAGTAGGACACGTGGATGTTCCTCTCCGAGTCACCTTATTGGTCCCGCGCACCTCGACAAGGCTCATGGACTTCCCAGAGGCGACTCACCATCAACGTCATCAGTGATGGTAAGCATTTTTTTACAAATACACGTGTTCCAGCTTTATCGAAATCAAAACCTGCGCTCCCTACAGACATTAGATAATTCAAATACCTTTTATGTATGATACTTAACTTGGTATTCACACATTGGCGCGTGGAGCACGAACTAATTGTTGCAAACATTTCTCAGACTTAGGATTTTGCACATGTGATTTACTTTATGATCATGAAAGGTCTTTGTGCAGTGATACAACGATAAAACTTCATAGATAGGTTAATTTATACACAGTAGCGGCATTATTCTGCACGCTTTTTCTTTAAATTAACTTTCAGATTACAATATTGCATCAAACTCTCATTCAAGATTATCCATATTTATAAACTATAGCCAAAAAGGGTTAGAATAATACATTATTAAACATTTTTCTTGAAACTTAATAAGCTAATTTGGCCAAACGTTTGCTAATATTTAAGTATATGTACATATGCCTTATTTTATACTACGTATAAATGTGAAAATTGGAGTTGTTACTGCATGTTATAGTAGAGCAACTCAAAATGTTGAGACCTCTATTAATTTTTGAGTGTTATGACACCTCACACAATGAACTCACTAAGCTTAAATATACAATATTTCTGCAATTTTGAACCCGCTATTGCAAGAGAGTAATAATTCACAATATTTCATATTGGACGCAGTATAAATTAAAACGTGTAATTTTCAAATACACGTTTTGCTATATTTTGCATTCAATATGAAATATGAAGGGCATTACTCTCATATAATAGGGGACTCAAAATTGGAGATATGTCACAGATTTAAGATTATGATGTTGCTGATATTGAAATGTCATAATACCTACCAAAATTACTGGATTTCCCTAAGTTTTGAGCTCCTTTGTGTAATATGAGAGCAATCATTCCAATTTTTACATTAGATGGATATAAAATAAAATGTGTGTGTGTATTTATAAAATATATGTTCAAAAGTTGGGCCAAATTAGCCTACTAAGGCCCAAATTGGTTCCAGTTTGCGGTGAAAGGTGTTATGCTAACACTTCCTGGATATAATTTGTGAGATAAGAATAATTCTGAATAAGTTTAATGCAATAACATAATCAAAGTTAATGTATCCAAAACGTGTCCAGAATTAATGCCAATATTGTACTAAGACCATTAATTTCAGTGAACATAGAGCATTTAGGTTACAAAAATATTAAGTGACAGAAGGAAGCATTCTACCCCAGAAAGTTGCTGTATGTGTGTTATACAGTACAGTGGTACACAGAACTAATAACTGGTTTGTAAGGGGCTGAATTTGAGATTCAAACGAGTTCGTGGTTAATGAAGACTCAACGTACATGGTAGCATCATAACACTTTGCTATTTGATTCAAAAAACGTAACGTGTAAAGCACATAAAACGCATAATTTTCGGAGTACCTTAAGGTGGTGTGCTTTTTATTGGCTTTGGTTTTCCTGTCTTTCCTTGTTTTAAAGTATCACCTCTTCGTAAAAATATCACAAAGTTATGTCATTTCATTAGCCTATGAAATAACTGTTTTGTATCTTTACAAATAGGTGGCACCTTTAACCAAAACTACCCCGTTTTATGGTAACAAAATCTTCGGAATCAGGTATTTAGGATAATTTATAGCGCAGCCTTCGAATTACACTGAAAGAAAACGTAAGAACCTTCTCTTTCTTTTAAACAAAAATATCTGCCTTGTTTACGTAAAAGTTAATAATTGACAAGCTTTATATTATCAGTTGACATTCGGGGTAATGTGGTTTTACAAGAAACAAATCTGTTACTTATATACTGAGTTACACTTAAACTTCTTTTCCAAATAAAAATAAAAACATTGCGCAGATACTGAACAACGGCAAAGGAAGCATATCGTAGATCACATCCAAAATGTTATATATCATGTTTCAGAGTGTGTGAGCTCGGCTTGTGCATTAAAACTGTATGGCTTTAGTGTTTGTGATGGAAAATTGTAAAACTGTGTCCATCACAAGTATAAACCCAGTTTTCCCCTTTAAACAACGCCACTTCCTGAAGTCTTATGTCAAAGTGATAGTCGATCTGGAAACGCATAAACAATCGTGAAACGCAATTTCTATTATACTATTTAGTACACAGTCGGCATTAATTGGTGAGGAAACATTGCGCAGCCCAACTTGCGTTCAACTAACACAACACGTGCGTTTTGTATGTTCGAGGTAACCACAATACTTAATTATATATTTAGGGTTTGATCAAAGCGTATATTTAACACGTATATAGAGCATAGCAGCAACGCAATGTTACAAACATAATGTGTTATATGATAACCTTAATGTGTACCACTATAGTGAGAAATGTGGAGTATCTTTTAGACTTGAAGTGACAGCAATATTAAGCACTTTTTATTAATTTTTGTTCATGCAATGAATTACTAAAAAGCACTAATCCTTAAATGTATGATTTATTGGTTTCCCTCGTATAATTACTTAAGGGTTCTGTAAAATATTTATGAAGAAGAAAATAAACTTTAGTAGGTACACAGATTTCTTTTTGTCCAACTTGCACAACTATCAGTTAAAGAATACTCTTTAAGTGCGTCAGTTCCATTTTATCCAAAAACTAGTTTGTAATAGACTATGGTTAATCTTCCACCTCAATGCAGAGTTTTAGTGAAATTTTACAAAAAAAGATTTCCTCTTTGCTTAGTCTTTTTATTTTCTTCATACACGATTACTTTCTTGACATAGGCAATATTCAAAAGACCAAAACCGTCATTTCAGTGGCCCCCATACCGTTTACGTAAATTACTTCATAACCATTTTTATGGCCTCTTTCTATTTTGAGTATCAATCACTTTTCAATATGCTCTGCTACCGCATACCTAGTATCTCTAAAACAGCTTCCGATATTGCGGCTTTAAAATCTCTTCTACAGCTATAAAGGATAAGTGGTTTTGCGTAACTAATGTTCGTATAATTAACCGAAAGCCTAATAGCACACAGAAAACCGTTGTTTTACTACTTTAGCACGTGTGTACATAGCAGGTAGAGAAGGTAATTCGATACCGAGATTTCACCGAAAATATACATTTTGAGGACCCCTGAGTATAAAAAAGGGATTTTTAGAAAAATATCCGTGTTTATGTTTCTGTGGACAGCATAACCCAAAAAATAAAAGTCAGTTAAATACCAAACTTAGTAATACCAAATTTCCAAGGCTGTGGACGACATTTTTTGGGAAACTCCCCCACCCCAAACTTCCCTCTTCATGGAACATTTTTCGAAAATGTTAATTTCCTCAAAATAGCTCCGAGTGTTTATCAAAATACCGTATGATCAAACTAATTTCATGACAGACAAACTGTAGGCGTATATCTTGCCTTTTTCGTCATAAAATAAAAAGAAGATTTATTTATTTGGTTTGCTGACGACGCTGTAAATTACTACGACCATATCAGTGTGGCCGGTGTGTCAGAATTTTAAATCGGCCTCCCTCAAGACAAAAATCGCATTTCTAAATTTATTTTCGTACGTATATGTTAGTGCGCGGCGAACCTATTGTTAGGAAAATTTTGGTACATCGGACGTAAATAATAAAGATTTCATGCTGTTAAAATATGATTCTACTTACAACGAAGAAATACCATTTTAATATTTGATTTCTATTTCAACAAGAACAAATATGTTTTCCGCATTTATGTCGTCATGTGGTTCACATACGGAACGGCCGCGCCGTGGCCGAGTGGTATTAGAACACTGACCTCTCACCTAGACAGTCCGGGTTCGATCCCAAGCGACCGCAAGTGGGATTTGGGTTGGACAAAGTGGCGCAGGGTTTCCACCGCCCTCGTATTGTACCGATGCTCCATCTACATTCCATGTATCACCAGCGGCATCGTTCTTTCATATATCATCAGAGGCATCGTCTGTGGTGCCATTTGAATAAAAGCGGCGTTAAATATGCAGCGATTAAGATGAGTCCTATTGTTATACGATAGAACGCATAACTCATACAAGTCATCAGATTGAACTGCAGATAATTTTTTTAATCTTCACCTTCTTCCTTAAGCTCCATTTTCGTCCCAGTTAGCATTTTTGTTTTTTATTAATGATAATTAAAATGTTGCTGCAGTATCTGAATAGATACCATACTCACACAAACTTAACAATGTTACCTGTCCGCTGCTTATGCGTCATTAAGAAGGGCCCCCAGAACTTTGGGGCTGAGTGCTACCGAACGTAGGACCCTTTGCCAATTACCTATCCCCAGGGAAGGAGGGATGAGAGAGCGCCCCGAAGGGTGACCAAATCCGAATGTCGATGTGTACAACCATGGATGAACTCCCTGTGGGCTCAGTTGGAACACGCGAGCCTCCCGGCGAGAGACCTGAAGCTGTAAGACGGGTGCTGACTCGGTGTAACCCGACGATGGCGCCAGAATAACGTTCTACCATCCAGCGGCAGTCCGCCAAAGACCGTCGCTTAGTATACTTCATCCCTGAAATAGATGAACAGGAAATGGTGGATGAATGGATGAAATGAACCTACCCAGTATTTCCATGGGTCACACAGGACGGCCACGGTGTCCGAAACCGCGACCTCTCGAATGTGGACCTCAGACGAACCCGCCCGATCCATCCCGCTCGATTTTAAAGTCAATACGAGCAACCTACATTTTTTTTAGATAGTTTATTTCTAATGTTAGATAAAGTTACGATAGATTTGTGATATGCGCTGATTAATATCATCATGGGACTTGTTTTGTTGCGTTGCCTGAAATTGTTAAATAAAGATGCGAATTTTACTTTATGTTTAACTCAATCCATTCAATAAGTTCGTGATTCTTATGCGTATGAGTCATGAAATACTGCATCTATTTGTTTTTAACTTATTTTGTTATTCAACTTGTTTAGTAAAACATTTATTTTCTTTTACTGTGACACTAAAACTTAAATAATGTGTTTATGTTTATTTGGCTTCATTAAGCATGTTGCTATAACATACGAAAGAGCGGTATTGAGAGTTAAACTAAGTGAATAGTCTCCCTGTAAGGTTTTAAGAAATTAAAAAAAAACGTTTATTCCTTGTTTTTCCCTTCGTTTTTCTGTTTGCTTTCCTGTGCGCATTCTTATTATAGATATACATACAGACATTTACAAGAAGACAAACACCTATGCCCAAGGCGGGACTCGAACCCGCAACCCCCTGCTAGGCACTTAAGCGAGGGGACCGGCGTGCCTCTTCATGTGATATTCCTACCCGCTTGCTTGCTGAGAAAACCGAGCGGTTTTCAAAACATCCTTGCATTTCAAAGAGCTTTTCCACAACTGCATGAAATATAGAAGTAATGTGTTTATAAAGGTTTTCAATGTTGGCGTTGACACCTATTATATATGTCTGTGACGCGTGTAACATATCTTACTTCCCGCTTAGAAAAGAATATTAGCCTATTGGATAAATTGGTATTTTCACGCAAGCCGTGTTTAGGACAGGAGTTGGATAGGTAGAGTCAGACTGAAAAATTCAATGTCATAGCCGGGATTTGAACCACGGATGTCCCGATCTCTAGCCGGCTGCTCTTCCACTGAGCTACCATGGCAGCATGCCGGCATAGACTTGGGATTTCTCAACTGACTCGTAACAATGCGGTCGCTTGGGATCGAACCCCGGCCGTCTAGGTATGTGAGATTTGTGGTGGACAAAGCGGCGCTGGGGCAGATTTTCTCCGAGTACTCCGGTTTCCCCTGCCATCGCATACCACCGGTGCTCCATCATCATTCCTGTATCATCAGTGTCACCGCCTGTGGTGCCATAAGTAGTTAAAGCGGGCATTAAACACTACCAAAAAAAAAAATAAGCAAAAACTCATATGCGTTAGCTTGGAATCGAACCCGGGACGCCAATAGGTGAGAGGCGAGTGGTCTAACCACTTGGTCACGGCTCGGCCCTTGCTACCTAGTTCCTTGTGCGTACAAGAGATATAAGCGAATATGCTAGGCTAGAGCGATGATCAAATACTTTTAGAAACTGTTGATTAGCTCATGGTACTGAAGTGATTAGGAGTAAACAAATAATAAAAATAATGTATTCCCATCTGAGAAAAGTATAAGCTTTTTTGACAATTTAAACAAATAAGAAATATTTCAATAAAAAAAGTTTAACTCTGCAAAAATTGTATTGGACATAAATTGTGTGATATAACAAGATATACATTCTTGTATATTAATATTTTTCTATCTTTTTCAGTTTACCTGTCGCAAATGTCATCCAGAATGAAAAGGGCGTCAGAGACTATTCGCAGATTCAAGATAGTTCATGTTTTTAATTCAAAATATATTTTATTTATGATATAAATATATTTAATATACGGTATTTTAATCAAAATTGTTAGAGCTATTTCTCAGAAAATCGAACATTTAAAAAAAAAAATCTTAAATGTAAAAGTTAATAGGGGGTGAGGATTTTTATTGAAAATCTTCACGTCACAATTTTGGAAGATACCAAACTTTAATACGAGTTTGGTTTTTAACAAAATTTTCGTTTCCGAGCTATGCTGTTCGCAGACACACACACACACACACACACACACACACACATTCACTCACTCTCTCACTCTCTCACTCACTTACACAGACCTTTTTATAAAATGCTCTTTTTTGTGTTAACAGTTCTCAAAACAGGTATTACGGATGAAATCTTTATATGGAATTTTTGGGTGTAATGCAAGTAGCTTACGTTTCTTAAAAACTGAATATCAAGAATAAAATAGTTCGTTTAACAGAACTTGATATTTACAAAATTTCGATGACTACACCAAACATTTAGACTATGGCAAAGCTTTCTTAATATTGTGTTATGTGTAAATTACTGAACTGAAGCAGTATAAAGTATGGGCACAAGTTAAGCAGCATAAAATGTTGTACTAATGTTTTAATTTTTACTACCAGAGAAAAACAATTTTGCTGCTACTTTTCAAAATAGAAGTGGAAAGGAGGCATCCGTAAACAACTGAAGTTTCTGTATGTAACAAACAATGAATATGGAATTCTCGTTTCACATGCGCATTGAATTGAGAATAATATAATAGTTTACATCTTCTGGCGAGATCACTTTATATTTATAATGTTTGTAAAAATGGAACACAAGAATGTATTTTGTGGCAGCATTTCCAAATAAACTTGCATGTATTTAACAGAGAGTTGTATGAAGTACTTGGAAATGTACTCAAATTATATTTAAAGTAACGGATCAAAAATAAATTGGTTAAAATCGTGTATGATCCTCGTTTTTTTCTGATTTTTCTCGTGAATTTTCCTACGACTTTATAAATTTATTTCTCCGACACATTTTCTAATGTCACACAAACTCTCGACCGTACAAAAACTCTAATTGCTAATTTTGAAAATGCCGCTTCCAAAAAAAAAATTGAAGTTTTTGCGAGTTTCCCAAAAAGTTTTAGAAATATAAACGGTGAAATAGTGAAAATCGCTCGATAACTTAAACTTTGTTATCATTTCTTGTTTATTAATGTCAAAATTCGGCGGCGCCGTGGCGAATGGTTAGACCGCTCACCACTCGCCTAGGCGACCCGGGTTCGATCCCAGATACTCCGCCATTTATTCTACGACGTGCTCCATAATCGTCTTTCCTTTCATCCGTTTCACCGTCGCTTCATATGATCCACTTCCTCATCTTCATACCAGACATCGGGCTGATCACCCATCCTGACTTCTCTCTGATCCAGGGCCTCTGCTCCTCAATGGGCGTCTGACCCCAGGCGAAGTTTTGGTTGGTGTAAGTCCTATATGCGAGGAGGGTAAACAGAGAAAGGGCAAACAAAATGAAAAAATTTAATGTTTAGAATATTTAAAAATATCCCACGATTTCTGTGTTTACTAACTTTTCCACATATGTACCTACATTGACAGGGAAAGAAGGAGAGGCAGGCAGAGAAGACCGAATCTCGTGATTCACACAACAACGCTATTTAAAAGTAAATTACAGTTTCATTTTTTTGTTCTCACCCAAAATGTTTCTTTAGCTCAGGAAATATCAGTAACATAACGGTTACAAATAAGTTTCAAACAGATCAATTTAAATCATCACGATAGAAAATATTTTCAGTTTTAGAATAAACAATTGATTACTGGCATTTTATAATAGGTTTTAAAAATCTGTTGTGTACCATTCACATGCTTTTATCTACTTGTTCTGCAAATAAACTGTCTTACAGAAGATTATAATTTTATCTACATAAGCTAATCAAGATAAACATTATCAGAAAGGGTCTTAAAACTTATTTACCTCTAAGTACAAAAAGGGAAATAAGGGAATACGCCTGGCTAAAGCGATATTCAAATCTTTTAAAAATTTGTCACCCTGTGAAACAATTGAAATTTGGTTCTCTTTAAATGGTTGGGGTAAAACAGAAGAGATTTAAAACGAAAGATGATTTCCCGTTTGAGAAGGTTTTAAGTAGTTTAAAATTGTAACTGGTAACGTCGGAAACAGCTCTTCAAAATGTGTTTGACATAAAGTGTGTGTTTTAACGATATCTAAGTTTTTGTCTATCTCTTACGGTTTACCAGCTATACAGAAGTCATCCAGAATGAAGAAGTCCTCAGAGGCTATTCCTAGAAAATTCAAGATATAAATGTTGTTGGTCGTGAAAATAATTTATACATGGTGGTATTTAAATACAATCGTTGTAGCCATTTTTGAGAAAATAAACATTTTCGGAAAACGTTCTTCGTAAAGAGTAGCTGGAGGTGGAGTTTTTGAATGCACCCTTGGACGATATTGAACTTAAATACCAAGTTTGGCATTTAGCCGACATTTCGTTTTTGAGTTATGCTGTCCACACGCATACACACTCACGGTATTCTACGTAAAAATGTTTATTATTATTATTATTATTATTATTATTATTATTATTATTATTATTATTATTATTATTATTATTATTATTATTATTATTATTATTATGAGGTTCTCAAATCACATATTTCGGTGAAATCTCGATATCGAGTTTTTGGGTGGAATACAACAGCTTCTCTGCGTACTAAGTACATAAGGTACATTATGTGATGCAGAAAACTATTACGCGACAAAGGCACTGAAAATGTGTCCGCTGTTGTTTTGTTTCAATCTCGGGCGCCATTTAGTGAAAGATGCTATGAACTCAATTGCAACACATAAGAAAACCTTAGCAGTATGTTTCACTACAACCTTTCGGTCTCTCTAAGACATACTTTGCGTTGGAAATATATGACGCTTCGAGTGACATTCTTAGGAGTTTAAGTCACTCAAATAATTGGTGATTGTTTCGGCAATTAAAGATAAGTTTCAAAATTAAACATCCTAAAAGAAGCTTAGTAAAACATTGTCTCTACGAGCTCTTATTTGTTTTGTAACTTTGAAAGCCATTCTTTTAGAAATGCATTAAAAACTATTATCAGGTTTTTGGCTATATTAATTTGGACATTTTAAAAAATACATATTTCCATAAAATATTGTCGAGAGTTTGCTTGGAACGAGGACACAGCAATAGTTATTATAAACCATAAATACAAATTTCATATAATTTAGCATAGTACTTTGATTAGAGAACAGTTAGTGCAAATTTAAACACATTAATTTGTTTATTTTGGCAGAGGTAAGGCCATTTTACCCTCTCTTTCACTCAAACAGAAGAATACGAGGGTAGAAATGAGCACGCACTAGAAATAGCACAAATATTAGAAGAACAAGAAGAAGAACAACTAGAATTAATTGAAAATATAGAGCAACTAAGTATAGGCGGTGCCACGACCAAGCGGTTAAACCGCTCGCCTCTCAACTAGGTGGCTCAGGTTCTTTTTTTTTTTTTTTTTTTTCTGATTGTGTTTAACACCCGCTTTTACTACATAGGCACCGCAAGGACTAACATTGATGATGCACCAGTGAAATGCGATGGCGGGGGAAACCGGAGAACCCGGAGAAAGGCTCGGGTTGAATTCCAGGGGATACACTAGGGATTTGTGGTGGACGAACCGGTCTCTTGGCGGTTTTTCCGGGTGCTCCGGTTTTCCCCGTCATTCATTCCATCAGTTATCCTGTCATCTATTTCACCCTCATTTCATATCATACACTTCCTCACTTTCATATCGTGCACCGCGTTGATCTCCTATCGTGGCCTCTACTCCTCAACAGGGAAGTGAATCCAGCCCCTGACTTTTAAGTCCTGGGGGAAAAATGGAAATGAAAATGTGTTTATGGACGCTGTTTAACTGCTGTGGTTCTCAGCGTTCCATTCTATACTGAGAGTGAAAGACTGCTTAATTTTGCTCAGAAGCCTCTTTATCAGGCTTGAGGTTCTTTTACAACACGAAACCTACGGCTGTACTTCCCTTCCGTAAGAAGCCATGCTGAGGATTTTTACGCCCGACCTTGTGTATATTAAGTTAGCATGGTAACCATTACACCACGGAGGGCGACTTGTCTAGGCTGCAAGCTCTACCTACTTGTAGGATAAAGAGAGAAAGGGAAACTAAGTGTAACTAATGAACACAAGAAATAACAGAAATATCAGAGCAATAATCATGAATTGAATATATATGGGGAGCATCCAGAAAGTGACAGAAGATTTGGCATAACTAAATAATAACGAAAGTTATCAACAATAAACTTTATTTACAGAGTTACAGTTTATTTACGAGTTGATTACTCGTAAATTATGCGCATTTCTTCATTGAATACTTGTTCATTGCTTTTATCATCATACACTTGCGTTATTTGCTGCCTATAAAATTCGATTGGTCGAACATTTCGTGCACTCATAAAACCAAAGAAGTTCTTTGGCGGTGGAAAAGTATAACACTGGCGTTGAAAAAATGGTACCATGTGACAATAAATGTCTTGACAGAATGGAAACCCCGTTGACAAACAGACTAAGGTATTGTAACTTTGTAAATAAATTTTGTGTTGATATCTTTCGTTATTATTTAGTTATGCCGAATCGTCTAGAGAGAGAGAGAGAGAGAGAGGGAGGGGGAGGGAGGGAGGGAGACAGAGAGAAACTAAGTTAAATAGCATACACACAATGAACATAACAGTATTGCCTCTCTATTATTTTTAACTAAAATATCCAATCAATGACGAAAGGCATTTAAACCCTGACAGCTTCCGACATCTTGTGGCAGTGAATTCCAAAGCCTAGCAATAATTCTCACGGTGATAAGTGATGAGAAGTTTGGTGAAGTGGTATTGTGAGTATGTGTGTGAAGGCTTTCAGATGAAGACAAACTTTTAAAGCGAGGAGCTAGGAATGTAGAGCAAGAAGTGTGAGAAGGTTTAAAGAGAAGTATAAGACAATGTATGTTTCTAGTCAATAAGGTGAAGGAAATGATAATTCGTGAAGAGACGGTGTCACGTGATCGTAAATGTAGCGTATGCATGTGTTATGAGTAGGCTGAGACCCAAATATCTGAGGAAGGAATCGCAATAATCGAATATTAAATTATGTGTTATAGTCATAATTTTTTGCAATTGTTCAAAAACTACAACTCATTTTCGAAACTATTTCGTAAGCTAGCAACTTTGGATTTCGTACTCGTTATTTTCTTTAATTTTGTTGAAAATTAATAAACAACATGTACAAGACGACCAAAGCGAGTGTGGTCCTGCATCAGAGGGCACCTCTTGTACACCAACTTTCCTTCTGTACACTCCGATTAGGAAAATGCGAACGATTAGCACTCTGCATACATACACCAGCTCGGACGGGATATACTTGTATGCATTTTCCCCATGTTTGGGTGTTTGTGCGTATCTATGGGTATCCTACATGTGTGTGAGTTGATGCTCATTCAGCCACGTCAGATATTCTTCGGTAAACGCCTTTAACTTTTACCCTTTTAAATGAAATTTAATATATTTCACTGTTTTCTACTTTATGAAAAAAATTCTTGCAAAATGTTAATAATTTTCGCAGCGTAGGGATTTACATACATATTTTGAAGACCTCTGAGTGAATAGAAAAACATTTTCAGAAAAAGTTCCGCATATGCCTATGTGTCTTTGAATAGCCTAACTCAAAATCGGAAAGTCTGTTTAATACCAAGTTCGATATTTATGTTCAGCGTCTTCCGAGGATGCACCAGGAGTATTTTCAAGAAAATCTCTCCGCCCCAAGCTATACTTTAAATGAAAAGTCACATGAATGTAACATCAGATTTTTTAACCTAATAAAATAATAGTGTAGTTCTTGTAATAGTGTACTTATCCATATTGTGCAATCTTACGAAACAATTTAATTTTGCTCACCGCACTTTCTTAAAGTTGATATTCCTCCCTAATTTTAAATATCGTTCGCTGTATTATTAAAGCCACGTTCAGTGTTACTCGTAATATGCATATTCTGACCTTTTTATTCTCTTCGTAACAAAACGTAATAACATTATAAATAATACCACAAGCTTACTAGTGAACAACTCTGTTGTCTTTACGTTCCACCACTGACAAAGTGAATACTTGGCGATGCGCTCACGAGTACAGCATTTTCTGTATTGCGTAATCGCTGTAGTTCACCGATTTTCCGCTCTCAGTGCAGGACTTCACTCGTCTTGGCCGGTTTACACAACATCCTTCACTTGGCATTTAATACTTTCATTTGATTTGTGCTTTATAATCTGTTATTTCACTCCTTTGTGGCTTTATTTTGATCTGTTAGTTTAGAAAATGTGAATGTAATAATAGCATCGTTATTAGTATAGGTATAGCATTAATGTGGAGCTTAAAAACGACAAATTGTTTATGAACATTGACTAATGCAGAGTCGCGACAGATGACTGGCGCAGAGAGAGGGGATCCTTATATCATGTTTGCTTAACAATTCAGTAAAGCTATTTCATCTATATACTTCCTTAGCTGCGGGCTGCAGGAAGGGCGATTCCGAGGGGCCCGCACGCTCCCTTCTCACCAAGCATATCATTAATAAAAAATCTGATGTGTTCCATTCACATGACTTTCTCTACAAATCTGAAACAAATTATTGTTAAAAGCTTATGCTTCTATTTACTTCAAGCTAATTAGTAGAAATAGTCTTATTACTTGCTTCCTTGTAAGTAGAAGGGAAATAAGGGAGTACCATAGATTAAAGTGACAGTCAAAAGCTAGTTACTATGTGACTTAAGTTCCTTTGTTTGTATGGACAAGAGTTGGCAAATTCCTGTATGAGAAAAGTATTTCAAAGCGGAAACTAATAACAAGGAATATCTTAAAACGATCAACTCCACGAAAAAAAATGTATATGTCATAAATTGTGTGTTTTCATTTTTTTTTGTGTGGTAAGTTTTTGTCTATCTCTCACGGTTTATGCAAAATTCATCCAGAATAAAGAGGTCTTCAGAAGCTATTCCCAGAAAATTCAAGATATGCATTTTATTCGGGGTGCAAATGGCTTTAATATACGTGATTTTAATCAAAATCGTTAGAACCATTTTTAAGAAAATCAAAATTTTCGAAAAATTGTCCACATAAAGGGTAGTTTGTGGTGGGAGGATTTTCTTGAAAATCTTTGTGTCGCATCCTTGGAAGATACTATACCTAAATACCAAATTTGGTATTTAACGGGCTTTTCGTTTTTGAGCTATGTTGTCCACAGATACACACACAAACCGCCAGTCTCTCTCTCTCTCTCTCTCTCTCTCTCTCTCTCTCTCTCTCTCTCTCGCACACACACACGGACCTTTCTCTAAAAATCCTTTTTTTGGATTCAGGGGATCCTAAAACATATATTGCAGGCGAAATCTCGGTATCGAATTTTGGGTGGAATACAACAATTCTTCTATACACTATGTACACAGTACGTGTAGAAAAAGTAAAAATCTGTTGTGTTCTATTCACACATTTTTCTCTAGCTGTTCCACAAAGAAACTTTTCTTACAAAATATTATTCTTTTATTCTACGTCATGCTAGTCTAGACAATCATTAGCAGAATTGGTCTTATTACTTGCTTCCTTGTAAATAGAAGGGAATACATTAGCCTAAAGCGATAGTCGCTGGTTAAAACACTGGTCGCTATGTGGAAAAAATTGAGGTTCGGTTCTTTTAGCATTCTCCCGTTTGCTACACTTTGACTAATTTAAAATTTAAACCAATAAAAGTGACTCTCTTGAAAACGGTCAACTGTACAACAATAACATACATGACATAATTTATGTATTTTAACGAGATCTTCATTTATACGTAGTAAATCTGTAGTATCTCTTACGGTTTAGCCGTTATGCAAAAGTCAACTAGAATAAAGAGCTCTTGAAAGGCTATTGCCAGAAAATTCAACATATGCATTTTATTTGGCACATATATAAGACATTTTAATCAAAATCGTTACAGCTATTTTGAGGATATTCCGAAATTTGGAAAGTTTTTTCCATGTAAAGGGTAGTTTCGGGTGGGGGGATTTTCTTGAAAGTCTTCGTATCGCATTCTAGGAAGATACCAAACTTAGTATCTATTTCTTAAATATTTAAGTTTGGTATTTAACGGTCCTTTCGTTTTTGAGCTATGTTGTCCACAGACACTCACACACACGAACCTTTTTCTAAAAATACTTTTTTTGGATTCAGGGGGACCCAAAACATGTATTTCCGGTGAAATATCGGTATCGAATTTTTGGATGTAATGTAATACCTTCTCCGTACACTATGTACACAGTACGTGTAGAGAAAGTAAAAGTCTGTTGTGTTCCATTCACACATCTTTCTCTAGATGTTCCACAAAGAAACTTTTCTTGCAAAAGATTATTCTTTTATCCTACGTCATGCTAATCTAGACAATCTTAGCAGAATTTGTCTTATTACTTGCTTCCTTGTAAGTAAAAGGGAAATAAGGGAATACATTAGGTTAACGCGATAGTCAAATCTTTTAAACACTATGCGAAACAGTTGAGGTTCAGTTCGCCTTGTAAGGTCCCGTTTGAGAAAAGTTAAGCAGTTTAACATTTAAACCAATGGCAATGAATTACTCGACAACGGCCAACACTGCACAAAAAAAAAAAAAAAACAAAAAAAAACAAAAAAAAAAAACATATGCCATAAATTGTGTGTCATACGGAGATCTACATTTTCTGTGCAGAAAGTTTTTGTCTGTCTCTTACGGTTTAGCCGTTATGCAAAATTCGGCAAAGCTCAACCAGAGTAAAGGGCTCTTTAGAGTCTATTACCAAATATACGTCAAATTCAAAATATACGTTTTATTTGTGATGTGAATATCTTTAATAGATGACATTTTAATCAGAATCATTAGAGACGTTCTTGAGTAAAACAAAATATTCAAAGATTTTCTGTATAAAGGGTAGTTTGAGGTACGGGATTTTCTTGAAAATATTCGTGTTGCATCCTTGGAAGATGCAAAACTTAAATATCAACTTTGGTATTTACAGAGTTTTCGTTTTTGAGCTTTTCTGCCCCCCCCCCTTCACACACACTACCACACGCACGCCTTTTCTAAGAGTGCTTTTTTGGATTCAGGGTTCCTCGGTATCAAATTTTTGGGTGGAATACATCAATGATACATATTACATTAACAATACCTGATGTAACGTAATGAACTCAAAGGTTAAAATGTACACAAAACTTCCCTAACATTGATTTGTGTATGGTAAATAAATAATAAATGCGCTATTCTTTGTGCCTAACGTGAAACACTTATCGTCTTGCTCTGGTCTGCTGAGTCGAGCGGGGAGGGCAGAGGGCAACAATGTTATGGTTCTGGCGTTTGTGCTATTCCGCCATGATTACGTTGGCTTTTATGTGGGTTGTGTTCTGCCAAATGGACCGTTTTATAATTCAGAAGAAGGGATTCAGTTCTTTTATTTCTCCAAGAGCCGAATTAAGCAATGAAAAATCTTCGACTTCAGTATACAAGGCCTTACACAATTTGGGGATATGGCACTGCTATCCTCATCTGTCTCTTAATGCATTTTGTGACCAAAAACATAGAGAGATGGATTTTACATTTAATTAAATTATAAGGTAATCCCTCTCTCCACTGCACAAGAGACCCGAGAGTCGTCGGGAAAGTGGTGCGGACAAAGACGCACTGGAATCCTTACTTTAAATAAATGATGAAAATACTTCTCCCAAATAGGCAGTATAACAAATTAAAGATGTCCTCGCTCATTCTCCTAAGCTCAGCAGCAGATATCCCTGTGTAATCTACAGAAACTTAGTAATAACATCAGGCAAGAAATCACAAGGATTCCTGCTGCTAAGCTTAGACGAGTGAGCGAGAATATTCTTGCAAATTGTGCTGCCCGTATGTGAGTAGAAGGTCAAGTTTTCCGTAATTAATCATAAGATACGTATTTTACTGCGGTTTTGCCGGCACCACTTTCCCGGCGACTCTCGGATCTCTCGCGCAGTAGACAGAGGCCGCGCCAGGGATTCCCTTACAATTTAACGACCCTATGTAGGCATATGATTTTATAACTGATAAACAAAGATAAAAGCTAAGTGGTGATTCAGAGAAATATTTAGACACGCTATGCCACAGTATCACTATATCCACAAATAATAATAATAAAAGCATCAATTTTGAATACAGCAGTTTGTCACAGCCAAAAAAAGTTTCTGATTACACCAATACTTCATATGCTCTAAATTGTTACTTTGACACACACGGACTTTTCTTTTTCAAAAATGATTTTATCGGATTCAATAGGTCTCAAAATGTGTATTTTCGGTGAAATCTCGGTATCGAATTTTTACCTGAAGGCAATGCTTCCCCTACTTGCTATACATAGCAGAGAAACTAAAAATAGGTCACAATGAAAAAAAATACATCGGAAGGCATTACAGCCATGCATATATAAAAATATGTAATTTCCATGTTTACATCTTAAAGTTTTGAATAAACATTTCCAAAATGACCACAAAGGTTTCACGTAGCTCCGATAAAGGGAAGGAAAGTGTCTTACAGAATCTTTGGTTCCATCCCCCAATCCACTTAAGGGTTTTATCACTGCCCTGAGTGCATGGCAAAAGAGTTTCACCTAAGGCTGTAAACAAAGTTATACTTCACTACTGATATTAAACTGCTGAGTATGGATAGGCAGCTCCGTCTGTCCAAGGGGAATATTCCTGGGCTTCCAACTGAAAAATAAACATACAAACCTGATGATATCTTCACATGTATTTAACCAAAAGAGATGATTCACGGTAGTGATGAGGCTCTCATTCGAAGAGGTCGTGGGTTCGAGCTCCGTAGTCGGCCTTTCGACCCATGGGTTTCTTCGCGGGGTTTCCCCGGGTCGCCAGGCGAATGTTCATTATTTACCCCCGAACTTCCTATCCATCATTTCCTGTTTCCATAGCTTGTCATCTGTTTCAGGGTTAAAGCACCAGGCTTCGGTGTTCAACGTGTTGCGCTAGGGAGTTGATTTGCACATCACTCAATCCGAAAAATAAATATTGTCTAAAGACAAGTGTTTAACTGCATACAGCGTACCAAAAATTTACTAAATCAACTCTTAAAACAATGGCGTACTTTATGATAAGGATTGCCCTGTTATTTAGAACAAATTATCTGAGTGGTTAAGATAAAAAGGAGGATCCTTCCTGGAATGGCTAACCAGGACTGCCAAACCAAGCCACCTCTCCAAGGAGAGAGGCCCGTGCACCCAGGGGACGTTATGGGCTAACAACGTAACTCCATGACACGACAGTCCACAAGGGACCAAGGCCTACCGCCCAGCCGCTGTATCCCCCATCTCGGCCCGAAGGCGCCATGAATGGGGTGCAATGCTGGAGGGTGAGACATGATCAGCGCCTTGAGTCCCTCCCGGCCGGTTGATGCGGTCTTCTCGATCTGGAGCTGCTACTTCTCAATCAAGTAGCTCTTCAATTGACCCACCAGGGAACTCACAAGGCTGAGTGCACTCCTGACCAGATGTCCCAGTGGGGGAAAATTCCCCACGCCGGTACCGGGAATCGAACCCAGTCTCCCGCTTGGCAAGCAGCCGTGCTACCAACGCGCTAAGGAGACGACCTATGGGCTAATACTAATACTATGCGGCTTTAGGGCTGGGGCCCCTTCGGAGAATCCCCGAAGGTTCGGGGCTTATGGGTTGGACCCAGGCGGCTTTGGAAGCGTTCAAACCCCTGTTCATGCTTACGCCCGTCTTCAAACAGATATGATCGCCCTTGGGTTCCCTCCTTTCTGGATTCACTTAAGTGACAAAGGGCCCTAAGAGCTTAAGTGCGGTTCTCCAGTGACTTCTCTTAACTAGTTCTAATCCTAATGCTATTCTCTAACCTGGGCCTGCTTCACAATATTTACAATTTACATCTTAACAACCTACAAATAAAAATGCGTGTAAATTCTATACATAAAAAAACATATTTAATCTGTTAAGTTAGAAGAACTTAACAAATCCAGACTAACAATTAACAAAAATTTCAAAGCGTCGCCAACCACGCCTTAAGTGTATGTATGAATGCAATTTCATGAAAAATCACAAACAATTGCTTTTTTTTTTATTTTAATCCCATAAAATAATTGAAACATTCCTGAACATAAAAAGGGTATAATTGGCCTTCAGGCGTCACTTTAAATGCCTTAACTAGAGCTACGCAAAGCATTAGAGGTGAAACTGTACTGGACTCTGCAAGAAAACTTCAGTTCGACGAGATCTCATTCGCATTGTGAAAAATAAGAAACTAATTTGTGCAGAAAAAAATACAGCAAGAAAAGGACGGAAGAAAAGGCAGCAGCTAAGGAGAGGAAAAGGAAAGCGTAAGGTTCAACATATCAACCTAGTGGATTTTAATGTGAACCATGCATTCAAATCTTTCCTTGCTTTCTCGCTATTGATATTTTCTTCCTGTAAAATCCTCCTTGGGGAGCAGATTTATGTTACACAAATAAAGTTCATTTACATGTTTATAGAGGTACAATGAATAAGAATTTACTTAGTTTTACTCTCGCATATATTTAAGTACATGCTATCAATTTTCAACACACAAAAATTATATTTTATGACAAAAAAGAAGCACATTTATAAGTTTAAAGAAAATTGGGGCCTAAACCAAAGGAGACACAGAAAAATGCGGAGAAATTTCATAAATTAGGTGTATTGTGAAAACAGAGTTAAAATATTAGACCAAGTTTCAATTGTTTTTTCACTGGGGACTTTTAGTGACGTGACAAAAACATAAACAAATTTGACCGTAATCCTCCAAACCATTAGAGCAAAATGGATGAACTTTGCACTGTAACTTATTTGCATTATACGACATCAAAAAGCTAACATTATTAGTTTGGAAATTCAAACTTTCAGTCATACATTACTTAAAAATACTAAAGTTATTCTCCATACGTCTTGCACATTCGATACGTTTCTTGCGCGTATTTAATCTGGAATACTCTATAGAAATTCATTTAATCCATTTGAGGGTTCGAAAATATATATTAATGACACGCAAGCAAAAAGTCTCGCACTGTAATATGTTGGCATTGCTGATGACCTGTGATTCTGTGGGTCGTTTGCAGATTGAGCATTATTACGTCGTACGTTGCGTAGACTCGCCTAAGCACAAACGCCACATATTTTATGAACCATTGCGTACTAAGCAATGCTGCACACTGAAGTCCAACTAACTCCGTGCATGTTTGCAACGGCACAAAATTGACACTTAGTAACCGTTCAGTGCAAAGCAATACAAAACTCTTGTTTTTGAGGTTAGAGCTTCACTTTTGCTTCTCGTATGCTGAATGGGATGTCCTGTAACTTGCAATAACAATACCATTGAAAAAGGAGTCATTCAAAACCTCTCATTGTATTCATAAGAAGATGTAAAGTCATTATTGTGACAGTGCCGTGTGTGGCCGTTCTCATGCCTTGGTATGCGCTGCGGCGGAGCTGGAGACCTTGGAATGCGGTAAACAGAGGAAGTGTGAGGCGCCGGTAGCAGTATGCTTTGGAACGCGTCCGAAGATTCGGCTTCCACAGGCTTCCAGAAAGTTATGTGACGTCATTTTAACTATAAAAGGAAGGAAGAGCTGTAGTCCGATGAGAGCCGTCAGTCAGAATGTTAGCGCACAGTGGCGAGAGAAAGTCGTCAGCTATCGAAGCGTCGAGTGAATTGTTTGAAGCAGTGAATTAAGGACTTTGTTCGTAACCGATTTTTGAGTCAATAATGTTTTTTTTTTCGTTGTCGGCTTACCCTCCCCGCATTTTTAAGACTGACACCCTCATAGCACTTACAAGCGGATCCCTAGGAGTCAGAAGCCTGTCGGAGAGCCTTCCCCACGAAACCACAGAATGGAGAACCTGGAACGAGTGGTCGGTCGTAGTGAGCGTGAGGAAGTGGATAATACGATATGTAAGCGAAATAGATTATAGGAAAGGTGGTGATGGAGGAAATGGTGGATTGAATCCTTTGCAAGATCGGAGTTCTCGGAGAAAACCCGCCCAGACAGCACTTCGTCCACCACAAATCCCACATGCGGGCGCTTGGGATCGAACCCGGGCCTCGTAGCTGGGAGGTGGGCGGTTTAACCACTCGACTACGCTGCCGAAAGTCATTTGTTATAATATTAACTTGGAGTCTTTAATATTTGTCTTCTACCTTCCCTCTCATAAACTTCACTGGAACTGTTACTAAAGAGCATTTTATACTCTTCAGAGCTACCTGTACACTGTTTTATACGTCTTTTGCTCAAAAATTTTAAAATATAAGTTTATAAACGTATGCCACTTGTAGATAAACTGCGGATTTTACAAACACAAATTACAAATGATTGTGAAACAAAGCACTTTTAAACTCTATAAAATTTCACTTGTAAATATTTAACTTTGTGTGTAATGTTCAACTTTACAAGCTTCCGTTGTGAAACAGATTTTTACAAATTAAAAAGAAAGTTCACGATTAACAAAGCTTGTAACCGTGGTGAAACTGTCCCATGAAGAATAATTGCAGGATATATACGATATTTTAATACATTATCTAGATCACACGATCCTATATTTTTGTAGTGTTTAACGCCCGCTTTTACTACTATGGCACCGCATGCTGTGACACTGATATACTTAATGAGGAGTACCGGTGGAATGTAATGGTGGTGGGAACCGGAGAACCCACCCCTGCACCGCTTTGTCCACCACAAATCTCACATACGTTCACTTGGGATTGAACCCAGGCCGTCTAGGTGAGAGGTGAACGGTCATGATTCTATATTGAACATTATGCACTAAAGGACACGTAATACGAATTCAAGAAGGCGCTTTTATATTGGAAATGTTTCGTTTTTTTTTGTTGTTTTTTTCCTGCATTTCGAAAGTGAACTACACACATAAATTACGGTATTAATGGTGGTAAATCAAACGGCACAAAAGTGAAATTATCTTGTTATGCTTGTTTGCTGATCTTGCGATATGTGTAGCTGGTGTTTGACTAACACTTCATGCAAACATGCGAAGGAGACATTTGCAATTATTTTGCTTTGTGAAACCTGTGCTTTCTGTGCAGCATATTAGGGAACTTAACATTACTAATTCCAGAATAGGAATATGCAGCAAAAAGAGTGTTTCGGAGCACAGATACAGGTTTCAATTCAGGTGTGTAATCGTCCATGCCGAAGAGCGATCATATCCATGTCTCAGCTTTACCTATAATAGTACCGCCACTTGTATAGGTAGAGTCAAACTGAAAAATTCAATTCTACCTTCTCAACCCCTGTCCTACACACGGCTTGTGTAAGAAAAGAAAACAATTAAATTATAACTAATTGACCGTAATAGTTGGTTATGTGGTTTACCGAGAAACATGCGAGTCAGTTGAGAAACGTAGTGCCATACCGGCATCTTGCGAAGGTAGCTGAGTAGTAGAGCACCGGTTAGAGACCGGGAGATCCGTGGTTCAAATCCCACCTATGGCATTGAATTTTTCAGTCTGACTCTACCTACCCTACACACGGCTGTGAAAAAAACAAAGTATGGCCACTTGTTCGATATCAGTTAACTGCACATTACAGCAAACTGGATAGATCGAAGTGGCCCAATTGGATGTACACAACGACATGGTATATACCTCCAGGATCCTTCGTAGACTGTGGTTTCCGAGACCGCTATAAAATTGCATCTGCTTTTGTATCCTGGGGAACTCCAAAACTTTCAGAATTAACCTACCTTAAAGATGGTTTATAGTGCTCCGCGAAAACACCAACGGTTCTAATCCCGACAGTGACATCTATTTTAAGATTCCAGCAAACTATGTGCATAGACGGCAGTTTGAAAGGACGTATAAGATGTAAGTTATACCTGATGACCATAACTGAAAGCAAGTTGAAAACAACATCTCGAAACACTTTGCTGAGGCGAGCGCATTAGATCAGGCTCTTCAAGTCGAGTCAAGGTCGCAGAGGGCATGCAGGGCTGCTTACAGCCCTCACTACGAGAAGCACAGTTACACGCTCCAGTCTATTTGTGGTGGTCAAACGCAACGAGCTGTTTCGTAATTGTGATGGCTGATATAGCCTCCAGAGTTCTGTTTAACGTAGTTTGCTTACGCTCCCCGTATTTTAGGACTGAAACGTCCCCTAGAATTCACAACCGACTGCCAAGGGGTCAGAAGCCTGTCGGGGAATCAACGGCACGAAACCAGAGAATGCATAACCTGGAACGAGTGGTCGGCCCGTTGCCAGGCATGAGCGCGAGGAAGTAAATGTTATGAATTGCAAGTGAAATGTGTGATAGGAAAGTTGATGATGGAGCAGTTGGTGGAATGAGTTGCGGGGGAAACCGAAAAACCCGGTAAAAACCCGCCCAGACTCCGCTTCGTCCACCACAAATCCCATACTCAGACGCTTGGGACCCGTTTAAATACAGATATAAATAATTGATTCACAAAACGATTTTGAAGCAAAGGATAAATATCAAAATAATAAAAGTAGAAACCATTTTTACACTAAACCTCACAATCTCGATGCAAGAATTTTGTACGTATTTGAGACAACTTATGTGTCTGAGATACTGTTTTCTTTAATAAAGCGTATAAAATCAGTTAAATGGTGAATACTTGAAAGAATATCTGCATTTGGGTGGTACACAAACAATAGTTCCACGTAGTTGATTCACAAAACTATAGAAGTCACGAAAAATTCCCGGTATTTAAGAAACTATGTACTTCTTTAGCGAGTTGAATATAAATAAGGGTATATTATGTTTTGTATTTAGTTAGGTAAATGCTCTACCAATAATAATGATTATATAATGACTTGGGAATATTAAGTATATTCAATTGAGAAAACAGAAGTTGTATTGGGTAATCTATAGTATTTTCATTGTTTTGAACAATATATTGCGCTAATTTTAAAGGCGTAACGGTAGTAATACAGGAACTGTCCATCCTATAATGACACTGAAACAAACATAAATATTCCAAACACAAAATGTCAATAGGTAAGTGTGCTTGCAATCTGACGAAAAAGGGAATTATTTGACGTAATGTTTGTCCCATGGTAGGTGCTGGTCTGTTATAATTCCCAAATATCTGGCTGGTATGAGTCGATTCGCTTATAACAGCAGTCATCAATGCGTCAGTCATTATTCTGTATTTGCAAATAGCGGCACAAGCTCCAGCAGCCCAATTTTCAGAAACCGCTACGGTTGCGTGATACCGGTGGGCGAGTAAGTGTCCTTTTTCGTTTCTCTTGCGAGTATGTACAGTGCTGTATTCCACTTAAAATTACCTCTGTCGATATTTCACGGAAATACCTGTTTTGAGGACCCCCGAATCGTTAAAAGTTAGCCAAAAGATCAGTGTATGTATGTTTAGTCAGCTCTAAAAGAGAAAAGTCAGCTAAATATAAAAATATGGTTAAGTTCATCTTCAAGGATGCGACACGAAGATTTTGATGAAAATCCCCCACCCCGAAATATACTTTAAATGTTACATTTTGTGAAACTTTCAACTTTCTAATAAGTGACAAACAATTTTGGTTAAAATGCCTCATTTTAAAGACCGGCAGAAAATATATAAATCGTTAATTTCTTGGGAATAGGTTCTGAAGTCCTGTACATTCTAAATGACTAATGCATAATTGGTATACCGTCAAACATACCGCAAAAAATGTAGAGCTCATTAAAATCACAGTACATTGCATATACATTTTATGTAGAGGTAACCGTTTGAGTAATTATTATTATTTTTATTATTATTATTATTTTAATTATTATTATTATTATTATTATTATTATCATTATTATCATTATTATTAATATTATTATCATTAATAGGTCGTCGTCTTAGCGCGGTGTAGCGCTGTGGCTTCCCAAGCAGAAGACCTGAGTTCTATTCCCGGTACCGGCGTGGAGATTTTCCCTCCGCTGAGGGACCTGGTCCGGGGTGCACTCAGCCTCGTGACCTCCCTGGGGGGGCAATTGAGGAGCTATTTAATGGAAAAGTAGCGGCTCCAGATCATGAGGACCGCATTAATCGGCCTGGGGGTTCGAGGCGCTGACCACGTCTCACCCTCCAATACTGCACCCCATCCATGACGTCTGCCATGGACCGAGATGGGGGACGCAGCGGCCGAGTGGTAGGTTTCTTGTGAGCTGTCGTGCCATGGAGTTATATGTTATTATTATTATTATTATTATTGTTGTTGTTGTTATTAGTAGTAGTAGTAGTAGTAGTAGTAGTAGTATTATCACCATCGTCATTATTGGCTTCAGTTTTAAACAACATAAAAATTGTCTCAAATGGGAAGTGATCTTTCGTTTCCTATCTCTTTTGTTTTACTCCTGGCCGCGCAAAGAGAACCGGTTTTCAATTGTTTACTGCAATGAACTAATGATAAGGATTTGACTTTCGCTTTTGCCTAGAGTATTCCGCCATTTCCCTTCTACTTACAGGTGAGTAAGAAATAAGACCAATTTTAGTAATGTTTATCTCGATTAGCGTGATGAAGATAAAATAATAATCTTTTGTAAGAATAGCTTGTTTGTGGAACAGTTAGAGAAAGTCATGTGAATGGAACACATCATATTTGTGTAGTGGAAGGGAAAATCCTGTTTTGGAAGAACAGGGCAGAGAGCTGTGACATTGTGGGATTCGCCATTTGCATGACTACATCCCCTCAACCCCCTCCCCCACCCCAAAAATAAAGACCGAAAACAAAAAACTGCACTTTTACTGTTGCTAGTTTGATTTTGTTTCTCGTGTAGTCCTGCCGTTGTTGGGTATCGTATAGCATCGCGGGTAGTCTAGTAAAAGGTGCAAATATGTTATTCACGTGACTTGCGCTCAGAGAAACTGGATGGCTAATCCTTCTTGCAGTTTGGAATACGTTCGAGCATGGACGAGCCATCCGGGACATCTGGGAGCACCGGGCGTAAGCCCCTGTTACCCTTTATCTCCTGCCTGGTCTCAGGGAAGGAGAGATTCGAAGGAGGACCAGATTCGGATTACGGGTACAAGCATATACAGGGTCCCGCTTCTGACACCACCCGGTCCTTGCTCATGAACCCCGAGATTCCGGTGGTTCTCCAGAAGAAGCGCCATGATACAGTGGCGGATCTTAATCCAGGGGTACCGACAACACCACCAGGATAAACCTTTACACTGTGCAAGCTACCATCCAACTGCAACCCGCTGGTCTCCGTCGCCTGGTGCTTCAAGCCTGTAAGAAATTATGGATATCATGGAAACAGGAAATGGTGGACCGAACAATTCGCGAGATGTAAGGAAGTGACCAAGTATTCACCTGTAGATCCTGAACAACTCAGAGAAAAAACCATGGGTCAGGTAAGTATGCCACTGGAATCGAACCCGCGACCTTCCGAATGCGGGCCACAGGCGAAGCCGGTTTAGAGAAGCTAAATATAATGTGTATGCAATTACTGCAAATGTCAGGTTAGTTAGATATTTTCATAAATAATACCATGAGTGTTTTCGTCTTGTCACTAATTCACGACCGGAGCGAGCGATGGGAGTCAGTTGTCCTAAGAGATATAAACACGATTTGTATTTGATAAGACAATTCAGCGAAATAGACTAGTAATCATTTATAATATATAGGAAGGGAGATTTTATCAGGTTATGATTGCAATACTTACATTAGTTCTCAAATGGTAGATGACGCATTCGACCATGTTTATTAACCAAATATTTTTTTATATTGTTTTCTTTCTTCGCTGCCTCCTGAATTATGATATGGCCTACACCCAAAGTACGAATATCGATAGCAACAATGGAAATAGAAAACAATTAGTTTACTTCAGCTTTTAATAACCAATACATGAAATGGAAACAAACGTTAATTTATGTGAGGTTATTGCAAACATAGGAAACAATTAGTTTATTTCAGCTATTAATAAATAATACATGAAATGGAAACAAACATTATTTTATTTTCGGCTATTGCACTCATCCCATACATAAGAAATACAACTACTGACTATTTTCACTCCATTTTTTAACTTAATACATTATAAACTGGATAAACCTTTAAGTATACTTTGTAACTGAATTGAAAGTACAATTGTGGAACTGACAGTTATTAAAAATGAAGGTTGGCTGACTGGATTATCACCTTGTTACCAACCAAGACAGGAGATTAAACAAATGAACGTCAAAGAAATGAGCATCAGCTGTAATAAGATGTTGCGACAATATCGCTCTAGTCGGATGACCGCCAGTGGTTGAAATTGCCTAATCTCGCCCATTGCATTGGCGCTTCAATAGTTGAGCTAAATTGTCTTGTTATCCATTGCCTTAAGTTTACGGGGAGCCCAGGTCTTAAGGCTGTAATGTTGCCCAGGAGAAATGCTCCCAGCTCATCCTGCTATTGTCGCCGTTTGTATGCTAGCTCGTCACGCGGGACTACACAGACATAGCCAACATATCTCGGCACGACCGCATACGGGAGGGCTGCTTCTCCCTGGTTCCCTGGTCTTCGAAGGCCGGACTGGATTACCTGTATAGTTTATGCAAAAGCCTCGCAAACGTCTGAAAACAAAACCATGTCGCTTTAGCCATGGTTCCGAAGTCGCTAGTTTCCTGGGTGCGTAGGAGGCGGCATCAGCGTTACCATTTAGTGTTTGTCCAACGCCGTTCCTCTTGTAGCCTATGGTAGTGTACTTGTTATGAGATTCCATGTGCTCTCACCTAGATGGCCGGGGTTCGATCCCAAGCGACCGCATGTGAGATTTGTGGTGGACAAAACGGCGCTGGGGCGGGTTTTCTCCGGGTACTCCGGTTTCCCCCGCCATCGCATTCCACTGTTGCTCCATCATCCATGCATCATCAGTGTCACCGCCTGCGGTGCCATTAGTAGTTAAAGCGGGCGTTAAACACTACCAAAAAAAAAAAAAAAAAAAAAGACACCATGTGTCCCTTGTCGTGTGGAGACTAGAGGAAGGATGCAGTCACTTCGTTTAGTGTTCGTCCAATGACGTTCATTATGAAGCCAATGGTATCTCACTTGCTGCGTAGACAACTGTGTTCCAACTCCACGTGGAGTGACCGCTGCTAGCATACGCGACACCAGTCATCAAATCATCCGTTATGACCAACCAGGTTAAAGAACTCTAAGCTACACAAACAAGGCAGAAAAAAAGGGAAAAAAAAAGAAAGAAAATGGAGCCATTAATAACGAATATCTCGGAAACGGCTGGTCACAATAACGATATTTGGAATAAATCGTATGTTTTAAAGAGCTCTCCATTTTTTTATTGCTTAACCTGTCAAATACCTACAATATTTTACAAAACTCCTTCCTAATGAAGTGACCTATACACGACGTACATTTTCTTTGCCATGTTTTTAATATACCGCATTTGAATAAAATCGTTGACGATTTTGGGGAAAATAAGTTTCCCAATTGCAAAACAGGAGATGATTTTCAGAGCAGCCATTTTTATGTCAGCTGAATTGAGGATATGTTTAGCCTCTTTACTTTCTCTACGCGTACTATGTATATAGTGTATGGCGCAGATATTATAATACACCCAAACTTTCGATATCGACATCTCAACGGAAATATATGTTTTGAGGTCCCTGAAGTTCTAAAAAAGCATTTTTAGAAAAATTGTCATGTGTGTATCTGTTGGCAACATAGCTCAAAAGCTAAAATACCACTAAATACCAAAATTGGTATTTAAGTTTGGTGCCTTCCAAGGATTCGACCTGAAGATAAATTGCATTCTATGTTTAAGTTCAAAGTCGATTGTAGTTACGTTTTTTTTTTTGTTTTTTTTTTTGTTTTTTTCAGCGGTAGGTGCCTCAAGAAAAAAAATCTGATTATGCTCCATTTATATATGACTTTCTCTAACTATTCTGCAAAAAAAAAAAGATCTTCCAAAAGCTTATTCTTATATCTGCTTCATGCCAATCAAGATAAACTTTAGCAGGAAAGGTCTTATTACTAGAGTTCGGTTTTGGGTAGCGCACATAGTTACGAACACACATAGCAGTCGGCTACATAAACATATATTGATGGAAAGGGTATAATCTTGCAGAATTGAGGTATAATCTGTTCCAAAGGTAGCTCATTGCATGTATTGATATATGCATCTTTCTAATTCATAAAGTGACACAATAAAATAATTATATATAATATAATTAATATAAAAAAGCGCTCTGTACTTTTGCAAATAAAAGTATACAGCTTGATACAAAAGAAAATGAATATAAACAACCAAACTCACTCAGAACTAATTGCAGTGAATTACAAGATAGGTCTTCACTGTAACGAAAGAAAGGGCTGTACTCCTGTCACTCCAAATATGTTTGAATCATCCACAAGTTTGTTCTATTTCGTATATTCAACATTTTTCAGTCTGCGCGCTCTTTCACTGTTCAGTGGTTTATCTACTAGCAGGAGCTGAACGAGGCCAAGCAGTGAGCAATTCTAGATGGTGCAGTATGTTTTGAAACGGGCTGTAGAGAACACGCTTACTCCTTCTCGTAATAGTTATACTCTGTGTGCACCGAACCTCAATCCGGAAACTTCGTTACCCCGGTGTGAGCTCCACTTATTGCTTAGTTCCAAAGTAGAAGGAAATACGGGACCCTAGGCTGAAGTGATATTCAAATCCCTTAAAAGCTGGTTGTAATGTGATTGAAATTTGATTCTCTTTGCATGTCCAGGAGTAAAACAAAGGAAACAGGAATGACTAATTCCCGTTTGAAAAAAAAAAAAAGATTAAATATTTTAGAATTGTAGCCAATAATACGAAATATCTGCGAAACTTTTAACTCTACAAACAAAGTATATAAATAAATTGTGTGCTTTAATGGGATCTATATGTGTAGAGCACGCTTTTGTCATCTCTTACGGTTTACCGGTTATGGCAAATGTATCTATAATGAAGAGAGCTTCAGAGGCTATTCTCAGAAAATTCAAAATATACATTTTATTTGTGATGTAAATATTTTTAGTATACGGTATTTTAATCAAACATTTTTCGATGCAAGATGTAGTTTCTGGTGAGTGTTTTTATTGAAAATCTACGTGTCTTATCCTTGGAAGATACTAAACATATATACCATATTTAAATGTCTTTTCGTTTTTAGCTATGCATCCACAGGGAACTTTTTCTAAAAATGCTCTTTTCTCACTCAGGGCAGCTCAAAACATATATTTCCGGTGAGAATCTCTACATCGAATTTTAGGATGGATTAGATTACCTTCTCTAGCTACCATGCGCATACATTGCATGTACATACGTGCTAGAGGAAGTAAAAAGGCACGTCTGCGTCCCGTTAAACACTACTAAATTGGGGGAAATTCTTTCTTGAAGCTGTTGTGGATGATGAACCATAATATGCAGCCAGTTCAACGAACCCCTAATGAGATGTGCTAGCGCGCTGTTTCCGTCTGTTGATGTTTTCAAATGTGCTTCAAAACACATACCATCATTAGAGTAAGCGAGAGAAATGCAAAACACAATTTAATTTGGGTGAATTTACTGACCGGCATAAAATATATGAGTGGTATCAAACGCCCAGTGCGTTACCAGAAGGTCATAAAAGGGTTTACTGACCTGGAGTCAAAGCCTGGCCGTGGTTTGAAGCCTCCCTTGACAAGCCAGGCCACTATTGACCATATATTAACGTCACTTCACGTATGCGGGTGGTCAACCAGCTTATTCACACATGCAAACCAAATACTGCCAAATTCCAGCCATTTGTAAACGCGTTTTTGAGCTTCTCATTACTGATGTCATCACTTCGGCCTTGCAAAGTAATGACGCTTGTCATTTGCAAATATTTGCGAGTCTGTGGTATATAGGAGGGATTAACCTTAGTTACTTATCTTCAGTGATTTATAGGCGGTCACATTCCCCTCCCGAATAGCTGTATCAACGCTAAATGTCATAAATCCAGCTCTGAGCGTGGCTGGAACTGTGTTAATCTGATAGAATTCTCACCTAGACCCTGGCAGCAAACACAGAAGTATACGATGGTTAAAAGTCCTCCGCACTTACATAAGTTGTCACTTAAAACAGAGCTTATTTGTGATGCGAGGTGCAAATCACTCACATAGCTGTAGTTGAACTTCCAAATCTGGATTTCGGTCCTAGGTCAGAACCATTTTCAGTGGATTTTTGTTGCACACTGTTTTGTTGGTCGGTCGCTCCAAACAATACAAAACAGTGTGCAAAAAAGCCAATTGAAAGTAGCTCTGACTTATGACCAAAATTCGGATTTGGAATTCCAAAAGCCGCTGTGTGAGTAAGTAATCTTAAAATTTGCACCTCATATCACAAATAATATAGTCAACTCACTTTAAACTAGGTTTTAAAAACATAAAAAAACTGATGTGTTACACTCACATGACTTTCTCTAGCTGCTCTACAAATTTCCCACAAAAGATAATTTTTCCTTCTACTAAATGTTAATCGAAATAAACATTAGAACAATGCTCTTATTACTTAGTTCTTTTAAGTAAAAGGGAATTAAGGTAATGCACTAGGCTAAAGTGATAGTCAGATGCTTTAAAAGCTATCGTTATGCGATTGTCATTGCATGGCCAGGAGTAGAACAAAAGAAGAACGGTCACTACTTTCTGAGAAAAGTTTAAGTACTTCACAATTGAAACCAATAACAAGGAATATATCGGAAACGGTTTCCTCCACAACGAAAACGTAAAGGACATAAATTGTGTGTTTTGACGTGATTTACATTTGTTGTATAATGAGTTTTTTGTCTATCTCTTACGGTTTAGCAGTTAAGCAGAATTAGGCAAAATTCATCCAGAATAAAGAGGTTTTCAGAGGCTATTCCCAGAAAATTCGAGATATACATTTTATTTCGAACATAAATAGCTCTAATATACGGGATTATAATCAAAATCGTTATAGCTATTTTTTTCCATGTAAAGGGTAGTTTGTGGGGGGGGGTTAATCTTCGGGTCGCATTCTTGGAAGATACTAAACCTAAATACCAAGTTTGGTATTTAACAGACTTTACGTTTTAGGGCTATGCTGTCCACAGATACACACATGCGCGGACCTTTTTTTTTAAATGCCTTTTTCGGGCTCAGGGGACCCCAAAACATATATTTCCGATGAAATCTCGACATCGAATTTTTGAGTGCATTAAAATACCTTCTTTATCCCTATGTACATTGTACATGGGGCTAGAGAAAGTAACAAAAAATAGTCTAATTTGGGAAGTACTTTAAAGAGTTAGTAAACCCCAAACTGGCCTATCATAAAACAGTTAACTCTGCTTTATGCACTTAAAATAGCCGCCAACAGTTGCCCACCTTCATTTATATGCCTTTTTTTAATAGGTACCACCGTGGCCACTATTAAAACCTGTAATAAATCTAGATCTACTGAATAACAGCAAAAAGAGACTATTCAAGTGGCATTTAAACGCATGTACAACGAAATTAAGAGTAAATTTACCAACTAGATAACAATATACACAGATAGATCCAAAACAACTGAAGGTTCCCCACTAGCCTGTTTTAACTTGGAATATCCCGTTGAGTTTTGCAACTGTTTTAACGCAGAAAAGAATATCTACACACGTTAAATACGGGGAATTTGGACAGCTGGTGTGCCCCTATAAGATCTTGGCTTACAGAAGAGATGTTGATTTTGTGAAAAATGTTTATGACCATACGGATTTGAAACCATATCTGTTTTGAGACTGTATTCTTTGGTAAAGGTGCGGCATAATAAATTGGCTCTAAACCGATACATATGGTATAAGCCCAAAGCTGAAGTGCATCCGGAGCAGTGGCCGAAATCGATATGCAATAAGACAATGCAAGGCAGTAGAAGACCTTGGCGATTCAGAAAGGTTCAGTTTTCTCTCAAGGAACATATAAATTGAGCATTCCATTCACCTGGCTCACATATGGCTTCAACGTGTGCATGGACAGTGAAAAATCGATCTGGTCGAGAATCAACGCAAGTCTTCATTTGAGTACATTCGAAACCCTTTAGTAACATTTGTATAAGCAATAGCTGAAGTTTATATATCTACATAAATTGAACTCTAACATAATATCAGTTTATTACTATATTATTTTTTTCCTAGTGTTTAGGAATACTTCAATTAAAATACTTAAACTCGCCTCATCCTCGCCTCATCCTACACATATATTCCGGTATATGTTTCTCCATGGAATTTTATTGTTGTTTACTTGCATTTCTATGTATTGTAAGTAGGGAGGTGTTGCATGCCATTCAAAAGCTCTGCGTGTAAGTGTCACCAGAAATACGTTTTGACGTTCCCGGAATCCATACAAGCATTTAAAAAAAGGACAGCGAACATATATCTATCTGTGAACATAACTAAAAACTCAGTCTATTGAAATGGCAAACTTAACATTTAAGTTCAGTGTATTTTGAGGATGCAACGCAAATATTTCCAAGTAACCCCTCTCCAAACCATCCTTTATATAGAACACCTTTAAAAATGTTTGATTTGTTCTAAAACGGCTTAAGCTATTTTGATTAAAGAAACACATTAATATTTTTGCTACTAATGAAATGTATATTTTGTATTTTCTTGGGATAGCTTCTGAATTCCAATTAATTCTGGATGGTTTTTACATAGCTGATAAACCGTAAGAGTTGTAGAAAATCTTGCCACACACACACAATGAAGATATCCATGAAGCACAGAATTTATGTCACATATTTTTGCAGAGTTAACTATTTCCGATATATTCTTTTCTGCTTTTACTCCTAGCTAACTAGTGTAGTACCGAATTTCAATGCTAATACATTGCTCTTAAATATTTAACTTTGGCATTATTAGCCTAATGTATTCCCGCATTCCGTTATACCTACAATGAAGTATACAATAAGACCATTTCTGCTAAAGTTTATCTTGATTAGAATGAATTAGAAGAATGGGTTTTCATAAATAGTTTGTAGCGTAACAGGAGAAAGTCATGTGAAGTAGTAAATCAGACTTTTAGGGGGATCTTTAATGCAAATTGTTAAAATGTTTCCAAATAATGTTTGAAAAAAATAGGAATTTAAAATTTTCAAATAGCATCCAATTCCACGTTATTGTATTCATCGCAAACTATACTCTAGTTTACAACCGCTTTTCGAGTCAGAGTTTACCAGGTGGCTCAGCTGCCCTGCATAGATCCCTTCGTGAGTCAAAAGGGTTGCAGAACTCAACGGGGCAATTTCAAGTTAAAATCCAGCAGTGGAGAGATCTTGTAATCTACAAGGTATAAGGAGAGGCAACCTCGCGTGTTGCAACTTTTGGGAGATCTGTAGTGGCTACCCAGGCAGCAATGAAGTGAGTCGCCACAGGCAGGCGACGCGTGGAAGTCCCTAATATTTCCATGCCCAAATCCCCGTCCCACTATTTGAGTTGGCCAGAGAGGGCGATGAATGCCGCTTCCAAACATACAGCCCTCTAGTGATCACAGGAAATACATTTCCTTGGAATGTCGTCCTCTATTGTCTAGGGGTAACATGCTAGCCTATGGTTCCCAAGGTCGCGGGTTCAAATCCGGCGGACGATGATGGACTTTCCGGGCGTAGAAATCCTTAATATGGCTTCCTCCGGAAGGGGAGTAAAGCTGTTGGTCCCGTGTCGTAGATTTAGCGCACGTAAAATAACCTCACGCCTGATAAAGAGGTATCTGAATAAAAATTAAGCGGTCTTTCAAGCCCAATATAAAATTGGATGCTGAGAATCATAGTATTTAAAGAGCGCCCATTAATAACAATTTAATTAACTGTTTTTCTTGGAGCAGTTATCCGCTTAGTCTCTCCGGCACAGCTTCACTCCTGAAACACTAAAATGAAGCTGAATGAAACGGAAATTAGGCAGAGGAAATGATGGTAAATTAGAAACCACAACAACTTTCGCCTTCTGGTCGAAGGAAATCGACAAAAACCCAAGGAGAGTGTGGGCGGTCAATGGAAATGTAACTTGGGACCGAATACGAACCTCGAGGTTACCAAGGAGCCCACTCGCTACGCTTCTGTAGCCTAGGATAGGATTACACCTTTCCTCACGGGGGTGCCCCCAGGAGGGAGGGATGCGATGCAAGGAGACACTGGGCTTCCGGAGCCAGGTGTCAACGGTACAGCGATGGCAAGGTCTTTTACAGTTATCTGTAATCCTCCGTATTGTATGGGTATTATGCTAATCGCAGATTTGCAACACATAAAAGAACCTCAAGCCTGATAAAGAGGCATCTGAGCAAAATTGAACACGTCCAGCGCAGAATGGGACCCTGAGAACCGCAGAGTCAAATAGCGTCCATAAGTAAAACACAATTTCAATTTCCGACAGTTTGAAACTGCTCGACAGAGACGTTGGATGGGGTCCAACACGCCGAGAGGGTGGTCCTTATAACCTGATACCCAGCAGAAGTTGGTGTAGGGTGAGAATTACAGTGAGTATCCTTTTTCCTGCCACCCCGCGCACGGTCGTCGCTTTCAACCTTAACAGAGTGAAGGATGAATCAAATGATAATGGATCGACAAGTAGGGACAGCAAATGAGGGAGATGTAACTTATCTTCCCAGCATTTGCCCGCGGCTAGGCGAGGTTCGCTAAAACATCCAAGGGTCAGGATGACTGACCATGAGAATTGAAACACAACCTGCCGAATGCAAGTCGCATGTGTCGCTAGGTTTTTACTTTCTCTAGCACAATTGCACCTTACACATAGTAGCTAAAGAAGATATTTAATTCAATCAAAGAATTCGATACTGAGATTTCACCGGAAATATAATTTTTGAGGACCCTAAAATCCAAACAGAAAAAGGACTTTTAGATAAAGGTGCGTGCGCGTGTGTGAATGTGTGTGTCTGTGGACAGAAAATCTCAAAAACAAAAATTCAGTTAAATACCAACGTGGTATTTAAGTTTAATATCATCCAAATATGCGACACGAAGATTTTCAGAAAGATCCCACCACCCCAAACTGCCGTCTACATGGTACATTCTTCGAAATCTTCGATTTTTTAAAAATTGGCGCAAACGATTTTGGTTAATATGCCGTATATTCAAGGTGACAAATAAACTTTATACACATAAATTCTTAGTAGTAGCCCCTTAAGTCACCTTCAGTCTGAATAAACTTTGCATATCTGGTAAACGGTAAGAGGTAGACAAAAACTTTCCACACAAACATCTGATGTGTTCCATTCGAATGACTTTCTCTGCATCTCTGGACAAATCATTGTTAAAAAACTTATGCTTCTCTTTACTTCATGTTAATCGAACAAAAAGTAGCAGAAATAGTCTTATTACTTGCTTCCTTGTAAGCAGAAACGAAATAAGGGAGTATCATAGGTTAAAGTGAAATCAAAAGCTGGTTGCTATGTGACTGAAGTTCCTTTGTTTGTATGGACAGGAGTTAACAAGTTCCTGTATGAGAAAAGTTTTAAGTTTTTAAAAGGGAAACGAAAAACAAGGAATAACGCAAAAAACGACCAACTCCACGAAAAAATGTATACAACATAAATTGTGTGTTTTAACGTGCTCTACAGTTTTTGTGTGGTAAGGTTCTGTCCATCTCTTATGGTTTAGCAGTTATGCAAAATTCCGTAAAATTCATTCAGAATAAAATAGTCTTCAGAGGCTATTCCCAGAAAATTCAAAATATACATTTTATTTTCAGGTAAATATCTTTATTATACGACATATTAATCAAAACCACTAGAGCCATTAAAAAAAACTTTTCGAAAAATGTTCCATGTAAAGGGTAGTTTGGGAGGGGGAGAATTTTTCTCAAAATCTTCGTGTCGCATCCCTGGAAGATACGAAACTTAAATACCAACGTTGGTATTTTACCGAATTTTCGTTTTCGAGTTATCGTGTTCACAGACACACGGACACACACACGGAACTTTTTCTGAAAATGCTTCTTTTGGATACAGGGAACCCTAAAACATATATTTCCGGTGAAATCTCGGTATCGAATTATTGGGTGGAGTGCAATACCTTCTCTATACACTATGTACTAGTGCGTGTGGAGAAAGTAAAAGTAGATGTCGCTAAAGTACATAATTGATGTCATATTCAGTTTTTTAGACACATTTCGGAGATATTCCGTTATTTGTTTCAATTTTAAAATACATCCCGTTTGGGAAAAGTCCGTTTCACATCTCTCTCTCTCTCTGGCACCTGGCCATGACTTCGCGTAGCGATTTAAAGGATATGACTGTCCCTTTAATCCAGTGCATTCCCTTACTTCCCTTCTACGTATAGGTAAGGAACCTAATAATAAGACCGTTTTTGTTAATGCTTAAATTGATTAGCATCATGTAGTGTTTTTGGGGGGGGGTAATGTTTAACGCCCGCTTTTAATACTTGTGGCACCGCAGGCGATGACACTGGTGATATATGAAATGAAGGTGGAGCACTGGTGGAATGCGATACACTGGAGAGCCCGGAGAAAACCCGCCCCTGCGCCGCTTTGTCCACCACCCGGCGGTATAGGTGACAGGCGAGTGGTATAACCACTCGGCTACGGCGCGGCCTCACCATGTAGATAAAAGAATAATCTTTATTAACAATAAAATTGTTTGTTTGCAGAGCACATAGGGAAAGTGATGTGAACAGAACACACTTTTTGGTAATCTAATGAAGTGTTAGAGCCAAAAAGTCATTCTAGCAGCACAAAATAATACTTTTCATTTACAGATATTTTAACAGATTTGCCGTGGTAGTTATGGACCGCGTGTTTTGCATCACTCAGTACTTCCAAAGTGCAAAGGACGCATGAATTGCGCTTGTTTTTTTGAGCGTGTTTGTTTTTGCAGAAAAAACGAAATTATAACGCAACCTCTATTTGTTTCCGTGTTGCTGAGAAAACAAAGAACGCACGTTGTAGAAGAAAGCTGCGGGAAAATTGAAGCCATTTCGTTTGGAATACCATTCAGTGCTCTACAGCAACTCTTTCTGAAGTAATGTGCACAACTGCAGCCATTCCTTGTCTTTCCCATTACACTCTTGGGTCACGTGTCATGTTTACTCTCTCTAGCACGCATGTAAAATGTACATAGTGCGTAGAGAAGGTATTGCATTCCAACCAAAAATTTGATACCAACATTTGTATGTATGTACGTATTTATTTTCTGCAATTGGGTGCTGCCCGGTAGCAGAGTTAAATGTAAAAAATCCATTTACAATAATTATCTTACATTAATAATAGTAATACAAATTAAGGAAAGTAATACAACATGGATCATCTCGTTAGCGTGGTGGTAGCGTTGCTGCTTGCCAAGCGGGAGACCTGGGCTCGGTTCCCAGTACCGGCGTGGGGATTTCTCCCCCGCTGGGAGACCTGGACCGGGGTGCACTCAGCCTCGTGACGTCCCTAGGGGGCCAACTGAGGAGCTACTTGGTGGAGAAGTAGTGGCTCCAGGTCGTGAAGACCGCATTAACTGGCCGGGGGAGATTGAAGCGCTAACCACGTCTCACCACCCAATACGGCACCTTTTCCATGATGTTTGTGTAAGACCAAGATGGGGGACGCAGCGGCCGGGCGGTAGGTCAAGGCTCTTAGTGAGCTGTGCCAAGGAGTCAATACAACATACTATATATATGTGTGTGTTTTTTGAAATGCCTAATTACTGATTACTCAGTTTAGCAATCCTTATGTCAATTACCAGTATGTTTATAATTAGTCGCTATGATGTTATAGATCACTAATTACTTCACCATATTTATCAATTAATTATTATCTACCATTTATTCTCTTTAAACATCCCTACACTTCTCTAAGGGCAGAGGGCAGCCTTGAAAGCCTGCTAAAGGCAATTCCTTCTATTCTTCAGTGGTTCTATTAACAGAAAAAAGTTTTCCTACGTCAGTTCTGTACCTTCTACCCTTAATTTTATACAAATGAAATTTTCGTCCGCAATGTGCCGGGTTTACTAACCTCTTTCTAACGTCCACCCATGCTTTTAGACTAGCATAAGTTTAAATAGTGCGACTAACCTATGTTATTTTACCCTAACTTCTAGCGGCTCCCATGTGTTCTCTTCGTCTTTCTTAAGCCCAAAATCTTTACCTCTCTTTATGAGTTTTAATGCCCTTCTCTGTATCTTTTCCAGCGAATCAGTTTGATTAACCCTGTATGGGCCCCAGTATGCTACTCCATATTCCACAAACGGCCGCACTAAGGCAATTTCCCTGAACTTTGCGCTCCGGTATATTTCACCGGAAATACATGATTTGAGGTCTCCTGAATCTTTAAAAAGCATATTTAGAAAAAGGTACTTGTGTGTGGACAGCATAACTCAAAAAGAAAAGTCCCTTAAACTTGGTGCTTAAGTTTAGTATCTACCAAAGATAAGACATGAAGATTTTTAATAAAATCCCCCACCATAATCTACCCCTTTCATGTAAAAGTGTTCAATTTGTTTTTTATTTTCTCAAAACTGGCTCTAACATTTTAACAACAATAACGTACAATAAACAAATTTACATGGCAAACAAAACGTAGGTAGATATATCTTGAATTTACTGGAAATAGCCTCTAAAGTCCTTTTCAATGTGAATGACTTTTGCATAAGAGATAGACCAAAACCTAGTGCACAAAGATGTAGATCTCGTCAAAACACACAATTTATGTTCTATATATATTTTTGTCTTGCAACTAACCGTTTCCGAGATATTCTTTGTTACTTCAGACCTGTATCAGCATTTTTGTGTGAGACTCACTTTGAGTATGAAAAAATAACGAAAACCCGAACTTGAAGGCTTTATAATTTGTTAACCAGTTCAATGCTTTAAAATGGGGTGTAAAACGTGTGCTATATACGTTCTATGAGAATCAAACATGTACTTTGAAGTATTGTGAACTTTTGCACCAAACATTGGACATTTTTTACCAAAATCGCTAAAACATCACTCTTATGTCACCTTAACAATTTTACTGTCTAAAATCAATTTGCTAATATATATAAGATGTAATTTATAATTTGCTTTGCCGCTAATTATTGCAGACACGTTACAACTGCTTGTACTCTCCAGTACTCTTGAGTTTTAAAGAGTTAATTTATTTTCCAATATTGGAACACTAAATTGAAAAAAGTATATGGTCTATTTCATTAATATGCTTTTGAGAATTCATAAAAATAAACGTTTTGAAACAAATAAATACAAACATTCATCCTCTTGAGCGTTTTATACTACAATGCAAAAAAAAAATGTTTGCAGAAACCAAGGTTTATATTTGGGCGCGCCTATTGATAAGCATGCGGCTGACCTTTTATGTCTTCAGCTATGTTTTATTCAAATGCGCCTAGTGGAAAATACTAGATACCCATTTTACTACTTTATTATGATAATTTCGTTCAAGACACGTGATCATAGGAAGTTGCCAATCCAGTACATTGGCGCGTAAAATCCCAACCAATCGAACTCATTATCTCTGCATTTTAGTCGTTTTTATCACACCCATGTGCAACTGTTTTTCTAAATTTATCGCGCCCACGTGCATTTGTTTTCTCTCTGAACTAATGTTCGTATCATAATAATAGTATGAGTGTGCAGTGATATTCCCATACATAATGGCGGAAGTTCCAAAACGTTTTGGGGAAAGGTGTATCACTGAAAGAGACAAATTAATTGAAAACTCAAAACCGCAGAATACTAAAAACCACAGAGAGAGTTTGTGGAACCAGTATAACGAATTCTGTGAGCAACGAGGCCATGATTCATGATATGGACATCAAGTTGCAGTGATTTCGGCGCAAATATACGTCTAGACAAATGAGATTTTAGCAATATTATTCTTCGTGCCCATATAGGCTAATCATTGCTATTTTATTCACGAAATAGTGTTATTAAATACAACTCGAGCTACAACTTTTCTCTAGATAAAAGTTGCAGCTTTCGTTATGTTACTCAAGAAAATCGTACTTTTTAATTTTTTTCTAAAACTTTGATCAAAGTTCACTTAGATTTACTTAATGGGGTGAACTAACCGCTCCTCCATGTAGCCTATACCGGTTAGCTGTTCAGGGTCATTTTAACATTTTGTTGAAAAGAAGCGAATTAAAGTAAATGCCTATATTATTATTATTATTATTATTATTATTTGTTCACTAATAACCCAAACTACGCAATCCATCTGTTGCATCCATATACCAATGCGTTCCCTTAGCTATATAAAGTACGAGGGCCGTTTTTTTCAACCTCTAGTAGGCTAAAAATAAAATAGAAGCTCATAGAAAACAATTATTTTATTACTAAAAGTGTTGTACCCCTGTGGTTACTTTTCAGCATAATCACCGAAAAGGTTATATAAAGTACGAGGGCCGTTTTTTTCAACCTCTAGTAGGCTAAAAATAAAATAGAAGCTCATAGAAAACAATTATTTTATTACTAAAAGTGTTGTACCCCTGTGGTTACTTTTCAGCATAATCACCGAAAAGGTTGAGACATTTATCGTACTTGTGCACACGCTTTGCAATACCCGCTTCAGAAAATGTTGCCGCCAATGATTCCAAATGAGCAATGACGCTGTTTTGAACATCTTCGTACTTTACGACGTTTGCGGAGAGCCATTCAAAACAAACGAAGAGGAATGCTGATTTCAGGAATTGTGTTGATCCGTGACAATGCTCGTCCACACACTGCTGGCTTAGCCCATCGACTCCCTGAACAATTTAAATGGGACATTTTCGATCATCCGCCGTGCAGTCCTGACCTGACACCCAGCGACTTTCACCTTTTCGCTGAACTGAAGACGTGGCTAGGAGTGCAGCACTTTCAAACCAATAGGTGTATGACTGTATAATTCCGGTTTTCAGCATGGCGAGAGTGATTCATAAGCAACAATTTATTCCTTCGCAATTTTAGCTAACACTGCACTAAAGTAATTCCTGGATTTTGTGAATAGTTCTGACGGTTTGGCGACGCTGTTGGAGATCGTGGTTAGTCAACCAGTTAAGCTTATTGCATATCGAAAGCAGTGCAAAGTGTTAGATTAATGTGGTCGTCGCTCTACAGTCCAAACATGCCAAAATATTTTAACGTACTAATAAAGATGTAATTGTATCATTTCCAAAATAGCATTGACTTATTTTCATTCATTGTGACACCAAACTGTAAACAATGTTCCAAATCATAATAAAGTAACGCTGTATGAAAAATTCCAAAATGAAATACAGTGCATTATTCTTTTTCTCGGTTCTTAGTACCGCGAATTATCATATCCCAGCGACTTCAGACCAGTAGTTTATAGGTTTACATAATCTTACCGTTGACTATGAGTCTCCATAATCATTAGTCACAACTAGAGTTTGAACCCTTATGCCGGGTGGAAGGGAGCATATTACATTCCTTCTTATATAATATTCTTTCATAGAAGTATTACAAACAAAAAAGGTCTAATAGCATTTTGTTCTTTGATCAGCCGATTTCAAAAAAATAAATGGTTTTTGTTCCAAATTGAATGCATAATTCCACAAGAATATACGAAGATAATGGTTTGTTACTTGTAAGACGCGTAGAGTAACGTATATCTGACATTAGTTTCGGTAGGAATTATGGGATATTACACAGGGTTTCGAAATAATTAATCACTTAAGAGAATTAAAGAAATATTCCGAGCAGTTTTTTAAGACGTGAAGTAACAGGCAACGTTGTGTTGAGGTTGGTATGGGTTCTGAACCGGCTTCTAGATGTAAACACGTCGATTTCTTGTAAACACGATGCAAGGTGGGAGATAACGAGTGCAACTGACATTCTGATTGGCCTACACTCGCACAATAAAAACGGAAGGAATGCTTTCTACGTTCTAGTGAGGCGTGTTTAAGTACTGATCTAGTGCAAGTGACACCCACACAGCCTGCAGCGTTGCCAGCTTGTCTGTCACATCTCCATAGGAAATGGTCAGAGACCAAAACGTAAGATACAAAATGTGTTCAAAATACCGAGATCTTTCATCGGTGTAAGTTAATATAATGACTTCCCTTCCACCCGGTATAATACACCGATCGCAGAAGGATGCAACTGGAAGCTACCTGTGGCGTCAGTTCATTGGGTCCAATGCCTGCAGCGTACAGTGTCTCTCTGCTGCCTCCAACACGAAATAGTCACGTGTTGAATTGTACAAGATTTTGGGAGTGCATATTTTACTGCAAATGGTGACAGGATTGAGTATAAGTTATGCAAAGTGGAGAATAGTGCTGTGTTAGACCAGTTATAGGAGGACACTCTATAAATGTTAAATTTCTGTAAGTTAAAGAACAACCAAGAGATCAAATGCTGATCAATAGGCAACCTGAATGTTATATATATATATATATATATATATATATATATATATATATCTGTGGGTGTGTGTGTGTGTGTGAAATGATGATAACGTATAATATTCCATTTAACAAAGTAAGCAACACTTCTTTCAAAGATTTTTAGAAAGTATACGCAAAGAAGTTCCTTTAGATCCCAAATTTACCAGCGTTATTTATTGTGCTGCTATGAAGAAGTATTACGTACCAACGCCAAAATGTTGCTAATAAAATTATATGCAGATTTAAAGGAGAATATCATAATTGTTTTACAATCACGTGTCATGACTTACAAGTAAATTATAATAATGAACCATATTCTCATTTTTGCTCACGGCCTAATAAAATTAGCACAATACTGTACTACAAAGTAAAACCACTTTCCTCTTCACCCGATTATACATCACGTGACGAACTCGCCCTCTACCTCTTCCTATAGTCCAGCTTTCGCAAACTTTCAAGGTTTTGCTCACTCGTCATTAAATTTTACCAATACACGGCACTGAGGAAGCGAATAGTTATTACCTGTCTGAAGAATGAATGCAGATGGCCACGAGAGGAAGCTTGCATAAACAAAAACAGATAAGCGTTATTAAGTCATCACTCCCTGTACAGCACGACAATACTGGAATGCAGCAGTTGACTCTCTTAAAGTAGACGGGTCAGAATGCTAACACCGCCGCGCGATAAAGAAAACAGCTAGTTCAACCTGTTTTGGATCGTTTAGTTTATTCTGTTTACATACGCCGTGCAGATGTTTTGATGGTCAGATTATATTGCACTATATTCCAGCCTTCTCTGCCCGCTCTAAACCGTTTCATGCTACACCAGCGACCTCCCCAAACAACTGCATTCTTTCGTCAGACAGGTTGTTACTACGCAATGCTGGTTTGTTTATATACATATCACAAACTCTAACCCCTACTTCTTATGTATACTACTGGCGGAATAACACAAAACCTCGCTTCTGTTTGTTTACATCTCTAGGCTTCTGCAGCGTTGCCATAACTTTGACCCTATTTATTAATTAATTTCGCACTAATCACTAAATTTCACATACACATCTTTCTTCCTGTTACTGTAACAGGCCAAAAATAAATAAATAAACAAGCAAAAAAGCTTAGAGTATATCAATCAGTGGAAAATTAATTTATGAAATGTTAAGAGTGGTCTAATTTAAAATTAATCATTATATAATTTTAGTTCTTAAATACGTAGTAAAATTAAGACGTTTATATCGAAATACTAAATAAAGGATTTTTGAATATGTTTAAATTGCATTGTTTAAATAAACATTAATAGTTTACTTACTTATAAATAAATACGAAAGTATCAAGAAATATAAGAATAAGTGAAGATAATGAATTTGTTATTCCAACACAGTAATATAATAAAATTAAATATTATTTATATAAATAAAAAAAGTCAAAAGTAGAATATTTAAACATAAATAAACCGTATTCTTAATATGTGTATATAATAGTAAGTTTTATATAGTGGAATAAATTTATTCTAATTAATATATAATTTAGTTAGTGTTGGAAACCAGTGATGTAGTTTATAGTGTAATATAGGAAGCAGTTGGATATCAGTTGCAAATTTGCTGACTTTCCAGTAATATTTCTGTTTCAGAATGGTTTACCTTTATTTTAATTTAATTACACCTTAACCCTTTTTATATTCTAGATCTTTACTTACTGGTTTTAATTGTACATTTTAATTTGTAGTTTAAATGAAGTAAAAGATAAAAATTTGTAGTGTTTGCTTTGGGGTACAAATTTAAAGTTTGAATATAAGCCCGGTATGGCTACAGGTGCCTAGATATTTGGATTTTATTAGTCTTGAATCTTCACACTTATTTCACTTCCGCGCTGTATATAGATGAGACAGTTTCTTAGGAAAACATCTTCAGTTATCTATCATGCAGTAGTAGCAAAACTCAGAGGCGCTCGAATGAAAGGTGACGAAAAAGTAACACTCACTTTAACGGAATCGATACTCACCGAGTTTCGGAACGGATATTAATATTATAAGATGAGGGTTATTTAAGAAAGTGCGAACATATAATACGGGAAGAAGATGATATATTTAAAACATTTTCTCCGCAAAAAGTGTTAGACACTAAGCTTTCGATTCTTCCCACGAATATTATAGATTTAAATTTATTTATTGAAATTTCTGAGTGAAATTTATGCACCTTTAAAGCTATGCATGAAACGAGCCCTGCTGTATTTTGATACTGTTATTTATTAATTTTAAAATGGACTTTGTATTCAAATTTTATGAAAATTATATTTGGCATTCTTTTCCGACTGATATTTCTAAGTTCATGCACAGATTTCTGCCCGTTAACTGTTGAGTGAATGCCTCAAAATTTGTATTACTCTAACATGATGTTTTTGTAGAAAGGAAAACTGTTAACTCATTTTAATTACTTTTTGTAGGGAAGGTATAATACTCCACCCAAAAATCTGATTTCGAGGTTTCACCGCAGATATATTTTTTGAAGTCACCTAAATCCAAAAAAGAAACAATTTTTAGAAAAGGTCGGTGTGTGTGTGCTTGAAACAGCCTGAAATGCAACAGGTTATAAATAAAAAACTTGATATTTAAGCTCAGCATCTTCCTATGATGCATCACGAAGGTTTCAAAGAAAATCCTCTCACTCAAAACTACCTTTTATGTGGAACATTGTATCAAAATGTTTGATTTTCAAAAAAATGGCTCCTACGACTTTAGTTGAAACGACGTATATTTAAGATAGTGTTGTGACAAAATGAAATATTTATTTTGAATTTTCTTGGAATGACTTCTGAAGTTTTCTTCATTCTGGCTGAGTTTTGCATATCTGGTAAACCGTAAGAAAGAGAGAGAGAGAGAGAGAGAGAGAGAGAGAGTGAGACAAAACTCTTACTGCACAATAATATAAATCTCTTTCAAATACACAAGTTTAAGTCGTATATCTCGTGTGTGAAGTTAACTATATCAGAGATATTCCTTGTTTTTAATTAAATCAGGACCGTGCAGGAACCGTATATTGGCAAAGAACCCTATAGTGGCAAACACTCCACCTCACTGGCAACAGAATAAATACATCATACTGCGTAAACGCAAGTAGAGCGGCAGCCCTAAGTCGCTCTCTTGTACTTCGCTGTGTATCACGTGACCTCTTTCCAACCCTAGTTTTGTCAATCTCAAGAACAAGATCGTACAGCCAAAGCCAGCACAGGCCTGATTTAAAATTTCTAATGCTAATACCTTTCTCAAATGGAAGCCATCGTTATTATTATATATTTATTTTATTGGCATGCAAAGAAGTTTCAATACCACCATATAGCTACCAGATTTGACTGTCACGTTAGCCTAGTATATTCACGTATTTCCCTTGTAGCTACAAGGAAATAACTAATAAGGCCATTTCTGTTTATACTATCCCGATTAGCATGAAGAAGTAATAATAGTTTGTTGCAGAATAGATAAAGAAGGTCATGAACGGAACACATAAATACATTATTTTAAACTCATGCTTGGCTCCAACAGGCGTCACCACTTGCTCCTTGCATGCAGTGGTTGAACACGTGATGTCTGTTGTTCGCTGCATTGTGTCGTGTGTCAGTTTATAATATAGGTAGCAGAATGCAATCCAACACGCAGGCTATTGATACCTACGTTTATGTTGTCCTGGAAAGAATCTTTGTTATCTAAGAAGCGGATATCTAAGAAGGTCATTATGTCATTTTATTTCACGTTGGCTGACCTAACAGTTGGTTAACTATAAAGGTCCGTACTTAAGTACTTACGGGTTTGTAAGGCACCATTGAGGTATGACATCGCAAAATAATTGAGATCTCCATCGAAAAAAACGCGAATCAGTTGAAGAATATAGTACCGTGCCGGTAATTCATCATGGTAGCTCAGTAGTCACAGCAACTAAACAGAAACCAGAGGCTCCGTGGTTCAAATCCCAGCATTAAAATTTTCAGTGTGGCTCTTCCCCTACAGCTTAAATTGGGTTTTGTTTATGTGCATTCGTTAACTGCTAAGGTTCTCAGCGTCCCATTCTATATTGGGCGTGAAAGACCGCTTAATTTTGCTCAGAGGCCTCTTTATCGGGCTTTAGGTTCTTTTACGTGCCGTAAATCTACGACACGAGACCAACTACCTTATTTCCGTTCCGTAGGAAGCCAAGCTAATTTACGCCCGAAAAAATCCATCGCCCTCCACCGGGTTTGAACCCGTAACCTTGGAATCCAGAGGCTAGTACGTTAGCCCTAAGCCACGGAGGACGACTGATTAACATAACAATTATATGTCTATACAATGTCCTCCCAGAGGCTCTTAAAGAATGCATGACTAAAAGTTTGAAATTCCAAACTAATAAAACTAGTTTTTTTTAAATTTACATCACCGATGTAATATAATGCAAATAAGCTACGGTAACAATTTAATTAATTTAACTCTAATGGTATGGAAGATATGCTGAAATTTATGTTTTTGTCACGATACTAAAAAGGTCCTTGCGTCATAAGAATTACAATGTTGGTGTTATATTTTAACTCTAGATTCACAATACAACTACTTTTTGATAATACCCTAGGATTTCTATGTCTCTTTTAATCAGACTCCAAAGATGTTTAAAGTTATGACTGTGCTTTTTTTTGTCAAAATAAATTTAGTTTTTATGTTTGAAAATTGAAAACATATGCTTAAAAACGTCTGAGAGTAAAACCTAGAGCAATTCTTACTCCTTGTACTTCCGTGAAAACTGCTCCGCAAGGAGCATTTTACAGGAAGAGAAATGATGAAACTATTAATAGCCAGATAACAAGGAAAGATTGGAATGCATGGTACATATTTAACTCCACCAGGTTGGTTGGTTGGACTCTCAGCTTATCTTTTCCTCTCCTCTGCTGCTGCTTATACTGTCCTTTCTTCATGCATTGCTACTTAGCTTCTGCATGACTTCGTTTTTTACTTTGTATGATGCGAATTAGATCTCGTCTAACTGAAGTTTTCCCTGCAGAGTTCCAGTTGCACCTCTAATACTTTGCTGTGGCTCCAGTGACTTAGGTATTTAAAATGGTGCCTGGTGTGCAATTTTCCCTTTTTTGTATTCCGGAATGTTTAAATTATTTTATGGAATAAGATAAAAAAAGTCGATTTTTTGTAAGTTACCATGAAATTTCAGCCATACATGCCCTTAGCAATGGTCACTTACTTGCAAGGGAAACCTATGGTTTAATGCTGTACTGTCAGTTACGAAATTTGCAAACTTTCTCGGAATAAGCTGGGATTTATTCTCATATGAAATGAAATTGTTGGAATATGTTTGGAGACACACAAAAGGAATGGAGGGCCGTGGGCAAACAAATGTCTGACATGCAAAGATGCGTCCCTTAGAAGCTATTCAGTCGAGCGGGCTGGTTTCCACGAGTACGTTCGGGAGAGGGGGGGGTATTATTTCATGCGCGGCGAAGAGAAAATTGCATAGGGAGAGGGAACCAGTTTCTATCCACGATTGTTATGTGCGGACTGCATCAACTTAGAGCTCCACTTCGTTCTAGGACTGAAAAATTCAGCAGTCACTTCTTCACTGATTTCTCTCGGGTAGAGGGGCCCTGGATTCAGTAGGCAATAGCTTCCCTCTGTGATGTTATTCTGAACGCTCGTACAGCATCGGTATTGTACAACAATGGCATTCGGTAATATCTGGTTATAAATGAGCATACTGAGCCCAAAATGACGTAGTTTTACAAATGATTAACCAAAAGGGATGATTTAGGCGGTTTCGTCTATGACAGAAGCGGTGAGATAAGCATCCGCACTCTGAAATGCTCTAACCCCACAATCGCCCCTTCGTTTTTTCTTCCACCTGGCAGAAAATCGGAGAGGTTACGTGTGCAACAGTGGCGGTTGTTCTTGAAGAACTAAGAGATACTTGTTCTCCTAGTCTCGATTAAACATTCGACGTTCACTCATATTGCACATGTAAGCCATCATTACACAGATAAGGCTGCCACGGGGCTAATACCACAATGTACCGGTTTCTTTGGCTCTACGTGACTGTTGAAAGAGAGTAGTTGGGTCGAGAGGAAGGGCAAGTTCACACCTCTTGCGCTATGCCTGCCAGGTGTGTTCTATGACCTACATTCAGGCGATCGTGGGTTGCCTACCCGGGTCCAGTATAGCTGACCCATGGACTTTTCGGACAATTCCCCAGATCGTCAGGCGAAAGCTGGGTAGTTTTCTTTCAACCCCCAAATTTCCTGCCCCCCACCCCATGTCGTTTCGGTTGTCATTTCATTCATCCTTCATCCCGTTAGGTTCTTCTATGGTTGAAAGTGTCGGCGATGGTGCTTGGAGAGTCGTGGCAGAGAAAGGGCGTGCTCTCCGTCCACTGAATTCGGCTGGTGGCTGAATTAGGATCGCTCCTGGCGTGGGCTCCGGTCTGCCATCCAACTATCGGGATGCTTCAGTCTGGAAACTGTAGGGATCCTATCATTGCTGTGACATCGCTCCTGGCTCCGGCCACCCCGTGTATTCCCTTACAACGTCCCTCCCGGGCACCCCCTCGTGGGGCATAGGAACAAAAACCTAGGCTTCGGTGCCGAGTCCCCTCTGACCGTATCCTATCCATTAGAAGTAACTACGTCTCTTAATATTGTTCAAACAGTCAAAAGCAACAAACACGGTTATTTTCTTTCTTTTTATTCTTGTATTTAATATTTTCTGTCTGTAGGATAGATAAATGCAAACCATGTAAAATCGTAAATGTTGCTGTTTCTGAGCTCAAAGGTACTGAATATAAAGATTGTTTTTTCATGACTAATTTTAATTTTCAGTTTATCTAACGTAACTCACAATCACTAGCTCTGCGAACAAAACGTCAATATTAGAGGTTGGATGTTATGTAGTGCCTTAAATATCGGGTGTCATAGTCAAAGGTTATGTGGATAATAAACCTTCTTTGAGATATTTTGAGGTGACGGCAACGTTTTTTGTTTCGCCTATTTTGCCTTTTTAAGGTTCAGATATCTATTTAAAATATAAACGCCTACTTATTCATTTTAACGTTTTCAAGCTTTTCTATTGCATTCAAACGCAATGGAGTTTTATTTATGGACGCTCTCTAATAACTGTGGTTCTCTGCGTCCCATTCTATACTGGGCGTGAAAGACCGATTAATTTTGCTCAGAGGCCTCTTTATTAGGCTTGAGGTTATTTTACGTGCCGTAAATCTACGACACGGGACCAACGGCTTTACTTCACTTCCGAAGGTAGCCATGTTAAGGATTTTTACGCTCGAAAAAAGCCATCGTCCTCCGTCGGGTTTCAACCCGTCACCTTGGGCATATGAAGCTATGGTAACCATGACAACACGGAGGGCGACTCTCAATTGCATTTAGAAGCGCTAAATGATGGCTACTCTGATATTTTACAACTTGGACTTTATTTATCTTGGAAAGTGGCCAATTTTATATTGTAATGTGCGCTGCGGCTAAGGGTTTCATCAGCACACTATTGTTTGATCCGTTGCAGCTAATCCCTTATTGCCTAATCCCAAGCCGTGTCACTTCCATGAAACTTTTTGAGTGGCTTCCCGTGACGGACATTAATGTAGCTGTATTTTAAAAACTGGGGATTCTTTATTGTTAGATTTACAATAAAAATTAAAAGGCATACAACATGTAGAGCTGAAAAATACTCATTATATAATACTTAAAATAATAACTGAGTCAATACTTTGTTGATAGCGGTAATATAGATATGCCGTCCATTGCAGGTTTCTTGGATTTGGAAGTGCGAGATATCCGGTGGCTCTGGCAGTTCTTTCCATCTCCTGTGTTAGGGATATTGTTGGTTTTCCAGATTTCAACTTGGAACAATATGAACGTCAGCAAAATAAACAGGGCTAAACGCTTGATAAACATTTTTATATTTTCCTGACAATAAAAACCACTCTAGAATTGGTCACAACGCGTAGTGGATAGCTGCGCACGACCCTTGCCAACTCTTACAAAGCGAGGTAGAGAGTAGTAGATCATGTTTAGGACAACCCAGACGTACTACAAACCCAGTCAACCATTGTAAAGTACATTTGTGCCTTAATAATATTTCTAATAATAAAAATGTAGCAGTTTATTACGTAAGGTTTCTGAAAACACAATCACGAAAAAGTAATTTATGAATCTATATGGTTGTTAACAACAAAGCACAAATCTAATATTGCTTCAAACAGAGGTGAAACAAAATAGGACTCGACTGGTCCCGTAGTTGAGTCGGTAGGGCACCTGCCTGCCGTGCAAGGGGTCCCGGGTTCAATTCCCGGGCAGGAATTCTTCTCCACTCCAGATTATTCCCTATCCTCTCTTTTTCCTTAGTCTGGAAATATGAATGTGTGTGTGACCCTATGATAAAAGATGAAGATAAATAGAAACCAACGACATCAGTACATGATTTAACACCATTGCCGATTGTCAATATGTTCCAAAGGGAAATACCGCCGAATGCGGAGTATAAATGGAACCATAAAAAATAATGCTTTTGTAACAGCCGTTATCACATATAGCAAATAGTCGCCCTTGTGACAATCACTAGTTGATGCAGGAAAAAATCTAACGCAAGAACATTAAGAGGAGTCGAAATGGAATTTTAATTTTTTCCCCTTCGTTTTCATGCTGTAAATGCATCTGAATATTTCGAATCCGCCGCCCGTTTTGGTATAGCTTTCATAGAGGTAAGCCGACTTTAAATAGTTTAAAAATATTGTGAAAATAACCCTGCGTATTACTTTTTAAAATATTTTGGATCACTCACCTGGTAAAACATTAATAGGTTTGTAAATATTAATGTTGGAGAAGAGACTTTTTTTTTTTTTTTTGATCGGAAAGTTTTACAAATTGGCAGCATGGGTATCCCGCTCATATTTCCTTCATGTGAGAGTTGTGTTTTGAAGTTAGGTTACATTTTTTGTTGTTGTTATGTTTGAAAGCAATTTCTGAACAAGGCTATAATGTTTCAACTGTTAATTATACTTTAGTCTGCTTGAATTGTGTTATATACCACTTAATTACCAAGATGCCTCTTAATACTCACTGCTATAAATGTGAACGTTTTGTGTATGAAACATGCTTTATAAATTAATTTCTTATACTGTTAGCGTTATAATGTATTTACGAAGGTATTGAAAACGTTTAAGAGCTTATGTTTTGCGATGCTAATACTATAATGTAATTATTTTTGCAGTTATGTTACGAGTACAGCAGCTATTGGACATGTATGCTTATTTCACATCACAAATACAAACACTTAAGTATGAAATAAAGCAATTTTTCTACTAACAGTGAACCTATAGTAGGAGCATTACGTATTTAAATGGAAGTACGTTGCTTGTGGCCACTGCACTGAACGAATTTCAACCAATTGAAGGTCACGCAGTGCACAGTAGGCGATTCAGTCGAGGAGCGAGAAAGGATGTTTCTGCCTTATTCAAAGAGCAACCAGATGGTGACTTCATAGCCGAATTATGCGGTACACATCGACTCCTAATAATTTCGTTGTTAGCATGTAGAACAAACGTTCTTGAAAACTTAAAATTTCTACACGTTGACAATAAAAGAAATATCTAAACTCCGTGGTTCAACAGCCCATGACGGGAAAGGCCTGCCGCTGCGCCCCCCCCCTCTGTTCACAATGGGCGTCCTGAGTGGTGTGCAGTACTGGAGGGTGAGACGTGGTCAGCACCCCGGGTATATGCGGTTTCCTTAACCTGGAGCAGCTACTTTTCAATCAGGTACCTCCTCAATGTGTCCCTCAGGGGTCTCACGAGACTGAGTGCATCCAGGATCAGGTATCCTAGTGAGAGAAAAATCCCCACTCCAGTACCGGGTATCGAGCCCGGGTCTCCTGTTTGAAAACCAGCTGAGCTACCAACACACAAAGGAGACGATGAACAATAAGAAATATGTGTATAAAACCTAATTTGCTATTGCTGCTGATAATGTTGCAAAATGTGTATGAGAACTCATAAGATGCTCTGAAAAACATCTTAGATATTGAAAGTTCTTCCAAGTCTTCACAAGCTATAATAGATTTTTACTTTCTCTAGCCCGTATGTACACTCAGTCCGAAAAAAGTTGTTTTAGAAAAAGATCCGTGTGAGTCTGTGGACAGCATAACTCAAAAACGAAAAGTCGGCTAAACACCACACTTGGTATTTATGTTCAGCATCTTCCAAGGATACGACACGAAGGTTTTCAAGAAAATCCCTCCACCTCCATCTACACTTTACATGGAACATTTGTCGAAAATTTTGTTTTTCTTAAAAATGGCTCAAACGATTTTGATTAAAATTCCGGATATTAAAGATATTTATATCACAAATAAAATGAATATTTTTAATTTTCTAGGGATAACCTCTTTTTTTGTTAGTGTTTAACAGGCGATGACAATGGTGATTTATGAAATGAAAATGGGCACCGGTGGAAGGCGATGGCGAAGGAAACTGGGAAAATCGCCCCTGCGCCGCTTTTTCCACCTTAATACTCACATGGGATCGAAACCGGGCCGTCTACGTGAGAGGTGAATGCTCTAAGCACTCGGCCACGGCGCGGCCCTAAATATATATAGGAAGGAAGTAAAATGACTAATTCTGCTAGTGTTTTCCTAGATTAAGAATTACATAGATAAAAGAACAATCTTTTGTAAGAAAAATGTGTTTGTGGAACAGCTAGAGAAAGTTATGTGAATGCAACACATCAGATTCTGTTGTTGTTCCAGTTATATCCCGCCATTAACTGCATGGTCCCGTTGGCGGCATATCCCTGTGCAATTTATTGGCTATCGACAAGGGTATTACATAGTGTGTAGAGACGGTATTGCATTACATCCAAAACTTCGATTCCGAGACTTCACCGGAAAAACATGTTTTGACACCTCCTGAGTCCAAAAAAAATAATTTCTAGAAAACTGTCCGTGTGTGGGCCTGTGATCAGCTAATCTCAAGAACGAAAAGTCGTTAAATACCATACATGTTCAGTGTCTTCCAAGGATGCAACACGAAGATTTTCTAGAAAATCCCCCCACCCCCAAATAGACTTTACATGGAAACGTTTTCGAAAATTTTGATCTTCTCAAAAATGACGATTGTGATTATAATGTCGTATATTGAAGATATTTACATGACAAATAAAATTTACATCTTGAATTTTCCTGCGAATAACCTCTGAAGGCATATTTATTCTGGTTAAATTTTACGAAAGTTTGTATAACTGGAAAACCGTAAAAGATACACAGAAAGTTATTGAATAGAATGTAAAACTCCTTAAAATACATAATTTATGTTATAGGTATACATTTTTTTCGTGGAGTTCATCGTTTTTGAGATATTCCTTGTTGTTGGTTTCAGCTATAAAGTACTTAATACTTTTCTGATACGGGAATTTGTCAACTCGTGACCATACAAGCAAACGAACTTCAGTCACATAGCAACCAGCTCTTGACTATCACTTAGGCCTATGGTACTCCCTTATTTCCCTTCTGCTTATATGGAAGCAAGTATTTCTCCTATTTTTTTTCTCGATTAGCATGAAGTAAGTAGAAGAATAAGTCTTTTAACAATAATTTGTGAATGGAAAACATCAGCTTTTTTATCATTAGATCACACACATTCATACTTCCAGACTCTGGGGAGAGTATGGAATAAACTGGACTAGAGAAAAAATGTCTACCTCCCATCTGAGAATCGAACCCGGGATCCCTCGCATGGCGGCCAGTTACTCTACCGACTGAGGTACGGGCAAAGTTATATTCTTAACATAACAGGGGGAAAATACCTATCTATGGCTATTTTTCACTGACCAGTATAACTAAATTTGAGAATTTTGTGGTACTTCTTGGCTTCAGCAGCGGCTGAGTGATGCATAGCTAATATTTCTATTTTAAACGTACGTAAGTTTGGGGGTTGGGCAAATGAAATTTTCACAGGCAAGTTGAATATTAGGAAGTCTGTATCATGATGACCGGGGGGGGGGGACACGTTCCTTGTTATGCTAGTTTATTGATCGCATTCCTTTGTCTAAAGCTTTGCAAGGTTCCCTCATAACTTTAAGGGGACAAAGATTTTATTCCCCTCATACAGAATTTAAATTATCAATAGACTCTAGTTGGAACGGTGTCGCGGAACTTGTATTGTTCCTGCTTTGAAAGGAACCCGTTGCCAACTTCGTGTTAAACTAAAGAACGTTTATCCTTTCTTCGGTTAATTATCGTCACTATCGGCCTACTTGATAGCTGTGTGTATGTATAGCGAACCGATTTTAGTCTATATCTATGTATTTGTAGAGAATATAGCACTTACTGCATTCATACTTGTGAATAATCTACCCGTGTGTGAGACAATCAGGTGGCCCAACTGCACCGCATTTCACGTGTACAGATATCCCTTCTTGCGTTAAAATAGTTGCAGAACTCAACGGGGCTATTCCAAAGAAGGGAGCGCAAGCTCCAGTGAAATTGCCTATAAGTTCTTAGTGCGGCCGCGTATAGAATATGGAGTAACATGTTGGGACTCATGGTCGTCTCCTTAGCGCGCCTGCTTCGATTCCCTATACTGGCGTGGGGAATTTTCCTGCTGGAAGACCTCCTGTTCCGGAGTGCACTCAGCCTCGTCAGATTCCTGGGGGGCCAGTTGAGGAACTATTTGATTAGAAGCAGTGGCTGCAGATCGAGAACACCGCATCAACCGGCCGGAAGGGACTCAAGGCGCTGATAACGTCTAACTTTCCTGCACTGCACCCCAATCATGATGCCCTTTGTGGACAGGACATGGAGTAAATGCTGGGACCCATACAGGGTTAATCAAACTGATTCGCTGGAAAAGATACGGGAAAGGGATGTAAAATTCATAAAGATAGGTTAAGCTTTTAGGCTTAAGAAAGGCGAGGAAAATGAATGGGAGCTGCTAAAAGTTGGACGTAAAAGACATAGGTTAGTCGCACTTTTCAAAGCTTATGCTGGGAGTCAGAAAGAGGTTAGGAAACCCCGCATTCTACGGACATAACGATCATTTATATGGAATTAAGGATAGAAGGTGCAGAACCGGCGTAGGAATATTTTATATTGTTAATTGGACCATTGGAATGAATTTCCTGTAGCAGCCTTTCAAGGCTGCCGTCTGACCTTAAAGAAGTTTAGGGATAATTTAAATAAAATAAATGTTAGATAATTAAAGTAAATATTGTGAAGTAATTAAGGATCTGTAACTATTAATATTGAGGCTTCATAGTAACTGTTTATAAACATGCTGGTAGTTGACATAAGTATTGCTATACAGAATAATAAATGGTTAAATATTTCAAAAACAAAGTATATATAGTATGTTAGTTGTATTTCTATCATTAATTTTGTATTACAATTATTAACTGTAAGATTATTATTATAAATTAATTTTGTACCTATATCTCTGTCACTAGATAGCTTCTAATTGCGGAGAATAAATACATACATACATACATACATAACATTACAATACAATACAATGCAATACAATACATACATACATACATGCATACATACATACATACATACATACATACATACATACATACATACATACATACATTCAAAAACCGGACAGTGGGAACTGACGTGAGTGACCTTCGTTTTACGCCTCTCAGTTAGCGTAACCCACTCACCCTCTCCGTTGATAAGCAAAGAAGTACAAAATGAAGTTCCTTATCCGCAGTTTCCCATTGACCGGTTTTTACTTGAAACAGTTCCGTTGAGTTCTGCAACTCTTTTAACGCACGAAGGCAATTGGGCCATCTGGTATAGAACCCCACATACTCCATATAACCATGTTTTTTTTTATAGTTATGTGCATATGTTCCCTCTTACGTGGCATCAGTCATGTCTGGAGTATATCGGATACGTAAGGCGAACCACGTTTGTTTGATAATACACATGCACATCCACTTGTATGTTATATGAACAATGCCCGGTGTATTCACGAGTATGTAATTTGGACTATGTTTATTGCTGGATACGTAAGTATGTTAACGTTTACGTATTGTAAATCATGTCCAGCGTATCCAGAAGTAACGCGGAATACGTTTATTTGATGGATAATATGAATTCTGACTGATGTGTCCATGAATACGTAACGCAAGTTATGTTTATATGATAAGATGCAAGTGTACTAAACGTATATGAGCACCCTTAAACTCTAAACATCATCAGCACACCCAAGAGTATGTAGGACGAACCATGTTTATTTGATAGGTACATGAGTATATCTACGTGTATGCATATCAGTCATCTATGGTGTATCCACAAGTATATAGGGTGAACCATGTTTACTTGATACATCCATGAGTACATTCACATGTATGTGTATCAGTCATCTCTGGTGTACCCAAGAGTATGTAGGGTGAACCATGTTTATTTGATACACCCTGAGTACATTCACATGTATGTGTATCAGTCATCTCTGGTGTACCCAAGAGTATGTAGGGTGAACCATGTTTACTTGATACATCCATGAGCACATTCACATGTATGTGTATCAGTCATCTCTGGGTACCCAAGAGTATGTAGGGTGAACCATGTTTACTTGATACATCCATGAGCACATTCACATGTATGTGTATCAGTCATCTCTGGTGTACCCAAGAGTATGTAGGGTGAACCATGTTTATTTGATACATCCTGAGTACATGCACATGTATGTGTATCAGTCATCTCTGGGTACCCAAGAGTATGTAGCGCGAACCACGTGTATGTATATCAGTCATTTCTGGTGGATCCTCGAATGTGTAACGCGAACTATGTCTGTATGATAGCTACATATGTATTCCCACAAGTATGTAACCCGAATATTAATCGTATAGCATACACATGCACGTAAAATGAAGCCTCTGTCTTGATAGATAGGATGTATATCCACGTGCATGTTTTGCAATTTTTATCTGATAAGTATATGCGCATACTCAAATATCATTGCGAAAATGTGTGTCCAATACAAGATGGTTCACCTATCCTTTACTCTCTGGTTGTATGCAACCCGCAGATTATATTTTAACCTGAAAACATCGTACCCGAGATCCATCTTCTGCATACTAACATTATTGACTTTGGCGCTAGAAGCTAGAATTAAACAGTAGCGTATTTGGTTAGCGCGCGCTTTAGTTTGAGTTTCAAGATGCTCGATTCAGGTTTGAATCTTACCAAAACGTTGACAGTCCTTTCCCCCGCTTTCTTCCTGATTTGGCACAACAAAACTAGATGAGATATCAGAACATTATTTATATTTATTCTAATTCTATCAGTCCAGTGTTATTCACAGTCTTAGTGACAAACACTGAACTAATTATGCAACTTGATGGATAATACATAAAGAAGAAAAAAGTGTACGCAGACTGTGGGACTCGAACCGCTGACACGCTCTGAGGTGATGTGGGAACATGAAATTAACCAGTTGAGCTACAATCATCGCACCCGCTTTTTCTGTCAAAACGTGTAGGTACAGTGTCACACATGTCTCCCTCTCCGCTTCTGATCTCTTCATAAATATTGTATGACCCCTTAAGCCGTTCATTTAACTTCCATACGTTATAATTTACGTTGCAGAACCTATGACAGCGATCCTATTGGTATAACACGTACTGTAACAGGAGTTATAAGCGCATGCTTTTAGGAATGTACAAACTATTGATACTAAGGTGTATTTTCTCATGAAAAGCAGGCTGGAGTTGCATGATCACCAAATGGTCAAGAGGCACGGTAATCTCGACCTTATTGCTTTCAGAGTATGAGGTGTTGCTTATCTCCAAAAAATATTAAGGACAGTTGAACTACCTGGTATATGCCTGTTAATGTACACGTGTATCTTTTTAGTATGTTTGGTTGACACATGTGTACATCCGCGCGATGTTATACAAATATATCTTTTAAAATGATGTAATAACCAGATTAACAGCCATCTCGTGATGTAAGAGCTTATTTTCTCGTCCGGTCTGAGGTGAAGAAAAGGGATTTTTTGCAAGTAGTCATTATGGGCTTTTACCACAAAAGATTGCTTAAAGATACAAATCTGATTTGTTACACTCACATGATTTTCTCTAACTGTTCTAAAACAAACTTCTTACAAAAAAATGTTCTTCTTTCTGCACTATGCTAATCGAGATAAGCATTAGTAGAATGTACGTTTTACTTAGTTCCTTATAAGTAGAAGAGAACTAAAGGAATGCGGTGTACTAAAGCGACAGTCAAATGTTTTAAAAGCTATGCGATTGTCATTGAAATTCGTTTCTTTGCTTGGCCTGGAGCAGATCAAAAGAAAAACGGACGCTTCCTGTCTGGTAAAATTATAAGTGTTCTAAAATTGAAACCAATAAAAAGGAATATCTTGGAAATGGGTCAACTCTACAACAAAATGCATAGGACATGAATTGTATGCCATAACGAGATGGGAAGTTTTTGTCTATTTCTCACGGTTTACTAATTATGCAAATTTGAGGAAAGTGTGTCCTGAACGAACATGTCTTCAGAAGCTATTCCCGATAAATTCAAGTTGTGTATAACATAAGGTATTTAAATCAAAATTGTTACACGAATTTTTGAGAAAAACAAATAGTTCAACAATTTTTCCATATAAAGGGTGGTTTGGGGTGGGGGGAATTTGGGATTTTCTTGAAAATCTTCGTGTCGCATTCTTGGAAGATACAAAAATTAAATACGAAGTTTGATATTTAATGGTCTTTTCGTTTTTGAGCTATGCTGTCCATAGCCACACACACAGACACACACGGATTTTTTTCTAAAAATCTCTTTTTTGGATTCAGAGGGTTCAAATTCATGTATTTCCGGTGAAATCTCGGTATCGAATTTTTGGATCCAATATACACTATGTACATGGTGGGTGTAGAGAAAGTAAAAACATTAACTTTCTATATTCATAGTGTCCGGGCAGTAGCTAATAAACTAATACTCTAACTGCTACAGTTGTGATGCCTTACCCGGAGATAGCAAACCAATCGGAAGTTGCCAAATTGCACGCCGGTGCCAAAAGTTTCCGCGAACAGTTTCAGCTATTAACCGAAGACCGGCTAAAAGTTCGACTTCCGCTTTTCCGTGTTGAGCATGTTTAGGTGGTCTCAATTCAAAGAACTACAGGCAGTTAAAACAAATGTGGTAACCACTAATGAAATCAAATTCAATTAACTCAGAGGGAATATAGTTTTATGGACAAATACATCACCTAAATATTTTGTTTTTGTTATCTAAATGTAACGCATTAATGTGTTAGCAGGCATTTTCAGATGAACTGCCTGATGTTGCACTTAGGCCCGGTGAACTTGTTCAAGGTCAACTTCTAAGAGTTTCACTTAAAGGAGTAAAATGATGAACTGATAACTTATGTTATTTGGTCCTAATGAACCGAATTTGAATCAGTCACTAACCAAATTTCTCGTCTCTAAGGTTAGTTGTTTCCATTTTATACAGATAGATATTTTAACTCTTAATTCAATGTTTAATTTAAAATGTTCCATGCACCACAGGTGTTGTTATTTTTAATTCATATTCAGGAATTGTGGCTATATTAAGTATAGAAGCAATAAAACTGCTTATTACATTTCTTTTCAAATGATTGGTTGTGAAGCTAAAGCTTTTCAAATGTTTATCTCCTATTTTGTAAAAAATAAAAAAAAATATATTTTTTTTACTGAATTCAGTTATACATTAAAATGAACAAAACCGAGTAGGTAAGTTTTATTCTAAGCTATAGATTGCCTTCCATATTAATTTGAAACTCTTTTGATCGAAACAGTGCCACCGAGTCTATTTAATATAGCAAGTTCTTCTTAGATATGCAGTTTTAATTTTATTATCACATAATAACTATATATTTATTCTCTGAAAGCAGCAGATATTTGTAACTCGATATTAGCTGACAACTCTGATTTCGCTAATTCGAGTGACATGCAGGTTGAGAAGTGAATAATTAGAATATTTAATAACACATAAGTATTATTCTTTTTGTCGGCATATTAATAGCATTGTCATTCATGAAACACACATTTCAGGTTTTAATGTGTTTTGAACGGCTCTGCGTTATGTCTCTCTCGTGTTTGCCTACCTCCCGCAACGGTCAGCTCCTTGGCATAGTCAAACTCGCACACCGCCGACCTGCATTCACGTGACTAACAGTGAGAATACGAGGAACCGATTTATTTGAAAACTTTCCTTTACACAATGAATGGTGTACATTGCTGAATGTTTACCTTCTCTAGCTCCGTATGTGCAATAGTGGATAGAGACGTTATTGTATTCCAACCAAAATTCGCTGTCGAGAATTCGCCATAAATATATGTTTTGGGGTCCCTGAGTCCGAAAAAAAGCATGTTTAGAAAAAGGTCCGTGTGTGTCTGTGGACAGCATAGCTCAAAAACGAAAATACCGTTAAGTACCAAAATTGGTATTAGGTTTAGTATCTTTCATAAACTAACCTTTACAGGAAAAAATGTTTGAAAATTGTAATTTTCTCAAAAATACCTATAATGATTTTTACTAAAATACCGTATACTGAAGATATTTACATCCCAAATAAAATGCTTATCTTGAATTTACTGGGAATAGCTTCTGAAGACCTCTTTATCCTGGATGAGTTTTGTTAAATTTTGTTTAACTGCTAAAAGGTAAGAGATAGACAAAAACTTTCTCGTCAAAACACACAATTTATGTCCTTTATTTTCTTAATGTGTGAACTTTTACTTAATCACCCAGGTCTGAGATAAGCAATAATTGCCATCCTAAAGAGTAAGATAAATAATTATCCTTATTTAGTTGAAATTAAGTAAGAAGCTAATTAATTGTAATCAAATAAACTAAAATAGTAATTCCATCTATGCTTAAATAAAATTCTTCCTAATCACCTAATCTCTGTGAAATTTCTTCAAGAACATAACTTTAGAAAATAGTGATGAAAACGCTCTGCAAATAATGGATCACTATGTTGGCCTTAAACCCTGATGCAAATGTTTGCACTTATTCCTGTCCTACCTGTATAAGAAGCTATTAGTCATAGCGTCCGAGTGGAACTGCGTTCTGCCGCAAGACAGCCTCTACTTCACGGCCAAAAATATGGCAGTAGTGGAGCGTGGCTAAGCGTGCCGCGGGCTCTATCTCGCCTGCGGCACTGTCCAGCATCCACTGCAAAGGCAAACAAAGATTGGTTGCAGTTAGACAAAAACTTACGGCAAGTAATATAGCCGGGCAAACAGAATGCCCAGGTCTGTACTTCCCAGGGATGAATGTATTGCTCAGATCGCATTCAGGTCATAAAATCGGATACCATGAATTTGCCCCAGGGAACATTGTGGATACCGTTCAGTGACGAACTGGTTTTGCCGTGCTGGCTGCAGAAAGTTAGAATGTCAGAACCGTTGCCAGTGAAATCCCTCAGGGGACATCTCTAATTTTATGCCTGCTAAGCAAAGGTAGAAACAAAACCAATCTAGTTCCTGCATGAGCATTTAGACTAAGGATGTAGCTTAATGTGTATCGCGCTCAATTTTCCTAAACGTGCAATATGCCTGCATTTGTTTCTTTGAACTGCGAGAATTTCAAGTTGATGTCCGTCATGAAATACTTTTTTCAACAGTACAGACACAAGTTTGGGTACTATTAAACATTTTATTAAGTTAATTTTTATTTTCTCTGCCCGTACCATGTATATAATGTATAGAGGTGTCGTATTGGATCCAAAAACCTGATACCGAGATTTCACCGGTAATACTGTTTTGATACCTCAAAAAAAAAAAAAAAAAAAAATAGAAAAATGTACCAGTGAGTGTCTGTCTGTGTGGGCAGCATAGCTCAAAAACGAAAAATCTGTTAATTTTTCATTATATAGCATATTTCGAAAACGTTTTTGATTTAAAGGGTAGTTTAGGGTGGGTGATTTTCTTTATAATCTTCTTATCACATATTTGGAAGATGCTGAATAATTAATATGAAAAGGATAGGTAGTCAGGCTGAAAAATTCAACGCCATAGACGGATTTGAACCACGGATCTCCGGTCACTAGAAAGTTGCCCTACCACTGAGCTACCATGGAAACATGCCACCACTCAACTGACTCATATGCTTCCCAGTAAACCGTAAGGCGATCTCAAATTATTTTGTGATGACTATCCTGATGGCGACTTACAATATCGTAAGTACTTTAAGTTCCGGGCTTCATCGTTTAACCAACTATTAGATCAATTTGTTTATTCACACAAGCCATGCGTGGGATAGGAGTTGGATAGACAGTCAGATTGAAAAATTCAATGCCATAGCCGGAATTTGAACCACGGATCTCCGGTCTCTAGCCGGTTGCTGTACCACTGAGTTTGGCTGGACCTATCCAACTCCTATCCTACACACGACTTGTATGAAAAAAACAATTAACTTCAGCTTAATATGAAGTTTGGAATGTATACGATTTCTCGTTTTCGAATTATCCAATTCGCGGACATACACGCGCGGAAGCTTTTCTAAAAAGCCCTTTTTGTGGTAAGCATGTTCCGAAATACATTTCCGGTCAATACTCCACATTGACTTTTTTCTTGGCATACGATATTTCCTCTGCTTACTCTCATAGTAGATAAAGTAAAAGGGTTTTGCAATCGGTTTTCAAAATTTAACACAGCATGTACATTGCACTGACAACGCCTGTCAGATCGGGAGGGGGTGAGAGAAAAGGAGAGAGGAAAACGAAATAGACAGTAGCAGCATTGATTTTGGACACTTCTGCTTCTGTATTTGTTTTATACTTTCTCTACACGTGCTATGTACATAGTAGGTAGAGGAGGTATTGTATTGCACCCAAAAATTCGATACCGAGATTTCAAAGGAGATAGACGTTTTGAGGCTCCTGAGTCCAAAAAAGAATTCATAAAGAGAGCCCTGTGTGTATGTGTGTGTGAGTGTGTGGAGAGTAAAACTCAAAAACCCAAAGTTGGTTAAATACCAAACTTGGTATATAAGTTCAGTATGTTCTGAGGATGCGACAGGAAGGATTTGAGGAATATTTCCCCACCCCAAACTACCCTTTTTAAGGAACATTTTTCGAAAATGTTGTTTCCTTAAAAATGACCTTAACTATTTTAATTAAAATACCATATGGTTAGATATTTTTTATGATAAACGAAATGTATCTTTTGAATTTCCTGGGAACTGCCTCTAAAGACTTCAGTATAACTGTTAAATTGTAAGAAGACAAACGAACTATATAAAAATGTAAATTTCATTAAAATATACAAATCGTGTTATATACATTTCTTTTTATTTATTTATTTATTTTAATACTATTGTACAGTTAACTTATTCCGAGATATTCCTTGTTATTGTTTTAAATTTTAAACTACTTAAAACTTTTCTCAAACAGAAGGTCGTCTTTCAGCCCACCGGATAAGGATTTTTTCCGCATTTTCTCATATCCTGATAAAACAATATCGAATAACTTTAAGGTTCGTGGACACCGAGATTATTTCAGCCAAATTTCACGGTTTCATTCATCGCCCGATATGATCAACCAGCTTAAAGTACTTTAATTACAAAACAAAAATCGACCTTCATTTCATCTCTCTTTTGTTTTGTTCCTGATCATACAAAGAAAGCCGAATTTCAATTGTTTAACGTAAAACCCAGCTTTTAAAGGATATGACTACTTTTTAGCCTAGTCCATTTTTCTTATTTTCGCTCTACGTAATAGAAAGCAAGCAAAATGGCATTTCCGCTAATGCCTATATTGATCACCATAATGTAGATAAAATAGTATTTTATAGGAATAGTTTTTCAAAACAAGAAGTGTTAGTGTTAAATTAATTTACAATGTTGAATATTGCGTTGTTTTATTCAGGATCTTACGTATCTCATAAGTTATAACCAGGAAAAAAGAAATGTAGTTTTATTTATGGACGCTCTTTAGCTACTGGGGTCCCATTCTATGTTGGGTGCGAAAGACATCTTAATTTTGCTCAGAGGCCTCTTTATCAGGCTTGAGCTTCTTTTATGTGCCGTAAATCTACGACACGGTCCCAACGGGAAGTTTACGTCCGAAACAATCCGCCGGGTTTGAACCAGCAGTCTTGGATATATGAACTTAGCTTGGTAACCATTACACCGCGGAGGGCGACATAACCAGAAAGTGTTACCATAATACAGTATTGGACCATTTGACATAAACTGGAGCTAAATTAACCCTTAATGGTTTACTCTGATCCAACTTTGGGAAGGACCTATATTATTTTATAAATTTCTTTTTTTTTCCCTTCAAGTAGTAGGCCTTGCGGCCTGTTAGGATCTCACAGTTGAATTTTCAACCTAGCGAAGTCAGAGATGTCTTCCCTTTTGGAGGATAGTGAAGCATGCCTTTTGGGTGTCTGCTTGGGCCATACATTTATCCATTTATTCTGGTGGTATTTTATATAATCAGTTATTCTCTCTTGATGACTCCACTGCTTTTATGGTCCCATGCGGTATACCCCTCTGTGCATCTAGACAATCTAATTTCATTAGCTGTTATTCTGCTTTCATTTTTTTCGCTTAGTATCCATGCTTCAACTCCGTAACAAAGTAAAGTCGCGCCAAGCCTTGTATAGACGGAATGTTAGTATGTCTTTGTGCCAAGGAAGTTTTTATTTGTTTTTTATTATAGCCATTGTTTTTGTGTATTTAGGAATAGTCTGTGAAGTGTCTATTTTATCGAAAAAGGATGTGTATCTAAGATATGTAAAATGATTTACTCTTTATTGATTTTATTGTTTTTTCACTCAAACCCTTTGTAGGACAGGAGTTGGATAGGTAGGGTCAGACTGAAAAATTCAATGCCATAGCCGGGATTTGAACCACGGATATCCCGGTCTCTAGCCAGTTGCTCTACCACTGAGCTATGATGGCAACATACCGGCAAGGTATTGGATTTCTCAACTGAATCGCATGTTCCCCAGTAAAACACAAACGAGATCTCAAATTATTTGGAGATTACATACTCCAATGAGAACTTATAATGTCGTAGGTACTTCACAGCATTCATAGTATAGCCAACTATTATGATAGATTATAATTTGAGATCACCTTGTGGTTTATCGGGAAACATACGAGTCATTTGAGAAATTTAATACCTTGTCGGCATGTTACCAATGGAGCTCAATGGTAGAGTAACCGGCTAGAGACCGGGAAATCCGTGGTTCAAATCCCGGCTACGGCGTTGAATTTTTCAGTCTGAATTACTCTTTCCATTATTTTTAATAACAATATATTTTATACACATAAACCTATTTTATAAATACACCTATGTAATAGTATATTCTAAATGAAAATTGGACGTATTGTTCTCATAGTACCCAGAGGAACTCAAACGTTTTTGGAAAATCTAGTAACTTCAGGATTATGACACCTTAAAACCGGATTTCACCAATTTTGAGCCCCTTATTAAATGAGAGTAACAATTAATTACAGTTCATACTGGATGCAAAATGAAATAAAAACATCTGATGTATCACATTCGCATGATTTTCTCTACCTATTCCGCAAACAAACATCTGCAAAACAGTGTTCTTCTATCTACTTTATACCAATCGAGACAAACATTAGCAGAACGGCCTTTTCCTTAGTCCCTTCCTAAAAGGATAGTCAAATGTTTCAATGCTGTCGCTCTGCGATTGTTATTGAAATTCTGTTCTTTGCGTGGCCAGGAGTAGAACAAAAGAAATACGGATGACTTCTGTTTGAGAAAAGTGTAAGTACGTTACAATTGAATCTAATAGCAACGAGTATCTCTGAAAGGGTTAACCTCAAAACAAAGATGTATAGGACTTGAATTGTAAGATTTGACCAGATCTACATTTCGATATTTCTTATGGTTTACGAGTTATGCCAAAGTCATTCAGAATGAAAAGTTCTTCAGGGTCTATTCCCAAGAAATTAAGGATATAAGTATATTTTATTTCCCGTGTAAACTTCTTTAATATACGGTATTTTAATCAAAATCATTAGGGATTTTTTATAAAACCGAAATTTGAAAAAAATGTGCCATGTATGGATAGTTTTGGGGGGGGGATTTTTCCCCCCTGAAAATCTTCCTGGCGCATCCTTGGAATATTCTGAACTTGAAAACCAGGTATGGTCCAACTTTTCATTTTTGAGCTATGCTGTCCATAAACCCACAGACATACACGCATCACATTTTTTGAGTAGTAAGTTTTTGTGTAGGTATCTCTTATGGTTTACGAGTTATGCAAAAGTCGTTCAAAATTAAGAGCGCTTCAGGGACTATTCTCAAGAAATTCAAGATATACATTTTATTTGCCCTATAAACATCTTTAATATATGGCATTTCAATCAAATCGTTAGCCATATTTTAGAAAATCGAAAATTTTGAAAATTGTCCTATGTAAAGTGTAGTTTAGGGTAGATTTTTTCCCCTGAAAATCTTTCTGTCGCAGCCTTGGAATATACTGAACTCAAATTCCAAGTATGGCCGACTTTTCGTTTTTGAGCTATGCTGTCTAGAGACATAAACACACATATACACATAAACGCATCTAAAAGTGATTTTTTTTTAATTAAGGGATCTCAAATCGTATATTTCAGGTAAAGTCTCGGTATCGAGCTTTCATATGGAATACAATACCTTCTCATCCACCTGGGTAGTGTGGTGGTAGCGTGTTTGACTCATATTCAACAGGTTGCGAGTTCAAATTTCGCTATGTTGAGTTACCCGGATAGGGTTTCTTTCGGGGTTTTCCCTATCCTGAGAAGACGAATATCGAGTAACTTTAAGCCCAATTGATTCCGAGGTCGTTTGAGCACCAATTCTTCAAATTCATTGACCGTCCGATATGACCAATGAGGTTACAGAACGTTAAGCTTCTCTACCTACTATGTACACCGTACACGTACTAGAGAAAGTAAAGCTATATTGCAATTAACGTAAGGAGCTGCGGCTCTGTTGGTTTTCCCCGAGAAACCAAATATTGAGAATTCCTCTGTTTTAGTGTTCCCAAGTTCTTAAAGCAGCTGTATACTGGAATTAAGATCCTTGCAACTAATTCACTTGTTTGTAGAGCGCGCTCACATCCAGATGAAAACAGTTGAAGTGACGTGTGGAGTTGTGTTGTTTTCCATCTCCCTGAGGGAGGTAGTTGTAACGCAAAATCCAGCGGAGTCGCGATTCACACAAGCTGGATACCAGAGCTCTGGAAGAAACGAGAAAACTTGGTACAAATCACTGGAACTTATTTTCACCTGCAGAAATAAAATTTGCAATTTCTGCCCAGCACGCAAGCTGCGGGTTCCTAGAATTTCTGGCGAGAGGAAATGTGTCTTCCACATCTCTCTTTTTGGATTTTAATTGCCAAGATAAATTACAGCCGGCGGTTTGTTTGTTCGTTCTCTTAAAGTTTGCTCCAGTTGCCAAGGTCCCTGAGGATGCAAAACGAAACAAATTAATTACACATTACCATAGATACTAGAAATCGATATGAACTTTTAATTATTCAACGGAATGACATTCCTGATGCGCGCAATTTGAATATTTGCAGTGTTATTTATAAATACAGCTCTCGTCAAAAGGTTACTTTTTTTAGATCAAGTAAAAAAATTCAATGTACATATACTGCAGCACAAAAAGAGATTTATTATTATAATAATTCTGCAGGTCATGTGATATACGTAACCGGAAATTTACATATACATATTAATGCTCAAATGTAACTAATGTAAATTATTGAAGGTGAGCATGTTCAATGAGGTTTCTTTGGGCTGAAACATTTAAAATATAAATTATTAATTATTATACTCAAAATTTGCTTATTGGCCCGCCTCTGTAGTGTAGGGGTAGCATGTCTGCCTCAGATTCAAGACGTCGCAAGTTCCAATTTCGCTTAGGGTGAGTCACTTTTTCTTTCTTCGAGGTTTTCACTTATCTTAAGAAGACGAATATTGAGTAACTTAAGCTCCATGGACCCTGTAATCATTTGAGCATCAATTCTTTAACAGATTTCATTCATCATCCGTCACCACCAACCAAATTAAAAAGCCTTAAGCTAAAGAAAACAGTGTTTATTGCAAAAAAATGTAATATTACAACACTACAGTATTGACATATGAAATAATGCATATTACTTTCTCTAGCATGTATGTACAATTTACGTAGAGAAGGTACCGTATTCTACCCAAAATTCGAATCCGAGAGTCAAGGGAAAGTATATATTTTGAGACCCCCTGAGTCAAAAAAAAAAAAAAAAAAAAAAAAAAAAAAGGATGTTTAGAAAAAAGTTCAGTGTGTGTGTGTCTGTGGACAGCATAGCTCAAAAACGAAAAGTCTGTTAAATACCCAACTTGGTATTTAAATTTAGTATCTCCAAATTTAGCAAGAAGGTTTACAACCCCGCCCCTCATCCTAAACTGCATGGAAACATTTTCAAAATTTTTGGTTTTCTCAAAAATGGCTAAAGTTTTGATTAAAATGCCGAATATTGAAGACATTTACATGACAAATAATAAAATGTATATCTTTAATTTCCTGTGAATAGCCTCTGAAGTCCTCTTCATTCATTCCGATTGACTTTTGCATAACGGGTAAACCATAAGAGATAAATAACAACTTCTAATACAGAAATGTAGAGCTCGTCCAAACACACAATATATGTCCTTTGCATTTTTGTTTTGGAGCTAAACGTTTCTGAGATATTCCTTATTATTAGTTCCAATTTTAAATACTTTAAAAGTACTAACTCAGGAAGTCGTCCTTGCTTGTTTTGTTTTACTCCTGGTCATGCAAAGAAACGGAAAGCGAATTTCAATGGCAATCGCATAGCGACAGGTTCTAAGACATCTGTCTATCACTTTAGTATAGTGCATTCCTTTAGTTCCTTCGTATGTGTGGGGGGATAGTATAACCAAAAAAACGAAAATCCTGTTAGCTCAGCACCTTCCAAGGATGTGACACGAAGATTTTCAGTAAAATACCTTCGCCCCAACTACCCTGATATGGAACATTTTTTCAAAAGCTTTGATGTTCTCAGAAATGGCTCTAACGATTTGTTTCATGATGCTGCCTGATGGGATATTCGCAACATACGTTTTCTGACACCCCGGTTAGCCTTATCTTCTGTCCGTGAACTGAATATGATTATTGTCCCATAAAGTGCGTTTGCGGATAAAGTTTTGTAAGAGGAATAAATCTACAGCCCAAACAGATTAGGACTTATTATACTTATTAATTCATATTGTTACAGAGCATAATTAGAGGAAGGTGGCTTAATATGGGGTTTTATTTTTTCTTTATATAATAATTTCAAAAATAACACAGATTTGGGGCCGTGAATAATATGACTGTATTCCAACTATTTATTTACCTTGCCGGGTGTAATACACAAACTTACACTGTTGTGGTAATACAGCGTAATTTTCTAAAATAGCAAAATGTGATTCCTAATATGGGATGACTTGTCGAGTATTAATTTTAAGCATTACAAGTACAACAGTTTACACTACTTAATGTCTATACTAAATATGATTGGTTGATGACCAAATAAAAGTTGAATATTAAACTACTGGCGAGATATCCTGTGCCCTTTATAACTATACAGTTCATTGTTGTTCTTTTGCTCGCACACTTTTATTGGAAGTTCCACCTGCAGAGTGTTTGCCCACTTGGAATATTTGCAGCACCTGATCCAAGTTTCTCCCTCTCAGTCCTCTGAGAACAGGCCTGCACAACAGAGGCACTCTGCATCATCGTCGTCACTCTCGTTTCTCCACTTCTCATCCGATTCCAGAAGCACAACGTCATCCTCGTGTTCAGAAGATGATTCAGCAACACGCTTCCTTCCTTTACTGGTTGTCTTTGATGCTTGGGTTTGTAATTCTAAGGTCCGTTTGGCTTTTGGCAGTCTTGTCGGCCTTCTTTGAATGCTGATCAATGAGCGGAGCTTTGTAAGGCGTGATTACACAAGATGAACTGGCTTGTCCTGATGAGCTTGCCTTGATGGGATTGCGCATACTGGTAAATAGGGCACTTGCGACACATGTCGATTCAGGAGCTTCCTCATGATCACTTTCCTGAAGCAGTTGCTCAGTCTCATTATTATGGATTGCAAAACCTGAGGCCCGAAAATAATGGGGTTGAATGGATGTATCCTCGTTTTGTGGAAGCTACTATTTGCAGTTTCTGCAATGGCTGCATGTAGAGTTTCCCCATCTGGTAAACTGTAACCGTTCGACCAGTATAATTTTTCCGACACGTTTCGATCTCCTCGCGGTAATAGGTCTTCAGAGGTCCCATAAAAGTCACATCAAGAGGTTGAATTTTGTTGATGCTGTGAGGAGAGAGGCAGATTATCGAGATATTTTTCTCATCGTTATCGCCATCTTCATTATCATCATAATTATTATTAAAGAAGAGATTTATACATCGAGTTAGTATAAATAAACAAAAATATACTGATATTGCAATCTTCTTGATACTTCTAGCATGAAAAGGAAATCCTAATATGGGGTACCTCAAATTAAACTCTCCATGCTACCCCATAATATAGAACTCGCCATTTTAGTGCACTAATTTCTCCCGCTGTTTTTGTAACTGCCTTAAGGCAAGGTATAACTTATTGGAAGATAGTTTGATCTGAAAACTACAACATGAGCACAAGTGTGTTTAATAAAATAATTACAATATTGCATTTGTATACAGAGATGTCCACAGGAGCAAACTTCTCTCTTTATCTTACTGTGGTGACGTGCTTCCAGAATGTTTGGTCGACAAACCTCTCTTGGTTCATTATCAGCTTATACGGTTGAAATACTGAGGTAACCCCAAAATAAACACCGCCCCATATTAGTCTCATTTCCCCTATTATAATATATATTCGCTTCCACAGTTTAGAAAAAAAAAGAATTTATAAAGTATAAGTAATTATTCATAAGTAATATAACCAGAGCTCCAACTTTTATCTAGAGAGTTGTATTTAATAAGACTATTTCGTGAATAAAATAACAATGATTAGCCTACATGAACACGAAGAATAATTATCCTAAAATCTCATTTGTCTAGACGTATATTTGCACCGAAATCACTGCAACTTGATGTCTGTATCATAAATCATGGCCTCATTTCTTACAGAATTCGTTAAACTGGTTCCACACACTCTCTGTGTGCTGTTTTTCAGTATTCTGCGGCTTTGAGTTTTCAACTAATATGTCTATTTCAGCGATAGACTTTTTTCCAAAACGTTTTGGAACTTCCGCTATTATGCAGGGGAATATCACTGCACATTAATAATAAGTATAAAGGCCTTAAATACGAAACTATGAATCCTAAGGATGACATTTAAATACTTATAATTGTCTTATGAGTACTATTTGTATATAAATATTTAATTTATAATTTAAATATCTTTAATTTCAAGATGGCTTCATTTTTACATCATTTATTTACTGTACACAGAGATCTAGGATGTATTAAAGTTGATGTATTGTACTTAGACAGAAGTTATTGCTTTTGGTCATGGATATGAAAAAGAATGTTGGTTTCGATGAGTAAAACGTTCAAACACTACGCTATTTGCAGTCAAAGCGTTCCCGTCACATAGATCAACGGCAACGCACAAAATACTTAGCTAGTGTGCTAAAATTACAACTTGAAAGCAATCTTCAAGTGTAAATATCAAGGATTGCAGCGTTAAGAAGAAGTGAATACAAATAGCAGACAATTGAAAATTTGAATGAACTATATATGAATATGTAAATTGTGTAAATTTATTCAGCGTTTAATTCTGAACGCACAAGTAATTTACTTCCCATTCTATGTTAAATTTGTATGTCATTCTCGTGTACCATCCTGAATGAAACGCCACTGTATGTTGTTATTCGTCATGTATGCAGCTAAGTCGACATAGAGTTGGCAAGGAAGAGATGGCAACGTTTGCGCACAAATGTGAGCAAGCTCCCCAGGCCCGAACGAAATAAAGGGTAAGAAGAAAAGTGGTATGTAGGATTTCCTAATGCAAAGCTTAATCCTTATCGCCGTTAAGGGTAGAAGTAAAAGTCGCTCACACTGACATTCAATAAACTGTGTACCTGTAAATAGCTTTTTATTATACAAGAGGTAAAAAGGGTATTTTATATTGTGAGTAGGAAGCTTGCGAAACGAGGCCGTAATCCTACGGGCAATATAAAACAATTTTAACACGTGTCTCATATACTATTTTTAGATAGCTATCAATGTTTATAGACATATTATAATTATAAATAGATTTTTTTACCTACTTCACGGAGTTCATACTAATGGTCTGCAATATTCAGTTGTTGTCTTGCTTAGCATCAGTGCTGACAACATGATGGCTTACTCGTACAGAACGGAAACATTCTATACAACGGAGGCAGTGTAACATTGTTATTTTGCCCTCTCCTCTGCTTGCATAATTTCGTCAGATTCAGCAGATTCCATGTTCATTGCATTCAAATCATCCGCCACTTTATGGATCGATACGAGCTTTCAGAGTTATAGTCTACTAGAACTAGGCCTTGTACGCATAAACCAAAGTGGCTACATTGGAGTGTTATAATTTTATAACACTGAGTGACAGAATTTACTACTTTTAACACTACTGACATCTGGTAAAATACCTACTTTTAGCATCAACTGTGTAAAAAAGAGCTTTCAAACTAAGGACTCCTATATCCTTACCGAGAAACAGTCTATGATTCTCCTACAGCTCAAGGCTGTACGCTCCAAACCAGACCTGTTTATCGGCGTCTGTCATCTTGTCGGTAATGGGGGTGATATAGCAATAGGGGCGAAAACGCCTTCAGGAAATTAGGAACCAAGAGATAGAAGTTCTCGATATTTTCAAAGAACTTGTTTTGTGAGAAATGTGACACGGAACAGCTGAGCCAAAAGTGGTGTTTAAAGCAATAGGGCTGCATGCAAGCAGTTTAAAACATTTCTACTTTCATACGACAAAAGATGTGTTGCAGTTGACGGATATATGCTCATGTATGGCGTAGTAACCAGTGTCGGGCCATGACAAAGGTCCAATTGGAAAGCCATCATGGTATATTCTTTCATTCCTTCTTTCTTTCATCTCTGTTCAGCCTCCTCGAATGTAGGACTTACACCCCCCAGGACTTACAAGGCAGCTCCTGGGGCCAGACGCCTGTTGAAGAGCAGAACCTCTGGATCAGAGAGAAGACAGGATGTATGATCAACTCGATGCTTGGTAGAAAGTTAGGAAGGGGCAGATAGGAAATGACTGTGGATTTGATTTCAGGAAACATGAGTATAGAGCAGTTGGTAGAATGAATAGCGGGGGAAATCGGAGGAATCGTAGAGAACCAGCCCAGACGCCGCTTCATCCACCGCAAAGCCCACATGCAGTTTCCTGGGGTCGAACCTGAGAGGCGAGTGATCTAACCGCTCTGCCATGGCGCCGCTTCGTGGGAAATTTTAGTTTTTTTATAATAAAGATTTGGCCTTCTTTGTTGACAATTAGTTTCTGTAGTTGGAACTTACTTCGTCTTGAAATTGGGTAAATAAATAAATAAATGAGTTTAACCAATAATGATGAAACTGAACTATAGTAAAGATGTGTGATGCAATTAAAACATTTACTGCAAGGATTTTTTTGACATCTTTGTAAATCCTGTGCATGTCGAACCTGCAAAGTTAAGGATGGTTTCATGTATGAGACAATGGTTAGGTCTTCATTGCTATATTGAAGTGAGGTATGGGGATGGGAGAGGGTAGATCATGTAAATAAAATATGACGCAATCTGCGTTTGGGGAGGGTTACTTCAAACTACGGTGCTCTTGAGGAGATGGGATCCTGGGAAGACACTGTATTTGTTAAAATTAGTGTAGTTATATAATGACTGCGAATAATTGAAGGTGACCAAAGAACTGAGAGCAACTGTTATCATCATATCATCAATCAATAAATAGCATAGAGCATCCAAAATGGTGGACGGCAGGGAGTACACCGGAGATTACAAAAACTCTGTTAAATGATATTTGGTTAGGGGTTAACGATAATATACGTAGATATAAGGTCATGAAAAAAGTAAAAAGCGACTATGTGATATAAACAGGCAGGAAATGGAATCTATATGTAGAAAAACATGTAATTGGAGCTACAAAATCAAATAAAATAGAGTGGGTAAAGACAGATGTTTTAGAATTAACTATGAATCAGAGAACGGGAATAACGAAAGGTAAGTTGATGTTGGTAGAAGGCTTTGCCCATTATGTGGACGCATATTTTGGCAGATTGCGTTCAGATGTAGGATGCTAGGAACAAGATTATTACGGGAAATATTTTTAACTTCAAACACACGGAGGACAGCATGGTAGAACTTGATTCTAAACAGCTAAAACCGACCACTCTTGGGCTCATGCTTAATGGAAGTATGTGTGCTAAGAGATAATGGCGTTTATGTAAATAATGTATAGACATATTTGCAATGTCAGCATTTATATGCGTGAATACGTGGCTATAGGTGTGAGTGCGAGTGTGTGGATGTGTGATATCAGAGTGTCGTTTCCTTTGTTGATTTTGTTGTTGTTTTTGTTGTAGCGCGCGAGTGTATATGTGTGTATTTCCATTCTTGTGAATAAAAAATAGGGGTTGGTAATATTTTCAGTTCAAGTAATTTTTAGAGCGCATGTACTGTTTCCCGAACCTAGTGGCTTTGTGATGCAGTTTATGTAATATTATGCACTTAATAAATACTACTGCAACAATAAACATCAGGAAAAATGATATATTTTAACATACTTGTGCCATGGTATACAACGGTGTTGATGTGATCAACCGGTTATCCAGTATACCAGTATAAAACTCATACAAGATTTTTAATTGAAAATGTTGACTGTTTATTTCTAAATCTTTCAATGAGCAACAACTGAGTTATGGCAGCTCAAAATAGAGATTTCATTTGACTGACCGGACATGTTTGTACATCTGAAATTAGCTTTATCGGAAACAGCCCTGATGTTTATGAAATAATTATAAATACATATAAAATAATGGGAGTTAAATGCAATGTTCTATTTATAACACGCTTTAACTGTATGGCCCTATTGGTGGCATTTCCATTTTGAACCTATTGCCTATCGGCAATGGTGTTATCTCGTGTATTGATGTCGTTAGTTTGCTGTTTATCTTTAGTATCAATCACGCGCATATTCACACTTCCAGGCTTTGAGGTGGATAGAAAGTAATTTGGGCTGGAGAAAAGTATTAAACGCCAGCCGAGAACCAAACCCGGGTCCCCTCGCATAACAGACAAGTTGCTCTATGGGCTGAGCTATGAACCTCAACCTAAACAGTGTTATTTGTATTATTTAGCTGTAGTTTAAACAATATACAAAAAATCCTGTACTATGTATTAAGAATTTGCACTCCTGGTCTGCTTGCTTCCTTATTTGCCGGTTAATTTCAAACTATGAGGTGTTATTTGACTTTTCGGGTTGCGTGTCAAATGGTTAGAGGTTTACAATTCATGGTTTAAGATATAGTGAACGCTAACACTAAATCCGATGTTCCGAACTTGCCACAGGATTGTGATTATATAGTCAGTGGTATACGCAGCCCATGAGGGCCCTTTGCAACTTACGTGACTCCAGGGAGGGATGAAGGGCAAAACCCGAAGGGCGGAAGGTATAAGCATACGACGGATCCCTGACTGTTCCAGATTGAACGCTTCCAAACCATGAGTCACGAGCCTCCGAGGATTCCGTGAAGGGCCCTCTACCGAAAGCAGGGTCTAATCAAGCGATACCGTGACGAATCCAGGAATAACCTCTACAGAGCGCAAGTTACCTACCAGCCGCAACCTGCCGAACTCCGACGTCTGGCCCTTTAACTCTGAAACAGAGGACAAGGGGAACAGAAAATTCAGGGGATTTAGTGAACCTTCCTAGGATTGCATGACAACCCTGGGAGGCCCCGAAAGTACCCATGGATCAGGAAGTCCTATCACAGATATCAAAACTGAGGCTTCCAGAATCAGAGTTGCACACGTTACCGTGGCGTCACTTCGCTCGACATTAGTCACAGCGTATGACTGTATGTTGCGACCTAGGTATAGTGCACAGCGGGCATCCAATCATTTTTGTTAGAAGCTGAGTCTACAGTGGCGAGTATTCTTCTACACTTGAAATAATTCTAACACTGAATTAATTTGTAGAATACTCTCATTTTCATATGCAGAAAGAAGAAAGAATATTACAGTTTACATCGGCATGGGGAAAACGGCACTTACCTCATTCCAGCGCCCATCCTCTCCCCTTCTTCGACAGTCTCCTTCACTTGTGCTTCGAACACGTTTCATTCAGTGGCGGGTATGGCTTCGAACTCCGGACGGTAATTTCAGGAAGAGTGTTAGAGAGAATTTCGTTTCACTTGTTTCACTTTAAAACCAAACATATCCTTTATAGTAAATAAAAGAAGTTCTAAGGGACATCAACAATAAAAACTGACATCTAGTAGTATAGCCCCACAGTAATGCAATATATAAAACTTATTCTTTAATTTTATAATGCTGGTCCATGCCTAAGTGGAAGGTTGCTTCACTAAACACAGCCCAGCTCTCTGTTCTCTCTTTCGCACGTTCCCTTTTGTTTCAGCCTGCACATATGATCAAGTTTGCAACTGTAAGATATATTCGCAGATTGCACATGCGCCTGACAGGCCCAAACGGTTTCTACTTAATATGAACCTAGCATAAGGAAAAGGGGTTAATCAACTGCCAGGAGCTGCAAATACAAATATAAGTATTAAATGGTTAGAAAAAGCACATAATATGGTTGTTGAGGCAAACATGTTATATGGGATAGAAGTTTGGGGATTAGAAGAAGTTTCCAAACCCAGCGGAGGACGATGGATTTTTTCGGGTGTAAAAATCCTTTGCATGGGTTCCTTTGGAAGGGAAGTAAAGCCGTTGGACCCGTGTCGTAGATTTATGGCACGTAAAAGAACCTCAAGCCTGGTAAAAGGGCCTCTGAGAACATTTAAGTGGTTTTTCACGCCCAATATAGAATGGGACGCTGAGAACCGCAGCAGTTAAAGAGCGTCCATAAATAAAATTCCATTTCCATTTCCTTAGAAGAAGGATGGGAACTCATGGAAGAAGTGCACAGAATATTCCGTACAGAAATACTTGGGTTTCCAAATTCAACTGATAGGCACGCAGCACAAATAGAGTTTGGCAGAGTGGCAAGTAAGAGAAGGATAATGAAATTTTGTCATAAGATCTTGAACTTTGCAGAAAGAAATTTGTTAGAACAGCGTTTAGCATATTATCAGGAAATCTTAAAGAACAAATGGATAGGTAAATTTTCTTAGAAGTAACTTGGAAACTAATGGTTTAGGGGAGATAAGCAGAAGAAGAGAAAACAGTGTGAATAATTTCTGGAAATCATCAAGAAAGGCTTAAAAATTCAAAAAATATTTAGTGAAATAGCCGGAAAGAGATATTTAGTGGTCCACATATCAATGCAGGTTTCATATGAATGGGAAAATACGTAGAGCAACGTAAGAAAGAGCAAAAAAACTGTAGGGATGAGAACAGATGTATAGAGGCTAAAAGGCTAAGGATGGGTGTCCCACAAAATCAGTGTCCTACATTTGAAGATCTCGAACACTTACTTAGTGTTTAAACGCAAAGGAACTTAAACTTGGAGAAAAGGATACATAAATAAGAAATGGTTTAGGTTAGAGAGAAATATGACTATAACTAAAATATTCCATAAAGATTGTAAGAAAAATGCATATGGACAGTAAACGGAGGGCAGTCGAAATGCCCTGTCTTACCAATGTTAAAGTCTGACCCATTATCTCACCAACTATTTAAGATAATAAACTAAATTTCTAAAGGTACATTCAGCAATTTCTTGACAGCTGATTGATGAAAAACAGAATACTTCTGTTTACTAGCAGATCTAATTAATAAAGCTCCTAAAATTTTATTGAAAAATGAAGATTTTAAAATTTTAAAAAAAACTAATCCATATACATAAAACCCTTTTCGCTAAAATAAAGCGTATTTAATTGCAAATGTATACAAAAATTCACTTCTTCAGAAATAGCTTTCATACATAACATTAAAAAAAATGTAGCATAACTTTCCAAACACAACCTTGCAGTACTTCCGGAGCTGTCACATGAAAGAAATATGAGCGGGATGCCAATGCTGCCAATAGCTAAAGCAAAAATTTGCGATCAAAATAAAGGATCTCTGCTCTAACATTAATACTATACAGAGTTATTATTGTTTTACCAAGTGAGTGTACCAAAGTGTTTAAAAACTAATACGCATGATTATTTTCAACGATATTTTAAAATTATATACAATTAGCGTACCCCTATGAAAGTTATACCGAAATGAATGGAAGATTCGAGATATTCATATGCAAAAAACAAAAAGAAAAAACAACGTGAAAATGGAAAAAGAAATTTACAAAAATCCATTTCACCCCCTTAAAGAAGTTGGATTTTCCGGGTACACCACCGGGGGCTGGCAGGTGAGAAACTTTCCTTCAAAATATGGAGATCGTCATTTAAAAGCAGGACCTTCCGGGGTCGCCACCGAGGGTTGGCAGTTGAGGGAATACCCTTCAAAACGTGGAGATCGGCATTTGAAAGCAGGACCTTCCGGGCTAACCACCGGGGGCTGGAAGTTTTTTTTCTGGTAGTGTTTAACGACCGCTTTTACTGCTTATGGCTCCGCGGGCGATGACACTAGTGATACATGGAATGAAAATGGAGCACCGGTGGAATGCGATGGCGGGAGAAACCGGAGAAAAACCGTCCCTGCTTCGCTTTGTCCACCACAAGTCTCACATGTGATCTCTTGTGGTCTAACCCGGGCCATCTAGGTGAGAGACGAGTGGTCTAACCACTCGGCCATGTCGTGGCCTGGACTGGCAAGTGAGGAACTGCTTTTAGAAGATTGAGATCGTCATACAGAAGCTGTACTTTTTGGGATCGCCACCGGGGACTGGTAGTTGAGGGACTTAACTTCAAACTTCATTATTATTATTATTGGTGGTGGTAGTATTTATTGATATTATTATTATTATTGGTGGTGGTGTATTAGTATTTATTGATTTTATTATTATTATTATTATTATTATTATTATTATTATTATTATTATTATTATTATTATTATTATTATTATTATTATTTATTGACGTTTAGTGCGCTGAACTACTTGGTTTTAAGCGCCCGTTCAAAACGTGGGGATCGTCATTTTAAAGTGGATTTCCCGGGATCACCACCGTGGCTTGACAGGTACGGAGCTACCACTCCAATGTGGAGTTCGCCATTTTGAAGATGGATATCCGGGAATCGTCATTAAGAGCCGACAGGTTGATTGCCCGTTCAAAACGTGAAGTTCGTCATTTTAAGGGCGGATTTCCCGGGATTGCGACTGGGGCTGGTAGGTAAGGGACTGTTGTTCAAATCATGGAGCTCGTCATCTTAAAGCTGAGTTTCCTTGGTTGATCGCCATAGGGATCTGGTGAGCAAGGAACTGCTCTTCAAAACTGTGAAGATCGTCATTTTGAAATTGAGTTTCCTTGGATGATTGCCACGGAGGCCTGGTGGTTAAGGGGCTGTCTTCGAAAATGTGGCAATCTCATTTTAAGGGAAACATTCCTTTGGTAGCTACAAGGGTCCTGTGAGTAAGAGGCTGCATTTCAAATCTTGGCGATCGTCATTTTAAATGTGGCTTTCCTTGGATAGCTAAGGGGGCCTGGTGGGTAAGGAGCTGCACTTGAAAACGTGGCGCTCGTCATTTTAACTGTGGCTTTCCTTGATAGGCATGGGAGCCTATTGATAATGGGCTGTCATAAAACTGTGGAGATTGTCATTTTAAAGCTGAGTTTCCTCAGGGGGTTGCCATAGGTGTCTGGTAGGTAACAGACTGTCCTTGAAAACGTGGTGATCGTCATTTTAAAGCTGAGTCGCCATAAGTGTCTGATAGATAACAGATTGACACGGCCTTAAAGGCGTGGCGATCGTTATTTCAAAACCTGGCTTTCTTTGGATTGGCATGGCAGTCGGGTGGGTAATGGGCTGGCCTTAAAATGTAGAGATCGTCATATTAAAGCTTAAAGCTAGTTTTCCTTAGATAATCACGGGAGCCTGTTGAGTAGGAGTAGGCGATTGACATTTTAAAGCTGGCTTTCCTTGTATAGCCTCGGCTGCCTGGCGAGTAAAAGGTTGCTCTTGAAGGCGTGGTGATTGCCATTTTAAAGCTACTTTCCGTGGATAACCACGAGAGCCTAGTAGGTAAGAGGCTGCCCTTAAAGACGTGGCGATTGTCATTGTAAAATATGTTTTTTCTTGAATAGCCATGGGAGTCTGCTGGTGAGTAAGAAGCTGCCTTTGAATATGTGGCAATTGTCATTTTAAAGCTGCCTTTCCTTGGATAACCACGAGAGTCGGGTAGGTCAGGCTGCCCTTGAAGACGTGGCAATTGTCGTTGTAAAAGGTGGCTTTTCTTGAATAGTCATGGGAGCCTGCTAGCAGTAGGAAGCTGCCCTTGAAAACGTGGCAATTGTCATTGTAAAAGGTGGCTTTTCTTGAATAGTCATGGGAGCCTGCCAGCAGGTAAGAAGCTGCCCTTGAGGACATGCCGATTGTCATTCTAAAATGTGGATTTCCTTGAATAGTCATGGGAGCCTGCTAGCAGGTAAGAAGCTGCCCTTGAGGACATGGCGATTGTCATTGTAAAAGGTGGCTTTTCTTGAATAGTCATGGGAGCCTGCTAGCAGGTAAGAAGCTGCCCTTGAGGACATGGCGATTGTCATTGTAAAAGGTGGCTTTTCTTGAATAGTCATGGGAGCCTGCCAGCAGGTAAGAAGCTGCCCTTGAGGACATGCCGATTGTCATTCTAAAATGTGGATTTCCTTGAATAGTCATGGGAGCCTGCTAGCAGGTAACAAGCTGCCCTTGAAGACGTGGCAATTGTCATTGTAAAAGGTGGCTTATCTGGAATAGTCATGGGAGCCTGCTAGCAGGTAAGAAGCTGCCCTTGAGGACATGGCGATTGTCATTGTAAAAGGTGGATTTTCTTGAATAGTCTTGGGAGCCTGCTAGCAGGTAAGAAGCTGCCCTTGAGGACATGGCGATTGTCATTGTAAAAGGTGGCTTTTCTTGAATAGTCATGGGAGCCTGCTAGCAGGTAAGAAGCTGCCCTTGAAGACGTGGCAATTGTCATTGTAAAAGGTGGCTTATCTGGAATAGTCATGGGAGCCTGCTAGCAGTAGGAAGCTGCCCTTGAAGACATGTTGATTGTCATTTAAAAGGCGGCTTTTCTTGAATAGTCATGGGAGCCTGCTAGCAGGTAAGAGGATGCCCTTGAAGACGTGGCGATTGTCATTTAAAAGGCGGCTTTACTTGAATAGTCATGGGAGCCAGCTAGCAGGTAAGAAGCTGCCCTTGAAGACGTGGCGATTGTGTTTTAAAAGGTGGATTTTCTTGAATAGCCATGGGAGCCTGCTAGCAGGCAAGAAGCTGCCCTTGAGGACATGGCGATTGTCATTGTAAAAGGAGGATTTCCTTGAATAGTCATGGGAGCCTGCTAGCAGGTAAGAAGCTGCCCTTGAAGTCGTGGCGATTGTCTTTAAAAGGTGGCTTTTCTTAATAGTCATGGGAGCCTGCTAGCAGGTAAGAGGCTGCCCTTGAAGACGTGGCTATTTTCATTGTAATAGGTGACTTTTTTTGAATAGTCATGGGAGCTTGCTAGCAGGTAAGAGGATGCCCTTGAAGACGTGGCGATTGTGATTTAAAAGGTGACTTCTCTTGAATAGTCATGGGAGCCTGCTAGTGAGTATGAAGCTGCTCTTGAAGACCTGGGGATCGTGATTTTAAGGGTATCCTTCTTGGATGATCGCCACGAGAGCCTGGTGGGTAATGGGCTGCTCTTGAAAATTTGGCGATCTTCGTTTTAAAGGTGAATTTCCCTGGAGATGTTTGAATGTGTGCGAAAATATTCTTAACGCTTTAGTTTTGAACATCTAATATAAACACAAGTCACACGAATGCTATCGTGAGAATATTAATTAATCTATCGTCAAATACTTATCAACACAACCTTATTTTACTCTTAAGTAGTGCCAAACTTCCATTCCAACTAAGCTGCAAGAATCCAACTAATAACAGGCGGTGTATGTTACCATCTTGAGAAAGAACGCAACGGTAGGTGCGGAAAAACTTGCCCAGTCCAAGTTCGCTGTGCAGTCGGTCTAAATTTACCTCTAGACTTCTATTCGTTCTCCAATGGCTAGGGGTAACATCCTAGCTTCTGGTTCCCAAGGTCGCAGGTGCAAACCCGCCGGAAGACGATCGATATTTTTCTTGCGTGAAAATCCTTAGCCTGAGTACCTGCGAAAGGAATACCCGGTCTTAGACTTATGGCACGTAAAAGAATTTCAGCCCTGACAAAGAGGCCTCTGAGCACAATTAAACGCACTTTCAGAATGTGACGCTAGAAACACAACAGTTAAAAGAGCGTTGATAAATAAAGCTCAATTTTGTCTCTAGACTCTTGTAAACAGATGTTTAAGTGTTTGATGGTAATCTTGTAATAGCTAGTTTTGTGAAACATTTTTGTAATATTGTATTTTTGTCTCAAACAAAATGTTATAAATCGTTGCTTTTTATATCATCACAAAATTAACGGTACACATTCTGGAGAAGAGTTATATTCAATCAAATCCTAGGTGTATAACTTATTTTAAGAAAGAGGAAACAATGATTACTTTATCTGAAATATTTCTGGCTCATCTGAAATCCCTTTTCATTCCTTAAACAAAATGATGTGCTGCTTTGAAGTTACAGGGTTTGAAAGAGATAGAAATCGTCCTCTTTGTCCTCTTAGTTCTGTATTTCCTACTGAAGCATAAGCAGCTCAGACATACATCAAAGTAGCCTTTTGTTTTCAATCTTTCATCTATAAAGTGAAGAGAGGATATCGCGCTGCCTGCTGGGATGTGTGTTTTCTATCTGGTAACGTTAAGAATGTTTCAGCTCCACCTCACTAATGGTAAAATCTGGAATTCAGTTCCAAACCTATGCATAAGTATCACATACTGGTTTAGAAATGTCCAAAATATGCAACAAATGGAGTGCTCTTCTAGTGCTTGATTAATTCCGATAGATTGAACTACATTAAGTAATACTGTTTTGCAGTAAGAAGCGTTTAATATTTATAAATTGCAACGTTTTCTAATATTTCTATTTACAAACACCATCTCAATATATTTAAACAATCAATACAATTCTGTTTATTTCTCCACTACCTACAATGTACAGCACGTGCTTTCGCATCTTCAACTGGGCGAGCTCCAACTCAAGTTAATGAAGTAACTACGACCATAGATCATAATATAAATTGATTGATTGAATATTATTGAAGTATTCGGTGCAGCATAATGCTGTTCGGTAGAATAAACCCTTAGAGAGGCATCATAATAACTATCATTATTAACTTTACCGAATGATGTGTATGAAATAATATATCTAAAATAATAGCCATTGTCTGTTGATTCAACATCATTACGAGAAGGAAAAACAAATGTTTGCTACATGCGAGAAGCGAACCTGCGACCTTCACCAGAGGAGTAACCTACGTTTTGCCACAGCGCTACAGTGAGTACACGTGTAAGGTGGCAGGTTTAGTTATGCCGTACAATCCTAACTGCATAATATTTTGAGTCGTTAATATTTTTGGTTAATGTTGATAATTTATTGTTGATGGAGAATAATTTATGGATTTTGTATATTTATTTATCATGTGGGTTAGTAATATTAAGATTTGGAACTGTGACAATTTGTTGCTGCCGATACACAACTGTATCGCGGTTGGTGTATACAAGACGCTGTGCCGCGTAGGACTTAGGCGAACTTGGCGTTCAAGACATTACTCATTTTTTTTGTCCACAGTATACTTAGTAGGTAGAGAAGATACTGCATTATACGCAACAGTTCTGTACAGGTGTTTCACTGGAAACACATGCTTTTAAGACCACTGAATCCAGAAAATAACACATTTTAGGTCCGTTTATATGATTGTGGACAGCATAACACTACCAAACTTGTTAGTTAAATTCAGCATCTTCCAACCATGCGACAGAAATATTTTCATGAAAATCCTCCCACCCTAAGGTAACATTTATTTTGTTGACTTGTTTGGCATTTTGGTGTTCTTTTTATTTAATATAAGAATTTGGATTAAAATACCGTATTAAAATATTTACGTTACAGATGAAATGCACGTCTTGAATTTTCTAGGAATCGACTCTGAAGCCCTCTTTATTCTGGATGACCTTTGCATTCCTGGTAAACTGATAGACATACAGAAAAATGTTACTGCACAAAAAAATGCAAAGCTCCTTAAAATGGTTTTAAATACTCCTGACTATACAAAGAGAATGAAATTTCAATTACATCACTTAGCGTCTGCTCTTAAAAGATTTGACTTTCGTTTTTACTTACTGTATTTCCTTATTGTTCTTGTATCTACAAGGAAATAAGTAAGAAAACTATTTCTGTTAGTGTTTATCTTGATTAACATGGAGCCGAGAGAATAATGAGATTGCGGAATCATATGCTGCAGAATAAATAGAGTAAGTCATGTGAATAGAACGTATCAGATGTCTTATTTCAGGATGATTTTTAACTAATTCCTTCTGTTGAAATATCCTTGTTGTCTTATTTCTTTATGTATTACTATTAAAATGAGGAATTAGTTTTCCAGAGTATACAAAAAGCACTGTTCCAAGAGACAGGGTGGAAATTGCATAACAACTTCTAGATTGTTGCAGACTGCACATGCTGAACCTCCTTTGCCTACTAGAAGATGTACTAGTAGAATTTCTGTGCCTCTTGATTCGTCTATGCTCTTAAAACAATCTATTCTAACAACCCTTTCTGTAGTAACGTGATTAAACGTGTGGGAAAGATCATTTCTCTTGTTAAAGATCGAATTCTCATCACCTCTCGATTCAAGTGGCACCTGATACCCACGAGCAGTAATCGATCAAGTGTCGATAAGGAGAAACTTGAGCTGCATGTTATTTTCCACAAACAAACACTAGAGGACTCCAAGTTGATTCTGATTATCTGCAGGTATTGATTTGAATAGGTGAGAATAATATTTCATCGAATATATCTACTGTTACAAAAGAATTATGGATAAATAATAGCAGAGAAAGAGTTGAGTTATCAGGGAGAAATCAATAGAGAAGGAAAGAAGAAGTAATGATAAACATTGTGAAATAGAGACGAACTGTGGACACTTGGAGAATTTCGATGATGGAGAAGGTAAAAGAAGAGGAAGATGATGGAGATGAAATGAGGTACAGAAGTTGAAGGTATTATTTGATATTTATCGGTAGAATTGAGGCAGGGCAAGAATAGAGAAGTATAAGGAAAAGGAAATGAAAAAGAAGGAAGGGTTGAAGGAGGAGTGAGGAGATGGAGCTTGGAGTCGAGAGAAATATAAAAAGAAAGTAAGGAGGAAACAGAAGATAAACGAAGAAGAGGAGAGAAGTAATGAAGAATATTAGGATTGAAAGGAAGGAGATAAGGGCCAATGAACAGAGTTCAGCATTGCGTGCATTTTCTTTGGCCAGGGCGATGTCTTGATTCTGGAAGGATGAAGCACTGAAGTCTCTTACTATACTTATTTTGAACAAAGGAGCTGAAAATAGAAATTATGGAAACATAAGCTTAAATAAGCCAATGAGATTTTACTTTTTAAACCTCTTGTAAATTTTAAATATATTTCTTGTTTGTTAACTGAGGGTAATCCGGCATTGTCTATTGAGGATAAGGGAAAGCTTAAAAAGGAAAAGCCTTATCGAGGCAATTCATCCCAACCGACATTCGAACTCGACTGCCCCAACCACGGAACTGAGCTCAAATGTTCCGTTTATTTAAGTTTTTCTTGATTACCTAATCTAATTCAATGTACGACATGACTTTTGTTTTTTGAGTTCAAAGAAAGAAATTACATAAACCAGGGCAGGGCGGTGATGGCGGCGGCGGCGGGTGTAGGTGGGTAGTGGTGGGAGCGGCGGATATGTCGGTGGCGGTGGTGGTTGTGTGGCTTAATTTTGTCGCGTATTAATGTAAAACCCACTTTTGAGTTACTCAAGTTGCTTCCTATACTTGCTCAGCAGGTTAGGTGGTTTAGCAGTAAAATGGTGGGATTCTCTAAGATGCGTACATGTAGTTTTAATTCATGTACTAATGTCATATCAATATTCAGGTACTGCCGGCATTTATCAACATTTTGCACAGGTTTGCGATATTACCTAAGCTCAGGAACTCGAATATATCGCCATTGGGTTGAGAAAGCAATCGATGACACAACGTGTCGCCAGTCACAGCTGTCGTTAATTCTTTATCCACATTGGATGTCATTTTTCCAAGATCAAGGATCGCAATTTTTCAGTGACTTTCAGCTGCACTATTAAAGCGCCAATGGAATGACCGAGCTTAGATAATTTCAACCAATCGCGGTCATCTGACTGGAGCAATATTGTCGAAAAATATTATCGCAGCTGATGTTCATTACTTTGAAATCTATTCGCACCTGACGTTCATATGTTTAATCTTCTATCTTGGTATTGGTAACAAGGTGACAATCCAGGCAGCCAACGTTCACTTTCAATAACTCAGTTCCACAATAGTACTTTCAATTAATTAGGCTACAATGTTTATTTAAGTGTCATTCTGTTCATAATGTTCATTTAGTTCTTAACAGAAGTGAAAATAATCAGTATTTTTATTTCTTAAGTATGAGATGAGTTGAATAACCTCAAATAAAATTACGTTTGTTTGCATTTCATGTATTACTTATTAAAATCTGAAATAGAATAATTCTCCCCTAATTCTATTGTTACCATCAATATTAGTACATTGGGTGTGGACACGGTCAGCCATACCATAATGGTAAATAAACATGGTCGAATGCGTCATCCACCATTTGAGAACTAATGTAAGTATTACAATCATAACCTGATAAAATCTCCCTTCCTATATATTATAAATTATTAATGCTCTATTTCGCTGAACTGACTTATCACATACAACTCGGGTTTTCATCTCTTAGGACAATTTACTCTCGTCGCTTCGCTCTAGTCGTGAATTATCGACAAGATAAAAAACTCGTGGTGTTAGTTATGATAATACGATGGGGTAATGTTTAAAAATAGTTCAGTCTCTAACTCGACTAAAGTTGCATGGTATGATTTTGTCTACAGCTGAAACAAATGCATTAAAAGTGGTCCATAATGGAACATCGTTGTTTATGTCGGTAAGGTATTTTTAGTTCCGCCTGCCAGAGTGACCTCACCTAGTCTTTGAAAATAATTCTAGTTGCTGGATTAGTAGGGCACTTTACCTCCCCTATAGCACGCCCATTCGCGAAGAATGATAGTGGGGACCGATAGTGGGACAGAATCGAATTTAGCGCAGCATGGTATATAGTTATGATGTGTTGACAATGTAGTGCGTACGCAGTGGTACTAATAAGAGGAAAATGGAGGCAGGGGTTGCGTGGTAAACATAAATACCACTGATTTACGGGAAGTGACAATTTTAATATGCATATACTTACATTCAATTGCTGTTGTGCAAAAAGTCATCAGCGTAATTATTCGTTTCATTTTATCTCAAGATACATACATTCGTAATGTCTCAAATGTGAATCGTCTCCGATTGGCATATTTTGAAAAACTTCGCTCCACATCACAAGATGTGAATGGAGCAAAACGAAATAGGACACACCATCGACTATTGATACTTAACTAAGATACTGCATCAGCAAGTATTTCCCTAACAACACTTCGTAGCACATTTCGTATTTAAGGCATTATTGCAAATCCGATATTTATTTTTTCTCAAATGATGTCTTCACTTTCTTTACCACACATTCTAAAACAGGTATCTGATTAATTGCTTGCCTAAGTTCATCGACAGCTTTCAGGGCTCGAGGCATTTCAATGCTCGATGTTTCCAGATATGTGTTATTGTAGTGATATCTGCAACGTTCTTCTGTATGAGTTAGACATCTTCATGCAGTCCATTTGAAGTAAGAGATTTTACAACCTTAATTGAAGAGCATGCACTACCATCAAAGTCATTTATTACCTAATTACAAGTAAAACAACATTATAATACACAACATAGTATACTGCTGCGTCGAGCCACGTTCCCCAGTGCGTTACTACAGTTTGTTTACATGATGTAGCCAATGGAGGTTGGTGTCTACTCAGTAAGTATGTAACTGGTATCCGCATGTGTCCCTCCATCTGTTCCTAATGATATATTTAACCTTCATCTGTATGTCGCGGATGAAAGCTCTGATATATGGTGTGGTAGCTGTTATTCAGTTTAACGACACATGCAAATAATCCTACACTCCTTCCTCTAGAATACAGAGTAATGTTGTAATAGATTTAGTCTTTCCTTTCTTTAATTGCTCCATGTATACATCACTTTTAACTGCAATGGTCATATCAACATATTATTGTCCTTTGGTAGTAGTGTTAACTCGTGTATAGTTCTTATTCTATTTTATATATTTTGGTTTTTTAGCATTACATCACACCGAAATTCATACTCTCATTCATATGTCCAGATTCTAGGGAAGATAAGAAATAATTTCGGCTGGAGAAAATTCTCACACCCCAGCCGGGAATTAAACCCAAGACCCTAGGCACCTAGGCACACTAGGCAGGTGCTCTACCAATTGAACTATGGAGAGAGCCAACCCTTCCTTGTGCAAAAATCGTAGCAATACGCTTTCGCGTAGACGATGTGTGACTCGCGCCTACATTTCACAACGATTATAACATCGTGTACTGCTTAGTTCGTTTGTCCCTGTTTGTTTTAAGATAACAAAAATAGAGAGCTGATACCGACTGAGAGAAGACAAAGTTTGGGGTTACAGAGAGAAAAATACCCTAGGGAAATATGCCACTCTTAAGTATCTGTTGTGCAGGATGGGACGTAAAAGCTACCATAAGAGATGGGAAGTTGCTTCAAGAGGAACGGTATGCCTTCTTTCTCCTTCCACTGCTCATTGCACTGAGACCAGTTGTTTCAGTCTCACAGCATTTTGGTGCAAAGGTCTACTCGTAACCGAATTTCCCCTTCTAGTACCAGAGAGGGCGCTATCGGAGTAACACTTCCCTGTAGCTTAGAACAATATCTTTTCCGCTGGAAACCGACGCCAGTGCAGTGTATTCGCCACTTATGTGCGTCCACCAAAATGGAAGATTACCAACCACCTCAGTAGGGGCGATAGTATCTAGCTCACTTCCGACTGAGGCGTCTCATCATCCGAACTGAGCAACACTATCCAGACGTAGCCAATATCCCATGGCTATCTGGACCACTGACCGACCGATTCCAACCCAATCTAAAGTCTCACAGCGGTACACTATGCAGTTCACTATTCACACTAACGTGCATTCGAGTAATTCCTCGAAGGTGTGCTTTCTGAAAGAAACAGCTAGTCTTTAAATTTACTTAAGCTTTAGAAATATATCGCACATTAGTCCTTCAGTTACTGTATAAAAGCACACCTGCATTGCAGCGTTCTCAGTAAAAGTAGTACTTTTTATATTAACAGTTATTGTTTAATTTTCTCCATATTCATCCGGAAAAGACTTTGGTTAAATGTTTTGCGTTGTAATTAATAGGACCTTAATGAATCATTAAAGCTCTGAAGCAAAATCTGCTTTCTAACCCGTAAATCCATGGACTTCATTGTTAAAGCTGCTCAAGTAGCTTTACGTTTCACACAAATCCTTCAAGTTAATTATAAAGTGCATCTGTGTCCTGTCAACAAGAAGGTCTTGGTTCATATGTAGAACTTGAATCGTGTATCAAGTTTCGTGTCGGCTAGAGAGATGAAAACGGGCCCTCAATATGCTCTGTCATACACGATGTTTCCTTAACATGTCACAAGAGAGCGACACGACATCGATAGCAGCTGTTAACTTGTTTTGCTCCTGAGAACTCGTGCTCATGCATTTTTCTGCTCTAAAATGCATCAGATATTCTTGGGGATTTCAGTCGTAACGTCCAGAATACTGATATATGGTCTGAGAAAGTGTTTACGAAGAGGACATCGGACATATGATAGCCAAGGAAAATCAGATATAAAATGCAAAAGTATTTTATGTTCTAGTTACTGTGTTGTTAAGTTTGAAGTCCGTATAAGTTGATGTTATGTCTTTAAAGTGTAAGATTCGCTCTCACTGTTGCAAGGAATGACAAAGGGTCCACTAGGAAATGCCTTCGTAACAAAAATATAAATGAACGAATGGAAACACTGCATTAAATATGATATGTGGAAAATATTTCTATTGTTGTTATATTAAATCAGTAAAAGTCGAACGTTTATGCTGGCCTGAAAATTAACGTACAACAGCAAAAGCTTCCCAAATTGCGAATTCTATGGAAAAAGTTCTTTTACATAGATTATATTTACAGCCAGTTATTTTTTGTAGTACGTTTTTGCTCTTTTTATGCTTTTCTCAATACATTTTTATAATGAAGCAGACTTCACAGTTTATTTGCAGAAACTTCAGAGACAGACATTTCGCTCGCCAAATTGTGACAAGAATTTTAAAGACCTTTGGTGGAAAATACATAACGACATGCAGTATGGCATGAGTTGGGGGATAAACGGTAAACCTGAGTCATATATTCTTGAAAGTTGCCCAACTTCGGTGTTTATCGAACCTTGTGTCCTCTCTTTCTTTTACTCTACTTACAGCTATGCAAAAGCATGAACACTTTAATTTTTTTGACTCGACACCAAAAGTAATATCTGCGGACGTTGCATTTGCGAAGGTTTAGAGAGTATGAGAAACCTCTCTCTGTCTCTCATAGTGGCGAACAGGGTAAGTGTTACGATGCATAGCCTTGTGATACTGCACCCTAATGCTATTTATTTTAGTGCTTTCCATATGTGCTCAGAACTGGTAACGAAATAACACGTGACCACTTTAGAACTGCCTGGATAATTCGTATTGAGGCTGCTTCAACTATTATGTTAAACAACCGTTTTCGAAGTGTCTGCAAAGGTTTTCTGTTCAGCTAGATGATGATCATTATTATTATTCACAATCATGACTACTATTATCACTATTGTTATTAATGCTATATTCTTGGTCTTACAAATATTCAACATACGTAGTTGTCTCTGTTTTTATTGACCTTTTCCGCTTTTAACTGTCATCTTTAACCAATTCTAGGTAATTTTACATGGATAAGGTTTCGAAATTGTGGTTTAAAATTAGTAATCTATAAAATATGAAAGATATTACATAATAAACAAATATCCTGAATTTCTTGGAAATAACCCCTGAAATTCTCTTCATTTTGAATGACTTGAACTGGTAAGAGGTAGACAAAAGCTTGTTGCACAAAAAAATTAGATATCCTTAAAACACAAATTGTGTCATGTACAGATAGTTTCTTTCATCTTCTTTTTTGAGTTATAACTAACCATTTTCGGGATATTCCCTGTTGTTGGTTTCCATTTTAAAATACACAAAAGTTTGCTCAAACGGGAAGTCCTCCTCCGTTTCATTCTCCCACCTGGCTTTTCAAAGACGACGGAATTTCAATGAGGATCGTAAAGCGACAGATTTGAAAACATTTGACTGTCGCTCTAGCATAGTGTATTCTTTTTCTTTTTTTTCCTCTCTACTTATAAGGAACTAAGTAATAAGACCATTTCTGGTACTCGTAAGATAAATCATGAGTAGCATGATGTAATTAAAAGAATAGCCGTTTGTAAAAATATTTTGTTTGCATAACACATAGAGAAAGTCATGTGAGCGGAATACTTCAGATGTTTACCTTCTCTACCACGTATGTACAGTGTACATAGTAGATAAGGAAGGTATTGTATTCCACCAAAAACTCAATAATGAGATTTCACGGAAAATATATATTTTAAGGAAACCTGGCATTTTTAGAAAAAATGTCCGTGTGTGTGTGTGTGTGTCTGTGTGTGTGTGTGTGTGTCTGTGCGCGTGTGTGGACAGTGACTCAAAAACGAGAAGTCGGGTAAATTCCAAACTTGATATTTAGGTTCAGTGTCTGCTAAGGATTGAACACGAAGATTTTCAGGGAAATCCTCCTACCCCCCAACTACACCTCACATGAAAAATGTTTCGAAAATTTTGATTTTCACAAAAATGGCTTTAACGATTTTGATTCACATACTATATGTTTAAGATATATTTAAGACAAACAGCAAGCATATCTTGAATTTTATGGGAATAGACTCTGAAGACCTCTTCGTTCTTGATTACTTTTGTATAACTCGTAAGCCGTAAGAGATAGAGAAACCTTACTCCACAAAAATTATAGATCTCATTAAAACACACAATTTGTCATATATGTGTAGAATTTGCCGCTTCCGAGATATCCCTTGTTATTGGTTTGTTTTAAACTACGTAAACCTTTCTCATTTAGAAAGTCAGCTTCCTGTTCATATTTCTTTTGCTCCCGGCAGTGCAAAAGGGAACCAAATTTCAATTGTTTCACATAGTGATGAGCTTTTAAAAGATGTGCCTATCGCTCTAAGTTAGTGTATTCTCTTACACCCCTTCTACTTAGAAAGAAGAGTAATAAGACCATTTCTGCTAATATGTATCTCGATTAGCATGATGTAGACAAAAGAATAATGTTCTGTAAGAATAGTTTGTTTGTAGAACGGCTAGAGAAAGTTATGTGAACATCTGGCTATGCGGGTTGATCTCGTTCAGAAATGTCTCTATTCTCAGCGGAATAAATACATTAAATGGCTAAGCTAGGTGACTGGCCCAACTGTTCCATGTACAGATATTGGTTTTTGGGTTAAAAGAGCTGCAGAACTCAACGGGTCTATTTCAAGTTAAAATCTACCAGTGGAGTACTGTCGAGAGTGAGCTCTTTGCGTGTCGTGCTATCAGCGGCGACGGTGTGCGGGTCGCGCTCATTGCGAGCGGTAAAACGAAGGTCCTTCTCGCCCAGTTCTCCACTGGTGGCTTTTAACTTGAAAAGCTCCGTTGAGTTCCGCAACTCTTTAAACGTAAAATCACGGAGCAGTTTGCCCACCTAGTAGTAGTAATCAGTTTACATTAACGCTACAGCATCTATTTAAAAAGCAAATGAAGTATGTCAAGAGCCATTATTAGAGTTGCCTACTTCTAAGAAGTGAACGCATCTCGGTTCTTGGTTGGTAAACAACTGCACATCACTCTTGTTCCTCTATTAAACAACTGTAATTGGCATTAATCAAATACAACAAAGTTAAGCATGTAATCAAAGAGGTGAAAAATGTTTGTCGTAGTCATGTTGCACAGGTAATTAAATGTGTTTGATATCCGATATCCAATATCTGTGATACTTGCCTATTAATTGCTTTGAAGTTAACTGAGTTTAGTCCAACATTGTAACAGAACATGCCTCTTATATTGAGTTGTAAATAGGGATGGAAATTTCCTGGATTTCATTAAAAATCTGTGGCAGTTCAGAGAATGGACATAGATTTATGCAGCTGTGCATTCAGCAAGGAGTTTTTCCCATAGACAGTTAACCGTTATTTCTGTACAAGTGCTACCAGAAAGGTTAAACAAAGGGAAATAAAGGAGTACTATAGGCTAAAGCGATAGTCAAAGCGTTTAAAAGCTGGTTGCTATATGATTGAAGTTCTTTTGCTTATGTGGCCAGGAGTGACAAAGGTATAAAATAAAAGCTGAAAACCAATAACAAAATATCCAGAAAACGGTTGCTCCACAAAAAATTATATAACATAAATTGTGTGTTTTAACGAGCTGTACATTTTTTGTGTAGTAAGTTTTTATCTATCTATTACGGTTTACCAGCTATGCAAAATTCCACAAAATTCATCCAGATTATTTCCCAGAAGAAAATTCAACATATACATTTTATTGTCATGTAAATATCTTTAATACACAATATTTTAATCAAAATCGTTACAGCCATTTTGAGAAACTCAAAAGCTTTCAATAAAGTTTCCATGTAAAGGATAGATGGGGGGGGGGGATTTTCTTGAAAATCTTGGTGTCGCATCCTTGGAAGACTTAAATGCCAAGTTTGGTATTTAGCGGACTTTTTGTTTTTGAATTATGCTGCCCACGGGCACACACAGGAACATTTTTCTAAAAATGTTTTTTTTTTTTTTTATTCAAGGGGTCTCAGAACATATATTTCCTGTGAAATATTGGATACTGATTATATGGGTGCAATACAATACCATTTCTATACACTACGTACATGCCATGTGCAGAGAAAGTAAAAAGAGCAATTTACAAATTGGACTGATTCACTAATAACATTTCATTCCTTGCATATATCAGTGTATAAAGGATATTAAAGCTCTCTTGATGTTTTACTTTCTCTACCAAGTACCTTGTGTGAGGAGGTGTTGTATTCGATCCAAAAATTAGATACCGAAATTTCACCGGAAATACATGTTTTGAGGAACCTTGAATAAAAATAGAAGAAAGTCCACGTGTGTGTCTGTGTGTGGGGAGGGGGGAGCAGCGCCGCTCAAAGATGAAATGGTATACCACCAGGCAACTGATCGTTACACGGAAGACAGAGTTAAAGTCAGTCGTTAAAGCTTAACACGTTTTAACTATTTTCCGTCGATCAGGAACCCTATGGTAGAGAAGGTCAAGGCACAGGTATTACTTTCTCTACACGTACTATGTACATAGTGTATAGCGATGGTATTGTATCGCACCCAAAAATTCGATACCGAGATTTCACTGGAAATTCATGTTTTGGGTCCCGCTGAATCAAAAAAAGTCTATTTCGAAAAATGTTCATGTGTGTGAGTGAGTGTGTGTGTGTGTGGACAGCATAGCTGAAATCCAAAGATAAGTTCAAGAAAATTCCCCCACCCCATTACCCTTTACATGCAAAAAAAAAAATCGAAAATTTTGTTTTTCCCAAAAAATGACAAACGATTTTTATTAAAGTCTCATATATTTAAGATATTTACATCGTAAAAGAAATGCATGTCTTGAACTTTCTGGAACGACCTCTGAAGGTCTCTTTATTCTGGATGCATTTTACTGAATGTTGCATAACTGGTAAACCGTAAGAGATAGACAAACCCTCACTACACAGTAAATATAAAGCTCCATAAAACATACAATTATTCATATGCATTCTTTTCGTGTATTTAGCCGTTTTGGAGATATTCCTTATTATTAGTTTCAATCGTAAAGTACTTTTCCTTTTCTTACTCGGAAGTGTCCGGTTTTCTTTTGTTCTACTCCTGACCAAGCAAAGAAGCGATTTGCAATGACAATCGTATAACCACAGTTTTTAAAACGTTTGAATGTCTCCTTAGCCCAGTGCATTCTCCTAGCTCTCTTCTTCTCATAAGGAACTAAGTAATAGGACCATTTTGTGAATGCTTAAATAGATTAGTATGGCGTAGAAAGAAGAATAATCTTTTGTAAGAAGTTTGTGGAACAGCTAGAGAACGTCATGTGGCTGTATCACATCAGACCTTTTTTTATCTATTTTCTGTTTAAAATGCAGCTGAATCTACAACATCAATGTGAGAATGCCCCCTTGTGGATTCGTACCCCAGCATAACTTCGCCCCTCGGATAACAACAATATGTGTTCAGTCATGCATAAATTGCGTTAGCCCAAAATGGGGGTGTGAATTGTATCTTGGAAGTGACTGAGTCACTGCAACCCTTAGCCCTCGCAATATTTTGTGCATGAGGCAAGGTTACTGCGCGAGGAGGGGAGTCTTTAATACACACGCTCCTGTCACATCACATCTCAGTGTACATGGCGAGCATGAGAAGGAGTACGTACTTAGTTATTGAGCGGTTGCTGCAATGTTGCTTCAGTGCAACACAAATCCACAGGCAGCAATCTCGCAAGGAAGTACATGTTGTGTCTTGTATTTCCAATTGCTATCGTGTATCATATACTTTCGTGCAACACAAATCCGTAGACAGAATCTCGCTAGGAAGTTCATGTTGTGATTTGTATTTCCTGCTGTTATCATGTATCATACATGTACTGTTTCGTGCTACAGAAACCCATTGACAGCAGTCTCGTAAGGAAGTACATGTTGCGTCTTGTATTTCCTGCTCTTATCATGTATCATATATGTAACTAATTAACACTTTAAGGCACATTGCGAGTGTAATAGCTTTTTCTTATGGCAAATAGTAGTTGGAACCTTTGAGCATCCATTAAGAATCAACATTTACCTGTCCGCCCCATGCCAGTTGACCTCCCGTTTAATTTGCACCACACAGTTTCTTAAATAATGGTCCAATTTTGAGAAATAAAGTATTACACTTTCAAAAACAGAGGGTTCTGGAAGTCCAAATAATAGTAGGTACATTTTTTACCATATGCGCTTTTGAAATAATGCTACAATGTTGAGAAATAAACTATTACATTTTCAAAATTCAGAGGTTTTGAAAGTACAGAAAGTAATAAGTGCTTTACAGTTTTATTGGTTAATATAAGAAGGTGATGACAAATATTTGTAAACTCATTTTGTATTTTTATGTGAACAAGTATTCACAAAAATGCAACCTTTCGTGCATTTGATTATTACAATGAATTTAGGCAGTAAAATGTGTGTATTTAAATTACTACGCAAGATAAGCATTGCAAAATATTGCAAAAATATTATTGCTACTGTATGTAATAACAATAAGGTATCTTATTTACTGTGATTTTTTTCAGATTTTTACACTTGCATTACGTTAACTCTGTAACTGTCCTTTCCAAGTTCCAACTGCACGGCGGAAATTTTAATTGCATCGTACATGTCTGTTATATGTTGATTCTTTCCTTCGGTTAAGCTCATTTTAACTGAGCGTGGTGGCGCGGAGGTCGCAACGTTTTTTGAATTGAGGCTTTGAACTGCACACAAAAATTTAACGTGATAATATTGCATTATCTTTGATTATTGAACTATACATTTTAAAGGTAAACATTTTAATCCAAAAATTGATTATTTTTTTCATAAATATATTTTTGAAAAAACTACAGTTTGGGTTAGTATAATTTTGTCGCCTGGAATATTGTAGCATATATTTCTACACATTTTTGTTTACATATAACTCAAATTTAAACGAAAACTGAGGCGCGTGAAATATTTTGTTAGTGTGAAAATGTATTTTTGGAAAAACGTTTTATGAAATAGTATGCTACGAACCCGGTATACTGTACAATATTGTAATGGCTCTAGTGCCCGAAGCAAGGAGGGGGCAGCTAAATATTGATTCTCTAAGGACCAAAGGTTCCAACGACTATTTGCTGTAAATAAAGGTTTTCGAATTTTTGATCGATTGTAGTAGATCCTGTGTCTTATTTGTGAAATATTCCCAAAAAAGTGACAAATTAAACAATTATTTTGTTTCATAATAATATAATATGCAGGCGGCGCCGTGGCCGAGTGGTTAGACAGCTCGCCTCCCACCTAGGCAGCCCAGGTTCGAGCCCAAGTGCCCGCATGTGGGACTTGGACAAAACGGCGTCTGGGCGGGTTTACTCCCGGTCCTCCCGCCATTCATTCCACCAATTGCTCTACTATCACCTTTCCTGTCATCTATTTCGCTCGCATTTCATATATCCACCCCCATTCATGCCGACAACTCGTTCCAGGTTCTCCATTCTGTGGTTTCGTGCCGTTTGCTCCCCGACAGACTTTTGACCCCTAGGCATCCGCTTGTAAGTCCTAGGGAGGGATGTCAGTACTAAATATGGGGAGGGTAAGTCGACTACGGAAAAAAATGTATAAATGGCGTTTTTAAAGCTTAAAAAAACTGTAGTTTTCTTCACTCTGCGCAGTTTAACTACCATTTAACAGAATGTATAAACGGGTAGGTGCATGCCTATTAATAGGCACTCCCAACGTTATACCTTGTACCTCGCAAACATCTTCCCAACACTTTTCCGCACTCAAAATGTTCCAAAAAAACAACAATTCTTCACTAATGTCTCTCAAAAGTTTGATACTGTCTCTCTAAAGCATATTAAGAAAACAATCATATTACTTTTCGAAACAATGCTCCAGTTTTGATAAATAAGTTACGTCATTTTGAAAAATCAAGATTTTGGAGAGTAAAATTGTAATCGCTTTTCTCCAATAATTAGGCATAATGAAATAGTTATCTATCATACAAGTGGTAAAATTGTGTTTTATATTGTGATTAGGAACTTGCGAAACGTGACCTACGTGTCGTAATCCTACGAACAATTTTAACACGTGTGTCAAACACTACTTTAGACGCTTCTCAAAATAGGCATATAATTATGAATAGATTGTTTTACCTATTTCACGGAGTTGATGCTTAATGGTCTGCGATATTCAGTTATTGCCGTGCAACATGATGACTTACTTCTACAGAACGTATAAATTCTATACAACGGAAGGCAGTGTAGCAGTTGTAATTTTGCTCTCTCCGCTCAGATTCCATGCTCATGACATTGTCACTCCTGGTGTAATGGTTATATATTAACTTCATCTACCCAAGGTCGCGGGTTCAAACCCGGCGGAGGACGATAGATCTTTTCGGGCGTAAAAATCCTTAGCATGGCTTCTTTCCGGAGGGAAGTAAAGCCGTGGGTCCCGTGTCGTAGATTTACGGCACGTAAAGAACCTAAAGCCTGATAGAGAGGCCTCTGAGCAAAATTAAGCGGTCTTTTACGCCCAGCATAGAATGGGACGCTCAGAACCACAGCAGTTAGAGACATTCAAATCATCCGCCACTTTATGGATCGATACGAGCTTTCAGAGTCATAGCCTACTTGAATGAAGCCGTGGACGCACAAACCAAAGTTAGCTACATTGGACTGTTATAATTTAATTGAGTTTTGAATCAACTGTGTAAAAAATGTAATATAATAGTTCTATTTGTGAAATCATTTGCTGCAAAAGTGGATTTTTGTTTGTTAATATTTTTAAAAATACACAAAATGGTTCATTTTATTGGAACAATATGTTTAGATAATAAACAATTATTATTTAAATAACCACGAAAAAATTTTGCTGCCTAGAAAAATGTCACTCCTATTGTGCTTAATAACTGGTCTAAATTTCGAAAACATATATTATATACTGTGGATTTTCCAAATTTCGCAGATGTGTCAACTTAAGAGATACATGTGCAGGTTATGATAGTACGGCAGTAAAATGTATGAAAATGCAGCAGTCTGAAGGAAATACTTTGCGATTATCACACTCGAGAATGCTTATCGCTCTCTTGACATTTAGCTACAGAAGCAGTTTATTTACCTTCTCACTTATGCACATGGCCATCGTGAAGTCACATTTTGTATCTGTATTCTTTACTGAGGCGGCGTCAGGGCGGGTTTCCTCTAGGTCCTCCAGTTCCCCCCGCCACTCATTCCACCAATTGTCCCATCATCACCTTTCCTATCATCCATTGTGCTTGCATTTTAATAATCCACTTCCTCGCGCTCATGAACGGATACAGGCCGACAACTCGTTCCAGGTTCTCTTTTCTGTGGTTTCGTGTCATTGGCTCCTCGACAGGCTTCTGACCCCTAGGCATCCACTTGTAAGTCCTAGGGGGTGTCAGTTCTAAATACGGGGACGGTAAGCCGACTACTAATTTATGTAGTGAAGTACGTTAGTGTTTGACGTGACTGTGTCTTGCAGGCAGGTTCTCTTAGAGTTTGCCTCCTGGAGCTTAATCTTTAGATCAGACACTTTGTTGCAGCCCCATTATTCATCCTTTCCGCTGCCCTTGCTTCATAATTTGAAATTCATGCTTGCAGGTATGCCGCTGCCTACAGTCTACTAATAGAAAAAAATAGCGCTCATTTGTCTTCACAGGGGAAAAAATCTCGTTTCTTATCTCTAGCAGCAGTTAGAAAGCACAGCAACGCTTAAACCAGAGCAACAGAGAGAGAGAGAGAGAGAGAGAGAGAGAAAACAGTACTACTTCATAATGTGGCAGTTAAAAGTGTAATCTACGAGGGCCATTCAGAAAGTGACAGACGATTTGGCACAACTAAACAATAACGAAAGATATCAACACAAAACTTTATTTACAAAGTTACAGTACCTTACTCTATTTTTCAATGCAGATGTTATACTCTTCCACCGCTAATGATGTGAGCCAAGATGTCTGTGTCACTCTGAGGTCTTCATTGGTTGCGAAATCTTTGCCATCCAAAAAGTCATGTATGGTGTCCAAAGTGAAACACCAGTTTTTTTAATCCTTTTATCAACATTTGCTTTCAAGTCCACCATAACGATTGATGAACTTCCACTCCGGTCTTCATCCTCCATGATTATTCGTAAATTATGCGCCATTTCCTCACTGAAGATTGTTCATTGCATTATCACCATACACTTGCGTTATTTGCATATAAATTCGATTGGCTGAACATGTGCATTCAAAAAAATGAATAACTTTTTTGGCGGTAGAAGAGTATAACATTGGCACACGCGACAGTGAATGTAGATTACGTTGAGAAATAGAGTAAGGTACTGTAACTTTGTAAATAAAGTTTTGTGTTTGGTTATCGTTTAGTTATGCCAAATCGTGTGTCACTTTCTAGATGGTCCTCGTATATGCACTAACAAAAGGCCATTGTCACATTTATGCTACAGATCGAGCTGGGGTTTTCTTAGTGAAGTTAGATCGAAAATAGAAATACAAGTGACTAGACTCTCTCTCCCATACGCCCAAGTTCGACAAGACATTATGTGAAAATTAGAATGTTTCACTATTTATGCTTAATTCATTTGCATTTATCGGCATTTAAAGTATTAATGGAGATAACTTACAAAATAAGCAATTTTTACCTCTTCATTTTATATTTTTTCTAGCATTTAATGTACAATGTAAATATACAGTAGGTGGGGAATGTATTGTATCCCATGTATATCATGTAAAGATTTCACGGAAAATAAGGGGTTTGAGGCCCCCTGATTTAGAAAAAGCATTTTTCGGAAAAGGACCGTGTGTGTATGTGTGGAGGGGGGTATCCATAATGAAAAGTCGGTTTAATACCAAACTTGGTATTTAAGTTCAGTATCTTCCAAGGATGTGACGCGACAACTACCCTTTACATGAAACATTTTTGGAACGTTTTGACTTTATAAAAATAATTTAACAATTTTTTTAAATATGGTGTGTTTAGGATATATATTGCAGTTAGGTTCATAAGACGATGTTTTAGGATTGCTATTATTCCCTATCTCGGACTCTCGATTGTTTACGTAACAGGTCACACGGTTGAACCTCCTCTACCGTGCCCAACTATAGACTGAGTGGTGTATGTAAGCACAGAGACCTAGCTTAGGATCATTCAAAAACACATTAGGCCCTGAAAGCTGTATTTATTTGTGACAGTGTTATTAATAAGCGGACAAAGTGAGATACACTTATGTGTATACGTATTGCTATCTACTAACTATAACATTATTTACAGTTATTCATCTCCCACTCTGTACATATATATATATATATATATATATATATAATTTTATTATAAATTCATGACCCTTTATCTCAGGCAATTGTTAATAAACCATATTAAGTTTTTATGGATATAAGTGCATGATTTTAATTTCACTCAACTACTTTCATATGATTTGTTTATTAAAGAAAATATTACTTTAATTATAGTTATTTATTAAAATTTGTCATCAATTATTATTTTAAATAAGCAAACACACAAAGGTTTAATGCAACACAGGATTCCAGATTTTTTTGATGTCCTAAAATTTAATTTAGCTGTTTTCAATAGTGTCTTAAGAAAGAAGGTGCTGTGTATCCGAAAATTTCATTCACAGAAAAAACTGTACAAAATGGTGAAAACAAACTCGCATAAACTTGGAAAGAAAGAAACCATTGCTTCAGCACACAGAGATCGCCATAATTAACAGTAGTACCAATTTGTAGAGCATTGCTTCCCCTAACTACAAGTTAAGTGTACCTCAGTGCCACGGAGTGGGATGCTTTAGCTCGTAAATTCTCTGGCCTGCATTCGGGAGATCCCAGGTTCGATACCCAACGACCGTTCACTCTGACCCATGGGTTTTTCGTGGTTTCGCCGAGTCGGCTGGCAAATGCTGTGGTGGTATAGCTTCTAACACCTGGACATTTCTTGTCCCCATCGTTTTTTATCGTTTCAGAGTTGAAGGACCAGGCGACAGTATTTGGCGCGATGTGGCTGGTTTCTTCCTCGCGTCGTTGCAGCAGCAGTCTGTCAGGACCCACCTTCGAGTGCTTTCGGGCGGGTACCTTTTCCGGGGAATCCCGGAGGCACCATGCTTGTGGGTAGGGCCCGGGCGGAGTCTAGTCTGTTTTACGTTAGGGTCTCTGTTTATATTTGCATCCGTCATCTTCCGGATCCGGTCACCTTTCGGGTCTCTTCCCCTCTTCTCCCCCCCCAGGAGTACCGTAAGTCGCAAAGGGCTACAATGGGCGGTGCTCTGCCACAGACACTGGGGCCCCTTCCTCATAATCCAAATCCGACCTCAGTACGCATTCCAAAGTTTGTAGGAGCTATAACTTTTCTGGTGAAGTGATACAGAATTTACACTACAAAAAACAAATGCAGTGTCATTTTAAGATTTTATTTAGAATATAAGTATGACTGCTAAAATGATAAAATAAGAAATTCTTATTTGTAAGACTCAAAAAACCTCTGATTTAGTCCATGCACATGACTTTCTTTATCTATTCTGAAGCAAACTAATCTTGCAAGAACTTCTTCTTGTTATAAGAGATGAACATTAACAGAAATTGTCTTATTTCTGAGCTCCTTATGAGTAGAAGGGAAATGTACTAGGCTAAAGTGATTTTAAATTGAAACCATGGTAAGCAATATCTCGCAGATGGTTAATTCCACAAAAGATGTATGTCATGAAGATGTGCTTCATTTCTAGTAGGACGTTTTTATCTCTTACGGTTTACCAGTTAGTTATGCAAAAGTCATCCAGAATGAAGACTTCAGAGGCTATTCCCGGAAAATTAAAAGTACGCATTTTATTTTCCATGTAAATATCGTTAATACACGGTTACTTTCATCAAAATTGTTACAACCACTTTTGATGAACTCAGCGTTTTCGAAACGTTTTTCATGTAAAGTGTAGTTTGGAGGTGGGGAATTTTCTTTAAAATATTCGTGGAAAATGATGAACTTAATTATCGTTACGTTGCTTAGGGACAGACATACACGCACCAGCGCGGACTTTTTTCTAATGATGCTTTATTTTCGGATACAAATGACCCTAAAAATTGTATTTCCGGTGAAATCGCCTAATTTCTGGGGTGAACTGCAATATCTTCTCTACCTATGTCCTAAGTATGGAAAGTAAAAACTAAATATTTGATTTTTGAGCAATTCGTGCCATGTAGTAATTTGTCTTTAAGGCAAAACGACGATTGAATTAGAAGGTATTGAAGCGAGTTTGCGTATCCTCTAAAATGAAATCAGTGGATAAACAATTTTAATCTGTAAGGATTTGGGATTAAAGATTCATAAACTTCAAACATCTGAAATGTACATGTACTTTAGTAATAAAATAACTGATACACTACTATGTTTTCATTATTTAAGGTGAGAAGGAGACACATTTTCTAAAAATTGAAAAATCTAAAGTTTTTGTTTAATTTGTCATATTTATTACATTTATTCCTTGTGTTCAAGAAATAGAAAAGTATCAAGCTACTGCTTCTTAGCTATAGTGCCATTTGCAGAAATAATTGACTGATATCCTAGTTACATGTTATTTTTAAAACCCTCATGCATATTAATTTTAAACTTATGTGAACTTCTTCTCCTCACAATATTAATGAGGGGGAAAATAATCTTTAACAATTGCTTCTTGCTTAATTTGTTGACATAAGAACTGAACATTAATTTCTCCGGTCCAAATGTAAAAAATACAGCAAACGTAAATAGGTACCCTTAAATTGCAGTTACTCTTAAAACTGTGTTTAAAACTTCGGACATATTGATAGACAACAGCACCGTGTGAGACATTTTGAAGTTAGGAAAATGCATAAAATATGGAGCGTGAAGATAAACGTGTGTCAAAACATTTTGTCACATCTCCGCCAAATATTGGGACAAAACACGCGATATATCGTAATGCGATAGTCAGTTGTCTGACATGGGGTGGCAGTCAAAGCACGCAAGGACTTCTCTATACAGCAAAACAGTGCCACATTTGAATACAGTATCTGTAATATCACAAGTAATATCAGATTTATGACACTGTGGGCTTGGCAGCCATGACACTTGTGAGGGTTATCTAAACCGTCACATGGCGCAGTTTGTATTGGCGCTAGACAGGCATAAACATGATATTATAGAAGTATAAGCTTCATTTTATTTTAGCACAAGCGTCAAAATTTGGTGCTTATGTCAGTTTTGGACCAATTTTCACAGATGTGTCCCTTTAAATACAACATATCTCCTGTACCTGTGATTGCCATGTTGATACTAAAACAGGGGATGATATATCATGCTCCACAACTTGAGAGTAATTTGCTTATATTAACGTTAGCTTTTCTTTTGTTTCAGGTGAGTACCACGAGAACCTATTGTGGCCAGTTTTTGAAACTTAGAGGTGAGCTAACACTAACAGTGACAACATTAGAGAGTGAAGTAGTTTTTAGCACATAATCGTAACAAACCCTTATTAAATCTGAGCTTTTGATACGCTGAAGAATGATAGATTTTGAAGATTAGATTTAGGTGCGAGTTTAGGTTGATGATGATAATTTCAATATCTGGTGTGCTTGTACCCCTAATAAGCATATGCTTGATCATTATATTAAAATGAATAAAGTACATGTTATAGTACTTTCTAATTACATGAGATGAGATTTAATCTTAGATATCTACTGAATTCGTTTTTGTAGAAAAAAATCCGCCACAATCTGCAACCCAGGGCTTTCTGATTACTGTTATTAACGTTTTTTTCTTCATATTTCAGTTTTAACTATCCAAAAATCAGTACGAGTTCTCTTTTTTAGATAAATATATAAGTTTTATCGCTTAAGGTATGGGGTACATATATAACTACGCCACAATTAATAATAATAATAATAATAATAATAATAATAATAATAATAATAAGTCTCATGTGTTCCGTCCATTATCTCTATCTCTTATGCAAACAAACTATTCTTTAAAACGATTATTCTTTTATCTGCTCCATTGATATAAACATTACCAGAAATAGTCTTATTGCTTGCTTCCGTGTAAGTAGAAGGGAATACCCTAGGCTAAAGTGATAGTGAAATCTTTTGAAAGCCGGTCGCTTTTGATATAGTTGAAGTGCTGTTTTCTTTGCTTGGCCTGGAGTAAAACAATATAGAGAGAAACTAAATGACGATTTACGTTGGAAAGAGATGTAGGTATTTTAAAATTTAAATCATTAACAAAGACAATATATATGATTAACTTTATAAAAATGTACATGACATTTACTGTGTGTTTTAACGAGATCTACATTTTTTGTAGTACGTGTTTATTTCTCTCTTTTGGTTTACCAGTCACAAAAAATCATCCAGAATGTGGAGGTCCTCAGAGGTTTTCCCCAGAAAATTCAAGATATGCTTCTGATTCTCTCATTCCAAACTTAAGAAATTAAATATTTTCAAAATGTGGTCTATGTAAAGTATAATGGGGGTGGGGATTTCTTCTGAAAATCTTAGTGTCCCACCCATGGAAGATACTAAACCCAAATACCAAGTATGGTGTTACTCGACTTCTCGTTTTTGAGTTATACAGACACATGGACCTTGTTCTAAAAATGCACTTTTGAATTAAGGGGTCCTAAAAACACGTATTTGCGATGAAATGTTTATATCGAATACTTGAGGGAAAAGGATACTTTCTCTACCCTTTGAGCGTACACAGTACTTGGTAAAAATAAAAGGAAAAATATTATATCAAACTACCAGAAGTAATATCCAGGGCTTTGTAGATACAATTGCAGGTTAATACACTGCGTATCTTTCTGTTAAAATAGCAAAGAGGAGACATTTTCAAATAGCTAGATAAGCATTGAGTGATTTAAGAGATAAAATCTTAGAATCAATCTGAGTCTTTTTGTGCTTAGACGCAGTATACCAAGTGGCCCAACTGCACCGTATTTGACGCGAGCACATATATTTTCGTGCGTTAAAAGAGTCGCAGAACTCAACGGCGATATTTGAAACTAGTAAATGGAGAACTAGCTGAGCGAGATCAGTTGAGACAGTGAACGTATAGCTCTTATGGAGAGGGGTCAAACGAAGTCACATTTGCCAGTTCGCCACTAGCTGGTTTTAATTTGAAATAGCCCCGCTGAGTTCTGCAGCTCTTTTAACGTACGGAAGGATATTTCAATACGCGAAATATGAGGCAGTTGTGGCTTTATGATTAGAAGTTATAACAGGAAAATTATGAAGAGAGTTGCAGTGTATATTCGTTTGGTTTCGTAATTGACTTACCCTCCCCGCAATTGTAGGACTGACACACCCCTAGGATTTACAAGCCAATGCCTAGGGGTCAGAAACCTGTCGGGTAGCCTACGGCACGATACCACAGAATGGAGAACCAGTTACGAGGGGTCGGCTTTTAGCCAGGCATGGACATGTGGAAGTAAATATGAAATGTAAGCGAAATTGATGATTGGAAAGGTGATGATGGATCAATTGGTGGAATGAGCGGTGGGGGAAACCGGAGGACCCTGAGAAAACCCGCCCAGACGGACGGCGCTGGCGCTTGGGATCGAACCCGGGCCGCTTAGATGAGAAGCGAGCGTTCTAACCACTCTTCCACAGCGCTGCAGTGATATAATTGTACATATTCTTCTTCATATACAAAGGCAGTTGAAATGTATACAGGAAGATATAAGTTTTCAAAGTTCAACAAACAATGAGTGGCTGGCGGAACTCCACAAAAATCCTAGCAAACGTCTTGCGTTAAATAACTTATTGGCAAGGTTGTCCCACAACAAGACTTCCATAGTTCTAAATAGGTTCAAGGACAAATGCACTGCCTCTTTCGTTACCTCTGGAACACTAACTCTGAATGCATTATTACAGATGAGTATTAAGCGGTGTCCCAGATCAAGTGAGAAACATTTTTGGTAGGCTTTAACGCCTGTTTTTATAACAAATGGCACCGCAGGCGATGACATTGTTGATGCAGGCAATGAAAATGGAGCACCGGTGGAATGCGATAATGGGGGAAACTCGCTCCTGCGTCGCTTTGTGCACCACAAGCCCCAAATGCCGTCCTATGGGATCTAATTCGGGCCGCCTAGGTGAGAGACGAGTAGTCTAGCCATTCGGCCACAGCGCGGCCACATCATCAGATGGGAAGTTCGTATAAACCACTCAGCTGCGCTGCAAGCAGATCGTCCAGAGAAAACTTAAAACACATTTACTGTTTTCCATTAAATACGAAAACTTGGTTGCACTCTTGTTATGGGAAGGAGTGTAAACAATACAGTGATATTTCATAGTAAATATCATTGTTGAAACTTGGTTGCTTTTGATTAAAACAGAAACCATATAACACTTTTTAATTTCTCTATCACGTTAGCAGTAGAAGTATTACAAGTGCTACGCATGTAGAAGAAGTATTGTATTCCAACCAAAAATTCGATGTCAAATATCACTGGAAATGTATACTTTGAGGTCCCTTGAACCAAAGAAAAAACAATGCCTCTGTGTTCTAGTATAACTCAAAACAAAAATTCCCTGAAACGCCAAACTTGATATTTTCGTTCAGCATCATCCGATAATGCAACGCAAAGATTTTCAAGAAAATCCCCCACGCCAAGCTACCCTTTACATGAAAATATTTCGAAAATTTAAATGTTCTCAAAAATGGGTATCGGTTTTGAATAAAATACCATTTGTTTAATATATTTTCTTGAGAAGTGAAATGTATATCTTGAATTTTTTAATAATAGCCTCTGAACTCCTCATTCTGAATGGCTACTGCATAACTGGTAAACTGTAACAGTAAACACAGGTTTAGTATATAAAAATGTAGATCTCGTTAAAGTACATCATTTAACTCAAATACATTTTTTGTGAATTTAACTATGGCCGAAATATTCCTTGTTTTGGTTTATATTTCCCAATGCAAGTACTTTTTTGAAATGAGACTTTTCGTTTTTTTCCCCCTTTTTTTCCTCTTTCTTTCCCTCTTCATCCTGGCCATGCAAAAAATATGAGATTTTAATGGCATTACATGGTGACCGGTTCTTAAAAATATTTCTATCGCTTTAGTTTAACATTTCCTTATTTTAATAAAACTATTCCTGGTAATGTTTATCTTGATTATGATGAAGCAGATAGAAGAATAAATTTTTCTAAGAATTTTTGTCACAGAATGGGTACAGAAAGTCATGTGAATGTGACATGTCCGATTTGTTTTAAATGTTATAATTATAGACCTTTACGAAATATTGTGTGTTGTACGTATAACTTTTACGTTGTGTGGATGTAAACTAACCAATAAAGTTTGGAATCTTATTTGCTTTCTTCTGCTTTGAAAGAGCTCATTGCCACGAAGTATGATATAAATGTTTAAATGTGGACCCGTTTTGTGTGAAAATAAGCCCGTTTCTCGAAAACATTTCTAGACAAACCTTTATTTGGAATAGAGTAAAGTGGATAGCACAATAACACAATAATGTGGTGCCTATATATGATTTTGTAATACGAGAACCAGCCAGAAAGTGGCACACGTTTTGGCAAAACTAAATAATAAGGCAAGTTATCAACATAGAACGTTATTTACAAAGTTACAGTATCTTACTCTATCTGTCAACGCAATCTCCATCCTGTCAAGATATTTATTGTCACGTGGTGCCAGTTTTTCAATGCCGATATTATACTTTTCTACCACCAAAGTACTTATTCGATTTTGTGTTTTTGTTTGTTTCTTTTGAATGCAAAAATTGTTCAGTCAATCGAATTTTATAGGTAAATAACGCAATTGTATAGTGATAATGCAATGAGCGAGTCTTCAGTGAGGAAATGACGCATAATTTACGAGTAACTAAGGAAGAACTAGTGTGCTCGACAAAGACCAGAGTGGAAGTTCATCAATCGTTATGAAAGAATTGAAAGCAAATCTTGATGAAAGAATTCAGAAAAGCCGGTATTTCAGTTTGGTCACCATACATGACTTTTTGGGTGGACAATATTTCGCAACCGGTGAAAACCTCAACATCTTGGCTCGGATCTTTAGCGATGGAAGTAAACATTGAAACACCGGTACCACGTGACAGTAAATACATTGCTAGTAATAAAAGAGTGCGTTGAGAAATTGAGCTAAGTACTGTAACTTTGTAAGTAAAGTTTTGTGTTCATATTTTTCGTTATTATTTAGTTATGCCAAAAAGTTTGCTACTTTCTGGATCGTCCTCGTAGTAGAGAAAGTTGTGCGGATGCTGTACTACAGATTCTTTATTGTTATAAATAAAATATATCACTAAGGACATCAACTCAAGTAAAAATGTTAACAAATGACACGATTTTTCGTTGCTCGTCAAAGAAATGTTGGTTTTCCGTATATTTGAAACCCTTGCTCCGGCGCCTGTTCGTTTTCCCTTGCGATGTCAACGTTTTAGCGCCGTAAGAAAGTCCTAAGCCTGGAAATTCTGCGTTAATATGTTCATCGTGCCTCGAGAGCTTTTGCGTGGCACAGAAATATGCTGCGACGCGGAATAATGGCCTTTAAATTGTCTTTAAAAGGGAAACCATGCTTGCGTTGTTTTTCACCCAGAAAATTCCTCCCAGGTCGACTTAGAGTATGTGGTATGCTTTGCTGAAAGAGCACATTGATTTTATATCAACTGCCTTTTCACTCCCACTCCACAATGGGATATCTTCATAAAGATCAGATTACTTGATATGTTTCTGCAAATGCGCTGCAGTAATTTTCCATCCAGAACTGGAAATTTATTTTAGATATTTTGCGTTGTGTTTAGTTTTCGAGATGCAGGTTGTTGGAAGGTGTACGTGCAGGTATTTGTATTGATATTTGAGAAGAGTGTAATGAAAAACATTATATCAATATTCACTTAATTTCCAGACTACTAATTTGAGTTAGTAAGCGCATAAATGATTCATAATAGCAGCGTCGTGGCAGAGTGGTTAGCACGCTTGCCTCTCACCAAGGCGGCCAGGGGTGCGCATTTGGAACTTGTGGTGGACAAAGCAGCGTCTGTGTGGATTTATACCAGGTTCTCCAGTTTTCTCCGCCATTCATTCTACCAATTGCTTTATGACCCTTTTTCTTTTCATCTATTTCACCGTCATTTCATGTCGTGCATATCCTCGCTGTCCTATCAGGCGCCGGGCTGGTCACCCACCCCGGCTTCTTTCTTATCGAAAGTCTCTGCTCCTCCGCAGGCATCTGACCCAAGACGCTAACTTTAGCTTCTGGGGGAGTGTAAGTCCATCGTTCAAGGATGGTAAACAGGGAAAGGAGGAAGAATGTTTTCAGGTTTGTGTATCACAGAAAAGCCGTGACTATATTTTCCCCGAGAGCGCGGGACGGCTTCTTGGAGTGTTAAAGCAGAAGGACAGGCCTCGCGATAACGAATGTCGATGCCACTGGCATGAAACTAATAAAAAAGGAGGAATCATTCACAGTTCGTAGTACCAAATAGTATTTGTTATTAAAACTCACACTTCCATAGACGAAGTTATGAGAAGTTTAATTACGTTTAATTAGAGATTTTATGCCTAACCTTGAATTTGCAATACGACATAGCTTGTTTTAATGTACAACGGAGTTCGAATGCTTTCTGCTTTCCCCAGTCTGCCTGAGTCAGCGTCAGGTACAGAGGTGTGAACACGTGGAAGCAGGAAAAGTCTCTACTGACCGTGCAGAAAACATCAGGTAGTAAATTGTTTATAAAAGATTCAACTAAAACACCGAAGTGGTGCATATTAAGGTACCAGTTATCAAAATATCTCAACCTACGTCACTAACACTTTGTATAAACTGTGGCATTTTTTACTAAATCCTCGCCACAGATATGGCTGCCAATGAAGCATTGTTATTTTGGAAATGTGTTATTGCTATGACAATGCCAGAAAATATAAAATAAATCAATTACTATAACGCTTCTGCCAATATATAGTAATTCAAGTACATTGCAGGAATTTTAATTTTAAAAGCTGATTAGTAAAGTTAACAACAGTAATTGTGTTATAAGTAGCGTTACGTATGACTAAAATATTGAAGGGTTTTAGGTTAAAATAATAATCTACTTTTTAAGTGTTATGTAACTGCACAATAATTTTATTTGGGTAGCTTCATTAAACGTGATTTATTATTAAATCAGGTGCCTAACTGTTTCATATTTGACATGAGAAATATCCCCTCGTGCGTTAAAACAGCTGCAGAACTCGAAGGGACTATTTAAAATTAGAATTTGCCAATAGGGAACTTACCTGAGTGACTGTCGTTTTCCTTTTTTACTTATAGCAGAGACGGTGAGTGAGTCGCGTTCATTGTGAGGGGTAAAACGAAGGTTCCTCAGGCCAATTCTCCACGGGTTGGTTTTAACTTGAAACAGCCCCGTTGGGTTCTGCAACTGTTTTAACACTCGAAGGTTTGTTTACACACGTCAAATACTGGGCCACTTAATGGAGATGTGATAATTACACCAGTTATTCAGGAATAACTTTCGAACTAAAAGTCTACTTTACTTTGTGAAGGAATGACTGGTTTATTTATTCTATAACAATTACACGGTCCGAGCTTTCTTCTTTTTAAATAGGGTTAAAAGATGTATTTCTCTTAACATCCTGGTTATTCTATGTGTATATATACTGATGAAACATGGAACGAAGATGAAGCACCGGTGGAATACAATGGCGGGGAAAACCGGAGAACCCTGAGTAAACCCTCTCCTGCGCCGCTTTGTCCACCACAAATCCCACATTTGGACACGCCTTAGTGAGAGGCGAACGGTCTAACCACTCAGCCACGGCGCGATCTGGTAGATATATATGGATCCTCACTCTGCCCTGTTTCAAGTAATGTAAATGTTTTATCTTTAGATACATTATTCTACCTATTTCTTATATTTCTTACAGTTATAGTTATTTTCCCCACATTATTGTTGTTCTTTGGTCCAAATAATATTGCTCCACCATTAGTGTCTGTCCGAATGGTTCAGTTGATAATGAGGTAGCGTTATGATCCCTAGCTCGCCTTTGTTTTTAAGTGTGCTTAACAGAGACAGCTCCATGCCAGTAGATTTTCTGTTATGTAATAGAACACATGCGGGACAAAATTACGGCACACTGGCGCTGAAATGAATCTGAAAATTGACAGTGTCGTTAATAATAATAATAATATTAATAATAATAATAATAATAATAATAATAATAATTAGATGTTACGTACGATTTGTAACTTAAATCCTCAAGGCGGCTTTGTGAGACGTTTCGCCTAACAAAGTTTTTTGTAAACTTATATTGTTCCATTTATGCCTCATGTTTAAATGCATAGTCCTCTCGGCGGCATTTCCCTGTGTAACACATGGTCTGTTAGCAATGGTGTTGACTTGTGTAATGTTTGGTCTCGTTGGATTTCTATTTTCTGTAACTTTACTCACTAGATCTCGTGTTCCCACTGATTCATGCTCTAGGGAGGATAAGGAATAATCTAGGCTAGACAAAACTTCTCGCCCCAGCCTGGAATCGAAGACAAGACGTCTTGCACAGCAGGCAGGAGCTCTACCGACTGAGCTGCGCCAAAATTAATTTTGTTGCGAGTTAACCGGTAGTCTATGCCAAAATACGTTAATAAGCTGCAATAATGTTTTTTGGGTAGTGTTTAACGCCCGCCTTTACTACTTGTGGCACCGCGGGCGATGACACTGATAATACCGGTGGAATGCAATGGCCGGGGAAACCGGAGAACCCGGAGAAAACCCGCCCCTACGCCGCTTTTTCCACCACAAAGCTCACATGCGGTCGTTTGGGATCAAAACCGCGCCGTCTATGTGAGAAGTGAGTGGTCTAACCAGTCGGCCACGGCGCGGCCCAAAGCAATTATATTATTTTAACATTTTAAGAGAAACAAATGTGAATAAATATTATTTGAAACACCAAGGTTCTGTATTTTTGATATTCTTTAACGAAGTTTTGTGATTTTCAAAAGATCCAAAGTCCATGAATAATTCTTTGTCGAACCTAAGTTTTCTCTTAGAGCTGTAGGCAGTGAAATGTATGAAGAAATTAGAAATGTGTGGATGTTGTTTTCACTAATGGTACATCTAAGTTCACAATGAAATAAATATACAGAGAAAGCAAACGGTTAGACTGGTGCGGTCCTTCATACTGCAAATCGCATTAGGTATATGCTACACGAAAGCATTGCTGACCTTTCGTGACCTTAGATATTCAGCTGCAACGTGTCAGTATACTGAGGGTGGGAACTTGGAACCACGTATGTGATCAACTTTGTTTACAGTATTCCCTTAGCGGCACAATTGATCCATTAATAATTTAATTGTGAAGCATATACCTACTCCCTATTCCAGAGAAACGGGTACTTAAAATGATTGCCCCTTTAATAAACAAAATTGCTATTCACAGCATATGAGCGTAGAGAATCCCTTGTATCTGAAACACGTGGATCATCATAGAGCTTGAGACCTGTTTTCAACGTTAAATATGTAGCACATGTAGAGTTCAAGTTAGTCTTCCGTTTTACACATCTTTGCGGAAGTTAAAGTATACAGTCGCCCTCCGTGGTGTAGTGGTTAACGTCATATACCCAAGGTCGCGGCGGAGGACGATGGATCTTTTCGGGCGTAGCATAGCTTTCTTCGGAAGGGACGTAAAGCTGTTGGTCCCCTGTCGTACATTTACGGCACGTTAGAGAACCTCAAGCCTGATAAAGAGGCATCTGAGCAAAAGTAAGTGGTCTCTCACGCCATATATAGAATGGGACGCTGAGAACCATAATAGTTGAACAACGTCCATAAATAACACTCCATTTCCATTTTTAGAGAGAGTAAAGGTGCAATTACCTTTTCTAGCTTGCATGTACATAGTGAATAGAGAAGGTCTTGTATTCCACCCAAAAATTCGGTACCGAGATTTCACTGGAAATATATGTTTTGAAGTATCCTGAGTCCGAAACAAGGATTTTTAGAAAAAGGTTCGTGTGTCTGTGAACAGCATAGCTCAAAAACGAAAAATAGTTAAATACGAAACTTGGTATTTAGTTTCAGTGACCTTCAAGGATGAGACACGAACATTTTCAAGAAAAACCCCCATCCCGAAATACTCTTTACTTGGAACACTTTTTCGAAAATTTTGATTTTCTCAAAAATGTCTCTAAGGATTTTGATTAAAATATCGTATATTAAGGATATTGACATCCCAATTCTGGATGAATGTTGCCGAATTTTGCTTATCTACTAAACCGTAAGAGATAGACACAAACTTGCTGCACAAAAAATGTAGTTCTCGTCAAAACACACAATTTGTCCTTTACATTTTTATTGTGTGGTAACCGTTTCTGAGATATTTGTTGTTATTGGTTTGAATTGTAAAGGGCTTATACTTTTCTCAGACGGGAAGGGTCCGTTTTTCTTTTGTTCTACTCCTGGCCAAGCAGAGAAACGAATTGCTGTGACAATCGCTTAACGACAGTTTGACTATCGGTTTAGCTTAGTGTAGTCCATTAGTTCTCTTCTATTTAGCCGTTTCTTTTCGTTTTCGGCTTATCCTCCCCCTATTTGAATGCCTGACACCCCCCCTTCTTGGAGGGCCGCACCGTGGCCGAGTGGCTAGAATGCTCGCCTCTCACCTAGACGGCCCGGGTTCTCAAGCGACCCCATGTGAGAGTTGTGTTGGACGGCGTAGGGGTGGGTTTTCTTTTGATTCTATGGTTTCCCCCTCCAACCCTTCCGCCGGTGCTCCTCTTCATTCCATATATCACTAGTGTCATCGCCTGCGGCGCCACAAGTTAAATACTACAAAAAAAGCCTTAGGACTTACAAGCGGATGCCCAGGGGCCAGAAACCAGGCACGAAACCACAGAAAGGGAAATATGTTAAAAGGGGTCGGCCCGTAGCTAGGCATCAGCGTGAGGAAGTGGATGATATGAAATGCAAGCACAATTGATGATTGGAAAGTTGATGATGGAGCAGTTGGTGGAATTAATGGCGGGGAAAACCGGAGGACCCGGAAGAAACCCACTCAGAGGCCACTTCGTCCACCCCGTGCGGGCGCTCTAACCACCCATCCACAGCGCCGTCACTTCTACTTAAAGGAACTAAATAATAACATTCTGCTAAGGCTTATCTGGATTAGCGCGGTGCTGAATATAGAGCTATCTTTTGTGAATAGAACACTTAGAGAAAGTCATGTGATTGTAACACATCAGATCTTTTTTTTTTTAACTTTCACTGTTTATTTTGCCCTCGACTTTGCCTGCTCTATGAAGGTATTTACTGTATGCAGCCATGCCCTTAATGTTAAATGTTATGAAACTACCTAATTTGGGAATGCGCATTGAAAAGTTAATGCCACTGGACCGCAATCCGCTTTGCAGTAATCATTACACGTTGAATTAATCATTAATTCAGCGAAGGATTAGTGCCTGTAATGGACGTTAAGCTGTAAGTGTAATTGATTTTTCTCGCCGTTAATCGCTGTCAGCAAGTGGTGCCAATTAGTGCGACACTAAGAACAGCAATAGCACTGCCATCCCTGTTGATTCTTTGTGGCAGGAATCCTCATTGCCTTTGTGCTCGTGTCATTCATTTACACATTCTGTCCTTTGTCGATTCTAATGTTTGCAATTATGCGATGAAGCAGCACATCTACCAAATTTGCAATTGTGTGGTTAGGAATGAGCGTATAGTGATGATAGCAGTGTGAATATGCACGTGCATAAGGACTATGGAGGGCATATTGAGGAAACTATATACGAGGGCCATCCAGAAAGTGACAGAAGATTTGGCATAGCTAAATAATAACGAAAGTTATCAACACAAAACTTTATTTACAAAGTTACAGTTACCTTACTCTATTTCTCAACGTAATCACTATTACTATCAAGGTATTTGTTGTCACATGGAACCGGTTTTTCAATGCCGATGGTTTGCTCTTCTATTGCCAAAAATCTGAGCCAATATGTATTGCCACTTTGTGGTTGGGAAAATTTTTCACCCAAAAAGTTATACATGGTGTCCAAAGTGAAACACCGTTTTTTATTCTGAATTCTTTTGTCAACATTTACTTTCAACCCCTCCATAACGATTGATGAACTTCCACTCCGGTTTTTGTCGTGTAAACTGGTTTTTCCTTAATTACTCTAAATTTTGCGCCATTTCCTCACAGAAGAGTCATTCATTGCATTATCACCATACACTTGCGTTATTTGCATATAAAATTCGATTGACTGAACACTGTGGGTTAAAAAAAAAAAAAAAAAATAAGTATAACATCGGCATTGAAAAGCTGGTCCCACGAGACAGTAAATGTCTTGAGAGAATAGAGATAGAGTAAGGTACTGTAACTTTGTAAATAAGGTTTCGTGTTGATATGTTTCCTTATTATTTAGTTATGCCAGATCGTCTGTTACTTTCTTGTTGGCCTTCGTATAATGTTTAAATACCGGGTGGAAGGGAAGTCATTACATTAATTTAAACCAGTGATAGATCTCGGTATTTGGAACAATTTTGTATCGTACGTTTTTGTCTTTGGCCATTTCCTATGGAGATAATTTAGTTTATTTCGAAAACAAGAGACAGAAAAGCTAGCAACGTTGCAGGTTATCTGTGAATCACATGCACTAGGTCAGTACATAAACAAACGCCCTCACTACACCGGTGTAGGCCAATCAGAATGCCAGTTGCACTCGTTATCCCCCACCCTGCGTCGTGTTTGCAAGCGGCCGACGTGTTTACATCCAGAAACCGGTTCACATCCCTAACCAACCTGAACGCAACGTTATTGACTCACGTCTAAAAGCTGCTCAGAATATTCCTTTAGTTCTTTTAAGTGATTAATTATTTCCAAAGCCTGTGTGATCTCCACAATTCCTACTGAAACTAATGTCAGAAATGCGTTACTCTACGCATCGTACAAGTAAAACAACATTATCTCGTACATTTTTGGAATTGCGCATCCAATTTGTAACAAAAACATTTATTTTTCGAAATCGGCTGATCAAAGAAAAAATGCTATTAGATTTGTTTGTTTGTAGTGCTTCAGTCTAGGGTGGACCATTTAAGTTAAGACTTACTCCGCTCTTCGTGCAACGTTGGTGTAGGGACAATTGCAAAGTGCTTTATACAAATGTTGTTTAATTTTTTATGAGAAGTGTGAAAACAACATAAAATGGTAGGTTTCCATTATAAAAAAAATACATTGACCCTAAATGATCATCACAGCATCCTCCAAATAAAGCACAACTAATGGCATTTACTTTCCCCCATAATATCAAGCAACTTTTATATAAGCAATTTCTCTCTATAACGCCTAGTTTTGGAGATATGCAGTCTCAACTTAAATTGGCTACGGTCACGCGTGGCTAAAAGGTTAGTCCCAAGTTTAATCCCAGGGCGCTCCATGTGAGTGGACAAAGGGGCGTCTGCGCGGATTTTCTCCGGGTTCTTCGGTTTCCTCCTCTATTTATTCCACTAGTTGCTCCAGCATCAACTTTTTCCTCCGTACCCCTACATCTTACCAAGATATGGGCCCACGACTCTTCCTCCTCGCAAATTGGGCAGATTCTCATACCATTCTCGTCAGTGATTTTTATCCTCCACCATGCTCCTATATTCTGTCTCAAGTTAGTTCAGTCCTGATGTCAACACATGGGAGGGAAGAGAGAGAGAGAGAGACAGAGATACTGAAGCAAAAGAGCGTTAGGCTGTGATTGGTTCAGGGAAGGTAATGGGTGTTAACTTTTACGTGGATGCATATTGTAACAGCCTCCTAAAAGTACAGTACTGTAATAGTTTTCAGATCACTGCTCTGCGCGAGTTAGTTTCGGAGAGAAAAGTATGCAATGCTTCGATTCTTATAAAAGGTAATAGTCCGACATTTTATCCATTTCCGACACATACCAAGCAGATGGCTCTGGGTTCGTGAATTCTGAAAGGAATATTTACAACAGACGTACACATTCTATAAAAAAAACATAGATTAGACGGAAGACCGGCGAATTTATATACTGACTCTATTAACTTATTACTGTTAAATAAAATACAACTAACTTATATTGCTAAAGAACATTGGTATTATATACACAATAAGTAACAAGCCTGTACCAGATAGCTCTCTTAAACAACTGGTAATTCTCGAGGTGAATGCTGATTAAGCTGTTATTGTTTATAGTGCAGTGTCGCCTCTGATAATGTGTTAATTAAGACTGTATTTCCTGTACATCTCGCATGCCTCACAAACCCAGGGGACTTGCTATATGCAGTTTAAAAGCAGTAAGCTTTTGATCATGGATGATTAGCCGTAATAAAATACAACTGAGGCAAGCTTTTAAAGAGTGTCGAGAGCCGAATGGTCGCGCATTGTTTCGCGGTGCTTAAAGAAAGAAACGCCGAATCGGCCATAAAGAATATCGAAAAAGAAGCGGGTGATCTCCTTGGCGTTTCTGCATTTAGTGTGCATAGTGTTAGAATGGAACAGCAAGCATCCGGAAGCCTAAGTACACCGGGAAAATCGCGTAAATATAAACAATGTTCGGAGAAATACGATGATTTTGCGAAAAGTGCTATTCACGGTAAAGTTTATGATTGTTTTTTTCAGAAATGAACCATCGACTCTAAATACAATTTTGCATGCAGTATATTCTGACACAGAATTGCCACATTTCTCAAAGTACTCTCCACAGGTTGCTGATATATATCGCTAGTGTTGCAAAATCTATGTGCGCACATGCACCGTTAACACGCGGCGAGTTGAGCCAGCTCCGCCTTGTTGTTGACATCAGGACTGAACTAACTTGACACAGATTATAGTCTAATCCATGCGAGCCCCTCTCTAATGAGTTTGGTACCTGTTTTGACGCATTGCTCCAAACCACCACTCCGATTTTAGCCCAGACTATATTTCCAATGAAACCTTTTCCGTGCATTACGCAATTATTTGCTGTCTGTCAATATCACAGAGGCGGTTCTTAATTTTTCTCCAAATAATCCGTCTGTTTGCGTGCCCCGCCATCCAAATGTATCCCATCATGTAGATCTCGTTAAAACACATAATTTATGCTATATACTTTTTTATGTAGAACTGACTGTTTCTGAGATATTCCTTGTTATTGGTTAAAATTACTTAAACGTTTTTTTTCAAACCGGAAGAGACGTTTCGTTTCTTCTCGTTTTACTGCAGGCCATGCAAAGTGAACCGAACTTCAATTGTTTCACATAGAACCAGCTTTAAAAAGACTTGACTATGGATTTAGCCCAGTGTATCCCCTTATTTCCTTTCTCTTACAAGGAAGCAAGTAATACGAATATTTATGTTAATGTTTTGCACATGGCGGTTACAGAACAGTGATCAGTGCTGCTTTGTGGTGTTTTGAGGGCCGTATTGAGTTTATAGCACAGAATTTAATAGCCAATAACCGTTTATTCGGTTTTAATTCTTGTCACAGATCGGTAGCATTTTCGTAAGGAATGCCACGATTGTTTTCATCTTGTCGATAATTCACAAGCGGAAGGAAGCGGCGGGAGTCAATTGTTCTAAGCGATGAAAACACGAGTTGTGTTTGATTAGACAATTCAGCGAAATAGACTAGTAATAATTTATAATATATAGGAAGGGAGATTTTTACCAGGCTATGATTGTAATACATTAGTTCTCAAATGGTAGATGACGCATTCGACCATGTTATTTACTCAATGTCTTTTTTTTTTTCTTCACCGCCTCCTGAATTATGATATGGCCGACCGTGTCTACACCCAATGTACGAATATCGATAGCAGAAATAGAAATAGGGAACAATTATTTTATTTGAGGTTATTGCACTCAGCTCATACATAAGAAATACAAATAATGATAATTTTCACTCCATTTTTTAACTAAATACATTATGAACGGGATAAAACTTTAAATAAACATTGTAACTGAGTTAATGGTGAAGGTAGGCTGACTGGATTGTAACCAATAACGAAGACAGGAGATTAAACAAACGAACGTCGGGTGCGATAAGATGTTTCGACAATATCGCGCCAGTCAGATGACCGCGATTGGTTGAAATTGCCTAATCTGGGCCATTGCATTGGTGCTTTAATAGTTGAGCTAAACTGTCACATTACCGCTACATCTCATGTTGCAGGGGATCTAATGGAACACCCCGGATATGTAATTATTGTACTCTGAACGAATAGGAACTATGATATATGACATTTGGAAGCCTTAGCTTAAATAACATCCCTGGTTTCTGAAAATGTTCTGCCTCAGAAGCCCGTTCTATTTCACTGCTGCTGCGCAAGATATTGAAACTCGCATGGCAGTGGGAGATAGAATATTGCGAATAAAACACCAACTTTGCATTCAGGACCACAGGGATGTAGTCTTGAATTCCTTCAGCGTATCGCAATTGCAAGACTTGAACCTCTGTGGTTAAGCCAAGGAGAAGCCATGGGAAGATTGCATTTCCTTGTCAAAATATTTGCTCTGCGGTAACGGTATCATTATTTGAAGTGAGCTTTCTTCATCTCCGAGAAACCGTTAACGTCTCTCAGAGATACGCAGCTTTGAGCGAAAAGTCCTTTCTTACGTACTTCTTGTCGCTCTCGGTTCCATTCCAGACCACTTTATTGGACGTTTGCATATTCTTCTTTCGTCTCTCTTGTTGCATTGGCTTTTTAATCACATGTATGACTGAAAGTTTGAAATTCCAAACTATAGTGCTAGCTTTATTAAATTTGTACCATAGATGTAATATAATGTAGATAAGTTATGGCACAAATTTCATCCTTTTACCTGTAATAGTTTGGAAGTATGGCCAAATTTGTCTACGTTTTTGTCACGTCACTAAAAAGTTCTTTGCGACAAAAAGAAAATTAAACCTTTGGTATAATATTTTAACCCTAGGTTCACAATACATCTACCTTTTGAAAATGCCCTAGGTTTCTTTGTTTCTGATTTGATTCAGACTTCAAAAAGTTACGTATATGCTTTTTTTTTTTTTTTTTTTTTGTCATAAAATATAATTCTTGAAAATGTACGTTAAATACATCTGCTAGTGAAACCAAGAGCAATGCTTATTCATTTTACCTCTGTGAACATGAACAGTAAATTTTATTTGTGTCACATAAAAAATGTTCCGCAAGAGCGGTTTACAAGGAGAAAAATGTCAATAGCGAGAAAACTAGCAAAGACTCCAATGCATGGCTCACATTAAAATGCACCAGTTTGGTAGGTTGGACCCTCAGCGTTCCTTTTCTTTCCTCTGCTGCTGCCTTTTCTGTCATTTTCTTCTTGCATTGCTTATTTTCTTCTGCACTTCATTTTACTTTGCATGATGCGAATGCGATGTCGAACCGAAGATTTTCTTACTGTGTTCATTACAGTTTCACCTCTGATGCCTTGCTGTAGCTCCAGTGATATAAGGCAATTAAAAATATACTGGTTCGTTTTTATTTTCAGGAGTGTTAAAATTATTTTATGGAATTAAAATAAAAAGGTAGATTTTTTGTGATTTTTCATGAAATTTCAGTCCTTTAAATTTTGGAAATTGCAATTTTAAGCATAAATCTTTCTTCATCATTAAAAAGAGGTCCAAAAAGTTCTTTAATAGTTTTATACCTATATACATATTTTAGAAAACCAATCAAAGCACAGACTCAAAATTCTTTAAAACTTCGCCTCAAAACTATGTGGTAGAATCTTCTGCCTTTTTCTTTGGCTTTAGTATTTTTAAATCCTGTTTATTATTAAAATTAGCAGATTAACTACACACACGCACGCAGCCACACACACGCACGCCAGGAGGAGTCATCTGTGGAATTATGCTTAGACTTCAAAAAATACCAAGTTTTAATATTGTGATTTCCTTCTTTTATCTCGTGTTATAAATTAGATAATGAGTTAAGTCAATTTTAGGATGTAGATAGCGCATGTACATTAAGTTAATTGATGAAAAAGACAAATTTGATGAAAAATTTATAATTGCAAAATATAGTAATGCGCTTAAGAAAATGAATAACACACCAATAGTAACTTAAAGTGGTAGAGAGCAAGAAAAACATAGTTATTTCATTGGATATATAGATTAGTGTAAATGATAAGCTGTATTTTAAAGCTAACCTGCAAAGTTCCTTTGTATATAATTTACTGACTCCTTGGCACAGCTCACTAAGAGCCTTGGCCTACCGCCCAGCCACTGCGTCCATTACAGACGTCATGAATGGGGTGCAGTATTGGGAGGGGGGCTGAAGTGTGGTCAGAACTTCGATCCCCCCGGCCAGTTAATGCGGTCTTCACAACCTGGAGCTGCTACTTCTCCATCCAGTAGGTCATCAATTGGCCCCCAGGGACCTCACAAGGCTGAGTGCATCCTGGTCCAGGTCTCCCAGTGGCGGAAAAATCCTCACGCCGGTACTGGGAATCGAACCCAGGTCTCCCGCTTGGCAAGCAGTAACGCTACCACCACCACCTTTGTATACAATTGAAGTGTATTTAACGGTCTGATGTCATTTCAGTGAAATATATTTCTGAAATTTTTGCAATTTCCCACTTGTTTTGTGTTTTATCAAAGCTTCTGGGTTGTCTGCTAAAACTAAAATTAGAGCTATAGTGTGCCACAGTAGAACCCAAATATTATTTACGGTGGCTTACGGAGAGTTGGTCCGTTTTTTCCTGCCATTATTTTTATATATTTTGTCTTTATCTACGTACATAGGTAAAAAATATTTATTTCTCCGATATGTTTTGATGACCAATTAATAACGTATTTTATACAAAGTCCGTGTGTGTATGTATGGACAGCATAACTCAAAAAGAAAAGTTCGCTAAATATTTACCAAACTTGGTACATATTTAAGTGGTATCTTCCAAGGATGTAACACGAAGAATTTCCTCCAACACAAACTACGCTTTACATGAAAGATTTTTCGACAGCTTTTATTCTCAAAAATGACGACTGACTAAATTCTATATACGAGTACTAAAGACAGATAAAACGTATATCTTGAAGTTTTTGGGAACAGTCTCGTAAGTCTTCATTCTGAATATTTTTTTAAAATTAATAAATCGTAGGAAATACACAAAACTCTAAATCTTGTTAAAATATCGAAATTTTTGTACATCTTTTTGTAGGGTTAACCATTTCCGGGATTTTCTCTGTTATTGCTTTTAAAATCTCCAATTCGTTAAATCACTATTTGTCATGCTTGTTATGCAAATAGATGGAAATGTCAATTGTATTGCATAGCGACCAGCTTTGAAAAGATATGTGTACAGTTTTTGCTTACTGTATTCCCTTATTTCCCTTCTACAAAGAACTAGGTAATAAGACCATTTCTGCTAATGTTTATCTCGATTTACACGCAGTAAAGAAATGAATAAGGTTTTGTAAAAATAATTTGTTTTAGAATAGGTAGAGAAAGTCATGTGAATGCAGCACATCAGAATTATTTTCTAGTAGACACTTTTTAGTGTGTACTGAAGTTTCTTCCAACATAACTATGTATGTCATTAATGAATGAAAGTAAGTCAAACCTGGAAAAATAAGCTGGGACACATACTATCATTCAGTGGCATTTTAACGTTAGTGATATTGAGAATCAAGGCACGTAACTGATAAAAGCAACAGAGGCGAGAATGCAACAGAATATTACTTGAGTATTGTCGATAAAGTTAAACAAAATAATCCCATTTGTAGCTAGATAACTCTATTTTATTGTTTTTAACTTATAATGCATTTAACAGCAAGTTCCTGATCATACAATAAGTTGTTGTTAGTGTAGTACAAGGATAACTACAAAATGGTTAGGATAAAACGTACAAGATACTCGTGGTTGCGCATGTTAGGCATTCAGGAGTAACACTAAAACTGTCAGTTATAAGTAGTCTCTTAACTGCTCTTTGTGCCCTTACCTGAGAACTAGAACAGGTTTGCTGATTACGAACAGTGGGAAACACATTAATTGTTCTAATAACTGCTTGCCAAACGATCGCTAAAGTGCATCGTGGGTTCGAGTTTCGCCTTGGGCATGGGTGTTTGTGTGTTTTTAAATGTGTATGTGTCTCTATATGTGTAAGTAGAAATAAAAGGTTAAACAAAGGAAATGTAGGAAACTTGGGGAGGGGTTGTGAGTGTGTGGCTACCACAAACAAGTGCGCGGCGCCTAATCTCAAAATTATGCTGTTTACAATATTACGTACGAACATGGGGATCGTGGGTTCGAGTCCCGCCATGGGCATGGGTGTTATATGTTTGTGCAATGTGTCTATGTTTGTAAAGGAACAGTAAAAACAGCAAAACCAGTAATCAGTAAAACCTACGGGGGGAAATGTAAATGGGGATACAGCGCCGGAGTCCTGATCAGACTCCGGTACTGTTTTAATTAAAAAAAAACAAAAACATATAGTTACCTGAAAGAGTTAAGAAGCCGCTACACCAAACTTCGGACTATTACAGGTATAAGCTGTAAGACTGTTATATTCGTTCCATGTTGTTTTGGAACCGGCTGTATGTACGTGATCGTCATATTTATTGTGTCGCTGCCTTTGCAGCCATTTATGCTTTTAACATGTTCAATGAATATTAATGTTTTTCATTTAGAAAGTACATGCAGGTCGTCGTTTTGTTTGGTCTATTTGCTGCGCTGTTTCACTAAACTGCCTGTTTTTGTCAATTTGTTATTTTATTACTGTAGCCTACCAAAATGAATTAGTCGTGTCGTAATCAATGCATGGGGGCAGCGGCTGTCCTGCATTAAGTTGGCAGCACCCCAGGGTTGCGGGGATCTGCAGTTGGAATCTCGGTCGGGGTGTGTTTCCTAGATAAAATCCTTACCCCGGAGTTACTCATATGACGGCTGTTACTTAGTAACCCTTAGTTTAGCGTATCTCAGGCTCATTTTACGAGGGCGATCCAGAAACTACGTAATAACGAAAGATATGAACACAAAACCTTATTTACAAAATTACACTACCTTACTCTATTTCTCAACGTAATCACCATTACAATCAAGGTATTTATTGTCACGTGGTAACGGTGTTTCAATGTCTATGTTACACTCTTCCACCGCTAACGATCTGAGCCAAGATGTTGAGATTGTGTGGTAACCAAAGTGAAATGCCGATCTTTCTGAGTTCTTTCATCAACATTTCCCTTCAATTCCTTCGTAACGATTGATGAACGTCCACTCTGGTCTTCTTGGTTACTCGTAAATTAAGCGTTATTTCCTCACCGAAGACTCGTTCATTGCCCTTTCACAAGACGCTTGCGTTATTTGGCTATAAAATTCGATTATGCGAACATTTTGTGCCTTCATGAAAATGAATAGGTTCCTTGGCAGTAGAAAAGTATAACATCAGCATTAAAAAGTGGTATCACGTGACAATAATATCCTGACAGAATGGAGCTTACGTTGAGAAATAGAGTAAGGTACTGTAACCTTGCAAATAAAGTTCTGTGTTGCTGTTTCGTTATTATTTAGTTACACCAAATATTTTTAATATTCTCTAGCACATGTGTACAATATACCTGTTACAGAAGGTATTCTATTTCACCCTAAAATTGGACACCGAGATTTCATCTGAAATAGATGTTTTGAGCACCTCTAAATCTAAAAAAGGGTACTTTTAGAAAATGTTGTGTGTATAGGGGTAGCATAACTCAAAAACGAAAAGTCCGTTTAATACTAAACTTCGTGTTAAGTTAAGTAGCTTTCAATGCGATATCAGGAAAATCTCCTTACACTCAACTACCCTTTACATGGAAAATTTGTTGAAAATTTTGATTTACTCAAAAAAGGCTAACATTTTTGGTTTTTGTGGTGTGTTACGCCCACTTTTGGTAAAATGGCACAGCAGGCGATGATATTGATGATACATGGAGTGAAGATGGAGTAGATAGATAGATAGATAAGTTTATTTGCCAGAACAAAGTACATTGTGTAGCAACGTCAAATACAAACAAGATCAAAAACAATTGACAGTATTATAAAATTCATCCAAACAATAAAATGGATTTAAAATCAAAGTGCGCTTCACTGACCTCTTAAAAGATTCAATGGACAGAGCGTTGGTGCTGTTACTGAGTTTGTTGAATAGATTTAATGATATTATTTCAAAGGAATTTTGTATCTTGCTATATTTACATCTATTTATGTAAATATTGGAATAGGTTCTGGTGTGATGAAGATGGATTTCGGAACATAGATTGTATTTATGACTATTTTTCTTAGCAAATAAGAGGCAGTGGAACACAAACAATGAAGTCAAAGTTAAAACACCCAACTTAACAAATAAAGGGGGCTACACTACATAAAATTCGAATTGCCGCTTTCAGTAATAAAAGTATCTTCTTAGCTAAAGCATGGTTCCCCCACATGAGCGTCGCTCTGTTCAGCACAAATCCCACATGTGATCGCCTGGTGTCGAACCGGGCTGCCTTGGCGAGAGACGAGTGGTCTAATCACTCTTTTGATAGTCTTCTTCTTAACGCTTGCTTTTACTACATATGGCATCGCAGGCCATAACACTGATCCCAGATGTGGTCACCGGAAGGCGACTCGGCCCGCCTTGGTGAGAGGCGAGTGGTCTAATCACTCTTTTGATAGTCTTCTTCTTAACGCTTGCTTTTACTATATATGGCATCGCAGGCCATAACACTGATCCCACATGTGGTCACCGGAAGGCGACTCGGCCCGCCTTGGTGAGAGGCGAGTGGTCAAACCACTCGGCCACTGCGCAATTCTACATTGGAATACAGTAGGCGGAAGCAATAGTAATCTCTCTTGGGAAAATTATATTTTAGGTTCAATTGAATGACAAACAAAGCTAACATTGTAAACTTGATGTATTATTCGAGTTTAATACCTAAAGAGGTACGAGATAAACAGTTTTTGTGATTGTTAACTAGCTAGGAAACATAAATGAGCAACATTACTCCAAGTTTAATTCTGTGTGCAAAAAGCATATTTGGTGTAGGTTTAGAATTAGCGTTTTGGTTTTTATTGACAAGCAAAACATGAATATCACAACACTGATGAATCATTTGTCATAAAATGTCGACCTAGCCAATTCCAATATTAATGCACATGTTTAGAACAAGTTTTGGTAGACCAATTGCATATTTACATTTCTTGTTTGAAGCTTGGTATACACTTCCTCTTATGTACGACTAAATCACGAAAGCACTCTCTAGAATGCAATCTAATATCTACGCTAGTTTATCGATAAAAACTACTTCCAAAGCGATTGAGACTATCGACTGTCAAGCAACGAATGAAATAGTGACATAGGTAGCTCCAAAGTAGCTTTTTAATCGAATGAAAAGACGAATACTTTAGTAACATTTGAATAAATCGTTAGTTCGGTAACTATCGAACGATTCAATAATGCCATCAATGTGGTACACGCAAGAAGGTTTATACATAATATCCTCTGTGCAAACATGCCTTGGCTTAAGCTGATACATCTGTGAAATTTGGAAATGCCACATTATGTAACATGCCTTGTTGAAATTTATTCCAGTCGTTACACAGTAATGGTGATTTTTTAGCCACCCATCGAAATTCTAGTCTGTATGGTTGTTTAAATATAATTTTGTACTGTTCTAACACCAAGAGCCACATGGTGTGGTATTTAAATTATTCACATAAAAATCCAGTTTTATATTGTTTAATTTTGCTCAGAGGCTTCTTTTTCAGGCATGAGGTTCTTTTACGTGCCGTAAATCTACGACACGGGACCAACGGCTTTACTTCCCTTCCGAAGGAAACCATGCTAAGGATTTTTACGCTCGAAAACAATCCATCGTCCTCCGCCGGGTTTGAATCCGCGACCTCGGGTATATTAAGTTAGCATGGTAACCATTACACCACGGAGGGCGACCAGTTTTATAGCAAAGGAGTTCACAAACACATACGTCATATTTTTTAAGATAAGAACTATTCACTATAGAACATTTTTACATTCCGTACATCCCAAAATTCTTGATTCTTTTCAAAATTTAATAAGTGATTCCCCTGAATTGGAGCATGTTATTGAAAAAGCGTATGACAATTTTCTTTAATGTACTTTTGGGAGGTAGCATAATTTTTTGAAACAGATTAGTGAGAGAACTTGCCTCGCGTGTAGCATTTTGAATACGGAAAATTTTTGGGAAAATATTTTCGAGAAAATGGAGTTTAAACTTGAGAGTGCCTATTAATAACACGTGCTTACGCATTTATGGCTTCAGTTAAGTGAGAAAAACTATAGGTACATTTTCTTAAAAGCTTTGAATTCATATTATTATATAATGAAAAAAAAATGTTTTTTAATTTTTCGCACTGTGATCAACTTTTACGAAAATAAATAAATAAAATCGGAATATGCTACCCCAGCACCTGGGTAACCATACGGGGAGATATGTTCAAAATTTAAATTTACTTCCAAAAACAAAAATTACAAGTTTTATCTATTATATACTTTTTTCAGATAATTAGATTATCTAAAAACTAAAATTTCAAATTAGAATCAGTAAACAAGGATATAGAATTTTAAAAAAGAAAAATTGGGGTGTAAATTAAATAAAATATATCAACATAATAACAAAATGTTCTAAAACAAAATTATTGCTGGAAATGCAGCAACTTTACAAGAGGTTTGATATTCTCTACTACTATAAACTGCATCACTGGTACTCAGCGAAAAGTGCAGATGGATCACCTTAATGAAACTGTGGGCTCATGAAGTATCGTATTGCGCAGCGTGTATCCCGCCGGCCCTATAGGAAACCGTCTATGCCACGTGGGAAAAAGACACAGGAATGGAACTTGTGTGTAAACAAAGAGGCGTTGGGTCAAATGAGAATTAGATAAACCGTGATGCACCGCGCTATGGTCACGTGTGTTTGAGCTGTACTTACTTGTACACCTACGGATGGTGTAATATAACCTAAAGCAATAAACATATTTAGTAAGGATGGTGACAATAGCTACATACTGTTCTATACGTCTCATTCTTCGGGACAAACTTTCGATACCTTAAATATTTTCTTTAACCAATACACAACGAGATATTTAATAAAATAGGAGTGAAATGTGAAACTATTTTGAAATAGGCAGTACCAACAACAGCAGAGAAATGTGCAAAATATGCAGTAAAACATTTTCGCGCATTCATACACCGAGTGAAATTTACATAACTGTATTGTAAAATTAATGTGCAAATTTCCTGTTGCTGTCCAACGTGATGCCGCGACATCTGAACAATAGTGAGCAAAGCAACAGTCTATGTCTAGCACATCTAACTTAAAGGATCAATAGTAACCCATTTTACTCCGTGTGAAACATTGTCCAGTGTTGTCTTTTTTCGGTGATATGCTTTACTTTGGACGACCCCATCAATCTCTACTGCCAAGGATGATGTACAGTGCCATAATAGATAAACCAAATGATCGTCGGGTAGTCTACAGTGGTGCTGGTTTTTAATGATTGAAATTAGAGAAGCTTCGCTCGCAAATGTGTGAGGAGCCAATGTGATGCAAATAACAACAGATTTTGAAAATTAATCATGAGGCCATTATTTAATAACTCCCAAGTTCTTCCGTTCGAACATTTCATGTTCATACAATTTTGAGGAGCAAATTATTTCATTTGCAGTTTGTGGGAAGCCTCTGAAAATATTATAAATATGATGCTTACTGCGTTTCGAATCTAAAATTGTGCTTGTTTGTTTAAAACAGCACATTTGCTACTGACTCTGTGACTCTCCAACATTTCCTCACCTTGATTGGACACCAAGGTGGTTAGACCACTTGCCTCCCATCTAGGCGGCCCGGGTTCGATCCCAAGCGCCCACATGTGGGATTTGTAGTGTACAAAATAGCGTCTGGGCGGGTTTACTTCAGATCTCCGGGTTTCCCCGCCACTCATTCCACCAATTGCACCATTATCACATTTCCTATCATCCATTTCGCTTGCATTTTATATCATCCCCTTCCTCGCGCTCGTGCCTGGCAACTGGCTGATCACTCGTTCCAGGTTCTCCATTCTGTGGTTTCGTGCCGTTGGCTGTACGACAGGCTTCTGACCCCTAGGCACTCGCTTGTAAGTCCTAGGGGGTGTCAGTCTTAACTAGGGGTAGTCTTAACTGGACTCCAGAGAGACGAGTTCTGACTACAGTACCTCGCAAGAGTTACCTTTGGACATGCCTGGGCTACATGCAGTTTTGTAGCTTCATCATCAGTCTTATGAAATAACGTACTACAAGGCGCTCTTCAAAATGGTTACATGCGTTAATCACAGAAAAGTACTAATAAGGTTGTAATTCACATTAATAGTTTTTTTAATATAAAATGAGTATAGAGTATCGGTGCTCAAAAGTCAGTATTGGTATTAGTCCCTTCGTCGATTTTAGTATTGACAATTTAAGCTTAAAACCCAATGGTTCAGTTGAAACTCAAACCAAGGATTTGGTTGCCAATCCATTTTTCCGTGCTAGATCTGTGGTCATTTCCGATCATGGTACGGATTTCTTCAAGTCATCTACAGCTTTCCAATTTTGTACCTATGTACACTTAGCGTGAATGTTTGTTTATCATATAGGTATATGTATATATACAGTATTCTTTTCTTACAATAAATCATATTCTTTAAAACGAGTAGTTTTTTCTGCTAGTAGTGAAACTGGATCTTATTTCTAGTTTTATCTAACACCCTTATCTGTTTCTATATCTCGATTGAACAACTAGTACGCATGGAACATGGCTTATCGCGACCTTGCCCTGTAAGAGGGGTGGCAAAAATCGTGCGCAGCTATCCCCTACTTCCTAGTCTGTTAGATAGCGAAACGTGTTGAAACTACTTCTAGGTCCGCTCATTTAGATAGTGTTTTTTGTTGACAGGGAAATATGGAAGTGTTTATATATTTATTCCTGTTTATTTGTTGTCTTTCATATTATTCCAAGCTGGTGTAGGAAGGTGAGGGAATCCTCTGCAGTCTGATGTAAGGGAAGCAGTAGTTGTCATATAAGTTCTTCGCCGGTGAATGGCAGTGTTGATGGCTGGACATCCATTACTCGGGTCACGGGAAGGACTGCCACAGTCCCCGGCGTATCCCCCGCTGCGAACTACAAAGACAACTCTAATTGGTGGTATAACTCTATTACACCATATACCAGCAATGTGTAAATCGCTGCGTTTTAAAGGATTGCAGGAAGAACTTTATTGAAATAATTATTTAATTATTCTTTTTAAATTCTTAAGCATTATAAAATTATTGTCTTTGAGCTTATTTATGACATTTGTCTTAATGCAAGTATATATGTTTGATCCAAATTTCCATTTGATAGTACAAAATCAAAAATAAATAACTTTCAATTTAAAAATGACCGTAAAAATATAATCACGGGAAGTCACTCACAAAGTTGCATGGAAGTGCTACGGCTTGGGATTAGGTAGTCACAATGGAGTGAGCAATAGTTCCCTTTCCCCAATGTTTCAACATAAGCTTGACGCAAGCGCTCACGTGTGGGATTTGTGGTGGACGTCTCTGTGGGTTTTCTCCGGGTGATGTGATTTCCCCCGCCACTCATTCCACCAATTGTTCCATCTTCACCTTTCCTATCACCCATTTTGCTCGCATTTCATATCATCCACTTCCTCGCGCTCATGCCTGACTACGGGCCAGCCACTCGTTCAGGTTCTCCATTCAGTGGTTTCGTGCCGTTGGCTCCCAGACAGGCATCTGACCCCTTGGCATTCGCTTGCAAGTCCTAGGGGGGCAGTGCTAAGTACGGGGAGAGAACCGATTATGTAAAAAAAAAAAAAAAAAAAAAAAAAAAAAAGAGAGAATTGACATCTTAATTTGTGTTAAGTATCCCTCTAAGTGTTGTATCTCTAAATGTGTATCTAGTCTAAACGTTTATTTCCTGTGTAATATTTTGAACAACAAATACGGCCGAAAGGAAAGCAAAATTTCAAACAGCAGTGAAAGAAACAGTATTTAATGCAGTACATTAATCCGCTCCTGTGTAACATTACAACAAGATATTTTAGCTACATTACACGAATAGCAAAATGAACGTTTAGCATGGGAACTATCTCAGATTCAGTCATAAAAGTTTACGAGAGCATGAACCCGCTTCCTTTGCAGGGAGCTGTTAAGGATTTCTGACGTAGCGTCTTGGAGAGGAATATTCAGGTCAAATCAGATTAAGTTGGTGCCGGATCACTCGCATAGGAAAAATTCGTTTATTCATGTTACATATTACAATGCTCAATAGAATGTATTTTATTCATTAACAGTAAACGTATATAAAAACAGCTATTGCCGGTGCTTTAAAATTGTGTTTAGTTGCACAGTTTGTATACAGGATGTTACGAAGGGACAGTGCACCAAAACTTGGACGTGCCTGCTCAGATCTTGTGTAATACAAAAATATAATTTTCAACGTCAGTATGAGTGCATAAAGAAAAGCTTTGATCTTAGCATGGATTTAAACATTTATTAGCCCGCCTGGGTAGTGTGGTGGTAGCGTGTCTACCTCACATTCAAAAGGTCGTGAGTTCGAATCTCGCTTAGGGTGAGTTACCCGGATAAGTTTTTTTCGGGGTTTTCCCTTAGCCTGAGAAGACGAATGTCGACCAACTTTAAACTCCATGGACCTCGAGATCATTTGAGCATCATTTCACCAATGTCAGTCATCGTCCGATATGACCAACCAGGTTAAAGGACGTTAAACTACAAAACAAAACAAAAAACAAAAAAAAGTATCCATTAACAACGCCGCGTGGCTGACCCACACTATTGGGGGTAACCAGGTAGGTTGGGAAGCACCAAGTCGCGTGCTTTAGCTAGTTATCGTAAACATACCGACATGCTGCATGGTAGCTAACTAACATTAGAGATCTCCTGTCTTAGGAAACCCCGCTAAAGACCTTATACCTTCAGTTGTTTGTTTATTCTTCCAACATACAATTTCATCACAACAAACAATGAATGAAAGGAAATGACTGAGAAAATAAGCTGGGACACATATGTTGTTAATACTCTTTTAGAGGCAATTTAGGGTTAGAAATCTTAAGGATGGAGGCAAGAAACTCATAAAAACAACAGAGGCAAGAATACTACCAAAGGATTGTAGATAACGTTAGAAAATATAAATCTGTTTTAAGCTCGTGGTAATAAATGAAAAGTGTACATTTAGCAGCAAGTTTTTGTTTATATTTGCAGTAAATTCTTGAGAGTTTACTAGGATAATTAAAATGGTTAGGATAATAAATAAAACATCCTCATGGTTAGGGAAAAATAATTACGTATTGCTTTCAAGAGCGACCACAAAACTTCGGAGCCATAAGTAGTGTTATGAGTAGGTAACTGCTCTTTACCCCTTTAACTGAAAGCTAGAATATATTTACTGACAACTAGGCTTCAGACATGACTTTACGTTAAGTTAACTTCTAATATACTGTTATGCTACGTTGTTTACAAACGAGCGGAGAGGGGAGGGGCTAGAGTCAGAAGTCTCCTGTAATATTGAGTTTCTAGATATCGGTGGCACAAAAGTAAGTATATATAAGTTCTGTAGTAAACATCAGTTTGTATTACAAAGCATAAACAGGATGTACAGAATAATAAATCATACTGTGGAAGATGAAATCAGTTTCATGTATGATTTACGTACATGGACGGCTACTACAATAGATCACAATATTCTTGTGAATCTCTCAAAAGCGAAACGTCATCTATTGGACTTTCTAGTTCCAAAGCAGGTTGTACCTGTAGGATCGCTTGGTTAAAGAGAATAACCAACAGCACATGGGAAAGAGGCAGTTCTAGTGAATCCCTGTATGCACTATATAACTATTTTCTAGTCAGAGTGCAACCAAATCGCTGCAATGTCCGCAGCCTACTGATAACGAACAAAGAGAAACTCGGTTGTTTTCATGACACATGCTTACCAAGAACACAAATGCTGCCTAATCTCAAAGCTGTGTCATTTTTAAAGCATATCTAAGACAGTTTTGGAGTTGCGACATTAATATTCAGACTAGTTTAAGTATATGCTATAGAACTGTTAAATTCTTACGGTGTCGTTACGATACAGCTTGTATACTTCAGATTGAAGGCAATAACCAATTCTGCATCGGGTTGCAGTAGTAAAAATTTGGAATGGGAACACTGTCCTGCAGTACTTTGTATCAGAAGTGTCAGACAATGATTAGTGTAGTGATTTCAATTTGACTGATTGCAAACTTCTGTGTTATAACAGAGCTAGCTGCTTCATTACATATTTATTTACATATTTGGGAATTTTGGTAACATGTTTATGAATATATTACTGAAATTAATATTACAGAAAATGTGTTTGCAGTACGACATGTGTGTACAACAATGACAATAATCTGGACTTTTTTGGTTAAATTTGCTTTTAGATTGCAACAATGAATTAAACTCTTATTCAGCATTATACATATCTGATAAATTATAATCCGGATACGTTACCATAATGAAGGAATGAACCTTTTCAAAACAAACAGAAGCTAATTTGCCCGTAACGGTTATTTCGACCCAACTTTGGAGAAGCATATTATTTTATAAATATACCGTATATATTGTTAATTATTATTGTGTCCATCTGAATATTAGAATTATTGACGCGTGATATAATAGAGGAACTAGAACTTTGGATAAATCTATTAATTTTTGTGAAACCCATGAACACCATATACTTAAATATATACACATCATTTCCCCAATTTCGAGCTCCCTATTATAAGAGAGTAATAATTCATTATATTTGATATTGGATGCAGTATAAAATAAAAAGTGTAATTTCCAACTATACTTTTTATAATCAATATTAAATAATAAAGAGTTATTATATTATCTCATAAACTAGAGGGCTAACCAGGGGGGAAATCTAGCATATTCATGATTATAGTGTTAGTGATACTGAAATGTCATATTCCTAAAATTACTATTTTGAGATTCTTTATGTAATATGAAAGCAGGAATTCCAATTTTCACACTTGATATAATATTTATAACATAATATATTTTCGAAATGCAGGCCAAATTAGCTCTAGTTTGCGCTGAAAATATTTAGGCCCACCTGGGTAGTAGAGTGTACCTCTCATTCGACAGGTCATGAGTTCGAATCTCGCTTAGGGTGAGTTACCCGGCTAAGTTTTTTTTTTCGGCTTCCTTCGGAAGGGAAGTAAAGCCATGGGTCCCGTGTCGTAGATTTACGGCACATAAAAGAACCTCAAGCCTGATTGAGAGGCCTCTGAGCAAAATTAAGCGGTCTTTCACGCCCAATTTAGAATGGGATGTTGAGAACCACAGCAGTTAAAGAGCGTCCATAAATAAAACACCATTTCATTTCATTTTTTTTCTGGATTTTCCCTTATCCTGAGAAGACGAATGTTGAGTAACTTTAAGCTCCATGGACCCTGAGATAATTTCAGCATCTTTTCACCAATTTCATTCATCGTCCGATATGACCAATCAGGTTAAAGTACGTTACGCTTCAAAATAAATAAATAAGTAAAAGATTTCCCCATTTTCAAGCCCCCTATTACAGGAGAGTACTAATTCATTATATTTGATGTTGGATGTAGTACAAATTAAAAGTGTAATTTCCAATTATACTTTTTATTATATTTTGCATCCAATATGAAATAATAAAGTTATTACTCTCATAAATTAGGAGGCTCAAATTTGGGGAAATCTCGTATATTTTTGATTGTGGTGTTTGCGGTAGTGTTAAAGCTACTGAAATGTCATAATTATACAATTACCATTTTGCGCTTCTTTATGTAATATGAGAGCAAGGATTCCAATTTTCACATTAGATACAATATTTATAAAATAATACATTTTCGAAACTCGGACCGAATGACCCCATTAAGGGCCAAATTATCTCTAGTTTGTGCTGAAAGGTTAAAAAATGTATTAAGGCCTGCCTGGGTAGTATGGTGTTAGAGAGTCTGCCTCACATTCAGCGGATCGTGACTTCAAATCTCGCTTAGGTGAGTTATCCGAAAAGGTTTTACCGACGTTTCCCCTTATTCTGAGAAGACGAATGTCGAGTAATTAAGCTCCTTGACCCCGAGGTCATACGAGCATCATTTCACCACTTTGTCATCGTCCGATATGACCAACCAGCTTAAAGAACGTTAGGCTACAATAAATTATTAAGCTAACGTTTCCTGGCTATAATTTATCGTATAAGAATAACCATGAATAAGAGTTTAAAGATGATTTGACTGAAAACTGTTCAGAATTACTGCCACAACTGCAGCACTGAAGTACGATACACTTGGAGGTGAGCCAACCGTCTCTCCTGCTGCTCGAACAAAGTGCAACACAATTCTAGAACGCTCTAGGTGTATATAACAAAAACATAAACTAAAATGGGGTGCGCCATCTGCTTTTAATGGGAAATGCCAATGGCAGATGTATCGACAGGTGTTGTATATGGATACCCATTGCCTTTTCCTCTACCATCATTCAGTAGAGGCCTTAGAAGCAATTAAATTCACTATTTGTTATTTGTTGTAAAGCTTATAAAATTACAAAAAGGAGGAGGTGAAGGCAAAACACAAGAGCCATCCAGAAAGTAACAAGCAATTTGGCTAACTAAATAATAACTTAAGATAGTCAACACAAAACTTTACAGTTTCATTTCTCTTTTGTTTTACTCCTGGCCACGGGAAGTCCAAATTTCAGTGACAACTGCAGTGACAGCTTTTGAAAGATTTGACTATCACTTTAACTTAGCGTACTCCCTTATTCTTATAAGAAACCAAATTTATTTATTTATTTGTAGCTTAACGTCCTTTAACCTGTTTGGTCATGTCGGACGGTGAATGAAATTGGTGAAATGATGCTCAAATTATCTCAGTGTCCATGGAACTTAAAGTTACTCTTCTTAGGATAAGGGAAAACCCCCGAAAATACCTTATCCGAGTAACTCAACCTAAGCGAGATTCGAACTCGCGACCTGTTGAATGTGATGCAGATACGCTACCACCGCTACTGGCGGGTTGTAACCACGTTGTATCTTTATTAGCATTATGTACAGAGAGAAATACGCTTTTGTAAGTGCATTCTGCTTTGGAATGGCTAGAGTAAGACATGTTAAACGGAACACAGAAGATTTTTGGTAGAAAATATAATTCAGAAAATGTTGTTACAGTATTTTTGCCATCTCTATCATAATTTAAAAGTTTAAAATTTTGACGTTGCATTTGTATAATGCTTCTTTTTAACATCAGGCATCAGATTTTTTGTTTGTATGCGTGTTTTAGCAATAAAATATTGTTATTTACTACTCTAAAATTGTACTAAATTAGTTTAAAAATTACCCATTGGTGCTCTATTTTTATAGTGTTTAACGCTCGCTTTTCCTACTTTGAGGGACTGAAGATGGAGCACCGGTGGCATGCAAAGCGGGAGAAACCGGAAAACTCGGAGAAAACCCGCCTCTGCACCACTTTGTCCACCACAAATCCCAAATGCGGTCGCTTTAGATCCAACCCGGGCTGCCTAGGCCATACATGCTCTAATAGCCACAGAGTTGTATATAAGACTAGAGTAGGCAATCCCATGTAGTTGGTAGAATTGAATGCACTGAAGATAGGAGAGCACCAATAATGCACTGCATTTGTTGTGTTCGAGATACATAATGAACTGCAGTGGAGCAAAGCCAGTCCTGTGTTCTGTTCCACCTCCAAATCGGAGTTCTACATTAGAGTGGGGTCTAAGTGTGTTAAGGTTTCACGCAAAATGCTGTTGTGGATTAAATGCAATTTTCTCTTCCATATATTGCTTCTTACCGCGTTCACTTTCCTTTTAGCAATTGTAACGGGAAATACACGGAAATCCTCTCCCGCCTGCTTTTCTTTCCCGGAATATCTACCCGGCACATTACAAAGTAACAGCACTTCAAAGGCGGAGAAAATTATACTCAAACTTGAATTCTTTATGTTGTGCAGAAAAACCTCAAGAGGAAACAGTGCACCAAGAAACTAAGAGCCAAGAGGAATGTCTTCAGAACGTTCAACATAAACTTATGACATTTCACTTTACATAAGCTTTTTCAGTAGAAGATGCAGTTAAGATCTATCTGTTAAATACACGTGTTTGGTAGTGTTAAACTGTACAGACTATTTTGAAACGACACCGAATGAATATAACAGGCTTATGGCTTATATTGAAACTAATCCGAAGTTTTATGCCGCAACTTTGAAACTCTGTTAGGTATACTTTTATGTAACACTGTAAATTACATCCTTTTGAGATTAGGCAGCGCACAAAGCAAGCACGTGTCATAAATATAAACGGGTTACTCTTTGTTGGTTATCACCAAACCTGCCTTAGCTTTCATGTAAAAGGGCACAGGGCTGTGGCCTACTTGTTATATTTTCGACGTTTCTCTTGAATACGAAACCATGATATTACCCTAATAGTAAAAACGTGCTGTACATATCAATAAGTACTAGCTGTTAAATGTTTAAATGCTTCATTTGATATTATGAATTAAAGACAGTAAAATAAATGTTTTGTCTCACTGCAGACGGGATTTAATTTATTTTCAATGTATCTACAATCAGTTGTAATACTCTGGACTCTTGCATTATCAGTTCCTTGTTCCACTCTCAAGTTTACTAACGCTCAACTACCTTTAAGAGATAGTATTCTTGATATGTATCCCAGGTTATTTTCCCACTCAATTCATGTTGTTCCTTGCCTGTTATGATGAAACTGTATGCTGTAAGAGTAAACAAATAACTAAAGCTAATAAGTTCTTTAGCGGATTTCATAAGAGAAAGGGTCCCTTAATATTAACTAATGACTGTGCAGCGGGTTGGTATGTTGAGGAAAACATTGCTGAAGCACACGAATCGGTGCTTCCCAATGTTCACTGGGTGCTAGATCTGGTGAATGTTAAAGCAATTCCAACTTTAATTCCCACATTTTCCCATTGCAATGACTGAACGATGTGCCGGAGCATTGTCGTGATGAAACAAGATTTTTTTGGTGCCAAATGAGGCCTTTTTCTCTTCACCTCATCACGTTGCAGTAAGCTTCCGTAGTAGTCACCAGGGATACTGTTACCCTTTTCCAAGTAAACAATAATAATAATTCCCTATGTTTCCCAGAAAACACTCGCCATAACTTGTTAGCTAACAAAATTGACTTTGCCCTATTTAGGAGTTGGTTAACTTGGTGCAATCCACTGTTTTGGCTATGATGTAATTTCTGGAGTGTAGTGATGTATCCAGGTTTCATCCATGGTAATAAGCCCTCAAAAGTTCACTGGGATTTTTATGGTAGAGCTCCACATTCTTAACAGAAACAGTTTTTCTCTGCAACTTTTGATTAGGTGTCAACAAACGCGGCACCCATTTTGCGCAGGCCTTGTGGAAGCCCAAAACATGACTTAAAATATTACCTGCACGTTCTTTTTATATGTTTACAGCCTTTACTATATCAAACAACCTTAATCTACGGTCTTCCAGTACTAAGCGATGAATTTTTTCAATGATCTCTGGAGTTGTGACTTCTACAAGGCATCCAGCGCCAGCCTCATCACTAGTGCTCGTACGTCCCATTTTAAACTGTGCAACCCACCTTTTAATTATTGAATATGAAGGGGCAGAGTCTTTCAATGCACTGTCCATTTCCTCCTTGATTTCTTTAGGCGTCAAGCCTTTCAAGTGAAAGTATTTAGTCACTGCTTGTTTTTCTAAATCCTCTATTTTCGTGAAAACTCTAAAGTTGTCTTGTTTAAAATGCCGCCATTCGAAAACTAAACAAGCTATTGACCTGTAACTATGGATACAAGCTAGTCTAGAGATAAACTTTACGATGCTTCCGTCTAACTGGCCTAGTGGCGCCATATCTGTGTGAGGCCCGGGACTTCTCAGCCGCGCGCGTGTGTGTATCGATAATAGGAAATTAAAAACCCTACTTCATCAATGTTAAATACGCTTCATTATGATCCATGATCTCAGGAACTATTTAAGACAATAGACTGAATTTTTACAGGATATAGACTTAGGCGTTCTTAGTCCACTGGTCTAGCTTTATACACATTATTTATCAAGGAGGATAGGATTTTTCTGAATTACACCTCCCTTTGGTTAAAATTTATCAGAAATTATTTTAAAGAATAATCCTATTTTTTTGTGACTTCAGTTAAAACATATACCTACTAAATTAAAATCGAAATTTAAACATCTAAGAGGGCATGAAAACCAAGAACATCATTTTCTGGCAATTTTCGCTTAATTCTTAGAACAATAAAACAGATGTCATATTCATACCCTGCACAACTGGAGGCATTATTAAAAACTACAGAGAAATACATAATAAAGAAGCGACGTTTGAAGAGAGGCAAGCGGCTCCATTTTCCACCTTTTCGGTTGAGCTAATTACTCGCAAAGGATTACAGTAACATCAAACAACGGGAGGTCACAATTCACTATATGGCTAAAGAACAGCTGAAAACTCTCATATAACCAATAACCTGCAAGATAATACGCTAAGCTATGTATAAACTGCAAAAAGCTTAAAACCGATGCCATTTTGTGAATTGATCGCCAGCAATGGGGATTTAAAACTAATTTTACCAATCATGCAAATGAACATGGCCTTCTAGTTTTTCATTACTGAGAATCCATGAGTGCTTTGATGTGAAGAGAGAAGCAAATACAGTAGGAAAAGGTAATTTCAAACAATTGGATAGTTTTTAGTACCTTTCATCTCCCCTGAAAATTCCCGCCTGTTTTGTTAGGTAAACATAGATACAGTGTTCTTCAAAACATGATAACCCTCGGCGTGAGTTTGTGTTTAGTTGGTTTGCGGTTGGAAACCAACCCTCACAATTGCCAGGTTTTCCACTTACTGGTTTCTTAACTGAGGTGCGAATCTCGACTTGCAAGCAGCGTCTTCGAGTCTCCAGGAAACAGAGATTTTACTACATTGCCTCTCGTCCCTTGTACAGGCTCGTCTTTTGTTTTCTAATGGTTATTGCCCAATGGTAGGGGGAGCGATTCCGTTTTAAGGCCATCATGTGTTGGAAAAAACTATATCCCTATCCTTGACTGCGTTGATTTATTTGCAGTACCTCTCAGGCTTTAGCGTTTTCTTTAATATTTCAAAAGTATTAGGAAAAGTAACTGAAGTACACCAGAAATCAGTTTTTATTGCATGAATTTAAATGATTATTCCCTTTAAACATCTATTTTCAGCAAGCATCATGTGCCTAAGATTGTGAGAAAAACTCGAAGTATCCAGAAATTCTGGGAAAGTGCAATAAGGTTACCTAGGCTTGGGTTCCCAGTCTGTCAGGCATATTTGGCAATGAAATGCTGATAGGATCTTCAACCTCATTTGTAGGGCCCGAATCTGTCAATGACATACACAAAAGGACGGTTTGAACTAGGCTGCTGCGATAAGTTCACAGATGACGTTTTGCCACCTGGGCTTTGATCCCAAGACAGTAACATAGCAAGCCTATGTTACGCAGACCATGTCCAATTAACTTCATGATATAAATACTAGACAAAATCAATTAAAATACAATGTTAAGACATACAGGCTGTAAAAGTCTAGTGAAGTTTTATAACGTAAGTAATGCAATACATATATAATCAAACTGTGTTTGTTTATACATATTGAGTTAGTGTTACAACTGTAGGGAGGTATATAAACTTATCCCTGCTTTGTTTCATTCCACTTGTATGACCTATTTTTATGTTCAATATCCACAATTAGTGTTTGCGTATACATCTAACTGAATTGTGCATTTCCTTGACACGTTCAGTGTAGCCTGTATGGCTACTGGAGAATTTACTGAACGCAACGCAATCCAATCCAGATCGAAGTATTGCGATCCTGAAGCTTAACAGGAAGCAGATGGGACTAATGGCCAGTCTTATGACTGGCCATTGGGCATTTTAAACTGCACACAGTGGGGTTTGAAAGAGAGTTCCCTAAGTGCAGGCTGTGCAACAGAAAACATGAAATTGCTCTGCAGCTGATTTTCCACTGCGATGTACTGAAAAACAGATGATACATATTCTTTGTTAGCTCAGATCGTCACGTAATTATATCTCATAATCTAGTTCAGGGATTTCTGAAGCTCTCTAAGGACACAGATTGACTGAAAAAGTACACTGGGAGATTTGCCACACAATAAACTTTGCTTTCGGTGCGGGCAAGTTGAGTCGGTCCACCTTGTTTTGTCTTCCAGATGCCAATCAATCAATCATTCAATCCAGAAATGTTGCCTTTGTAATAAGTAAGTGTCCATGGGGTTTTCTCGTAAAATATATATCATAGAGCGTGAAGTTTTTTTCACAAATTTAAATTTTACTGCTACAAGCAATGACAACCGGATATATCTTACAAACATAAGCACCTTACGTCGATCTCGCACCCTTAACGAGACATTGTAGTGCCATTGACCATCTCCCATTGGATGCACGTGAAGTCAAAGTGCTTAAAGGGACACAGAGGGTAAACATTTTGACAATCTGTCATAAAAATCTAAAAGCGTTGTATGTTGTAAATGGTCCTTGGAAGCTTTGGGCATCCACAGAGTCAACATGTGTATGTCCCACCTCTTAATTCAGGCTCTACAGCCATTTAAATATAAAAAAATACACCTGCTTCCTAGAATATTAATTTATAAAAATTATTCTGAAAACTACATTTTCACAATTTCAAATTCTTCCACACAACTCGGTTTTAGTTTAAATTTAATTTAATTTTCCTAGAATGTGCAAAAATATCTACCGTAACGCTCTACAAGACAATATATATACTAATAGCCATGGTATATATATTTAAAAAAAAAAAGTCTATGAAAAGCTGGTTAGTTTGACGGATTAAAGTTTCTTATAGGCTCATAAAGGTATTACAGTCTGCTCATCATAGTTATTTAAAATATATGTTGGCAAAATTTTTGTTTGTGCAAAAATTACGAACAATTTTATCAAATTATGAGAGCGTGGGACATTTTGATTTTCAGATGTGTTTACTTATTAAAATGTATAAAATAATTTATGAGTCAAAACATGTATCCTATTTGAATGAAATTTGGTATACATATTAACTAAACAGCATTGCAAGCAAAGTAAAATTGTCCGAAATCTCCATACAAAAAGGTAGAACCTCCCAAATCCGTTCGCAGTGCCTCTTAATATAATTATGTCACCGCATGTGAGATTTTTGGTAGACAAGGCGGCGCAGGGGCGGGTTTTATCCGGGTTCTTCGGTTTCCTCCGCCATCACATTCTACTGGTGCTCCATCTTATTGCATGTATCATCAGTGTCATCGCCGGTGGTGCCATAGTAGTATAAGCGGGCGTTAAACACTAAAAGAAACAAAAAACAATCTGATGTGTTCCAGTCACATGACCTTCCCTACCTCTCTGTAAATTATTGTAAAAACTTTTTCTTCTATATATTTAATGGAAATTGAGATAAACATTAACAGAAATTGTCCTTATTATTTGGTTCCTTGTAAGTAGAGGGGGAAAAAATCTAATTTGTTCCTTCCATTTGATGTCTTCTTATTGTTCGGCAAACAAACCTTTTATTTAAAATATTAATCTATTATATACACCATGGTAATCAAGATAAACATAAGCAGAATTATTCTTATTGCTAGCTTCCTTGTAAGTAGAAGGGAAATAGGAAAATACACAGGCTAAAGCGACAGTCTTGCCCTTTAAGAGCCGGTTGTTGTACGAAACAATTGAAATTCCAATTTCTTTTCTTGCCGGGAATAAACAAACGAGAAAACAGATATTTTTCCATTTGAGAAAAGTTTAAATGACTTTAAATTGAAACCAATAACCATAAAAATCTGTTAAATAGTTAACTCTACAAAAAAAAAAAGTTCCTATGACATAAATTGTGTGTTTTAATGGGATCTTCATTTTTTGTGTAGTAAGTTTTTGTATGTCTCTTACGTTTGCCATTTATATGAAAGTCATCCAGAATGAAGAGGTCTGCAGAGAACATTCCCTAAAATTTCAAGATATACACATAAAAATGTCTTATACATAAGGTATTTTAATCCAAATCGTTAGAGCCATTTTTGAGAAAATCAAAATTTTCGAAACATTTTCCACGTAAAGGGTAGTTTGGGGTGGAGGAATCTTCTTAAAAAGCTTCGCGTTGCATCCTTGGAAGATACCAAACTTAAATACCAAGATTAGTACTTAAGGTCTTTTCGTTTATGAGCTATGCTGTCCACAGACAGGCAAAATGCTTTTTTTGAATTCAGGGGGTCCCAAAACTTGTATTTGAGGTGAAATCTCGGTATCTAATTTTGAGGCAATACAATAACTTCTCTATACACTGTGTACATAGTACGTGTAGAGAAAGTAAAAGGAACACACACATTGCACGTTTGCAGGAGTTCTACTCATGCCGAAGACTCCGCCTCAAAGCCGGCCGGCTAAGAGAGTGAAACCTGTTCTGCTCGATGCTGATCACCCAGTATTTGGGGCCTCTTGTACTGTGGGATAGTGGCGAAATTAAAACATTGAGAATGTTCCTTCTCCAGGAATTTCTTAGGGCTGTGAACGAGAATTCATTCAATTGCATGGTACATTTAATTTGCCTTCTTAAAAGCTTTAAATTGTTTGATCACATAGTTCTTAATGCTTTTCCATGCAGATATTTATTACTCATGTAGGGAGTTATTACTTGGTGTATTGCGAAAGTGCAGAGTGTGGGCTCCAGAGATTCTGTGTTCTGCAAACAAGTAAAAGAGACATCTGTTGAACTGGGAGCCACTGAATTATGAGGGCTGTGCAGAAAGTAATAATCTCTATAGCATGCACGCTGTATCTCTGGTGTCGCCTTGGTTTAATTAAAACCGCTGCGCAATGCTTTTACTAAATCAGTTGCAACAGAATTAGGTTTCTCGCAGCAGAGATTTACATATTAGCTTATCATCCTCGCCAATATCTTACTCCCAAACTCGGAGAAAGAAAAACACTCTCCTCTGCTCTTCCTTTATTTTGTTACAAAATTAATCTCGCAGCATAATTTTAAATTACTGCCAGAGACACAAAATTAATTTTCTAGCTTGCTACAGCCATAGCTATTTTGTTAAAGTTTTGAATTCAAATGCAGCCTGTAATAACCAAACCATGAGGGAATGTATCTTCAGTTTTGTAGTATGTTTGCCATGGTACAGTATGAACAAGGCTGATTTAACCTAAGTAAGCTAAACTATATTTACTGTCTGTTCAGTAGTGTTATTGCTAATGGGCTGGGGTGGTTTATCGCTCAAATAATACTTCAACCTGTGGAAGGAGTAAACGTATGCTGAGCTCGTTCTGCGCGTGGCAAAACAGTCAACAGTGTTGTAATACTTTACGCAGAGTCGGATGACGAGTCTTCAAAATCTACAGGAATCAGAGAGTACACAGTGAACACGCAAATATTGTGTGCAAAAGAGCCTCCTTCTTCCACTTTGTCATGCACCTTTACCCCTCAATTGCTTCAGACTAAGAAAACACTACCTCCTTCCAATTCCTAAACCCCTACCTGCTTGGAAGGGCGCCCCAATCCACTAGCTAAAACACCGCCGAATAGACAGTACGCTTATTTTTCTTCAACAGAACTGAGGAAGCTAATTATTAGGGAAAGGTATTAAAGTTCTAAGATAATGGCATATTTTACCCTTTAAAACAATAAACCTGCTCTTATAGCACAGTGTTTAGGCTCCCGCTAGCATGCAAGGAGATCTGGTTTCGATTCCCAACTGGGGTCGGGAACTTTCGGTTGTGGAAAAGGCCACGACCAGACAGCATATGTGGTGTTACTTCGTTCCAGTGCTGCAGAAGACAATGGCAAACCATCGCTGTATCACCTTGCTTAGCATTGCAAGGTTCTCCTTGTCAGAGTTACAATTAGTGATAGCATCTTGATGAGGACAGACACAAAGATACCGAGGCATGGTGTATAGTTGTGATGTGTTTACAATGTTATATGTATATAGTGATAATGCTCTTGACTTATGCCTATGGGACTCTTAACTCTGAGCATAACAAAGAACACGATAGATCAGTGGCGACCGCTGAGAAATGCTAATGGTGGCGCCATTTATTGTCATAAGTAATATAACGAGAGTTCCAACTTTTATCAATAAATTCGCGAGCAACTTGTAGCAACAAGTTGCTCGCGAATTTATCTAGAGAGAAGTTATAACTCGAGTTGTATTTAATAAGACTATTTCGTGAATAAGATAACAATGATTAACATATATGTACACGAAGAACAATATTCCTAAAATCCCATTTGTCTTGACATATATTTGCACCAAAATCGCTGCAACTTGAAGTCCATATCATAAATCACTTCCCCGTTGCTTATAGAATTCGTTGTACTGGTTCCATATACTCTCTCTGTTAGTCTGCGGCTTTGAGTTTTCAATTCATATGTCTACTTCAGCGATAGACCTTTTTCCAAAACGTTTTGGAACTTCCAACATTATGTATGGAATATCACTGCTCACTGATACTATTATTATGAGACGAGCATTAGTTCAGACAAAAAAAAAATGCACGTGGGTACGATATGTTTAGAAAAACAATTGCACGTGGGTGTGATAAAAACGATTAAAATGCACAGAAATGAGTTCCGATTGACTGGAATTTTACGCGCCAATGTACAGGATTGACCACTTCCTAAGATCACGTGTCACGAACGAAATAGCCGTTATGATAAAGCTTTTTAAGTACCTGTTTTTCTGCAGTAGAACCGATTTAGTATGTAATTTTGTGAATAGTCAGTATATTTCATAATGTAATGGCAAACGGAATCTGCAACAGTGTTTATGCATTCAAGTTATAGACAAAGGAGCAGAGCAAGCCTAGGCCAAGTAATTCCTAGAAAACGTTATAAGAGGAGCTTGTGTACGATTCCACGAAACAGCAAGAAAATTGGAAAGACTAATGTTAGCAGTTTAGCGATCTACTGCCGACTTCCTAGAAATGCATTAGAAATTAAAAGAAACAATAGCTCAGAAAATCACACATATATATCACGCACCTGAGTGCGCTCGCACTTGTGTTTTTAAAAATCAAAATAAAACCTATTTAGGTGCAAATGTGTGGTAAAAAGTTCTGTCCTTAGTGTCAATTAGTTTCTAAACTAATGGGACATTTGTATAGCCATAACGTTTAAAAAAAATGTGATCTCTCTTTCCAAACACAACTTCGCAGTACTTCGAAACTCTCACATGAAGGAAATTCAAGGGCTGGAGAAAAAGTAAATGAGAACTGTTTTTCTCTGAAATGACTTAATTGACAGAGGTACTTATAGTCACACATCTTCAATATAATCGCCCCCGCTATTTATGACCTTTTGCCAAATGTTCAGGAGGCGTCGTATACCATCTGCGCGTCTATTTCTTTTGATGTCCCGAAGTGACCGCCCTATAGCATTTATAATGTCATCTCTGGTATTGTACCGGATGCCTCGCAGTGGTTCTTTCACTTTGCCAAAGAGATTGCAATCACAGGGACCCATGTCGGATGAGTACGATGGATGTTGCAGAATCTCCCAACGTGAATGGGTCAAGAGATTCTGGACAGCAGCAGCGGTGTGGCATCTTGCATTGTCAATGGGTTGCTGTTCCGTGAAATGCCGTCGCTTTGGCCTGAGAGCTGGACGAAGGTGGTGTTGCTATAACAGACACCGTCTCAATGAATGGAGGCTTCCCGGTTCTCCTCATCCAAAGAAAGTTCGAGCTACACGTGCTATGGCATATGGCATTGATGGGGTAATACTGCATCACTTGGTGCTGTACCACCAGGAGTGATGATAGTCCCTGTCATTGTGATCTCTTTGCCAAAGTGAAAGAACCACTACGAGGGATCCGGTACATCACCAAAGATTACATTATCCGGTCAATACAGGACATCAACACAGATAGACGCGGAGATGGTACACGACACCTTGTGAACTTTTGGCAAAAGGTCATAAACATTCTGTCGATTATATTGAAGGTGTGTAACTGTAAGCACCCCTGTCAATAAGGTAAGTTCAGAGATAGTTCTCACTACTTTTACCCATCTCTTGTATGAGCGGGATGCTAATGTTGTGAATAGCTAGAGTAAAATTTTCCAATCAAAATAAAAGAAAGATCTATTCTAACACTAATATGTATACATATTTTACTAAGTGAATGTACCAAATGTTCTAAAAAAGTACTACACAGGATTATTTTCAATAATATTTTTGAACAATTTACTATCAGCGTACCTCTATTTTTTTAGTTTAATATCCATATTCAATTAATACATGAAAATAGAAAAAAAAATTATGAAAATTCTATTCCGATTCCCCCTAACTTCACTCTCCATGAGCCGCTCTTATAAAACAATTCGTTTAAATTTTAAATACTTAGGTTTAATTATATGTATTATCCATTTTAATATCAAATATTAGAGTATGCTTTAAATATACCCTTAATTAAAAATTCTGATAGGTTCCATCCAAAAGATTTCTGTATCTATTCTGCAACAAACTATTCTTATAAAACTGTATTGTCCTATATATGTCATGCTCAGCGAGATAGATATTAGTAAAAATGGTATTGTTTCTTAGTTCCTTGCTAAGTGGAAGGAAAATACAGGAATACACTAGGCCAAAGGAATAGTCATCTTTTATAAGTTGGTCGCTATGTGATGATTTGCAAATTCTGTGCTGTTTGCATGGACAGGAGTTAAAATAAAAACGAATGACAGTTTCCGGTTTAACAAAATAATTGTAAAATTTATACCAATAATCAAATGGCTCTAAAATTCCTAACTCACAAAAAATATTTTCCTGAATTGCATGCTTTATCGAGCTCTTTATGGTTTGTGTAATAAGATTTTGTCTTATCTCTTTCCGTTCATCAGTCATTCAGAATGAGGAGAACTTCAAGAACAGTTGGAGCAAGTTATGAGAAAATCAAAACTTTTGAAAAATGTGCCATGTAAAAGATAGTTTGGTGTCGGAATTATTTTTCAAATTTTATTTTTAAATCTTAGTTTCCCATCCTTAATATCAAGTTTGGTATTTAACTTAAAACATATACATACTTCGGATGATATCTCGGTATTGAATATTTGGGTGGAATACAATATCTTCTCCACCTAATGTGTGGTAGAGAAAGTAAAAATGGCTAGGCCATCATTAAGGTAATCAACGTTGAAGTAAACTTATGGTATGGAAAGCAGGTTATATAATTTTAAAACAGCCCCAGTGTGTTTGTATCGTATCGTAAATTCCACCATAATACTAGATGTAGTTCTGTACATCAAAGCAACTCGCCACCTTAATCCATCACGTACACGTTCATCTACGGATAGTATGAATATACCCTTCATTTGTGTGGAAAATGATGGAAACTGTACACTAAACACGTGTAAGTATAGGGGTATTGTGTCTGTTTTATATTCAACAGATCTCACTTAGGGTGAGTTAGATAGATGATCCTGAGAAGACGAATGCTACGTAACTTTAAGCTCCATGGGCCCCGGGATTATTTGAGCGTCATTTTATCAGATGTGTAATGTTAAAAGTAGAATATTCTATCACTCACTGTTATAAAATCATAACACTGCAATGTAGCCAACTTTGGTGTATGCGTCCACGGTCTCATTCAAGAAGGTTATGAATCTGAAAGCTCGTATCGATCCATAAAATGGCGGATGATTTGAATGCCATGAACATGGAATCTGCTGAACCAGACGAAATTATGCAAGTAGCGGAGAGAGCAAAATTACAACTGCTACACTGCCTCCGTTGTATAGAATGTTTTCGTTCCGTACGAGTAAGTCATTATGTTGTCGGCACTGATGCTAAGCAAGGCAACAACTGTATATCGTAGACCATTAAGCATGACCTCCGTGAAATAGTAAAACAATCTATTTATAGTTATAATATGTCTATAAATATTGAGAACTGTCTAAAAATAGTGTATGACACACATGCTAAAATTGTTTTATATTGTTCGTAGCATTACTATACTCGGTCTACGAAACCAATAGCTAGGAATATATCAAAAACGATTACCTCCACAACAAAACTGTAAAGGACATAAATTATATTTTGACGAGATCTATATTTTTAGTACCGTAAGTTTTTGTCTATCCATTACGATTTACCAGTTATGCAAAATAGGGCAATATTCATCCAGAATGAAGAGGTCTTCAGAGGTTCTTCCCAGAAAATTCAAGATATTTTATTTGTGATGTAAACAGCTTTAAAATATGGTTCTTTAATCAAAGTCGTTAGAGCAATTTTTAAGAAAACCAAAATGTTCGAAAAATGTTCCATGCAAAGGATAGTTGGGGGAGGGGTCGTGCAAATTTTTCTGTCGCATTCTTGAAAGATACTGAACTTAAACACAAAGTTTGGTATTTACCGGATTTTTCGTTTTTGAGTTATGCTGTCCACAGACACACAGACAGTTACACACGGACTTTTTCTAATTTTTTTTTCGGACTCGGGTACCTCAAAGCATATATTTTTACGTCTGAGGATGGATTCCTGACATCGAAATAAGAAAATATGTTCATATTAACATATGCTCTAAAGCGCTTCTTTTTCACGTTATCAATTTATTAATGAAAATCACATTCAGCGGCTTTCCTGGTCCAACCTAATAACTTCATTTATTTATGCACTCATTCATAGAAGTCTTTGACCCATTTTACCCTGCAGAGCTGCCTTGGCTGCTTATTAACATTAGTCATTTATCAGATATTAATTACATTTCTCCAGCACACCTTTCAAGTGTTGTCTGCAAGGACTTCATTCAGAACACTCTCCCAGACTTATTAGAAAATGTGCCTCTGCAAATAAAATAAACATATGGTTTATGCATGCCGCTGTAGTCTCATTGATCGAGATGCACTGGCTGGTATCTAGCATGACAAATGGATAGGCATAGTGGGACCAGTTCCATGGCCTGCACGTTCTCCCGACCTCAATCCTTTGGGTTTTTATCTTTTTGAGGCTAGATGAGAAAAAATCTTAATCTACGTATCATGTAAACCTACGAAATAATACGACACAACTGGGAGTATTTGACATTCCATGCTTCGACGAGTGCATGCGTGTCTAGACGCAAGAGGAGGACATTTGGATCATTTACTACAAGTGGTGTCTGTGTGAACACCTCCTTAAAAGTTGACAACGTCAAAAATAGAATAAAGTTTCGGTTTAAAATGTATTGATTAATAGCTATTTGAACCTCAATAAATTGAGAACGAAGGGTTTTGAAACATATATTTACTCGTATATGAACATTTTTTCATGTTTTGATGTAAGGAACCTGTGCCCAACTTTGTAAAAGTATTCTTGAATCAACCTGTACAACAGTTTTATACCATAAGACTAATGCACCGAATTATCTATTTTGTGTGTGTTAACTCGCGTGAAGTGTATATATGTATAATTTCTGGAAGCAGATATGTAACCGGGGGTTTTCAAACTGCCAGTTGCTGGATTTTCTCTTTCTGCACTTGGGTTTTCCACTGTCGAGCAATGCTAGTGACTTTCTACACATGTTCAGCCAGGCGTTTAACCCAAAGTGCTTGTTGTGGGTTGTCTCATTTCACACTGCTGCCTTCACGTGACATACAATGCTGCATTCCTGACGGCGACTTGATAACCGAAGTAAATACATGCATTTCCTCTACCCGCATACCAATTATATTGGGGTTAAGGTTTGCAATCCCATAACCTCCATAACAGGAACAATAGATATAAATGTTAACATGCGGTGTATCTAAAGTGTTGACACGAAATGAAACAGTGAAATGCCCTAGTATCATGAGTGTGTTATAGTAATGCATGTGTGAAGCACGAAAAATGCGCAGTATTTACAGATACCGTTGAAATTTACACCAGCTATTTCACATAATCAGGATGTTGTTTTAACCACGTTTCAAATGGTTATTCAACTAAACATGTATGCACTACCTGTCTGACGAAAGAATGCAGTTGTTTGGGGAGGTCGCTGGTGTACATAGCATGGCACGGTTTAGAGCGGCCAGAGAAGGCTGGAATATAGTGCAGTACAGTCTGACCATCAAAACATCAGCACAGCGTTCGTAAACAGGAATAAACTAATCGAGCCACAATAGATTAAACTTGCTGCTTTCTTTATCACTAATGAATATTAATTTTTTACTTTGTAAGCGTATGACTATGTGCAGCGGTGTTTGCATTTTGACTTGTTTGGAACCCGTCCACTGTAGAGACTCAACTGCTGAATTCCAGTATAGGTGAGCTGTACAGCACATGCACCGGGAGTGATGACGTAACACAGGTTTTTACACAAGTTTCCATTCGTGGCTGTCTGCATTCATTCTTCAGGTAACACTGTCTAAGCTTATTATTGAGGATTCGTTTTCATAAATATTAACATCGGAAATACAAAATGGGTTTACAAATTATCAGATCTATCATAAGATTTTTATATTAACCAATAATTTTGTGGATATACTTATTATTTTTAAAACTTCAAAAACACATATGATCAGTTTGTTTGATGCACTTTCGAGAGGTAGCTAAACGTTTTAAAACAAATTAGACAAAAAATGCATCCTATGGTCCATTTTTAGTATGGAACAATGTTGAAAAGGAATTTGCGAGAAAACAAGGTTTGCAGTAGGGCGTCGCATGATGCATTGTGCATTTTATAGCTTCAGCTAATTGAGAGTTAAAATGCGCCAAATGAAAAAAGAATCTAATTTCATAAAAACAGAAATTTCTATTCTTTTGTGAACAAATGTATGATTTTTTTCAATTTTTGATAACATTTCACATTTGCATCACCGTATTAAAGTCTTGGGAAAACAATTGCAAATTTATGATTACAAGGCGTTACTATTTAATTGGTTACACAAAATAACCAAACTTCCCCGAGTTAATGTGTAGAGATATCCCTTAGTGCTTTCAAAGAGTTGCAGAACTGAAGTTGGCTATTTCATTTAATAACGCAGCAGCGAAGAACTGGCAACACCGACCTTCGTTTTACTCCTCGCAATGAGCGCGATCTGCTCAGCAAGAAGCGGAACCAAAGGTCACTCTCGCCAGTTCTCCATTGCTGGGTTTAACTTGAAATATCCCCGTAGAGTTCTGCAACTGTTTCAATGCTCGAAGGCATATCTGCACACGTCAAATACTGGGCAGTTGAGCCACGTGGCACAGGCACCCTCAGTGGTAGTGCCTCGATGTAATGAAACACAATATCGCCAGTCTTCTGAAGAGGCGTTTAGGGTTCATTTCCCGATTGCCCGAGTAAAGCTCTAGAGGTGAGTGGCAGCAGGAAGCAATTGCTTCGAAATTCATTGATGTCACTGTTGCTCTATATATGTAATTTTTTTTTAAAATATATACTTGTAAATACATTGAAGTTAATGTTTCGGTAACTTTGTCACTGCTTACCATTTAATTATATCATTTTAAGGTTTTACAACAACAACAAAAAATAGAATTTAGAAATTATTTCTCCGTTTGAAAGCGTTTGTGGTATATCTTAAGTTTAAGGGTACTCGGTACTTATAAGGTTAATTTATACAAAGTTCAACCAATGTAAGAGAAATCGCTTTTATCACTTTAGTGCCCTTTAATACAAATAAACATAAATACGAGTATAACATAAGCAAAATACTTTAAACTGGGAAACAGGCTTGGACTGAAAAACAGCCACTAACTCAAAATATGCAGCGTTTAGGTAACATCAAACTGCTTTATTTAGACCAGCCCTGGGGAGCTAGTAAACGACGGGGAAGTGTGACGTGTCCCATTTCACTTGTAGCTGTTATAAAGCGTGTTGTTCGCCATGAAAAGTACAGCAGTGGCGGAGCTAGCCGATTTTAAAGGAGACTAGTCGGGTACCAAAACATGTCTTATAGTCTTTCTTCCTCAAATGACACTTTACAATGACGTATAGTAGAGCGCTGACACCTTTTCTCGACACAAAAGTACCAACGTCAGGCTTAATGGTGGATACAGAATGACGTAGTACTGATACGAGTATCTTGATTTAAACTAGAGCTTAATCACTCTTAGTATAGTTTAATATGCTATAATGTTACTTGCAAGTTTAACTTTTCCATGCTAATTAGCATGTGCAGAATTAAAAAGTCGTCTGGTGTTAAGCATTTTCACGTAGCACAACTGTTTAAAACACAATAAACATTCAGCCTTTTTACCATTCTACACGAAATTTGTATCTAATGTGCCATCCTCAGTGATACGTCACATTCTGTTATTCGTCATGTACACAACTAAGCAAAAGCAGTGGAGTGGGTAAGGAAGAGGTGGCATAAATGAGAGCAGACTCCCCAGGCCCGATTTAGACCTAAAGATTGATGAAAGCAAAACGGGGGCAAGTCTGTGTTACGGAAAAGAGTAGGTATTTGCCTAAAATGCGCTGTCTACTGATTGGCTACTGCTAGAAGTTGCCAGAGAGACAGCGACAGCAGTAATGGATAGTGCAGAAAGCATGCCACTGGTTAAACATACCTGACCTTAAACATGGACACATATCCTAACTTGAAACAATTTGCAGCACGCATAATGTCCAAGTGTGTTTGTTACACATGCAGATGTGGGGGTCTGATTTAAATAATGATAATCTGCTCTGTATTTCGTCGTGCTAGCAACACTATCCAAATAAACAATGAATACTGCACTGTTAGAACCAGTTAAAAATGCATTGTTACAGCCGTAGGATCTCAGACAGAGAAAATCATCTGAATGGAATACATCAGACATGACCTCCATATAGGAAAATATAAAACAACTAAATACTCAAAATCACCAAAGTGCCTCATAAGTAAAATTGCCAATGGTCTCCCATGTAACATTATTAAAATAGATGATATGTGTAAATTTAAAAGATCATTAAGTTCATTTTTACTTGACAAAACCTTTTACAGTTTAAGTGAATGGTTAATCAATGTACATCTCAATCGGTACAGTGTATGGCAACAGACAATAAATCTATGTATCTATATATCCTTTTTGTCTGTGAAAATATGACTGGTTGTCTTATACAATTATAATAATTTTACAGTTAGATTTATTTAACCCTTAATTGCACACATGCAACAAAGATGGTTAATCAAAGCTTTTAGTATTTTAGTGAACTCTAACTTCTTATTACACTAACCTTCAGCAATACAATTAAGCTATTTATAACTGTTTTATGCTGTAAAATAATTAATATTTTTTCACAAAACTATAATATTTGTTTTAACTAAAAACAGCAAAATGCATGTAACTGCAGTAAAAATGTAACTCCGACAGCTCCAAGCGTGTCATCCTTTATTGGACTGCAGTCGCTAAGACTCGATCTCGCCAGGCCATTACGTATCACTCTAATGATCACGGCTCTTCAAGTCGCTTCAGTTGTGGTGTCAGTGAAAGTGATATAAACACCGGTTTGCGAGTAAGAGGTAGAACAGCAAAACAAATCATGCAATTAAAAGTTCAAATATCGTTTTTTACAACTTTTTTTTTCTAAGCTGAAATTGCAAACAATTTTCTGAACCTCTGAGATACAACTGAGACTGTTGAGCATGCGATGTATTTACATAATAAAATTATAAAATAAGTTATAGTTTTTGAATGAAATTTGGTATACAATTAACTAAACAGCAGTTTAATGACGTAATTTTTTTCAGAATAATCCATAGCGGAACTTTGAAAATTCACCCTTAGTGTCCCTTAATTGCAAAAATAGCATAGTAACCTTGGGCATGTAATGCGCAGAAACTATAACTCTGCATTTTGATGCGTGCGAATATAATTAAACCGAGGAAACACGTGTTCCTGGATGAGATTGCGTTTCTTGATTACGTCACAACTTCAGGACATTCCTTAATTACATCCCTAATTATGTTTACACATGCAAGCTAATACAAATGAACCACCGGCAAGAGACTGGGAAGCCACTGCCGTGTATCTCGAGAAATATCGTTACAACATTTGCGTTCAACGTGTTTTCATATGACAGCCATAGCGTGATCTCGAGGTTGGCTGTAGTTATGTAAACGGAAAATGACGTTCATAGAACAGACATTCTGGTGTCCGTAAATTGGAAAGTTAGAGTCAAAATGAAAAATTCAATGGCATAATCGGGATTTGAACCACGGATCTCCTGGTCTCCGTTTAGTTGCTCTAACCACTGAGCTGCCGTAGCAACATGCCGATACAGCATTACGTTTCCCAACTAACTGACTTTTTCCCGGCAAACCGCACAAGGAGTTCTCACATTATTTTCAGATGACATACCCCAATGTTTGTGCTTGAATACTTACAATGTATGAAATAATTGAGGTGGTCTCCATAGCGCGGCTGGAGACTTGCGTTCGATTCCCGGTACCGGCGTGGGTAATTTTCCCTCGCTGAGAGACCTGGTCCTGGGTGAGGTCCCTGGTGCCAATTGAGGAGCTATTGATTGAGAAGTAGCGCCTCCAGGGCGAGAAGACCGCATCAACCGGCCGGGAGGGACTCGAGGCGCTGTTCACATCTCACTCTCCAGCACTGCACCCCATTCATGACGCCTTCGGGCCGAGATGGGGGATGCAGCGGACGGGCGGTAGTCCATGGTCCCTTGGCGACTGTCGTGCCATGGATTTACGTTATACAAATTAATTGACTAATTATTAGGTCAATTAGTTAATGCTAATAAATGTTAATCTAGGTTACGAATCAAATATTTAGGTATGTCTATAGCTAAACACTTTCTCCCTTTGTTTAGTGAAACTAAATTGGGTTTTATTTGTGGACGTTGTTTAGCCACTATGGTTTTCAGCATTCCATTCTATATTTGGCGTGCAATACTGTAAATTTTACTCAGAGGAGTCTTTATTCGGTTTGAGGTTCTTTTTTTAAATCTAGGGCACGGAACCGCCGGCTTTAGTTCCCCTCCGAAGGAATCCATGTGAAGGATTTTTATGCATAAATTAATACATCAGTCTCCGCAGGGTTTGAACCCACGACCTCGGGAGCCAGAGACCACGGAGGACCATTTTCTTTAGCAAGCGAAATGGCGCCTCGTATTCTGTAGAGCTTCCGTTCGCGCTGGGCATTCTTACCAGCAATCTCTTCTTAGTTTCCCTGGCTCGGTAAGCAAATGCCGGGGTAGTTTATCTTCTACCAATAATTTTCTCTCCAGCATTTGTCATTTGTTTCAGATCAGGCGACGGCGCTCGGTTCGTTGCAGCTGGGACTTCCGATACGCTTTGGAAACTCTCTCTGAAGTCTATTGGACTATTGGGGGAGCCCACTTTTGGGAGCTGCATGTATACATTCGAGGGGCCCCCAGGGACATTGGGGCTTGTGGGTCGGTTGACCGGCGTCGGCTGCGCTCACGAACACGCTTGTTCACATCATCACCCAGAACTGTTCGCCCTGCGGGTCTCCCTGTCATCCTGCCCTCCTAGGGATCACGTTAGAAGTACAAAGATTTACAACACACAAGCAGTGTACAAAAGGCACAAAAAGAATCCGGCACTGTCTTGTTCTGTACACCGCATTCCTTACCGTTTGTCGGGTACTTTATTACGTCATGTTTTTACTTTACTGACTGATACTGTCACCTTGCAGGTGAGTGTTCTGTATCAAACCAATAGAGTATACCTATACAGGGTTTGTCAACTCATTCGCTAATAGGAATAGCCACCTTACTGAGTTGTAAGCAAGATTAGGTAACATGTACTACAACAGTAAGCTACAACCTCTCCTCCTTCCCCAATTAGAGTGACGGAGAGGTCAGCGGATATCAGAAGATACGCCCCTATAGACAATCAGAAATTCGATATCTATTACTATTTTTGTTCTGTGTACAATGGCATTCTGCAATGGTTCGAATGGGCTCTGCTGTATCCCCTTTGACTTATATTAATCCAGAATTTATTACTAAATTCAGCTTCCCACAATATGGGACTGTCATAAAATAAAGCATATTGAAAGAAAACGATACAAATAATAATTGAAATGATAAATAATACGAATAACTGCAAACAAAGCTCTAACTATAGAATAAGGCCACAAAAAACAAAACAAAACAAAAATCTTTTGTGTTCTATTCACATGATTTTCTCTACATCGCTGTAACAAATTATTGTTAAAAATATATTCTTCTATCTACTTTATGATAATCGAGATGAACATTAACAGAAATTTTCTTAATTACTTGCTTGCTTGTAAGTAGAAGGTAAATAAGGGAATACACTACGCTAAAACGAATGTTAAATCTTTTAAAAGCTGGTTGCCATGTGGTTGAAATCCGTATCCATGCAGGGCCAGCAGTTTACCACTTTCCGCGTGAGAAAAGTTTTAAGTATTTCAAATCTGAAACAAATAACAAGGAATATCTCAGAAATGGTAAATTTCACGAGAAAAAAACCCATATGCCATAAATTGTGTGTTTTAACGTGATCTAAATTTTTTATGTAGTAAGTTTTTGTCTGTCTGTTACGATTTAGCAGTTACGCAAAATTCAGCAAAATTCATTCAGAATAAAGCGGCTTTTGGGAGGCTATTCCCAGAGAATTCAAATATATAGTTTATTTGCCATATAAATATCTTTAATATACGGGATTTTAATCAAAATCGTTAAAGCCATTTTTGAGAAAATAAACATTTTCGAAAATTTTCCCATGTAAAGGGTAGTTTGGACTGGGGGAATGTTTCTCCAACCTTCGTGTCGCATCCCTGGAGGATACTAAATTTAAATACCAAGTTTTGTATTTTACCGACTTTTCGTTTTTGAGTTGTCGTGTTCATAGACACAAGTAACTTTTTCCAAAAATGATTTTTTGGATACAGGGGCCCTAAAACATGTATTTCCGGTGAAATATCGGTATCGAATTTTTGGGTTGAATGCAATACCATCTCTATACATACATAGTACGCGTAGAGAAAGTAAAAGTAGGTATGTTGCTTGGGATATTATGTGCATAGGGATTCACCTACGGTGTAAATACCTTATTAAGGAGCTGCTATGGAAAACCTGTTTTGTGGGCCTTGCACTCTTTTCACGGCGACATATTTGAGAAATATCCAAGAAAAGACAGAAGAGTTAAGAGGACAAGGTAGTCTGAACGTATAAAAGTTACACCTTATGTGAGTTAAATTACCACTGCTCTTAAAGTTCTCAATGGTTTTCCTGAAATTGTTATTACTTATTCTAGAAATCACCAAAATTATTTTAAATGGTTGCTTGCATTGAAAACTTATGTGGTTCAGTCTGTACAAAGTATTTCAGTCAGCAGAGAAACAGTAAAATGTGCCCGCCCTTAAACATGTACTTGCAGTATCACACATCACACATTTGCATGCTTGTTTTTGGTATAATCAACTACCTTGTGAGCCTCAGTTATCTAGTTATATATCATTTCACTAGAAATTGCAAAAAGAATTATTTGTAAGGTCAAAAAATTAAAAATTTGAAATATCTGCAATGTTTTTGGTTTTTTAATTTCACTAATATATATTATAAAATTGTTATTGTGGTTCAAAAAGTACAACTGTGTGTTGTGCACTCGCACTGAAAACTTCACCTCTCTATCGCTTATACTTTCTGAGAAAAAGCTACATAAGTAAAGCTGAATTTAAATATGCAAATATTCTACAAAGGATCATTACACAGCAACTTTAAAGGAATGCTGTTTAAATGGCTTAAAGTCCTCTTAACTCCCCAAAAGTATATCTTTTTTGAAACTGAAAATAATACAGATTTTACAAGTGCCCAAAACAAAAAAAATTTGACAATTTCAGAGTATCTTATCCCCTTAATTTAATATATAAGAAAGAGGTACTGGTGATACATGGAACGAAGATGGAGTTCCGGTGGAATGCGATGGCGGGGGAGACTGGAGAACCCGGAGAAAACCCGTCCTTGCGCCGCTTTGTCCACCAAAAATCTTGCATGCGGTCGCTTAGGGACAAACCCGGGCCGTCTAGGTGAGAGACGAGTGGTCTAACCACTCGGCCACATACCTCGATTGAGAAGTCTATTTTAAACCCGCAAGTACGTTTCAGTGTCTAGTCTTCCGCTCGCATTTCCTGTAGTGTGTAATTCTTCCGTGTGTGTGTTTTTTTTAATTGCTTCATTTATATAGCTCCCTTTAACATCTAAGGTTATATTGGGGGCTTTGCACTTGAAACAACTCGACGTCTGTAGGTTCTTTTACGTTTGGTCTAACTTATATGTTTATTTTCACATATCAAACACATACACATTCACTCTCACATACATACTTCCGGTCTCTGTGCGGAATAGGGAATAATTCTGGCTAAAGAAAAATTCCCCACCACAGCCGGGAATCGAACCCGGGACCCCCGTGTGAGAAGTCAGCTCGCCACGGAGGCATTGTATGTTTTCTTGTGGTCTTGTTGAGCAGATTACACAAGCCGAGCTGCAAATCGATGTCTGGGCAGTTTAGCATACAGCTGAAAAACTTTTAAGTCGCATTGCCGATTACCAAAGGCTTTCGAAAAGATTAATGAATTAATGAAAGCGCAAATGAATCCTATAATCGGGGGCGTTTCTGCAGACACTAGGTTCATGAATTATTCACAGCTATTAAAATAATAAATGCTCATTTTTAAAACCGAATGATTTTGTTAATTGAGAGCTTATACCGGAAGATTTAAGTTTAATCCCTTGACAGTGGCTGATTACGTTTTTGCATGTTCAGCGTTTCGACTTGTTGCTTCTTTCATAAAATGCGCGGATAAATGCTCCCCCATTTACCGTCCATTTGCCTGTCAGCAGTTTCGTGCACGTTAGTTATAAGCTTGATTGCTTATTTATTTAGAATTAGCACTTATATATCAGTCTGAAAATAGCTAACCGTAGTGTGCACACGAAATCAAAATTAGTTAAATTCTGAGAATAGACTTCAATCAATTATTTACCTTTGTTCGAATAGAAAATTAATATTCTGTAAATGATTTGTTGCAAAATCTACACAAGAGCCCAGTAAACATAATAACAGAATTTGCAAGATTTTAGTATCTAACAATGCTGGTGCTTAGGGTCAGTTACTCGGATAAGGTTTTTTTGGGGTTTTCGCTTATTCTGAGAAGACGAAAGTCGGGTAACAAGGATCCCGAAACCATTTGAGTATTATTTCACCAATTCCATTCATCGTCCGATATAACCAACCAGGTTAAGGCCGTTAAGCTACAATATTTATTTCGCATCATCAATTGTTTCTTTTTATTTTCTCTAGCAGGCATATAAAATGTACATAAAATGTAGAGAAGGTATTGTATTCCACCAAAAAACCGAGATTTTATCGGAAATACGTATTTTGAGGAACCCTGAATAAAAAAAAGTGTTTTTTAGAAAAGGTCTGTGTGTGTCTGTGGACAGCATGTCTCAAGAGCGAAAAGTCGGTTAAATTCCAAACTTGGTATTAAAGTTCATTATCTTCCAAGGTTTCGACATGAAGATTTTCAAGAAATTCCCTCTATCCCAAACTACCGTTTACATGGAAAATGTTTGCATCTGCTAAAAAAAAAAATTGCTAACGATTTTATTTAAAATGCCGTATATTAAATATATTTACAAGGAAAATGTTATGTATATTTTGAATTTCTTTTGGAAACAGTCCCTGAAGTCCACTCTATTCCAAATGTGTTTTGTATAACTGGTAAACCGTAAGCGATAGACTAAAAATTACTGCACAAAGATGTAAATCTCCTTAAACCACACAAATTATGATATATATATATACAGGTTTTGTATAGCTAACCATTTTCCCAAATATTGGTTTCAATTTTAAAATACCAATACTTTTCTCAAACGGGAAATCCTCGTCCGTTTCCTTTCCGCTTTAGCCTAATGTATTCCCTTAGTTCCCTTCTACTTATAAGGAATTCAGTAATAAGTCTATTTCTGGTAAAGTTTTATTTCCATTAGCATGATGTGGATAAAAGAAAAATCTTTTATAGAAGTAGTTTACTTCAGAATAGGCGGGGCAAGTCATGTGAATGGAAAAAGTCAAAATTCGTTTCTTCTTCATCTTTCTTCTAACCACTTTCGCCATAACTACAGAATATTGCTGTACGGTTGACAACATTGTGCTTAGCAGAGAAATGTCTACATGATGTGTATTTTGGTGAATAAGACTTGCTATACAAAACATTAGCATTCTGGTAAATTCTCTGGTTTAAGTGTGCGGAAGGACTATTCATGTCTACTGATGGCGCTTATGATAGCGATCGGCACCTTTCATCTTTAGTGGAATTAATCGTAATGGAGAATACTTCAGTACCATTAACTATAAGGCTACCACGTGGAAAAAACTTCTGACATCTCCCAGATTCGAAAACCATCGACAGTACAGAGGTGCCAGCGCCTCTCTGAGTGGGCCACAGCAATCCAATTGGGCCAAGCACTATCACCCTGATGGGAATCCGTCACGGAAAAAGTTACTCTAATGACAGACGGACCAGTCCACCAAATTAGTCATCATCTGTGAACACCCGAATTGCTTAGGATGTACCCGGGCTCAAGCTACTGAAGTAGTCCCAATAAAGTCAGCACAGTATAACCTTCCTCTCCTCTTCATTCTTCCTGCCAGGTACCCTTATATACCTGAATAGAAGCTGCCTGTATTTCAGGGGTTTAGAACACAAATCTATTCTCCAAAGCACAACACAACAAAGTGAGTTCTACAGGATTTTTCTAAATTAGATCGACAAGCCTTCAGATCTTTGAAACATTATTGTTAAGACACCCAAGGCCTACAATGTTTTCGTTTCAATGTAAAGGAGTTTATGTTAACAAAATTGTTCAATGTTACAGGAAGGAATACATGTAATTTGGTTGCGCAACTTTAATAAATAAAGTATTGTGTTAGAGATATTCTGTTTACAGTCCCCAAAATTACAGAAAGCAAAGACGACATGCCAGGAAATGGGAAAAACACTCTGTGCAGTGCAAATGTGTTATGTTGTTCATGCTGCCGGCAAGTTAGCTCACTCTTTCGTACCCAATTTACTACTGGATTTTAGTGTCATGCAATCACTCGATTTGATTATTAACTGAGATCAGCAAGTTGGTTTATTTCCATTTGCTGATTTCTAGTGGTCAGTTCCATTCATCCTGTTTACTTCTGCTCAGTAAAGTAGAACTCTTCCTTACTTGGAGTCATAACAATAAATGTTGTTAACTCAGTAAACAGAATGCTACATACAAAATGAATTAGCAGTTATGCAAATGACGCTTGGTTAAGCATGTAGATCTGGTCGTGCGCATCAGAGATTTTAAAGACTTCCAAGCTCAGTACATTTGCCTGGGCGCATTACACAAACGAACAGAGGATCAAGCATGGGGCTACTCTGTGCAAACTGCTGAGGCAGAGGAAGCAGTGCTACGGTGTGCAAGGAATAGCAAATACTCGAACTTACTTTCGCTCAGCTATTGAAGCTAAGTAATTCCACAGCCTGGAGAACTCGACTGCAACAGTTGTTGCATCCATACAATATTGTAAACATCCATGCCAGGTGACTATCCATTGCGACAGAAGTTTTATCTGTGACATTTTAACAAAACTGTTTACTGTGTTATTGACGGATGCTGCACACTGAGGGATTGTTTTGACTCCCATAATTCACATGTAAGAATTTTTCAAAAACCCCAATACCACATTGTTGTCTCACGTCAAATAAAATTTGGTTTCTTTGTGTGGGCAGGGATTGCAAAAGTATTCTTGACGGTGATATATTTTGGTGCGACGTCTCAACAACAATACTTAGAATAGTAGTTCTTTGAGATATTGTAGATGCTTCTCTTAAATATCATTCACGGAATGTAGTTTCAAAATCTCGGGGAACTAGCTCATTTTGGCCTTTAGACAGCTACATTCAGTGCTCGCTAGATAAGTCGTGGTGAATTCGTGCTCCAACTGACCTACCCCACTTGAATTATTTTTAGGGGACTGCATGACGTCTCTAGTTTATGAAACCCCCGTTGATTCGGAAGAGGATATTGCAGCACGCATAGTCAGCGCAGCATCTGAAATCAGGGAAATGCCTGCTGGCTTTGAAAGAGTACGACAAAGCAATAGACATGTGTTTCAACACTTGTGATAGTAATGAGACGGTAAAATGATGGATCCGTAATGCCTATGGAACACTCGAGTGTTTTTTTTCACTTTCTTTCGCTAGATTTGTTTATTTTTTCTGTATGTTTGGGTCAGTAAATAGAACATCTGTAATATTAATTATATATGTATTCAATTACCACATACCTAATCACTTAACTGACAAAATTGTCAATTTTTAATTACATAATATAAATATTCTATGGAAACAACAAGTAATTTTGGCCGAAAAGATTTTACGATACACCTTTGTAAAAGCCCAGCAACATGTTTAAATCACAAATGCGCTCTCCTTTAACCCCGCTTCTTCTAGTGCATTTTGCTTATTCTCAGCTGAACATTTTTTCGCATGATATTTATTCTTTGCATTTCAGTTTTGGATTGACTTATATGAAAGTTTACACACATAGTCTCAACTGTGCTTTCTGATGATATAAGTATGGATTTTATGATTGCTTTATTCAGTTGCCCCCACCAAATTACTTTTTACTGAGGAAGGAAAATGTTAATATCAACGACTTCATAAAAAACATATTTTTCATGTTTTCCACCAACTAATAACTTCAGCATAAAATCAGATACTTACATTTTACCCAACCCTGTAGTGTGTTGGTAGCGTGTCTACCTCACAAATTCGAATCTCGGTTAGGATGAATTATCCGGATAAGGTTTTATCCGAAGTTTTCTGCTGGACCATAAGAAGACAAGTGTGGGGTAGTTCTCAGCTCTATGAATCCCGGACTCATTTGAGCATCACTTCACTCACCTATATCATTCATCGTCCGATGTAGCCTATCTGGTTAAGAACTACTAAAAACGTATAATATCTGTACCAAATTGTCCAAAAGGGCCACTATCATATTTCTCTGGCGATTATTAATGGTCAAGGTAGTTTTTAAAAATGTGCATTTTCTTCTTTCTTTCGCTTTTTACCCTCTATGTAGTGGTGGAATAAATCTCAGGGGAAGCTGGAAAACCCGGAGAAACCCCACCCAGACGCCACTTTACCCACCAAAAATATGGGGACCGCAACAGTTAAACAGTATCCATAAATAACAGTCAACTTATTTAGCTGATAAGTATATTAAAACTTCCTTTCTTGCAGTTTTTCATTATGGTAAATGTTTGCAAACATTGAAATTTCACATATAATGTGCGTGTGTGTGGTGTGTACATCAAATCTTATATTTAAAATTACAATATTTTAAAATTTACATCGTGAGGGCTCTTTACAAAATATTTTACCTTTACCTGTTTCTTTCCTTCTTTATATTTGTATTACTATCTCAAGTATGTTTGAAATGTATTGGACTGAAATTTAAATGCTTGTTACACTAAATCAGTGTATTGCAAAAGTTTCAACTAATTTAATTGGAATCAATGTTTTCAGTGGAACATTTGCTTCATCCCGAAATTTCGAATATCATAGTATTTTTGCTGTAATCATATTTCGCTCCATGTGCTTTAGTGGAATAAAATCATAAGCTCTGCAGCTATTTGAACTCCACAGGAGTCTTTTCTGCATTTATCGACATTGGCAAAACGACACTTAAAATTGAGAATTGTGAGTTGTGATGCAGAAATATTTTTCGCAGAGGAAGTATGTTTCCTCAAAGAACAGTTTCTCTTGCTATGACATTTAAGGGAATAGATTACTTGTGCGTTATACTATATCCTGAACAATGAAACGAAACTTACCGTTTCAAATGTATGGTGCCGTAGCACTGAAACAGCTTTCTCGGTTACCGAATTACCATCTTATGCCCGTGTTACGGAACGTTAGATGCATATTCCTGATTTTCCAAGCTGCTGAGGCCAGCGGAATTAGGCAGTGGATTGCAAAACGGTTTCTATTTGCTTACTCAGCGCTGTTGCTTTCAATATCCCGGGTGGCTGAAAGCCCGTTTTAGCGCAGAGATGTGCGAACACGCTTGTTGAGCGATATCCTGGGTAATTAGTTATTGATGTCCACTGTGCTGGTGGGTTCCCTGTTTCCATCCTGCCACAGTGAGATGACGTTGGACAATTGAACATAGTTTTATCGAATACCATATCCTCGCCATACCTCATTGATGCTCTAAGCTTTTAAACAACCATGACCTCCAGCGGCCATGACCACAGGCTACTGCTCCAATACGGAGGTAACATTAATGAAGACACCATAGAACCACTTTACAACAAAATACCAAAAAATGTGTGGTGAGTTATATACTTGTAGAACTCGAGAACTAGAAAAGCAACTTTTCCATGCACATGACTTTCTCTGCCTATTCTTCAGCAAACTATTCTTAGTTTCTTCTTTCTGCTTCATACTAATAAAATAAGCATTGGCAGAAATGGTCTTATTACTTAGTTCCTTATAAATAGAACGGAAATAAGGACAGCCAAATCCTTCAAAAGATGGTCCGTATGGTATACAATTGAAATTCTGTTCCAATTGCATGACCAAGAGTAAAACAAACGGTATAAAACGAATGGCGGCTTCAGGTTTGAAAGAAGTTTCAGATATTTTAATATTGAAACCAATGTTAGCTCTGCAACAAAAATGTACAAGACAAGTTGTGTGTTTTGACGAGACCTACATTTTTGTGTAGTAAGCCTTTTTCTCTCTCTTACAGTTTATCAGTTAAACAAAAGTAATCCAGAATGAAGAGGTCTTAAGAGGATATTCCCAAAAATTCAAGATATACATTTTACTTGTCATGTAAATATATTTCATATGCGGTATTGTCATCAACATCTTTTAGAGTTATTTTAAGAAAAGGAAAACGTTCTATAAAGTTTCCATGTAAAGAGTAGTTTGGGGTTGGAGGATTCTCTTTAAAATCTTCGTGTCGCACCCTTGGAAGATTATAAACTTAAATACCACGTTCAGTGTTTAACGAACTTTTTTTTTTTTGGGGGGGGGCTATGCTGCACAGAAACACACATGGACGGTTTCATAAACTGCTTTCTTGGATTCTGGGGTCCTCAAAGCTTGTATTCCTGGTGAAATCTCGGCATGGAATTACACATGGTACTCAGTAGAGATAGTAAAAATCAATCAGCAGCGTCAGGTGATTCACCCTTCACTTGAGCAGAACCACAGTTTAACGCATTGAGCTGGTATGGGCGAACTGCTGGTAACTCCAGATGGTAAGGGGGATGGGGAGTACTAATGATGAACCTAACTTAGTTGCCCTTCGATTGGAACAGTATCGTAATACTATTCTTATGACCGATTCCAGGGAAGCAAATCAAATCAACTGATTGCCAATTAGTTAATCTCTGATTAATTTAATTAAGCTGGGTGGCATAAACGCTAATCAAGTATCAGCGAACGTTCATCAACTAATTGCCGGAATGAATTTGGCAACAGTACCTTTTAGTAACGCCACCTCGAACTTGCTGGTGTTAGTTTTGGGAACCATAGACAAAAGGCGATGTTCTTTTCTTTGTTTAAAGCCTGTAAGCGGTAGAGTGGTTCATTGCGAATACCAAAAGCCTGATGAATCATCAAATAAGTATTAGGACCACTCATTTCTCCACAAAGATACAGCTCTTCATAATATGGTATAAGGTTATATAGACAATATAGCTCAACTATTAAAGCGCCAATGCAATGGCCGAGATTAGACAATTTCAACCAATCGCGGTCATCTGACTGGAGCGATATTGTCGAAACATCGTATTGCATCTGCTGTTCATTTCTTTGAAATCTTGTCGCACCTGACTTTCGTTTGTTTAATCTCCTTATTGGTAATAAGGTGACAATCAGTCAGCCAGCCTTCAATTTTAATAATTGTCAGTTCCACATTTGTGCTTTCAATTAATTTAGTTATAATGTTTACTTAAAGTTTCATCCAGTTAATAATGTATTTAGTTAAAAAGGAGTAAAAATAATCAGTTTTTGTATTCTTATGTATGAGATGACTGCAATAATCTCAAATAACATAACGTTTGTTTCCATTTCATGTACTAGTTATCAAAACCTGAAATAAATTGTCCGTTATGTTCTATTGCTGTTATCGATATTCGTACATTGGGCTAGGCACGGTTGGTAATATCATAATTCTGAGACACTGAAGAAAGGAAGGGGGAAAAAAACAGCCAGTAAATAAACATGGTCGAATGCTTCAGTTACCACGTCAACATTAGGTTCGTAGTTCACTGTCATTTCCGAAAATTGCTAGGCAGTTTTCTTAAGAACAACCTACATTTTAAAGGAAATATGATTGGAATACCAATTATTTGAATATTTTCTCGTCGCGTTCATTAGGTTTTTTTCCTGATATTTCCTGCACAATTACCTCCTTCTAGAAATGTAATTCGGGATCTTGTGAATACAGAAGAGAAACTGCGAAATGCACTAGGCTAACGCAATAGTCAAATTATTTAAAAGTTATCGCTATGTGAAACAATTGAATTTCAGTACTCTTTGCGTGGCTAGGAGTAAAACAAAGGATGTATAAAACGAAATATGACTTCCAGTTTGAGAAAAGTTTAAGTATTTTAAAATTGAAACCAATCACAAGGAATATCTTGGGAATGGTTAACTCTACATTAATGTATATGACATAGTGTGCCTTCACGAGACCTGTTATTTTCGTGTAGTAAGTTTTTGTTTATCTCTCTGGTTCACTAGATACACAAAAGTCATCCAGAATGATGAGGCGTGAGATGCTGTTCCCAGAAAATTTAAGATATATATATATATATTCATTTCTCGTGAAGATACTTGAAACATATGGTATTTAATCAAAATTGTTCTAGCCGTTTTTGAGAAAATCAAAATTTTCTAAAAGTGGTCCATGTAGAGCATAGTTGGAGCTGGGGGATTTTCTTGAAAATCTTCGCGTCGCATCCTTGAAAGAAACTAAATTTAGTTGCCAAGTTTGTTATTTAACCGACTTTTGATTTTTGAGTTTTGGTGTCCACACACACACCCACCAGAGAGAGAGAGAGAGAGAGAGAGAGAGAGAGAGAGACACACACACATACGGACACATTTCTAGAAATGCTTTTTTTATTCAGGGGGTCTCTAAACATGTCTTTCCGGTGACGTGTCGGTATGGAATTATTGCGTGGAATACAATACATTTTCTAGCTACACTTGTACTTTTGTCTAGAGGAAGCAAAACATTTTTTTTTTTGACTCAGGGGGGTACGCGTAGACAAAATAAAAATTAGTCGAAATGGGTGTAAAGCTTGAACAATCACCACGAAAATTACTTTTATATTAGAGGAACATAAAGAAAACTTACGAACTGAAATGCGAAACATTAGAATGACCAGCTAAATCGTATGAATGCAAATTTGTTTACTAGGTAGAAGATTTGTTTAGGTGCGGGATAACTGCATGTCCAGCATTTTCTATGACGTAACAGTAATTTTGTTTAACTTAAAAAACTTAAAACAGTTAATTATATTTCATGTACCGGTTTACAGGAATTGAGATTTAAGAAGCGAAGACCGAGAATATCACGGCCGGCTGTGGCACGTCAAGCTACCCAGACGCTAGACTCCGTGGGCGCGGTGAAGTTTTATACCGAAGGCCTTGCATGTATAGTACACAGGACGGAAATGGTAGCGTTTTACTGAAGCACCTTTTGTGTCCAGCCGGCATCTTGTGGGACTACACGCTTTCATATACATCGTATGCAACATCTGTCAAATTAATTGTTTTTCCAAGTTTTTGAAGTAAAAAAAAAAAAGGACAATGGAAGGGGAGAGATTTCTAGCTGAAGGAATATTTAATACAATCACATTTTCGACAGTCGGAAGTTATTATTGATAAATTGGTATTATTGTAGTGAACATTGCTGCAATGTCATAACTTAATTTTGTTCTATTTTTCTTGATATAAAAAGGAGGAGGGCAAACTATCACATTTGGCCAAAGCTTATTGTTTGGCTCTCATGCCTATACTCTAATCCCTCTGTTGAGTGCACTAAATAAACGATCCTGAATATATGTAAGGCAGTCATATATAGAATGCACGTACTTAAATACACATACAATGTAATTATTAAGTGCAGCAAAAAGGATGACATGTATCAGAGATTATTCTAAGGATTATAATGACTTTTACTGTAGACTGCATGTATTGCATTCCACGTCCGAAAAACACGCCCCCTATTCTCATAGTTCTGGTATCATAAACACATAATTTGATAGTAATTATTTCTCGCGATAGCTGCTAAATTTGGCAAATTAGCAAGAGTTTTCTTATAAATCGGAGTAGGTTGCCCGTTGTGTCTGCTTCTCAGCGGTCTTTCCCAATTGGAAATCTAACATATAAGCATAGAGAATTGTTATGATGATAATGTATAACATATGCCTTTAAGCATATCACCGAAACACTAACCTAATTATTAAAACACACTACACTTGCCTTTTTTATACTTCTGCTTTTCGAGAAACAACAACCAAACACCACACGCGTATTTACCATTATACTATTTAAAACCTACAGTCTAAATTTACTGCTTAATTGAACGTTTTACACCATAAAATCACTTAAATAGGTACTCTAACCTGTGTATTGAAGCACATTTCCATTTCCTTGTTTTTGCTTCTGCTATTCAAGAAACTACAACCAAACACCACACACGTATTGACCATTATACTGGTTTGAAACCCACAGTCTAAATTTACTGCTTAATTGAACATTTAAGGCCACAAAATCTTATTTTTGGGTGCACATTTAACCCAGGCAAGATGTACTCATCTCAAAAGTGTAGTTTCTAAATATGGCGATATGACAAAAACGTGCTTGACCATCTATAATGCTTAAGAATAGGGAATTTGCTATATATTGTCTCTATACCTGTGGTATAGTATGCGCATGCCGGGACTAGCATATTCCCGTCTCGTAAGATCAAACCTGTTCCAGCTTGTCACTTTGAGTGTTGTGTTGCATACGTCATAAGCTCTAGTAGCACAGTGGAAACCATTGGTGCAGTGTGTGGACGTTTGACGTTATATGAGTTTCGTTGGCATTTGAAACGATGGGTCCCCTTCTCAGAAGATAGATGGCCTCTGACAATCGCAAACCGATTCTTTTCTTATGCTATACATTATTACTTTGGAGGAAGGGACACGAAATGCAAAAGGGGATATTTTTAAAAAATCTGATGAGTTCCATTCTCAGGGCTTCCTCTATCTGTTCCTGCAAAGCAACTGTCGCCTTCCGTGGTGTAGTGGTTATCAATATATACAAGGTCGCGATTTAAAACCCGGCGGAGGACGATGGGTTTTTTCTCAGGCGTAAAAATCCGTAGCATGGCTTCCTTCGGAAGGGAAGCAAAGCCGCTGGTCCCGTGTGGTAGATTTACGCCACGTAATAGAACCTCTAGCCTGACAAAGAGGCCTCTGAACAAAATTAAGCGGTCTTTCATGCCCAGTATAGAATGGGAGGCTCAGAATCATGGGAGATAAGGAGCATCATAAATAAAACCTCATTTCATTTCATTTCCAAACAAACTATTTTTACAAAAGTTTATTTTTTTGTGTAAATCATACTAATCGAGATAAACATTACTAGAAATAGTCTTATTACTTAGTTCCTTGTAAATAGAAGGCTAAAGTGACAGTCGAATCTTTTAAAAGCTGGTCACTATTTGAAACACTTAAAATTCGGTTATTTTACATGGCCAGTTGTAAAACAAAAGAGATATGAAACGAAAGATAACCTCCCGTTTGAGAAAAGTTTAAGTAGTTGAAAACTGAAACTTATAATACAGAATATCTCGTAAATGATTACGTCGTATATGACATTTTTCTGATTTGACGAGATCTTTCTTTTTTGTGTGGTAAGGTTTTATCTCTCTCTGACGGTCTACCATTCATGTAGTCATCCAGACTGAGGAGGTCTTCAGAGGCTAATGACAAAAATTTTAAGATATACAGTTCGTTTGTTCATGAAAGTAGCTTGAATATGTGGTAAAAATCAATAGCAGCATTTTTGAGAAAATCAAAATTTTCGAGAAATGTTCTATGTAAAGGGTGTTTTTGGGTGGAGGAAATTTCCTGAAAATTTTTATGTCGCATCCTTCAAGAATGCTAAACCTAAATATGAAATGTCGTTTTGAGCTATGCTGCCACACACATACACGGATCTTTTCCTAAAATACATATTTTTTTGATTCATGGGCTCTCAAAGCATTTTTGGTGGAATACAATACCTTCTTTACTTGTTATGTACATTGTATGTACGTGCTAGAGAAAGTAAAAATGTAGAAAGAAGCACATTAAAGATACTGAGATGCAAACACTGTGAATATGACGACCTGAATTGCTTTGTAAATACTAAAGTGTGTTTATAGTACAAATTTATTTAGACACTAGTGTGAGTGTAGGCCACGCAAACTGCACTTTCGGGATAGTGGCATTCTATCCTCTCTCTCAAGTTCTTTGCTAACCGAGCACTCATTTATTATATTACATGCTTTCCATTCATTTTTGAAGCGCCTACCTTTGCCATGTCACGGGGTTTAACGTTCTGGCAGAAGCCTCCACCCTCCCGTCAAACGTGACGCTTGCGGCACGGTTCTGTCACGCTTTTTTATCTCACCTTAAAACAGTTAATGCACTATTAAGGTAAACACGTTTAACATACATGTTATAAAGTGATGTTTAATATGTTCAAGTAAGCGAATTAAAGATATTGTTATTTAATAACTTACATTTCAAATGAAAAACTCTAATATGTTTCTTTGTTTTTGTGATAGTGTTTAACGCCCGCTTTTGCTACAAATGTTCCTTCGGAAGGGAAGTAAAGCCGTTGGTCCCGTGTCGTAGATTTACGGCAAGTAAAAGAACCTCAAGTCTGATAGAGAGGCCTCTGAGCAAAATTAAGCGGCCTTTCACGCCCAGTATAGAATAGGACTCTGAGAACTATAGCATTTAAAGAGCCTCCATAAATAAAATGCCATTTACATTTTTTTTACTACAAATGGCACCGCAGGCCATGTCACTGGTGATGCATGAACTGAAGATGGAGCACCGGTGGAATGCGATGGTGGGGTAAATCGGAGAACCCGGGAAATCCCGCTCCTGCGTCGCTTTGTCCAGCTCTGATGTGTTGCATTCACAAGGCTTTCTTTACCTAATTATGCAACAAATTATTCTTGCAAAAGCTTGCTCTTTTCTGTATTTCATCTTAATCCAGTTAAACTAACTGCTCATATATATATATATATATATATATATATATAGTGTTAATCGCCCCACTTTTACTACTTGTGGCAACGCAGGCGATGACACTGGTGATTCATGGAATGAAGATGGAGCACCGGTGAAATGCGATGGCGGGGACACCGGAGAAAACCCACCCCTGTGAGGCTTTTCCACTACAAATCTCGCATACGGTCGCTTCGGATCGAACCCGGTTCGTCTAGGTGAGAGGCGAATGGTCTAACCACTTGGACCTGCTCATTGTCGCCCAGTAATTGTTTTGAAGCTGTTTGGACTACGTTTTGTATTGGCAGTACGAAACTGTTGCGACTTTGTTAAGACGTGTGAAGTAAATATCTTAGCGAGATATATGCTATTCAAGAAAGAACCACAATGATAAAGGCATTCGTGTGTACCAGTTCATATATACAAAGGTTTGTTGTTCTATTGTTTGGGAATTACCATTCAAGAGTACAGTTGATATGAAAAGTGGTATTTAAATTAGTTATTAAAATGATAAATAAATATTTTTATTTAAAATATTACACCAATTGTAATCAAAATTTGTGTGTGATATCCTCTGTGTGAGGGATGTAACCTGAAAACTTGAAAGTATTGCATAAAATAGGACCAAAATTATAAAAAAAAAAAAAGTGTTGAGTGTCCCTTTAAGGAAACGTGGGGCAATATTGCAATGAAGTTTCCTGGTGTTTCCATAACAGCAAACGCAAAAAAGAATGGAGCCCCGTCCGTTCGTACACGCGCTGTGATCGGGGGTATTCGAGCACGAATGATCCGGAGTCCAAAGAAGTGGGCACGTAAATGTTCGCAGCAAGTGTCAATGTGTTTTACACTGTACAGGGATGAAAGCCTATCAAATGACACATGTGTCCAAGAACTGAAGGAGGAACATAAGGCAAAAAATGCAAATTACTGTGTATGGTTATGTCAAATAATTGAGTGTGGATTGTTGATGTCGCCCTCCATGGTGTAATGGTTACCTTGCTAAGTTCATATACTTTCGGAAAGGAAGTAAAGTCGTTGGTCCCGTGTCGTAGATTTACGACACGTAAAAGAACCTCAAGCCTGATAAAAGAAGCCTCTGAGCAAAATTATGCAGTTTTTCATGCCCTGTATAGAATGGGACGCTGAGAACCACAGCAGTTAAAGAGCGTCCATAAATAAAACTCTATTTCTATTTACTGCTGTATTTCATGAGTGATGAAACCTGGTTCAATCTAGCAGGACATGTGAACTTCCAAAATACCAGGTGCTGATCAACAAACAACACATATACGAATTATAACTAGAAGAATTTTCCGAGCTGAGAAGCCGTGGTCTGCTGGAGTTTTCAGGTCTAGACGTTTCGTTCGCGACTGCGGTGAGCATCTTCAGTGGCGTGGTCCGTGTCTTCTCGGTGAAGGTTTGGCTGAAATAGCGGCAGTATTTCTACTCAGGCTGCTCTCACGCGATTGGTCCGGTTGGAGCTGCATGTGCGGAAGGTGGAGGGAGGGGGTTAGCCCACGCCACTGAAGATGTTCACCGCAGTCGTGAACAAACGTCTGGATCTGAAAACTCCAGTAGACCACGGCTTCTCAGCCCGCAAAATTCTTCTAGTTAGAATTTGGACTCCAGCCTTTAAAGCTTACGACTTCTGAATACTTATACGATTAATGAGGAACCTCTTCACGTTGAAAATATCGGAGTGTGATGTGCCACGTCAGAAAGTAGGATTTTGGGTCTCATATTTTTAAACAACAGTAAACAACGAATCTTTGAACAGTTGACATCTCATGAACGTACAAATGGAGTCTTGCAACAGGATGGGGCGACCTGTCACACTTAACGCGAGTTGTCTCACGAATTTATGAAAGATTCACTGTCAGTAAAGGATTGTGCCCACCGTTCATCGGACGTAACCACTTGTGACTTTTATTAGTGGGGCAGTCTATAGGGAAAAGTGTACGCAAATATACCAAAAACGTTAGGAGACTTGAAAGACAATATTCGTAATAAAATCTTGAGAATTGATGCGGCAGAGCTGTGCAAAGAGCAGATTAAAGTGTTACAAGAAGGTGAATTCCAGCACCTAACCTAATGTACCTAAAAGACAAGATCTGTTCAGTAATATAGAGCTTTGCGTTAGCTTATCTATTATTTCTTTCGTATGTAATTATTACATATTTATCTATTTGTTCTATCCGCTTGTGGCGAGCAGTATTTCATGCGTAGTTGGTGGGCGAGCAGTTTGTACACTGGTCCGTTTTTTCATATGGCAGCCTGTATTAGTTCCTTGTATGTAGAACTGTAGAGGGAATACACTAGGCTAAAGTGATAATGACATATTTTAAAAAGCAAACATGAGGAAATTCCCTTCTGTTTCATGGCCAGGAGTAAATCAGAAGAGGTGGTAGGAAGCAAATGACATCATCGCGCTTGAGAAAACTGAGTTTTAAAATCGAAACAATAACAAAGAATAACGTTGTTCAGTGATTAATTAAGGTAATATGTTTAAAAATTATTATTCATTATTACTTTCTCTGGCCGCATTTACTATGTGCATAGTGGATACAGAAGGTAGTGTATTCCACCCAAAAATTCGATGTCGAGATTTCACTGGAAATATATGTTTTGAGGTCCCCTAAGTCCGAAAAAATAATTTTTCGAAAAAGGTCAGCGCGCGCGCGTGTGTGTGTCTGTATGTGTGTGTGTGGACAACACAGCTCAAAAAAGAAAAGACCATTAAATACTAAACTTGGTATTTATTTTAAGTTCTTCCAAGGATGCGACATGAATATTTTCAAGAAAATCCCCCCATCACAAACTACCCTTTCGTGGAAAAAAATTCGTACGTTTTGATTTTCTTAAAAATGGCTGTAACTATTTGGATTAAAATCCCATATATTAAAGTTATTTACACCCCAAATAAAATGTATATCTTAAATTTTCTGGGAAATAGCCTCTGAATACCTCTATTCTGGATGTATTTTGCGGAAGTTTGCTTAACTACTAAACCGTTAGTGATAGACAAAAACTTAATACACAGAAAATGTAGATCTTGCCGAAACACAATTTATGTCCTTTACGCTTTTGTTGTGGAGGTAACCGTTTCTGATATATTCCTTGATATTGATTACAATTGTAAAGTACTTATACTTTTCTCAGACTGGAGGTGTCCGTTTTTCTTTTGTTCTACTTGAACAAGCAAAGAAGCGATTTGCAATGACAATCGAATAACAGCAGTTTTAAAAACATTTGACTATCATTTTAGCATAGCGCATTTCCTTAGTTCCCTTCTACTTATAAGGAACTAAGAATATTCTGCTAATTTTTATCTCGATTAGCATGGTGTAGAAAGTGCTGTTTGTAGAGCCGCTTAAGAAAGTCATGTGAGTGTAACATATCAGATTTTTTCGTACGACAGCCTGTATTAGTTCCTTGTATGTAGAACTGAAAAGAGGGAGTACACTAGGCTAAAGTGATAATGGAGTCTTTTAAAAATGTGATACAATTGAAATTGCCTTCCCTTTCATAGCCAGGAGTAAATCCGAAGAGGTATGAAACAAATGACATCCCATTTGAGAAAGGTGTATTTTAAAATTGAAACAATAACAATGAATAACGTTGTTCAGTGATTAATTTAAGGCAATATATATTAAAATCATTATTCATTATTTATTATGAAGGCCGAGAAAAAAATACCAAACTTGAAGCCTTTTGTTACAGACCATAACTTAATTAACCCCTAGTTAACTTCACCCAAAAATTAATAAAGCAAACCTCGCAGAGGATGCGAGAAAACATTTGAAATAAGAAAAAATTTAACTTTTTATACTCGCGATAAGAAATGACAGGTGTCATCTGCAGACCTGTTGTTCAAGAAATGAATAAAGCCTGCGCAGAAATGAGTTAAGAGAAGGGTTTCTTAGTTGTGAAATATAAAAGTCATCGTTCCGAATTGCGTCCGGGGAGTTTCTGGTGATTCCAACTCACTTTCCCTATTTTTTCTCGTATTAAAGAGAATTCGCTGAGTTTTAAGGTTTGCAAGCAGAGGAAATCCTTATAACAGTTCTTGAAATACATATACAGCAGCAGTTTCCTCGTGATCAACAAGTTAGACACTATACAGGGTTTGTTTTAAAGGTATAAGCGAAATGAAATCGCTATGTCTGTACACGAACAATTGGCCAGGACTCAGGAAAGTGAAAATCTCTCTCACAAGGGACCATTGTCACATTAATGTCGCGGATTTACATGACATTTTTATAATGGCTTATACAAATAAAAAACAAAAATATCCATGTCTCGGCTCTCTCCCATACGGTCTTAATGCGTTGCAAAAATTATACAGTTTTAAGAGGAGTCAAAATGCTCTATCTTAGCAATATTAGCAACTTTTTAAGATTATGGGCTGCATTTTTCAAGGTATATTGAGCAATATATTTACAATTGATTAATGAAAGTAGAACACTTCTATTCATTAGAAGGTAAGGTATGATTTTTTAAAAGACATTTTTTAAAATTCTATTGAGAAATAGTTATTTTAAATTAAAAAACACTAATCCTTATACATAAAAACCTTTTTGTTAAAATAATCACATTTAGGTACAAATGTATGGTAAAACTTTCAAGTCTTAGTGTAAATTAGTTACTGAGGTAATGGGGCATTGGTATAGAAAATTTTACTTTTTCAGAAATTGCTTTCAAACATAAAATTGAAGAAAATATATAACAAAACTTTCCGAACACAACTTCGCAACACTTCTAAACTCTCATATGAAGGAAAAATGAGCGGGATGCCAATGCTGCCAACAGCTAAAGTAAAACTTTCTGATCAAAATATAAAAAGTCTCTAATATTTACAAAGTTATTGATGTTTTACGATGCGGATGTACTAAAAAGTTCAAAGAAACTACTACGCAGGATTATTTTCAATAATATTTTAAAACTATTTACAATTAGGGTACTTCCATGAAAGATATACCAAAATGAGCAGGAGATTCGAAATATGCTTATGCAATTAAAACATGAAAATGAAAAAAAAATGAAAATCCCATTTCGACTCCCCTTACGCTAAACGGCTGGCTTTTGTTCTGTCTTCCGCTCAACGTTCATCAACGTTCAGGCGCCGTGAATGAACTTGCTTGCACCGAGAATCTGCGCATAAGATGACTTACAACGAAGAGTTTATTTAGCGAAGAGAATACTGGCTGCAAATAACTTCCATTTTTACCTTCAAGAAAATACCCTGAAGATATACAGATTGCTCATTTTTACTTTCTCTACACGTACTATGTATATGGTCCACAGAGAAGGTATTGCATTCCACCCAAAAATTCGATACCGAGATTTCATAGCAAATACATGTTTTGGTACCCCTTGAATGCAAAAAGAAAGCATTCTTAGAAACATTTCTGTATGTGTATCTGTGTGTGTGCGTCTTTGAACAGCATAGCTCAAAAATGAAAATTCCGTTAAACACGAAACCTGATATTTAAGTTCAGTATGCTTCAGGGATGCAACAAGAAGATTTTAAACCCCAACTAACCGTTATGGAAAAATTTTGGTTTTCTCAGAAATGGCTCTAACGATTTTGATTCCAATCTCGTATATTTAAAACATTTACATGCCAAATATCCTGGATGATTTTTTTTTTTGGGGGGGGGGATTTTCATAACTGGCAAACCGTAAAAATAGACAAAAACTTACTACACAGAAAACGTAGATCTCCTTAAAACACATAATTTATGTCAGATACTTTTTAGGGGTGGGGGAGTTGACTGTTTTCGAGGCAGTTCTTGTTGACTTCAGTTTTAAATACTTAAACTATTCTCACATGGGTACTCGCCTACTCCTGGCCACGCAAATAAGTGGCTTTCAATCCCACAGCAACCACATTTTAAAACATTTGACTATCAATTTAGCGTAGCGTATTTTCTTATTTCCTCTCTGCTTAAAGGATCTTGGTAATAAGACCGTTTCTACTAACGTTTGTCTCTATTAGCATGAAGTAGAATAAGCTTATTAACAATAATGTGTTACAGAGATGTAGAGAAAGTCATGTGAATGGAACACGTAAGATTTTTAAGTTCTCTCGTTTAATATTTTAAGCACCGATTTATGCGAGGAATTAAATATTATATTATACAAACCCTTATTCGTTGTCAAACTTGGGTCTATGGGAGAGAAACTTACAAATATTTTTATTTTGCTGTACTTTCACCAATAAAATCCCAACTCGATCAGTAACATTAATGTAACAGTGGCCCTTTGTGAGAGCAATGATCTTGCATCTTCATCTATTACTTCCAAGTACATATTATAGCTTTCAAATGTTTTGGCAGTTTAACGATCTTTAACTTGGTCATATCAGACGTTGAATAGAATTGGTGAAATGATGCTCAAATGATCTTGGGGTCCATGGAGCTTAAAGATAATAGACATTCGTATTCTCAGGATAAGGGAAAACCCCGGAAAAAAGATCATATCCGGATAACTCACTCTAAGCGAGATTCGAACTCATGTCCTTTTTAATGTGAGGCAGACATGCTACCACCACACTACCCAGGCGAGCGTCATGTTTTGTTGTTTTTTTTTAAGTGCTGCTTCTGCGTATACTTGGTCTCAAGAACACATATTCCTTTATTAAGGAGTAAAAATTTCATGTTTCATGTTTTCACGATTAAGTTATGTGAAGTTTCTACATTAGAACAGAATGTACTTAATATTGACACTTTGTTTAGTTATTTCCAATAACTTTTGATGCCATTTGCATTTGTCGTAATATTGTATATATGTAACTGTGATGTATTAACAACGTACTGCCTTTGTAGTTTTAATAGAAGACAAATAGGTGGTAGACTGATAATTTTACTACTGCTGAAGGAATGAGGAAGGGGAGCGCAATACTTCTGATTTAGGGGAACTCACAATTGTAATACTTACATAATTTGCTGTTGTACAATAAGTCTTCAGTACCATCAGTTTCGTTTGCTCTCAAGATACGTAGATTACAACGCCCCACGATATTCTTTGTTAGGGTCTTATATGTGAATCGTCTCCGATTGGCACGTAAACAGTTCATATATTGTGGAAAACATCGCGACACAGTTCAGATACGTCCATGTAAGAAACTGCTGTTTACATGCGGCGCGTGCGGCTGTCAACACAGGCTGTCTCTACTCGGCATGCATGTCACGTGTCCCTGAGATGCTATCCCTGTCATAGTAAACTTCCAGTAATATCCCAAAATTCCATTTTGGCACTTATACGTAGGGTTGTATTTTTCAAGTAATATAATATTATTCAAACAAAACACAGAGTGGGTTTTGAGAAATGTGTACTTTAAATCAATACTTTCTTTAAATAATCTTATTTTAATCGTCTCTATATAGAAAGTTTATTATAGAATGTAAATTAGACAACTATGACAGAAAATAATATCGATCTGGCACGTCCAAATTAAAGGAGCAGAGAGGAATGCGCAGTAACGCATTCCGCTCATGTGAAGCTTTGGGACATACCGCTATCTGATGTAATGGAATGTTTTTAAACACAAGGCCTTAATGATCTGTATCTAATATATTTTTTATTTTATTTTCTTTCTTTTTGGTTTTTTACTTCGCTGTTGTGTTTTTCTGTGGAAGAGTCCAACGGATTATATAAACCAAAGAAAAACTGAGTAATTTAAATTATTATATAAATATATAATTCCTAATGACAGGGTAATATACTTGAATTTAGGATTTTTCTAGTATTTATTCCTACAAATTTGATCGTCGCGTAGCTGATTGTAATATTGGTTTTTAGTATAATTCATTTTAGTGAAGCTTTGCTCTGAAATGTATGCAGAGCCAAAAATTGCTATTAAATGTAGCGCTTATAACTGCAGTCTGGAAAATGAATCCTTAAATAATTAAGTAATGAATTAAATAAATTCCAACTCCTTTCTTTCTGACATTTATCTAATGTCAGAATTTTGTAGAGGAAGTAATTCCAGTTGCAGTTCACGTGGAGCCTCTGAAAATAGGAAAATGATACTTCCTGCGTTTCAAACCTAACATTCTGTTTGTTTAAAAGCATCACTATTGCTACCTACTACTGTACGTATGTATGACAGTATGTGTGACTCAACAACTTTTCCTTTCTTAACTGGAGTCAAGGAACCTGACGTTCTGACGTCAGTACCTCGCAAGGACATGTCTGGTGTAGACAGATTTAGCAGTTCTCATACACATTAGAAGGAAATGGCCTGAAATATTAAATTAATAACATTAATATAATTGACATGGGATTATCCATAGTCTATAATTTCTAGTTATAAATTAATTCTTAAATGTCTGTATAAAAACACGGAATTGGAATTCCAAAGTCCTGCACTTTTAATTTAGTTTGAACACATTTTATCCTTGATGCTATATTTGCAAAGCACGCATTATCAATGTTGTATTTTGAATATATAGTAGTCAGTGGATAAAGATTATATAATGAATTAGAATGTTCCACAAAACGCAAAACTACTACTTGTATAACAAAAGCAGCTATAGGTTTTACAGCCCATACGCAGTACTAGCATGCGTAACTTTTAGAGCTCCTCTGGTTAATTTATAAAAGAGTACACCTTTGGTATTGCATTGCTAGTACTTATTCCATAACTGTGAAGCTAATTACACATATATGAAGTATTATAAATGCGTCTTGTAGAGAATAAAACAAAACTTATGTTCATCCTTTTGGATTATATTTTGCAGAAAATAAAAAAAGAAAATATGTATGGAATTTCGTTTGTTTACTATATAGGATTAGAATTATACAGGTGGGGTCACCAGACCTAGGGGCAAGGCACCGTATCTAGACCCTTAGGGTCCTTTTTGTCTTACGTGACCCCAGGAAAGGAGGTAATTTCCTATAGTGGATAGCACTTTTGAAAAATATTTTACAGCAAAGAATGGAAAACATTGCAAAAACAGCATGATTAATGCTAATTCAAACTTTAAAACTAATATACTACCAATATCAAAATTCTAAGCAGAGATTTTATTATACATATTGCAGTACTTTGGGGGAAATGTTAAGGGCTTTGTATTTTTCTCGGAGAAGGATGTGGGAAAATACAAAACTTTTGGCTATGACATTGATATCTTTGTACAATCATTAATAAAATGTTGCATCTTTGTTGTACCTTGTTCTTCGTTTCGTAATTGGCTTACCCTCCCCGTGCTTATAGGACTGACACCCCCCTAGGACATATAAGCCAATGCTCAGGGGTCAGAAACCTGTCGGGTACTCTACGGTACGAAACCACAGAATGGAGAACCTGTTACGAGGGGTCGGTCACCCGCAGCCAGGCAGGAACATGAAGTATATGATATGAAATGTAAGCGAAAGATGATTGGAGAGGTGATTATGGAGCAATTGGTGGAGTGAGTGGCGGGGGAAACCGAAAGATCCGGAGAAAACCCGCCCAGACGCAGCTTCGTCCACCACGAATCCCACATGCAGGCGCTTGGAATCGAATCCAGGCCACCTAGATGGGAGGCGAGCGGTCTAGCCACTTGGCCATGGCGCCGCCAAACATTGTTCTTACAGGTATGAAATTTTACGTGTGTGAAGGATTTATTTTTTAGAAAATGTGTTAAATTTAACTTTATGTCTATCATTTCGTACTAATGAAGACCTGTACATACATACATAACATAACATAACATAACAAAATACATACGTATCATTTTGGAACCTTCTCTAAGCGCGTCATGTTTGTGTATATAGCAGTTCCAAGCAACGGCCCTGAAGTAGTACTTAATTGAAGTTAACTGTCATATAAACGGACAATCGGTGTTCAGGTTAATCTACTGATCATTACTGCAGCCTATTAGGGCATGTAGCATAGTACTGCACAGCGAGTAATTGCCCGTTAATGTTAAACGTGAGACGTTCATGCAAGTGCAATACCAATCATTCTCACACCACCGTCGCCATTTTAACTGACTCAGGTTTGTGTTCACGAAAGGGTGCACATAACACAGAAACCATGTACTGGTGTGCAGAGCACTCTGATAAGCTATGCAGTGATTGGAAGGAATTTATCAGATGCTGGGTGTTCGGGCGGGTTCGTGACGAACTTTGGGTTGTGTAATATTAAATGGAAGAACTAAAACGAAAGTTTCTGTGCACTACATACTCTCGTAATACCTCGGCTTTTGGAGGAGCTTGCGATATGATGGAGTTCTCCTCACTAGAGAATGTACTTAGGTATCTGCATTGTGATTATTCTGGCAGATGGATAGGAAGAGGAGGTTCTCTTGCATGGCCAACCCAGATCTCACATTAATGTAAAGTTTAGTTTATGAAATCACTGTCGATACACTTTGAGACAGTGCTAGTACGGAAATCGTTATTTAGCAGTAAGGAAGTCTGATGCTGTGTAAGCAATGAGCTGGATTTCACAATACGTTGAGAACAAACCTTAACTTGTTTCAGTTGTTGTGCTAAACATGTAACCCTCACCATCGCATTCCACCGGTGCTCCATTTTCATTCCATGTATTACCAGTGTCCTCGCCTAAAGTAGTAAAAGCGGGCGTTAAACATTATCAAAAATAGCATGTCTGTAGGGCATTAAATTACCCAACTGACTCGCATCCCCCCTCCCCGGTGAACCACAAGGCGTTCTCGTTCATGTTGGGATAACGTACCCCAACTGTGACCTATAATATTTTAAGTACATTTAAACTCCCAGGATTATCGATAAACACTATTAAACATGGTAGAGTCACACTGAAAGTTCAATGCCATAGACGGGATTTGAACCACGGATCTCCCGGTCTCTAGCCAGTTGCTCTACCACTGATCTACCATGGCAACATGTCAGCACAGCATCAAATTGCTCAACTGACTCACATGTTTCCCGGTAAAGCACAAGGAGAACTCAAATATTTTGAGATGACATATTCCAATGGCGGCTTACAACGTCGTTAGTACTTTAAGACCCAGGATGCATAGTATATCTATATATTATGGTCAGTTAGTGTTGATATAATTTTGGTCACACAAACCGTGTGTAGGGGTGGGTTTTCTCCAGGTTCTCCGCTTTCCCCCACCATCGCATTCCACCGGTGGTCTGTCTTCATTCCATATCTTCAGTGTCATCGCCTGCGGTGCCATATGTAGTAAAAGCGGGCGTTAAACACTATTAAAAAAGTGGCATTCAATTTATATTCCAACCATTTTTAAATCGCTTCTTATCATTCTAGCTCAAATAATCCGTTATTGGTAATAGCGTTATAGGATCTGATGATTTAACTGTTAAAAGTTTGCACATATGCAAATTGTTAGGGTTTCAGAGATTTTGGGCTCTGCGTTGCAGACATTCCAGCAGCTTTAATCACTGGAAAGGGTGGGGGACAACTTTCCAGTACTGAGCTTTATATGCCGAGTCAAGTTACAAAGTCAGGACGAAACCTCAGCCCCATCCCAGCAAACCTTTGAATACTAATTAGCTCCCGAGATAATAAAACTACAGCAATTCGTGCTGCGTCACCGCCAGAAGCAGACGCTGCTTCCACGTGGTGCTTTTTTCTGTTTTAGGTGTGTCGAATAGCTGCAGTTTATATGTGCTAGAAGTTGAATATGCCGTTCTTAATCTAGCAAGAGATATTCCAACTCTTCTTACGTATTTGCTAAATGGGCACAAAGCGCCTCAGAAGAAGGAGCTATTCATCCTACATCCGAGCAATTTTACTGCTCGTTTTCCACCTGGACGGCGCAGGTTCAATCCTAGAGAACCGCCTGTGGGATTTCTTTAACAGCATGGTCATATCGCGACCTTTCAAATTGTACATGAATAGTTATTTGCATATTGGTAAAAAGGGTTACATTTATACTTCACAGTAAATAAAAAAGTTTACATTGCCTTATAAATATTATAGTTTTTTTTTTTAATTGTCTGATTGTTGTGAAGAGCCCTTGGTAAGTCACTGAAGCCAGCCTGAAGTCTATGTTTGGTGAATTTCGGACACTGAAGCAGTATGTTGCGTCTCACATTTTGATTCTGGGTCTTTATTAATGATGAAGGAATGTGTCAGTTTGCAGTGACCAATTCTGAGGCGGATAATTACTGTTTGCTCACGACGTTCTAATTTTCGGAGGGGCTCAAAGAAATTGGTAGTTCCAACTCGGTCATCAAGCAGTTTCCTGTGGAATGTTGACCATGTCGTTTTCCAGTTTTCTATAAACAGTTGTTTGGTGTGTCGAATGACGTCTTGGTGTGTACAAGTTATTCCGCGGTCACTGACGGGATGTCGGGTGGCTTTCTTTGCAGCTTTATCGACGTTTTCATTTCCATCGATATTTGCATGTGACGGTACCCAAGTGACGATTACTTGTTTTCCAGAGCGCTGAATGACAGAATATAGGTGAAGTATGTCATTTATTAAAGAATGTGTAGGACTTAGATTATGAGTGGCAAGTTGTGGGATTTATAGTGAATAAAGGAGCGATGTTTGGGTAGAGAAAGTAAAAGTAAAAACGTATTTTGAATACTGTACCAATGTAGTTGGCTATAATAAAACCGCACTGTAATTTCATAGTTAATTCGTTTATAAGTAGGACTTCGTGACCATCCTGTAGAAGAATTTAGTGTACGTAGAAATGTGTAAAATGAGGTGCGCGTTACTGAGGAAGGAAATTGCCATAACTCTGATACTCCTGCTACGGGTAATGTGGAACATCAACAACAGGTTTGAAAAACGTAAAAACTATGTGCTAATCGCATGCGATTTATGTTCCTTGTACTTTGAAAACAATTTACAATCTTAAAATAATCAATCTAAATTATTTTGTGTATTAATATTTTAATTAAATAATGGAGTAGCTTCATTAAACACTTCCAATGGCTAAACATACATTTGTTTTTTCAATATTCCTTAAACCTAATCTATCAGCTTTTGAAGCAGGTTTTAGTGCCTTCATTTTTTCATAATACGTATTTGTTTACAGAGAACTCTAAAAGGTCGCAGTCGCATCCCCTTCCTTCTCTGCCAACCTAAAGTGCAGTTTATTTAATGGTTTACTTACTAAAATGTCAGTATCTGGTCATGACATCACCCGCTAGCAACTCCAACTCAGAGTAAAGAGTGAAATTCCATTCGGGATTTCACCGGAGATATGTTTTGGGGACCTCTGAATAAAACAATTTAAAAAAAGTCCACGCGCACACAACTTCAGTTGTGTTTATAAGGAAGTTCTTTAACTGCTGTGGCTCGCAGCATAGCATTCTGTATTGGGGTGAAGCATCGCTTAATTTTGCTCAGGTGGTGAATGTGTGTGAGTGAGGCTGTGTGAGGGTATGACGTGTGTGTGGGAGTGTGAGTGTAGTTTTCGAGTGTGTGAGAGTGAGTGTGGTGGTGTGCTTGATTGAGAGAGAGTGTGAGTGATAGTAACCTTGTAAGTGTGAGAGAGAGAGAGAGCATCTTTATCAGCTTTGTTTAACAGCATGTTCGATTAAATTGATTGCTGATACCACATGCCCTGTTGTACAAAAGTTTAATTAAACATATCTTGAAACTTAAAAATATGTGTATGAGTGAAAGTGCGTGAGAATGAAAGTGAGTGAGTGAGTGAGTGAGTGTGTGTGAGAGTGAGGGTATGTGTGACAGAGTTGGTATTTGTTGTGATAGTGAATTTGTAAATGAGTGTGTGTGAGAGTGAGAGAAAATGAAAGAGACTGTGAGTGTGTGAGAATGAGAATGTGTATGATTGAGTGAGAGAATGTGTAGGAGTGTATGTGAGGGAGAGAGAGAGTATGAGTTAGAGAGAATGGCTGTATGTGACTGTGAGTGAAATGACCGTTTATACACAAAATCACACTAAAGATTTAGCTAAGTATTCATGGATGTAATTGGAACTGACCTCCTGGAGGGCGTTAGCCACAACATATCGGCATAAGTCGCAGTGCACGAGCTGTCACCCTCCGTTGTCTACCCGTTTATCCTTCTTAGTTGGGCTATTATTGAAAATTGTTTCCATTTGAATAATTATGTATATCGCATTGGTAAAATACACGTTTAAGTTGCTCTTAATATCACTAACGATATAAAGATAAGCGCATTTGTCTGTAATGGAAATCCTATGATCCAACTCCATGAACACTATAAATAATTTCATCCTGAACAAAGATAAAATAGGCACTTCTAAGATAACTTTCAGGCAAAAAAATTTCAGACGCCTCAATAAATGTGGTATTCTTGTGTGACTGGAATAGACATAGGATTTCCATTTTAATCTCCCATCAATTGTACACAAGTGCTACAAGTTTAGCATTGTTAGCAGTATCAGAATTATGATGCAACGAAAGCGTTTCCAGCTACTTTTATCCACGGTCCTAGAGATATAGACCAAGAAGAGGCTGGAAAAAAATTGAATTATGTATGGGCTCTTTCAACTGCTATGGTTCTCAGTGTAACATTCTGTATTGGGCGTGAAATACCGCTTAATTTTGCTCAAGAGGCCCAATTATCAGGTTTGAAGTTCTTTTGCGTGCCGTAAATCTACGACACGGGACCAACGGCTTTACTTCCCTTTCGAAGGAAGCCATGCTAAAGATTTTTACGTCCGAAAAAAAACCGCGGAGGACAGCTACTTTCGGCTGACCCCTTCGCTCTGCCGGTGGAGCACCTGCCTGCTATGCGAGAAGTACCGGGTTTGATTCCCGGCTAGAGGTGGGAATTTTTCTCTAACCCAGATTACTTGCTATACTCTGGAATTATGAATGTGTGTATGTGTGTGATGTAATGAATAATAAAATTAAGGAAAACCCAAAGAAAACTTAGAGTATACGAGTTAACACCATTGCCATTAGACAATATGTTACACAGGGAAATACCACCGATAGGACCTTGCAGTTAAAGGAAAAACAACAAAATGTGATGTGTTCCATCCACATGATTTTCCCTATCTTTTCTACAATCAAAGGATTACTCTTCTTTTTAATCCATGCTAATCGAGATAAACATTGGCAGAATGGCCTTATTACTCAGTTCTTTTAAGTAGAAGGGAACTAAGCGAATACACTATGCAGAAGCGTTCAAATGTTTTAAAAATTTTCGCTGTGCGATTGCTTTTGAAGATCAGGAGTAAAACAAAAGAAACACGAATGAATTCCTATTTGAGAAAGGTATAAGTATATTAAAATTGAAAGCAATAACAAGAAATATCTCAGAAACGCTTAGCTCTACCAGAAATATCTAAAGGAGATAAATTGTGTGTTTTGTGCAGTAAGTTTTTGTCTATCTCTTACGATTTACTTATGCAAAATTCCTTCAGAGGACTTCAGAGGCTAGAACCAGTAAATTCAAGATATACATTTTATTTTTCGTGTCAATATCTTTAATACGCGGTATTTTAATCAAAATCGTTGAACCTCTCTGAGAATATCACAATTTTCGAAAATTGCTCCTGCAAAGGGGGCTGCGGGGAAATCTTCTTGTTGCATTCTTGGGGGATATTAAACACCAAGTTTGGTATATAACTAACTTCAGTTTTCAGCTATGTTCTCCATAGACAGACACACAAACAACAGATAATGTTTGTTTGTTTGTTTTTTTTTGTAAAAGTTTTATTTTTTCTATTCTCGAAGTCTCAAAACATATACTCCCGGAGAAATCTCGGGATTAAATTTTTGGGTGGAATGCAATACCTTCTCTACATATGATGTACATTATAAGTACGTGCTAGAGAAAGCAAATACCTGTATGTTTCTAGTTTTATGAATGAAGGTTGTACTTCAGGAAGTAAGGAGCTGAAGATTTGATGAACTGCTGCATTGCTTAAACCTTGAAAATGTATCAAAGCGACAGGTGGAAAATTAGAGAGAGGCTTCACGATGAGGAGCGAATTTAATACGACAGTTCGTCAAATTAACCTTCAGACTTATATTAAACAAATGAAAGCTCGACCGCACTATCAACTATACCAAACAGATGTGAGAAACTGACGGACGAAATTGAATCTCCTCTGGCCTTTGGAAGCGGGAGCATATGCTAACCGACCACCAGTCGACCCCTTTGCCGCGGCAGGGGGGGGGGGGAGTTCACACAATTAATGCTTTCCGAGATATACGTGAGTCTTTGAAGCACCATTCAGCTGTATTAAAATGTATTATTTGCGCTTCAACATTACGAGAATACGCGAGATAGCGCCAGTACCTGAAGGTGCTCTGCCCGTCAGTAAACACCTCCTGTGTATAGCACCATTAGTATACGATGGTTCCACCACTTGGCACTACTTCTATACGTGGGTACTTTTGTTATTTCGTCACTAGAGCCGCATTGTAGTTACTTGCTGGTCTGTTATAAACTTTTAGGACCCTAAGCTGCAAAGCGTAGCCCAACGTGGAGGGCCAAAGCGTAGCCCAGGGATCTGTGAAGCTAAAACCCCAATGATCCCAAGAAAAATTCAAATTTCGGCAATTTGGCAACTTTCACATCTGAACAACTTAATGTTTTCAACGCTTTCAAGTATAGATCGCCAGTAAAAGTCTTAAGACCGTTTGTGTGTGTGCGCGCGCGTGTGTGTGCCGCGGGCATGTCCGTATGGGTGGTGGAACCATCGTATAGCTTTACCTCTATAACTTGCCCACAAAACTTCATAAACGTATTCTGTCTGCTAAAAAAAATGGAAACAAACTGAATGTCAATAACAGTTTCAATTAGAAAATTTGAAGAACTTATTAAATAAATAGAATTTCATTCTTAGGTGAATAATGGAATTAACAGTTTAACTGTTCTTACAGCACCCAAAAAAATTATCTTCATGCAAGTATAAATGGTAAAATTTTGGAATAAAATAATAAAAAAGAACAATATTTTTCCGTTTGATAATTTTGTTCTGTTCTGTAAAAAGGTCCACTCAAAATATTACGTTTCACGTGTCCAAGCACTTTAACTTTCTTTGCCATATACAATGTGCATAATAGGAAGGTAGAAAAAGTAAAAGATTCCATACAAAAATTTTATACGAGGATGTCACCGGAGACATGTTTTGAGAAACTCTGTACTAAAAAGTTAGGAAAAGGTCCACGCTCGTGTGTGTGTGTGTGTAAAACTTGAGTTGTATTTATGGACGCTCTTTAATTTCTATGGTTCTCAGCGTACCATTCTATATTGAGCGTGAAACACCGCTCAGATATGTGTGAGTGAGGGTATGAGTTTTCTGTGTGAGTGAGAGAGAATGTGTCAGAGTAAGAGTGTGTGCAATAGTGAGAGTGTGTGAGTGTGGGTGAGTGTATGAGTGTGAGTGGGAGTGGGTGAGTGAGTGAGAGAGTAAGTGAGTGAGTGAGAGAGTAAGTGAGTGAGTGGGAGAGTGAGAGAGTAAGTGAGTGAGTGGGAGAGTGAGTAAGTGTGGATGAGTGAGAGAGTAAGTGTGAGTGTGGGTGAGTGAGTGAGAGAGTGAGTGGGTGACTCACGAGTGAGTGAGACAGAGTGAGTGAGTGGGTAGGTGGTTGAGTGGGTGAGAGTGTGAGTGAATGAGCGAGAGAGTGAGTGTGGGTGTGAGTGTGGGTGAGTGAGTGAGTGAGAGAGTAAGTGAGTGAGTGGGAGAGTGAGTAAGTGTGGATGAGTGAGAGAGTAAGTGTGAGTGTGGGTGAGTGAGTGAGAGAGTGATTGGATGACTCACGAGTGAGTGAGACAGAGTGAGTGAGTGTGAGAGAGTGAGTGGGTAGGTGGTTGAGTGGGTGTGAGTGAATGAGTGAGAAAGTGAGTGTGGGTGTGTGGGTGAGTGAGTGAGTGGGTGAGTGAGTTTAAGTGAGTGAGTGATACTGATTTTGTGACTATGGGCGAGAGTGAGAACAGCAAAATTGTAAAACGAAAAGGCGGTTGAATACCAGATTTGATATTTTAGTTTAATATTTGCCAAGTATTTTGTACGAAGGTTTTTAGGGAAATTCCCAACCCCAAACTACCCTTTATATGGATTTTTTCGAAATGTTATATTTTCTCAATAATAATTCTAAAGAGTTTGACTAATATGTCATTCATTAAAGAAGGTTACACGACAAATAAAATCTGTGTCTTGAATTTTCTTCGAGTAATCACTGAAGTCCTTTTCATTCTGGATTACTTTTCCTTTACTGGTAGACAGTAAGAGAGAAATAAAAGTTTACAGTCCAAAAAATATAGATCTCGTTAAAACGTACACTTTCTGTACATGCAATTTTTCTGGAGTTAACCGTTTCCGAGGTATACCTTGTTTTGCATGTAAATTTACCAATTCGTATACCTTTCTTAAATTACTCGCAGAAGTCATTCGATTTTCTTTCCTTTTTCCCTTCTGGTTTTTGAGGTAAGAAAGGAATTGCAAGGCTATCATAATGTGACCACCAATAAAAAAATTTGCTGTTGCTTTAGCCTAGGGTATTTCTCTTGAAAATATAACAAAAAGAAGTAATAAAAAAATTCTGCTAACGTTAATGTTGATTAGCATGAAGTAGATAGAAAAATACAGTTTTTACTTTACACGTTCTGTGTACATAGTGTACAGAGAAGGTATTGTATAGCACCCAAAAGCTCTATACCTAGATTTTATGAAAAATAGATATTTTGAGACTCTCTGAGTCCCCCCCCAAAAAAAAAATCGAAAAAGGTCTGTGTGAGTTTTTGGACAGGATACCTCAAAAACAAAAAGACCGTCAAATACCATACTTGGTATTTAAGTTTGGTATCTTCCGGGAATGCGACAGGAATATTTTCAAGAAAATCCCCTCACCCCAGACGACATGCAAAATGTTTTGAAAATCTTGATTTTCTCAAAAATGGCTTTAACGTTTTTGAATAAAATGCCGTATATTAAAGCTATTTAGCTTACAAATAAAGTGTATATCTTGAATTTTTTCGGGAATAGCTTCTGAATACCTGTTCGTTCTGGATACATGTTTCTGAAGTTTGCATAACTAGTAAACCGTAAGAAATGGACAAAACTTACCATAAAAATGTTGATCTCGTTAAAACACACAATTTACGTTATATGCATTTTCGTTGTAGGGTGATCGTTTTCAAGATATTCTTTGTTATTGGTTACAATTTACTTTTCTCAAACAAGAAGTGTTAGTTTTTCTTTTGTTCTACTCCTGGCTAAGCAAAGAAGTAAATTTCAATGACAATTCAGCTCCATTGAAAACGCCAATGGAATGGCCGAGATTAGGCAATTTCAACCAGTCACGGTCATCTGACTGGAACGATATTGTCGAAAAATGTTATCGCAGTTCTTTGAAATCTTGTCGCACCTGACGTTCGTATGTTTAAGTCTCCTGTCTTAGTTATTGGTAACAGGGTGACAATCCAGTTAGCCAACCTTCACTTTTAATGGTTGTCAGTTCCACAATTGTACTTTCAATTAATTCAATGTTACAACGTTTATTTAAATTTTTATCCAGTTCCCAATGTATTTAGTGGTAAAAAACAGTGAAAATAACTATAATTTGTATTTCTTATGTAAGAGATGAGTGCAATAACCTCAAATAAAATAACGTTTTGTTTCTATTTCATGTATTAGTTATTAAAAGTTGAAATAAAATAATTGTTCTCTATTTCTATTGTTGCTATCAATATTTGTACATTGGGTACTGCCACGGTCAACCATATTGGCAGTGAAGAAAGAAAGAAAAATCATTCGGTAAATAAACATGGTCGAATGCGTCATCTACCATTTGAGGACTAATGTAAGTTTTAGAATCATAATCTGATAAATTCTCCTTCCTATATGTTAGAAATTATTAATAGTCTATTTCACTGAACTGTCTTATCAAATATAACTCGTGTTTCCTTTCTACTCATAAGTAACTAAGTAATAAGTACATTCTGCTAATGCTTATCTCGATTAGCATGACGTAGAAAGAAGAATAATCAAGAAATTTGTTTGTAGAGCAGTTGGAGAAAGTCGTGTGAGTGTAACACATCAGAATTTTTAGGAATGCTTTGTTGCAGAATCGGTAGAGAAATCAATTTGAATGTGAAATAGGTAAGACATTTTTAAACAGTAACTTAGTTGTATTTGAATAATTCCTTACTTATGGAAGAGGCTGTATATTTGTTGATGATAAGAAACGAAAGGAAATAGACCGTGAATTGTGCCATGTTTATAAAGTGTTCGGTGGTTGACTTTTCAGGCGCGTGCCAGGTTTTGGACGTTGATTTATGTCTTAAAGTTAATAATGTATGATGTGTTGTTCTCAGGATCACGCAAAACACACACTGTGTATAACACGTACAAGGTTCACGATAACGTGCTATTTCACCTTCAGTGAATGTCTTAACCTGAACTGACATTTCCTTCATGTTCTAAACGTTAAACATCACTTTTGGTACATTCCCTGCACATAAACACAGGAGAAAGAGTTTACAATATACGAGGCCCATCCAGGAAGTGGCAAACGATTTGGTAACTATGCAATAACGACAGTTATCAACACAAAACTTATTTACAAAGTTACAGTACCATACTCCATTTTTCTATGTAATCGTCATTGTTATCAAGGTATTTATTGTCACATGGTACCAGTTTTTCAATGCAAACGTTATGCTCTTCCACCGCTAAAGATCTGAGTCAAGATGTCACTGCCACTTTGAGATCTTCATGGCTGGGAAGCCTTTTCCATTCAAAAAGTCATGTACGGTGCCCAAAATAAAACACCGGTTTTTCTGGATTCGTTTATCAACATTTATTTTCAACTTCTCCATAACGATTGATGAACTTCCACTCCGGTCTTTTTCATACACACTGTTTCATCCTTGATTACTCATAAATGATGCGCCATTTCCTCTCTGAAGACTCGTTCATTGCAGTATCACTAAGCACTTGTGTTATTTGCCTATAAAATCCGATTGGCCGAACATTTTGTGCATTCAAAAAAACGCATAAGTTCTTTGGCGATAGAAAAGTATAACATCGGTATTGAAAAACCGGTACCACATGACAATAAATATCTTGATAACAATGACGATTACGTTGAAAAATTGAGTAAGGTACAGTAACTTTATAAATCAAGTTTTGCGTTGATAAATATTGCTGTTATTTAGTTACGCCAAATCGTCTGTCACTTTCTGGATGGCTCTCGCATTAATAGACTAGAAATAATCTGATTCGTTCCATTCACGTGATTTTGTCTACCTGTTCTGCAAACTAATTATACCTACAAGGATTACTCTTTTCTCTACATCGTGCTAATCCATGGAAGTAAGGGAATGCAGTAAGCTAAAGTGATAGATCTTTAACAAGCGGGTCGCTATGTGAAACGGTTGAAATTCGGTTCCCTTTACATGGCCAGGAGTAAAACTAAAAAGATATGAAGTAGTTGAGGGAACTCCCGTTTGAGTAAAGCTTAAGTATTCTAAAATTGAAACAAATAACAGGGAATGTCTCTGAAATGGTTAGCTCCACAAAAAATGCATGTAGAAATTGTAATTTTATCAAGATCTACATTGTTTATAGTAACTTTCTTTGTATCTCTTACACTTTACCAGTTATACAATAGTCATTCAGAATGAAGAAGACTTCAGGAGATATTCCCAAGAAATTCAAGATATACATGTAAACGTATTTAATATACGGCGTTTTAGTAAAAACCGTTAAAGCAATTTTGTTGAAAATTGAATATTTCGAAATATTCCTTGTAGTGGGTAGTTTGGAGAGGGGGGTTTCTGAAAATTTTGATGTCAAAGCCTTAGAAGTTACTAAACTTAAATTCAAAGTTTGGTATTTAACGGTCTTTTCGTTTTTGATTTACGCTGTCCATCATACACACAAACGTAACACACACTTAACTTTCTCTAAAAAGGCTTCTGTTTTATTTATGGGTTCTCAAATTATGTACTTTCGGTGGAATCTCAGTATCGAATTTTTGGTTGGAATACATCTTCTCTACCTTCTATGCACATTGTACATACGTGCTAGAGAAAGTAAAATGTATACTTTACGTACATAAAACGTGGCCCATAATGAAACGGAGTTCGTGTTGGTATGATAAAATCTCCCACCTCCCTCTACAAACGTGACGATCTCGTTTTCTCGAGAACAAATCTAGGCAATGGATATGCAGGATACTTCACCTCCCCTAAAATGACCGAACAACTTAAACCTTGTGTTTTCATGTTAAATTTTCCATTTTCTTATTGTAGGTCAGACTATTGGCGTTCGATAACGGAATAACTTTAAGCTTCGTCTCCATGTTGCTGATGAAAACTCTAATATGTGTAGGTGTCGAGCTGTTGTTCAGTCTAACGGCAAATAATTCCTTATCCCTTCCTCTAGAACCCGAATAATATTGTAATTGCTTTAGACTTTCCTTGTGTACCAACGGTTATACCATTGTTCACTGATTGGTTCTTATGTGATTGTTTGTTCTTCACGCAGAGAACTGATACTGGCTGGAAGGAGTCAAAGTTTGGTTACCTGGAACTGGAAACATTACGGAGAGAAAATCATTATTACAATCTAGGGGAATGGGTCACGTACTGCTAAATGTATAACTCCCAATACACCCACTTTTCGCATTAGATATAAACGTTGATACAACTTCTGTTGCTTTGCGTCTATTTCCGAATAAATCTGCCATTGAATTTTGTTTGTTTGTCGAACTGTCAGATACATTGCAAAATTGCCGATAACAGCTCACTCAAATAGGGATATCTTAAAACTCTATCATTACAAACGCTTTCCAGCATTTTTATATTAAAATCATTTCCACAAAACACGTCAACCCATAATTACAACACAATAGGAACACAGGATTTGATAATACAAACACATCGATTATTTGATAAAAAGTCTGATTATATAGATAGTAAATTGTTTAATAAAGTACTGCTAAACATTGCTAATAATACTCTATTTTCCAAGTTTATACACAGTAACTGCATTTCTTAAAGTGATTCATTAACAGTTCCTAAAAAAACTTTTTTAATTGATTCGCTTTATTCGGCATTTCTACACCTGCACATAGGTGGTTAGTATGCGCACAATTCTCCTTTTATTGTGGTTATGTTTATTGTTACATTTTCTTATTGTTTCTACTTTTATATTGTATCACAACAATGAGCATTTTTTTTAAAAATAATGCTTCAATTCTATTCATTGTAACATGTTATAAAGGGCAATAAAGATTTGATTGATGTTCACTTATATGTAATATATAGAGCCTTCTTTTGGACGCGTGGCCAGTCTAACAAGATTTTTTTAATCACCAGGAAGCTCTGTGTTTGCCAGCAGAGTCCATATTCATAGTCCCTGAAATTCAAGCGCATATATTTTTGATGCAAAATATAACTACAATAATCGCATACTTTCGCCATAGATGACGTTGCAAAGTCACAACACGCTCCCACGCCTTTTAAGAAAAGTTGAACACACGATAATTCTTCTTCGCTATGTAAGTAAAGAAAACCTCGAAACTCTACATTCATAATAGATGAAACCATTGTTCACAAAACCGGTTCAGAATTGTGTAAAGCTTCACTATTTTATAGATGGAATTATGTATTTATGTATTTATTTATTTTTTCTCTGCAATTGGGTGCTACCTGGCGTCAAAGTTAAATGTACAAAATTCGTTTACAATAATAATCTTACAGTTAATAATCGCAATACAAATTAATCATATTAAATATAAATTAATATTACTAATACAACTAACATACTATGTATACATACTTTTTGAAATGTGTACCTAACGACTTATTATGCAGTATAGCAGCACTTATGTCAGTTACCAGAATGTTAATAAACAGTCACCATGAAACCTCAATATTAATAGTTACAGAACAGTTTTTGAGATACTTAATTTCTTCACAATATTTACTTTAATTAATTATCCAACATTTATTCTCTTTAAATTAGCCCTAAATTCCTTTAAGGTAAGAGGGCAGCCCTGAAAGGCTGCTACAGGTAATTCATTCCATTCTTCAATGGTCCTATTAACAAAGGAAAATTTTCCTACTTTGGTTCTGTGCCTTCTACCGTTAATTTTTTGCACACTCTTATTATATTTTGAAATAAATATTCCAGACCTTAAAATTAATAAACCTTTCAGGACCTGCTTAATGTAACCTAGTGGATGTCATTCACAATTTCGAACAGTGTAAGCCATATTTTAAGTGATTTCTCTTTTAGACTCTGTTGGTACTGTGGAAGGCTACATTAAACCCAGTCATTGTATCCATTAAACTGGTATTGAAGGTCTAACGTAGGGCCTCCAAAATGCTGCCTATGGGTGCTGGTGTTACTGCACTAGGAAAATTAATTGAAACACGTCCATCGTTTGTAAACCCGAATTTGAACCACTTCATCTTAACGAACTTGAGAGATGCCAAAGGACCATTATCGATTAGTTTCCTATAGCCATTCCTTTCTCGAGATAGAAGGCAGAGGGGAGCCAAAACACGTTTAACTTGGGACAGGCCATCCGCAGACTTTTCCTTGCTGCCTCAGGGGATGCTGCGGCATTGATTTTCTGAGTAGTGTAACCAAAACCTCTACAATATACTCTTGATTTCCAGCTAGATCGCAACTTCCGCTGCTACCTTCAGTTTCAAACTTATTTCAAATGAGAAAAGTTTATGTTCTGTAAGGAGAAATGAAACATCAGGGAACCGTTTGACTCCAACTTCGTATTTAACTAGTGACCGGACAATCTCCACAGATTGCCGTCTCGAAAATCTTTCTAAAAACGTTTCGTGCTTTGTTCCATTATCTCTGTAGTAAATACGCCATTCTATGAAAACAAAAACCCTCTAGAGCCGCGGTATTTAACAGGAGGTCTGTTTGAAGCTTCTCGAAGCTATGCACATGTTAATAGTAAGTTAGCTTCTTCCTCTTCATCTTGAGTTAACTGTTTTTATTTTTTTCACACGAGCCGTGTGTGGGAGTAGGATACGTAGAATCAGACTGAGAAATTCAATGACATAGCCGGGATTTGCACCACCGGTCTCTAACCGGTTGCTCTCACTGAGGTATCATGGCAACATGCCGGCACGGCATTATCTACCTTCCAAATCCTGTCCCACACATAGCTTGTGGGAAAAAACATTTAAACCAATACTAATTTACCATAATATTTGGCTATACGGATTCTAGATCTTAAAGTACCTACGACATTGTAAGTCGCTATTGGGGTTTCTCATCTCAAAATAGTTTGAGATCACCTTATGGTTTACCGGGAAACATGCGAGTCAGTAGAGAAATTTAATACCGTGCCGGTATGTTGCCATTGTAGCTCAGTGGTAGAGAGACCGGGAGATCCGTGGTTCAAATCCCGGCTAAGGTGTTGAATTTTTCTGTTTGATTAACTATCCAATTATTATTATTATTATTATTAGTAGTAGTAGTAGTAGTAGTAGTAGTAGTAGTAGCAGTAGCAGTAGTAGTAGTAGTAGTAGTAGTAGTAGTAGTAGTAGTAGTAGTAGTAGTAGTAGTAGTAGTAGTAGTAGTATAAGTATTGGTTCTAAGCTCCAATTTCAAAAAGTACAACAAATTTTCTCAACTCATAAAACGCTTGAGAGATTTTGATTATGCGACATATTTCTTAATATTTATGAAATAATTATAGCTCTCAAAGTATTTATGCAGTTTTCTTTTACATCAGTATACATATTTACTAAATAACAATACTTTTTTTTTTTTATATTTTGATTTGACGCTGTAAATTACCAGGATAATATCGGCAAGGCTTTCCTTCTCCCACCTGCTTATGTTTTGTCTTCGATGTTCAAGAAGCGGTTCTTAGAACTCGTGTTTATCATTAGGCACAGGAAATTCTAAGCATTATAGGCAGAACAGAATTCACCAGATCGTGTTTACCTGCCCACCAGTGATTCGTAGTGCTGTTTACATCCTTTATATTGGCATGATGGTCCTAGTGCTGTTAACTGGATACCCCCATGTCTGCTTATCCGAGTAATTGACACAGACGCATTGTTCTGAACTAGATGAGTGAATGAATAAGTGTATTTATTGAAATAACAGTATCATACATTGAGCTTCATCAATCGCACGGGTCCAATCGACCGCATGTGAGATTTGTGGTGGACAAAGCGGTGCTGGGGCGGGTTTTCTCCGGGTACTCCGGTTTCCCCCGCCATCGCATTCCATCGGTGCTCCATGATCATTCATGTATCATCATTGTCACCGCCTGCGGTGCCATAAGTAGTTAAAGCGGGCGTTAACCACTACCAAAAAAAAATCGCACGGGTCCACAGGCCATACGTGGTTTTACAATACACAAAATAGTATGCAATATAAAAAAAAAGCAAAGTATTAAATGAGTGAACACAAAATAAAAGGACCAAGATATTCAAATACAGCAACTTAAATTTACAACACAGAGTACACCTTATTCAAATGCATTAATATGCCCTATTATAATAGATAAATCTTAACTAGAATCAATATCTACCTTATTGGGATCCAATTATTTAAGTTATTAGACAAAAAATTACTGCATGGGTCATTTGGTCGTGCATTCACATTGCAGATACAAGTTAAAGGTGACAAAAAGAAACAATTCATATTCGGCCTACCCTCCCCTTAGTTAGGACTGACACCCCCCCTAGGACTTGCAATTGGATTCCTAGGGGGAGCCAACGGCACGAAACCACAGAATGGAGAACCTGGAACGGATGGTAGGCACGTAGCTAGGCATGAGCGCAAGGAAGTGGATGATATAAAATGGAAGCTAAATGGTTGATGGGAAAGGTATTGATGGAACAATTGGTGGAATGAGTGGCAGGGGAAACCAGAGGACCCGGAGAAAACCCGCCCAGAAGCCGTTTCGTCCACCACAAATCCCTCGTGTGGGCGCCTGGAATCGAACTTGGGCGAGAGGCCAGCGATCTAGCCACTAAAAGAAAACAAAAGAGAAAAATAAATAAAACGGGGAAAAAAAGATAAATTGCTCTGTCTAAATGAATAAAATTAATCGGGCTTCACGCAATTTAGCCAAGAAATTTTGTCAGTTGCTTACATCAGCCAGTAGATCACAACATGCGCCAATCTGCTTCTAGTAAGACCTGAGGACCTGCCTTTTAGTTTAATTGTTTGCTGGTTTTCTCAGTATGCATGTTCCGCCAATATGTGTACCCTGACAAGGGGCAAAGTCCTGAAGCTCCTCTAATAAACACAAGCACCCGTTATGTTGACCCTGGTAAGTATCAAGGGAAGTTGCTGCAACTATCGTTAAATCAAAGATAGTTGAGTTTTACACTCACGACATTGTCCAACTATTGCAGCTAAATATTTAATGCGCCAGTATGTGTGCATTTATCTGAAGGAGCAAGGCAAATGTTATTTGGCCATCTAGAGTGCTTAAATTGTTGATAACTAATTATTCTGTCAGTCAAACCATGTGTAGACTAACGGTGAAAACGCAGTAAGGCTGAAAAACTCAATGTGTTACCGGGATCTGAACCACTGTTGTTTGGCTTTCCCTGTCTCTCATCTAACCGAGTTAGCTATCATGACAACATGTCGGTACAGCATTTAGCTAATACATCTGCGAAATTTGGAAAATCAACAGCATATAAGATGTCTTATTGAAATGGAAATAGAGTTTTATTTATGGACGCTCTTTAGCTGTTGAGGTTCTCAGCGTCCCATTCTATTTTGGGCGTGAAATACCGCTTAATTTTGCTCAGAGGTCTCTTTATCAGACTTTAGGTTCTTTACGAGCCGTAAATCTACGAAACCGGAGCAACGGCTTCACTTGCCTTCCGAAGGAACCCATGCTAAGTATTTTTACGCCCGAAAAAAATTCATTGTCCTCCGCCGGGTTTGAACCCTCAACCTTGGGTATATTAGAATGATATTCATTACTCCGGAGAACGGCAAAATGTTTTTGAAATGTATAACAGTGATGTTTTATGCCACGTGTACACGGCTATTTAAAAATAGTTTTACTTTCTAAAATAATTGTTCTAATAAAAGTAGAGCGCGCGATGTAGTTTAAAATATATTCACATTAAAAATTCAGGTGTTACATTAAATGAGTTAACCACTAGATCGGCCATATCGTATTTTTTTTTTTTTTTTACTTGTAATTATTGTACAAACATCTGATTATTCCATTGACATGGCTTTCTCTAGCTGTTCCATTAAACTATTCCTACAAAAGATTAACCCTTTTATCTCATCATGCTAATCAAGATAAATATTGCCCTAAATTGCCGTATTATTTATTTGTTTCCCTATAAATAGAGGGGAAATAAGGGAGTACACTAGTCTAAATCGATGGTCAAATCTTTTAAAAACTGGTCACTATGTGAAACATTTGAAAATTCGTTTCTTTCTGTGTGGCCAGAGTATAACAAAAAGGTATGGAAGGAAAGATGACTTCCCGTTTGAGAAAAGTTTAAGTAGCTTAAAATTTAAACTAATAACAAAGAATATCTCGGAAACAGTTGAATCTACAAACAAAAATATATATATGACACATTGTCTGTTTTAACCAAATCCACATGTTTTGTGCAGTAAGATTTTTTTCTATCCCATACAGCTTCCCAGTTACCCAAAAGCATCCAGAATAAAGAGGTCTTCAGAGGCTATTCCCGGAAAATTCAAGATGTACATTTCGTTTGCCATAAATATATCTTAAACATGTGGTATTTTAATTAAAATCGCTATAAGCCCTTTTTTAGAAAATCAAAATTGTCGAAAAACATGCCATGTAAGAGTGGTTGGGAGTGAGAGAATTTTTCCAAAAACCTCCCAGTTCTCCTTGGAAGATACTGATTTTAAACACCAAGTTTGGTATTTAACATATTTTTATTTTTTGAGTTATGATGCCTAAAGTCACACACGAGCGCGCACACGCACAGACACATTTTAAGGATTCAAGGGACCCTAAAGCAGGTATTTCCGGTGAAATTTCAGTATCGAATTTTTGGTTCGAATGCAAAACCATTGTACCCACGTGCTAGAGAAAAAAATATTTTTCGCATTCTCCAAAAATTTTTGGTTTTTCAAAGTGCAATAATTTATTTCTCAAAACTGCAGCATTATTTCGAAAAAGTATATGACTATTTTCTTTGAGAGGCAGTAAACCAATTTTGAAACAACCTAATAAAAATCTGCATTGTTTGCAGCATTTTGAGTATGTAAGAGTGGTGTAACAAGGTTTAAAGTTGGACATGTCTATTAATTAGCATGTCCATTTTAGCTTCATTTAATGGGTATTTAAAGTGCGCCATATGGGAAAAACGAGATATTTTCTTAAAATTTAAACGTCATATTATTTTATTATGAATAAAGATATTTTTTTATTTTTCACAATTTTTTGTCAGATTTCACATATGTCCCTGTGCTGTCCAACTGAGCATCGGCTTTCAAAGCTGAAATTCCATTGTTGAATTCCCGGCTATAGCTATGTTGAATTTTTCAGTCTGTTTCTGTATTTCTAAGCTCAGCTAAATAACATGGCTATTGTGGACTACAATGTTATCAGAAATTCTGCTAAATCATAAAGATAGAAAGAATGTATGCCATATCAGAAGTCACGTGTTCACTGACAGAAACATGCTGTTTGTGCATTCACAGAATATGTAATTAGTGCAGATATGAGTACCCCCATATGTTCTTTAGATACATCTGATTAGATACAAGAAGTTCTCGACTGTGTGGAATTGGCGGCCGTGTGCAGCAATAATGCTTTCTGAAAATCCCCACCATACGCTCTGATAAGTTTGCCGTGTATTTTCCTTTCTCTGCTTCAATCCAGTTAGTAACTGGATTGCAGTTATCGAGCTGTCTGGCTTCCAGTAGTAATAGTAAACTATTAATATTTTTGTTGATTTTTGTATAATTTTCTGGCATTTTGTTTTAGATTATTTTGTTTTAACCCGTAATTGCATGTGCTGCATTTAGACAACAAAACTGATTAATCAAAGATTTTAGTATCTTAGTGGAATGTTTTCTAATTTCGTATTATACTAACTTCAGCAATAAAATTAGGCTATTTATAGCTCTTTTATATTGTAACATTATAAATATGTTTGCAATAAAACTGCAGTGTTTTAATATAAAAGAGCAAAAGTCTTGCAACTATAGTCAGACGTAAACCCCATCAGCATCTGGACGTGCTATTACACTGGTTATTTCACTTGGGCCCTCCCCATCCTTTACCAGAGCTACATTTGACTGCAGTCGCTGGGACTCGAACTCGCGACGTTGGCCTTTGAATGGATCGCCAGTCGATTACGTATCGCACTAACGATCACGGCTATTCAAGTCACTTCAGTTGTGGTGCTGGTGAAAGAGGTATGAATACTGGTTTGCGAATTAAAGGAAGAACGGCATATGCAGCAAAATAATTCATGCATTTAAGGTTTACATTTTTAACTTTAATTTAATTTAGCCAAACATTTTTGTTGTTAAATTATTTTAATGTTTGTGTTAGTAGTTATTTAAACATGTACCACAGTATTCTATAAATTGTGACGATTAAATTTTAGCATTAATATTTTACCCACAATAAAGGTCTTTTTTCCGATAGCAATGTTTCATTGGACGTAAATCTGAGACACGGAAGTACGGTTTCCGTTGTCAGCCAAACACTATATCAGGCTAGTTGGCGGTAACATGTTAATATTACCCGGACACTAAGTACTTACGAAGGTAAGTCGCCATTAAGGGAGACATGCTGGTTGGTTGAACATATAATTAGCTGAAGGACTGCATGGCGTACCGGCATATTATCACAGTAGCTTAATGGTTAGAGCAACCGCACGGAGAGTGGGGGAACCGTGTTCAAATCCCGGCAGTAGCATTGAAGTTGTCAACTGGTTCCGATAATACTAAATCAGGTGTTTGCTATGGGCCTGGTAGGGATCGAATATGGCATATCATAGCCATTTCGTGTGAACTCGTCTGCTCCTGCCGATGACGTCCGTTTCTTTATACGATAATGCAAACCTATTGATGATATCAGTTCTAAAAGCACATTTAAACCCCGAGTTTTGGCACCCCTATGCATTTTGGCCATCGACGTCACTTTGCACCCCGAAGGGGACTTGGACATTTTTGCTATTCACGAGTATACTAAGTGCTTTAGAAAGTTTCGGTCAATTCTCATCTCTTTGACCCATGCAAATTACCAGCTGTCCACACCTGCCACCTAGAACATCTTATTTTCATCTCTATTTTTTGTACATAATATTTAGAGAATGATGTGAAATATAATTGATGAGAAATTACCTTGTGGTTGACATTCGTTCTGATGCGTGGCTGCCTCGGTAGTAGCCATATTTACTCACTTTCCGTCTGCAGTGCAACATGTTCTACTGCTTCCTCTAATAGGCTTTCTTTCCATGCATTTTCTGAGTGTAGTAGACTTTTGTTTAAGTATTATGGTTTGCCAATTATGCAAAAGTCATTCAGAATGAAGAGGACTTCAGAGGCTATTTCTAGGAAATTTAAGACCTACGTTTTAGTTTTCATATAAGTATCTTTAATATACAATAGTTTGATCAAAATCATAGGAGCCCTTTTTGAGAAAATCAAAATGTTTGAAAATGTTGCCATGGAAAGGGTACTTTGGTGTCGGGGGATTTTCTTTAAATTCTTCGTGTCGCATCCTTGAAAGATGGTAAACTTAAATACCAAGTTTAGTATTTAATGGGCCTAACGTTTTTAATTACTCTGTCTACAGACACGTGCACACACTGAGTTTTTTATTATTTCTATTCAGGGAGTCTTAAAACATATACTTCCAATAAAATCTCAGTATGACACTTTCTCTATATACTATTTATATTGTGCATTCGTGCTAGAAAAAGTAAAAATACTTTTCTTGGTTTCATGGATCTTCAGAACATGTATTTCCGGCGAAATCTCGATATCGAATTTTTCTACGTATGTACATTGTTCATAGTACAGGAAGCAAAATTATAATAAAGGTATGAAAATTTCCTAAGAGATGAACAGTAGACAATAACATTTCGAAAATGCAAAAGTAAAAGTGTAAATAAAGCTAAGGTATTTTCATCCACCTTGAAGCGAAACTAATTTGTATCACATCTGGCATTTTCAGGAATGCCTCAGAAAAAAATTCAATGTTTTCCATTCACATGGCTTTCTCAACATCTCTGTAACAAATTATTATTAATAAGCTTATTTTTTATCTACTTCATGACAGTTGGTAAACATTAGCAGAAACAGTCTTATTACTTAGCTTCTTTAAGTAGAGGGAAATAAGGGAATACCCTAGGCTAAACCCACAGTCAGATGTTTTAAAATATAGTTGCTGTGGAATTGAAATCCTATTCTTTGCGTGGCCAGCATTTGACAAGTTCCAGTATGGGAAAGTATCAACTATTTCTAAACTGAAACCAATAAAAAGAAATATCCCGAAAACGGTGAACTCCACGAAAAAAATTGATATGACATAAATTGTGAGTTTTAACGAGATCTACATATTTTGTGAAGTACATTTTTGTCTGTTTCTTGCGGTTTACCAGTAATGCAAAATTCAGCAAAATTCATCCAGAATGAACAAATCTTCAGAAGCTAAAAATTCAAGATGCACATTTTATTTGTCATGTAGATAGATTTAATATAGGATACTTTAATCAAAATCATTGGAGCCATTTTGAGAAAAACAAAATTTTCAAAACTGTTTCCATGTAACAAATAGTTTGGGGTGGGGGGATTTTCTTCAAAATCTTCGTGTCGCATCTTCGGAAGATACCATACTGAAATACCAAGTTTGGCATTCAACGGTCCTTTATTTTTTGAGCTATACTATCCACAGACACACACACACACACACACGCGCGCGTCGGATATTTTTCTAAACATGTTTTGCTTTTATTTCGATTCAGGGGTTCTCGAAGCACGTATTCCCGGAAAAATCACAGTATCTAATTTTTGGGTGCAATACAGTGCCTTCTCTATACATAGTACGTGTAAAGAAAGTACAAATTGCATTTCATCAACTCCCAGGTCCTGCGTATATTAGAAAGTATTGTAGCCGCGAATAGACTTGGATTTCACGAAACACACTGATACAAAGTTTCAGGAACATAAAGAATAAATTTTGAAAAGGCTTTCTTTGCTTGTACACATTCACTTGTTTTAATTAACCCTGGTATGGAGGAAAAGTGACACCAAACATTATTTGGGAACTAAATGAAAACGTTCAGAAGTGAAGCTTGGAGCGACTTCAAAGAGATGCTGAGGTTTCCGGAAAATTAGCTGCTTTGTTTACTCACATGGCGTTTTTTCAGATAACGTGCATTGCAAAGAGAAGAAAATGAGGTTATTGACCAGGAGAGTAAATGGAGAAGCCGCTCCGTTATAATGACAATTACCATACGCATTTTAATGTAGGCGAAACAACTAAGTCGTAAACTCATTTTACTTACATCTTATATCATTGTTTCGAAATAACACTACTAAATGCAGGGTTTACTTTCTTACCATGTTTCACTTTCAGTATAACCAGTGAGTCAAAAAAGTACAAACCGGCTACGCTGTGTTTTGCCTGTCCGCATCCTCGACGCTAGTTGCCGTCTGTCGCTATCATAGAAATGATGGAAATTTCCTAGCGGATATTTTGTTTAATTCTTCCAGGGTGTGTGAGTTTGTTTTGCATACTTAAGTTATCCCAGATATAGAAGTCGCAGGGGGTTTGGTCGAAGTAGCGAGGGGGCCACAAGTCTCTACTAATAATTCTGTCCTGAAGCACACTTCCAATTGTTCGCATCGAAAGATTGGCCTATGAGCTGATGCAAGGAATCATAGTTATTTTGTATGTTGTTTTTTTTCAGCAATTTAATACCTTTTCGCACAGAGCCGTAAGAAATGCCTAGCTGTTGTGAAAAACGCCTAAGCGATTTTTGGGGGGGGGGACTCTCCAAATGATGACCGATGTCGTCTAATGTTTCTTTGGTAAGAACCGCATGCCATCTTTTAGATTTCTTAGCCCGAATACTTCTTGTGGCCTGAAATTTATTGTAAAGTTCGTGGATTATTGTACGGCCTAGAACTTTTACACCTGAAAATCTTTCTGCAAATCGTAACTTCTCTTTGTGAGCTGACTGAGTTAACACATATGAATCATAAATAAATATTGTGCCCTTCCGTGGTGTAATGCTTACCATGCTAACTTCATATACCCAAGGTCGCGGGTTCAAACCCGGCGGAGGACGATGGATTTTTTCGGGTGTAAAAATCATTTGCTTGGCGTCCATCGGAAGGGAAGTAAAGCCGTTGGTCCCGTGTCGTAGATTTACGGCACGTAAAAGAACCTCAAGTCTGATAGAGAGGCCTCTGAGCAAAATTAAGCGGGCTTTCACGCCCAATTTAGAATGGAACGCTGACAACCACAGTAGTTAAAGAGCGTCCATAAATAACACGGCATTTATTTATTTATTTATTTTAAATAAATACATGCTGTTCTCTGCAAAACGTATGTTGGCTATTATGCACTTTGTGTCTCAGTACAGGACAAAATGATAAATCACTCGTAATAACTGAACTTCACTATATCATGTCAACTCAATACTATTCTTTTATAGCTGAGCAAAACTGCATCACAAGCGTGAAATTGTTTACAGCATCAGTGAGGAGTCATGTGTCCCCACGCCCAATGGAAAAAACACAGCGCAACCGGTTCAGAGGTTTTTGGCTGACTCGGTATAAACTTGTCCATGTTGAGTTTAATGGAATTCGTTTAAGCACGTCCGGTTAGAAACCATTTTTACTATCTCTGCACAGGTTGCTCCAAATCTACTCCCGAGTCCGAGTACTCGTTCGTACTCAACCACAACTAAATGGGAAGCCTCAGATTGCTGTGGTATCCTCCCTTGCTTAATATCACTTTCATTTCTGCGGTGTAAATAAGCTATACATGGTTTTACTCTCTCAGGTACTGAATTATTAAATAAAAATAGCGTAACTTAGACTCTTATATACATTTTTTTGATTTGTTGCATTTTCTAGAAGCGTTAAATAAGAATACTAGCTTTCTAACGTTTTAATGCATATTCCGATACTCAAGTTTGCAGACTACTGGTACCATATGATTTTTAATGAAATATCTGGCAAGTTATACATTACAATACAAAGCCGAAATGCAGCATAACGTTCTTGACCTTATCGGAAAGACAAGTAAGCATTTCACTTCACGGCGGTCCTGACCTTACCCATCAGTGTTACGTTCTCACCCACCTACAAGCAAAAACAGCTGGTTACCAAACTTTACTTCATTTCAAGATGTTTCTGGAAATTAACGACAGATGGAATAAAAGATCATAAACTTTTTTGAACATATCGATCGAGAGCTATATCTGTTTTAAAGATTTAGTATCCATAACACTTCCGCCCGGTATATTCACGAATACCAAGATAACCTGAAATATAAAGCTTCAAAATAAAAAATCTGATGTGTTCCATTCACATGACTTTCTCTACATCTCTGTAACAAATGATTGTCAAAAGGCTTATTCTGCTATCTACTTCATGATAATCGAGATAAACTTAGCACAAATTATCATTATTTAGTTCCTCGTAAGTAGAAGGGAAAAAATCTAATGTGTTCTAGCTGTTCGGTAAACAAACCTTTTGTTCAAAAGATTAATCTGTTATCTACATCATGCTAATTAAGATACACATAAGCAGAATTAGTCTTATCACAAGCTTCCTTGTAAGTAGAAAGAAAATAAGAAAATGCACGGGCTAAAATTATAATCTCATTGTTTAAAAGCTGGTCGCTATATGAAACAATTGAAATTCGAATCTCTTTGCTATCCAGGAGTATACAAACTATAAATGAGAAAAAAAGATGTCTTTCCGTTTGAGAAAAGTTTTAAGCTGAAAACTGAAACCAATAATCTTGAATATCTCGCAAACGGTTAACTTTAAAAAAAAAAAAAAAAAAAAAAAAAAGCATATGACATAAATTGTGTGTTTTAGTGAGATCTAATTGTTGGTGTAGTAAGTTTTGTCTATCTCTTACATTTTTCCAGCATATTCAACATATACATTTCGTTTGCCATAAAAAGATCTTATACATAAGGTATGTTAATCAAAATCGTTAGAGCCATTTTTGAGAAAATCAAAGTTTTCACAAAATATTTCATGTAAAGGGTAGTTGAAAATCTTCGTGTCGCATCCTTGGAACATACTGATCTTAAATATCAGTTTTGTATTTAACACACTTTTCGTTTTTGAGCTACGCTGCGCGCGCACACACACACACACACACACATACAGACAGACAGAAAGACATACACGGTCATATTTTCTAAAAATGCTTTTTTTTTTTTTTTTTTTTTAACTCATGGAGCCTCAAAGCATGCATTTCTGGTGGAATCACGGTATGGAATTTTTGGTTGCAATACAAAACCTTTATACACTATGTATATAGTACGTGTAGAGAAACTAAAACATGATGTGTTCCATTTATATAATTTTCTCTACTTGTTCTGCAAACAAACTAGCTTCTACAAATGCCTATTCTTTTACCTACACCAGGATAATCGAGATAAATATTAGCTGAAATGGTCTTATTACTTGCTCCCTTGTAAGTAGAGGGGAAATAATGAAGTAAAGCGACAAACACATCTTTTAAAATCTCTCGCTAAGGTATTGCCTTTGAAATGTGGTTATCTTTGCATGGCCTGGACTAAAGGAAAAGATATGAAACGAATAACGTCCTCACGTTTGAGATAATTAAAGTATTTTAAAATGAAAACCAATAACAGGGAATATCTCGGAAATTATAAACTCAACAAAACATATATATGGAATAAATTGTGCATATTCAGGAGGTCTAGATGTTTTTTGTTTTAAGTTTTTGTCTATGTCTTACAGTCTACCAGTTAGGCAAAATCCATCCAGAATGAAGAGGTCTTGTGAGCCTATTCCCACAAAATTCAATACATACTTTTCATATGTCATGAAAAAAAAAATATATTGCATTTTAATCAAAATCGTTTCAACCATTTTTGAGAAGATCAGTGTTTTCAAAAATGTCCCATGTAAAGAGTAGTTTGGATGGGGGTTTTTCTCGAAAATCTTCGTGTCACATCCTTGGAAGATGCTTAATGTAAATACCAAGTTTGGTATTTAACAGATATTTCGTTTTGAGATATGCTGTCCACATACACAGTCACACGCACGGACTCTTTTCTAAAATTGCTTTTTTTTATTCAATGGACCTCAAAATGTACATTTTACATACGTGCTAGAAAGTGTAAAAGTGGTGTTTAATTCTATTTCTGTTTTTTTCGGGACCGATAATTTTAATATATTTTAAATGTGTTTGGAATGCAACAAACTCCAACATCTTCATAATGTGTTTAATAGGCGTAAACAGTGCAAGGTTCCACCTTACTTGGTAAATGCCGCTAAATTTAGGCCTGTAACGTTTTGCGCTTCCCAAACTTTCTTTCCCAATTATTATTCCATCTCGTGTGTTACCAGTTTCATCGCCTGTGACGCCGTATACAGCAAGAAGCGGCATTAAAAGTCTTAGTAATGCTCGATCGCGTTAAAGCAAGTGTTATACTGAGCACAATATGGCGGAAGTGTTGCTGTTTGTTGCTCTTGAAGTGTGTTTGTCTTCACAAACAAGTATCTCCATTTCTTAATTAAAAGTTGCAATTCCCCTCCCCTCTGTACCACTTTGAGCAGACGCATTAGGTGTCCTTACTGAGCACTACATTAGCCCACGGTCCTCAACTATCTTCGGGATCGATACCTGAAGGCGTGATGGGAAGAGAGCGTGTCGATACTTGCAGCTCTTATCATTCTCCTAATTATGGATGACTTACCATCAGCGGAGAGTTTTGAGGTTGTAAGATCAAAAGCTAAATCCACTACCAGTCACAGACGCAAATTTTAAGCTTCCATCTCTTCTCTTCATTAGAGGCCAAAGCTTGGATTCTTTTGCAATGAATTTCCATTCTGATCCTCTCTTTGGCTTCCCTTTCAATTCTTCATACGTCTGCCTTTCATGCTTTTAAGGGGACACAAAAGTACTCTTTAGGGATTTTGGCAAAAAATCTATGATGCTTCTATTTTTGTGCAAAAAATGCACCTTACCTTAAAGCACACATTTGCATATGTATGATTCTCCTTGGGCGGATGCAACTTATATTTTTATTTTCTCTATACATGTACATAGTGTGTAGAGAAGATATTGTATTGCACCAAAAATTCTAAACCAAGATTTCCCGGAAATGTATATTTGAGACTACCTGAATAAAAAAACAACAAAAAAACATAGCATTTTTATAAAAATGTCCATGTGTGTTTCTGTCTATGGGCAGCATAGCTCAAAAATCCGTCAAATACCAAACTTGGTATTTAAGTTCAGTATCTTCCAAGGTTGGTACACGAAGATTTTCAACAAAATCCCCCCACCCACAACTACCCTTTACATGGAACATTTTTCGAACATTTTGATTTTCTCAAATATGGCTTTAAGGATTTTGATTAAAATATCGTATATTAAAAATATTTACATGACAAATAAAGTGTATATATTGAATTTTCTCGGATTAGCATCTGAAGACAGGTTTATTCTCGATGCATTCTGTGGAACTTTGCATAACTGATAAACCGTATGAGATAGACAAAAACTTACTTAATTGAAAATGGAGATCCGTTAAAACATACAATTTATGCTATATATATATATATATATATATATATATATATATATATATATGGAGATTTGATCAATTTTGACATATACCTTGTTATTGGTTTCAGCTTTAAAATACTTATACTTTTTTCATACGAGAATTTGTCAACTCCTATGCATACACAGGAACTTCAAGTACAGGGTGTACATAAATGAATATCGGGTTTTAGCTCTTTATAATATTTATTACATTCAACTTACAGTAATAAATGATATGTCAAATGAAAAAGCAACTCAAACAGTTTTGTTTGTTGGCACAAGTGCGCATGTACATGCAATGTTTCTGCCGCAATCCGCTAGACAGCGGTAGTAGCAAAGATGGCGACTACGAGTTAACAGAAAGCGTTTTGTGTTTTGCAGTTTGCAAAGACTTAATCTGTAGTTACTGTGCAACGTGCGTTTCCTAGGAAGTTCGGTTGTGATCCTCCTAGTGATAAAAACATGCGTAGATGGTATAATCAGTTTGAAGATACCGGCTGCCTTTGTAAAGGGAAGAGCACAGGACCACCAGGAGCAAGTGAAGAGACTGTTGAGCGAGTGAGAGAGTCGTTCACTCGTAGCCCAAAGAAATCAGTCCGGAAGGCTAGTCGTGAATTACAAGTTCCTGTGTCGACTGTTTGGAAAGTTGTAAGAAAACGCTTACAGCTACGTCCTTACCGTTTACAGTTATTACAGGCTCTAAAGCCGATAGACCACGGATTACGTGCCAAATTCGCAAACGACATGTTGTTTCATGACGATTTTGTGGATCCTGTTGTCTTCAGTGATGAATCGACCTTTCACCTTAGTGGAAATGTTAACAATCATAATGTGCGCATCTGGGGCTCAGAAAATCCTCACGAGATGGTACAAATGCAACGAGATTCCCCTAAAGTGAATGTTTTTTGTGCCGTATCCCGGCGAAAAGTTTATGGGCCTTTCGTTTTTGGTGAACCTACTGTAACTGGCACTTCTTACCTTGATACACTAGAGCAATGGCTGCTCCCTCAGTTGGAAGAAAATGAGCCAGAGAACTTCATTTTCCAGCAGGATGGTGCGCCACCTCATTGGCATAACGAAGTACGCGATTGGTTGAACGTCAGTGTACCCGAGCGCTGGATAGGCCGCAAGGGCCCCAATGACAGGGCTTGGTATGCATGGCCTCAACGTTCTCCTGACCTAACGCCATGCGATTTTTACTTTTGGGGCTTCATCAAGGACCGTATGTACGTGCCTCCGCTACCAGCTGACCTCCCTGAATTAAGAAACCGGATTGAAGCAGCTGTTACTACAATTACTGAATACACACTTAACAACGTTTGGGAAGAACTCGGCTGTAGACTTGATGTGTGCCGTGTGACAAAGGATAGTCACATTGGACATTTATAAGCTTCTTGGTAAAACTGTTTGAGTTGCTTTTTCATTTGACATATCATTTATAAGTCAGTTGAATGTAATAAATAATATAAAGAGTTAAAACCCCGATATTTATTTATATACATCCTGTACATAGCAACCCGCTTTTGAGCATTACTTTAGCCTATGGTACTCCCGTATTTCTCTTCTACTTATATGGAAACAAGTAATAAGACCATTTCGGCTATTTTTTCTCGATTAGCATGAAATAAATAGAATAATAAGTTTGTTAACAATAATTTATAGTACAGCTGTAGAGAAAGTCATGTGAATGGAACACATCAGTTTTTTACCTCATTTTAAAGATTTGCCCTGCTTAAGTGACTCTCTGTGTGTGAAACTTTAAGCCATTGTTCCCAGGTTCAATTGTTTTCTTATTTTTCCCATATTTTTAATAGTGTTTAACGCCCGGTTTTATTACAATGACACCGCAGGCGATGATACACGAGATGAATATGGAGCACCGGTGGAATGCGATGACGGGGGAAACCCTGCCCCTGCACCACTTTGTCCACCACCAATCTCACATGCGGTCGCTTGGGATTGAACATGGGCCGTCTCGGTGAAAGGCGAGTGATCTAACCACTCGGCCTTGGCCATTTTTCTTTTGTTCTGTTAGTTCGGGCGTATTTGTGTGAATAGCAAATACATTAAAATATTTTTAAACGATGGAAGTAACTGTTCCATATTTTGTTTAAATTTTAAAAGCTATGTTTATCAGCACAACATATGCTTCTGGAACTGTTTTTCTTTCTTACTCTCCGCCATTCGATAGGAAATTTTATGGTGCAAACATTGACAACAGTGTAGAGCCTGAAATTTGAGATATTTACGCCCGAACAAAAGAAAAACTGTCCCGCATTCACCATGCTCTTTCATACTTACTTTCTCCAGCTCGTATATACAATGCATATAATAGATAGGGAAGTCCAATACCAAGATCTAACCGGAAATATATGCTATGATGCATTTTTTAGAAAAAGGTCCGTGTGTGTAAGTTAACTCAAAAATGAAATTTTGGTTAAATATAAAACTTGATATTTAGATGCAGTATCTTCCAAGGATGCGTCACGGAGATTATCAAGAACATCCCCTCCCCCCCAAACCAACTTTTATATGGAACATTTTCTCAAAACTAGCTTTAATGAGTTTGATTAAAATACCGTGTGTTAAAGATACTTATATGGCAAATAAAACATATTTTGAGATTTCTGGGAATAGCCCATGAAGTCATTTTCATTCTATGTGACTATTGCATAACTGGTAAACCGTAAAACGTATTACGCAAAAATGTAGATCTCGGTAAAACACGTTTCTTTCGTACACATTTTTGTGGAGCTAACCATTTCCGAGATATTCCCTGTTGTTTGTTTCATTTTAGAATACTTAAAACTTCTCTAAAGGTTTCTGAGGGAATTATCTTTCGTTTCATATTATTTTGTTTTATTCCTGCCAAGGAAAGGGAACCGAATTTCAATTACAATTGCATAGTGGCAGCTTTTAAAACATTTGACTGTCAGTTTAACCTCATTTCCATTCCATTTACAAGGAAGCGGGTAGTAAAAACATTTCTGTTAATATTTATCTCAATTAGCATGATGTATAAAAAAGAATAATTTTCGTAAGAATAGTTTGTTTGCAGAACATATAGAGAAATTCATATGAAGGAATCACATCAGATTTTTCCTATATCTACAGCTGTCAATCACTTGAAAGACTTAAGAAAGCCTTTGCCTGAACAGTTTATATCAATGCACATTACGATCCCAATATTTCCCAAAGTTGTGTTTTTAGATTGTAACATTGTGAATCTTCAGTGAACTGTTGCAGTAAACCTATTTTGTAACTGCACAGTTTCTCCTGTAGACCATTAATGCTCATGGTCGGGATGATGTTTATCCTCCCTTCCGTACCCTATATCACATTAATTGGTTGAATAGGATCCAATGGACCATCCTGCCATGATGTTTCAGCACATTTTAGGTTTGTAACAATACAGCGAGCCGTTGATGGTTGCGGCACAAAAAGTTGTGTGCAGGTCAGCGCTACAGTGCTGTATTTATTAACGGATATGAAAATGGCGTATTCTCACTGACCCTCTCAGCGATCATCCACAATTAATGGATCATCGCTGAAGTTGGATTAAGTTGATCTATTTACCCGAAATGTTGCAAAAGGTGTTAAAGATATGGCGTAGTTAATTCATTAACAATTCTCTTTAAAGTATTAGAAAAACCAGTGAAGGAATTTCTATGTCCGTTTTGTTTATTAATATTCAAGTAATGTGGCAGCATTTTTATTTCTCCAAAATTGATTTTCTTTAAAAAAACTATTTGGATATCTATATTATATTTAAAGTAAGTTATAATTGCCAGCAATTGTTTGAGTGCGGTATGTGTCAAAATGTTTAAAACACTTGGATAAAAATTTTATATTTAGTTAGCCATAACCACAGCTGAATATTAATAATAAGAAATAAAAAACTCTGTGGATCACGTCCACAAGGCTTTTACCAACCCAGATCAACTCTGCAAATATGTAACAATTATATGGTGATCCATATGTACATATATATATATAATATAGGTGGTACGCTGTCACGCTATGATGCAGGTTTTGATGATGTAGCATAAATCTTAAAAGCGCTTTAGAGAGATACCGGGAATATCCTGAAGTTTTCTTTGTCTCTCCTTCCTGAATATTCTAGAACTCTTTCGAAAAATGTAGCGGCTCTACAGGCAATCTTGGTCACGATCAGGACAATGAGATAGCGAGTTCTTGATGCGACATGCAGTGCATTCTCCGAGTGAGGTTCCGGCGATAGTTGTGACGAACAGAGAGTGCTGTTACTGCGAGAGCTTAAAAAGTTGGGGTGTTTGAATCTCCAGTTAATGAAATGAAAGAGACGAAGTATTCCCCACAAGTGAACCTCGTTAAAAAAAAAGATCCGTTTTGTCAAACAAATTTGAAATTTCCTTGTGTTTACCAGAAAATGTGCAAGTTGTCTGCCGGAATGACGCCATGGTAGCTAAGCGGTTAGAGCAACCGAACGGAAACTGGAAGATCCACGGTTCAAATCGCAACTGCAACATTGTATCTTTCAACTCATGTTACCTTTCCAAACTTATCTCATAGGGCTTGCATGATGAACAATCACCGTCATCCGACCCACTGATTTATGCCTTGTGAAATTCATGTTTAAAAAGACTGGGTTGTCACATATTTGAATTCATATAGATTTTACAAATAACAGGTAGATTCGCATGAGTGGAAATAATTTACTTATGTGCTAATTTAGATTTTCCTTACGGCAAAACTACTGACACATTATTATGTACAAAGCCCATAGTTGGTATAGGATATATTGTACTCCACTCAAATATTCAATACCGGGATACACCGGAAATATATGTTTTGGGCAGCACGGAATAAAAAACAAACATTTTTAGAAAAAGGTCAAGACTGTGTGGGCAACATTACTCAAAAACGAAAAGTCGGTTTAGTACCAAACTTGGTATTTCAATGCAGAATATTCCAGGGATGCGATACAAAGATTTTCAGGAAAATCTCTCCACCTCCAATTACACTTTACGTGGAATATTTTTCTAAAACTTGATTTTCTCTAAAATAATTCTAACGATTTTATTTAAATATCATAGGTTTAAAATATTTACGTGTCAAAGTGTATATCTTGAACTTTCTGGCCATAGCCTCTGAAGGCCTCTTCATTTCAATGAATTGTGTATAACCGGTAAACCGGTATATCTCCTTAAAATATACCATTTATATTCATTATTTCCCTTCTTCTTATGAGGAAACAAGTAATAAAACCGTTTCTGCCAGTGTTTACCTCGATTAGCATGATGTGGATATAAAAATATTATTTTATAACAATAGTTTGTTTGCAAAACACGAAGAGAAAGTCAATCGAATGGAATGGATTGTTTAATTAGTTAATGTATTACGTTTTGAAAATGTATAAGTTTTCTCAAATATAAGTTGTAAGTAACATTGCTAAGCTTAGATGACGTGGCGAGTTCAAAGCTTACAGAGTGGGACACAAGTAGGCTAATTCAGAGAGACATGTAAACTATTCTCTTGCAAGAATATTTTCCTAACTTATTCAGCTTTGTGTATTGATTAACCTGCCAGGAAAATGGAGTGGATAAGCTGTGTATCGCGATGGCATACAGATGGCGAATGACAACCTTATCTTCATACCAAATTCTTCCATCTCATGTAAAGCCTACACGCCAGGGGAGAGCTAAGAACACTGACACAAATATTATTCCCTCAGGATGGTAGCTTAGTGAACATTCTGCTAGCCAAGCAGTCATGCATTCATTTGTCTCATCTTAAGAATACTGGCTTCCTTTGAAGCAAAAGGACGTTGCAAGTTGGTCAGCAGATCTGTTTAAGCTTATCCACCACATAATGCTTGACTGATGAAATTTGTTTTCTTTACTTTCTCTATACGTACTATGCACATAGTGTATAGAGAAGGTACTGTATTGCACCAAAAAATTCGATACCAAGATTTCATCGGAAATACATGTTTTGAGATCCCTGAATAAAAAAAACGTTTTAGAAAAATGTCCGTGTATATCTGTGAGCATAACAAAAAGTCCGTTAAATACCAAACTTGATATTTAAGTTCAGTAGCTTCCAAGGATACGACACGAAGATTTTCAAACAATTCCCCCAACTCCCAACTACCCTTTACATGGAAAAAAAATCGTAAATTTTGATTTTCTCAAAAATAAGAACATTCCGCGAATGCTTATCTCGATTAGCATAGTGTAGAAAGAAGAATAATCTTTTGTCAGAGGTCTGTTTGTAGAACAGTTACAGGAAGTCATGTGAGAGAAAACAGACTTTTTTTACGTAGTCAGCTTACCCTCCCCATATTTAGGACTGACACCCCCTAGGACTTACAAGCGGGTGCCTAGGGGTCAGAAGCCTGTCGGAGAGCCAACGACACCAAACCTCAGAATGGAGAACCTGGAACATGAGGAAGAGGATGATATGAAATGAGAGCGAAATGGATGATAGAAAAGGTGATGATGGAGGAATTGGTGGAATGAGTGGCAGGGAAAACCGGAATACCAGAGAAAACCCACACAGACGCCGCTTCGTCCACCACAAATCCTACATTCGTACAGCTGGGATCGAACCCTGGTCGCCTAGATGCGAGGCGAACGCTCCAACTACTCGTCCACGGCGCCGCCTTAATAAAATATTTGTTCTGAAATTTACTGGGCTTCACGGCTGGCCTAGGCTCCTGCTTACAAGTCTTCATCGATAGTGATCCTTCAGGCCACATCCATTTCATCCTTTGTCATGATGATTCAATTCAAGTTCGTGCAACAAGTGACCATGCATGCCTTGTTCACTAATGCCTAATGCTTTCCGCACGATTTGAGATAGCATGCTTAATACACTTATTTCGTTTACATCTGATGACAACCCTGGTAACTCTGCCGGATGTTGAAGTGACTCTTCTTGGCTTTCAGTAAATTCATGGCGGACATACATAACGTGCACCACGCAACAAGGAGCCTTAGAAAACAGCCACAAGTTTACGCTCTGTCCTTCTGCAATGAAAAGGTTAAATACAAGGTTGCATCAGACTAATGCATTCTAATTATCTTCTGTAGCACGTATGTGCAATGCTTATAGAAACTAAATGTACACAAGGGACCTTGGCCTACCTCCCGGCCGCTGCATCCCCCGCCTCGGCCCGAAAGCGTCATGAATGGGATGCAGTGCTGGAGGGTGAGACGTGATCACCATCCTTCCCTCTCGGCCGATTGATGCGGTCTTCTGGATCTGGAGCCGCTACTTCTCAGTCAAGTAGCTCCTCAGTTGGACGCCAGGGACCTCATGAGGCTGAGCGCACCCCGGTCTCCCAGAGGGGGAAAGTTCCCCACGCCGGTACTGGGAATCGAACCCAGGTCTCCCGCTTGGCAAGCAGCCTCGCTAAGGAGACAACCATGTATATAGTAGGTAGGGAAATAATCATTTCCACCCAGATATTCGATTTCGAGATGGCAACAGAAATAGGACCCCTGAATAAAAAATATTTTTTAGAAAAAGGTTCCTAAGTGTATGTGTCTGTGGACAGCAAAATTAAAAAACGATAGGTCAGTTAGACACCAAAATTGGCATCTAAGTTTAGACTCTTAATTGAACATTTTTTCGAAATTTTTGATTTTATAAACATTAGCCGGAACGATTTGGTTTAAAATGCCAAATATTAAAGATGTTTGCATGACAAATAAAATGTTTATCTAGAATTTCTGGGGAATATCACCTGAATCCTCTTCATTATGAATTAAGTTTGGTAAACCGTAAGGAAGGGACAGAAACGTGCTATTCAAAAAATATACATCTCCTTAAAGCACACACTTATGCCATATTTGTGGAGCTAACTATTCCAGAGATATTCCCTGTTATAGGTTTCAATTTTAAACTAGTTAAACTTGTCTCAAAAGGGAAGTGCTCATCTGTGTCACATTTCTTTTGTTTTACTCCAGCCTATGAAAAGAACCGAATTTTAATGACAATCGCACAGCGACAGCTTTTAAAAGATGTGATTCTCACCAACGCCTAGCGTATTCCCTTATTTCCTTTTTACTTATAACGAGCAAAGTAGTAAGACTATTTCTGGTAAAGAATAGTTTGTTTCCAAAACGACAGGGAAAATCTTGTGAATGGAACACATCAGATTTTTACGTACTCTACTCGTAAAATGCATATAGTAGATAGAGAAGGCATTGTATTCAACCCATAATTCGATGTCGAAATCTCACTGGAAATGTGTGTTCTGAGGTCTCTGAATAAAAAATAAGCATTTTTAGAAAAAAAAAATTCCGTATATAGCTCAGAAACGAAAATACTGTCAATTACCAAATTTGGAATTTACTTTAGTATCTTCCGAGAATGCGTCACGAAGATTTTCAAGAAAATCCCCACCCAAACTACCATCAAACTACCCTCTCTACTCTTTTATTTTTCTCAAAAAGGGCTGTAACAATTTTGATTAAAATACTGTATATTAAATACATAAAAATAACAAATAAAATGTATATTTTGAATTTCTTGAGAACTTTAAATATTCTTTACCATGCACTAATGTTATATAACTGATAAGCCGTAACAATAGACAGAAAGTTACCACAAAAATATGCAGATCTTGTTAAAACACAGAATTTATAGTTAACTTTTTATGTAGGGTTAGCCACTTCCGAGATATTGCTTTTTATTAGTTTCAGTTTTAAAATACTAATACCTTTCTCATACAGGAAGTCGGCTGCATTTCTTATGTTTTACCCCTGGTCATGCAAAGAAGCGAATTTAAATGAAAATCGGATAGCGACTGGTTTTAAAGCATTTGGCTATCGCTTTATTATAGCATATTCCCTTATTGCCATTCTACTTAAAAAACTAAGTAGGTAATATGATCATTCGTAGCTCAATGCTAGGAGCAACCGAGAGGAGAGCGGGAGGCCGTCTGACTTTCGTGTGTTTGTCCCCATAGGGGGGGGGGATTAATGGGTGGCTGTCACTTTGATTTAGATGGAGAATTGAAACTGGTCTTGCGAAAATGGTTATATTCCAGGAAAACAGAAGTCTATAAAAAGGGTAAAATGAAGCTGGGGCCGGGATGGCAGAAATGTGCTGATAGGACAGGAACATATGTAGAAAAGGAGCTAAGAGATGTGGGCTTATTTAAAATTCTTTTAGCAAAATTACTATGCGTTACTTGCTGATCCATGCAATAAAAATAAACAGGAAAGTAAGACATCTCTTTGAAAAGAATTTCAATATTAAATCCTGTACTCTTGTTTTCCCACATTTCTGCAGATATGTCATATGGCGTTTTGAATATCAGCTTTTGCAGGGTACAAGCCGGATTAAAGTGAAGGGATGTTTTCAATTCACATAACTTTGTACTGACGTTTGATGCTACAATAGATGCGGCGCATTACGCATACATACATGCACACATATATTTTCAGTAGTGGAACAAATCATGCTACGGGAAGGTTCGACACACGTCCGTTCACTGAGCATCAAACTGATTTATTACGTTTAACCTGACGTGCAAAAGACAATGTCGGGATGGACATTTTTTCCTCTCGTTGCACTCTGTTTCATGCCTGCCAAACACAGCGCTGTGATCCACTCGACATGAAAACATATCAGCACCACATTCATTAGCTTTCATAAGTGCCTCGCAGTTTGATAGATAATATATTGCATTCCAACCAAAAATTCATACATAGATTTCAATGGAAATACACGTTTTCATGTCTGCTGTATACTTTTTTTTTTTTTAGAAAAATCTGTGTGTGTCTGTGAACAGCATAATGCAAAAACGAACAACTGGTTAGGTACCAAACTTAGTATTTTATCTCAGTATTTTCCAAGGATACGATATGTAGATTTTCAGAAAAATACGCAAAACTACTGCTCCAAGTCGACTCGACTGAGTAAGAGTACCTGAGCGTACTCAACCATTAAACTCGGTGCAAAGTTGGAATGGGAGAGTGGTCGCAGATGTGTGACTGGGCAGCTGTCATACCACAATACTTGTGTCACTGTCCGTAGTATATGGATAACATGCTTGCTTCTGGTTCCCAAGATCACGGGTTCAAAGCGGAAAGTCAAGAAATCCTTATCAGAACTTCCTTCGGAAGGGAAGTAAAGCCATTGGTGCTGTGTCGTAGATTTACAGTACGTTAAAGAACCCGACGTAGAATGGGACGCTAAGAACCGTAGCAGTTAGAGAACGTTCGTAAATAAAACTCAGTTTACTTCTGAAAGCAAAACCTAAACTTTCAGATTCCAGCTCATATGTCGTACTTAACGCCGCTTATTTGCCTGTCTTTAAGGTAGATAAAGTGGTGTAAATGTAACACATCACGTATGTTTTAAATTTACCTGGTTGTGTTGATTTGTTGCTTATTTTGATTGATATAGATACCTAGGGCGGCGCCGTGGCCGAGTGGTTAGACCACTCGCCTCGCACATAGGTGTCCCGGGTTCGATCCCAAGCACCCGCATGTGGGATTTGTGGTGGACAAGGCTGCGTCTGGGCGGATATTCTCCGGGTCCTCCTGTTTTCCCCGCCACTCATTCCACCAATTGATCCATCATCACCTTTCCTCATTTCACTTGCGTTTCATGTGATGCACTTCGTCACACCCATGTATGGCTACGGGCCGACCACTCGTTTCAGGTACCCGTGTTCTGTGGTTTCGTGCCATTGAATCCCCGACAGGCTTCTCACTGCTAGGCACCCGCTTGTAAGTCCTAGGGCGGGCTGACGGGGGGGGGGGGGTAAGCCGACTACAAAACAAAACGATAAATGCCTGAACATCCGGACCCCAGCAGGTACGCGGCCTCGGCGATGCTCGTCTGTCTCTAAGTATTCATTTTGCATTAGACGGTTGGTGATAATCTCTCAGTTCTTTAGCATGTAAAGTAGAAGAGGATGTTGGTATCGAAAATGTTGCCAGGGCTTTTAATATGAAGGACAAACAGACAGTAGCTTCTTGCCTTTGCTATGCAATCTCTTTGATGTTCTCAGAGTTGGTTTGCCCGAGGCAAGTCGTGGAGGATACACCGCAGTCGTATGAACATCCCTGACACATAAGTCTTGCTATTGTTTATCGCACTTCCTCCTATATTTATTTTCCTGTGGCGTTTATCTATTCTGCTATAAACTCAGTATTCTGGGATCATATATATATATATATATATATATATTGAGAATACAATCCAACCAGCTAGCGCTGCCAACCAGTAAGGAACCAATTTCTAGAGACAAGGAAGTGAAAATCGGTATTTTAAAGCTTAGGTTCCAATATTAATCAAAATAAGGGTATAATATTATATTCATATATTTTTAAATTCACCGAGCGTTTGTATTATGTTGCAGTTATACATAGTTTAATATATTAAGTCATATCGGTCATGAACGAAATGGGTGAAATTATTCTCAAATGTGTCTGGGGTCCATAAATCTTAGAGTTACTCGACATTCATACTCCCAGGATAAGGAAAAACCCCGGCTGTTATCCGAGTAACTCAACCTATCCAAGTTTCGAACTCGAGACCTCTCCAGTTCAGGTAGACACGCTACCCGCACAACACAGAGACGGGCAATATATTTTTGTAGGGTTTTTCCAAAGTACCAGGATGAAGTTGACCTAGTAGCGATTTTTTTCCTCCTAAGGGTATTGAATACAGAAACCGTAATTATGGTTGTATTCAATCAATAATTGTTTGATAAATAACCCAGGAATAATATTAAAAAGAGCCCAAGTAAGACTTCTGTTCCAGGTAATTAGCTAAGGCAAGTTACGTTGGATAAAGTAATTAGCTCGAAGTGAGAATCGTGAAAATAATTAGGTTCCGAGAAACTCAGTAAGCCCAAACCCGTTAAGTTCAATACTTAATTTGTGGGAAATCTAAATCCTAAGGACCTCGTGTTTCTGTGGGGGAGGTATTGTTTTACGCCTACTTTTACTACATATAGGGGCAGGTCCGAAGTTAAAGGCTGATTCTTCGAGCTTAGTCTCGGCTAAAGCTACATATGGCGATGACACTGATGATACATAGAATGAAGATGGAGCACATGAGCATTCACTTTTGTAAAGAAGTTTAGCAATAGTTATTTATGATACAAGTGATAAAAATGGTGTTTTATATTGTGAGTAGGAGCTTGCGAAACGAGGCCGTAGGCCAAATACAGTAATTCTACGAACAAAATAAAACAATTTTAACACGTGTATCATACACTATTTTTAGACAGTTCTCAATACTAATAGAAACATTGTTATTATGAATAGATTGTTTTACCTACTTCACGGAGTTCATGCTTAATGTTCTGCGATATTCAGTTGTTGCTTTGCTTAGCAGCAGTGCTGACAACACGATGACTTACTCGTAAAGAACGAAAACGTTCTATACAACGAAGGCAGTGTAGTCGTAATGTTGCTGTCTCCGCTGCTTGCATAATTTCGTCTGGTTCAGCAGATTCCGTTTTCATGGCATTCAAATAATCCGCCATTTTATGGATCGATAAGAGCTTTCAGAGTCATAGCCTACTTGAATGAGGTGGTGGACACATAAACAAAAGTTGGCTGCGTTGGAGTTTTATAATTTTATAACACGCAGTGACAGAATTTGCCACTTTTAACACCACACATCTGGTAAAAGACCTACTTTTAGCATCAACTGTCTAAAGAGGTATTATGTACTTGCACATAACCATAGTTATCAGAAAACACAGGAGGATTTCGACACCTAAGCGCACAGTCGCATATTGTGCTTCTGGGAACCTCCAGGAGGAAGCAGTGATACGAAGGACAAAGAGGGCGAACAGATTAGAGGTCGCAGGCTTGGATATAGGGTGTCCTTAACATTTCCGGACGTCCTGACGCCTGCGGGATCTCCAAACAGATCTACTTCTCCCGATGGACAATATCATCACATACCGAATGCCAAAGCAGTCGGTTCCATCGCCTCACGCCTGTACATTCGTCTGATTCTTGACATCGAAAAAATATACAGAAATGAAATATTAGGAAATGTGGGGACAGGAAAACGGCATGCTGTTTCGAAACGACGCCAAAAGAATATAAGCCTTAGAGAGTCCAACGTTTGATGGGGTAGCTTCCAAACTCTTAGGTTTGTTTTTATCTAACATGCAAAATTACATCATTTTGAGCAGCGCAAGAAGCCTAGTGTAAGATGCCGATATATTCATACCTAAGAAGGTGCCCTTGGCAAGCACGTTCCATAAAAACATACGGGTTCTCCCCTGCGAGTTAACAGCAAATATCCCCTAGTTTTCAGGTAAAGCGGCAAGGGCAGATACCTACTCAAAAGACTACTTATGAGTATTTAAATGTTCTCCTGTATCAATAAATTTCAATTTATTAAACCAGAAAGCATGCACTGTATACCGTTTCCTCTCCGGTCTTGCAATCCTGTGACTGAAGAAAATTAAATTATTATTTATTCTCATACACTCAGGAAATGTGTAACAATTTTACAGTAGAAAGGTGCACTTAAATAATGGCACTTGAGAAATAAGAGCTGTTTACATTATTTCAGCACAGATCTAATTTTAAGAATACATTTAAGAAATGTATCTTTAATCCATTTAAACATGTAAAAAATAGGTTTGATAATCCATCAAAATGATTAAATGCTGGAAGTACATGAAAACATGCTGTTGCCGCTCCTCAGTGTAGATAAAGAATCCCTCCTAAATTTAAAATAACTTTTAAAATTCTTCTAAACACAAATAATTTAATATCGTAAGAAGTACAGCGTACAGATAGACTTAATAATAATAATAATAATAATAATAAGAGAGAACATTTTAGACTAAGTACAAATATTACAACGCATAGATCAACCATTGAAGTATTCGTCAAGATTGTTATTATATTTGTTGATAAGTTACGATTGCGACTCTTTCTTAAAAGCGTGATCGTAAACTATATTTAAAAGAAAGACAAGTGCTTTATTAACAATATAACTGTATAAATAGATGATGTCATAAAATCTGATTTTCTGAAATTATCAATGTAAATTGCATTTCTTTGTCAAGTAAAGTGACCATGAACATCACATTAATCCTTTACTGCATGAATTATTTTGCTACATATGCCACTCTTCTTCTAATTACTAAACCTGTTTAGATTCCTATAACAAGCATCTTAACGCAATCGGGTTGTACTGCCACGGTCGTTAAGCCGATACATAACATCAGGAGAACCATTCAAAACCCAACTTCTCCAGTGCGAATTCTAAAGTTTGCAGTGAAAGATACTTTCGGTAATGGACGGGCAGGACCCACGTAAAATAACCGGTGAGTTAGCACGCGTGGATGACAGCGGGGTTATATTTCACTGCAGTTGCATAGATTTCTCTTTTTGTTTTAATTAAGCTCTAAATTAGTATTGAGATAAATTAATATATTTATGATATAAAACATATATAAGCCTTCATTGTGTCGTTAAATGCCAATTTAATAAGAAAATTGCAACAAAATACTCTTATATATTAAACCTTTGATTAATCATGTTTGTTTCCAAATGGCAACACCGTGCACTCGAGGATTAAATTTAAATAAACAAGCATTGTGTCTACAGAACATAGGCATTATAAAATATATTTACACTCTTATACATGCATGCATACATACATACATACATACATACATACATACATACATACATACATACATACATACATACATACATACATACATACATACATACATACATACATACATACATACATACATACATACATACATACATACATACATACATACATACATACATACATACATACATACATATACATACACATACACACATACACACATACACACATACACACATACACACATACATACATACATACATACATACATACATACATACATACATACATACATACATACATACATACATACATACATACATACATACATACATACATACATACATACATACATACATACATACATACATACATACAACAAGCCTATTTTTGCACAATTTGGTAATTATAAATTTTACATTGCAATTAAAGACATAATCATGACAAATGTGATTTCTAGCACAAAAAAATCTGATGTGTTACATTCACATGACTTTCTCTAAATTTCTATAACGAATGATTGTTAAAAAGCTTATTCTTCTGTCTACTTCATGCTAATCGAGATTACATTAGCAGAAATGTTTTCTTGTAAGTAGTAGAGAAATAAGGCTAAAAAAAATAGTCAAATCTTTTAAACGCTGATTGCCATGTGGACAAAATCCGATTCTTTGTATTGCAAGGAGTATAAATCCCTGTATGTGAGAAGTTTAAGTATTTTAAAACTGAAACCAATAAGCATCAATATCTCAAAAACGGGCAACTGTACGATAAAAATGTATATAACTGAAATTGTGTGTTTTAACTACACTTTTTGTTCAGCAGGTTTTTCTCTATCCCTTACGGTTTACCAGATATGCAAAATTCCGCAAAGTTCATCCAGAATGAACATGGTTTTGGAGGCTGTTCACATCAAATTTAAGATATACGTTTTATTTATCATGTAAATATCTTTCATTTACGATAGTTTAATCAAAATCGTTAAAACCATTTTTAAGAAAATCAAAATTTGCGAAAACGGTGGTTTGGGTTCTGGGATTTTCCTGAAAATATTCTTGTCGCATCCATGGAAGATACTAAACCTATATACCAAGTTTGGTATTTTACCCACTTTTCGTTTTTCAGATATTCTGTTTACTGTCACATGGACACACACACGGACCTCTTTACTAAAAGTGCTTTTTTTGGATACAGGGAACGCTAAAACGTCTATTTCCAGTGAAATCCCGGTATTGAAATTTTGGGTGGAATGCAATACCTTCTCTATACACTATGTACATAGTACGTGTAGAGAAAGTAAAAAGTGATTGGTTCTTTTAACGTTTTTTACCTGTATTATTGTTGGGATATATTTCTTGGCAACTGTTAGGCTTAACAGCTGTGGATTTTGCTTGATTGTGCAATATATATTTTCTAACTGTGGATTATGAGCTTTATTTCTCATAATCACATTTATAGTTCGAAAGAAGAATATAGATATATTTGAAACCAAATATAGTAGAATAATTTAGCACACAATTATAAATGCTTTTTGAGAGGTTTTTAATGGACAAAGGTTGAACCTAAAAGTATTTGTACTCTGACTGGAAGCAAAAACCAGAACGCAATACGAATAAAAATTGGGCTTCATATATTTACCTCTGTTTTCTTTCTTCTCCTTTTTGTGTAATGTCATTTTAACAACTAGGGTCTACGAAGACGATGAAAGAAATGGATGGAATGATGCTCAAAGGAGGCTGCAGTCCATTGTACTAAAAGTTCCCTATCATTAGTCATGAGGACAAGGGGAAAGTCGTAATGGTAGAGGATCTGTTACCGCTGAAGTAACGTAGCATACACTGGACACCGATATAATTATTTAACTTTTAACAATGGCACACGAAAATGTTTACGGCCAAATAGGACATAAAGAACTGTAAGCAGCAAAAAGTTTTCAGTAAACATTGGACCGGAAATTAATTCAGTGTATTTACTTGGCCATGGCAGAGTGGTTAGAACACTCGTCTCCAACCTAGGCTCTCGCGTTCGATCCCAAGCGCTCGAATGTTTGATTTTTAGTGGAAGAAACGGGTCGAGTCTCGGGGTCTCCCGGTTTCTACCGCCACTCATTCCACCAACGGCTCCATCATCACGTTTCCTGTCATCCATTTCGCTTGCATCTCATATCATCCACTTCCTCACGCTCATGCCTAGCTACGGGCCGACCACTCGTCCCAGGTTCTCCATTCTGTGGTTACGTGCTGTTGGCTCCCCGACAGGCTTCTAACCCCTAATCAGCCGCTTGTAAGTTCTAGGGGGGTGTCAGCCGTAAATACGGGGAGGGTGAGCTGGCTAAGTAACGCGTTTACTTGAACAAGCCAGGAGCTATAAAGCTGAAATCGTTTTTCGTGCTTAAAATGCCAACTATCCTTAACGGTAATCAAGCAAGGTAGAGACTCGCATTCGGGAAGTCCCGGCTTCCATTCCCATGGAACGCGCAACCTTTCTTTTTTTATTCGCGGTTTGATCCCGGATCACAAGCGAATGTTGGAGTAGTTACTCCTAACTCCCGAATTTCCTGTCCCTCCATATCGTTCCGTTAATCGTTTAATGCATCACTTTCCCCGCTTAGTGTGTTCCTGAGTTGGCGATGATGTCTTTGTGCTGCGTGGCAGGAAAACTAATCATTTCTGAAGAACTCTCTCCGACCGTCGGTTGTCGGCATGTACGCACCTCCCTCTTGGAGGCGATGGGCACACTGGGCAGGGTCTTCCTGCGCGAATGCCTCATAGGGGACAGGTTGCGACTGATTTCAGCAGTTTTGGGGCGTCCGCTGCTGTCCCCGAGCACTCTGTCGTTACTAGAAGTACGCTGGGCCGAACATATGAGCCTTTCCCAGTAGAGAGCTGTTCGCATTGGGTTGGACTCGGAGGGGTATTGGTTCCCGGTAGCCATGGGAGTTTGGTTACGTCTGGGTGGTGAGGCCTGGACTGGCTTTTGAGGCTTAATCTCCTCCGGTCACTAATCTGGAGAGGTTAATAGACAGGAGGTAGTAGCTCTCTGCCCCACCGAGGTTTCGGAAGTCATCCCTCTATAGGGCTGACACGCCTAAGTGCTGTATCCACTTTCCTCTTGTGTAAGCAAGGGGATCGGTATATAAAATGGGCACCGTCACTTGCTCCCTGGTGTCATGAGGAACACAAGATTAGTCAGGTCGCTGCTTCTTGGTTATATCCGAATGCCGTAGGGAAATTAATTTTAGTTTGCTTGCACAACAGATAGAGAAATTCATATGAACAGAACCATAAGATGTTTTTTTTATGTGGGGCCGTAAAACTATGTGTATCTAAGACAACCTCAACATGCAATTTAACCCGCTTCGGTAGTGTGGGGGTGGTGTTTCTGCCGCCTCACATGCAAGAGGTCGTGGGTTCGAATCTCTCTGATAAATGTTTTTGGGGATTTACCCCCTGTCCTGAGAAGAGGAAAGTGGAGTAACCTTAAGCTTCATGGACCGCCAGATTATTTCAGTATCAGTTCACCGATTTCGTTCATCGTCCGAAGTGACCAACCAGGTTAAACTATGTTAAGTTAATATAGAATGTCATTCATTTAATTCCACATCTTTACATGGTACTTTATTTATTTTGTTTTTAAATTTTACATGAGATTTTAGTTCCGTTACATTTATTACTATTACTATCATCATTGTTACTATTATTATTAATACTATTAATTTTGTGATTATTATTACCATTACTATTATCGCTATAATTATTTTCATTACCATTATCACTTTTATTATCAGTGGTATTATCACTAGTAATATCTATAGTTTTGTTATTATTATAAATATTATTATCATCATAATTATTACCACCATTATTTTATTATCATTATCACTATTATTTTATTATTATTATTATTATTATTATTATTATTATTATTATTATTATTATTATTATCATGATCATTATTATTACCACTATTATCATTATAACTATTTTTATTATTATTATTACTGTTGTTATTGTCATTATTATTATTACTATTATTACACTTATTTTCATTATTACTATTATTATTATTATCACTATTATTGTAATTATTATTATCACTATTGTTGTTGCTAACAGCCCCTAGTAGAAGATTGAAACGAGGAAAGCTCAGTATATAGAACTGACAGATGTGGAATCCATGCTTGAGTTTAAATCCAAACTGCGCTTGTCAGCAACTTGAGGAATTGGCGTTCTCTTATGAGTGGGAACAGAAATTGCTGAAGCACTTCGATGAGCCCGCTGACTCGTGCTCCGCGTTAGCCACATTGTATGGTTTTACGACATTGCGATGCTGTAGATAGAGCTACCGACATGGAATGGGCCGTGCTCAAAATCGTGGGCTCGGAAGGCAAAACTAATAAATTGCCACGGCTTTGTGTTCCGTGGTGACAGCCGCGGGCGTTCTGCGTTGTACAAATAAAAATATCGAAGGAACTGGAGGGCGAGTAAATCATTATAGACATTTCCTGTCTTTATGTGGTGTTATTACTGGCATCACTGATATATTCCATTAACCAACGTTTGTAAATAACACAGCTTTGAGAATGTGCCCTCCACTCTTGTTGAAATGTAGCCGCCTTTCACCAGAAGGTGAACTGTATTTACCTAAGAAAAATGTATACAGAGTTTAAGGGGATTTTCATAACTGTTTTTCATTTTCATGTTTTAAATGCATACAAATATCTCAAAGCTCCCGCTCATTTTAGTATAACTTTCATCGAGGTACGCCAATTGTAAATAGTTTAAAAATATTGTTGAAAATAATCCTGCGTAGTAGTTTTTTAGAACACTCTGATACACGCAGGTGGTTAAATATCAATAGGTTTGTAAACATCAGAGAAGAGCCCTTTTTTATTTTGATCGGAAAGTTTTACTTTAGATGTTCGTAGCATTGGCATCCCGCTTATATTTCCTACATCTGAGAGTTTCGAAATACCGCGATGTTGTGTTCGGTTATGTTTGAAAGCAATTTCTGAAGAAGTAAGGTTTTGTATAGAGATGCCCCATTATATCAGTAAATATTTGACACTAAAGGCTGAAATTTTACCACACGTTTGCACTTAAACAGGCTTTATTTTAACGAAAAACTTGTTATGTATAGGATTAGTTGTTTTTTTTTAAATTAAAAATCGTGTTTTTTAATAAAATTTTAAGAGCTCTATTAAAAAACACATACCTTTCCTTCTAATGAATAAAGGCATCCTATTTTTCACCAATTAGCAGAAAAGGTATAGTTGAATATACTTTGAAACGTTTAGCTCATTATATGAAATAGTTTCTGAGATAGTGGGTCAAACTTTAACATTGGCAAGATAGGGCATTTCGACCCCACTTAAGTGCTTCGTTTTTGTTTTTATGCTACTCTGTGTTCAGGACATATCAGGTATCAGTGAACGTGGATCACATCCCAGGAAGGTGGGAATGGATGAGTACTGTGACGTAAAGTTTCCCCAATATCGGAGCAGTGGCGTAATGCAATTCTTATGTAGTTTTGTAACCTAAAATGTTCTATTAAAATGCAAGGCAAGTTTTAAATGACACAACCCAATGGTATATTTATTATTTTCATACGGTTAAAATATAAAACTTAAAATATATCATTGATATTATCAAATGGGAGAAATAAATGAAATATTGCTTATAAACTTGCTGAAAACATGAAAAAGAGAAGAAAATAAATACCATCTTGCTTCAGTTGATGTTGTTAGAATTACTAATTGGAGCCAGGGACATGTCCATGCTTTTCTGTATAATTTTCAGACAATATAAATTATACAGTTCATTTAAACAAGCAATGCCCGTCAGTGTTATTAAAGTGTATAGCTTCAATTTTCTGGGAAAAGTCTCAAGCCATCTTCCTTGCTTTTGCGTAACTGTAAACCATAAGAGTTAGGCAAAATCAACTACATAGAAAATGTAGATCTTATTAAAATAAAACACGCAATTTATGTCAAATACATTGTTCTTGTATAGTTAACCATATCCGACTTACTTCTTGATTGTTTGGGTTTGTTTTAATTTTTACCAATATTTATACTTCTCTCAAATGAGAAGTTTTTATTCACATTTTTCATGCTGGTAATGGAAAGAAAACTGAATTTTAAGCCATTGCATAGAGAACAGCCTTTAAGGATTTGGCTCTCCCTCAAGCCCGCTGAATTCGCTTTATCGCGCTGCGTCTTCAAGGAGATGTTTATCCCCATTAACGTGAAGTAGACAGAAAAATGAAACTGGAGTTTTATTTATGGACACTCTTTAACTGCTGTGGTTCTCAGCGTCCCATTCAACCGCTTTAGTTTGCTCAGCGGCCTCTTTTATCAGGCTTGAGGTTCTTTTACGTGCCGTAAATCTACGACACGGGATCAACGGCTGTACTTCCCTTCCGAAAGAAGCCATGCTAAGGATTTTTACGCCCGAAAAAATCCAGTTCTCCACTGGGTTTGAACCCGCGACCTTGGGTATATGAAGTTAGTATGGTAACCATTGCACCACGGAAGGCGTGAAGTAGAAAAAATGATAAGCTTTTTAAATTTGATGCATCTGCGAAATTTGGAAAATCCAAGTATGTAAGATATATTATTGGTGTTTATACTAGTTTTTATATACACAACAATTTTGATATTCTTCCATTATAACACTTCTGGTTGCAGGGAAATGTAATATTTGTTTTTATTGTCTAAGCTCCTGGTTCTAATAAAAATGAGCCAAGTGGTACATTTTTAAAAATATTCGCCTAAAGAGTCACGTTTTACAGTAAATGTGTTTATAAGTAGATCTGTGACATTATATATTTTTAATTTTAGCCCTAATTATTGAAACCATTATGACTCTTCGTGCTCTCCAAAACTATTTTGAGTTTTCAAAATTTCATAATTTATTTATCAAAATTGGAGCATTATTTCCTAAATGTAACATGACCATTTTCTTTAATGTGCTCTCGGAATGCAGTATGCACATTTTTAAACAAATTAGTAAAAAATTGCATGATGTGAAACATTTTGAGCATGGAAAAGTGTTGGAAAAAATTTTGCGAGAAAATAAGGTTTAAAGTTGGAAGTGTCTATTAACAAGCACGGACTTACCCATCTATAGCTTCAGTTAACTGGCAGTTAATGTTCGCCAAGTTGAAATATATTTGGATATATTTTATTAAAGTTTAGATATATAATTTTATTGTGAAACAATAGTTATTTATTATGTAAGAGCGAAACGTTATGGGTTTAGTTTCGAGCGGGAATATTGTAAAAAGAGGTTCTACGAGAATTTTATGTTATTAAAAGTAAAGCAACGAAAGATGAAATAAATTTGAGGTTAAGTTTGAACAATTTACCAAGGGTTATAGTTCGTTCTTTCTAAACACCACTTCATTAATTTCTAATATTGGGCCTCATAAACTTTTTTGGGATTTAGCAGGTAGTAAATTTTATTCTGCTTCTTTCGCACCTTTAGGATATCACAATTCTCAAAATCTGATTTTTCTCATAATACATCACAGAACAGACTGGGTAGTGTGGTGGTAGCGTGTCTGCCTCACCTTCAAAAGGTCGTGAGTTCGAATGTCGCTTAGGGTGAAATACCCGGATAAGGTTTTTACGGGGTTTTCCCTTATCCTGAGAAGACGAATGTCGAGTAACTTTAAGCTCAATGGACCCCGAGATCATTTGAGCAACATTTCACCAATTTCATTCATGTCCGATATTACCAACCATGTTAAAGGATGTGAAACTAAAAAGTAATCACAGAACAATAATAATATTGGTTTGTTACGGCCTGGTATGATTTGAATTCTTAGTAATGGTAAACGCACGGTTCATACCTGTTTATTTTGGCGAGCGTAAAGTTGGAACAAAATTACTTTACACTTGCTGGACTTCTTAGGGCGTGGATTCCGTAAAAATCAAGTTTGCAGTCAGAAATGAGCTCGCAAACTACTTAATTACTTGTATTTGTCTATATTTTTGCTCAAATTTTACAGATGCTTCATCTTAAGATAAGTTTGCTGAATAATGGGTAGAGACAGTCATATGAATATACGACACCAGATTTTTAAATATTAAGGTGCAAAACTTGTGCATAATGTGTTGCAATTATGATGTACAGTAACAATAAAATCTGTTGCAGAGTAACATCTGAACAATGAGGCATTGCACCGAAAGTAGGGCACGTTCCACCTGAGACCGTTAACGCAAGTGGCATATGACAGCTACTACAGTTATTTAAAAGTAGCCTTTTGTTGCATTGCTAATATAATATTGCCACTGATATCTCGGTTAGCCTAAATATAATATATGCCGTCCAGAAAGTGACAGACGAATTGGCTTAACTAAACAATAACGAAAGTTATCAACACCAAACTTTATTTGCAAAGTTACAGTACCTTACTCTATTTGTCAACGTAATTGTCATTGCTATCAAGGTATTTACTGTCACCGGTTTTTCAACGCAGATGTACTCTTCCACCGCTATAGACCTGAGCCAAGTTGGTACTGTCACTTTGAGGTCTTCATAGCTGGGAAATCTTTTCCATCCAAACATCATGTGCGGTGTCCAAAGTGAAACACTGGTTTTCCTTAATTCTCTTATCAACCTTTGCTTTCAACTACTTCATAACGATTGACGAACTTCCACTCCGGTCTTTATCGTACACACTGGTTCTTCCTTGATTACTCGTAAATTATGCGCCATTTCCTCACCGAAGATTCGTTCATTACATATCACCATAAACTTCCGTTATTTGCCTATAAAATTCGATCGGCCGAACAGCTTGTGCATTAACAAAGACGAATAAATACTTTGGCGGTAGAAAAGTATGGCATCGACATTAAAAAGAAGTTACCACGTGACAATAAATGTTAAGACAAACTGGAGATTACGTTGAGAAATAGAGTAGGTGCTGTAACTTTGTAAAAAATGTTTTGTGTTGATATCCTTCGTTATCATTTAGTTATGCCAAATGATCGGTCGCTTTCTGTATGACTCTTGTGTAATGTCCAGTAAGAAACCGGAAGCTATAGCAGTCATACAGGAATTCGCTTAGTTGTGCGGGTTAATGTATATTCTCTTCTAGAAATATTGCAAAACACGTGTTGATATGTTGAGTTGACCAAGGATTTTCAAGCGGCAAGCTTTTTATGACAACATAAATTTAAACGGTGTGAGCTGAGTATAAAAGCCGCATGTTGCCTGATTCTGAGCTATGTATATGGTTTACCAAAGCGTGAATGTGTTGCTTGACGTTTATTGCATTTTTGTGATGCTAGGGCATTGGATTTTCCAGGCTTAGGAATTTGACACACGTGCGCCGATGACAAACAATAAAAGGGATGAAACTTTGGTATCTATCGCTGATGTGCAAATGTTTACCTCTAGTGGAATATTGAATTTTCTGGTGGTCCTGATTAGGCAACGATTTAGGATAGGCTCGAATTAATCTGAAATTTTATAAATCGAGTTGTTTAAGGCAACATTTGCTACTAATATGCGCGCATTCGATGTTTCTTCCAATTAACTACCAGTAGATAGTTATCTGCTACGCTAATGATTAACATGTGGCGAATCAAATTGAAATTGAAATCGAAATCGAGTTTTATTTATGACCACTCTTTAACTGCTGCAGTTCTGAGCGTCCTATTGTATATATTAGGCGTGAAAGACCCCTTAATCTTGCTCAGATACATGTTTTTCAAACTTGAGGTTGTTTTACGTGCCGTAAATCAGCGATACAGAACCAATGGAATTTATTCCCTTTCGAAGGAAGTCATGCTAAGGACTTCTACGTCCGATAAAATGCATCGTTCTCCGCCGGGTTTGAACCCGCGACCTTCGGAACTATTTTCCTTTAAATATATATTTGTAGATTATAATAAGTTAAATTTTGTATCGTTATAACTCCGTTAATAGTTATTGTATTATTTACAATTACAATATTTTTATTTACATCCTGCTGTGTTTGTATGCTTTGTTTATAACAGCCTCCAATTTGCTAATAATTATTCGGTGTATACCGACAGCCCATTGCAGCATCTGTGTATGTTACAAAATATGAAAGAGCCCATTTTTCCCTTAATGTTCGACCAACTATTGTGGAAAGCTTCTCGTAGTTGCGCACAGCAATGTTCCGCCTTTGGGTGGAATGCTTGCTTGTGTATAAACAGAAAACTAGAAGTCACTCGGCATTTTTATAGTGTTTAACACCCGCTTTTACTACCATGGCACCGCAGGCGATGACACTCATGATACATGGAATGAAGATTGAGCACCGGTGGAATGTGATAGCGGGGGAAACCGGAGAACTCGGAAAAACCCTATCCTGCGCCGCTTTGTCCACCACAAATCCCACATGTGGTCTCTTGGAGCGAAGCTGAGACGCTAGGTGATCGGCGAGTAGTCTATCCTTTCGGCCACTTGGGAACACGCGTGCCACAATATTTTCCATACATATTTCTGAAATGACTCGTCATTTGAAAGGTTGAATCAGACTAAATATTCACTGCCATAATCGGAATTTAAACCAAGGATTCTCAGCTTTCCGTGACATTGTTCTAATCATCTCACTACCTGGCAACATATTGGCACGAGATTAAATTCCCCAGTTGATCTACATTTTTTCGGTAAATCAAATAGGTTTTGGGACAAGGTACTTGAAGTCTCGCAGGTATTTATAGCAGAAGTCACCAACTCGTTAGGTGTTATGCTAGTGCAAACAAGCTTGCTCCGTTCGCTGCAGTGAGCCAACACCTCATATCAGAGAAGGGCTTCTGACAGCTGTGGTAGGTGTCTCGCTTCTTGCTTAGTGTGTCGTGTCTGTTTATCATGTTGGGAACAGAAAAAAATCCAACACACAATCCATCGACTCCTCGGTTTAGCTTGCTCTAATTTTTATGGAAACTGGCGCAGCTACATTAATTCTGTTTCAGCTATTTTGCAATCCTTCAATTATCCATATACACGATTATAAATGTGAAATGACGTTACAGATTTTCGTACTGATAGCGTTACAAAGCGATTGCAATAACATTGACCAAGTTAGAAAACTTGTTGTACTTGTTTTAATTCTATAATAATTGCTATGTTTTTTGCAGTTTATGTTCGAAAATATTTGTATGTTAATCTCAGAAATAAAACTAAGTATGAAGGAGACATAGTACCTATCATGACCCTGCAATAGGTATTGTGACACTAGTGTTTATGGGCTCAAGATCTGGTTACAAATAAAGTGTTTAATTCTCTGCTTCAAACAATTTTCTCACGCTTCAACGCGTAGACAGTTGATGCCACTGCTCGCTAAGACTCCAGCCATTCACGACTCGCAATCCTTCCTAATGTTTATAGCTAGAAATTACGTCACAGAACTTTCTGGAAAATTGTGGAAGTTGAAGCTTCTGGACCTTTCTAGCATGTGCCCGCTGATGTCTCTCGTTCCAAGGCTTCCAGTTATTGGCACGTCGCTTCCGTGTTTAGCGCATTCGAGCCCCACCGCCGCATACCAAATCGAACGTGAGAGAGGTTGCATAAGACACTCTCACAGAATGCTATTCTATGAATAAGTGGATTATGTATTTTGAAAGGAAAATGTTGCATACCACCACGGTACTAAACGAATTTCCACGCATTTGACGGTCACGTAGAGCAAAGTAGGCGATGCAGTTGCTGTTGTTCTCTCTCTCTCTCTCTCTCTCTCTCTCTCTGCTTTACTTTTTTTGTTTTGTGTTATTTTTTCCAGTTTCCTACATTTCCTTTGTTGACCCATTTATTTACCCTTTCCTTTTTAGTTACACATGCATAGATATATACACATTGGCAACACACAAACTTCCATGTCCAAGGTTGGCGCAGGGGATCGTGGGTTCGAGTCCCACCTTGGGCATGGGTGTTTGTGTGTAAATGTGTTCATGTCTGTGTATGTGTAAGTAGGAAGAAAACGGTAACTAAATAGATCAACGAAGGAAGTGTAGGAAACTAAGGGGAAAAAAGAGGAAAAAGAATAAAAAGGCGGAACTTCGAACACATGATCCCCTGCGCCACGAAGCACCAAAGCGAGACACTTTAGCGAGTGCGGCTACGGGTTACTCAAGGAACAAGTAGTTGGTGACACCTCCCTTACTACATTTAATTTTTCAGTCTGGTGCTATTATTCGAGCTGTAACCCATACATAGTATGTGCGAAACTAGAATTAGTATAACATTGTTACCTTATACTCACATCTTGTCCATTGTTGTCGTGAACATTTACAAGTTTTCTCTCCACTATGTACTGATAACACATGGTTTGATACACTTGTAATGAACTGCCAAGCTTTGGTGAGGTTTGATATCATTTTAACCACTAAAAACAAGGCGTCATGTGGTTTAAGCTTTCAGAGCATAATATAATTGGTACGCTGTGACTTTGAGCAAATAAATCGATGCACGAGGTGTAATCCAACATTCATGAGGCATTCCTTCAACCAACTAACACCACCGAAAACGTAACCTGCTGGCTGCTTTTTTACTTTCTCTAACCCTGTATGCTCAATGTACATAGTGGATAGAGAAGGTATTGTCTTCCAAAACATCGATTTCGAGATTTCACCGGAAATATATTTCTGGGGTTCCTTAAGTCCGAAAAAATTTTTTTTAGAAAAGGTCCGTGTGTGTGCGGGGCTGTGGACAGCATAGCTCAAAAACGAAAAGACTGTTAAATACCAAACTTGATAGTTAAGTTTAGTATCTTCCAAGGATGCGACACGAAGATTTTCAGAACAATCCTCCCACCCCTAGCTTTCTTTACATGGAACATTTTCCCAAAATTTCGATTTCCTCAAAAATGGCTTTAACGATTTTGATTAAAATACCTTATGTATAAGATATTTTGATGATAAACGAAATGCATATCTTGAATTTTCTGGGAATAGCCTCTGAAGACCTCTTCGTTCTGGATGAGTCTTATATAGCTGCCAAACCGTGAGAGATATACAAAACCTACTACACAAAAAATGTAGATTACATTAAAACACACTATGTCACATACCTTTTTGTAGAGCTAACCGTTGTTTAGATATTCCGGGCTATTGGCTTCAGTTTTAAGCCACTTAAACTTTTCTCAAACGGGAAGACATTTTTTTTCTTGTTTCTCGTTTGTTTACCGAACCTGAATTGTTTCACATTGCGACCAGCTTTTAAAGGCGAGACTGTCGCTTTAGCCTGTGCATTTTCTTATTTCCCTTCTATTTACAAGGAAGCTAGTAATAAGACTAATTCTGCTTGTGTTTATCTTGATTAGTATGATGTACATAACAGATTAATGTTTACCGAACAGCTAGAGGACATCATGTCAATGGAACACATTATATTTTTCCCTTCTGCTGTCAAGGAACCGAGTAATAAGGACAATTTCTGCTGATGTTTGTCTCGATTATCATGAAGTAGATAGAAGTATTAGCTTTTTAACAGTAATTTGTTACAGTGATGTAGAGAAAGTCGAGTGAATGGAACACATAAAATGTTTATGTAATAGAAAGAAAATAACTTAGAGCGAGGAATTATACGTTAGGTCAATCCTTTTTTTGGTCATGTTTATCTGAACCTTTCTAGAATATTTTGGTATTCCCATGGTCTGGGAGCTTCAATAGAGATTCAAGAGGAAATAAAGAAAAACTTGATGTGCCACTTGCCTGCAGAAATCACCACGGGAACGCGTGAGGGTGAAGATAATATTTTCTGTGACTTCCCTCTCCGTTCTTCCGCCAAGTAGAGACTGCGGCTGTTGGCACACAAACTAGCTTTTAACTTAGTGCAAACTTGAGAATAGTTTCAAGCAAGTAATCTTGCTTTCATTCTATTTCGTAATGACATCCAGGCACACAGTAGAAGGTGGCCCTTGTTAAACTTGGAGCTTTAGAAAACTAATATCTACTGAAGGATACCAAAAACCGCTAGTTTATACTCAGCGATACAAGAATTCAGGAAGATATCTTTTAAACTACTCGAGTATCACTCTCGCGCTGTAATATTCTGCAAGGTGTAATTGAAATACGGGTTCACATTTTCATCAGCGGTAGATGTAATCTAGCTATGATAAATATCGTAATATATATATATTACGATTCAAAGGAAGCAAAAGCGGGCTTGTAAGCCGCGGTCCACTAGGTTCCTCCTCTTGTTTCCCAGACGTTTCGCTGGCGAGTGCATCACCTATGGGGCCTCTCGATAGTGACGCTCCACACGCAGACGCAAGCGATACGTCTGGGAAAGAAGAGCAGAAGCCCAGTGGACCGCCGCCTACAACCCGCTTTTCTTTTAGTCGTCATAACACCGGCCGTGAAAGCCTTCGTATTTTAAATAAATAACATTCTGAAATATACCGTCACGCTACCTGGTTTCTTGCATTACAAATCGTTAGTTACACTTTATTTCTCAATTAAAACGTTACATTTGTGTATTATTATTTGCATTTTCTCTACACGCGCTATGTACATGGTGTATGCAGAAGGTATTGTATTTTACCTATAAATTCTATACTGAGATTTCACCGGAAATTTATGTATGTATGTATGTGTGTGTGTGCGTGCGTGCGTGCATGCATGAATGTATTTATTCTCTGCAATTGAGTACTGCCCGGTGGCAGAGTTAAATGTATAAAATTCACTTACAATAAAAATATAAGTTAAATTAAGAATAGTTATACAGCTAACATATTACATATACATGCTTTTTTAAGTGCCTAATTACTTATTATTCAGTATAGCAATACTTATGTCAATTACCAGCTAGTTTATAAACAGTTATTATGAAGCCTCAACATTAATACTATACATTACTAATATATATAATAATAATAATAACAACAATGTACACTTCTACAGTTTTTGACAATATTTACTCAAGTTAACTAACATATGTTTTGAGGATCACTGAATCCAAAGATGGAATTTTAGAACAAGGTCTGTGTTTGCGTGCGTGCGTATATATAGACAGCGCAGCTTTCAAAACCGAGCTGGTATCTGCTAAGGATGGACACGAAAATTTTCGAGAAAACCCCTTCACCCCAAGCTACCCTTTGCATGCAAAATGTTTTGCAAATTTTGCTGTCTTCAAAACTGGCTCTAACGATTTCGATCAAACTACCGATTGTTAAATATATTTATTTGACAAATAAAATGTACATCTTGAATTTTCTGGGAATATACCCTGAAGACCTCTTCATTCTGGATGAATTTTACATAGCTGGTAAACCGTAAGAGACTGACAAAAATGTACTGCACAAAAAAATGTAGATCATGTTAAAACATACAATTTACGGCTTATACATTTTTATAGAGTTAACCGTTACTGAGATATTCCTTGCTATCGGTTTCAATTTTAAGTAACTTAAAATTTTCTCAAACGGGAGGTCATCTTTGGTTTCATCTCTCTTTTGTTTTACTCCTGCCTGTTCAAAGCGAACACCGAATTTCAGTTGTTTCACATAGCGACCGGCTTTTGTAAACATTTTTGACACTCGCCTTAGTTTAATGAATTGCCTTATTTCCCGTTTACTTAGAAGAACTTATACAATCATTTCTGCTAACTTTTGGCTCTTTTATCACGATGAAGATAAAATAATCTTTTGTAGCAATAATTGATAGAGAAAGTCTTGTAAATAGAGCAGATTTTTCAGATAATACTGTAACAAAGTTGCTCTTTGTTACTCAGACAACAACTGTTTTTTTTTTTTCCAATTGATTACATTAAAAAAAAATCGTTACAAATAAATGTCTTTATTCCGTTGCTTCCGCAACAATTCTGCTTTACAGTTTTTTACGACAGTCGTTGCGGCGCTCAACTTCTCATCTAAATTATCATTGGGACTAAACTGGCTCCTTTATATACCTCTCGATCACGCGGCAAGACTCTTCCAGAAGTAATGTTTATTGTTGCACCTGCAAACCTTCGCAGATGTTACAAAATCACGCACATGTGTGATGTAAAGCGCTCGCCAAATGCACACGTATTCACTCGCACAGATGTAAGAATGCATTAAACAATGAAAAGAAGCCAACGGGTGAACGGCAACAATCAATCAGACTTTCGAAGGAAGTCGCTCATACAATGCAGCGATTACGGCTGGCAAGGCATAGTCACAGTACTTATATCTAGGTTATAATTCAACACTAAAATAATACAATATGTTATAGAATATAGCAAAATAATTAAGCATAACAAAATATTACGTCTTCATTCAATACTTACCAGCAATATTCAGGTAACCGGGAACCAGCTGCTCAGACATTTATAAACGAATTCATTGTTTGATTTATTTAATGTCTAAAGATAACTAAACTACTAAACCACCGATAACCGACAGCAGCTGTACGTACTGGAAGCCAGTGCATTTTATTTCCTCCACCTCCTAGCTACTTGTTCTAATTACTTAGGTTCTTTTACATTTTAATCTTAAATAGTTGTATTGTAATTATTTGTATTTATATATTTGTTCCTGTATGTATTTGTGAAAAATTGTATGTTATATATCTGTTGATCTTGTGTATGTTTCTGTGTTATATCATGTTTATAAATATGTTGGTGCAAATTTTATATTTACATCTTGTTCATTATTCGTTTACATTTATAAGATTTTTTTTGTTATGTTGATAAAGTAAACTGTGTCATTAAAGTCCCACGAAATGTCAGTGGGTTTCAATATGGAAAACCATTGTATTCATTTGATGTATAGCATTGCACTGGTCATTTATGAAAATTTCAACAACTAGGATGTTATGAGAAATTTAAAATAGAATTAGCAACCACAAGGACATCAGAACTCCATACAAATGGTCATGGCCGTGTGCACCAGACTTGATTAAATTTTTACTGTGGTAAATGCTGACTTTACCTTGATTAACGGTCATTTGTGGTACGTCGATGACGTAAAAGCTTATCCAGGTTTTTACCACGGTTAAATCTGGACTACCTCCCACTTCACTTACGTAATGTTAAAATATTGGAATGGTATAGGATCTCAATTAAAAGTGGCACTCCTCTTTCGTCAATGAACGCATCCTGATAAAGTTACGGCTGCTGTCACTTGTTTTTAATGCCTTAAGGCTGACCGAAGACCTGTCAAAAATCCACACATTCACAAGCATATATTTTAAATCATAGCTACAAAACAATGCAGAAATGATAGGAGCAATTAATGGATTTAGCGCAATTAGTACATATTAGGGAATGTTAGTATACATTAAGTCCACGATGTAAGAATTGGTAACTAAACGAAGGCATTGCCTGTTTGAAGCTGTCACCGTGGTTTGGCGGTGTACACTTCTTATTCAACAAACTCGGTATTCAAACCTTATTGGGAATATTATTATATTTTCTGTCTCTCTCTCTCTCCCTCTCATTTGGAAAAGACGGATATCGACTAAGCTAAATGGAACTTTGATGATTGTGAAAAAAAAGTCGTAGTAGTTGAGCATGTTTTTCTGTCAACCGAATGACCAGGTTTTTCCCCCACGTAACCATATTCAAGTTATAGCTTTTATCTCTTTATTTACAATGTTTTCTTAAAAACTGCATTTGAAAATTAACAACATATCTACTTAATATTTTCCTGTTTAAACTAGCTGAAAAATCCAATACCACGTATCATTTGGATGATTATCTGCATGTTGTCACAGTAGTTCAATGGTTTAGACCAACCCTGGTAGGAACGAGCAAGAGGTGTGAACCTACCCTACCTTTCGTCCCCACTGCTTTCATTTAACAGTCACTTAGAGCCTAAGAAACCGAATCATTCAGTGCACTGATGGCTTACGTGAGCAATATGATTGACCGGTGAATGTTTAATCGGAACTGAGAGAACAAGTATTTTTTTTGTTCAAGAACAAGCGCCACTATTGCACACGTAACCTCTCCGCTTCTCTGCCAGGTGGAAAGAAAAATGAAGGGGCGAGCGTAGGGATAGAACATTACACACTGCGGGTGCCTATCTTACGGAGAGCGCAAGAACCATGTTTAAATCCCGGGTGTGGCAATATATTTTTCATATGCTTCATTCATATGCTTTTTCTACCTTTTCCACAGACAAACGCTTCTTAAAAACATTATTCTTCTATCTTCTTCAAGCTAGTGATGATAAACATTAGCAGAAATGGTCTTATTGCTTATTTCCTTCTAAGTAGAAAGGCAATAAGGAAATACACTAGGCGAAAGCAGTAGTCAAACCCTTTAATAGAAATCTATTACAAAGAATATCTCGGAAAGGTTAACTCAAAGTCATTCAAAGTGAAGAGGGCTTCAGACACAAGACATTAAGTATGTAAATTTGATTAGGCATGTAATCTCGTTAATACCTTAGTGGCATTTTAATCAAAATCGTTAGTCATTTTAAAAAATCGAACTTTCGACTAATTTCCCATGTAAAGGCTAGTTTCGGGTGGGGGATTTCTCTGAAAATGTTTGTCATGTCGCATGCTTGGAAGATACTAAACTTAAATACCAACCTACATTTTGAATTTTGAGTTATACTGTCCGGACACACAAAAGTGCAAACATGAGCACACAATGACCTTTTTTTAAACATGTTTTTTCGACTCTGGGGTACTCAAAATATGTATTTCCAGTAAATATCGGTATAGAATTGTTGGGTGGAATGCAGTACCTTCTTTACCTACTATGTGCATAGTACATACGGGCTAGATAAAGCAAAACGTATACCTATGGAAACGTAAATATAGCAGCATTTCCAATAAGTAATAAATACTACTACTACTTGTTTTACTGAAATTCAGCTCAACTATTAAAGCGCCAATGCAATGACTGAGATTAGGCAATTTCAACCAATCGCGTTCATCTGACTGGAGCGATATTCTCGAAACATCTTATTGCAGCTGATGTTTATTCCTTTGAAATCCTGTCGCAACTGACGTTCGTATCTTCTGTGTTGTTTATTGGTAACAAGGTGACAATCCAGGCAGCCAACATTCACTTTTAATAGCTATCAGTTCCACAATTGTACTTTCAATGAATTTATTTACAATGTGTATTTAAAGTTTTATCCTGTTCATAGTTATTTAGTTAAAAAAAGGAGTGGAAATAATAATTATTTTATTTTTTTATGTATGAGATGAGTGCAATAACCTCAAACAAAATAAACTTTTCTTCCATACTTTCGATATTCGTACATTGGGTGTAGGAACGATCATAATTCAGGAGGCAGATAAGAAAGAAAAGAAAATAAAAAACATTCGGTAAATAAACATGGTCGAATGCGTCATCTACCATTTGAGAAATGATCTAAGCATTACGATCATAACCTGATAAAATCTTCCTTCCTATATGTTATAAATTATTAATAGTCTATTTCGCTGAATTATGTTATCAAATACAACTCGTGTTTTCGTCTCATAGGACGCTTCGCTCCGGTCGTGAATTATCAAGATGAAAATACTTGTGGTATTACTTATAAAAATAAGTGAAATTAAACATTCCAATCTCCATTCATGGAAAAATGCCCCTATTTTAAATATTCAGACATTAATACTGTGTATAAATTTATCCATATCACAATGGTCTGTCCATGAATAGGCATAAAAAAGGAAATATCTCAGGTGGTTTAGTTAGTTAAATGTAAAGTCTATACTATTCTTTCTGGTTGTTTTAGTACCGGTGTGCAAAGTGTTTCAAATGCTGCCCCATCTGGTTTATTCTGTTAGTAAGGATATCAGATGTGGGCACCATTATCTGCTGGCATAATACGTGAATTAGTAAATGTTTTGTAAATAATATAAATAATACCTGTGCCAGAATGAGCATATGGACGAGGGAGCTACACATTTTCATGTTTCAGAAACACCTGCAGTCACTCAGAAATTAATGAACGGAAGTAAATGTGCGCGCTAGGGATTTGACCGGAACTGTACTTTCCAAATGGCAGACAATAGGGCTTGCAAAATAAACCTTGCCGTGCACGGTGTTTCTGCATGTTGACTGTTCCTGAAAGATTTATCCACTCTCTTTCCAGCTGGTATTTACCAGCGCCATAGTCCTTTCATCACAAATTCGTATGTACATTTCGATTCGAGGCTGTCCTTGTAGCCGCTTTCTCAGCTTTGTCACGGAATTTTAAAATCCTGGAATGTATATTGAAAGGAGTGAAAGAAAATCTCTTCACCTGAATGTTTCGCCACTTTGCAACTACCTATTGTCATTTCCAAACACTGGTCTTTTTGCAGGTAACTAAAATGAGAAAGTAGCGTTACGCAAAGCTCCAAATTTGAAAAATGCACTACAAATAATAAATCAAAAAGTATTCTATTTGCTTTTTAACTTGCGTATAAACTGTTAATGTCCGTATATTGCGCTTACTTTAACAGATGTGTGATGTTAATCAAACACCGTAGTAGAGTAGATTACGCGGGGAGGAGGATTTAAGCCCGGAAGCACATAGGTATTATTGCTCTATGCTAATGATTACCAAGCGGCGCATCAAAGCCGGCTGAGGAGATGTGGGTATTCAGTGTCGCGAAAAGCAACCTTGTCACTTTTTATCCAAGTAACCGCTCACATTCCGCGCGTGGACATTTACTCATACAACATAATTCTTAGAAGAAAAATGAGACGGAAAACGGGAGACGTAACGCTTTGTTTTATTATACGTGGGGTTAAAGGCTGTGTACAAAGGCAAGATTTTGTGTGGAAAATTATTTTAAAACTTCGCATTAATGATTTTAATTAGCGGTTTGTGTTGAATATTCTACCTAACCGTATAATTTTGCTATAATTAATGGCTAATGACGTGACAAATGAAAATTGACATTACAGTTTGGATTTTTCCGATTTCAATTTAACTCGGTTGTTATCCCGCGAAGTTATCTGTAATAGCCAACACCGAGAAAGCTTCAAATATTTAATGAAAATTGACGGCTAACTAAAATAGCGTTAATATTAAAACCCCTTATTTCCAACTTTTTTTTCAAATCAGTATAATAAACATAATCAAATATCACATTAGACAACGTCAAATTGCAAAATGCAATACACTTTTCGTTTCTGATGGTTATCCTGCTGTCTATTACAACTAAGTGATAAATAAAGAACAATCATCCGCTGTCAGCATTTGATATCGCTAGCCAAAGATATTGAAGGGACTTTTCACAGAAAACACGGTAAGACTGGCCTTTTGCTTTTAATGCCTCGCTGGTTCCCGTGACCACGCCCGCTAAAGTGCCTCGCTTTGGTGTTTCGTGGCGCAGGGGATCCTTAGTTCGAGTCCCGCCTTGGCCATGGGTGTTGTAAATGTGCATAGGTGTATATATTAAATGTAAAAAGCAGAAACAGTAATCAAATAGAGAAACAAAGGCAATGTTGAAAAAAGGGGATAAAAGAGGAAAAAGGAATACAGCACCGGAGTCTCGACAAGACTGCATCTCATTTCTTGAAGTGTCCACCTGGTTAGCTGTGTTCAAGAAGCACAACGTTCTTTTTAACAAAGAAGAAAATAAAAAATATATATAAGTAGTTTAAATGCACTTAGTTGGTTAAATGCTGCTATTACATTATTTAAATCTTATATAGCTACTTGTAGCTATTGACTAGCCTTGAAAGCTCAAACAAATGATCTAGAACTTTTATTGTTATTATATCAGTTTCTTTTGCGTAATAGAGCATAATTTATAATCATAAAACAGCAAATATTTAGATTGTCTTCTTTTGTATCTGTAACACTGGGATCCTTACGCTCTGCAAGTACACTTATGCTACATTCACAATGAGATGCAAGCGCAGACGTAACGTAACATAAGCGCAGACGCAAGGAAACACCATCCACAATGCAATCGTAAAGTGCAACGCAAGAAGTTGGCACGCGTTTTTAGATCCGCAAGTTACATCTGAATACCTTAGCGCTCCGCAAGTTACAAACTCAATTACATAATCAACAATACCACATTAGATAATTCACTCAATCGTTTATAAATAAATATGTTATAAAATTACATACTAACAACTGACGCTCTCGGCAGTGACGTCACAATAATTGCTCATTCAAAATTATTAAAATACTACAAGCATAGAGACTTCAGAAAGTGATAAAGCTACCCAGTTAATGGAATAAGAATTATGTCTCTGCGTCTTCGATTTATGAGAAGCAAGAAATCTAGACATAGATGATAGTTACATCCATTAAATCAAAGAAGTATTCGCAAGGAGACTGACATAACCTCTTTAGGGAAATTAGAGGTGGCGCGGGTCTGCCGGCCAAATAGAAGAACATGCATGTACAGCAGACCCTGTAACATCTTGCAATGTGGTCGTTTTTATTGAATTCATAGGCAACGCATAGAGAAAAGAAACAGAGTTCCTCCTCTTTGCATGCAACGCAAGGATAAAGTTTGGAGTTTGCAAACTCTTGCGTTGCCTTGCATTGCGTTGAGTCTTGCGTGTTTCTATGTGAATGCTTATGTACATTAAATAATGTGAGTCCAAACTCTTGCGCTTACGTTGCGTCTGCGCTTGCATTTCATTGTGAATGTCGCACTCTGCTTACAAACTGATCACTCTCTGATATTTCACATTTGTGTCTCGGTGAGTTAATTTGGGATAAAGCAAGGTGAGCTACAGATTGTTCTTTACATTGAAATTTTAATATTGCCTCCGTTAAACCTAATCTTACCAGGAACAAGACTTTTTCTTGCTTGGTGCCCTATTTTAGTTAATTGCTAACTTCTTTTCGTTAACACTCTAAACAATGTTAAAATATTCTGGCTTCATAATATGAAGACGTCAAGTTAAATTAACGTTTCATTTTTCTAAGTTGAAACAAATGCACCTTTTTCTATGCAAAATCAAAATATCTACATTTCCTGTTTATTGCTAAACAATAACTCTCGAAAGTATAAGACATTTTAAAAAAATCCGCGATAAATAAGTCTCTACATCTTTTCAAAATTATTCTGCATGATTTTTTCTGAATGTTGCATAACTAATAAACCGTAAGAGGGGGACAAAAACTTACTACGCAAAAGATGTAGATCACGTCAAAACACACAATTTATGTTATATACAGTTTTTCGTGGAGTTGACCGTTTTCAATATAGGTTTATCCTTCTTATTGGTTTCAGTTTTTAACTACCTAACGTTTTTCAAATGGAACCATGCAAAGCGAACGAAATCTCAATTGTCTGACATATCGACCAGCTTTCAAAAGAGTTGACTGTCGCTTTAGCATAATGTATTCCCTTATTTCCCTTCTACTTACAATGAAGCAAGCAAAACCAATTCTGCTAATGCTTATTTCGATTAGCATGATGTAGATAAAAGAATGATCTTTTCTAAGTATAGTTTGTATTTTTAAGAGAAAAGTATGTGAATGGAACACATCTGAGTTTTACTTTCTCTACACGTACTATGTACACAGTGTATAGAGAACGTATTGTATTGCACCCAAAAATTCGATACCGAGGTTTCACTGGAAAAATATGTTTTGGGACCCCTTGAATCTAAAAAAAAAAAAAAAAAAAAAAACATTTTTAGAAAAATGTCCGTGTGTGTGTTTATGTCTTTGGGCAGCATAGCTCAAAAACAAAAAGTCCGTTAAATACCAAACTTGATATTTAAGTTTATCCTCCAAGGAAGCAGCACGAAGATTTTCAAGAACCCCCCCTCCAACTACCGTTCACATGGAAAACGACTACGATTTTGATTAAAATCTCTTATATTTAAGATACTTTAATGAAAGATAAAGTGTATATCTTGCATTTTCTAAGAATGGCATCTGAAGACCTCTTTATTCTGTATGAATTTTTCTGATTTATCCATAACTAGGAAACCGTAAGAGATAGACAAGAACTTACTGCACGTAAGATGAAGATCTCGTTAAAACACACAATTTATGTCATATACCTTTTTTCGTGGAGTTGACCGTTTTCGAGATATCCCTTGTTATTGGTTTCATTTTTGAACTACCTAACGTTTTTCAAATAGCACTATGCCAAGTGAACGGAACCTCAATTGTTTCACATAGCGGCCAACTTTTAAAAGGATTGACTATCGTTTTAGCAAAATGTTTTCCCTTATTACACTTCTACCAGCAATGAAGCAAGTAGTAATACCTATTCTGCTGATGTTTATCTCGATTAGCATGATATAGATAAAAATAATCTTTTGTTAGAATAGTTTGTATCTGGAACAGTCCGAGAAAGTTATTGGAATGGAACACTTCAGATTTTTTCAAGTCATACTTGGTTATTTAGGGCTTCTCCGAACATAGAGGGTATTGAAGTATTGTGACTAATTAGCTGTAGGTATTATTGTTGTTTTGTTTTCAACAGATAACTGCTAGCGTCTGTTATCTCAGACTTTGCCAACTTGGAGAGGTGCGGAAATTGTTGACGTCATCTCGTCCTTTTGTAGAGGTATTGCAAACCTCCAACTTGTGACGGAGTGGGTCGGCCCTAATTACATTTTCATCTTACAGTCATGGTAACTGTGGACACATATTGATAAGCAGAGGGAGGAGAACAAAACACGGCAGCTTATGACCGTAATTATTTCCTTATTCTTTTGTTCTACAAACAAGAACTGACAGTCGACCAGCGGAAAAGTATCAACAGCGTCCCAGTAATATTCTAACAGCAATAAATCCAACGCTTTAGTCTTCCGGAGACTGACTACTGATGCTTATGATTTCACGATTTCAATGCGTAAATTTAGTTGAACATTTCTAATCTTCTACGGTTCAGATTAAAATGGAACATGGCATGGAGGTTATACGGTTCATTTTAATTTGAGTGATACAAGTAGCAGCTAAATAATTAGTTAAAATCGTCGCATGTAACATGTTATCATGCGATAACTGATAACATGTTTTTGAAAAAAGAAAAAAAAATGAAGTGTATCTAATACTTGCGGTGTACTTCAACAGTATTCTCATACTCCTTGGAACATTTTCAGAGTTCTAAACTACGAGTAAGTAACTGGTAGCCCAAATTTGCTTAAATATTTCGTACTATATTCAAGAGAAAAAATCTTGAGCTTTAGTAAATTAAAAAAAAAAAAAAAAAAAAAAATACACGTATATCGTGTTTTATTTTTTTTTTTATTTATTTATTGTAGCTTAACGTCCTTTAACCTGGTTGGTCATATCAGATGATGAATGAAATTGGTAAAATGATGCTCAAATAATCCTGGGGTCCATAGAGCTTAAAGTTATTCGACATTCGTCTTCTCAGGATAAGGGAAAACCCCTAAAATAACCTTACCCGGATAACTCACCCCAAGCGAGATTTGAACAAACGACCTTTTGAATGTGAGGCAGACACGCTACCACCACACTACCCAGGCGGGCATCGTGTTTTATTTACATTTTGGGTTATTAATTGCAATGCTTTACGTTTTCATAATATATGCTTCAGCAACTACAATAACATTTTCATTAAAAGTTGTATAGCAGTTTTGAAGAAAAGTGCACCCAAGTTTGGAAAGCTTCAAGTTAAGAAAACTACATTTAAAGAAAAGGTAAGTGAGCGAGACATATATATATGATGCAAAACAAAAATGGCTGCCCCATAACTTAGTTGGTAGAGCACCTGCCTGCTGTGAGAGGGGTCAAGGATTTGATTCCTAGCTGGGGGGTAGGAATTTTTCTCCAGGCCAGATTATTCCCAATCCTCCCAGAGTTTAGAGGTGTGAATGTTTGTGTATGTGATCCATTATTAACTTTAAAGGTAATTAAAAACCCAAAAACAGATATATACGTGTTAACACCATTGCCAATAGCAATACGTTCCACAGAAAATGCCGCCGATGGCTTCATGCAGTTTAAGGATATATATGACTGAAGGTTTGAAATTCCTAAATAATACTGCTAGTGTTTTTTAAATGTATGCCACCCATGTAATATCATGTACATAAGTTACACTACACATTTCATCCATGTTTCTCTAATGATTTGGAAGATATGGCCAAATTCGCTTATATTTTTGTCATGTCACTAAAAAGGTCCCTTGGGGCTAAAAAAGTAGAATTTTGTTCTAATATTTTAACCCTACCTACATAATACTTTTAAAATTCTGAAACTATTAATAACCAAAACACAAGGATAGATTGGAATGCATGGCTCTTATTAAAATCCACCAGGTTGGTTGGTTGGACCCTCATTTTTTCTTTTCCTCTCCTCTGCTGCTGCCTTTTCTGTCCTTTTCTTCCTGCATTGCTGATTAGCCTGCATCACTTCGTTTTCTACTTTACATGATGCGAATTAGATCTCGTCAAACTGAAGTTTTTTCTTGCCGACTTCCAGTTTCATCTCTAATGCTTGGCCTTTGCTCCAGTGATTTAAGGCATTTAAAAATGGTGACTGGTAGCCAGTTACATCTTTTTGTATTCAGGAATGTTTAAATTATTGTATGGAATTAAATAAAGAAGTCGATTTATTTTGTGATTTTTCATGAAATTTCAGCCATACATACCCTTAAAGGCAGAATATAAATGAAACAATAAAACATTAATTTTTGAGCTCAAATTTCTGCCCAGTCTCCCTAAGGGACATGGGAACTGATTCTTTTTTAAATCTATTGACTTAAAAATTGACACACATAATACGAGAAAATAAAGAAATGACTGTGCTAAAGTGATAAAGCCCAAAGCTGTAGCTCAAATAATTTCTCAGATAATACATTTTTTTAATTAGCGACAATATCCAAATGGTCATCAACTGCCTTGCACCTTCACTTTTATTCGAGAAGTATGATAGCGACTTTAGTCAGTGAGAATAAATGTAAATATTTGATTAAGGCTACTAGTAGTAGAGAATTTTTTTTTTAAATTATTTTTAACCTATGATTAAAACAATCATAAAAGTATGCTCAAAAATTTGGATAGTACATTTGACATTATTCATGTACATTTACATATAAATCAGAGCAAAAACTAAAATGTAAGGAATAAATTTCATGCTGAGAGATTTAATGTAAAGCAGAGAAAGGAAATAACATAGGTATAGAAAGATGTAAGCGCATGTGAGATTCTAAACTGACAGAACGCGAAACTTCTTCGGCCAAAATGATTTACAGATGTCTATAAAATAGTTGTATGATGTTTTTAAAAATCGGAAGTGTTGTCATTTTCACCTAAACGTTCATCCCAGTTTCTCTTAAAGTGAATGCTTTTTAATTTTAAAAACACCGTTTCAATCCGCATTATATCCCAACTTTAAACTTTTATAAAATATAAATTTTATTTTTCGAACCATGTCGCACATCTTCTCAGAGCTTATAGATTCCACAATTTGCGTAGCCCCCATACCACCCATTTATTCCTAAAATACCTATATTTCAGAAAAATGTTATTTTTAATAATGATACTAAGCCTAAGCCTAAAGAGGAATTTAGATTTTGTTATTCTTTAGCTATTTATCCTATTCGTATAGGGATCTTAAAAGCCAGCACCTGAGGTCAGAGACTTGAGGAGTAGACGATCTCTGGGATAGTACCCAGGGTGGGTGATCATACCGATGTCTGATATGAGAGTGAGTAACAATATATAAAAGGATGTGCAATGGATGAAAGGAAAGAAGATTATAGAGTGGGTGGTAGAATGAGTGGCGGGGGAACAAGAGAACCCGGAGAAGACCCGCCCTGACACTGCTTAGTACATCATATATCCCACATTCTGCCCCCTGGGATAGAACCTTGGTGAGAGGCGAGCGCTCTATACACTCGGCTACGGCCCCGCCCAGTTTAGTAATTTAAGTAACTAATTTTTTTATGGAATTTACAGAATTCTAAGCACAGAAATATTTTCATTATTTTGTTCTTATTTGGCGATTTATGGGAAACATATGCTTATAACAGTAGAATGGAATAATTGCAATATTGAAGTACGATTTAATACCAACGTAATTAATTAGATGCCCATCTGTTCAATAAATTGCTAACAGATTTAAAAGAATTAAATAGGGAGAAATGTCCTGATCCATTCGCTGACTTTCATAACCCATTGTGCAACAAATTCTTCTCAGAAAACCTAATTCTGTTATCTTCATGTTAATCGAAATATACATTAACATTAACAGTGTTATGTACGTGCAAGGGAAATAAGGGCTAAAGCAATGGTCAATAGCTGGCCTTGAAATCCCAATATATTTGCATGACGAGGATAAAAATGAAAGAAAATTTGGGAAAATATAAGTATTGAAAATTTTAAAAAATAACCCGGAGTATCCTGCAAATGGTTAATTCTTCAAAAAATGCACATATCTGATATAAATTATATTCTTTAACGAGATCTACATTTATTGTGAAGTAAGATTTTGTCCAACATGTGACATTTCAATCAAAATTGTTAGAGCAACTTTTGAAAAAAAAAAAAAAAAATTCCTAAAATGTTCCATATAAGACGTAGTCTGGGAAGAGAGAATTTTTTTTTTTTTTTTTTTTTTTTTTTTTTTTGAGATGCTTAGTGTCTTTCCTTGGAAGATGCTGAACTTAAATATCAATTTTAGTGTACACATCACACACGGACCTTTGAAATCTCGGTATCGAATTTTTTGGATGGAATCAATAAATTCTCTACCTTCAATGTTCTTGCTAGAGAATGTAAAGATAATATACGTTTTAAGAAGATACACCTCCTGAATAGCGTTTTGTGAGTGGATTTAATGTTTGATGGGAATGATAAACCAAAATTCTGAGGCAAGTTCAGACAATTGAAAAGTAAGCGGTGAAACTTGAAAAAGTACGAGGTGGAATCTGCACAGAGCTCATGCCTAAAGAGATGCTCTGCTTTAAAGAAGCATCTTGCGGGCAAGTGGACTGTGGAATAACTTTATTGGATACTGCGGTGTTTCATGTGGTGTGCTGACTGCATTATAAAATGATGCTGAGTCAAACTGCAGCATATCTTTGTAAACGTTTCTGGCCGTAAATCATTTATTAACTTGAATAACAGGACACGGGTCTGTTTTAATATTTTTTTCCTTTTAGGTCAAAAACGCAATTCTGATTAATTATTTACAGAATTAAAATAGGCAATTGGGATCCTAGGTTGCTTGCGTGGAGAATTTAGCTCAACTATTAAAGCGTCAATGGAATGACCGAGATTAGGCAATTTCAACAAAACGCGGTCACCTGGCGAGCGATATTGTCGAAAAATCTTAGCGCAGCTGATGTTCATTTCTTTGAAATTTTGTCGCACCTGACGTTCGTTTGTTTAATCTCATGCCTTGTTTATTGGTAACAAGGTGATAATTCAGTCAGGCAACCTTCACTTCTAATAACTCAATTCCACGATTGTACTTTCAATTAATTCAGTTATAATGTTTAAGTTTTATTCAGTTCATAATATATTTAGTTAAAAAAAAGGAGTGAAAATGATTTTTATTTGTATTTATTATGTATGCGATGAGTGAAATAACCTCAAATAAAATAACTTTGTTTCCATTTCATGTATTAGTTATTAAAAGCTGAAATAAAATAATTGTTCTATATTTCTATTTTGATATGGATATTCGTACATTGGATTTAGACACGGTCGGCTGTATCATAATTCAGGAGGTAGTGAAGAAAGACAAAAAAATATCGGTAAATAAACATGGTTGAATGCGTCATCTACCATTTGACAACTAATGTAAGTATTACAATCATAATCTAATAAAATCTCCCTTCCTATGTATTATAAATGATTACTAGTCTATTTCGCTGAATTGTCTTATCAAATACAACACGTGTTTTGATCTCTTAGGACAATTGACTCCCGTCGCTTCGCTCTGGTGGTGAATTATCGACAAGATGAAAACACTCGTATTACTTATGACAATTTCACATCAGTATACGTCACAGTTGCACTAAGAGCTATTTATATAAATTCAATACCAAAATCGGTTGGAGCTCCACACCAACATTCTCTATTCGCATCTGACCACCTAGAAGTTGAACACTGAACTTTTTTTAATTTCTTTACGGCCACCTGGAAACTACACACCAAAATGCTATATTTGCATCTGATTCACATAGAAGTTGTACACTGACATATTTTCAACTTCTTTACGGCCACCTGGAAACTACACACCAAAATGCTATATTTGCATCTGGGCCACCTATAACTTGAACACTGAAATATTTTTAATTTCTATACGGCCACCAGGAAACTACAAATCAAAATACTATATTCGTATCTGGGCCACCTAGAAGCTGAACACTGAAAAATTTTTAGTTTCTTTACGGCCACCTGGCAACTACAAACCAAAATGTTATATTAGGTTGTCTAGAAGTTGAACACTGAAATCTTCTACTTGCTTGGAAACTACATATCAAAATGTTCTATTTTCATTTGGGGCATTTAGAAACTGAAAAATCAAATCTTCCACCTGCTTTATGCTTACTTGAAAACTAAATAGAAATTTTCTATCCGCATCTGGAACACTGGAAATTGAACATTTAAATCTTCTGCCTACTAGAAAAGTAAACTTCCGTAACAATAATTACAGTATAATAAACTTATTCCAATATAACAACGAATATTAGAGAATAAACGTCATGTAAATGCAATTCAGCAGATTTTTAATTCTTGACTTTTAATAAAATTACTAATGAAGAAGTTTATGAGATTGCAAAAGCGTAACAAAGTTTGGAACCAGGTAAGAAAAAGAATAACATTCATGGACATTTTATTAAAATATCAAAATATTTTATAAATTATTATTGAAGGTACAATTGAAGAGCAAGACTACAATATGTTCCCTTCTGTCAGTTTTGTAGAATTTTGCATAGCGGTTTATCCGTGGGAGAAAGAAAAACATTAACTGCACAGAAATGCAGATCTGGATAAAACACATAATTTATGTCACATTCGCTTTACTTGTAGAGTTGACCGTTTTCGAGATATACGTTGTTGTTGGTTTCAATTTTAAACTAATTTAACTTTTCTGAAACGGGACCATGCAAAGCGAACCGAACTCAATTGTTTCGCATAGCGACCAGCTTTCAATATGTTTGGCTATCGCTTTAGCCTAGTGTATTCCCTTGTTTCACTTCTACCAAAAAGAAAGCAAGCAATAAGACCAATTCTGCTAATGTTTATCTCGATTAGCATGCCGCCGATGAAATAATAATCTTTTGTGTGGAACAGCTAGAGAAGCTTGTGTGAATGGAACACATCAGATTTGTTCGAAGTTATAAACAGCACTACAGTGTAGATATCTAAAATTGTAACAGCCCAGAAAGATGTCAGAGATTCGAAAGGAAATAAGTTTTCTGCAGCTTCCCATGTTGAATCCGTCATTTTAATAGGGTTGAGTAATTTTTATTGCATTTTAGTGCCCCAGTTCTCTGGGGTTGCTCGAAGCAGCAGAATCATTTCATACTGTGTTCAGGAAGTGGAAAGATTGAATTTTGAGAGAGCAAAATTAGCACTTCCGATTTGTTAGCAAGGGAAGTTCCCTTCTGTCACAAAAATTAGCCCTCTCTTGACTTTTATTGATCCGTAAAACTTTTTGCGGACGAAAGCAACGTACGGAATGTTAGCTTATAATCAATTTGCGGGTTGCTCTTCGGGCAAGTTACATTTACACCGCGTGAGTCAGCAGTCCATGTGTGCAACCTGCTAGACAGTGTTGCCAACATATGATTATATTTTTCCCGTCAGACCAACGCACAAAAATCCGTCAAAATTATAAATTTCCGTATTTTCTTTCAAAAACAGAAATTAAATTAAAACTCAAGGTCAGCACTTTGGATAATTTCCTTGGTGAGATCTGAAAGATACTCAAGGGATCTAATTGCACAGATATTAACCACAAACAGTGTAAGAGCAGTTTCTGCAGTTGCACTTCATACGTGTATCTGCAAGGCAATTTTACTCTGAAATTGAAAATGTTTCCTACTTTTTCCAAGAAGAAGTAAATCTGACAAATGCACTTTCACGTTGCATTGGCAATACTTGCACCGCGCACATTTCGTAGATTAGATTAAAACGCATTCTGTAGGTTCATTTTGGCCAGCAAGCCACTGAACATAGAACTTTTAAAGGCATATACATGTATATCTTAGTTTATATACTACAAAAAAAGATGTATAAAGCTCAAGTGCTAAACACGGATTACAAAAACAGCAGAATGGACATATAATTACATCATTTGGCTTTTGAGGCCTGTACGTCAGTGCACTGTACTTAATGTGCTACATAAATACTTCACGTATAAACAAAGAGTATCAAATGTTACTGTTAAAATGTATAAATAAACATCACTTCATTATGTAACACTGATGTAATATCAGATGATAATTTTCTAATTATCGACATAATAGTTACTACTAGTAATTATACAAAACTAAAATATGATTATTTATTATGTACACTCCTAAGTGCATACATGTCACAATTTACAATACATATTTGCAAATATGTTACAGTATTTACAATGCAAAAATGCGCAAATTTACAATTATGTACTAAGATGTAAAATATCATTGGATCTGGCTTTACAGACCTTGTGTCATTGCTAAATATTAAAAGATTCATCTAACCCATTCGTGTAAATCTAAGTGTACAGCAGGTTAATGTGTGAATAAAACACACGCTAATATGTACAAAATGCAGTAAATTATTATATTTATAAAATCATTAATTATTAAGGTATTGTCAGACAGATTTGTCACTTAAATTTTCATCTACAGAGTAAAATGATTTATGGCATAGGTACTCCTTAAAAGCCCTGAATTTGGTAGCTGTTTCCTTCACATTACTAGGAAGTGCGTTAAATATCTGATTGTTTTGTAATATACAGCTTTCTGAAAGCAACCGCTTAGCCTTCTGCTCAATAAGGCAATTAAAAATGAAGAAAAAGCACTTTAAGGTAACTGTTAAACATGCAGCGAGGCACTCAGTGGAACACCGTTCAGCATGCTGCATTTAGAATTCACGCTGATTGATAAATTAAAGCACGTTCATTGCATGACATCATTATATGCAGTATAATACCCATATGCCATGGCACTGTCTTATAGGTATACAAAGATTTACATCCGTTAGTTTTCTGTAAAGGAAGCCAATATACCATTAACAGTTTCTAATAATATTCGTATCCGTAAATAAATCCGTCAACCGTTAAAACTAAGTTTTGTTCTTATGACAACATGAAAATCCGTCAAGTTGGCAACTTTGCTGCTAGGAGACTGGAGTGTCTGTGCTCGTTTCCCGTCAGCAATCCGGAATGACGTTATCTCAAGAGTTTGTTAATTGGTTTCAGAAACATTTGTTATTCAGTAAACCTTGATTTCACGTACATTCGCCTCTTACCAAGGCGGTCTAGCGCAACATCGGGTGTACAATGCGATGTCTGGAAAAGTTTCCCCCGAATTCCCGCCATTCATTCCAACACCTGCTTCATAATAACCTATGACCTGATACCATATGTCGGTCTGAACACCCGAACTGACTAGTTTTCACCAAGACATGATGGCCTTTAAACGGGACCGTTCCCCCGTACCGTAACTCAACGTAACTCCATGGCACGACAGTCCACATGGGACCTTGGTCTACCGCCCGGCCGCTGCAACCCCCATCTTGGCCCGAAGGCGTCATGAATGGGGTGCAGTGCGGGAGGGTGAGACGTGATCAGCGCCTGGAGTCCCTCCCGGTGGGTTGATGCGGTCTTCTCGATCTGGAGCCGCTACTTCTCAATCAAGTAGCTGCTCAATTGCTTTCCCCGAGAGATCTCATGGAGTGAAGTGCACCCCGGAGCAGGTCTCCCACTGGGTAATAACCATTAGCAAACAAAAGACTATCCTATACTAGGGGTCAGAGGCAGCGTAGTAAAATCTGAGACAGTGGTTGCAAGTCGAGAATCGCGCCTCAGTTAAGGGACCAGTAAGTGGAAGACTTGGAAACAGCGAGGGTAGGTTTCCAGCCGCACCCACCCTAATCCCAAACCTTAAAGTGAAGAAGAAGAGTAGGGCAGGCTCATCCTGTTCTGAAAAATGCTGTACTCTCTCTGATCCAGATTAAGTCTGCATCTCAACGGGTCTCTGACCGAAGGCACTTGCTTCTACGCCCCTCTGAGGGTAAATAGGGAAAGAAGAAGTTGAGAGCATACGATATTGTACAGATAAACAGTCGTGGAGTGCACGTATAATGTTCAACATTGTGCTCAAAACAGCACTTTATACGCTAACCAATTCTACATTACCTTCGCATTGCATTAGTGTAGCAAAATACTTAGACAAGAGATTTGGCAGCATGGGGAGGAAGCATGTAATTGGTCCTGGCAGACAATTTCCACCCTTTGCTGTGCGCAACAACCCAATTCTGCAAATCTTCCCTGATTCTTTCGCGTTGTGTTTTTCGTGCAGTAAAATTCTAAACAGCAACAGGAGACTATATTTATTGAAAAGGTATCTTTTGAAAGAACTCAGAACAAAGTCCTTTATTGTGGAAATTCAAGCGCTAGTATTGCTAAAGGTGGCCATTTTGATATTATCTATCTCTTTCTGTGCCCTCACGAAAAATAAGTGCCGGAGATAGAACAACGGTACAGTAGATTGAAGGCAATAATGCACATCTCAACGTGGCCAGCCTGTTCGGTATCCAGTCTATAGTTCAACACAAGAATAGGGGCGGTGTATGAAGGGTTTGAACTTCGCTTATATTCTGTGCATAAAACGTCCCAAGTTTGTTAAGCTCGTGCTACTACTCTGATGCAATATAGGTAACTTTATTACTTACGTCCTTACTGTTGAGGTAATGAAACTAAAGCATATTCATAAGTTATGCTCTACTGGTTACTTGAATTAAACCTGGGTGCCCATCTCTTTGCTAACTCATGAGCATAAGCATAAAAGATGACATAAATCAGTGCGCCGTAAAACTTTGAAGCTGGCGACCTACTTTAATAACCTGCGCGACATTTGGTTTCCTCTGATGGTTATTAAAACCGCTTCTAGTCGACAATAACGTAGAAGAAATGCTTGCTTGTAAGTAGTTTAAAAGTAAAACTGTAATCATGGCAATTAAATGCACAAACGTAATACATTGTGAATTGAAATGGATTGAAGGAAAATATATTCACGTTTCAAGAAGAAGCTATGCCGTGAATAAATCGCTCGCCTATTATTCGGGATGTCATTTAGAATTTGTGATGTTCTATAAACACATTTTCTTTCTTCCATTTCACCGTCATTTCATACCATCTTGGTCACGCCTATACCTTACATCGGGCTCTCTGATTCAGAGTCCTTCTGCATCACAGAGCCTTCTGTTCCTTAAGGACATCTGACTCCAGGCGTTTTTTTTTTTTTGTAGTGTTTTACGTCCTCTTTAACTACTTAGGTGACACTGATGATACATGAATGAAGATGGAGCACCGGTGGAATGCGATGGCGGGGAAAACCGGAGAACCCGGAGAAACCCGCCCCAGCGCCGCTTTGTCCACCACATATCTCATATGCTGTCGCTTGGGATCGAACCCGCGGCGTCTGCTCCAGGTGCTGGCTTGATAAATCTTCTATACGTGGAGGGTAAATAGCGAAAAAAGAAGAACCTATTTGTTAATCTATGATTGCAAATAGAACAAAATACCTGCAGAGTTACTGCAGACTTTGCCTCAAAGTGTAAATACTTTTAAAAGGAGACCAAAGAAGAGTGATTTATAGTCATATAGATTTTAAAACTTTTAATATTTTATTATTACCGTTTATTATTATTATTATTATTATTATTATTATTATTATTATTATTATTATTATTATTATTATTATTATTATTATTATTATTATTTTCGTAGTATACTATGATGTATTGTCATTCTGACAGAGTATTATATTACCCATACTATATATTTATTTTAATTATGTTGTACATGGTATCATAACATTGACAGCACTGTCACCGGGGCATGCCTCAAGCAATTAAATAAAGTATTTCTCTATTAGTTTTACTAGAACATAAAATTGACCGGACGAATTATAAGGTTTTTATTTTTGGTTATTGCTTTCCGTATTTAGACGGGACCGAGGGCTTAGACCGTATGCCTCTCCCCAAAGTGAACCGGATTTGATTCTAGGAGATAGCATTTAGTATTTGCGGAGGACAAATATGTGTTTGGACGGGTTTTCTCTGGGTTCTCCAGTTTCCCCCGTAATTCATTCAGCACCAGCTTTATAATCACAATTCCTTTCATCCATTTCATTGTCATTGCCTATCAGCTAGCTCACGTTTATGAATTAATGAATGAATGAATGAATGAATGAATAAGTGTATTTATTAACATAGCAATATCATACATAGAATTTCAACAGTCGCACGGGTCCACAGACCGTACGCGCTTTTGTAATACACATTACAGGCAATATTAAAACAACAACCACAACAAAGAATTAAAAGAGTAAACACGAAAATAAAAAGACAAAGGAAATACACAGTCAAAAGCAATATTAAACAACAATAAAATTAAGAGTGAACCCGAAAATAAAGATACAAAGATATTCAAATATAGCAATTTAAATTTACAGCACAGAGTACACCTTCATAAATGCACCCTCTTATAATGGATAATTACACTTAAAAGACATATATACACATAATATATACAACCCTAGCACAACAGTGACCTAAGTATGACATAATATATATGTATGTAGAACATTGTAGTCACTTTTGTTTAGTTGATCTTATTCCCCACCCCCCCCCCCTTCTCTATTGGCAGCCTCCTCAGATCTCAGCTGTCTTGCCTTAAGTATAAATTTACCTAGCCCGTCCATGTTTTCCGTGCCTGCCAGTAGTGTCCAACATGCTTCTATCCCTACATTCGCAGTGGTAAAAAATCGCGGCAAATATTTTTCCCGCCATTCCTCCGTACCCCTACATCTTGCCAAGATGTGAGTCCACGACTCTTCCTCCTCGCAAATGGGACAGATTCTCGTACATTCTCGTCAGAAATTTTCGTGCTCCTCCATGCTCCTAGTCTAATCCACGCGAGCCCCCCTCTAATGAGTTTGGCACCTGTTTTGATGTATTGCTCCATTCCCCACTCCGATTTCAGCCCAGACTGTACTACTAATGACACCTTCTCTGTGCATTGCGCAATTATTTGCTGTCTGTTAATATCACAGAGGCGGTTCTTAATTTTTCTCCAAATACTTCGCCTGTTTTCCTGCCCCGCCATCCAAATGTCTCCCATTCCAATGGTTTCCAACCCTTTCTTTAATTTTGATGCCCACGTCGAATTACCTTCCATTCGCAACTGTTCACGGTAGCAGACTGCCCTAATTAGAGCTTGATTTCCATGAACGATTCTCAGCCAATATTTAACTGCTCTGATTTTGCGCTCTATCGTTTCACTATGTGCCCCGAATTACCTCATTATTCCGCAGTTTGCCGTACCCCTCCCTACACCCAGAATTCCTTTCAAAAATTGGGTCCTCACTTGATCCAGATTCCCTGTTTGTTCCCACCCCCATATTTCTCCTCCGTATGTCATAGTGGATCTAACTGTCGCTCCGTATACAGTTTCCATTAAGGTTGTGGAGATATTCGGAATTCTGCAGCGTATCCGGAGAGCTTCCGCCGCTTTCACCCTTGCCTTGTGTTTCGTAATGTCAATGTGTTTTGTCCATTTTCCGTTCATTGTGAATGTGAGTCCTAAGTACACAAAAGATTTAACATTTTCCAGTATCTGTCCTGCATATGTCCAAGTCTCCTCCCTGCTATAAACACAACCCTTTAGTCTTATTCACATTAACTGTAAGTAGCCATTCATCGCAATAGTTCTTAAGTTTGTCCAGTCCTCGTTACAATCCGTTTACTGTCGTAGAGCACAATACTAAATCGTCTGCGTGTAAAAGTGTTGGGATCTGCAAATCCGCTACTACTGGCGCTTGAATATTCTCTGCTACCATTGTATCAGTAATATCATCCACAAAGAGATTAAATAGCAAGGGAGATAAAATACAACCCTGCCTCACTCCCCTATAGCTTCTGTCGTACTTCGCACAGAATTCGACATTTTGATACATTGCCTGCAATGCTCTAACCATTTTACTTGATAAACCCTTTCTGCCTAGTTTGTACCATAATGCATTTCGATTGATAGAGTCAAATGCCTTCTTAAAGTCCACAAAAGCACAATGAAGCTTTCCCCGCTTAACTAACAGTTGCTTCGTCCTTAAAGTGTGTAATATATAGCGGCATCTATGGTACTGCGTCCTTCTCTGAAACCCATTTGAGATTTGGAAAGTTTGCCAAATTTAGATTCCCAGTCCTTTATTCGGTTATATAATACTCTAGAATAAATTTTCTCCATAACTGGCAAAAGTGTAACCCCCCAATAGTTATCCGGATTTCCAATAGTTCCCTTCCCTTTATAAATGGGATGAATGATGCCCTTTCCCCAACAGGTAGGGTAATTCCCCTCTATAAACAATCTGTTACATATCTGGAGCATACTCCTACCAAATTCATTAACATTGGCTGCGGCTTTAAAAACTTCCGGGGGCAGCCCATCCAACCCTGGAGCTTTGCCTTCCTTCAGACTCCTCAGCGCCTGTGCTATTTCTCGTGCTGATATTTCTTCGTCCAGTATTGGGATCTCAAGATTTCCTAAAATTTGCACTTCCTTTATAAAAATTCCTTCCCTTTCACCTTTCCCGAATATTCCCATAAAATGCATTGCCCATTTTCTGGGAGAAATTTCGTTGGGCGCCTGACGGTTGCCTCTTAAATGTTTTACTACTTGCCACATCTCAGCGTTATCCCCCCGTGTTAACATATTACTAATTTTCTGAGTAATTTTGTCTTGCCACGTAGTTCTCTTTTCCCGTAAGAGCTGTTTATACTCCCTTCGCTTTTTTGTAAACATTTTCCTAATGTCATCTCCCCCCTCCCTTCTGAATTTTGACAGAGCCTCCTCTGCTTGTTTCTTTACACATCTGCATTGCTGGTCATACCAACCATTGAATCGTTTTGCCTTACCATGCCTTTGGACTTTCATTGTCCCCGCAGCCGTTGCTATTATATGCGTTAGTTCCTCCGCTGTGACTGCGTTCCTTTCCCCTAATCTTCTTTCTAATTTATCAACAAATACTTCTTTTTCTATCGGTTTCCATATAAATTTACTAATGAATCACCCTTCGTCCCCTGCCCCTCTTCAGGTGCATGCGCCACCATGGCCGTCTCTATATTTAGTTCCAGGACAACCGGACAGTGATGTGACTCGATACGATCCCCCACCCAAAAATTTCTAATTTTGCCAATTAAACCCTGACTTATTAAAATAAAATCTATTACACTACCCCCATTTTCATTTATGAAAGTGAGTTCTCCCTCTCGATCCTCACCGTACTTGCCATTCATTATTTCTAAAGAGAAGGCATCGCAGAAAGCAAGTAATTGTCTTCCCTCCCCATTAATAAAACTATCCTTACTCTTTCGTTGACGTTCGCGGAATTCCTCCCCCCATTGATGACCCCCCCCGTTAGAGAAATATTCTCCCCTCCTAACCTCGCATTAAAATCTCCTGAGAGAATTAATTCAGTTCCTGGAAACTTTTCCTGTAACTGCACTAACATTTCGGTTAAGTCACTGAAGAAATTCCTGTTTGCATACTTGGACGTTGCTGGCTGGTTGTATAATCCTATTTATACCATCCTCATGCTGATACCCATTCTAGCTGAACTCTCTGATGCAGAGTCCGTCTGCTCCTCAGCGCCATCTGACCCCAGGCGCTGGCTTTAAGTCCTAGGGAGTACAGTTCCTCCATTCGAGGAGAGAAAATACCGATGTCATTTTCATACACATCCCTTTGAACCGGGTTTGAACCTGCGACTTTGGGATCAAAAGACCAGTGCCTAAGCCTCCGAGACTGACATAAATAGCAAAAGAAGAAGTGTAAACTACGAAGGCGTGTCGTACTAAGTATGTAAAACTATTTAAATAACAGTTTATTTCAAATGCCATGAGCTGTTCAGTTTTTTCCCTTGATATCATGGAAGATGTATGATATATCTAGAGGTCATAAAGCGGCTGTTTATAAACAGCTGACTAGCATCTCGGTTTACCCTATTTTCTTGTACACCTATGCTACGGCGGCGCTGTGGATGTGTGGTTACACGCTCGCCTTCCACCTAGGCAGCCTGGGTTTGATCACAAGCGCCCGCATGTGGGACTTGGGGTGAACAAAGCGGCGTCTGCGCGGATTTTCTCATGATCCTCTAGTTTCCTCGCCACTCATTCCATCAGCCTTTCCTATCATCCATTTTGTTTGCATTTCATATCATCCACTTCCTCATGCCCATGTCTGGCTACGGGCCGACCACTTTTTCCAGGTTCCTCGTTCTGTGGTTTCGTACGTTGGCTCCTCGACAGGCTTCTGACCCCTAGGCATCCGCTTGTAAGTCCTAAAACTATTGGGTGGGTAAGCCGACTAAGAAACAAAACCTATCTACCAGATTTGGAATAACTATTTCCGCAGAAAAGATAAAAGTCTACAGAAAAATTCGCTTAGTGCACAGTAGATAAGTAAGAATCAAAGATAATCGGTAAGAAATTCATATGAAAGTAACAGATGAGGTTGTTTTATATTATATCAACATATTGGAGTGTTGCAATATCCCCTGAACTTAATCCATTAAACCAGTGATAGATTTCGGTATTTGGAACACATTTTGTATCTTGCGTTTTCGTCTCTGACCATTGCCTATGGAAATAATTTAGTTTTGTTTTCGAAAACGAGAGACAGACAAGCTCGCAAAGCTGTAGGTTGTGTGGGCGTTACTTCCACTAGGTCAGAACAGAAACAGACACGCCTCACTGCTGGTACTACACCGGAGTAGGCCAATCAGAATGCCAGTTGCACTCGTTATCCCCACCCTGTGTCGTTTTGCAAGTGACCGACGTGTTTACATCCAGAAGCGGTTCAGATCCCTCAACGTAACGTTGCCGAGCTACTTCACGTCTGAAATGGTTGCTCGGAATATCCCTTTAATGTCTTTAAATGGTTAATTACTTCGAAAATCTGTGTGATCCCATAATTACTATCGAAACTAATGTCAGAAATACCTTACTCTACACATCTTACAAGTAACAAGCTATTATCTTCATACATTCTTATGGAGTTACGTATCCCATTTGGGGGAAAAATTATTTTTTCGAAATCGGCTGATCAAAGAACAAAATGCCATTAGACTTTTTTGTTTGTAATGCTCCTATGAAGCACTTATTAGAAGGAATGTAATAAGTTCCCTTCCACCCGGTATATACATTATGTTTCACAAAACAGGGAATCAGTGTTTCTCAAAAAATATGTATTCTCGCTTAAATTTTGTCATCGAAATGTATGGTGGAATACAGTAACTCTACTTACGTCGTAGAGAAAGTTAACGTGGTGTCTGTTCAGGGTCATACTCCAGCTTTGTCCCATTCTGTGCGCTGCGGACAGCGCAAACCCTGATACCACCATTGGCTTGTCAGTCTGTGAATCTGTTTTCACACATGCAGTCGGCTAGAAACATTAATGGCATATAAATCACATCTGAGAAGCTCTAAATCTGAAAGCAAACCCCTTCATCAAACAAAGAATACGAAAGCACATGGACATGGCTCTCTAACGCAACGTAAACGCGAGCTTAACATGCACGCCAAACATATCTCTCCACCCCTATAAAAGAGTGACGTCACAAGCGTGGATACCACCTCATTTAACGGCGCTGGTAAGCCATGAAGCTGCTGCAGATAATTCAACACGTGTGCTTGTTGGCAAGGCACTCCTCGTCGAGTGTCTGTCGACACCTTCAGCTGCCAGCAAAAACTCTGCAACAAATTACTGCGTACACTTTTCTTCTTCTTCTAAAAATATTCCTTTATGCATGTAGCCCGTGGATATTCCAGTTGCTGAATGTTGTTTCTGTGTTTGCACGCTGTTGTGTACTACCATATAGAAATGTATCCCCTTCTAAGTAAATACCGAAACACTCCATGTACTAAATTTGTGTTACAATGTATTTATATGACTATGAACTACCATTTCCGAAGGTCCAAAGTGCAGCGATGTATTAAGGGGAGTCGAAATAGGATTTTCATACTTTATTTTTCCATTTTAATGTTTTAATTGCATATGAATATTTGGAATCTCCCGCTCATTTTGGCATAAATTTCGTAGAGGTATGCTAATTTTAAATAGGTAAAAAAAAATATTGAAAATAAACCTGCATAGTAATTTTTTTAAAACATTTTGGTGCACTCACTTGGTAAAACATCAATAACTTTGTAAATATTAATGTTAGAAAAGAGATATTTTTCTTACATTGATCGGAAATTTCTACTTTATCTATTCGCTGTATTGGCATGTGAGAGTTTCAAAGTACTGCGAAGTTGTGTTTGAAAAGTTAGGTTACATTTTCTTTTAATTTCATGTTTGAAAGCAATTTCTGAAGAAGTAAAATTTGTTATACAAATGTCCCATTATTTTAGAAACTAGTTCACTAAGAGTTGCCATTTTTCCCACACATTTGCACCTAAATAGGCTTTATTTTAACGAAAAAGTTTTTATGCATATGGATTAGTTTTTTTTTTAATTTAAAAATCATCATTTATCAATAAAATTTTAAGAGTTTTATTCAAAAAATCATACCTGTCCTTCTAATGAACAAAAGTATCCTATTTTCCATTAATCAACAGAAAAAAAGTATATTTGATTATGCCTTGATCAATTTGACCTACTATCTTAAATAGTTGCTGAGATAATGGGTCAAACTTTAACATTGGCAAGATATGGCATTTCGACTGCCCTTGAGGCAGGCAAGATAAACAACCAAGAGTTCATTTACCAAAGAGAATAACGCCCGCAGACATAATTCATTTTTCCCCCCAGTGATGGATGTCTGAGAGAAGGAAAGAAAGACGTAGACACAGGCATAGACGGAAACACATAGACATAGAAATAGAAAATACGGAAGAAGATAAAGATTCCTCCAAGTTGTAAGATTTCTCGTTTAATATTCTTAACTAGTGATATACTTAAGAATTTAAATGTTATTAGTGAATCATTGTAATTTGTAAATAATTTTTCTCGTTGTACTTGGGCCTATGGGAGAGAGAAAAGGCTAAATACCTTTCATTGAGATATTACAGCTCAATCTGTAATCAATGTAAGTGTTTTATATCTTATTGATGTCAGACTTTCTAGATGTAAGATTAAGTGATGTAGAGCATAGATCATTATTTAAACGTTTTGATATTTTCTTTAGCCATGTATCAGAACCATATACTTATATGCCTAGCCCATTTTTACAAAGTTACTCATCAGTAAAGTAGTCATGATGCTGATAACTTTTGTGTAATCTAACCTAGGGCTGAACTAACGGATCCCATTTTCCACTGGGCTCAAGTGTATTAGGACTGTACGAAAAAACAACAACAACAACAACAAAAAACTTATGAAGAGCTATGTAGTGAACATTTCAGAGACTATTCCACTCACACGTTCTATAAAGTGATATCAAACACACTATATCGATAACTAGGAGACCATACTGAGTTATCATGGGGAAATTATGCCACGTTCCTTTACGATCAGATATTATGAACATATCTGCAGTGGAAACAAGCGTTATAGACAAAGATAAAATGTGGTCTGAAAGGTTAGGCCAAAAGCAGGAAATAAATTCAGAGACATGGTCCAGAAAAGCAAATTTAAACACAGCAGAACGCTTTAAACAGAGAAGTTTATAAGAATATATTGCAATATACACTTTACATGTATAATATTATAGCCGTAGCCAGCTGCGTTTTGGAGCTAATGTGTTTACTGAAAGAAGTTGCAACATGACTATATTTTGTGTTTTTATTCGCAAAAATCTCCTAACAAATACTGCTTATTATTTTACCGATGACGCGGCGGTAAAGCAGGCGACTTGCATTCAGTCTCCGGGTTCAATCCCCGGAGACCGCCCACTCTGAGCTATGGGTTTTTCGTGGTTTCCTCGGAATCTCCAGGCGAATGCTATGGTGGTTTCTTATCTACTGAGACTCCACCATTTCGCTTCCCGCCTCATCTTTTAGATGTGCTTTCAGGCACGTGGTGTATGGCAGTGTGGGAATTTGGCGCAGATGCATGCTTAATGGAGAGATAACTTCCCGTGGATACTAGCTGACTGCCAGGTTGACGATTCTTTGGCGCCCCGGCAGTGGAATGACTAATATGGCTGAAAACGTTAGGCATTTCCGTGCGTCTCTGACGGTTTGTCTGTCTGTCTGTCTGTCTGTCTCTCTGAGACATGTTTAATTAACCTTCTGCAGTAGCATACCCCGGTACATAATTTCTAAAACCGTAGCTTGCATTCCAAATCCTTATTCCTTCATTTCCAAACTTAATTTGTACACCCATATTAACAGTTATCTTATTCTTAAGTTTCAAAAACATTTATCATTATTCATTATCCTTAATTTCCTTCAATGTTTCTTTCAGTTATTATTATTATTATTATTATTATTATTATTCATTTTTATTAATTTACCAATTTATTTATTTTTAATTTTACTTATATGTATTGATTTTATTTGTGTATTTTATCAACTTTTAGTGTTATCAACCAACCTTAAACCATACTAGCAACAAAATGACCCAAAAAGTGGTATCCAATATTAATTAAAATGGTATTCAGCCGAAAAGCCTATCTCTATATTCTATACTTCAGTCTTCTACATCCGCCGGTGCCCTCTACTACTTTACGATTTACTGGTTCCCAGCACATTTATTGCCTTCTATTTTATTCCCTTTTGCATATGAGTATATTATTATTCTTTTAATTGTATAACTATAATTAATAGAATAATCTAAACAGTTAAATTCTAATAGTATATTATGCAACGAGAGTATAATGGCGTATAATTAAAATGCAGGTATGTGTATGAAACCAACGGAACGAGTTTCGTAATTTTCATACTAGCATCTCATCTGTCATTATAGTCAAGTTTCATACGGATATTTATGAACCACGTGTCTTTGTTTTAAAATATTTTTAATTATTATTGATACCCATATTTTACGTTTACCTCACTCAATAAGTGCATTGAAAGTACGCTACAAGTGAAACAGCTGGCAGGGTGCTTTAATGAAGCGGTGCACTTTAATGAGGTCCATAAATGTACGTCTACCAGACGTTAATTACTACACTTAGGCATGGTCGAATATAAACAACGTTATGGTGTAGGTAAAAATAGTATTCTCTTTGCGTATTAGGTGTTCATAACTCTAATTAAAATATTAATAAAATTCACTAAAGCAACTTCACTTTACTCCATTAATTTACGATTATTTAAATAAAATTAACACTGTTGCATTTTAATATACGTACAAAAAAAATTGTACTAATTTTAAGTAATGTTATAAAAACATTCCTACACATTTTTCAGCACATATAATAAAGCATTTTAATTTATTATGCATATTTTATGTTTATTTAGCACTAAACATTTGGACACTAAACACTTTATTTCCACTTCAGTTAATACAAAAAAAGAATAAATAGTTTTCTAGGAAATATTTATTTTCGAATAAAATAAATAAACTCTTAACACTTCACTGAAAATAAGTAAAGTCCTTAAAACTTGACTTTTTTATTAGTCTTGCAGTCCAATGAACACAATAAAACAAAAATATGTATATAAACCCTGATACCTAATTTCTAAACACAGGACTAACATGGTAGATTTTTTAAATTTATTTGCATTTATACAACGTACATTTATTGTTTACAGATTATTTAAATTAATAAATAAAATAAACACAATTTACAACATAAAAATAAAAATAATAAATTACATACATAAAACAGACAAAAGTAAATAAAATAAGATAATAAAATATTTTAACAATTAAATTACCCTTTCATAATCTAATTTAAATGTCACCGATAAAAAAAATTTTAATTCATAACAAATATAGCAAAATAAAGCTAAATAAACGATATAAAACACAAAAACACACCACAAACACAAACATTTGTCCAATGGCCACAAATGTATCAGATGAAATAATGTGGTGTTTCTATTTTCTGCTTGATGAGTGCAAAGCATCATAAATCGCCTTTAACTTAATGACAAATTCACAGATCTTCATGAAGTATACGCGCTAAGTGAGGAGCTGTGGTGCTTCGTGGCGTAGGGGATACGGGTTTGAGTCCCGCTTTGTGATTTTGTGTAAATAAAACATAAAACAACTAGGGAAATTACAGAACATAGGGGAAAAAATTACTTGTGCGAGTTCTACACCGATTTTAGACGAACTTGTTTTGGAAATACAGAAAATGGGTAAGGCGTGGTTGAATCTGTCGCACTGACAACCTGTCAATTGAAATTTGTCTTGGCCGGCTACTGAGGGATTATTGGGGCTACTGAAGGCGAAACCAGAAGATGTCGCTGTCAGTACTCAATAAGGCCGCTTGTTCGTGAGCAGAGTGCTTGAGACTTTTCCCTTAACGAGATAGGAAAGCTCCAATTTTATTCTCCTCGAAATTGATGCTGAGAATGCTTGGTAGATTTTAGAGAAAAGTGTAGTAAATGAAACTTCTGGAGCGCAATCATTAAACGTGTTTTGAACATTGCTTAAATATGATCACAGAAGCAAGATTTTGTTTGGATAGTTGTTTTTAAATATAGCATTAACAATTTTAATTAGTGATGTTTGTGTTGGATATTGTTCATTAACTCGCATTAAGGTGGCGCCGTGGCTGAGTGGTTAGACCACTCGCCTTCCATCTACGTGACCCGGGTTCGATCCCAAGCGTCCACATGAGAGGTTTGTGGTGGGCGAAGTGGCATCTGCGGGGTTTTTCTCCGGGTCCTCTGGTTTCCCCCGCCACTCATTCTACCAATTGCTCCATCGTCACCTTTCCTATCATCCATTTCACTTGCATTTCATGTCATCCACTTCTTCCCGCTCATGCCTGGCTGCGGGCCGACCACTCGTTTCAGATTCTCCATTCTGTGGTTTCGTGCTGTTGACTCCCCGACAGGCTTCTGACCCCTAGGCATCCGCTTGTAAGACCTACGGGGGTGACAGCCCTAAACACGGGGAGGGTAAGCCGACTACGAAACGAAACGAAATTCGCAATAATTTCATGCCACTTTTCGGGGAGACAGAAATGAAAATTGACAGATGCTGTTACCACATCTAATGTGTTACCATGTCCAACATGGATTAGCACAAAGCTCTTTGTAACAAAGATGCAAATCAGAATTAATATAACCAGCTTTAAATGCATTTAGTTAATTACATGCTGCCATTAAATTATTTAAATCATATATAGGTACTTATAACGTGATACCTGGCCTTGTAAGCTCAAACATGTTATCTAAACTTTTATTGCTATTATGTATATCATCAGTCTCTTTTGCCACAATAGAATCCAATTTATAGTATATAGGAGCAAAGTTTTAAATTCCCTTCTGCTGTGTCTCTAACTCTACAAATGCACTTACTCTGCTTCCAAAGTTAATACTCACTAATACTTCAAACTTGGCTATCAGCAAGTTAATTTGAGATCAAACAGGGTGAGCTGCAGGTGTTTCTTTAGTTTAAAATTCTAATGTTGCTTCTGTTACCAACCTAAAGTTTTCAGAAGCAAGTCTGTTTCTTGCTTGGTACCTTATTGTGGTAATCTGCTAATTCCTTTTCGTTGAAGTCCTAAACATTGTTTCAAAACGTTTAGCTTCATGATATAAATACACAAACTTTTTAAGTTTTATTTTTGTATCTTGAAATAAATGCACATTTTTCTTGCACAGAAAATAATACATATATTCTAAAAAAAAAAAAATAGCTAAAAATTAAGAATTTACATAATTTCAAAATTATGTTACATGCGTACAAAACATTTTGTTTTTGTAAAAACCACTTTCTCATTTATCTTAAAAGCAAAAGCCCCACCCAGTGATCACCAAATTAATCCAACGTGTGTTCGATTAAATCAACGCTAAACTACAAATATTGCATGATGTTCGTGTTTCCACTGCTTAATGTTACTTGAAAAAATGTTGGGGGATGTTCTGTCGAGGGTGGAAACCTATACCTGCCAAAAAGGGACCACTAGACCTGTATTAGGTGATGAATACACATAGGAGTTTAAACCAGACTGCTTCAAGTGTATTCGTCTGAGTCAAAGTACTCTAGCATACTCAGTCATAAACATCGGAGTGCGGCTAGATAGCCCACTGGGCGCAGGTCATAGCGCATTTGATTCAGACGTGACATAAGGTTGCTCTCAATAACAAGGCGCATTTCATACTGTAGGCATACTCCTGTGAATGAGCAACTCGAAACTCTTGGCGCGCAGTCATCCTGGAACGGCCTTGTGTACACTTTTCCTCGCACAATTTTCCGCTCTGTTTATGAAACATCAGTGCCACGTGCCTGACGAAAAAATTTCAGTTTTCAGACAAGTTCTCTAGTGTGCCATAAAATTAAATTGAGTTTTATTTACGGAGCTCTTAACTGCTGCGTTTCTCAGCATCCCATTCTATACTGGGCGTGAAAGACCACATAATTTTGCTCAGACATCTCTATGAAGCTTGATATTCTTTTAGGTGCCGTAAATCTACCGCACGGCACCAACGGATTTACTTCCCTTCCGAAGAAAGCCATGCTAAACATTTTTCCGTCCGAGAAAAATCCATCGTCGTCCGCCGGGTTTGACCCCGCAACTTTGGGAATCGGAAGCTAGGTATGACACGAACGAGTATATTACAGTCTGATCATCAAAACATCAACATAACCTACGTAAATAAGAATAAACTAAATGGTCTACAACAGTTTTAACATATTGTTTCTCCTAAACCTAATAAAAGACGTCCTTGCAAGAATTTGCAGTTTGATTTGTTTACGAACCCGCTCACTGCGACTAATAGACTCAATTGTTACTTGTTCTGTAGTGTAATGGTTACCATGCTAACTTCATATACCCAAGATCGCGTGTTCAAACCCGGCGGAGGACGATGGATTTTTCGGGCATAAAAATCCTAGCATGGCTTCCTTCGGAAGGGAGGTAAAGCCATTGGTGCCGTGTGACAGATTTACGGCACCTTAAAGAATCCCAAGCTTCATAAAGATGCAAAATTAAGCAGTCTTTCACGTCCGTGTTATAGATATACGGCACATAAAAGACCCTCAAGCCTGATAAAAGAGGCCTCTGAGCAAAATTAAGAGGTCTTTCATGCCCAGTATAGAATGGAACACTGAGGACCACAGCAATTAAAGAGCATCTAGAAATAAAACTCCATTTCCATTTTCCATTTGTTTCTGTAGAGCTTCCTGTGCCTCCCATCTGCACTTATTCTTTATAAATCACTGGGTAGTGAGGATAGAGTTGGGCCGAAGTAACCCTTTAAGGGCTAAATTAGCTCCAGTTCATGGCAAAAGGCTCAATACTGTATTATGGTGACACTTCCTGGCTATAATATATAAGGCATGATCCTGAGTAAGAGTTGAATTCCATATTCACATTTGAAAGTTAATATACAAAAATATGTCCATAATTAGTGCCACTACCGTAGTAAGTTTCTCTGGTTTCTCATGTAAACAATGTTAGGATGTTGGAAATAAAAGACAGTCGTTTCTGTTACCACAATCTTCATTGGACACTCTAAACACCAATTAGAGCTACATACATTTATTTATACCTGAAAGAACTAGCTATTTTAGTGTCTGGTAGGAAAAATTAAAGATCCAAAAAGAAATACCTTTCAGTATCAAACAATTTTTGTGTTTAACCCTGTAACTAGAGAAAAACTATAAGCGTTTGTTATTTATTTTCAAATAAATTTATCTTAAAATTAATGGTATTGATACAGAATAAAGCTGTAATTAACATACTGTGAATCTACATAGGAATCTAATTAAAATGGTTAGAGCAATTTTTGAGAAAAACAAACTTTTCAAGAAATGCTTCATGTAAAATATAGCTGGGTTCGTGGGATTTTCTTGAAAACCTTCCTGTAACATCCTTCAAAGATACTGAACTTAAATGTGGTATTTAAATGTGGGTTCATTTTTGAGCTCTGTTGTCCACATACATATACGGTCCTTTTGTAGCTTTTTATTCAGGGGACTTCAAAACATATTTCCGGTGAAATCTCGGCATCGAAATTTTGGGTGCAATATACTACCTTCTCTACCCACTATATACTTAGTACATGTAGGGCAAATAAAACATAAGATATCTAGTTCAATAACTGTTTATTATAGTTAGTAAAATTGATATAAATTAACACACCAAGAACGCAATTAAACGTTGAACTGATATTTTGTATACACACTTATTGAGGTGCTAGTAATGCCTGTGTAGAAGCTTAACTCTGTAGCTGTAGTGCTTTGAAACCCGTTTATCACCTCGGTGTAACCATGAATCCATAGCCTCTGGACCATTATTACCCTCCTTGTTGCAGAATTTCTGGAGCGTTTTGAGAACTAGAGTAATATACAGATACATATCTTGAAGGTTTTTCTTAAGCTTTGGAACCTCGTGAGGGTTACAATATGAAATAAAAGCAAGCAGAACCTCTTTTCCAAGTTTTGTTCTTGGGGCAGCGCTGCGCCTCGTACATCTTTGATGTAAGGTTTCGTGGTTACGCTTCTCGTGTGGTGGTAGGTCTGGAATGCAGACGTTTCGGGAATTAATTTGGGTCTCTTCGTCAGAGTGAGAAGCACAACCAGTTGAGGTTTGTTTTCCCTTCCTTCTTACTTTCTTTCTTCTTTGATCTCTCTCTTTTGATCCCACTACTGTTTGTTTCCTTTGCCCCTATGTTTTTTTTTTTTCATATGTTACGTTTGTCAGCGCTGATCTTCATTTTTCCCCTTCTGTTTCTGCGTTGAGGGAATTCCCTCAGTAACCTCGTTTGACAAAAGCGCATATGCGGCTACGATGCTTTATTTTGAGAATAATATAAAAAGTTGCATATATTTCGTATACTTGTTTTATGTTTCGGATGTATGGTGGAGAGAAAAGATGAAGGTCTTCACTTGCTTTAAAATACGATTTCCTTCGTTACCATCAAGAAAGTGAACTTCTTTCTTGAAGGATTTTCTTTGTGCAAGGACCGCCTCGGTTCCTGAATCTCAGAATGTACTTCGATGCCGAAAAGCTATATTTTATTTTTACCTTCCTTTATATCATTTAAAATACATACGTTCATCTCCGTCATGAAGAAGTAGAAGGCTTTTCTCAACGCCAGCAAATTGGTTATACTAGCGTTGAAGTAATAAAAGTGATTTTCTAGAGCATTAAAGCTACAGCTGTAATTTTTTCTTCAGGTATTACGAGAAATAAAATAAGTAATCATACCAAGTTTCATTCTCATTAGAATTTGGACTCTCTATGGCTAATTTAGATACGTTTATTTTGAAATTATGTACTCTAAGGTTTCTCTGTCGATGAAAATATAACTTCCCAAATCATGTCTAGTTTTGCTGGCACGTGCTTAATCCAAGAAGATACGACGTGGAGCTTAAATGGCGGCCTTCCTACCTACGAGCTCGGTTTTACTGCCTGTGATAAAGTTACTGAATGGGACGAATTCTCTCATCTTCAAGACAGAAATTGTCTAGAACACCGAACTCGTCTGTGCCACAACTCCTGTCATCGCCCGAGTTTACAAGAAACCTGATGTTCCATTCACATGCTTTCTCTATCTATTCTCTAACAAATCTTTCTTACAAAACACTAATCTTTTATTTACATCACACTAATCGTGACAAACATTACCAGAATTAATCTTATTACTTGCTTCCTTGCAACTAGAAGGTATAAAAGGAAATACACTTGACTATAGATATAGTCAAGTCTTCTAAAAAGCTGTTGCTATGTGAAACAATTGAAATTCGGTTCTCTTTGCACGGCCAGATGTAAAACAAAACACATATGCAATAAAAGATTACTTCCCGTTTGAGGAAAGTACAATTAGTTTAATATGAAACAAACAACAAGGAATATCTGGGAAATGTTTAACTCCACAGCAAAAATCTGTATGACATAAATGTCTGTGATCGAGTTCCAAGCTTTTAAGTAAATTTTTGTCTATTTCTTGGTTTACCAGCTATTCAGAAGTGAAAGAAAATGAAGAGACCTTCAGAGGTTATTTTCAGAACATTCAAGTTATTCATTTTATTTGTGATGTAAATACATTTTATATACCATGTTTTAATGAGAACTGTTGGAGCCTTTTAAGAGAAAATCAAAAGCCTGGAAACTGCCTTTCTATGACAGCGACGCGCTCACCACTTCCGTTGATAAACAAGAGGGGTAAAAATATCGCTCACGCTAGTTCCCCACTGACCGGTTTTAACTTAAAATAGCCCCATCGCGTTCAGCATGTCTTTTACTCCAAGAAGGGATTTCTGCACACGGTAACAACGGAAGCAGTTGGGGCATTTTGTAATTTTTTTTTATTCATGGGTCGTGAAGACATGCATTTTCGGTGAAATCCCGGTATCTAATTTTTGGGTGGAATAGAATATCTTCTCTAACTTCTGTGTACAGTGCATATATGCTAGAGAAAGTAAAACGTTCCTGAAGTATAAAATGATTGTACTCAGAATTCCCATGCTGATGATTCGCTTTGGTCGATACTTCCTAACTCAGTTTACATCGGTTTTCGCGGCTGGTGAAACTTTGATGATGAATTTTATTTGTCAGTGTGTTTTTACTGCTCGCTAAAACAGAATTAACTGTCGGTTCATTTGGCCCACATTTAGTAGCTGCAAGTTTGTCTAGGTAGCGTTCCCAGGTGCACAAACTTAAGGTAAATTGCCCATAACGGCTGGAAATGGGACGTTAAACCAATATTACCATAATGGCTCTTAAGCCGATGCATCTGCAAGTGTGACAGCTGTGTCTGTTGGGAGTCCTGAGATCCTGATAATCACTGCTGCCTGCTGACAGAATTACTCGTTAACACATATTGACAGCACATTATGAATACATACACCTCTAGCCAGCATGCATTTCCAGTATCGTTCAAAAGGGTAGTAATGCCTGTTAAAGTTTGTTATACAGGGTGTTCCAATTAATATGCCATCCCATTTACATTGATACTTTCAAGATTAGACGTATACTGTAACGTATGGATATTATAAAGTTATTTTATTCATACTGTTGAAATATATCACTTGGCAGACAATTCAATCCTGTTATAAAGTCTTGAGTAATATAGGATATACGTAGATAGATCTTCCCGTGTAACTTATGTTAGCTCGGGATTACCCCAGCGGATGCAGCGCATCCGGTGACAACGGATATTTAAAACTAACAAAGCCTCAAATTGTAAAATACATGGGTCATTTAAAAATGAGTGGCAACACTGCTTGCAGTTGGCGTCATCAGTGGTAAATGATGTATGCTGATTACAATAAAACAGAAGAGCATTTTTGGTGAGTTTAATTGCAGACTGTTATCTTTAGTGCTCTAAATATGTTTAGTAAATACGAACAAAGATGCTTCATTAAAATTCAGGTTGCAACAGGTATCAATGCTCAGCAATGCCATACAGAATTATTGTAAGTTTATTGTACAGAGACTTTACCATATTGTACCATGACTATGTGGGCGAATGCATTCGTAGAGGAAGGGAAGAAGTTTATTAAAAAAACGTGGAGCTGGCAGACCGCAATCACTTAAAGTCATGTTCCTTGTTGCTTATGGTTTTGACGGTGTTCTTATCACTCATTCAATTTCTCAAGAAAATCGTATGAACGATTACTTTCTGGAACACCAGATACGAATACCTGTGCGTCTTAAGCGTCCAAATCTCCTGAGTTCTCATACTATTGTGTTATATGACGGTGCTCGCTCTCACGCTACGCAGATGGAACTGGAAAATTGTGGACCATGCTCCATACTCCCCAGATATGAGCCCATGTGATTGCGACTTTTTCAAGAAAATCAAATTACCACTTAGAGGAGTTCGCTTTCGAACCAGACAGGCAATTATAGCAGCAGTAGAGCGGTCTGTTCGAATATTGGCACAAGTAGACGCTGTGGATGGCATCCGACGTCTCCCTGATGTGTGGAGGCGAGTTCTTCATGTTGGAGGAGGTAACTTCTAAGCACTGCAATAATGTGACTACCCCAAAAATGTTTTACTGTTGTTAATTCAAATGTTGCCACTAATTACTGAATGACCCACGTAATTGCAGAACTAAGCTAATATGATTTCCCAATTTCCGCCCTGACCGGAAATCGACTAAAACTATAAACGTAGCATTTTCCCGCGTGGAGTCGGCCGTTGACTGGGGTAGCCGAATAAGGCTGGATGATAGTTATAGTTGACGGAGATCATCTTCGGCCAAGTTGCACCTTCCAGCCGATGCGGAAAATGCTTCGTTATGTAAAGTTAGTACGAAGTCGGCATTTTATCTACTCATGTATTAGTAATAAAGCTAACATTTGCAACAGCATGCCAAGTGAATAATTATTATTTCAATGTGAGAGTCAAGGACGACTTTCACCCCAAAGATCCTATCGCCACAATAGTGGTGGAGGCGCCGAGTTTGGCTCGTTGATTGATTATTCACAATTGACAGTATTCCTTAGCGTTAGGTTTATAATGCAGTATGATTTCGTCACAATGCATTCTACATTCTTACAGTTTCTGCCATTCAAATAAGGCAATATGGATTTATATATCATTTGTATAATCCGTAAACTCTTCCCATTTTTTACTTTCTCTAATACATATTAGGGAAATAATGTATTGCACCGAAAAATTCGATGCCAAGATTTTCCGGAAATGCACATTTTGAGACTCCCTGTATAAAAAGCACGCGTTATTAGATAAAGGTCCGCCTGCGTGTCTGTAAAAGTATCGTTTTAAAATTCAATGTGTTCCAATTCACATGACTTTCTCCAACTGTTATGGAAACAAGCTGTTCTTAAAAAAAGAGTATTCTTTTGTCTACATCATCCTAATCAAGGTAAACATTAGCATAAATTGTTTTATTGCTTGCTCCCTTATAATTAGAAGGAAAATAGGGTTATACACTAGACTAATGCAATAGTCAAATCCTTTAAAAAGCCGTTCGCTTTGTAAAGCAATTAAAATGTGGATTTCCTTGCCCGGCCTGGGGTAAAACAAAAGAGAAATGAAACGAAAGATGACTTTCTGGAGAAAAGTTTGGGCAGTTTAAAATTGAAACCAATAACAAGGAATACCTCGGAAATGGTTAATTCTATAGAAAATGTATATGACAAATGCAGTGTTTTAACCAGATCTATCTTTTTGTAAAGTTTTTGCCTACCTCTTTCGATGTACCAGTTACATAAACATCATCCAGAAAGAAGTGGTCAACTGTAAGCGATGGACAAAATCTTACTCTATAAAAACTGTATACCTCATTAAACTCTCGATTTATTTCAGATGCATTTTTTTGTGAAGTTAACTATTTTCGACACAATTCTTGTATTGGTTTAAATGTTACAATACATATACTCTTCTCAAGTGGGAAGTCTTCATTCGTTTTTCTTTTTTTAATCCCTGTCATGCAAATAGAACTGAGTTTAAAATAATCATAAAGCGAAGAGCTCTTAAAAACTTGATAGAATAATAAACTTTGGTGAGAATAGTTTGTTGCAAAAAAGGGTGAGAAAGTAATGTGAATGAAACATGTAAGATTTTTATTTTTGTCCACTTGTAAATAATTGGTGAACTGTATAAATAGAAAAATGAGCTTAATCCATAATGTATATGTTCTAAGTTTCTCCTAAATCTTTTTTATCCTTTAAATGTACATAATGTGCGTATTTGGAGCTGTTAATAGCGTATATTTGACTCCTCCTGAACCCACCACTCTCAAAATGTCCAATTGATTTGTAGATAATTCGGCTCTATGCTCCATATGTCCTACGAAGGCCATCCAGAAAGTGACAGACGATTTGGCATAATTAAATAATAACGAAACATAACATAAAACTTTATTTATAAAGTTACAGTACCTTATTCTATTTTTCAACGCAATCTCCATTCTATCAAGACATTTATTGTCACGTGGTACTAGTTATTCAATGCCGATGTTGTACTTTTCTACCGCCAAAGAACTTATTCGTTTTTTGAATGCACAAAATATTCGGCAATCGAATTATAGAGGCAAATAACCAAGTGTATGGTCATAATGCAATGATGGATCTTCAGTGAGAAAATGGCGCATAATTTACGAGTAATCAAGGATGAACTAGTGTGTACGAAAATGACCGTAGTGGAAGTTCATCAATCGTTGTGGAGGAATTGAAATCAAAGATTGGTAAAAGAATTCAGCGAAACCGGAGTTTCACTTTGTACACTCTACATGACTTTTTGGGTGGAAAAGATTTCCCAACCATGAAGACCTCAACGTGGCAGTGACATCTTGGCTCAGATCTTTAGCGGTGAAGGAGTACATCTGAGTTGAAAAACCGGTACCATGTGGCAATAAATGCCTTGATTGCAATGAAGATTATGTTGCAAAATAGAGTGAAGTACAGTAACTTTGTAAATACAGCGTTGTGTTGATAACTTTCGTTATTATTTGTTGGCAGTGTTTAACGCCCGCTTTAACATGAATGAAGATGGAGCGCTGGTGGAATGCGATGGTGGGGGAGTAAACCCGTCTCAGTGCCGCAAATCTCACATGCGGTTGCTTGGGATCGAACCCGGGCTGTCTAGGTGAGAGGCAAGTGGTCAAACCACTCGGCCACGGCTCGGCCGTTATTATTTAGTTATACCAAATCGCCTGTCACTTGCTGAATGGCCCTCATATATACCAGCGGAAAACTTGTCTCCAAAGCCATGGGCTGCTGAACCTGAAAGAGGATTGAGAAGAATAGGCACCAAAGATGTGAAACAAATGACAAAAGCGATTTAGTTTTGTTTATTTTTATCTACAATCCTGTGGTAGTATTCTGATAATGTTCTTGCCTCCATCCTCAAGATTTCTAACGTTTAACTGCCTCTAAAAGATAGTGTTAGAGATGTGTTACTCCCAACTTATTTCCCCAGTAATTTTCTTCCATCTATTGTCTGTTACGATTATGGTATATGTTGGAGGAATAAACAAATAACTAAAGGTTTTTAGCAACATTTCGTAAGAACCTACCGGGTTACCTTCGATAGCGTGGGCCAGACACGCGACTTTATTCCTGAGTAGCTGCCCAGTCCAGATCTGACAGGCAAAGCGCAAGAGATGTGAACTTACCCTCCCTCTAGTCCCCAGTCAACAGTCGCGTAGAGCCAAAGAACCTGGTTCATTCCGGTAGTGGCGTCCTGTCAGGCTTATCAGTGCAGTGGTGGCTTACATGTGCAATATGAGTGAACGGTGAATGTTGAATCGGGCCTGAGAGAACAAGTATGCTTTTGTTCAAGAACAACCGCCACTGCTGCACCTGTAACCTCTCCGCTTCGCTGCCAGGTGGAGGGGAAAAGGAAGGGGCGATTTCCATAGCTGGGATTTGAACCACGGATCTCCCGGTCTCTAGATGGTTGCTCTGTCACTGAGCTACCATGGCAAAATGCCGGCATAGCATTGAATTTCTCAACTAGCTTGCATGTTTCCCGGTAAGCCACAAGGTGCTCTCAGATTATTTTGAGATGACAACCCAAATGGCGACTTACAATGTTGTAAGTACTTAACTCCCTGGATTCGTAGTATAGTCAACTATTATGGTCAATGGGTATTGGTTTAATTGTTTTTTCACACGTCCTATGTAGGACAGGAGTTGGATAAGTAGTTTTACTTTGCGTTACTCTTCGTCATGCAAAGAAAACAGAATCTCAATGTCATCGTATAGCGACAGCTTTTAAAAGACTTGACTATCCTTTTAACTTATTGCGCTGTCTTATTTTTTATTTCCCTTCTACTTACAAGAAATTAAGTAATAAGACCATTCCTGCTAATGTTTTTTTTTGTGATGTTTGACGCCCGCTTTTACTACTTGTGGCACCGCTGGCGATTCCTGCTAATGTTTATCTTGATTAGCATGAGGTGGAGAGAAGGATAATCTTTTTTAAGAATAGATTGTTTGCAGGATAGGTACAGAAACTCGTATGGATGAAAACATCAGATTTTCTTTTTCTATTCGTTACACAAAAATCCTGAATTATCACTTTATAGTCGAAGAATAAGCAGTAGGTCTAAAAATCTGAGGTATATCGTTTATATGACTTTATCTAGCTCTTCTGAATACAAATATTCTAACAACAGATTATTCTTTTATCTACATCATGCTAATCAAGATGAAGTTTACCAGAAACGATGTTATTACTTAGTTTATTTTACGTAGAAGGGAAACAAAGAGATACACTAGGCTAAAGCGACAGTCAAATTATTAAAATGTATTATTATGCAATTGTCATCGACTTCTATTCCCTTTCCATGGCCAGGAGTAAAACGAAAGAAATATTAAACGAGTGAGGACTACCCGTTTAAGAAAGTGTCAAGTATTTTAAAATAACAAGAAATATCTCGGGAATTCTTGAATATACAAAAAACATATATGACTTAAATTGTGTGTTTTAAAGAGATCTACATTTTTTGTGTAGTAAGTTTTGTCCAAGTCTTAAGGTTTACCAGTTTTCAAAATTTAATCAGAATGTAGAGGACTTCAGGGGCAATTCCCAAGAAGTTCAGGATAGGCAATTATTTGCTTTGTAAATATGTTCAATATTTAATATATAATATTTTAATCAAAATCGTCAGTGGTAGTACTTTAAACATTTTCCGTGTAAGGGGTATTTTGTTGTGGGAGGACTTTCCTGAAAATCTTCGTGACGCATCCTTGGAAGATAATGAACTTGGTATAGTTTGGTATTTAACCCACATTTTGTTTTTGAGTTATGTTGATCAAAACCATACATGGACCTTTTTCTATAAATGCACTTTATTCAGATGTTCTCAAAACATGTACTTCCGTTGAAACCTCGGTAGCAAATATTTGATACGATGTTGTCTCTACCTACAATACAATTGTATATACGTGCTAGAGAAAGTAAAAGGTTACCTTCAACATTTTTATTGCCTGGCCATCAATGATGTGGCCTTTTTACAATGTGGTGTCAAACAAACTAAGGTATTAACGGGTAAGCTATGTAGTATGTCATCAGGAGCATATGTGCACCTGAAGGTGTGACGTCACGGGAGAGGTGTGTGATAGTATGGTGATATTGACATATGCACGTGGATCCCCAGTGGCCTAGAGCGCAACGCCGCGACCTTTGAGATGTCTCAAGAGCTGCCCGCGGGACACCAGAAGGTGGAGAGTCCTAAGCTGAAGACAAAAGCTCTGTGGTGCAAGAAGCAAACAAAAGACGCTACGACAGGCATGTTAGCGTAGCCACTGGTGTCACGCATAACTAAAGCATCACTTTTATCACTTATAAAGTAAGTTTTACGTTCTCTAGCACGTATGCATGAAAATAACATAAAATAAAATCTGTAATACAACGTCCTGTCATCTAGTTCTGTATACCAGGATGTATATTGCAAATTTTATGATTTATTTCCCACTTTAAATTCTTGTTATACATAATTATTTTACATATATTACTTATATGCTAATGACCAGGGCTAGGAAGTTTACAACTATTTCTTTATGCAGAATAAGAACGGCCGGACCTTGCAATACAATGCAGCGCTACTTGCGTGAGAGCAGCGCTCCTTTTGTAGAGGTAAACGTTTCCGAGATATTCTTTGTTATTGGTTTCAGTTATAAAATACTTATTTTTTTCTAAAACAGAAATTCTTCCGAGTTTCTTTCGTTTTACTCCTGGACATTCAAAAAGTAAATTTCAAAGACAATTGCATAGCGACAGCTTTTACAATATTTGATCATCGCTTTATCATAGTGTAGTCCCTTAGTTCCCTTCTACTTGTAAGTAACTAAGTACCCAGGTCATTCTACTAATGCTTATTTCGATTAGTATGTAGTAGAAAGAAGAATACTGAATTTTTCAGCCTGACTCTACCTATGCAACTCCTGCCCTCAAACGGCTTGTGTGAAAAAACTATTAAATAAACATGAATAATAGGAGTTAACATGATTGCCGGTAGGGAACATGTTCCGATGGTAGGAGGCTGCCGAGCTAAGCATTGCAGTTATGGCGTTGTATAAATGTTATAAAGAACACAAGCAAATGCATTGCGTTGTGGTCGCCACGTCTTGGCTTAGCAAACATTTACAAATTCATGCTAGATACTCAGAACTAGTACTGCGTTTATATTTTATATTAAGGGCATTGAGCTTGTGTGCTTGACCTCTCGCTTCTCACCAAAGTGGCCTGGGTTCGATCCCAGTTGTTCGCCGTGTTCTGCGGCTTCTCCGGCCGTTCATTACACAACCTGCTCCATCATCACATTTTCTTCCATTCATTTCACCTTTATTTGATATCATGTTTTTCCTCATTTTCGTATTATTGGGTTTCTTGATTGTGTTTAATGTCCGGTTTTACTACTTGTGGCACCGCTGTCGATTACACTCATGATGCATGGAGCGAAGAGGCAGCACCTGTGTAAGTGAGGGAAACCGGAGAACCCGCCGCTTTGTTCACCACAAATCTCACATATCCGTCTAGGTGAGAGGCGAGTGGTTAGACCGCGTTCGATTCCAAGCGACCACATATTAGGTTTGTGGTGGACAAAGCGGCGAAGGGGCGGGTTTTCTCCGGTATCCCATATATAGTAAAGGCGGGCGTTAAACACTATAAAAGTATTTCCTGTGCTCCTCAACAGGCATCTTGTAGGTCTTGTGGGCGTAAGTCATCCATACGAGGAGGGTAAATAGCGAAAGAAGAAGAAGATTGTTCGTAGAGGGTGACTGATCAATAATTGTATTGAGTTTACCACGCGCTTCCGTGGTGGCACACATGCACCGCCTCGCTAAACCCATTTTGGCTGTCAATCTACTAATTATTGCCAGAATGTGTTAATACCCCTGTTAGACCGCAAAAATCTGCTGTCAACAGCACACCATCCTGTGCCATTCCTTGTTAACTAGGACGTATGAAGGGGGAATCCCCATTGTCACTCAAACTCCGTGTGTAGCTGCAACTCGACCACAATATTATTGCACTTCGCTGGGCCGGCTTCCCCGTGTATTCAAATGCGGCTTTCCGCAAGACAGATTTTATAATATCGTGGTGGAGTTAGAAACCAAACTAACCTCGAAACTGTATCAACTCTTATGTATAGTCTCTAGCGTCCCCGTCATGCAGGAGGCGATTGCGCATTAGCAAACAGTCGGCAGCACCATAAATACGTCATAGCTTGTTGACGTCTTGGAAGTAAAGTCATGCCGACTGATCCAACACCACCTAAAGAGAAAGCCTTGCAATACGATGTCTGACGTGGCACTTTTGGCTCGTTAGCGGACCCTTCAGATCAGTATTGTACGGAAAGTTAACAATATTATTGTAACGGTACTTTTAAAGTACTTGCTTCAGTTTTTATTACTTTCTCTACAGATACTATGTATGTAGTGTATAGAGCAAGTATTGTACTCCACCCAAACATTGGATACCGCAATTTCACCGGAACTATATGTTTTGAGGTCCCCTGAATAAAAAAATCATTTTTAGAAAAGGTCCGTGTGTGTCTTTGGACAGCATAGCTCAAAAACTAAAATACCGTTAAATACCAAACTTTGTATTTAGGTTTAGTATCTTCCAAGGAGGCGACAGGGTGATTTTCAAGAAAATCCCCCCCACCTTAAACTAACGTTTTCCATGGAAATTTTTTTGAAAATGCTGTTTTTCTCAAAAATGGCTCAAACGATTTTGATTAAAATAACGTATATTAAAGCTATTTAGATTACAAGTAAAATGTATATCTTGAATTTTCCAGGAATAGCTTCTGAAGGCCTGTTCTCTGTGATGTATTTTGCTGAACCGTAAGAGATACACAAAAACTCCCTCCACAAAAAATGTAGATCTCGTTAAAACACACAATTTATGTCATACATTTTTCTTGCAGAGTTGGCCGTTTACGAAGTATTCCTTGTTATTGATTTCAATTTTAAACTACTCATCTTCACCTTTCGTTTCACTTATCTTTTGTTTTTCTGGAAATGCTATGCGAACCGAACTTCACTTGTGTACAAATCGATCGACTTTTAAAAGATTTGACTATAGCTTTATTTCCCTTCTGCTTGTAAGGAACTAAGTAGTAACATCAATTGTGTTAATGTGTAGATAGAAGAATAATCGTTTGTAAGAATAGTTTGTTTGCAGAGCAGGTAGAGAACGTCATGTGTGAATGCAACACAAACTTTTTCTAGAGCTAAAAGTGGTCTGCTTATGTCGTTATTGACGGATTATTACAACGTACCAAGAAAGCACAACACCTCGGTAAATGCGGCATTGTTTTGTTATGCAGGAAAGCGCTACAGCAATATTCAGTAAGGAATAACTCAATATTACTATCACGTGTACCAACATTTATTAATTACACATTTTGCCACCTTCATACTGTGTAGGACTTTGCAAAAATCTGATGTATTCCATTCACATGCCATCTTAGTGGGCTTATTCTTCTGTCTCTTCATTCTAACATTAGTAGAAACGGTCGTATTGCTTAGTTCCCCGTAAGTAGAAGGGAAATAAGGAAATACACTAGGCTAAACTGACAATCAAGTGTTTTAAAATATGCTTGTTGTGGGACTGATAACCGGTTTTTTGTTTGCGTGGCCAGAGGTTGACAGGTTCCCGCATGAGAGACGTGTAAGTATTTTAAAACTGAAACTAATAACAAGGAATACCTCGAAAACGGTCAACTCCACGGAAAAAATATATATGACATAAATTTTATGTTTTAACGATATTTATATTTTTTGCGAAGCGAGTTTTTATCTACCTTTTACGGTTTACTATTTATACAAAATCCTGGAAAATCGATCCAGAATAAAGAGGTCTTCAGAGGCTACTCCCAGAATTTTCAAGATATACATTATATTTGCCGTGCAAATATCTTTAGTATACTTTATTTTAATCAAAATCGTTATAGCCATTTCTGAGAAAATCAAAATTTTCGAATTTTGTTCCATATAAAAGGAAGTTTGGGGAGGGGGATTTTCTCAAACTCTTCGTGTCGCATCCTTGGAAGACACTAAACTTGTACACGAAGTTTGGTAGTTTACCGACTTTCCGTTTTTGGTGTTCACAGACACACGGACACACAGGGATATTTTTCTAAAAATGCTCTTTTGTTGGATACGGCGACCCTAAAATGTCTATTTCCGGTGAAATCTCGGTATAGAATTTTTGGGTGGAATGCAATACCTTCTCTATACAATATGCACTTAGTACAGGAAATATTAACATGTTAAATACATCCGGTAATACGTTTCACTATCTCTTTCCTAAATGTTAATATTTTAAACTCTTATCTTAGCGGAATAACATTTTAATGTAGGTTAAAACAGAGAGGGGGCCCCTAACTTACTTTACCTCAATGGAATATCAACCTTAATGCAATAATATCTCTCTTGGATATTATGGAACCAACCGACAAACAACACATTTCATCTCATTATTAAGGGCGTGTTACTTAACCCCATTTCAATGCTGTTGGAATTTAAGTAAACAGCAATAGTCTCAATATATATTCTGTGAAGTGAGGTGCACAAACCTGCAATATATTCACTGGAAAGTGAACAACCATAAATAGAGGTTATCTTGCAGCACTTCCCAATGATTTACTTAATGATTTAATGTTTAGGAGTTGATAAACGGTTCTAAAATGTTGAAATGGTTAAAACACATGTTAATACTTATCTTGCTAAGAATAGCCCTAATCCATTTGGACATTAGATCTTCTTCTCCAGGAAAGAAAGCAAACACACTCACTTCTGAACCGTTCGCTTAATTACTCTTAGTTTGGTGCACTATACGTCTGGAGCATTGTGCCTCTTGCAATATCATATAATGACCATTAATATGAAAGTATTCCCACAATTGTACATAAATTACACATGTGCTTACTGTATGAATGGATAAGTTTATTTATTGAAATACCAGTATGTATACATATATTGATATTCATCAATCGCACGGGTCCAAAGACCGTACGTGCTTTTTCAATACACGAAATAACAAGCAATATTAAAAAAACAGAAAATCAAAAGAGTAAACACGAAAATAAAGGACAAAGATATCCAATTACAACTCAAATTTATAACACAGAATGAAGCATATTCAGATTTATTAATGTACCTCATTATACACATTATACAAATACACTTAAGAGAAATATATATTCATACAATACTAATACAACAATAAAACAATGACCGAAAATCATGACATATAGTATATATAAAACATTATAATCACTTTTGTTTAACTCTTCTTATCGCCCCCCTCTTCCTTATTATTAGCCTTCTCAGATCTATCTCAGCTGTCTTGCCTAAGTAGAAATTTGCTAGCCCGTCCGCGTCTTCCGTGCCTGTCAGTAGCGTCCAACATGCTTCTAACTCTCTACTCGCAGAGCTTAAGGATCTCGGTAAATACTTTTCCCCCCATTCCTCCGTACCCCCAAATCTTGCCAAGATATGAGTTCACGTCTCTTCCATCACAACACCCAAAGCGTGTGACGTCACGCCATGTGGCAATGTTTATATACTATGTAGAGAAAGTGAAAGTAGTATGAAAATGGGCCTCAGAACAGTTGCTAATGGAAGTTGTGAGGGTACAGCCATTCTGTTTCTCAAATAAAGGGATATACTAAGTAAGAGGGTGATCCTCACTAGGGGATGATGAAATAAAGGCTATATCGGTACATATTTAAACAAGAGACTCCCGGATACGCTCCGGAATTAAACCTCTCCATTCCACTAAAGGGATTTTTAAGCCTTGATTTTTCATTTCTGACTCTACGTGTTTAATTAAAGCTTTAACAATCAGCCAAGGAATTGTCCGCACTACAGTGCCATAATGCTACTCTTCGCTCCTTGAGGATATTCCTCAAAGCCTTGAAAGTACGCAAATAAATTGGAATATCCTCAATATTAAGTTTATCAGATTGGCATGGGAACACCGTTTGGCTTTTGTTTACGCATCTAATTGGAATCTAAAGAGCCACAAACGTTTTGCACGTTAAAAAGGAAATTTGTGAATTATTTAAATATGCCTGTGTCTACTTGAAAATACTTATAACTAACTTTTAAAAGTATTAACTCTCACAATTTTGGCCTTATAATCACCAAAAATATATCAGTCGTTACTTTCTCTAGCCCCGTATGTACAATGTAGAGAAGTATTATATTGAATTATTGTAGTCCAACCAAAAATTCGATGTCGAGATTTCACCGCAAATACATGTTTTAGGCCCCCCTGAATAAAAAAAAAAGCATTTTCAGAAACAGGTCCGGTCGCGCGCGCGTGTGTGTATGTGTCTGTGGACAGCATAGCTCAATAACGAAAAGACAGTTAAATACCAAAATTGGTATTTAAGTTTCGTATCTTCCAAGGACGCGACACGAAGATTTTCAAGAAAACCCCCCCAAACCTAACTACCCCTTACTTGAAGAAATTTTCGAAAATTTTGTTTTTCTTAAAAATGGCTCTAAAGATATTGATTAAAATATCACATATCAAAGCCATTTCTATCACAAATAAAATGTATATCTTGAATTTTCTGGGAATATCTTCTAAAGACCTGTTTAATCTGAATGAATTTTGCTTAATTTGGCATAACTAATAAACCGTAAGAGATAGACAAAATCTCACTATACAAAAAATGTAGAACTTGTTAGAATACACAAGTTATACCATGTACACTTTTTTCGTGGAGCTTACCGTTTTCTAGGTATTCCTTGTTATTAGTTACAATTATGAAGTACTTATATTTTTCTCAGACGGAAGTGTCCGTTTTTTTTTTTTTTTTTTTTTTTTTTTTTTTTTTTTTTTTTTTTTTTTTTTGTTGTTCTAATCCTTACCAAGCAAAGAAGCGATTTGCATTGACAATCGTATAACGGCGGCTTTTAAAACATTTGACTATCATTTTAGCTTAGTGCAGTCCGTTAGTTCCATTCTACTTTATAAGGAACTTAACTAATAAAATTCTGCTAATGTTTATCTCGATTAGCATGGCGCTGAAAGAAGAATTATCTTTCGTAAGAAGTTTGTAGTGTAGCTCGAGAAAGTCATGTGAGTGTAACACATCGCAGGCGTTGGCACTGATGGTACATGGAATGAAGTTGGAGCACCACTGGAATGCGATGGTGGTGGAAACAGCAGAACCGGAGAAAACCCGCCCCTGCACCGCTTTGTCCGCAACAAATCTCACATACGGTCGCTTGGGATCGAACCCGGGCCCTCTAGGTGAGAGACGAAGATGGTTAGACGCTGGCCTTTTGATCCTAAGGTCACGAGTTCAAACCCGGCCCAGTACGATAATATTTAAATGTGCTTAAAAGCGACAGCCCCATGCCAGGACCGCCTGCGGTGCCATTAGTAGTTAAAGCGGGCGTTAAACACTACCAAATAACCATGCCAGGATATTTACTAGCATATAAAAAAAACTTCTGCACGACAAATTCCGGCACACCAGCTGATATGATCCTGGCAATTGGCATTATCGTTAACAAATAAATGTATATTTATGCAACCAATATGCACAGTTTGTTAAAGTACACAGGCTTTGTTAGATTATTCAAATAACAGGAAGACTGCGGTCTCTTCTTTCCGATGGCAAATCCCATGGAAATTACAAGGACGTCAAGTTCCTCTGGTCTACGTGCAGAGTTGCACAAAGCAACATTGACCTTTGCCCCTGCTCAGTCATACGGGATGTTCTGGAACAATGAGCTTCAAACTCTAACTCTCTCCCTCCCTCTCCCTAACTAAGGCATAATAATGTCAGCATTTTATTTTACGAAGCCCCTCTGTTTGTAAACCAAACAACCGTATATATGCACAAATTCGTCATTATATTTATATTGTTAAGCCAAGTGTTTGTTGTTGCTCTACCATCCTAAACTCCAACTTAACCATTCCCCGGTCACAACCTTAGTTGTAGTACAAGCAAATAAACGCTCCTTTCTATATTTTCCCCCTGTGAACATAAAAAGTATTATGTGTTTCATTCGCATGACTTTCTCTACCGGTTGTACAAACTGTTCTTAAAAAAGATTATTCTTTTATCTACGTACACGATGCTAATCACTATAAACTTTATCAGAAATAGTTTCTTATAAGTAGACGGGAAATAAGGGAATACACTCAGATAAAGCTGCAGTCAACTCTTTAAGTCATCGCTATGGGATTGTCATTGGAATTCGGTTCCCTTCCCATGGCCAAGAATAACACAAAAGAGAAAAGAAACGGATTGGCACTTTCCGTTTTAGTAAAGTTTAAGTATTTTTAAAATTGAAACTAAAAACAGTGAAATGGTAAGTTCTCTGCAATAGTAAGTTCTTAAAAAATAAATAAATAAACAAAACTGTATTTGACATACAGAATTGTGTTTTAACGAGGTCTACATTTCTTGTGTGGTTTGTTTTTTGTCTATCCCTTAAGGTTCACCAGTATACAAAAGCCATCCGAAATGAAAAGCTCTCCAGAGGCTGTTACCAGAAAGTTCAAGATATACATTACGTTCATCACAAAAATATCTTAAACATATGGTTTTACTGAAAATCTTTAGAACCATTTTTGAAAAGTAAAAGCTTTCGAAAAATATTCCATGTAAAGGATTTTCTGAAAATCGTGTGGCATCCTTGGAAGATACTGAACTTAAATACCAAGTTTAGTAATGAACCAACCTTTCGTTTTGAGTTATGCTGTCCACAGACACACGCGAGCACACACACACGCACTCATTTACCTTTTTTCTAAAACTGCTTTTTTGAGCTCCAAAACATTAATTTCGGGTGAAATCTCGTTATCGAATTTTTGGGGGGAATACAATACCTTATCTGCCTACGATGTACATTGTACATACATGCTAGAGAAAGTAAAAAGATGGACAATAGCTAGAAAATCAAAATATAAATATAAAGTATTTTGGAAACGACACCAAACAAACATAGTGTGGTTTACTTCATGTAAGCTTGCCTAATGTTTGATGTCGCAACCTCTTTGAGCTATGTTTTTATTTAACATTGAAATTTGCTAAATAATTAAAAGATAAACAACTGCAATAGGAAGTATCAGATAATGACATTTACCGTGTATACATTTTTAAAAAATTAATAAATAGAACCTAGATTTCAGTTTTAAGAAGATAAACATCGGCTGCAACTCCTGTGCTTTAGATCCCATTCGGATGCTCTACACCAAGTCTATCAAGTTTTTTTTTTTTTTTATTATTATTTTAAAACAGTAACGGAGTCTGATTAGGACTCCGGTACTGTATCCATATTTACATTTCCCCCCGTAGGTTTTACTGATTACTGGTTTTACTGGTTTTACTGTTTCTTTTACAAACATATACACATTGCACAAACATATAACACCCATGCCCAAGGCGGGACTCGAACCCACGATCCCCCTGCCCACGAAGCACCAAAGCGAGACGCTTTAGCGAGCGTGGCCATGGGGACCGGCAGTTTCGTGGTAATGCTCTGAAGACCTTCGTGCTAAATGACAAATTCAAGAACATATCCGATTACCAAGAACTGCATTACTTCCCTTTTGAACGCTCTCTAGTCACGCCGGCCTTAGAAATATACCTGATATAAACAAAAGCACAAGCGAATATAGCTGGTTTTGAAATATAAATAAATAAACAAACACCGCTAATTTGTGTTCTGATGGTTCAGGTGTCTTCAGGTGGTGCATATTCTCCGCCTAGGGCGTAATAGACAACTTGCTGTCCAGTATTTCGCGCCTTTTTGTTTACATCAGGCTCGCTTCTTAGGTAGGGGCACTATAGTACTGCAGGATACCCAGTGGGGTGTAGGTTTTACCCCTACACTGCGTATACTAGGGAGTAGTAGCTTCAGGGGTAGTGCTGTTCGCGCCTGCGAGAGGAAGCTGGTGGTCACAGGGATTAAGTTGAAGGAGGATGTACTTTTGGGTGGAAGAGATAGGAGCCATAATTAAATACAAAGTGTGCGAGCAGACACAGGGATTTTACTGTAAAAGATAATGTATGGCTAGGAAGAGGAAACCCAAGGGTTACCCAAACTTCATTCCACTCACCTGGTATATTATTGAGCTGGTAGTTTCATACTTTAAAATAAATAATATGCCGTCAATCATACGTCGGGATGTACGTTTCTCAACGTCAGCATCTCGATGAACAAAGGTGGACCAAAGGCTAACAAAAGGCTCTTCTGGCCTACTTACTCAAGCTTTTATAATAGAATCCATGCGTATGTCAGCATTGTGTTAGGAGGGCACAACTAAGTCAGCTTTTCAAATTCTTGCCAATAATAGCGAACGCGGGAACTGGTGCCACAATACCTTCTCACTAAATGAAACCTCACTGACTCAAAATGACCTTACCAGGTACCTTGCAGTATTGGACATGGCCTGGTAGCAAGCCACATTGGAAAGCTCCTTGCTGCTGCCTCCAGCATACAACTTTTAACACTGGTATCGGGAGAGATAATGGTCAGTTCCCAGCATGTACTATCTGTAAGTGAGCAGTTTAAACATAAAAGAGCCCCTACTACTTTAGCTTATCCAATATTATTACATTTGTGCGGCTCATTAAGAAATGTATACGTGAAGCGAAAACAGCGTAGAGATTCAATGGATAAATTTTAGGAAATTCCATTAATTGCTTTGCATAACATTTGGTGGAATAAAGGAGTGCCAACAACATGTATTCTTGCTCTAACATATACGTGGTCCATTAAAGCCTTTCGTGTACCTATAACCTTTTTTCCACAGCTATAATTGACACCTTGACGTAGCCGAAGTATCGTAATCTTTGTTTTGATCCTGGAACAAATTACGTTTGCATAAAACATCAAATAGGACCTTAGGTTAGACAACGGATGGGGACACATCACGCAATGCAGATCTACTAGCTAACACCCCAGGAGGAAGGGATGAAGTGAGGGTGCTGTAGAGGCTGCAGGCCACAGAGACGCGCGGAAGTCATTAGCATTGCCATGCTGGAGGACCCGTCTCATTGTTGCTGTTGCCCAGAGAAGGCCATTGTCAACCCGTCGACCAGGCAGCCCCCTAGTAACGATGAACGAAAGTAAGAGCTTCTTAAAATACTTCCGTATTCTGATGTTCCATTACATTTTACGGAAATTGAACGATATGCATCTTGAACACATAAAAATAGACTGGCTTGCAGTTTATTTGGTGAAATAAAAGTCTCTCTTGGCGGGATTGTGGCCATGACAAGCTTCTACTTTAACGGAATTCCACTCTTTTTCAAACAAAAGCCGGATGCAGACCGACCACAAATGCGACCTGATAATGCTCTGGTTTAATTAGATCATTAAACCGCTCGGAATGAGCAAATAGGACTGTCCGTTAGTCTCTTCTCCTATTTATCTTGCCTCTAGGATTAGTGAAAGTGGAACTAAATAAGGCAAGTGGACCACACATCTACTATATCACACGGGTAAATCCGCAAGAAAAGCGGATAGGTACCGTGGTGATTTGCCCCCGCCCGAGTACACTCGGGCGACTAGTTCCTGCTCCTGCTCCTGGCTCCTGGCTCCTACTCCATTATTGTCCTTATTTGTATCGGGACCTACCGATAAACATATTGTATACCGTCAAGAGAAGACTGCTCTTACTTCAGAGTAACACGGTTTTTCTTTTGTTTATTCTATTGCACATGTGACATTCAGACCGAAGCTGCAAAGGGATTGTAATGTTGAAGCTCTTAACTCCCCTCCATATAACAATGGTGAGACTGAAAATTTTAGGTTACTTCCAAAAACTTGAATTTTATTATTGCTTTTCAAAATATTCCCCTTCAGCAGCAATACAGTTTTGCATTCGATGAAACCATCCTTAAAACAGTGATGCCACTCTTCCTGGTGCACTTCAGAAACCTGCTTTTAATTACATATGTTCCAGTAATCCAATTATCATCTCATTGTATTTAGTTCTTTCATTGTTTACATACTTTCTTCTAATCGTGAAAAAATCTATTAAACCCCACCCAGGTTTTATTTTCTCTGAGAGATAACCATTAATACAAAGTTGACTTTTTTCACCTGGTTTACTTGTGTGACGAAACTGCGTTACAAACCCAAGTCGTTCAAAATGTCGATTATTGACTCTTTCATAGTAGGTTAACTATCGCATCAAATAATCATGTTTCTTAAATTTTTAAACGCATCTTTACCTACCTCATGTGTTTGTGTCTGCGGGAAATTAAAAATCATAATCCTTAAGATTTGGACATGAGACATATATTTAATTAATATAGGGTCGTAAATTATAAGGTAACCTCTGTCGCGGCCTCTGTCCGCTGCGCGAGAGATCCGAGAGTCGCCGGGAAAGTGGTACCGGCAAAGATGCACTAAAATATGTATCTTAAGATAAATTACCGAAATTGACTTTCTCACATACGGGAGGCACAATTTGCGAAAATATTCTCTCTCACTCGTCTAAGCATAGCAGCAGGAACCCTAGTGATTCCATGCACGATGCTATCACCAATTTTCTGTAGATTACACAGGGATTTCTGCTGCTGAGGATACTTGAATGAGCGGGAAAATATTTAACTTGCTATTTGGGAGCAGATAGTCAATATTCTCAGCATTTATTTAAGGTAAGGACACCACTTTCCTCACTGCGCGAGAGACAGTCTCGGATCTCTCGCGCAGTGGAGAGAGGCCACGAGAGGGACTGCTTTATAATTTAATGACCATACATATATATTAAGCAAATGCTCTAATTTCCACAGGATTGCAATTTTATTCTGTTAGTGTAGATAACATTCTTCTTTACTTATGAGATTAAGAACTATTTCATCTTTTGAGACAGTCCGCCTTGGTCTGGAGGTAATATGTTAGCCTCTGGTTCCCAAGTTCAAACCCGGCGGAGGATGATGGAATTTTTTTTCGGACGCAAACATATTTAGCATCATTTCCTTCGGAAGGGAGCTAAAGCCGTTGGTCCCGTGTCGAAGATTTTGGCACATAAAAGTACCTGAAGCCTAATAAAGAGAACATTTAGCAAAATTAAGCGGCCTTCCACGTCCAATAGAAAATGGGATGCTAAAAACCGCAACAGTTAAAGAGCGTTCATAAATAAAACTCAACTTCAGTTATGCTTTGGAACAGGATTTTAATACAAAATGCACGATTTGTTTGTACTGCTAGAAAGTTTTGGTTAATGTAATTGAAGATGCATATAATGAATATTCTGGCTTTGTTTAATACGCACAATACAACCGTTTGCAAATTATGTGTGCGTGTGTGCGCTCGCGCGCGCGCGCGTGTGTGTGTGTGTGTGTGTGTGAATAGCGTAGCTCAGAAACGAAAGGTCGGTTAAATAGCAAAGTTGGTATTTAAGTTCGGTGTTTTTCAAAGTTGTGTTATGATGTTCAACAGAACTACACTTTACATAGAAGATTTTTCGAAATGTTCGATTGGATTTAAAAGTGGCTAACGATTTTGGTGAAAGCGCCATGTGTGAGAGAGATATACACGAGAACATTCGTATGTTAAATTTTCTGTGAATGGCCTGTGAATCCCACTTCATTCGAGAGGGATTTTGTATAACTTTGTGTAACTTATAAACGTTAGGTGATACACGAAAACGTACCACACAAAAATGTAGATCTATTTAAAACAAACAAATTATTGTAAATGCTCTTGTGCCGCTGTTAAAGGTGCAAATGCTTCAATTCTTGGTAATTCTTTCTAAGTTTATTCGGTATTCATTTGTTTTTCGCGATTGCATGGTAATAATATGGAATTTTAACGACCGTATATAACATCCATGTTCTTAAACAATTGACTGTCACTAATCGTGTTGTATCTAATGCAAAATGTGTATTACGGTTATTTCTGCTAAGGCTTGTCTAAATTAATTGAAGTAGATGGAATTACAAACTTTCTTAAGAATAGGTAGAGTCAGACTGAAAAATGCAATGCCATAGCCGGGATTTGATCCACGGATTTCCCGGTCTCTAGCCGGTTGCTCTACCACTGAGCTACCATGAAATGACCTAATAGTTCGCTAAACTATGAAGCCCGGAACTTAAAGGACTTACAATATTGTAAGCTGCCTTTGGGGTATGTCTTATCAAAATAATTTGAAATCACCTTCTGGTTTGCCGGGAAACATGCGAGTCAGTTGAGAGATTTAATACTGTGCCTGCATGTTGTCATGGTAGCTCAGTGGTAGAGCAGGCGGCTAGAAACCGGGAGATCCGTGTTTTTTATACAAATATACAGTTCCAGAATCTTGTTAGGACTCCGGAGCTGTTTTCCTTTCTACTCTTGCTTCCTTTTTTTCTCCATTTTCCTTACATTACCTTTGTTGACCTATTTGTTAACCGTTTTCTGTTTTACTCACGAATACAAATATTTTATTTATTTACTGAAACAATAACCACTCCCTGTATTTATGAGCTGCCAGCAAGGACAGAGTAAAACAGGAAAATTATAAAATAAGTATCTAAAAGAAGAAAACTGGAAACTCTTCTATAAAGATAATGTAACATCTATCGACAGTTTTCATTAGTATAGTAATCGAAAAGTAATTTAAAATAAGCAAAAGGATACTTAAATATAATATAAAATTGATATACAATAAATAATTTATAGCAAAGGAATTTAGATCGTGAAGATGCTAAAAACAGTTATTGTACAAATGTTTTCGAAGAAGAGAAATTGAACCTCTTATTGCAGATATGACAATTTCTTTACATTTACAAACACATATACACCCTTGCCCAATGCAGAACTCGAACCCACGATCCCCAGCGCCACGAATCACGGGGACCGGAAAGGTTCAAATCCCGGTTAAGGTATTGAATTTTTAGTCTGATTGTACCTATCCAACTCATATCCTGCACCCGGTCTATGTGAAAATGCAACTAAATTAACATTTCTTAAGATAGTTTGTATACTCACCAATAAACGGTAGAGGGCAGAGAAAGTTATATGAATTTAACATAGCAGATCTTTTTACCCGGTAAGGTTACTGGTTATGATTGTCTAAAGTAGTCAAAAGAAGCTGTTGTAAACAAGTAGATGCAGAGTTGGTTCCTCTGTGGCACTGTTTCAACGGCGTCAGAGAGATGTCGAATCGATCCTAGCCTACCTTTGCAGTCTGCTTCACATCTGATGTGTTTTTAAGGCTGTGGAAACACTCCACGCTTTCAGAGTACTTTGTACGACAGAGTTTTGTGCTCGCACTTCGCCAAGCATGGACACAATGAAGTACTGGGTACAGGACAAAGCACAAGTCCTGCCAATTAATTACGGCTTACTTACGTTTCAATCAGAGCATGACGGTTGACAAATGTGAGCGTTAACGCTCAAGAGGTACGGGGGATATCCAGAAAATAACGAACTTTTTGGCATAGCAAATTCATAACGAAGGATACGAACACAAAACTATATTTACAAAGCTATAGTACCTTTCTGAACGTAATCGCTATTAATATCAAGGTATTTATTGTCACGTGGTGCCGGTGTTTCAATACATATGTTATACTCTTCCACCGCTAAAGATCTGAGTAAAAATGTTGAGGTTTTGACCAGTTGCGAAAAGTTTTCCACCCAAAAAGTCATTCCACCAAGGTGAAATGCCGGTTTTTCTGAATTCTTTCATCAAAATGTCCTTTCAATTACATCATAACGATTGGTGAACTTCCACTCTGGTCTGTGTCGGGTACATTGGTTCTTCCTTGATTACTCATAAATTATGCGCCATTTTTTCACTGAAGACTCGTTCACTGCATTATCACTATACATTTGCATAATTTGCCTATAAAACTCGATTAGCCGAAAATGTTGTGCATTCAAAAGACGAATAAGTTCTTTAGCGGTAGAGAAGTATAACATCGGCATTGAAAAAGTGGTACCACGGGACAATAAATACCTTGAAAGAATAGAGTTTGCGTTGACAAATAAAGTAAGGAACTGTAACTTTGTAAATAAAGTTTTATGTTGATAACTTTTCTCACTTTAGTTATTCCAAATCGTCTGTCACTTTCTGGTTGACCCTCATATTATCCAATAAAGGATGGATAAGTATGTTGTGGATAAAATGGTTAGGGTGTTGTATTCTTTATGGTGTTAGTGTAAAACTCAAAAGCTTAAAGACCATCAGTCGTTGAAATAATTCTATTTTAAGGGGGTACTGAAGTGATAAAAGAGATTTTCTAAAACGTAAAAACTGGAGCTGTTATTTTTGTGCGGTCATTACTGGCAACAAAAGCAGTATCCTTATTAATTTTCATTCAAATAGGTTTGTTTTTTATCCTGTCTGTATTATTCGATTTAACTAGCTAAAATCAAAATATATTTGCTCCTATAAATATTGAACTAAATGCACACCCCTTAATATTTTTGTAACAAATTGTACGGTTGAAATTTTCATAGAGCGGATAGATTAAAAATAATATTTTATATTACAAAATGGAAAAGCTGAGAAAAACAGCGCATGATTATACTAATTATTTTTTTTAAACTAAATCATGATCAATATCCTAATTCGAACCAGACATTCTATTACACACTTTCTGCACTGCTTTGGGTATACTTTTAGAACTCTAGCTATATTTTTGTTGGAGAAGATGGAGTTTTAATTCGGGAAAGTAACAAAATAATTGAACCTGAAAAATAACTTTAGAGATTGACACAATCATTTAACCAGCGCAATGCTTCTAAATGTCGTCCAAAAGTTAGCTTAAATCCGCTCTAGGGGAATGAAATATTTCAAAATGTACTGCAAGATATGGGTGTTTTCTAACCCTAGTCAATTTTATTTGGAAGTTTTGAGTAATGATTTAAATCCCTGTCCTTAGCTTTCGCTGCATTCTTTTGGCTTTGTTAGAGATCATCAGAGCTGGAATACATGCAACACATTCCTAGAAACAATTCTGTTTGTATTCCTCGGTAGAAAGGAGGGCATAAAATACCGGAACCTTTTGCCCACTATGCGTCTCCTCCAGCATATTGTTGCTGTGGTTAAATTGTGCTTTCAGCTCATTTGTACAACGTTTTGTTCATATCTGTATATAATTTTAAGTCCTTAATGCAGTGCTGTTTTATAGAGTATTATCAATTATGGGAATATCACGGAAGGCTATTAGCACTATTAAGGGAGGTGGAAGAAGAACTATTGGGTGGTGAAGACGAGGAAACCATTGATGAATTTGAAATAATGAGTTCGAAAACTGATGATAAACAAAATGCAGACGAGAAATAACACATTGAAGCTCCAACCTCAAATTCAATGAACAAAGGTGACTAATAGAGGAGAAAGCTCAGAAAATTTGGCACCAACATACCCAAAATGTTTGCCTACAACTTTACGAGAAATTATTCAGTGCGCAGTATACTCGTTCTGTGCATCAGTTTTAAACGAAACAAACAAATAAAATGCGGCTTTGGCAATACTTTGATAGTTTTTGTTCTTTACATCTGACTTTTTCACCATCAACAGTCATCTTAACGTAGGTATTGCTTGGTAAATATGAGAAATAATTTATCAAAAATCGAATGTGTTCCATTCACATGACTTTCTCCGCCTAGACTCTAATAAACTATATTTACGAAAGTTTATTCTTCTATCTACTTCATGCTGATTGTGATTAATGTTAGCAAAAATATTCTTAATACGTTCATTACCAAGTGTCCCAAACCCCCTTCTTGCGTTAAAAGAGTTTCAGAACTCAACGGGTTATTTCCCCTCCGATGGGAACTGGCTAGGTGACCTTCATTCTACCCCTCTCAAAGAGCGCGACCTGCTCACCATCACCGCTGATAAGCAATATGGGTAAAGCGAAGGTCACTCATACATTTGACAGTAGCGTTCGAAATGGGTATGCAAAAGGAGCTTAGTTCTGATCTCAAGCGAGTAATTAGAAACGTGACACTCACAGAAATAGGACAAACAATAAATAAATCTCATTCTACTGTTCAATATAGAGTCAAAAAAATTAACAATCAAGGTTCTATCAAGAAGACCTAAAGAAAGTAGACTGAATGCATGAGAGGAACGTTTTATTGTAAGCAGCATCCAAGAAAATCCAAAACTAGTGTTTCTGAATTACAATTTTTAATGCAAAATGTGTTTGGAAAACGATGTCTGACCAAACTATTCGTCGCGGCTTATGGAAGTATGAATATCATGACGGAACACCAAGGAAAAGGCCTTCTGTACGTGCAGCAAACGGCAAGGAACGAGTTGCACATCCATAAGGATCAGGAATTATGGAACAGCATGGTATGGTTGGACATGACTTGGGTCAGATCGGATAAACAGGGTGTGGAGAAAAGTAACACCTGACCATGATCCCAGAAGCACGCTTCCCACAGTGGAGAGTGGCGATTTGGGCCTGTTTGTCATCTAACGGTGTTGGCAACATATAGTTTATTGATGAAATTTTGAACAAACGTGTGTATTTTGACATTTTAAAGAACAATGTAAAGCAGAGTGCCCAGAAAATGGGCATGACACCTGAATATAGCTTTCAACACGATAATAACGGCAAACATAAAGTGATGCTGAACATTAAATGGTTGATAGGAAGCGTACCCAAACTGCTACACACCTCCTCAGAGTCCAGATTTGAATCCTATAGAGCATTTGTGGAACACTTTTAGGAAACGAGCCGGTAAAAGCAGAGTAAAATCTGTCAAGAAGAATGGAAGAACTTGGTTACTTCTATTAAGAGAAGGTGTGAGGCAGTTATTAAAGCCAAAGGGTACACAACAATGTATTAGATTTTTAAATGTATCTTTATTTATAAGCTATATTATTTCTTATGTGCGAATTGAAAGGTTGTACAAAAATGGGCATGTTTCTTTTACAATTTTATTTTATTTGCTTTCTAACTTCATAAGCTAATATTCTTTTGATTCCTTGCATTTTTCACTTTTAAGGTAAATATATTAATTAAAATGTGTATACTTAAAATGATTTCAGTTCTTTTTCTTAATATACTGAAGGGTACTGATAAAGATGTTCTCTACTGTATGTGTGGTATATGGAGAGCTGAAACTTTCTGTTTGTATAGGTAGATAAGTCGCTTCTTTTGCTGCGATGTATGCCTGTTCGTTTACAGGAGCATCTTTATTAACTGCCTAAAATTAATTCTGAAACAAACGCGTTTCGCTGCTGTGTAAACGCGTGGTGTTACTTCTCTCCCAATAGTGGCAACGCAGAGAAAATACCGCATTGATGTTAATACCAGTTTTATTGCATTATACGTGGGTCATCCAGGAAGTGACAGACGATTTGACATAACTAAATGATAACAAAAGATGTCAACACAAAACTGTATTTATAAAGTTACAGTACCTTACTCTATTTCTCAACGTAATGTCCATTCTATCAAGATATTTATGGTCACTTGGTACCAGTTTTTCAAGGCCGATATTATACTTTTCTACCAACAAAGAACTTACTCGTTTTTTTTGGAATACACAAAATGTTCGGCCAATCGAATTGTATAGGAAAATAACGCAAGTGTATGATTATAATGCAATAAGCGAATCTTCAGTGAAGAAATGGAGCATAATTTACGATTAATCAAGGAAGAACCAATGTGGATGACAAAGATCGGAGTGGAAGTTCATCAATCTTTATAGAGAAGTTAAAAGCAAATGTTGATAAAAGAATCCAGAAAAACGGTGTTTCACTCTGGACACCGTGCATCACTTTTTGGATGAAAAAGATTTCCCAGCCACGAAGACCTCAAAGTGGCAGTGACATCTTGGCTCAGATCTTTAGCGGTGGAAGAGCATGACATCTGCATTGAAAAACCGGTACCACGTGACAGTAAAAACCTTGATAGCAATGAGGGTCGAAAAGTCTCGTTATCATTTGGTTATGCCAATTCGTCTGTCACTTTCTGGATGGCTCTCGTACATGAAAGAGTCGAGCTGATACACGAGCAAGACAATGCGGAGGATGTCACGCGTTGACATCAGACATAATTAGGAAGGTGCATCTTGGTGTGTAATTAAAGCAGATTTTCAACAGTAGATAGTCACGCTGCGTCGAATATTTGTATTAATTGATGCTAAGTGCGTCAGTTCAGGTTACTCTTGCATGCAATGTTTACCACTCGAATTTAGCTTTTCCCCGTGTTCGAGCATTTCATGGAATTAATTAGGGTTGATCTTATTTGCTATGTCATAACTGCCTCTTGGTGGTGTATTACACGGAAGGTGACGCAATTACACCAATTCCTGCTAGAAAAATACGATGTTCCATTCAGATGACTTAATCTAGCTCTTCTGCAAAAAACTATTCCTTCAAAACATAATTCTTGTAACTGCATCATGCTGTTCGAGATAAAAATTAGCAGAAATAGTCTTATTACTTGCTTTCTTTAAGCAGAAGGCAACTTAGGTAAAGTGTCAGTCCCCATAACCGCGCTCGCTAAAGCGTCTCCCTTTGGTGCTTCGTGGCGCAGGGTATCGTTGGTTCGAGTCCCGCCTTGGACGTGGATGTTTGTGAATGTGTACATGCATGTGTATTGCACATCAAACAGAAAAAGGTAAACAAAGGAAATTTAGAGAAAAAAGGGGAAAAAAAGAGTAATAAGAAAAGGAATACAGCGCCGGAGTCCCGACCAGACCCCGGAACTGTATTTTTAATAATAAAAAAGGCGATAGTCATTTTAAAGCTATCACTATGCGATTAACACCTAAATTTGCGTCTATTTCCTTAGCCTGTAGCAAAATAAAAGAAATATGACAAAAATGACGACCTTCTGCTTGAGAAAATTGAAACCAATAACAGGGAATATCTCGTAAATGGGTAGCTGTGCAAAAAATTGCTTAGGACTTAAATTGTTTAAATACCTTGATATTTTTGTGTAGTAAGTTTTGTCTATCTCTTACGGTTTACCAGTTATGCAAATGTCATTCAGAATGAAGAGTAGTTTAAGAGCTATGTCCAGTAATTTCAGGATAAACATATTATTTGCTATGTAAATATATTTAAGTTACGACATTTTAATCAAAATTGTTACCTATATTTGAAAAAATCGAGAATTTCGAAGAATGTTCCAACGGTAGTTTGGGGAAATTTTACTAAAATCTTCGTGTCGCATCCTTAAAAAATAGGAAATTAAATATCATTATATGACCGACTTTTCGTTTATGAGTTATGCTGTCCAAAGACGCACACACAGGTCCTTTTTCTAAAAATCCTTTTGTTTTTATTCATGCGTCCTCAAAACAGGTACTTTAGGTAAAATCTCGTTATCGACCTTTTAGGTGATTACAATAGCTTCTCTGCCCACTTTAGATTGTACATTGTAAAAACCGAATTCGCTCTTACAGCAGCAAATGATGTGTGACACCTATACAGGCTGCGCCGTGGCCGAGTGAGTAGACCACTTGCCTCTCATCTAGACGGCCTGGGTTCGATGTGAGGTTTGTGGTGGACAAAGCGGCGCAGGGGTTCGTTTTTCCCAGGTTCTCCGGTTACCCCCGCCATTACATTCTCCTTCCTCATTCCATTTATCAGTGTCATCGCCTGAGGTGCGGGCGTTAAACACTAAAAAAAAACACCCACGCGGGAGTGATGTGAGGCCATATGCAAATCAAAACACTGTTTAATTAGTTATGTATAAAAATGTTTGAAAACAAAAGAAGTTTGTTGACTTGGGATGTCATTTAAAACACTTTGTAAAAAACAAGTTAAATAAAATACATCTTAAAATTGTACCGAACCCTTTCGTAAAATATAGTTAAAAGGAGTGCTGGAGCAATTAGGAATAGTATCCTCCAACATACAGCAATGATATTGAACCCGTAAGTTTTCTCATGGTACCAAATGTTACTGAATACTCCGTATAAATCCTGTCGTTTCATACACGCACCAAACAGACTGGCGGTTTTCACATGTAGTGTAAAGCAAGACAAATGAAGCTTTTAATTACTCTTCATTAATCTGTGACCTATAACATGCGCCGCACAAAAGGCATTAAATCAGTTTGTCCAACGCCAGTAACAATAATTGCTGAAAATCACAATTAAATATAGTCCAGCGAGCCATAATAGTTTTTATTTTTCCCATGCTGACATTATTCGCGGAAAACTCGTTAGCCAGCTTGACTGTAACCACTGTTTATACTCCATTGGAGAATAAGGGAATTCTCAAGGAAGTGTTCTCCAGTTTCTTTCCGCGTTTCCTTTTTTTTTTTTTTTTTTTAAACTGAGAGCTCTGACAGAATTAGAACACAGCAGCCTGGTCTGTGTCCGTGGAGTATACCACAGCTCTTCCAAATGTTCTCACTTATCGTATATTGCCACTTTTGGTATTAAAAACTCCATGTACCGAATACATAAACAAAACATGTGGCCGCACCGTGGCCGAGTGGTTAGACCACTTGACTCTCACCAAGGCGACCAGGGTTCGCTCCTAGGCAACCGTATGTGCAAGCAAAATGCATGATAGAAAAGGTGATGATGGAGCAATTGTTGGAATGAGTGGCGGGGGAAACCGGAGGACCCCGTCCAGATGCTGTTTCGCCCACCACAAATCTCACATGCGGGCAATTCGGATCGAACCCGGTCCGCATAGGTGGGAGGCGAGCGGTCTAACCACTCAGCCAAGGCTTACCAATCGCGGATATAAAATGGGTAGAACCGGGAGATTGGAGAGAATGTGGTCAGACACCAGCAAGAGCACGCAAGAGCTGACGACAGTTTATCCCTGAACATCCTGCTGCCGTCACCAATATCTCCTACTGCCAGAGTGTGCTATTACAAGGGCAATATAGGAAACAGCGACTAAAAATTATATTTTAATTTAAAAGAATTTTACCTACAAAATGGAAGCTTACTATATTCCTCCCCTTAATCACCTCCTTATTTAAGTATTTTTCACGCCAGTTGATGAGCTTTAGAATTTTCGTGATGTAGGTGGCTGCCGTCTGTCCTTCAAAATGTTCGGGCGTAATTTCACCTAGCAATGAAAGAAAAATTTGGAAAATAAATCGACAACTCATCTAGGGTAACATTTCTGTCTTGTAAATGTTGATTGAACATTCAATTCTACTTTTTCTCGTTTCTTCTGTTAAATAGATTACTTAATTTCTGCCCTTTTAAATTTCCGAGCATTCAAAAGATCCAAAATCTCTCACATTACAATCCATTTTGAACAATCACAGAATACACAATATCTTATTTCGACCGAAACTCACACAACACTGAAAAGGGTTGTCGGGGAAGAATCTAACCTTGGGTAGCAGCCCGATAGCGAATTGCACACTTGGAATCCGGAACGGTCATTACTTCCTGGATTACTCTCGCTTACTCGTTTATAGGTTATAAGGCAATATCTGTGCAGAAATGGATATCTGATAAAAACTTTATCCTTGGGTAAACCTATAATATTCCTTCCTGAGGCTTACTCCGCAGGATTTATGGAGATGCAGGCGACATCGATACATTTGAGGGAAGCGCTAAGCGCTCTTTTTTGTTTGTTTGTTTGTTTGTTTAACGCCCACTTTAACTACTTACGGCACCGCAGGCAGTGACACTGATGATACATGGATGATTATGGAGGTCCGGTGGAATGCGATGGCGGGGGAAACCGGAGTACCCGCAGAAAACCCGCTCCAGCGCCGCTTTGTCCACCACAAATCTCACATGCGGTCACTTGGGATCGAACCCCGGCTGTCTAGGTGAGAGGCGAGTGGTCTAACCACTCGGCCACGGCGCGGCCAAGCGATCGTTAGATTAAATTTGTTTTCCACTGGACTAGACGTTCAGAAGAAATGGCAGTATAATATGTGTATTGGTGTACGTGCATAGAAACCGTACCTAAAGCGATGGTAATACCCTATATCTCTAGATTACCTGAAGATTAATCGTAACTTCATTGTTCGCGAAAATATCAATAAAATGCTTAACTCTCGTTTCTCCTAGGTCCAGGTCATTGTTAGACAAACACAGGCTTTGCAGGCTGTGATACTAAACAGAGTGCTGGGGCCTTAGAAGTGACAGCAGCATGAAGTGCTTTGTTTCATCAAGTTGGTGCCAGAGCACATAAATCAGTTGATTGATTGTTTGAGGGCAACAAGCGCCTGCTACTAACACGTGGAGTGGCTTTGCTACCAAAGGTATGCTTCTGTCCCTCTTTGTGCTGTAATCCAACTTTATTATATGTAGAACAAAGTGACAGAACTGAGCCGCTGCCGATTCTCACGTGCAGACGCGTAGTACAAGTACATTAAACAAAACAAAAACCCTGCAGATGGTATTCAGGAAAGGTGGCTGCCTAGCAGCAGAGAACTTACCATTTGATGATAACAGGGTTCAAATAGTAAACTCATTCAAATATTTAGGACTAACCCTCCAAACAACAGGATCTTTCAGACTACACATAAAAGAAAGGACAATGGCCGCCCTCAAAGCAATGTACGGCATTAAAAAGTTATCCTTAAAAACAGCAATGCTGCTGTTCTATACGAAAATCCTACCTATACTAACTTATGGACTAAACCTAACATGGGAGAAACTGACAAAAAAGGACTTACACCCCATCGAAGGGGTCAAAGCAAAACTTATAAAAGACGTCAATGGCTGTTTTAAAATACACGTCATCGCCGCTAATTTAAGAGCTGGCAAGGGAACTGTTCCTCATGGAAGATCTACAAATGCAACTGCTGCTACTATCTACAAGAAATGCGGAGATCAACCTAGGAGAGAGGATAAAGAAGAGAGAAGAAGTCTCAACGGACTTTTATGATGAACCCGAACTGGACCAACGCGAACCAGACAAAACACGGCTATCATCACAAGATATGCCAGAATACAGCCTACCGGACACCAGTGTGCTCGTTGTGTGGAAAACACTATGAGGGATACCACATCGCCAGGTGTAAAAATAGCACATCTCTATGCGATTGTAGCAGAGATTAAGTCAAATTAGCCATTATGATCGTTAGTGCGTTTTCATCATATTACGTGTTGACATAACTTGTATTTGTTACCTCAACAGAGTGAATAAAGCACATAATATGGAGGTTTATCTAAAACTGGGTTTATTTGTTTATCCCAAGAATGTGATAACTTTCTAATGACACTCCTTGCTGCACATGCGCTGTCATTTACAGGGAGAAGGAACCATAACACACCAGTTTCTTTTTTATAGTGTTTAACGCCCGCTGGTACTACATGTGGCTCCGCAGGCGATGACACTGGAGTAAACATGGAGCATCGGTAGGAAACCGCCCCTGCACCACACTTTGTCCACTACAAGTCCCACATGCGGTCGCTTGGGATTGAACCCGGGCCGTCTAGGTGAGAATCAATTTCTTGGTAAAGTTGCTGGTGAAGCATAACTTTGAAAGAGTAATAAAGCTCTAGAAAGGTACAACTCCTTTAAATAAACAGGAAACGGTGTAAAACTTACATCTAAGATAATTATACCGTAAATAAACGGGTGTTGCACTAACGCTCGTTAAATATTGAGTAATAGTGCAGGAATATCTTAGTTTGTTGGAAAATATCACTAAGAACATTTTTACCGAGATTGGTAAGACGTTCAACATTGAAAAGTGCTGTTCTTCCGGACGAACATAAATTACGAACGGTGGAATTGGGGGGGGGGGTAATACTTATGTCATGCAGTTTGAATGTATGTGCATCCCAAGGGAATTAACAGCGATCCCTAAAATATTTTAAAGTTGAGGCTGCTGGAGAGGATATCTGATTATTCATTTTTTTTAGTGGTTAACGCCCGCCTTTACTACCATGGCACCACAGTCGATGACACTGATGATACATGGAATGAAGATGGAACATCGGTGGAATGCGATGGCGGGGGAAACTGGAGTACCCGAAGAAGACCCGCCCCTGCGCCGCTTTGTCCACCACAAATCCCACATGCGATCGCTTGAGATCGAACCCAGTGCCGCTTTGGTGAGAGGCGAGTGCTGCCGTGTGTTCATATAAGAAATGTCTCTGCCATCAAGGAGTATTTTACTACGATTTTAACAAAACTTTGTTCACTTACGTTTCAGAATATGGTGACACTGTTCATACCTTATTTTCAACCCCTAGCATAAGTCAAGGTTATTTTGTCTTTGAGAAACCTTTATAAACGCAATGGTTTCATAGATCATATTTTCTTGTTCACAGCTACTTAAAAGAGTAGCTTATTGTTTCGAATTTGCAGTATAGTTGTGTTCTGAGCTCGTGAGCCCTGCAGGAAGAAGGGAAAGTGATATCTCGTTACTTGGCGAGTGGCTATTTAGTAATTATTCCTGCAGATTTGTGTATTAACCTAAAATAGCCTACTTAACTTAATAAGGTGCAGAAGTAATTCAATGCTGTAAGAAGATTTTCAGTTCTTTTCATCATGTCTGAAGTTAAGAAATGTACGGTAGTGCATTCAGAAGGGTGTGAAATTTCAAGTAGATAAATATAGATAAATGTGATGAAGAAGCTCTGAATAAACACTATTTATATCCAGTGTCAGAAACTTCACACCGGGCTGCATATTACACTGGTGTTTTCGTGTCTACGATAAAGAGTTATCGTAAGGAGAAGAAATAGTGAACGATAAAGAGGAGAGAATAGTGTATTGAGCACTTCTGGAAAAATAAGAAAAACTAGAACTGAACATACTGTTGCGCAAATCAATTATTTTAATGCTATCGTTACACGAGGAATAATACGGTTAACTTATTTTATATTTATTTACTTAAAAAGGTCTATGTCCTAAAGGATGTGTTTTAATGAAATCCACATGTTTTGTGTAGTGAGTTTCTGTCTTTCGCTTACTTAAAAATGTCATCCAGAATGAAGAAGCCTTTAGAGACTATTCCCAGAAAATTCAAGATACATATTACGTTTGCCAGAAAATATCTTAAACATATGGTATTTTACTAAAAAATCGTTAAAGCTAATGTTTATAAAATCAAATTTTTCGAAAAAAATGTCACATGCACAGGGTAATGGGGTGAGGGGGGATTTTGTTGAAAACCTTTGTGGGGCATCCTTTGAAGATTTTGAACTTAATAACAAGTTTGGTATTTAACGAGCGTTTCGTTTTTGAGCTCTGCCGTCCACAGACAGACACACACAGACGCAGCTCATCATCTTCTTCCTCTTCTTCTTAAGAAAATGAAACAGCGCGTTCAGAAATTGACACGATAGGCTGCATGTTATTATTCAACAGCGTTTCTATCTGCGTGTGTCACCTTATCTGTACTCATGTATGCGCTGTGTATGCATTCATTACAGGGTCCATGAGCTGGGAACGCAACTATAATAAGATTAAAATAGGCGCATTATACCTCTTAGAAAAATAATTTATTATATCCTTTTTTTTCAACAAAATAAAAAACATATCATATTCACTGCTATAGCGACGCATTTGCCATACAGCAAAACACATTGTTGTTCCCCAATGCTATTTTCAAGGACAGGCTTAGGCCTCGGCTCGATACATATGTAGTAAAAGCGGGCGTAAAACACTATAAAAACAGCTTAAGCACGCAATCATACTTGCTGCATATTTCGCTTCAGTTTCAACACCATCATACACTGAAGTTCTTTAGTTTAAATGAAGCAGTGGCAGATCATATGCGATTCATTACCAAAGACTGTGTATTACCTATTAGCTTATTATTTTTCTGTACCACGGTCAAAGTAGAGAAGGTGTTGCACTTACCTAAGCATTCGATAGCGATACTTTAGGCTTCCTTGCATAAAAAAAAAATTAATGCGTTCCATTTACATGAACTTCTCTATCTGTTCTACAAACAAGCTTCTCACAAAATATTATTCTTATTTTCAACTCAATGCTAATCGAGATACGCATCATCAGAATGGTGTTATTACTAGTTCCTTATAAGTAGAAAGGAACTAAGGGAATACACCATCTTGAAGCGATAGTCAAATAATTTAAAAGCCGTCGCTATGTGACTTTAATTAAAATTCACTTCTTTGCATTATCTGGAGTAAAACAAAAGAAAGCCGGACGACTTCACTTTAGCCCAGTGAATTCCCTTAATTCTAGTCTACGTATAAGGAACTAAGTAATAAAATTCTGCTAATGTTTATCTCGATTAGCGTGATGTTGAAAGAAGAATTATCTTTTGTAAGAAGCTTGTTTGTAGAGTAGCAAGAGAAAGTCATGTGAGTGTGGCACATCAGATTTGTATTTTTAATTATCAACTCAGCCTGCTTACAATTTCTAAACAAGAGACTGAGCAATGATGTCGCTATCTTGGAGGTTCCTAATAATGCTTAAATTTGCAACTAAGGTAAATGTGCATTCTAATTGCCATACCTCGTTGATAAAGCAAATTAGCGAGGGAGCATTTGTTTCCTTCCATCCACCCACTTATATTCCTAGTTGCCTCGTTTTCATTTCATTATTTTCCTTTCGCATGTTGCCTTCTCTTATTATTCGTAGCGTGTTTTCAAGTGCGTTATTTGATAAGCTGCAATTCCTGAGCAAAACGGAGTGCAAAGTCTCGCGGAAAAACCTGTAATGCGGTTATGGGTTCTCAGCTGCTGAGCCAATTGTATAAATAAATGAAACTTGAAGGGCTTCGATACAAAACTTACTTATTGCTTTATTATAAGTGTTTAACATTCCTAGTTCATTTTCTCTATCACTTACAATGTGCACAGTAGATAGAGAAGGCATTGCATTTCACTTATAATTTCGGTATCAAGATTTTATTATAAATGCACGTTTTGGAGTCCCCTGATTAAAATTCCTTTAGAAAAAGGTCCTATGTATAGTATCCGTTGGTCTGTGAACGGTATAACTGAATAACCAAAAGTACCTTAAATACCAAATTTGATATTTAACTTCAGTATCTTCCAAGGATACGACAGGAACATTTTCAAAAACATCCTCACCCCAAACTACCTATTACATGGAAAGTTTTTGAAAAAGTTGATTTTCTCAAAACTGGTTCCAAAAACACTTGATTAAAATATATATGTTTTAGATATTTTCACGACAAGTGAAATGTATATCGTCATTTCCTGAGAATAGCCCCTTGCTCTAGACCAAGGAGAAGCATCAACTATTTTTGAGATATTCCGTGTTATTAGTATAAATGTTGCAATACCTAGAGATGGGAAGAGATCTATAGTGTTTACTCCTGGCTATGGAAACAGAACTGAAGTTCACTTCATTAAGTAGCGACCAGCTTTTAAAAGATGTGACTGTCGCTCTAAAGCTTACTGCATTCCGTAATGCGTACAAGAAAACAAGGAATATGACCATTTCTGCTAAAGATTAGCATAGAGCATATATCGGCCGCGCTTGGACGAGTGCTTAGACCACTCTCCTCTCATCTAGACAGCCCGGGTTCGATCCCAAGCGACTGCATGTGCAATTTGTGGTGGACAAAGCGGGTTTTCCGGTTTCCTCTGCCATCACATTCCACCAGTGCTCCCTCTTCATTTCATGTACCTTCAGTGTCATCGCCTGCGGGCGTTAAACACTATACAAATGGAGCAGGTAGAAAATAAGCTATTATAACTATAGTTTGTTGCCATATAGGTAGAGTGAATGGAAAACATCAAACTTTTTTAAAACTTGATTTCATATTTCCAGTACTTTCCATTCCTAGATCTTAAATTGAAAATGAAACATGCTCCCCAAGGTTACCCCAAACTCCGTGGCAGAAAAGTATGAATTGCGTTCTGCTTTCACCAAAGGCGAACAGTACTTCTTTTTGTTTATCACACATTCGGTTTTTACTGAAGTTTGTGAATTCAACATTGAGGAGTTAGTTTTTAGAAGAAGAAAAAAAACCTGAAATGACAGTACTAAAGATGCATGGGTATGATCCTTTGTTTACAACCTCTGTCTGTTCAGCAAACTATTTGTATAACAAATTATTCTTTTGTCTACATCATGCTAATCGAAATAAACATTAGCATAAATGACCTTAATACTTGCTTCCTTGTAAGTAGAAGAGAGATGAGTAATATAGAAGACTGGAATGACCACTAAATCATTTAAAAGGTGGTTTATATGCAATGAATTGAAAGCATGGCCAGGAGTGAAACAAAAGAGAAATGAAACGGATGAGGACTTCCCATTTAAAAAAAGTATGGTATTATAAAATTGAAACCAATAAACATAATAGCTCGGAAATAGTTTGCTCTACAAAAACGGTTTGTCATAAATTGTGTGTTTCAACGAGATCTATATTTTTGTGTAGTAAGTGTTAGTCTGGCAGTGCCGTGGTAGAGTGGTTAGACTACACGCCTCCGACGAGGCGGCGCCTGGGCGGGTTTTCTCCGGGTCCTCCGGCTTCCCCCGCCATTCATTCCACCAAGTGCTCCATCATCTTTCCTATAATCCATATCGATTTCATTTTATATCATCCAATTCCTCACGCTTATTCCTGGCTACAGGCCAACCACTCGTTCCAGGTTCTTCATTGTGGTTACGTAACAGGCTTCTGACCCTAGGCAGCCGCTTGCAAGTCCTGCGGGTGTCAGTCCTACATACGGGGAGGGTAAGCTGACTGCGTAACGTAAAGTTTTGTCTATCTCTTTTGGTTTACCAGTTTTGCATAAGTATTTTGAATGAAGAGGACTTCAAGGGATATTCCCAAGAAATCCAGAGCATAACTTTATTTGCCATATACAAATTCTTTATATACGGCATTTTAATCAAATTCGTTACAGACACTTTTGAGAAAATAGAAAATTTTCGAAAAATATTCCATGTAAAGCTTAGTTGTGTGTGGGAGGACTTTACGAAAATCTTCTTGTCACATCTCTGAAAGATACAGTTCGTTTCTGAGTTATACTGTCCTCACACACACGCCTTTTTTTTTTTTTTTTTTTGTTCTAAAAATATATTTTTTTTATTTGTTCACGGTTCTCAAAACATGTACTTCCGGTGAAATCTCGGTACACTGTACAAACGTGCTAGCGAAGGTAAAAAAAAAGGAGAAATATTGTTTCTGCTTGGAATGTTTAGTACTATCATTTCAGTGTTTTATTATTTTTTTTCCTAAAAACTAGCTTCTCAATGTTGTATTCACAAACATGGAATGTGTGACAAAAATTAGAAGTATTGTTTCGTATGGCTTCGGTGAAAGTATAACGCTGCTTTGCCACGAAGTTAAGAGTAACTTTGGGGAGAAGTTGGATTTTTCATTTAAGATGTAGGAATGGAAAGTACAGGAAATGGGAAGTGAAATTTTAAAAAGTTTGATATGCTCATTCACACGATTTTCTCTGCCTATTGTGGAACAAACTATTGCTATAATAGTATATTTTCTACCTGCTGCATTTAACCATTGGTTTCGGTTCACATATGTCCGAAGTCAGTGGATATTCATCCCAAGTCTTAATTAATGCATTCCACTCCTCGTTGTGTAGGACGAAGTGGTAGCAAGCGACAGACGGTCCTGGATGCCTTGAGTAAAACTTTGGCATTCGACTACACGGGAGCCCAATAACACGTGAGTTACCTTCCATCTTCAATGACGTCATTCATTATAACAGGAACAAGATTTTCACCTCGAGTAGTTTGCTTATTCTTCGTATAGTATTTCAAGATTGGTTCCTAAGAAGTTATGTTCTGTACAGCCGCTCTATCCCGACATTTCATGAGGTTAACGAAAGCGATATCGGAATCACCACCATTGACAATACTACTACTGTGAATGTTCATAATAAATATAGCTTAATGTTGTTGCTAACAACTTTGCTACATAAAAAATCTGATGTGTTACACTTTTGACTTTTAGCTGCTCTACAAACTTCTTACAAAAGATTAGTCTTCTTTCTACACAATGCTAACCGTGTTAAACTTTAGCAGAATGTTCTTATTACTTAGTTCCTTAAAAGTAGAAGGGACCTAAGGGAATGCACTAGGCTAAAGCGATAGTCAGATGTTTTAAAAGCTTCTTTGCTTGGCTAGGAGGAGAACAAAAGTAAAACACACATTTCCTGTATGAGAAAAGTATAAGTACTTCAATTGAAACCAATAACGAGAAATATATCGGAAACTGTTACCTCCACAACAAAAATGTAAAGGACATAAATTGTGTATTTTAACGAGATCTACATGTTTTGTGTAGCAAGTATTTGCTTATCCCTTACGGTGTAGCAGGTAAGCAAAATGTATCCAGAATAATGACGTCTTCAGTGGCTATTCTCAGAAAATTCAAGATATACATTTTATTTGGGATGTTAATATCTTTAATATACGGAATTTTAATCAAAATCTTTGGAGCCATTTTTGATAAAATAAAAATTCTCGAAAAATTTTTCCATGTAAAGGGTAGTTTGTTGTGGGGGAATTTTCTTAAAAATCTTCGTGTCGCATCGTTGGAAGATACTAAACGTAAATACAAAGTTTGGTATTTAACGGTCTTTTCATTTTTGAGCTATGCTGTCCACACGCACACACACACACGACAGACACACATTCGGACCTTTTTTCTAAAAATGTTTTTTTCGGACTCAGGGGACCTCAAAGCGTATATTTCCGGTGAAATCTCAACATCGAACTTTTGGGTGAAATACAATACCTTCTCTATCCACTATGTAAATTTACATGCGGGCTAGAGAAAGGAAAAACACAACGCGAATAAAGTAAGGAAAATCAGTCAAGTTTTGCAGGATTGGGTTGACGCGCACAGCAAAGGGTGGAAGCTGTCTGCTAGGACCAACTACATGCTTCCGCCCATATGCTGGCACTACATTTTCAACTGCCTTTGTAATTCTCTTGTAAGCGGAGCACGTGTCATCACCAGCTGTTTGCTTCAATTCAGGTGTTTTTTGTTTGTTTTGTTTTTTGTTGTTTTGTTGTTGTTGTTGTTGTTTTTTTTGTTTTTTTTGCTTGTGTGATTTAATGCGTTATCCTTGTTATAGTTAGTCATATAGTGGTCATTATTGTGGCAGCTAACGTTACATTTTATAATTGAGTTTTACGAAGAGATAGCAGTGTACAATAGTAGCAAAAGCTGGCAATACTGCCTATCTAGGGGATACAACCGTGGTACTATAATTTCAATAAATAAAGTGTGGCGGGGAAAACTGATTTAAGTGTCAACAAGCATTTTTTAGAGAGAAAGGAAAACAATATATTGTGAACACGGTTGAACGCCCTTTTAGTTCAGAAAATATGCAAAATAAGGGAAAATGATTAGGATTATTATTGTTATTATTGTTGTTATTATTTATATTATTACTTATATTATTATTTGTATTATTAGTTTTATTATTATTATTATTATTATTATTATTATTATTATTATTATTATTAGTTCGATGTCCAGACGAGGTGGCACTGCGGCAAAGTGTACGGGTCACATTCGGGAAGTCGCGGGTTCGATATTTGACGATTGTGCTTTCTTACTTCTTTTTTTTTTTGTCGTAATTCCCCCATGTCTTTATTGTGAATGCTAGGCTGCATCTTCTCCACCATTCCCTTTCCATTAATGGCTTTCATGCCGTTTCCTTATCATTTCTCAGATCTGGTTCTAATTTCGCGGTGTGTGACAGCGCTGACGGCTGGCGCACGGATGCATGGGCACTCTAAATGCTATTCTCGGCGTTGTGACGGCGCGTTACGTTCGCGTCCTCGCAGAGGCGGTGGAAGTATGTTGAGACCCAGGGCCTGTGGTGTTGACGGCTACGCGGTGAATCCTGGTGGAATAAAGAACCTTCAGCCACTGTGTTAGGGACCTCCGCGCGTCTCTAAGGTCTGTGGCCTCCTGTGATTCCATCGCTTCATTCCTTCCTCCTGGGGTTGTTTGAGCACAATAGATCTCTATTAGTCGCAATGAGTGAGGTGCCCCTTCCGTTGCCTAACATTTACCTTTAGATATTTGTTGAACACACCGAATAAACGGCTGAAAACTGTAAAACTTGAAGGAAATACTCAAAGACCGTCAAGGCCATCAACTCCTTTGAGGCGTATTTAACCTGATAAGAGTTTAATATAATATATGAAGTTTCTTTAACTCAACCAAAGTCATTTATTCATCATCAACAGGCACTAAGGTAATTTAAAACACATTTTATCCTTTTTCTCTCAGAAAGCTATTCATTTTTTCCATCTATTATTTTTAATATTACTTAAGATTTTTGCTACATACGACGCCAACGTTTATGTATTCGTCTACAGTAAGATTTTGGGCAGATATAACTTTCAAACGAAACTACTGATTTTCCTTGCCAAAAAACTCTAACACTGTCCATATATCCAGGTTTTATTCCTTCTAAGTTACCAGTTTCAGCGACGTCGAAACATTTACGGTGGAGATACTCTTCACGTCGATTCCTGGTGTAAGATGATCAATCTATAATATCATCGTCTTGAAGGTTTCAGTTGTTTTATCTTATCATGCTCATACTGTTCACCATGTATCATATCTTTATTCTTTTGCGTTTCTATTTTGATATTTTACTTATGTTTTTGCTATACAGCAAAACAATACACGAAAAGCCAGGATACGAACAATAGAAATAAGTCACCGACACGTAGAACACTTCACTCAAGACAACTGCAACATATTAGACCAAAATGCTCATCTTAAAATGTAAAAAAATGGCGTTGCCCGCGGTTGTTTGTAAACGAATTTGGAAAACGTACAAGACTTTGTTTGATATTGAGACATTTCTGTAAAACAAAACTTCATTTTGTAGTCGGCTTACCCTCCCTGTATTTAGGACTGACCCCCAAGGACTTACAAGTGGATGCCTACGGGCTACAAGCCCTTGGGGAGCCAAGGGCACGAAACCACAGAATGGAGAACATGGAATGAGTAGTCGGCCTGTAGCCAGTCATGAGCGTCAGGATGGAAAAAATCAGAAATAAGATATTAAATAAGGTATTTTGTAATTGAAGCAGTTCTCAGTTTAAATATTAAAAAGAATAGAGGCGCCAATCCAGTCACAGTCATTACTGAGAAATATCTACCGGAAAAAACTATAAGCTGCTTTTGTAACAACACAAGTCAAATTCGGTATTGTATGTAATAATGTTGGTGACTACTTAGACAATACCTACGTGTTATAATTATGTGTAAAATAACATTTTAAAACTTTAGTTTATGTTGTTGCAAATACGATACCTCACAATACGTTTCTAACACCTTAATGTAAATGAATGAGGTAACACGGATGATTAGAGGTTTCGTAAACATGCAGGAAATAGAAGCTGAATGTAGAAAAAATTCGTAATTGGAGCTACAAAATGAAATAAAAGTTGGGTGCGGTAAAGAAACATATATTGTAGAATTGGGCATGAAACAAAGGACGGGAATAGCGTGGCTCAATTTGGGTGGATGGAAAACTCGTAAGAGAGTTGATGAAGCTGGTAGGAGGATTTGCCCATTATGTAGGACTCAGGAAGGCTGGACGCATATTTTGACAGATTGCGTGCAGACGGAGCTTGTTAGGAACAATTATTCCTGGAAGTATTAGTAGCTTCGAATAGACGGAGGAAAGCAAGCTGGGATTGATTATAAACAGCCAAAACTGAGTGAGCCTGGGTACATACTTAATAGAAGTACGCGCATCAAAAGATGAGATATTTGTGTAAACGTCGTATAGGAATATTTGGTGTTTGAATAATCTATATGTGTGAATACTTTGGTGTAGTTGTGTGTGTGTGTTCTTACTTTTATTGGTCTGATGTTCTGTTTTTCTAGGTGCAAGCGCTCACGCGCGCGCGCGCGTGTGTGTGTTTCCAGTGTTGTGAAAGTATGTAAAATAGATATGTAGGTGATACTTTAAATCCAAGTATTTTTAGGCAGCATTTATGGTCACCCTACTGTGCAACGCAAATACTGTATTATTGTAAACTTAATAAATATTACTACTATTACCGCCACCACAACGAAAATTAAGCTCTTAGGATTCTTCCATAAAATCAATTTTGTGCAACAGGTGAGTCTGTTTTCTGATTCCGTCATATTTCTATCATATGATCATATTTTTACCAAGAAAATTCCTTCAAAGCAGGGTCATTACTATTCTTCCCGGATACACTATGGGCAACTAAATGTGATACCAGAAGATCTGAGTGTCTTGAATACAAATTGCTGGAATGCAATTCTTCATAATAGGATGCGCCTTTTACTTTCTCTATACCTACTATGCAAATACATATACTCTAGAAATATTGCACCAAAAAACTTGATGTCGAGATTTCACGAAAATATATTTACAAAACTTGATATTTTAATTCAGTATCTTCCAGGGAAGCGGCACGGATGTTTTCAAGAAAATCCTCCCATTCCCCCAAAAATACTTTACATGGAAGAATTTTCTGAAGTTTTGATTTTCTTAAAAATGGCACTAAACGATTTTGATTACATATCTTATGTTTAAGATATTTTCATAGCAAATGAAATGTGTGTCTTGAATTTTCTAGAAACAGCCTATGAAGGTCTCTTTATTCTGGATGGATTTTGTATAACTAGTAAATTGTAAGAGATACCTAGAGAAAAGCTTACTGCACCAAATGTGTAGACCTTGTTAAAGCACATAATTTTCTTCTACGTTTGCTTTGTAGACTTAACCGTTTCCGAGTTACTTAAACTTTTCACAAAAAGGAAGTGCTCATTCGTTTCATATCTCTCTTGTTTGACACCTGATCATTCAAAGAGAACTGAATTTTAGTTGTTTTACATTTTAAAAGATTGCACTATCGCTTTAACCTAGTATATTCCTTAATTTCCCTTGTACTTTTAAGGAAGCAAGTAACAAGACATTTCTGCTAATGTTCATCTCAATTAGAATATTGTAGATAAAAGAATAGCATTTATAAAAAATTGTTTGTTTGCAGAACAGGTAGGGAAAGTCCTGTGAATGGAAGACAGATATTTTCAAAAACGTTCTTGCGTATTTAAAGTTGTTGAGCTGCAGTTTTCATATAAAACAATATATATATTTTTTACTTTCTCTACACCTACTATGTACATAGTGTATAGAGAAGGTATTGCGTTCCACCCAAAAATTCGATACCGAAATTTCACCGGAAATACATGTTTTGGGTCTCTCTGAATACAAAAAAAGCATTTTTACAAAATGGTCCGTGTGTGTGTGTCTATCTGTGGACAGCATATCTCAAAAACGAAAAGACCGTTGAATACCAAACGTGGTATTTAAGTTTGGTTTCTTCCAAGGATGCGACACGAAGATTTTCAAGAAAATTCCCCCCAACTACACTTTACATGGAACTTTTTTTCGAAATGTTTGATTTTCTCAAAAATGGCTGTAACGATTTTGATTAGAATATCGTATATTAAACATATTTACCTGACAAATGAAATGTATATCTTGAATTTTCTGGGACTAGCCTCTGAAGACTACTTTATTCTGGATGAATTTTACGGAATTTCGCATAACTTCTAAACCGTATGAGATACACAAAAACTTATCACACAAAAAATGTAGAGCACATTAAAACACACAATTTATGTTATATAAATGTTTTCGAGGAGTTGATCGTTTTTTAGATATTCCTTGTTTTTGGTTTCAGCTTTAAAACAATTATACTTTTCTCATACAAGAATTTGTAAACTCGTGTCCATACAAACAAAGGAACTTCAGTCACATGGCAACCAGCTTTCGGCTATCACTTTAACCTATGTTATTCCATTATTTCCCTTCTACTTACAAGGAACCAAGTAATAGGACTGTTTCTGCTAATTTTTTCTCTATTAGCGTGAAGTAAATAGAAGGATAAGCTATTTAACAATAATTTGTTGCAGAGATGTACAAAAAGTCATGTGAATGGAACACATCAGATTTTTTAAAATTTTGTCGCACCATCTACCTCTAAAGAGAACTAATTTTTCAAATTAACGGAATCTTATGACCATAGATGAAGGAAGACACTTGAAATTGTAACCGAATCAGATATATCCATTTTGTTTTCCTACCCTAGCTCAATCCTTTGATAGTACGGTGAAGCAAAATAGTCCTTTGATACCCGCTGTAATGCTTTACAAAGTTGTTTCAATCCAGCACACTTATGTGGATGAAACCAGAAGAGTGGCCGCGCCGTGGCCGAGTGGTTAGACCACTCGCCTCTCGCCTAGACGGCCCGGGCTCGATCCCAAGCGACCGCATGTGAGATTTGTGGTGGACAAAGCGGCGCTGGGGCGGGTTTTCTCCGGGTTTTCCGGTTTCCCCCGCCATCGCATTCCACCGTTGCTCCATATTCATTCATGTATCATCAGTGTCACCGCCTGCGGTGCCATAAGTTGTTAAAGCGGGCGTTAAACACTACAAAAAAAAAACCATAAGTGTTCACTCAAATCAATATTTTTAAAGTTTGTTCTAAATAACAACAGATCACAACTTGTGATTTCATCAACAATTAAGCGACAAGTTGTGCTCTTGTTTTTTTTCTTCCTCAAAACACCTAATTCTATGGTAGATATTATAATTTTATTAGCTAATTATTTATTTGAGGTGTAACTGAAATTCAAAGGAAAAATATTAAGCCAATGTTATATAGCCCCTTATATATCAGACATGTATCAAAATCTTGTTCTGTGATCCCCAAAACAAGCCATTTTTCCTTATGTTATTTTTTTCTGCAGAAAACAACAAAAAAACATGGTTCTGTTACATATTTTTCTTCTTGAGTATATCCATTCAGAATACGTGTATTTAACTGAGATAGTTCTAATTTGCTGCTTTAGTTCACGTACTCATAGGAATTTATATGATGATCAGAAATGAAATCTGTTTGAGTCTCCCCTAAGACATACATAAAATGTGTTGCAGAATAAAATTGGTGTCAACCTGCCTGTCTTTTTTATATCTGACGTTCACAAGTTATGTATGTATAATATTTCTGATAAAGACAATAATATTTCATTTCAAAATGTTCTTGTTAGTACATGCTTAAATTGAAAGGACACATTTGACATTTTATCTCCAGTCAGAATCTTCGGATTACAAAGACAGGTAATTCCTTTGAAGAAAATAAGATCATTATATTCAGTCAATAACAATTTCTATCTCAAATCAATAAAGAGGAGCACATCTATTGTATCTCGTCTTACAAGAGTTCTCGTTTTTCTGCATCCTCAGCAAGGCACCATATTTAGATTAGGAGCTGAATAAAAAATGAGAAAACCCCTGAGGTGCAAGAAAAAGCGTGTGATGTAGTCAACGTTGTAACGAAAAATCATAAAAATAAGATAATTCCTTCTGCAGCACATCCTTCGTTCAGGCGAATTAGGAGACAAGATGTCCTATAAGAGTTCCTCATGAATTTATGCAAGCCATAAACAGGCTGTTGTGTACGTCATGTAACGTTAAAATTTGAGATGCTCTTGAGTTTCTTACAGAACACAACCAAAATTCACGATTTTTGAACTCAGAGCTATTGAAATGATGGATAACTTATGAATTAGCGAAAGAAGAAGTCATTCAATTGTATTACTTTTTCTAGCCCGTATGCAGTGGATAGAGAAGATATTGTACTCCATCTAAGAATTTTATAGCAAGATTTCACCGGAAATATATGTTTTGAGGTTCCCTGTGTCCGAAAAAGCATTTTCAGAAAAAGGTTCCTGTGTGTGCCTGTGGACAGCATAGCTCAAAAATGAAAAGACCGTTACGTGCCAAACTTGGTGTTTATATTTACTATCTTCCAAAGATACGACACAAAGATTTTCAAGAAAATCACCCCACCACAAATTACGCTTTACACGGAAAAGTTATTGAAGATTTTGATTTTCTGAAAAATGGCTCTTAACGATTTTGATTAAAATATCGCACATTAAAACTATTTATATGACAAATAAAACGTATATTTTGAATTTTCTGGGAACAGCCTCTGAAGACCTCTTCATTGTGGATGAGTTTTGCCCAATTTTGCGTAACTGGTATATCGTAAGAGATAGACAAAGACTTACTACACAACAAGTATAGATCTCGTATATTTGCACTGATATCCCTGCAACTTGATGTCCATATCATAAATCATGGCCTCGTTGCTTACAGAATTCGTTGAACTGATTCCACACACACACACACACACACACACTCTCTCTCTCTCTCTCTCTCTCTCTCTCTCTCTCTGCTGTTTTTAGTATTCTGCGGCTTTGTGTGTTCAATTAATATACCTGTTTCAGCGATAGAGCTTCCCCCAAAACGTTTTGGAACTTCCGCCATTATGTACGGGAATATCACTGTACACTGATAATATTATATGAGACGAACATTAGTTCAGAGAGAAAACAAATGCACGAGGTGCGATACATTTAGAAAAACCATTGCACGCGGTTGTGATAAAAAAGGTAATTAAAGATAACTATGAGTTCCGATTGGTTGGAATTTTACGCGTCAATGTACTGGATTGGCCACTTCCTACGATCACGTGTCACGAATGAAATAGTCAAACACAACTCCTGTTTTTATCTCTTATCGCAAATCACTCCCGTCACTTCGCTCCGGTCGTGAATTATCGACAAGGTAAAAACACTCGTGGTATTGCTTATGACAGTAGCATAAAACATTTGACAATCGCTTTAGTCCAGTGCTGGTATTTATCTGAATTGGCATGATGTAGATAAAAGAATAATGTTTTGCAACAGAAGTTTATTTACCGAACAGGTATTGAAAGATATGTGAATGAAACGCATCAGATGTTTTTTAATACTCTTGTTGACATCTGCAATGCAGTAAACAAAAGAATCAGAAAAGTTGCTGGCACTTTTCTGAGCAGCAAAAAGCGGTCGTGACCATAAGCAAAGGGTACGCCATTGTTGGCTTAAGAACTGACAAAGTAGTTTTTTTGGTGAAAATTGCAGGTTACTAGTCACTTATCGATCTACAGCTTCTCAAGCAACTGCGCTCTTTGTGTTGGCAGTCCGTAAATAGCTATTCCACCTCACATGTGTCAAAAAGAGGACCGCAATAATAAAGAGTGGCAGGAACGGAACATTTGCTCAGCACAAACTTTCAGAATTGATGCAGAAAGTTTTAAGGGCACTAAATTTGTCATTCCCGTGGACAAAGGCAAAAGGAAAAGTTATCAAGTAACACGGGCTTTATTTTGAAATGAATCTAGACCATGCCATCTATGGAGGCAAGTGGGCGGAGGAAAGCAGGGCCAAAAAATCAACATTTTCACGATTTTCTCGATCTCATCTCGTTTCATACATATTCTACAAATTATTGTTCTTAGAGAGAAAAGTTTCCCCCTCTTGGCGTTAATCACATTAAATTTTCATATGGTGAAATTAGTGAAACGCCAATACTTCCTCCCAGCCTTACAGATCATGTGGCACAAACTGGTTGCTCTTTGAATAAAGCAGAGACAAAGTAACTTTGCTCGTTGCTAGCTCTGAATCATCTACTGTGCATCGCGTGACCTCCAAATGTATGGAAATTCGTTCAATGCAGTGGCGGTATGCAACATATTTCCGTTTAAAATACATAATCCACTGTTCATAGGTTAATATATCTATTGTGGGTTCATGGTTAGATAAGACAAGAACTCCGGAACGAAGAAATAACTACAAATCGGTATTTATGTCACATTACATACTATTTTAATATCAACTCTGAAGAATGCACATTAATAGTACTTTTAAAACATTTATTTGCCTAGATTCTTCACTTTTTTCCACTTATGCGTTTATATCTAGGACTGTGTCACTTTTGTTACTTGTGCGTCAACTTTTCTTTTTGAAACGTAACGGACGTTCCTTCTGAGGCATCGATAGAATATTGCTTCTTCTTTCCTTGTCCTTCCACGTGTTGCCAACACTCGCAATGCGAAGATAGCGAAAACCTAAAGTGCTCAACGCAGCCAACATCTGAAACTGAAAAGAAAGTTTTTAAAATGACAGGTATCGTCACTTATGTAGTAGTGAATAATTTGAGGGCTCTAAGCCATAAAGCGTTTCCGAGAGATTGAGGGCCCTAAGCCGCAAAGAGTAGTGAGAGGTGTTTTCAGGAGGAGAGGAGTGTAGTAATCGCGGTCTAAGGCCGCGGCTACAGAGTTACGACAGGGTGCAGCGGAAGGACATGTGGAGAGCCAATCTTGACATAGAGGACTAACTTTCCACCACACGCCAAACCACGACGTGTCTCCTAACAGATTCGTCGTGATACGACCTATACCATGCCATCTTGCTTCGCCATGTGTCCACAGAGATCTTAGTTCCAGGCAGCTACATCTTTACTTCTATACGTGAGGGACAGACGGCAGCTTCGAACGTGTCCACATAGACATTACTGCCAGACAACTGCATCTGTGCTTCTATAGGTGACGGGCAATTGTCAGCTTCATGTGTCCAGAGAGATATTAGTGCTAGGCCACCGCAACTCTGCTTCTATACGTGACAGTCAGGTGGCAGCTTTGACACTGTTCGACAGGCATTATATTAATGCTAGCCAAATGCACCTCTAGGGTCAGGGGCAGATGACAGTTTTCTCATGTGTCCACAGAGATCTTAATGATAAGCAACTGCGTTTATACGTGATGGGCAGATGGCAGCTTCGTCGCATGCCCACAGAGACCTTAGTACCAGGCCATTGTGCCAGTACGTTTACATGACGCTCAGATGACAGCATCAACACTTACAGAGTACTTTCTGCCAGGCAACAGTAACTACTTAAATACGTGACGATCAGATGGCAGCTTCAGCACGTACCCACAGAGATCTTGGTGTGAGGCAACAGTAGCTCTGCGTATATACGTGACAATCAAATGACAGCTTCAACGTGTCCACAGAGATCTTGGTGTGAAGAAACAGTAGCTCTGCCTATGTACGTGACGGTTATCTGACCGCTTCAACATGTGCCTACAGAGATCTTGGTGCGAGGCAACAGTAGCTCTGCTTATGTACGTGACGGTTATCTGACAGCTTCAACATGTGCCCACAGGGATCTTGGTGCGGGGCAACAGTAGCTCTGCTTATGTACGTGACGGTTATCTGACAGCTTCAACATGTGCCCACAGGGATCTTGGTGCGGGGCAACAGTAGCTCTGCTTATGTACGTGACGGTTATCTGACAGCTTCAACATGTGCCCACAGGGATCTTGGTGCGGGGCAACAGTAGCTCTGCTTATGTACGTGACGGTTATCTGACAGCTTCAACATGTGCCCACAGGGATCTTGGTGCGGGGCAACAGTAGCTCTGCTTATGTACGTGACGGTTATCTGACAGCTTCAGCACGTACACACAGAGATCTTGGTGCGGGGCTACAGTAGTTCTGCTTATGTACGTGAAGGTTATCTGACAGCTTCAACATGTGCCCACAGGGATCTTGGTGCGGGGCAACAGTAGCTCTGCTTATGTACGTGACGGTTATCTGACAGCTTCAGCACGTACACACAGAGATCTTGGTGCGGGGCTACAGTAGCTCTGCTTATGTACGTGACGGTTATCTGACAGCTTCAGCACGTACACACAGAGATCTTGGTGTGGGGCTACAGTAGCTCTGCTTATGTACGTGACGGTTATCTGACAGCTTCAGCACGTACACACAGAGATCTTGGTGCGGGGCTACAGTAGCTCTCCTTATGTGTGTGACGGTTATCTGAAAGCTTCGACATGTGCCCACAGGGATCTTGGTGCGAGACAACAGTAGCTCCGCTTATGTACGTGACGGTTATCTGACAGCTTCAACATGTGCCCACAGGGATCTTGGTGCGGGGCAACAGTAGCTCTGCTTATGTACGTGACGGTTATCTGACAGCTTCAACACCTGCCAACTGAAATCTTTGTACGAGACAACAGTAGCTCTCTGTACATGTAATGTACAGATGGCAGCTTCAACACGAACCGCCAGAGATCTTGGTGCGAGGCAACAGTAGGTCTTCTGTATACTTGACGGTCAGATGAAAGCTTCAACACGTACACACAGAGAACTTGGTGCAAGGTAGCAGTAGTTCTGCTTATATACGTGACGATCAGATGTCAGCTTCAGCATGTGCCCACAGAGTTCTTGGTGCAAGGCAGCAATAGCTCTGCTTATATGCGTGACATTCAGATGGCAGCTTCAACACGTGTCTACAGAGATTTGGGTATAAGGCAACGTAGCTCTGCTACATACGTGACGATCAGATGGCAGCTTCAACACGTGCCCACAGAGATTTTGGTGCGAGGCAACAGTAGCTCTGCTATATATGTGACGATCAGATGGCAGCTTCAACACGTGTCTACAGAGATCTTGGTGTGAGGCAACAGTAGCTCTGCTTATGTACGTGACGATGAGATGGCAGCTTCAACACGTGTTCACAGAGATCCTGGTGTAAGGCAACAGTAGCTAGGCTCTATACGTGACGATCAGACGACAGCTTCAACACGTTCCCACAGAGATCTCGTTGCGGGACAACAGTAGCTCTGCTGTATACGTGACGGTCAGACGAGAGCTTCAACACGTGTCCACAGTGATCACGTGTTAACAACAGTGGCTCTGCTGTATACGTGACGGAGCAGATGTTAGCTAACAATGCAATTGCTTATAAACGGCTTGTCCAATATAGCGGCTTAGTTAAGTGTGGTCATCTATCGATACTGAGATTCTTTCTTGTCCAGTTTTGCCCATTTGGCATCCTCGGTTTTGCTGTAACACCCTCGAATATAATTTTTTCTAATTGTGGACCCATCTAGATGGATTTTCCAGTGTATTTCTGCGAGGAAATCTCGGAGTGCATCATTCAATTTGTTTAGCAGAATGTTTGCTGAGACAAAGGCGTCACAAGCTCTTCATAAAACGTGTATTTACTGAAGTCTCTTTATTATTCCGCTCGAAAAGCATGTGTCATTTTTCTTTCTCTTCCTGCTTGAAAACCGCGTCTGTGCTTCTGTCTGTTCACTTGTTTCTCTATGGTGAATTTCTGTTTTGCTGAAACTTTCATATCACAAGTTTCACAGCCCAATACGCTGCCATCGCTAGAAAATAGAGCGTCACGGTACTCCGAAAGAAACTGTTTGTATTTTGTGGAAATATATTATTTTTGTTACCTTCGGCGTGGCGAAATCAAATATCGCCTCAAAGACTGACTAGTACTCTCGCGTTATTGAACTGTAGCAGTAAGTACAATAACCTGGTGCGACCCTCAAGAGTAGCAGGTATATTCTCACCAACATTCTTGTACTACGATAGACGTGAACCGCTCAATTGGTCGATTCAGCAAATAATAGATATGAGACAACGAATGCGATAAAGTATATGATAACGGTATGAATTGTAATATTATATTTTGTTTTCCAATCGATTATATATTTGTTTGATTATACTTTTATTTTTATAATGAGTAGTTTCTGGTACCATTTTTGCCGACTTTTACGAAATCTCCCTTAGAAACCTCCGACATTTCATACGTGTGAATTGTTTGCATTCTTAACATTTTAGAGCCCTTTGTTGTGCATACGGATTTATATACCACTAATAACGTATTTTCAGATAACAGTATGGCAACTCCTTAACTTAAGCCGCAGTTTAAACCGGGCTCACATAAGCCCATCTTATCGCTTGCGCTCTGTAAAACGTGACTGTGGCTTAACCCTGCTCTAAAGGCAGACTCGAAGCTTAAGCATATGCCATGAAACCGGGCCTTAGTGACTAATATTTCGGGCACTGCTCGTTAGGAAAGGTCCAATTGTATTACCTTGATCTGACATCTCTTGATTTCTTGTTATGGTGTCACATTGAAAAGTTTGTGTACGCGACACTACTTCCCGACCAAGAAACACTTCCCGCCAGGATACTTGCAGCGTCTGATGTGGCTCACGAGATGTATGATATACTTGGTAGAGTGCATCAGAATTTCATACGGTTGTGCTGTGTCGGTATTGACTCCTGTGGTTGCTAACTTTAACACGGTTTGTTGAAGAAAACTGTTGAGTAAACATTATGCTTACTTAATCTAAAAGTGTGCAACATTATCAAGCTTTCACTCACAGGAGTATATTTTGTGAGGCTGTTATATGTATTTTGGATCTCTCTATAAGCTCCTTAAATTTGTGCGTAAGGTTTGAATGTTCCTGTAGAAGTAAGTAGATTAATGTATCAGGCGTATCCCGTAGAAAATAACAATTTTAAAATGTTTCTTTTCCTTTAATTACCGGAGAAGGCAGACAAATGGCTCCTCCAGACACTTTTTACTTCTCGGACAGTAACTAAAGTCTTGAGAAGAGCTGTAACAGTGTTATGATTCTTCCGCGAGGTATCGATCTTCTGTAAAAGATTAACGGATTTTCTCCCAGGGGAGATAGCCGTAGTGGAAAATAACCTTTCGTTACTAAGAAAGATGAAGAAATAATGAAAGAGTGGAATGAAAATCCAATGCAATGACATAAAAGCGTAAAGTCTTGAAGGGTGTAGATTAAAGTAGGAGACCAAGAGAGATGTGAATGTGATAAGATTTTCTCATTTCATACGGCTTTAGTCTGACTACTCAAGGTGCTTTCTTTTCAGGGGATGAAATGAAAGAGTACTAATAAAGTGCGGGCGTTGCTACTGCTATAGCTCATTCAGCTGTCGTCTTCCATCTTGTGGTCCAAATTCTTCCTCAGCTGAAAAGCATGCCGTGTCATCTTCTTTCAACAGCTTACAAATTATCAAGTACTCTCTTAAGATGTTGAAAGAAGAAATGGAATGAAGATCTTCAAACGGGTTTTTGTATGGTTTTACTGAGTTGAGTACAATTTGGATGGTGAAGCCAGAGGTTTTCAGTCAGCATTAACTCATAAGATGCGTATCAAGACATAACATAGCGCCGACAATGTTTCTATGCAGCAGTACTGAAATTCACGCAAACTGTCTACAATTTATGTCACTGGAATACAGTACAAGAACAGCCAAAGCTAAAACCCACGCTTTATACCTAACCATATCAACATGCAAATCCTAACAAACAACTCCCACAAATGTAAATGTTTCATCTTGAACAATAAATGGTCATAAAGCGCCAAGTATGAACTTTATATGCTTTAAATAACGGCTTTCTCTATATCGTATATCCTATGCACAATGTATACAGTAGATAAGATAAGGTATTGCACTCTAATAAAAAATGTTATAGAGAGGTATCACCAGAAATACTTGTTTTGAGGAGCCCTGAATCCAAAATTGGAAAAGGGCCCTGCGTGCCTGCGTGTGTGTATGCCATTTTTGAGAAAAACGAAATTTTCGAAAATCTTCGTGCCGCATCCTTAGAAGGTACCAAACTTAAATACCAAGTTTGGTATTTAATAGTCTTTTCGTTTTAGAGATATGCTGTCCACACACACGCAGAAACAACACACTCACACAAGAACCTGTTCTAAAACTGTTTTCTTTCTTTTTTAATTCAGGGAGACCCAAATCATATCTTTCCGCTGAAATCTCGGTGCAATACAGTACCTTCTCTATTCACTATGTACATTGAAAAGTCACTCAATGTCGGTTTACGCACCTAAAGGAGAATTTTCAACGCCTCGATTGCCATGCCAGTATTAACACACACGAATTTAATGAATGAAGTGAATCCTTACGATAACTGCTGGTTGTTTTATCTCTTGGGCTTCCGCTTTCCCCCTCCTGTCTTCTCTTATGTCAACAGGGTGCAAGCCCCAACAATCGTGCGTTTAGTCGCACGTGGTGAACATTTAACGAACATGTAACCTGCTTCAACTCAAATCACGAACTTTGTAATTAAATTCAAGAAACTGAGAGACGTGGTCCGGATGGTTTCGTCTGTGGCCCTCATTCCGTAAGTCGCGAGTTCGCTTCCCATGGCCAGCCTGCCCCTATTGCTTTTTAGCGGGGAATGCTGGGTAGGTTTTTCACCCCCCCCCCGAATTTCCTGTCCCTTCATATTGTTTCCGTTGTCATTTCATTCATCCTTTCTTCTGTTGGATTTCTTTGAGGACTGGCAGTGTCGGCGATGTTGCTCGGTGCGACGTGGCATAGAAAAATGATAAAAAGTCAGAACTATGTGGGGCGGGAGACTCCATCTGTCTGTCCGATAGTCGAGGTGCTTCAATCTGGAAACTTTAGGGACTCTATCATTGCTGTGACGTCACTCCTGGTTCCGGCTGCACAGTGAATCCTATCCCCTCGCTTGGGCGCCCCCCCTCGTAGGGCGTGGGCACAATAATCTCAGGTTCGGTGTTGAGTCCCCTCCGACCATAACCTAACCTTCCCACCCTAAATTTTTGTGGTGGACAAAGCGGCGTTGGGGCGGGTTTCCCCCGCTAACGTATTCCATCGGTGCTCCATCTTCATTCCATGTATCATCAAGCTCTGGCCTAGGACTTCTTTATTCACTTGATAAACTAGAATCCATTTTTGTTCAGGATTTAATGAAACATATTCTTGGCATTATTTCAATGAAATGTAGTATATATAGTTAATAATAATAATAATAACAATAATAATAATAAACTTAATTATTATTATTATCATCATCATCATCGTCGTCGTCGTCGTTGTTATTATTATTATTATTATTATTATTATTATTATTATTATTATTATTATTATTATTATTATTATTGTTATTATTATTAATGTGACAACGCCGTCCGCGCATAATTTTCTTGCTATAAAAAGGAGAAAGAATTGCAGTTGTGTTGCGAATTGGACTGGATCGTGAGTGACTGGAATGTTGGCGCGCAGTGGTGCGCGAGTCAAGGATGGCGTGCAGTTGTAAACTGTCTAACGTCCAGTGAAATTTATGCAGAAGTGATTTAAAAGACATTATTTGTAACTAACTTTTGAGTCAATAAAGACATTTCGTACAACAATAATAATAATAATAATAATAATAATAATAATAATAATAATAATAATATGAAGAATAATATAACAATTGAAATTAGCGATTAACTATACCTTTAAAATCAAAAAATGAAAAAATAGCAAACACCATATACTTTTAAAATCGATAACTTCTGATTTTATGTTCATTAGGCAAATTAAGAATCCCCATCTTTAGTAATAAAAATTATAGGCTGGTTATACGAAACATATCGGTTTTCTTCGTCTGCCCTCGAGACTCTCGGCTAGGCTTGGCATGGCAAGAGAGAATCTGAGAGGTTTGTTGCAGTGACTTCCAACTCTCGTCTCCTCCTGCTTGTACGCCGGTCAGTCATGCTATTCCCGCCTGAGAAGACAAGCTACAATATATTGCGAACAGATCGAGTTTTACCGCAAGGAGCCCTTTTTATACCATATTTATTGAATACACAAGTACATAAAATCCTATTTCACCCGAAGGTATATTAGGGCTATAGTTATATACAAATGAATTTGCAATAATATTAAGTTAATTAGTCACATATTATTGCCTGCTATATGCAGGTTATACTATTGAAGGAAAAGATAAATAATGTAAGGACATTATATCAAGAAAATTATTAGGTTTTATAAATGGAACATAACTTTTGGAATCCCCTAAGATAGTGTTTTTTTCTAAATATTTTATAAAGTGGTTTATCAAATGTAGTATTACAACAATTCAAATAAACATCGAATATTATTCTTTTATGCTCTAGAACTGGGCAGTGAAATAAAAGATGTTCAACAGTTTTCTGTTCAGTACATATACATTGAAATCCGTTCTGTCTTTGTATGTCTTAAATTTTTCAATAAAAAACCAAATTTACCATGTCCTGATAAAAATTGAGTCAATATGAAGTGTAGTGTGATATTTTTAAATTGTAAATGACATTCAAATATTGGAAAGAAGATATTTCTGTTAGTGGTTCCTTTAGAGCTGGACTTCCACTGCTCGTTCCAATGTGATATAATGTACTCCTTATTTCTAGCGTAAGATATGGTACATAAATGGTAGCTTAAATTGAAATTGGAGTTAGCAACAATTTATGCCATAACAATGGGTTAGAATGAAAGCAACCAATAGATAGGAATACATTCTTTGCTATTTACAAATGTAATAACAATCATTTCTTCAGAAATTTACCGGGCTTCGCAGCTAGCCTAGCAAGCACACAGAATACGCCTGGACATATCAATGACCACCAGAAATCGAACGGAACCTTGAGACCAGATATAGTTGGATGTAGAGAGTAAATAGCGAGATGTTGAAAACAGTAAGAGCATTCAAGATGGAGATATTGTAAAGCAAACCAGATGGCGCAGTTGGCTAGTGAATGTAGCAGAGCATTGTTTCAGCTGTATAAGTTGACTGTTGAACCGCAAGCAATGCTGGGACCATGTGTAAGACAAAGCAAACAGATTACAGCATCAGAACCTAAGACTAATGCGAGAGCTGTTGACAGATGCCGCACGATGGGGCTCTGCAAGCCATCAACATCCCCATATTTATCTTCCTCATTTGCGTGTCCTTTGTTCTAATGTTACGACGTGCTACGCCGGTTCACAAAATATGTCGCCAGTGTAGGGGAGAGGATTAGTTGTGCCTTCTTGGAGTTTGTAAGGCATGGGACTCCTGCTCTCAGCCAAGAGTGGTGGGGTGGACCTTCCGCTTATTGCAGCATTTGATGGACTACTCTTCAAAATTGACGGATTTTAAATTGTTTGACGGATAGAAAATATATTAGAAGGATGCCTGATTTTTTTTGACTGTCAATTTTTATGAATCCATTTGTCCTTTGAGTGATTTTGCTAGTTTTCTTTGATTTTTAAAAAGTACGGTATTTTCTTTGGAACAATAGTGTGTATTTGTAAGGCTCCTCATGGGCCTTGTATTGCTGCTCATTATGCACCAGAGAGTATTTCATTTTGCTGCTTCAGGGACACTGGGAATGAAATTTTGACTTTAATCGGCCAATTAATTGATTTTTTTATTACGAATAGTTGGCCGAACGTTGGGCATTTATAGAGAATCAACGTTTAGCTCCTTCCCCTTGCTTCGAGCTTTACTGCAATTTAAAGATCATACAATAACATTTTTTCTTAGCATACTATTTCATTAAACATCGTCTTCCTCAAAACTACATTTTCACTCTTTTAAAATGTTCCACGCATCTCAGTTAATATTTAAATACAAATAAAATGTCCCAGAATGTTTCAGAAGTGACTACTGTAATACTCGAAAGAACCACATTATCCTAACACTAATAGTATTTTTTTTTTAAAAAAAATATACCCATTTTTAAAAACATATTAATTTTATAGATTAAATTTTCTAACTTACTTTAGATTTTCATTCCACCCAGTTTATACTAGGCAGGAAACTTCATAACGATGCCCTTTGCTGCACTTAAGAACTACAGGAAATTAACTAATTAACATTTTATTGCATGGTGTTGCATATTTGCAACAAAGATGATTGATAAATGCTTTTATTGTTTCCAGTGGACTGTTTTCTAATTTCGCATTATACTAACCTTCAACAATAAAATTGGACTAGTTATAGTTGTCTTATATTGTAAAAATATTTACATTTTGCACTAAAACTGTAGTTTTTTAATAAAAAAGAACAAAATCCATGTAAATACAGTTAAATGTAACCCCGTCAGCATCAAAGCGTACTATCACACCAGTTATTTTACTTGGGTGCTCCCCTTCCTTTATCATAGGCACAACTCCCGAAGTATGGCCAGTCCTCTTCGTATCGCACTAACGATCACGGCTATTCAAGTCGCTTCAGTTGTGGTGCTGGTGAAAGGGATATAATTGTCGGTTTGCAAATTAGAGGGAGAGCGGCATATGTAGCAAAATAATTCATTGACGTTTTTTAGATGTAGTATGCCACGAAAATGATGATTCTGAGGCAACTTTTAAATATGAATGGTGCCAAATGTGTTGATTCTAGAAAAAATGAGAGAGGAAAAATGGATTCGGTTTCTTTAGAACAGTTCACAGGTTTAGAAATGACAGTTCAGTGAAACATGTAGAATAGCAATTTATGACGTGGAAGCTTACACTCCTACCACCCCCGTTGGAATAAGTTATAAGTTATTCACACACAAGCGTATTTAAGTTGCATACTCTGTATAAGTAATGCTTTCGAGATGTAATCGGCTTGCGGAAGCAGCTGTTTGCTTGTAGCTTTGACGGACCTTTGAAGCCCAGTACTTCTATAACATTAATATGTAAATATACATGGTGCGAGTCACACTTCTTCCCCAGAGTTTATCCACATTAGCATTTACCTTCTGTGCTGCTGACTTCATATATTAAACTGAACGCAATAGAATATATAAGAGAAAGATTCCTATATTGAACCAGTTAAGCCTAAACAGTAAATAACAACTATAATTTGAAATCAAACTTTTCAGAGACTTGATGCTAAAAGTACCTAGGTCTTTTACTAGATGCCAGTAGTGTTAAAAGTAGAAAATGCCGTCACTCAGTGTTATAAAATTATAACACTCCAATGTAGCCAACTTTGGTTTATGCGTCCACGGCCTCATTCAAGTAGGCTATGACTCTGAAAACTGATATCTATGCATAAAATGGCGGATAATTTTAAAGTTATGAACATGGAATCTGCTGAACCAGACGAAATTATGCAAGCAGCGAAGATAGCAAAATTACAACTGCTACACTGCCTCCGTTGTATTGAATATTTTCATCCTGTACGTAAGTCATCATGTTGTCAGCACTGATGCTAAGCAAGACAACAACTAAATATCGCAGACCATTAAGCATGAACTCCTTGAAATAGGTAAAAATGTAACACAATCTATGTATAACTATAATATGTCTATAAATATTGAGAACTGTCTGAAAGATAGTATATGACACACGTGTTAAAATTGTTCGCAACTTTCGCATTCACAATATAAAACACCATTTTTACCAGAAAATAAAGCGTTAAAGTGAAAAATCTTTGCACTATAAATTCCCTAAGCACAATAAAAATTAACCCAGTCACCATTTAAATAAAATTTAAAAAGTGAGAGGTGTAAGTCAGTTCAAATTAGGATCGTGGTCCTTAAAGTGAACCCATATGTCTTAAAATTAACCACATATTTTTATGTTTAAATGTATTTTACTTTCTCTAGCACGTATTTACAATGTGTATAATAGGTAGAAATAGTATTGCATTCCATACAAAAAATTATATATCAAGATGTCTCCGGAAATACATGCTTAAGGGTTCATTGAATAAAAAAGGTAATTTTAGAACAAAGGACTGCACGCGCGTGTGTTTGTGTGTGTGTGTGTGTGTGTGTGTGTGTGTGTGTGTGTGCAGTATAACTCAAACATACTACTCTTTACATAAAAGAGTTTTCGAAAGTTTAGATTTTCTGAAAAATGCCAGTAATGATTTTAATTAAAATAGCATAGGTTTAAGTTATTTTTACGAGAAACGAAATGTACATTTTGAATTTTCTGGGAATAGCCTCTGAAGACCTCTTCATTCTGGATGACTTTTATATAACTGGTAAACCGTAAGAGATAGACAAAAACAGTTGCACAAACAAGTGTAAATCTCGTTAAAACACACAATGTATGCCATACTCATTGTTTGGAGAGTACACCGTTTCCGAGATATTCTTCACTATTTGGTTTCAATTTCAAAATTTTCTCAAACGGGAGGTCGTCTTTCGTTTCATCGCTCTAATGGTTTACTCCTGACCATTGTAAGGAGAACCGATTTTAAATTGTTTCGAATAGCGCCCAGCTTTTGAAAGATTTTACCATCGCTTTAGCCTAGTGTATTTCCTGAAGCAATAAGTAATTGCCGCACTTATGGGTGTCAATTGAAGTATTAGTCGCTTCTTGCTGAAGTCAATGAGAAGTAGAATCACAGGTTGACAATTGGAGCGATCAACTCAGTTGTTAAGAGCTATGGGGTCCTTTACTCAGGGCACTTTCAGCAATTTAAATTCTCGCCGTAAACGTGATGTTTGTGGGTAGGTAACTTTTTAAACAATTTCCTTTCTTTTATAGAACTGCAGTTAATCTTGACAAACAGTTCACGAAATCGCAATCACAATCACTCGTGATTTATCTATTCTCTTCAATTCCAACAAAAAATACCCACTTTCTCGGAATAAAATGCTGATCTTTATATCAGTGAAAGTTGAATTATACTTCATTACAATATTTTCGAGTCCTCCAATCAACGGGTAAAATTATCTGAATTTGCCGTTTCCTAGGAAGTATCGCCCGTGTGAAGAAACGATCGACCTCACTCGACCACGAGTGCCTTTTTTCTTGCTTATGGTTAGCCTCTTTTATAATTTCTGGCTTCACAACCAAGAAGAAACACGTCACCACGAAGCTAGTTTACAACAAACAAAATCGCAGAGAGAAAGTCAAAAAACCTATAACTAACGAAAGCACACAGAATAATTAACCTTCGTCCTGTGATTTTGATTTCGTTACGAAACGAAAAAGACATCCAAATGAAAAATGTATACCAAACGGAGTACAATCCACAAAATGTCGGTAGGCATATATAATTATTGGTTCAGTGCTTATTTCCCTTAACTTACAAAGAAGCAAGTAATAATACCATTTCTGCTAACATTTATCTGGACTAGCAAAATGTGGATAAAATAATTAACTTTTGTAAGAAAGTAGGTAAAGAAAGTGATGTGTAGGGATAGCATCTTGGGGACCAATAGCGGCACAGAATCGAAGCTAGCGCAGCATGGCTTATAGTTGTGATGTTTTGACAATGCAGTGTGTACGTAGTGATTCTAACAGAAGGAAAATGAGGCAGCAGTTGCGTCATAAACCGTGATGTTTTTACTAGCAGTAGAAGGCGATTGAGGTTGGATGTATGATGAACATAAGTACCACTGATTTACGGGAACTAACAATTTTAATATTTACATATATTCCCCGTTTCATTCTTTCAAGATACAAAGATTACAATGCGCAACAGCATATATACGAAACGTCTCGAATCTGAATCGTCTCCAATTGGCACGTAAACAGTCTTTATATTGTGAAAAACTTCGCTCCACATCACAGGATATGATGGGAGCAAAACGAAAAAAGGACGCATCATCGATTAATGAAAGCATAGCAATACCTCGTAGCACATTTCACAGTTCACGTATTATTGAGAATCCGGCATTTTTTTTTTTTCCAAACACTGTCTTTACTTACTTTTTCACACGGACAAAAAATGTGTCAAGGATTCCTGGTTAATTGCTTGCACAAGTTCGATAGCTTTCAGGGCTCGAGGCATTTCAATGTTTAATGTTTCCGAATACTCGTACGTGTTATTGCCGTAGATATGTCTGCAAAGTTCATCTGTATGAATTGCAAATCTTCATGCAATCCATTTGAAGTAAGAGATTTTACAATCTTGATTGAAGAGCATGCACCATCATCAAAGGCATTAATTACCTGTAAAACAGTATTGTAATATATAGGATAGTATACTGCTGCGTTTCCCCAGCGTGTCACTACAGTTTGTTTACATGCGGCGCGTGCAGTCGCCAATGCAGGTCGGTATGCAACTGGTGAGCGCATGAGTCCCACTATCGGTCCCTAAGATGCTATTCCTAGTGACGTGAATGGAACGTATCAGATGTTTTTATTATGTTGTTATTACTTTACTTTGGGTGGTTCGGAATAAGGTCTGCTTCAGCCATTAAAAAATATACCAGTTAGTAGATGAAAGTGATTCTTACATTTATTTTCAGCAGTATACACCAATTTCAGTTTTATGGCGACAATTAGTGTATTGCATGCATAAAATCCTTAAAAACTATTGGATAAAAATAATCCTGCATTTGGTTTAACAATGATTCTCTTATGCAAATATGTAATGGTTTTGTATTTTCTTTGTTGCAGGTAAGACATCTTCTAGGTTACCATAAATGTGTACAGTGCTGTATAAACAAGCGAGTGTCACCTTCTACCCTTGGAGAAATACTTTGGTGAGCCAATAAACAGATAACTGAGCTTAGTTTATTCAGATTTTTATTTTAATATTTTTATTTTATATACTTTCTGCTTACATGGAAGCAAGTAATAGGAAAATTTCTGCTAATGCTTATCTCAATTAGCATGATGTAGATAAAAGAATAATCTTTTATAAGAATAGTTTGTTTATGGAACAGGCAGAGAAAGTTATGTGAATGAAACACATCAGATTTGTATTAATACTAAGGCATATATTTGTCGTAAATTTAAATCAAATACGCTATCTATAATAAAAGTAGAGTTGGAAATTGTGATTAAACAGCAGCTCTTGACAGCTTTTAATTTTTAAATATTAATAAAAATAACTAAACGCTTAGGATACCAATTTAAAATGTTCAGTTATTACTCTCATAAAAATCTGATGCATTACATTCACAAGACTTTTTCTAACTGTTCTACAAACAGATTTCTTAAAAAGATTATTCTTCTTTCTACACCATGCTAATCGATATAAGCATTAGCAGAATATACTTATTACTTAGTTCCTTATAAATACAAGGGAGCTAAAGGAATTCGCTATGCTAAAGTGATAGTCTAATGTTTTAAAAGCTATCGTTATGCGATTGTCATTGAAATTGGTTTCTTTGCTTGGCCAGGAGTAGAACAAAAGAAAAACCTACACGTCCTTTCTGAGAAAAATATAAGTATTTTAAAATGGAAACAAATAACTACAAATATCTTGGAAACTTTCAACTCCACAACAAAAATTCATATGACATAAATTGTGTATTTTAACTAGATCTACATTTTTCTGTGGTAAGTTTTTGTCTCTCTTACGCTTTAACGCTTGTGCAAAAATCTGCAAAACTCAACCAGAATAAAGTGTTCCTCAGAGGCTATTCTCAGAAAATTCAAAATATACATTTTATATGTGTTTTGAATAACTTTAATATACGGTATTTTTATGAAATTCGTCAAGAGCAATTTTTGAAAAAACAACATTTTTAAAAAAACTCCAGTAAAGGGTGTTTTGGGGTGGGAAAGTTTCTTGAAAAATCTTCGTGTCGTATCCTTGGAAGATAATAAGCTTAAATACCAACCCTGAGTAAAAAACGCATTTTTAGAAAAAGTCCGCTTGTTTGTGTCTGCGGAAAACAATGGAAAGTCCGTTATTTGCCAAACTTGGTACTTAAATTTAGTATCTACCAAGGATATTACATGAAGATTTTCAGGAAAATCCCGCCACCTCAAGTTACCCTTCACATGGAACCTTTTTTCGAAACGTTCTATTTTCTATAAGATGGTTCTAACGACTTTGATTAAAATGCCGCATGTTATAGATATTTACATGAAAAACATCCTGGTCAAGGTAGAATCTCGAAGTAATGTGTAATCAATCTCACGGGCTTCCACGCCTATTTTGGTGCCTAACGAACTTTATTATTTCTTGTAACGTAACTTCATGCCAAGACAGTCCACAAGGAACCTTGGCCTACCGCCCGGCCGCTGCATCCTCCATCCTGACCCGAAGGCGTCATGAATGGAGTGCACTGCTGGAGGGTAAGACGTGGTCAGCGCCTCGAGTCCCTCCCGGCCGGTTGATGCGGTCTTCTCTATCTGGAGCCACTACTTCTCAATTGGTCACCCAGGGACCTCACGAGGCTGAGTGCACCCCAGACCAGGTCTCCCAGTGGGGGAAAATTCCCCACGCCGATACCGGGAATCGAACCCAGGTCTCCCGCTTGGCAGGCAGCCGCGCTACCATTGTTTCTAGTAGGAAATATAAATACAAATTATTAGGTTGTCCTTATGTATGTATACCTATATACTGGACAAACCAAAAGTATATGTTGTATAAAGAAACGTATAGAGAATGAAACTATGTTTATGAAAATAACAGCTACTTATGAACCCTGAAAAACCGTGCAAAGTATCAAGTCGTTATTACCATAAACATATTTAATATGTGATATTCTAATCAAAATCGTTAGATTCATTTTTGAGATCAAAATATTTTAAAGTTTTTCCGTGTAAAGGGTAGTTGGGGATGTGGGCATTTTTTTTAAATCTTTGTGTCGCATCCTTGAAAGATACTGAACTTAAATACCAAGTTTATATAACGGACTTTTTGTTTTTGAGTTACACTGCCCACAAACAGACAGACAGACAGACAGACAGACAGACAGAGAAACACACACACTCACTCGGACATTTTTCTAAAAATGTTTTTTTTTGGATTCAGGGGGGTCTTGAAACATATATTTCCGGTGAAATCTCGGTAACGATTTTTTTAGTACAATACAATACTTTCTCTATACACTCTGTACGTGCAGAGAAAGTAAAAAAGGAAATAACTAGAAGTCTAGCGCTACTTCTAAATGGAAACGAATTACAAATTAATTTCTGATTATTGTAATTAATAAAAAAGGTGTTGTATATGTCTGTGTTAAAACAATACATTAAATTCCTTACCTTTGCTATATTTTGTAAACAAGGTTTACTCAGCTCTGAATGGATCACATTGCTCGGGACGTCAATAAATCTAGCAAGGTCATCTATTCCAGTCAGCAAATATCGCTTCAAAAATGATCTGCTCGAACGAATTTGACTGGACTCGGGCATTTTAGATTACACGCTCCACCCATAAGTTTTGATGGTTGTATATGTAACAAGGCTCACTTTGCCCCGATTTGGTTTCCCGCTTCTAGTATAAATATTGTAACACATTTGTGTGAATCCTCTATATTATTGCCATTAAGTGTTTTGCAAACTATGTGAGGCACAATACGTTATATTTATTGTCCAATTGTCAGCCTCAAAGATTCGTGCAATACTTCCACTGTGCTCTCAAACAAAGCTCTACCTAACTAATGTTATAAGTCAGATATTATTACTAATGAAATGTGTAAATATTGTATTTAAAGTTTTATAACATTTCATATTGTTACGTGATGTGTAGTTATAAATAAAGAAAACTCTACTGCTTGGCCATGCCGAGTTGTGATGGTAATGGAAGAAGCCGACACTGCGGATCGAGGCGAGCGGCGTGGGTGCTCGAGACTGCTTTTAAGTTGCACGAATCCAATTTATGGACTATTACGTTAACAAGCTCTACTTAAGAGTCTAGCAAATCAGCTTCAAATTAACGAACAGCGGCGCAGAAATAAGATTTCGCGTCTCAGCGGAACCATTGTACTAATCCGAGAAACATGGTTGTATGGGTTATTGTTGCATTAGCAATTGTGCTGTAAAGTGCTTTGTTGATACTGTTTGTTGTAAATTTACAGATATCAGTATCTTTTTCTATAGAATAACTAGTTCCTCTCCCAAACCTGATTTTCTTTATAGCCGAGTGCTTACATCTGATAGCGTAACCTTAACTATTTTATCCAGAATAATAAAAACAAATCTGCTGTGTTTCATTCACATGACTTTCTCTAGCTGTTACACAAAGAACTTTCCTTATAAAAGATTATTCTTTTATCTACGGCATGCTAATCAAGGTAAATGTTAGTAGAAATTATCAGGGACATGAGGGAATACACTAGGCTAAATCGATAGTCAAATCTTTTGAAAGCTGATCCTATCTGAAACAACTGAATTTCGGTTCTCCTTGCATGGCCAGCAGTAAAACAAGAGAGCTGAAACGAAACGCCACTTCCGGTTTGAGAAAAGTTTAATTAGTTTAAGAGCAACAACCAATAATAAAGAATATATCATAAAAAACGTATATTTACGTAAATGATGTGTTTTAACGAGATCTACATTTTTTTGTGCAGTAGGTCTTTTTCTATCTCTTACGGTTTAACCGTTGTGCAAAATTCTGCAAAACTCGCGCAAAATAAAGAGCTCTTCAGAGGCTGCTCTCAGAAAATTCAAAACATACATTTTATTTGTGAATGTATGTAAATATTCTTAATATACTCTATTTTAATCAAAACCGTTAAAGCCTTTTTTGAGAAAAACAAAATGCTCCAAAACGTTTCCATGTAAACAGTAGTTTGTTGTGGGGGGGGGATTCTCTTGAAAATCTTCGTGTCGCATTCTTGGAAGATACCGAACATAAATACAAAGTCTGATGTTTAACGGTCTTTTCGTTTTTGAGCTATGCAGTCCAAAGGCACACAGGACCTTTTCCTAAAAATGTTTTTTCGGACTCAGGGGGCCTCAAAAATATATTTCTGGTGAAATTTTGACATCCATTTTTTGGGTGGAATACAATACCTTCACTATCCAACAATCACAAATAAATGGTTTTATTATACATGTCCTATTCAATACAAAAGGAATAAGGGAATGTACTAAGCTAAAGCGATAGTCAAATCTTTGAAATATGGTCACTAGATAAGGAAATTCCACTCCCTTCGCATATCCTGGAGTAAAATATACGAAAGAACGAACTGAAACCAATAACTAGGAATATCTCGGAAATGGTTAACTCCATAAACAAAAAATCAATTTGGCATAACTTACATGTTTTAACGGTAACTACATTTTTTGCAATAACATTTCTATTATGTTTTACGGCTTATTAGTTATGTAAAAGTCGTCGAGAAAGGAAGCACTTCAGAGGCTAACCCCCCTCCCCCAAAATATCAAGGTACTCATGTCATTTTCTTTGGCAATATCTCAAACATATGGTATTTTAATCGAAAAGTTTAGAGAAAATCAAATTTTTTTTCTGCAAAGGGTAGTCTGAGGTGAAGATTTTCTTGAAAAACTTTGTATCCTGTCCTTGAAAGACCTTAAATATGAATTTTGGTACTAAATGGACCTTTTATTTTTTTAGTTGTGCTGTTCACACAGGCAGACAGCCTTTTTCTAAAGCTGCTTTTATTTTGATCCAGGGGACCTTAAAAATGGATTTAGGAAGTATCGCTATCAAATTTTTGGGTGGAATGTAATACCTTCTCTATCTACTATTTTCATAACAAACAGCGTGACAAAACTAAAATGAATACTAGTTTATTTATTGAAGGGCAATTCTGCAAACACATTTTATTAGTTCCCACAGTATAAACGAGAGCATTCTTTGGTCAGAGTCTTTTGAGAAACTTCAAGCCTGCTTTTGCCCTTTCGATTGTCTCGAAACAAACTGACCAAGGAATATAACCAATTTTCCTTATATACACGATGATTCAATAATAGTTTTACAAAGATTGCGAGCTGGTTCCTTACATCGAAACAAAAAATGTTCAGATAAGCAGAATTCCCAAAATCCTTTTCGATTTATTGAGTACAGAATGTTAATAATCAAAACATTTTAAAGTGACACGTTATTCCATTTTTGATGTAAATTTTTAGGTGTTCAACATACACACCCTCATGCAAATACTCGAAATGTCCTCCTCTTGTATCTAGACATGCATCCACTCATTGAAGCATGGACTGCCAAATACTTCGTGTTCGTGTCGTAGGCTTCCATGACACGTAGAGTATGAATTTATTCATCCGGGATGTCTGCTGCAATTTTTAAGATGTCCCCAAATGATCGAGGTTAGTGAAACGTGCAGGCCATGGAACTGGTCCTTCTCTACGCATCCATCTGTCATGGTAGATAGCAGCCAGTGCATCTTTAACAATGAAATTAAAATGCGCTAGTTCCCCATCATGCATAAACCACCTGCTTGTTTTTATTTACAGTGGCACAACTTCTAGTAAGTCTGGTATAGTGTTCTGAATGTAGTTCCTGTAGACAGAACCTGTAATGCGTGCTGGGAGAACATATTAAACAACTGACAAATGATAATTGTAAACAAGCAGCCATGGCAACACATGGGGTAAAGTGTGTCAAAGCGTTCTATGAATGAGTGCATAGATAAATGATGGGTTGGACTCGGAAAGCCATTGATTCTAAACTGTCATTGATAAATTGGTAACGCACAAATGAGGTGTTTTAGACCATATGTTCATGTGAAGGTATTTTCTTGTTTCGATGTGAGGAATCCATCCCCAAATGTTGTAAAAGTATTTTTGAATCACTCTGTGCAGAACACTGTCAAACATAATGGAGTTGAGTGTTTCTTTTATATCTATATGCTTCCAGAGTCAAACGGGTATCAATGTGTGCATACAAATTACTTAAATATGCTGTATCAGATGTTAATTGTTTTTAAATTAGTGGGTTAATTTGGTGACTTAAGAACAGGAGGTCATGAGTAGAAATGGAACAGAAATGCAAATGAAAGCAGTTTAGAATAATACAATAATACAGGCTTGCGTAAATTATGCTTTGTTTGTTAAAAAGATGATTATTTTTAATTGAGAACATTGGTGTAACACTATAATTTCAAGGATACGTACTTGCATCTCCCTGGTACTTGGAGATTCAAGTGATTATTGGCAGTAATTAACGAAATTGTCTTGGATCAAAACTTCGCTAATGGTTGATTAATAATCAATCAATTTAGATCCAGAATAGATTGCGCCATACCGCTATACAGCATATTCTATAGCCTAACCGCACTGTTTCTATGGATGGTATAAGAAAAGTAAACAAATTTTAAGATAAAGTTTTTACTTTCTTCAGTATGTACCTGCATTTGTACGTAGTAGATGGATAAGATATTGTGTTCGAGCCAAAATTTTGATACCGAGGTTTCGCCGGAAATACATGTTTTGAGGCATCCAGAATAAAAATAATTAGAAAAAAGTCCGTGTGTATGCGTGTGTGAATGTGTGTGTGAATAGCATAACTCAAAAATGAAAAGTCGGTTAAATACAAGGCTTAATTTCTTTCCAATGATGTGACACGCAGATTTTCAGGAACTACCCTTTGCTTGGAACATTTTCAAAAACGGTTCTACAGATTTTGATTAAAATGCTGTGTGTTTAAGATATTTTTATGAAAAACAAAGCGTATCTATATCTTGAATTTTCCGGGAATAGTCATCCTGGATGGCATTTGCACAACTAGTAAACAGTAAGATATAAAGTTACCGAACAAAGTGTAGATCTCGTTAAATCACACAATTTATGTCATATACATTTTTCTGTAGAGTCAACGGTTTCCGATGTTCTTTGTTGGTTTTTTTCAGTGTTAAAATACTTAAATGTTTCTCAAACGGGGATCCCTCTTTCTCTTGTTTTACTCCTGGTCATGCAAAGAGAACCGAATTTCAGTTGTGTTACATAATGACTAGCTGTCGCTTTAGCCTAGTTTTTTCCCTTCTACTTACAAGGAAGCAAGTAATAAGACCAATTTTGCTAATATTTATCTCGATTAGCATGGTGTAGATTAAATAATCTTTTGTAAAAATAGTTTGTTTGTGGAACTGGTAGAGAAAGTCTTGAGATTAGAACACGACGTAACATGTAACACTCTGATATGGCCAATTGACATGACCTGTTGTCCAAACAAACTATTCTTTTATCTACATCATGCTAATCGGGATAACGACTATATTATTACTAGAAGGAAGGTATGAGAATGCATCAGATTTTTCTTTCTCTACACGTACTATGCACATAGCAGGTAGAAAGGGGTTTGTATTGTGCCCATATACCGAGATTTAGTCAGAAATATGTTTTTTGAGGTCCCTGAATAAAAATGGATTTTTAGAGAAAGGTTCATGTATATGTGTGTATGTTTGTGGACAACATAGCTAAAAAAATAAAAGACATGTAAATGCCAAATTAGTATTTAAATTGTGTATCTTCTAAGGATGGTCGTCTCCATAGCGCGGTGATAGCGCGGGAGACCTGGGTTCGATTCCCAGTACCGGCGTGGAGATCTGTTCCGGGGTGCAATCAGCCTCGTGAGGCCCCTGGAGGGCCAATTGAGGAACTACTTGATGGAGAAGTAGTTGAGGACCGCATTAACCGGCCGAGGGGTTCGAGGCGCTGACCACATCTCATCCTCTAATACTGCACCCCATCCATGACGTCAGTCATGGGGTACGCAGCGGCCGGGCTTTATTAAATATATCTATATAACAAATAATATATATATATATATATATATCTATCTTGGATTTTCTGAAAATAGCCTCTGAAGAGTACTTCAGTCTGGACAAATCTTGCTTATGTGGTAAACCGTAAGAAATAGATAAAAACTTACTGCACAAACATGTAGACTTCGTTAAAACGTCCATTTATTTTAACACACACACACACGCACACATGCGCGCGCATACGTTTTTCTCTTTAGTTTTACTCCTGACCATGCAAAGCGAATAATTTTTCAGGCACATAGTAACCAGCTTTTTAAAGATTTGACTATCGCTTTGGCCTAGTGTATTCCCTTGTTTCCCTTCTACTTATAAGGGAGTAAGTCATACGACCCTTTCTACTGTTTATCTTGATTGACCTGGAGTAGATAGAAGAATAAGCTTGTATGAGATTTCTTTGTTACCGAATAGGTGGAGAAACTCATGTGAATGTAATACCTCAGCCCGTTACTTTCTCTACACGTTTTTATATCCTTTAACGCCCGCTTTTACTACTTATGGCACTGATGATACATAAAATGATGATGGAGCACCGGTGGAATGCTATGGCGGAGGAAGCCGGGGAAGCCGGAAAAACCCATCTCTGCGCCGCTTTGTCTACCAGAAATTCCACATGCGGTCGCCTGGGAAAGAGGCGCGTGATCTAACCACTTGGCCATGGCGCGGCCACCCTCTACACGTACTATGTATATCGCAATTAGATGAAAGTATCGTGTCCCACCCAGAAATTTGGTCCTGAGATTTTACCGGACCTATGTGTTTTGAGGTCTCCTGAATAAAAAAAGAAGGAAAGCATTTAGAAATAGGTCCTTGCGTATGTGTACGTCAATGGACAACATATCTCAAAATCTCAATGATCGTTAAATACCAAACATGGCATTTAAGTTCAGTACCTTCCAGGGATACGACACGGAGATTTTCTGAAAATCCCCCCCTCCCTCACTCCAAACTACCATTCACATGAAAAAAATTTAAAAACTTTTGTTTTTCTCAAAAATGGCCTTAACAGGTTTTTTTTATTAAAATCCCGTATGATAAAAATATATATCTTGAATTTTCTGGGAAAAGCTTCTGAAGACCTCTCCACTATAGATGAATTTTGAATAACTCGTAAACTGTAAGAAATAGACAAAACTTAGTACACCAAATATATTCTCGTTAAAACACACAGTTGATATATATATTAAAAATATTTCAACTTTCAGAAACTGGAATTCGTAATTTCTTTTTTCATTGGTTTTACTCCTGGTCATGCAAAGATCACATAGCGAACATCTTTTTAAAGATCTGACTACCTCTTCAGCCTAATGTATTCCCTTATTATCCTTCTGCTTATAGTTTTCTCCACAATATGATTGCCTTCAAACGGGACCGCTCCCCGCTGCCACTGGACAACAACCAGTAGAACGAGCCTGTACTAGAGGTGAGAGGCAACATAGTAAAATCTCTGTTCCCTGGAGACTCGAAGACTCGAGATTCGCGCCTTAGTTAAGGGACCAGTAAGTGGAAGACTTGGCAACAGCGAGGGTAGGTTTCCAACCGCAAACCACCTATACACCAACTTCAAAGTCACGCCGAGGGCTATCACGTTCTTAAAAATACTGTACATGGAACTAAGTAATAAGGCCATTTCTACTAATGTTTATCTTGATTAGCATGAAGTAGTTAGAAAAATAAGGTTTTGTAAGTGTAGTGTGCTACAGAAGAGATAGAGAAAATTATGTGAATGGAATTCATGAGATTTGTTTTGGCTACGCAGATACATAGCTCATAAACAATGATCCCATGCCGTGGTGCTTTTAAAATACTGGAGCACAAACAAGCTGCAGTAGCTTTATAGAAATTCGATGATGGGAGAATTGGGGTCGGGGGCAGCAGCAATTCAGACGTGCTCTCGCTCTCAAAGAAAGTCCTCCCCATTTCCCAATCTCGACCGCACTCCTGCGGTCACAAGCATTCTAAAGGATGTTGTCGCGCTGGAAAGAAGAAGCGTGTGATGCCTTTCTATTGATTCTCGATCATGTTTGGTTTTCAGGCGGCAGATAATGTTCCCCACGCTCGATGCCTTAGCATTGTCCACATCGTTTCCTTTTCGTCAATTTGCTGCGACCGAAGCGGTCAAGATTCCTGTATCACAGAGGTGCGTTATACCAGTGGTATCTACCAGGCGTGTCCGGCAAGTGCCAGTTTGAAAAATATCTGAATCGTTGCATTCACATGACTTTCTCTACCTCTTCTGTAGCAAACTATACTTACCAACCCTTATTACTTTCTCTACACGTACTATGTACGTAATGTTTAGAGATGCTACAAGAAAAATGTCCATGTCTGTGCGTGTGCGTGTGTGCAAGAAAATGCCCCACCCCAAACTACCCTTTACATGGAACATTTTTCAAATGTTAATTTTCTCAAAACTGGCTATAAAGATTTTGATTAAAATACCGTATGTTTAAGATATTTTGATGATAAAGGAAATGCATATCTTAGATTTTCTGGGAATAGCCTCTTCATTTTGGATAACTTTTGTATAATTAGCAAACTGTAAGAGATATACAAAAACTTACTACTCAAAAAATGTATGTCTCCTTAGAACACACAATTTAAGTTATATAATTTTGTTGTAGAGTTAGCCGTTTACGAGATATTAAGGAGTATTAGTTTCAGTTTTTGCCACTTAAACTTTTCTCAAATCATCTTTTTTCTCGTTTCTCGTTTGTTTACTCCTGGCAAGCAAAGAGATTGAGATTTCAGTTGTTTCACATAGCGATAGGCTTTTAAAGTATGGAACTATCTCTTTAGCCTGTGCATTTTCTTATTTCCCTTCTACTTACAAGGAGCTAGTAATAAGACTCATTCTGCTTATGTTTATCTTGAGTAGCATGATGTAGATAATGGATTAATCTTTTGAATAAAAGGATTGTTTGCGGAACACATTAGATTTTCCCCCTTCTACTCACAAGGGAACAAGTAATAAGGACATTTTCTGCTAGTGATTTTTTTTTTATCTGCTTCATGCTACTCAAGAAAAAGTTTAGCCGAAACGGTCTTATCATTCAGTTCCTTATTAGTATAAAGGGAAATAAAGGGAATACACTAGGCTAAACCGACAGTCGCATGTTTTAAAATATGGTTGCTATGCGGTTGAAATCCGTTTCTTTGCGTGGCCAGAAGTGGACAAGTTCTTGTGTGAGAAAAGTATAGGTATTTTAAAGCTGAAACCAACAATAAGGAATATGAGTATCTGAAAAAGATCAACGCCACGAAAAAACTGCCTGTAGCATAAGTTGCGTGTTTTAACCAGCTCTACGTTTTTTGTGAAGTAAGTTTTTGTCTGTATCTTACGATTTACCTGTTATGCAAAATTCAGAAAAAATCATCCATAATGAAGATGTCTTCAGAGGCCATTCCTAGAAAATTAAACATATATACATTTTATTTTTCATATAAGTGACTTTAATATACGATATATTAATCAACATCGATGCAGCCGTTTTTGAGAAAATCAAAATTTTCGAATTTTTTCCATGTAAAGGGTAGTCGAAATCCTTGGAAAATACTGAACTTAAATACCAAGTTTGGTATTTAACGGAGTTTTCGTTTTTGAGCTATGCTGCCCACGGACAAACACATACACACACAGAAACGCACACACACTCTCAGACACACACACGCACATTTTTCTAAAAAGGCATACAATATTAATTGTTTTCATAATCTTTATTTGTACATGAAGGAGCATTACTTGACCTGTTTTTCGACATAGTTGCCACTATTATTTAGGCATTTGTCATAGTGTGGAATCAACTTTTGTATGTCCTCTTCAAAGAGAGCTGCCGCTAGTGAAAACAGTCACACCGTGTTTTGTGGAAACACATCACAAAGCACTCTTATTGTAAATCGTCTGTTTTCACGAATTGCCCATTCACTTGTTCAGTGACAGCAGAAAGTCGCCCACTCCGTGCTCAGTCATGAACATTGGATCGTCCATCATTGAATTGCCTGACCCACTTTCTCACCATTTCACCGTAAATCTCCACACCGTAAATCACCATTCCTTGCGTTAAAAACGCATTACGGAACGCACTTTGCAGTGGCAGGGTGAGAAACTGCGTTAAACATTTTGTGCTATCACTAACAGTTGTAAACACCTCACGATCCCTTTGTTATGGCGTTAGTGGATAGACAATGAACCAGAGAGACAATGCGCACGCGTGGAACTTCGACACTAGGTTGCGATGGCGGTAGAATGAAATGCTTCTTACTTTCCGGATACGCCTCGTGCGGCTTATCAGTACAACTAACAAAAATCCTCAATTTTCCCAAAGTTGATATAAATGAGATATGTAGTACGAAATAAAAAGTACTGATTTAATCACAGTAAAAATCATATAGGCTCCATTTACATGACTCTCACTACCTACTCTGTAACAAACCATTCTTGGAGACGCATATTCTTCTATCTTATGCTAATCAAGATAAACTTTAGCAAAACTGGTCTTATTGCGTAGTTCCTTACAAGTGGAAGGGAAATAGGAGAATACACAAGGCTAAAGCGATAGTGTAATCTTTTGAAACGTGGTTAGCATATGAACTGTCATTTGGTTCAATTTGAATGGACAGGAGTAACACAAAAGAAACTGGAATGACAAATTCCCGTTTGAGAAAAATAAATTTTAAATTTGCAGTCAATAACTAGGAATATCTCGGAAATAGTTAACGTCAGAAAAAAGTCATCCGTTTCACCGTCTCATACCTCTTTTGGAATGGAATAAGAACCGAATTTCAATGGCAATCGCACAGCGGCAGCTTTTAAAATATTTGACTGTTGCTTTAGCCTAGTGCGTTCCCATATTTCCCTTGCTAATAAGTTCCGTATACGTGAAGGGAAATAAGGGAATACACTAGGCTAAAATGTTAATGTAATCTTTTAAAACTTGGCTGTCAGATGATTTACATTTGGTTCTCTTTGCATGGCCAGGAGTAAAACAAAAGCAACGGGAATGACAGATTCCCGTTTCAGAAAAATTAATTTTAAAACCAAAGCCAATAACAAGGAATATCTCGAAAATTGTTAACTCAAAAGGGTTATCCGTTTCATCCGTTTTAAGTCTTTTTTGTTTTACTCTTGTGGATTTGACAATTTCTGCTAATGTTTATCTTGTTTAACTGATTAGAATGATCTTTTATAACAATAGTTATTTTGCAGAACATATAGAGATGGTCGTCTAATGAAACCCATCAGATTTTTTTTATTGATGAAGGGGTTCCATTCAGTAATAATTTTGAGGAGATATCGACTAAAGTTCGGACTTAAGAGTGCTACTCCTCAGAGTTCGCATTTGCTGAAATATATGTTCTGTCATTTGCCAAGAACCCTCTTTGGTATTCTCAATCTAAATTTAAGTATCGCTTTCCTCATTCTTAGCTTCCAAAGAAAGAGATTGATGGAAATGAATCAAGAGTCCATTACGCTAAGTCTCTCGACATTATCCTTTCGAAAAGAAGGAATCTAAAGACCTAGTTCATTTGATCCCATTGAGAATCAAACTCACTCCTTACTGATTTATGTAGCATTCACAGGCTCCTAGGTCACAAAGTTGCTTTAAAGGCTATATGTATTGATTAAGTGGTAAAATATTCATGCATGGCCGACACCGTTAGCCAAGTTTGCTCCAGAGAACGTGTTCGCATACTCAATCAGGGCTTGAGCAAATGGATTTTAATGCGCTTACAGGCGAGATTTCAGTGAGGAATGCGTTAGCTCAAGGCTTGAACTATATTCATGTTCAAGTCAGCTGCCCGTCTATTACCATTCTACAAGGGTCGTCCAGAAAGTGACAGACGATGTGGCACAACTAAATGATAACGAAATATATCATCAACAAAAAGCTTAATTTACAAAATTACAGTATCTTGCTCTATTTCTCAACGTAATCTCCATTCTGTCAAGACATTTATTGTCACTTGGTACCAGTTTTTCAATGCCAATGTTATACTTTTCTACCACCCAAGAACTTATTCATCCTTTGATTGCACAAAATGTTCAGCCAATCGAATTTTATAGGCCAATAACGCAAGTGTAAGGCGATAATGCAATGAACGAATCTTCAGTGAGGAAATTGCGCATAATTTACGAGTAATCAAGGTATACGATAAAGACCGGAGTTGAAGTTCATCAATCGTTATGGAGGAGTTGAAAGCAAATGTTGATAAAAGAATTAAGAAATACTGGTGTTTCACTTTGGACACCGTACATGAATTTTTGGATGGAAAAGATTTCTCAACCGATGAAGACTCCAAAGTGACAGTGACATCTTGGCTCATATTTTTAGCGGTGGAAGAGTATAACATCTACGTTGAAAAACCGGTACCACGTGACAATAATACCTTGATAGCAAAGCCGATTACGTTGAAAAATAGAGTAAGGTACTGTGGCTTTGTAAATAAAGCTTAGTGTTGATGACTTTCGTTATTGTTTAGTTATGCCAAATCATCTGTCACTTTCGGGATGGCCCTCGTAGAATAAGGAGTATGATAAAACGCAACTAAGCAATGTAACCATGCCCGTAAACCCAAGACACCATCGGTCGTGTGAGGTGTAAATTGCATTTCGATAGCTAATATTCAAATTGTTCTTTAATGGTCTACGCTCCTGCTGATCACTATCACGTTTATAATAATATCCGCCGGAATTCAGAAGTTTCTCTGTTTGGGAGTGTACAGAAGGAATTCAGAAAATCGCATGTTGAATTTTGGTGTATATTTATTAAATATAGGTCTTTGATATTTTATGACATTTAGTGGCAATTTCAACATTGCAATTGCGTGCTTGGAAGTTCCGGCACCTGGTACACGTCGACATAGAGCAAATATGACGGTTCACCTCCTCTTAAAATGCGAAATATTGTAAAGAGCTATGCAGCATGCTGAAATTATCCAGTCGTTTACAATTGTAATATTTATAAATGAATAATACTACTGTGCGCGTATCTTTTCTTGGACGCTCGGTTCTCTAGTCTTTATTCGCTAGGTTTCGTTCAATTTTGTTTGCCGAACAAAGCCAACTTTGACACATAAAGTATGCTATACACCCTAAGAATCAGTGGCTTCAATATTATGGTTTTATTCTGTCTGTGTTTCCTTTAACAAGTCAGCTAGTTCGCAATAAATTAGATAACCTATTGAACATAAGGTTCAAGGGTCTCAGAGAAGGACAGATGGGTTGGCTCTCTTTTCTTCCCCCGTCCTTGGTTTTCCCGTAAAACCAGCGCCCAAGAAAAGGTGCGGGCCTAGTAGATAACGGGGCGTATAGCATACTTCATGTCGCAACGTTGTCGCTTTGCACTTCTTCCGAAATTGCGCGAAACCTACCGAATGAAGACGGGAGCCGAAGACCCAAGACTTGCCCATATTCAGAATGCATCACATAGCGACCAGCCGTTGAAAGACTTGACTATCGCTTTAGCCTAGTGTGTTCCAGTATTGCCGTGTATCTACAAGGAAGTTTGTAATAAAAATAGTTTTGTAAATGCTTATATCGATGTACGTAAAGTAGGTAAAGAAGGTTTTTAAGCATACTTTTACAGAAGGGGAAGTAATGTGAGGGTAATATCAGATTTTTAGAGTAGGATCCGTGTGGGTAAGAATGATTTGTATAAGAACATGTAGAGAAAGTAATGTGAATGCAACACATCAGATTTTATAGTCTGATTATATCTTTCCAACACACGCAATAATTAATTACCAGTTTGGTTACTGCCAGGCGCTGAGGTAGTTGTAAGATATTTGGAGTATATTATAACAGTAATGGTCTCATAGTTATATTCATAAATTGGTGGATGCTTTAAGAGGCTTTCTCCAAAAAAGTTAATGTAAAGAAAAATCTCTTAAAATCCATTAGCAAGATGCCTTCATTTTCATTTGGTAAACAAAGATGGATGGTCGTGTCGTATTTAATGCGTTGTGCTTGGTTCTAAAACGAGTACCATTTATTTAATCTGCGGTAATTGACTACGGGGAAGATAATGTAGCGCCACCTCGGCCCTGTTTCTCTTTTCTACGTAACCAATATGTTTACTTTCTCTAGCACTTATATTCAATGTACCCAAAAACTTATACCGGGATTTCACCGGAAATACATCTTTTGAGACCTCATGCATAAAAAAAAAATTGTAGAAAAATGCATGTGTGGATGTTTATGTGTGCCTGCGTGTGAGGTGTGAACAACACAGCTCAAAAACGAAAATTCGGTTAAATACACAACATGGATGTGATTCGAGGACACGACTTTCCAAGGATGCGACACAAATAGTTTTAAGAAATTCCCCCAACCCCAACTACCCTTTCAATGGAGCATTTTGCCGCGCCGTAGTCCAATGGTTAGAGCACTCGTCTCTCAACCAGGCGGCCCGGGTTCGTTACCAGTGACCATTTACAGGATTTGCTATGGACAAAGTGGTGCAAAGGCCAGGTTTTCTCCGAGTTCTCTGGTTTCCTTTGCCAACTCATTACACTGGTACTCCATCTTCACCCCATGTATCATTAGTGTCATCGCCTGCGGTGCCATAACAGTAAAAGCAAGCACTATCCAAAAATGCAGCATTTTTTGCTCATTTTTAATCTCTCAAAAATGTATATAACGATTTTTATTAAAATATCATATGTTTAAGATATTTTATGACAAACGAAATGTATAACCAGAATTTTCTGGGAATAACCTCTAAGGATCTTTATTCTGGATGAATTTTGTAGAACTAGTAAAAAGTAAGAGATAGACAAAGTCTTACTGACTAAAATGTATGTATCGTTAAAACACACAGTTTATGTCAAATATAGTAGATTAAACCTTTTCGAGATATTCCTTGTTATTGCTTTCAATTTAAACTACTTTTCTCAAACGCGAAGTTGTCTTTCGTTTATCGCTCTTTTGTTTTTCTGGAGGCAAGTAAACATAACCGACCTTCAATTGTTTCATAACGCAGCCAGCTTTAAAATATTTTGATATTGCTTTAGTCCAGAGTACTCCCCTTCTTATAAGAAGCAAGCAGTAAGACCAACTGTGCTAATGTTTATTGCAATTAGTATGATGTAAGTAAAGAACCAATAATCTATTCTAAAAATATTTTGTTTGTGGAACAGTTAGAGAAAGTCATGTGAATGGAACATATGCGATTGTTGGTAAATGGTGTTACAAGAGAAGCTCTTTATGATATTCTGGTTTTATTGTTGCTCCACTTCTGTGGTAGTAGTTGCGTGCTAGCTTAAGCCTTCATAGTCTGGTTTAACGTATTTGACACAATAGGAACTTCTGCACGCCTTTGTGAGCCTCTCTTCCTGCGGGACTGGGGCCTCATTCTCGCCTCCCGGTGTCGCAGTGAGCGAGGTGTCCCTCTCAGTTTCAATACTCTACAGCCTAAACAAAGAAACTATCTCTCACGTAACAGCATGATGCTATACAAGTGTGGCAAGTTCATCTTTGGAGAAAAGTTACCTACTCTCTAACTCGGAGATTATTCATTGCACTTCACGCGATTTTATTAACGATCGCGACTTATACAGTGCATTACTATTGATAAGAAATTACCTTCTGACTGACATTCCTGCTGACACGTGGTTGTTTCGGTACTCTGTTGCCATATTTACTCGCTGTCCGTTTTCAACGCCCCATGTTCTACTGCTTCCTCTAAGATACCTTCTCTCCATGCATTTTCTATCACACGTGTCGTATGTTGAACTATTTTTCCCAATTTCTCACCAGTTATCTCATCTATTCCTTTTAACTTTGGATTCTGTACTTCACTAAATATAAAAGTTGTATTATTTCCGTTAACATAGCCTCAACTCGTTTATCACAACTATAAGGCATTTAAAATCACAGTGCCACACGTAATAGTTCCAGGATGAGAACAAGAGATAAATTGTAGCAATGATTACTGTAAATGTAAATTCTTGCGGGATCACTGTGTATAACACAACCGAACTTTTCACAGCCTTAAATCAGCCAATCAGATTGCAAACAATCAGATCAGAATACGCATGAAAATACGCCCGTAAATTTCCACTGAAGCCGTAGGTGTTGCAACGCCGATGACACTATCTCTGACTGATATGCGTTCTTACACTATGATTGGTCAGAACCTGACGAGCCCCTGCTACCAGACGACACACCCCACAAGTGTAATTCAGAAGGAAATTTCTCACCGACCGTAGATATAAGAAAATAACATTCACTACTAACAACTGTTGAACATTGGTTCCAACAGGAAGGTCACCAACACCACATGACGTTGGTTGTTCAACTTTTGGAAAAAAAAAAAAAAAAAAAAAAAAAAGGTGGAGCTCATACTTGGCTACAGCATAAACTAAACCGTAATTAAATGTTCTTCTTTCGCCATTTTCTCTCGTCATATGGAGGACTTAACCCCCCCCCCAACGCTTGGGATCAAATGCTCATTGAGGAACAGACGGACTCTGGATCAGAGAGAGTAGACAGCATGAGTGATCAGCTCGGTACTCAGTATGAAAATGAAGAAGATGATAATATCAAATGACGGTGAAATGGATGAAAGCAAATGTGACGATACAGCAGTTGGTGGAATGAATACTGGGGGAAACCGGAGAACTCGGAAAAAAACCTGCCCAGGTGCCTCTGCCTCCACATAAATTCCATAGGTGTTCCCTGGGATTGAACCAGGGCTGCCTTGGTGACAGGTAATTAAATGTTAACAAACTAAAAGATGTTTTCCGTTCACACGACCTTCTCTACCCGTGCTACAAGCTTCTTACAAAAGAATGCTCTGGTTACTTAGTTTCTTATAAGTAGAAGGGAAGTAAGAGAAAGTAGTATGCTAAAGCGGAGTCAAGTATTTTAAAATTACTGCTGCGATTGTGACTGAAATTTGCGTCTTTGCATGTCCAGGAGTAGAACAAAAGAAACACGGGTAACTTTCTGCTTGAGAAAAGGTTAAATATTTTAACACTGAAAAGAATAGCTAATAATATCTCGGAAACGGTTAGCTACGCAAAAATATAAAGGACATAAATTGTGTGTTTTGACGAGATGTACATTTTTTGAGTTGTAAGCTTTTTGTCTATGTCTTACGGTTTACCAGCTAAGCAAAAGTCATTCATAATGAAGAGGTCTTCATAAGGTATTCTCAGGAAATTCAAGATATACATTTTATGTGTCATGTAAATACATTTCATATACGGTATTTCTACCAAAATCTTTAGAGCCAATTTTGAGAAAAATAAAAACTTTGGAAAGGTTTTCCATATAAATGGTAGTTTGGAGTGGGTGATTTTCTTGAAAATATGCGTGTAACATGTCTGGGGGATACTAACCTTAAATACCAAATTTGGTATTTAACGGACTCTTCGTATTTGAGTTATGCTGTCCACAGCCACACGCACGCACGCACGCACACACACATACACTTGATGTTTTTCTGAATGTGTTTTTATTCAGGGGATCTCAAAACACGTATTTCTGGTGAAACCTCGGTGTTTGGGTGAAATACAACACCTACTCTACTTACTTTGTACATTGTACATACGCGCTAGAGAAAGTAATGAAAGAAAGGAAATGCTCATGAAGGATTAGGTGATACAATTCAAGTATTAGTTATTGTGTATTCAGTGTAACATAATGATATCAAAGTTTGATACTTTTGAGTATTCATGCACATAAATAAATGCATGGCCAATCTTAACTCTGAAGCGGTAGGGCCTCTGTTGCAAGGGATACTTTGGTTAATCTCATGGAGAAGCTATTCCGAATAAGTGGTTCCCTTCGTTAAGAATTTTCCCTCGATCTTACTTTCTATATCTCTTTTGCGCTCTACGTCACTTTCTCATTTCCTATTGAACTGTTCGTATAGTTTTCTCCAAAGGATGTTGGCCCTCAAACGGGACCTCTCCCCCTATCACTGAGCAATAACCACTAGCAAACAAAAGACTACGCTGTGCTAGGGGCAAGAGGCAACGTAGTAAAATCTGTCTCCTCGAGACATTGCTTGCAAGTCAAGAGTCGTGTCTCAGTTAAAGGACCAGTAAATGGAAGACTTGGCGAGGTCAATTTTGGAAGAAGAGTGGGGCAGGGTCATCATATTCTGAAAAATACTGTACTTGTCTCCAGTCTTGCTGTACATTTGTGCTATAGTCCTGAGGGTTCTTACTTCTTTATCATGATATTGTTTAGAGTACAGGGCCTCACCCCCTGGATATCTGCCTCTCTGGCCCCTGGATTCACTGCTCGTGCGCACATTAAGATCATTAATATTTACATTTCTCACACTTACAACTATGTGTCTGTAAATGCTATTATACCTACACTATTTACAAAGTCAATGATCCTATCACTTGCCAGTTTCTTTATTAAGGATATGTATACTGAAATTTTTAAATTCCGAACTAATAGCGCTAGCTTTATACAGATGCAATATAATGCAGATAAATTACAGTGCAACTTTCATCCATTTTGCTCTAATGATTTAGAGGTTATGGTCAAATTTGTGTATGTCTTTGTGACATCGCTAAAGAAGTCCCTTGCGATAAAAAATAAAATTTTGGTTTAGTAAATTCAGTTTTTGATATTGCCTTAGGTTTCTCTGTGTCTTCTTTGGTTTAGGTTCGTAAAAGCTTTAAAGTTATTAATATGCTTTTTCTTTTCATTAAAATATAATTTTTGTGTTTGAAAATTGAAAACATAAGCTTAAATACATCTGAAAGTAAAACCTACGACAATTCTTATTCATTGTTGATTTGTTTGATAAAATACTGCTCCGCAAGGAGCATTTTACAGGAGGAAAAATGCTGAAAATAGCAATAGCGAGAAATCAAGGAAAGATTTTAATGCAAGGTTCACATTAAAATCCACCATGTTGGTAGGTTTGACCCAGCTTTCCATATCCTCTCCTCTGCTGCTGCCTTTTCTGTCCTTTTCCTCCAGCATTGCTGATTTTATTGTGCACAACTTTGTCATTTACATGCGAATGAGGTTTGGTTGAACTGAAAGTTTTCTTGCCAAGTCCAGTACAGTTTCACTTCTAATGCTTTGAGTTAAGACATTGAAAAATGGTACCTGTTGCCCAATGATACCGTTTTTGTACTCAGAGGTGTTTAAATTATTTTATGGAATTAAAATTAAAAAACTCCATTTTTTTGTGATTTTTCATGAAATTTCAGGCATACAGCCTTCAATGTTCCATAGGTCGACTCTCGCATGGGCGCTTTCTCCGAGCTCTTTGTCATACCTTGGTGTTCCTTGTCGGCGAATCCGTTATCCCCGCCAGCAGTGTTCTCCTTCTGCATCCAGGTGCTGGTGGTCGTTGCGTTGTTGCGACGCTTCCCCTACCCCTCTGCGGTGAGCCGAGAGTTCCATCAAGTGGTAGCATAGGGTCTGGTCTCTGAATCTGTTGTTGTTTTTCTTCTACCACCTCCTCCAGTTGTCTTTGGCAAGATCACTTCCCGTCGCTGGTTCTGCTGCTGGTTCTGCTGCTGGCGCTGGTTCTGCGCCTACTTAGGTTTGTCCCGACCGCTGAACTCCAAATCCTCCAGTTCATGTTTCTACCACACTTTGCCGTTAATAATAAGTCTATCAAACTGCAGGTAGCCCATCTAGATTCGGATCGCGGTATGTTGTGGTTATGTAGGCCCATCTGTGCTCTGAAGCCTTGCCACCTGTGCCCACCCAATTTCCGTTTGAGTTTGGTGGGCTCTTTGAGACACGTTCTTCAAGTTGTGTTTCCCTTATCCTGGTGTCTGGTACTTTGTCTCTAAGGAGAATCCTAGCACGTTTCTCCCTATTTTCCTTTCACTGATTTGGAACACGTTTCTCTTGAGAGCCCGTCAAGTTCCAGGTTTGACATCAGTAAATTATTGATGGAAAAATGCGGGAGTCTAGTAATCCGTGCAGTAAAACAGATAAAACACGCAGGTAGTTTATATTACCACCGTTAATGTAGGGAATTAAGTTTCCAACATGATGGTATAAATGGGATGCAGATAAAAACACTATCATCGTAATACACACACACACACACACACACACACACACACACACACACATCCCTATTTCTGGTTAGTCACTTTTGTAGATCAAATTTCCCTTTGGGTCGAATGATCATCGCTATTAGTATCTGAACACTTAAACCACAGAGGTCTTTGCTGTGTGATATTGTCAAAGCAAGTCGAAAGTACTTTAAACTATGTATAGTGGTCACAAAGTCTCGTTGCCCCTATAAACTAACAATATATGACGTAATTAATGGCTGATATATTTGACTGTACCGTGGAAGAACGCATTGCCTAAGCCGTTTTACGAGAGGTCAAAAACATTGAAAACGTTGGAACAGGCGCATAAGGGCTTTCGTCCACGATTCAGAAGATTCGCTTCCAATTAAAACGTTTTTGTATTGGGAATAGAAACTGTATTTCATCGGCAGTGTTAAGGGCAAAGTAGCAGACCATCAACAAGAGAAGAACGACGCGGGGAAGTCGCGGAGTCAGATGAAAGACCAACAAAGAATTGAACATGCAAATGATCCGCAGAACTGGATGTACCTCTGTTAACTCTGCGAAAGCACATGAAACATTATTTTAAATTACGTGCATTCGACCGAAAAGTGCGTAAGAATTGTCTGACAGTGTTTTAAATTGGAGTAATGTGACGCACTTCTCCAGGTACTTGTCATCACGAAACGTGATAAAACAATGTTTAGTGATGAGTGTGCGAAATATTGAAGCCCCCAATGAAGAAATGTTCCCTTCTGGCCAAAAAGGAGGAGGAGGTTGACAATAGTCCCCCTCATGTTTGGGGAACAACAGACAAATTTACTGTCAATATTTTTAGAGGTCCATTAACCAACATCGATATCTTGATATGCTAAGAACATGCTGCTTTTGAAACCCACAGTAGTCAAGGGGATATGTTTTCAGCTTGATGGAGCGCTGTTTCAATTTGCCTTTTCTGTCCAAGAATATCTCAATGAGGTGTTCCAAAACACAGATTAGCCGTGGATTCCTTCATTGCAAGCTCCATTTGATCGGTCACATCCGCGATTGACATTTTTTGTTCTTAGCTGGCCCGATCCCATAGTGGTATTTTAGACATTTAAAGCAGCATTAAAGATGTCCATTAACACACAAAACAGTCTCAGTAGTGTGTATAGTTATAGTTGTAATTAAAGTTTGGATATAAATACGAGGGCCGTCCAGGAAGTGACAGACGAGTTGGCATAACTTAACAATAGCAAAAGTTGTCAACACAAAACTTTATTCTCACCCGGAGGTCCCGGGATCGATTCCCGGCTGGGGCGGGGAAGTTTTCTTTAGTCAGAATTATTCCCTATCCCCCATAGAGTGGAAGTATGTATGTGAGAGTGAATGTGTGTGTGCGTTTGAGGAAAATGAAATTATTTAAACCAAACGTAAAATAACCTACAGACAACGAGTTGTTTCAAATGGAAAGTCCCCGATATGACCTTAGATGTTAAAGGGGGCCATATAAATGAAGCAATAAAAAAAATGTACCAAGTTACAATACCTTACTCGACTCTTCAACGTAATCGTTATTGCTATCAAGGTATTTGTCACGTGGTACCGGTTTTTCAATCCAGATGTTGCACTCTTCCACCCCTAAAGATATGAGCCTAGATGTCACTGCCACTGTCTTCATTGGCTGGGATTTTTTTTTTTCATCTAAAATGTCATGTACGATGTGCAAAGTGAAACACCGGTTTCTCTTAATTCTTTTTATCAACATTTGCTGTCAACTCCTCCATAACGATTAATGAACTTCCACCCCGTTCTTTATCGTGCACACTGGTTCTTCCTTGATTACTCGTAAATTATGTACCATTTCGTCACTGAAGATTCGTTCATTGCATTATCACTATACACTTGCGTTATTTGCCTATAAAATTCAATTAGCCGAACATTTTGTGCATTCCAAAAAACGAATAAGCTCTTTATCGGTAAAAAAGGATAACATCAGCATTGAAAAATTGGTATCATGTGACAAATATCTTGACAGAATGGAGATTACGTTGAGAAATAGAGTAAGGTGCTGTAACTTTGTAAATAAAGCTATGTGTTGATATTTTTCGTTATCATTTACTTACGCCAAATCTTGGGTTACTTTGTGGATGGCCCACGACAAGACTTGCGCACACCCAGAATTTGCAAGAGAGAATTTACTGGATGCCGCAATACATCTAAACTCCGTTCTCCTTAGATGGAAGTTTCTCGCTTGCACAGCAGATTGTACACAGAAGAAAATATAGCTAAGCACGTCACTTCCGTCTTGAGATAGCTTCATATTACTTGCAGCAAATCTCCCTTGGGCGCACAAACCTCAGAGTAACATATACATAACTAGTATAAACATGGGCTCGATACAAAACAGTTGTAAACTTCCGTGGCTGACCAAGGAGGCAACAGACTCTCTACTGCGGCTTTGATCTCAACTTAGACCAACTGAATCAAGGAAACCTCCGGTGTTAGGCTCGTAGATCTTCATAACTTCCACTAAAGTCTGCGCGTGATCAATATGCGCCTTCATAGTAGCAAACTTCCTGGCCAGCTGAGCCCTATTTCTAGCTGATCCTAGACCTAAGAGGTTTAAACTTTTAAAATCAATTTAGATCCTAAAAGAGATCGAAAAGTTATAAATTTAAACACTATGACTGAAATTTCAAATGGCTATATCCTGTGTAGGGTCGTCTCCTTAGTGCGGTGGTAGCGCAACTGCTTACCAAGCGGGAGATCTGAGTTCGATTCCTGGTACCGGCATGGGACTTTTTCCCCGCTGGGAGTCTGGCCCGGGGTGCACTGAGCCTCGTGAGGTCCCTAGGGCGCCAATTGAGGAGCTACTTGATGAAGTAGCGGCTCCAGGTCATGAGGACCGCATTAATCTGCCGGGGGGGTTCGAGGCGCTGACCGCATCTCCCCCTCCAATACTGCCCCCCATCCATGATGTCTGTCAAGGCCCGAGATGGGGGACGCAGCGGCCGGGCGGTAAGCCAAGGTTCCTTGTGAGCTGTCGTGCCATGGAGTTATATCCTGTGTAGATGTTTCTCAAAGTTCTATTAATACCAAATGTCATTCAAATTGGATAACTGTTTCTAAAATATATAAATTAGTTCATAAATTTGTTAGGTAAATATGTTAAAAGGCTACCGAGGCAGAGTGGTCGGACCCCTCGCCTCCCACGTAGACGCCCGGGTTCGATCCCAAGCTCCCACATGTGGGATTTGTTGTGGACGAAACGATGTCTGGGCGCGTTTTCTCCTGGTCCTCCGTTTTTCCTCACCACTCATCCCACCAATTGCTCCATCATCAACTTTCCTATCGTATATTTCGCTTTCATTTCATATAATCCACTTCCTCGCGCTCATGCCTGGCTACGGGCCGACCACTCGTTCCAGGTTCTCCATTCTGTGGTTTAGTGTCGTTGGCTCCCCAACAGGCTTCTGACCCCTAGGCACTCGCTTGTAAGTCCTAGGGGGTGTTATCCTAGGAGGTTAAGCCGACTACGAAAAGATATGTTGGATAATAAAAATGTCTCCCACGTCTCAAAATTTGAGGAAATTGGTTGACATTTTCTGAGCTGGCTCTTTGAACAATTTACAACTTTAAATAGGGATATTTCTATAACTTTGATCACTGAATTAATGATTAATTTTTAAAAAGTTAGACATTTTAATCTCTAGAATTAAGTTTTCTTACACGTAAATATATTTTTACTATTTAGGTTAATTTTGCTCTTTGTAATATAACAATAGATACTGCTGCACATTCTAGGAAATGTTAGTTGAGTTTAAACAAAAACGAAGACGTGTGTTCCAGTTTGAAATTATGAGAATGTAGTGTTGAGAAATGCGTACGATGTGTAATAAAACGGTATGCTAGGAGACAGGTGTATGTACTGTACGACTTTAAAATGGTTGTAGAATCCTAAGCAAGGGTAGAACAGTTAAGTGTTGATTTTCTATAGATGCCCATAGCTTCCAACGACTTTTTATAAAAGAAAAACACTTTTTTTGACCAATTGTTGCCAAAACTTCCTTCCAGGACCCCTCAAGATTCAGTTTTAAGCACTTATGTATATAAAAAATCTACTTTCTAAAGTGATTGTAAATTTAAAAATCTGATATGCTATATCCACATGACCTTTTCTGACAATTCTAGAACAAAATATTATTACAAAAGTTTATTTTCCTATCTACTTCTTGCTTATCAAATATTAACAGAAGCGGGCATATTACTTATAGGCACAAGAGTAAAGAGGGAATTCTCTAGGCTAAAGCGATGTTAAAATATTTAAGACTGATCGCTCAGTGAATGATATCTTTGCACGTTCAGATGTTTAAAGAAATATATAATGACGATTTTCCGTATAAGAAAAATACTGTAAGTTTTGAAAAATATATACCAATAACGAAGAATATATTCGAAATATTTAATTCAACCAGAAATGGGTGGGATGTAAATTGCGTGTTTTGTGTAATAAGCTGCTGTCCATCTTATACGGTTTACCAGTTGTGCAAAAGATTTCCAGAATGAACAAGGCTTCAGAGGCTAGAAAAGTACCGAGAAAGATTGGGACATATATTTCATTTGTCATGAAAATATCCTAAACGTATGGTACCTTAATCAAAATCGTTACAGCCATTTAGATAGAGGTAGAGAGATAGATGTTTTATTTCACTGCTTAAGGCACGGCCCATGGCGACGCTGTCATGTAATAGCACAGCTTTGCGTTTCGTAGTGGGCTTACCCTCCCCCAATTTAGGACTGATACCCCCTTAAGATTTACGAGCGAATGTCTAGGGGTCAGAAGCCTGTCGGGGAGTCAACGGCACGAAACACAGAATGGAGAACTTGGAACTAGTGTTGGGCCCGTAGTGAGGAAGTGGATGATAAGGAAAGGTGATGATGAAGAAATTGGTGGAAATAGTGGTGGGAGATACTGAAAGGCCCGGAGAAAACCCGCCCAGACGCCGCTTCATCCATCACAAGGCCCTTGGGATCGAACTCGGGCCGCCTAGATAGAAGGCTAGTGGTCTAACCACTCGGCTACGGCGCCGCCCAGTACACTAGATCGTCTAAAAGCTCAAAAAATAAACACAATATTAAAACCTTTATAATAAAATGTTAACTAGTTTTATATTATATATCTGTATGTAAAGCGTAGTTTGGTATAGGGGAACTTTGTCAAAAATCTTTTGGTAGCACCCTTGAAAAATGCTAAATCTAAATATGCAATTATTATTTAAAATACACACATATACACACACTTTATATTCCAAATTTGATTATTTCAATTCTTTACTTTTCTTCAGGTCATGCAACGAAGGTTTTGGTTGTATGTTGCTAAATGTTTAAAGCTGTTTAAAATCCCTTATGTTTATTTTGTTTTCACAGTTTTGTATTTTGTAATTTTTAGAATATTTAAATTTCGTGGAGAGGTTTTATTTTTCAAGTACCTGCATGCTTGATGTCCTGCCTGAAATGTCTTATCTATAATACGCTTATGCCGACGTAATTGAGGCTTAAACCACAGGTGGATCAGTTTGTGCATGGAGAAAACAAAAACACTGTAGAACTTTACTTGTTGGTATTCTGTAACCAACTCTGAAAAATGGGAGATTCCTCAATCCTCAACATGACCCCGTTGCGCACTTTGCATTACCCATAAACGATTATTCAATTGAGCCTTTGTCCTTTGCAACGTAATGCACGATTTGTTGGGAGGTTTGAATAAGTTTTACTCCTTGATCTTCAATGCTTCTGGATTTCTGTGCTTAGACGTTGTCTTTAACAACACTCAGGAGGTGTTATATCCGGGGAATTTGGGGGCCAAGCAGTGGATACACCACCGTCAAACCACGTACAATTAAAAGTGCCATTTTATAAAATGACGAACTTCCCATGCTCAGTGAGGGGGCTCGCTATCTTTCTGGAGTAGACTGTTCATATTGAGTAGGTAGAGTCAGACTGAAAAATGCAATTCTATAGCCGGGATTTGAACCACGGATCTCCCAGTCTCTAGCCGATTGTTCCACCACTGAGCTACCTTGGCAACATGCCGGCATACCACTAAGTTTCTTAACTAACTCGCATGTTTTCCAGTAAACCAAGAGGTGATCTCAAATTATTTTTGAGATGACATACCTCTATTGCGACTTACAATGTCGTAAGTACTTTAAGTACCAGGATTCATAGATTAGCTAACTATTATGGTCAATTAGTGTTTATTTAATTGCTTTTTACACAAATCGTGTGAACAGTAGGACTAGTATAGGTAGAGTCAGACTGAAAAATGCAATGCCATAGCTGGGATTTGGACCACGTATCTCCCGGTTGCTCTACTGAGCTACCATGGCAACATGCCAGCACGGCACTAAATTTCTCAAGTGACTCGCAATGTTCATATTGTTGTGATGCTCAAGTTGTGGCAATAGGAACAACTGCAACATATCCAAATAAAATTCATGACGTAATGTCTTTTGCACAAAGAAGAATGTTCCATACACTTTATTGCGATTCGCTCCACACCGTACATTAGTTTTTGCATAAACTTAATGCCGGCGTCGCCATGGTCGAGTGCTTAGACCGCTCGCCTCCCACCTAGGCGGCTCGGGATCGATCCCAAGCGCCCACATATGGGATTTGTGGTGGACGAAGTGCTGCCTGACGAGGTTTCTCCGGTCCTCCGGTTTCCGTTTGTATGTCCTAGGGGGTGACAGTCCTAAAAACGGGGAGGGTAAGCCGACTACGAAGCTTTAAAACTTTACGTATGTATGTAATGTATGTATGTATGCATGTATGAATGAATATATTCTCTTCAATTGGATGCTATCCGGTGGCAGAGTTCAGTGTACTAAATTAATTTACAATAATAATCGTACAAATAATAATAGTAATACAAATTAATTATAGTAGATGCAAATAAAAGGATAGTAGTACAATTAACATATTGTGTGTGTGTGTGTGTGTGTGTGTGTGTGTGTATACTTATAGGAGATATGCGGAATTAGCTGATTGATTGGTTTGCTGGCGGGGTGGTTCGCTCATTGGTTGACTGGATGCTTCGGATTGGGTTCGGTTCCACACTACAGCTACCATGAGCTAATTGTGCATCAGACCCCAGGAGGTAAGGATGACATGAGAGTATTTGCTGGGGGGCCGAAACCGACCTCGAGTAAAAATCACCGTGGTGGGTCCCTAACATAGCCGAAGCAATTCATCTCAACGCGGGGAGCGCAATGGGGTCCGCGTTCTGGATCTGAATGAATTCCCCAAGTCCTACAGACGACTCCAGCGCCACGCTGCCGCTTAGAGCTGTATTTCTAAAGCACATTCACAACCACGAAGGGCGCTACCACCATAGTCTTGCCAACACTAACAACTGGTTGGAATAAAATGACGGGAGTGGAAGTTGGGGAGAAATGAAGAAAACTCCCCAGGATTCACCTGGTGACCCGCGAAAACCCCCGAAAAAAGACATGTATTAGAGAGATCGGCCGCGGCAATCGAACCCACGACCTCTCGAATGCCAGCCCTAGACGAAGCTCTTGGAGTTTGTCTTGCCCAAGTAACGCAGTTATCTTGTTTCTCTCTCGCTGAGATGAAAAGTACCTTTTCTGAGAGCCTCCATTTGTTTAAGAAGCCGTCATTCTTTTAATCACCTAAGGTGCTCATTTGTCCTTTTCGTCGTTGATTTTCATAATGGAAACCCCCATCTTTAAGTTTAATAACGCTAACAAAAAGGTGTTTATTAATTATATTGTTTTTATAATATTTAATTTTAACCATATCCAAACGGATCATCCTGTATTTTCTCGAACGCGTTGGTAAAGGAAAGAAAGAGTGACCCCCCCCCCCTACCAAAGGAATAATCGGTCCTCAGTAATGGACGAATATTGAGCAATAATGATACAAGGAATACAGCTGTTGATTATCAAAATGGCCGGCCTGTTTTAATGACCTGTAATTGTTCCTTCAAATCTGTTCGGTAATTACATCGTTTCACTTGCATGGGCTTTAATGTCTGAACGATCAGTGGGATATTCAGTTCACTGGAAGCATCTACCCCGCCAAATTGTTAACTGTTCGTTACAGCATCAGTACACCCTTTATTGACGAAGGTATCGCTAAATCCCTTTACGTTCTCAGATAGCATTAAAAGAAAGCAGCACGAGACTGAGAATTAAAATACGACATTATTTTCGTGTTATCGGTTAAAATACTAAAAAAGTATACGAAAGAAATTACATGTACTTTAAATTCGCATTTTCAGACAGTTGTTGAAATAATTTTCCCAATATTATAATTCATGCATATGTTTTAGTTATTTGCTGTCTAGCGGAACCGACATTTTACACCTACGCATTAGTGATACGTAAGAAAATAAGTTAACGGTGACCTGAAATTGTTCTCGGGCTTTCAGTAACTAGTTGCCAAAGTAACAAAGACAGTAACTAAACCTGGGGATATCCATAGTGTTGTAAGTGGCGTGTCTGCCTCTGCCAATAGATTCATGCTACGTAAGCGATGATGTCACCCTTGTTGCAAGGTGTAATAAACATTCCTCAATGCAGTTTCAGTTGGCGCCGTGTAATCCTAGTGTGATTGTAAATATAAGCCATGATAATGACAGTGACTTTGACTTTACAAGCAACGATGAAGATGATGTTGACGATGAAGGTAATTTAAGAGAAGAGCCCCTGCCCAGCGACTGAGAGGTTCGGTGCCGTAGCCATGCCGGGACAAAGTGGCAACAGTGTGACGTAGCGGCCACGAGGTAAGGCAACTGTAAGGGATCACTATGGATCTCTTTGACTTTAGTTACCAAAGTAACCAAGCTGGTATCTAGTTATCTCGTTACCGGTTAGCAAAAGTAACAAAGACAGCAATTAGTTAACACCATAACGGAGACAGTAATCGGCTACCCGATAACGGTTACAAAAGTATAAAAATCGGTAACCTTACTTATGGTTCGTGGTTTGGTTATGTAACAGAATCAGTATTTACAAAACATGGTTTGCCCCTCATTGATGTTTCAGGGTTTCTAACACCAGTTTCCCAAACCCATATCGTGATTCAGAAACTGAGTTATTCTATGTGTAGTAGTGTATGAAGAATGACGTAGGATTTGTACTGAGTTATTATGACAAATAACTTAATGTATTCTTTGTCAACTTTAAATGTATGCAACTCCATTAACCACAGGATGATCCATGGAGAGCTACAAACGTAAAACACTATACACATGCAAGTATTCAAATTTACTGTCTGTAAAAGGTAAATAGAGTGTAGCAGAGTGTGAAAATTTGTGTCTCGGCAGAGAAGCAGTCAACATGATCACTATTGTGAACATGGCACAGAACATTGCGAACACCTCGCGTCCATGAGTGACTGCTGTAATCTTCCCCTGCAGGTCGGCTAGCTTCTGTGATTTTTGTCCATGCACTGTTGACTTGGCATTGTCACACACACACACACACACACACACACACACACACACACACTCAAGTCTGGAGGTGTTAAGTCTGGGCTATTAGGAGGCCATGGGACAGGTCCACAACGACTGCACTAGTAATTGTAGAAAGCCGTGGCTTAACGAGGTGTTTTTGTTTTCTATACATGATACCGTTGCCGTGCCACTGGAAACGTCGCTCATTGTTAACTCTCCGTTTATGCTAAAGAACATTTTTCAGAGATATATGCATTAACTTACTCTGCTTTTATGTACGTCTTGATATTATAGCCCCGTTTTTTCTAATCTTTACTTATACAAATAATGTTTCATTTATACTTAACAGAGCGCTTCTTTTCTTAGCTTTTAGAGGTCTTTACGCACATTAATATTTACGCATTTCCCGTATTCTCACTTACTTCTGACTATTTTGTTGTGTGTTTCTAACGTTGTTGATTTGTTCTAGCAAATGATAGTATCCTATGTTTTTTCATTCTGTTTTACATATGTATGCTAGTCAAGTAATATTCAAGAAACAGAACAAAAGAATTAAAATAAACAAGTATAACAAACCTATCAGTATGACCTGTCTAAAAAATAAGTTCATTTAATAATAAATGCCAGGTTAGAGTGCTTTCTTTAACTAGTTTCTCTAGCACGTATGTACAATGTACATAGTGGGTAGAAACGGTACTTTATTCCACCCGAAAATTCGATACCGAGATTTCACTGAAAATCATGTTTTACGGTCATCCGAATAAAAAAAAACAAAAGAAAGAACAAAAGCATGTTTGAAAAAGCTCTGTTTGTGATCGAGTGTGTGTCCTTATGGGCAGGATATCTCACAAACAAAAAGTCCGTTAAATACCAAACTTGGTATTTAAGTTTAGTATCTGTAAAAGTAACCGAGATTTTCAAGAAAATCCGCCACCTCAAAGTACCCTTTACACAGAACATTTTTCGAAATTTTCAATTTTCTAAAACAAAAAAAATTTGGTTACGATTCTGACAAAAATACCGCATTTTAAGGACATTCACATGAAAAATAAAACCACATCTCAAATTTCCTAGGAATAGCCTTTGAAGTCCTCATTTCGGATGACTTTTGCATAATTGGTAAATCATAAGCGATATACAAAGTATTACTACAAGAAATATGTAGGTCCCGTTAAAACACACAATTTCAACACTCACACAGATATATATATATATATATATATATATATATATATATATATATATAATATCCCGGATATTCTCTGTTATTGATTTCAATTTTAAAATACTTAAAACTATTCTCAAGCTGGAGGACGTCATTCGATTCACATATCTTGTGATATATTCCTATTATGCAAATATAATCCAATTTCAATGTCAATCGCATAGAGACAGCTTTTAAAAGATTTGACTATCGGTTTAGCCTAGTGAATATCCTTATTTCTCGTTTGCTTACAAGGAAACAAGTAATAAGACAATTTCTGCTAATATTTATCTCGATTAGTATGATGTATATAAAAGAATTTTCTTTTGTATGAAAATAGCTTGTTTGCAAAACAGATAAAGTCATTTGAATGAAAGACATCAAAATGCTGTTGTTATGCTGCCATCCCTTTGTTTTGAATATTTTGTCATGAAGTCTTCTTCACCATCAGAAATCTAGTACTTAGTAAATGAAACTGTTTCTTCATTTATTCTCAGTAGTTTCACTTATTTCAGTTTTATGGCGAAAATAAATGTATTGCATGCACAAAACTAATAGCTAAAAATAATAATGAATTTGAATTAACAATGATTCTCTCCTACAGATATTAATGTTTTTCTCTGTGCTTTGTTGCAGGTAAGACATCTTCTAGGTTAACATAAATGAATGCACAAGCGGGTGTCAGCTTCTATCCTTGAAAAAGCACCTTGGTGAGCGAATAAACACATAATTGTACTTAGCTTATTCCTCTCTCTCTCTCTCTCTCTCTCTCTCTCTCTCTCTCTCTCTCTCTTAAAGGAAAGCATGTGTAAAACAGCTGTGATAAAATACAGTTCTTGAGCATAGAAACTAGACCCTGTTACTTGCATAACCCCTTTCGGTTTTTACTTTCTCAAGCCCGAATGTACAATGTACATAATGGCTAGATAAGTTATTGTATTCCACCCAAAAATTCGATGTTGAGATTTCACCGAATTATATGCTTTGAGGTCTCCTGTATCCAAAAAATGATTTTTTTAGAAAAAAGGTGTGTGTGTCTGTGGACAGCCTACTACAAAATCGAAAAGACCATTAAATCCCAAACTTAGAATTTATGTTTAGCATCTTCCAAAGATGCGACACGAAGCTTTTCAAGAAAATCCCCCACGCCAACTACCCTTCATATGGAACACTTTTTGAAAATTTTGATTTCATCAAAAATGTCTCTATCGGTTTTGATTAAAATACGTTATGTTTAGGATATTTTAAGACAAATGAAATGTATATCTTGAATTTGCTGGGAATAGCCTCTTAAGACCTCTTCATTCTGGATAACTTTTGTATATAATTGGCAAGCCATAAGAGATATAAAAAAAACTTACTACACAGAAAATATATATCTCATTAAAACACACAATTAATGTTATATACATTTTTTTTTTTTAGAGTTAACCGTTATCGGGATATTCCGGACTATTGGTTTCAATCTTAAGCCACTTAAATTTCTCTCAAACGGGAAGACATCTTTCTTCTCGTTTGTTCACTACTGCCAAGCGACAAGAATGAATTTCAGTTGTTTCACATAGCGACTGGCTTTTAAACGACTTAACTATCGCTTTAGCCTATGCATTTACTTATTCCTCTTCTAGTTACAAGGAGGCTAGTAATAAGACCAATTCTGCTTATGTTTATCTTGATTAACGTGTTGTGGATAAAAGATTAATCTTTTGAATAAAAAGTTTGCTTAGGGAAGAGCCAGAGAAAGTCATGTGAATGGAACACCACATATTGTTTTAAAATGCGATCTATTATGTATGTGTACGTTTTTATTTGACAGAATATCTGAACTGCACTCTCGATATGCAATTATCTTGCATTTATATATTGTTTTACTCGAAATGCTCTATAAGTAAACTATTTTTAGTAAAGTATCCCCAAATGTTCAATAGGAGCTAAAAATAATATATAAAATTGTTCCATGTCTGTATTTTAACGGGTTTAATCCCCTTTACCGGTGTGGGGATTTTCTCCCTGTGGAGACCGTGTCCGGGCTGCACTCAGCTTTGTGAGGCTCCTGAGGTGACGGTGAGGAGTTACTGGAGGGGAAAATATCGGCTCCAGGTTGTGTGGACCGCATTAACCGGCCGGAAGGGATTCGGGGCGCTAACTACATACCATCCAGTACTGCACCCCACCCATGACGCCTAAAAATGAGGAGAGGTGGGAGATGCAGCTGTCAGGCGGTAAACCTTGGCCCGATTTCGGGCTGTTACGCCTCGGAAAGAATATTTGTCTACGTCTCTGGAACTTTGAAGAACAGCGTTAAACATGTTTTTGTGTCTTCAGAATTATTTTTCTGAAGCAACCAGTTCCAAACCATCAGCATGACTAGCTTGCTTTTAAGATTTAAAGAAATGCATTAATTTGTGTGTGTTTTAGACCACTTTTATCTGCATTGTGTGGCATTATATGCAGTTTATAACATATGTTTCGTTATTAATAAAAGACACAAACCAAACTTTCATAATTTATTGTGTTCTGGCTAAAAGAGATTAAAAATAAATTTAAACATTTAAGGCTACGCATCCCTCTATGAAAAACAGCCAAAATTTCCAAAATTCACAAATATCGTTTTTGATGTTATTGAACACTTGAAACCTTAGTTATTTGTAGGTTTTATAGCTGTAAGAGATTTTAAAGCACATTATATAGCGATTTAAATGTCTGCTTGTCTGCCTAACTTATAAAATTGTATTAAAGTCGATGATTTTTGCCCACATAAAGTTAAGGAACCTTTCAGGAGAGCCTTCAGGCTAATTATTTAGATACACAGAAGCAAAGGACGGCCTATATATGCACTAAATAATTAACAGCTGTGATGAGATCAGAGATAGGGATGGGGGCGGTACACTCACTGTACGCTAGTGAGGTGACGCGGTGTAACTTAGCTTTTCTTCCTGATTTTTTTTGAACCGTTTGCCAAACTAAGAGTATTTTGCCGAAAGCAGCTAAGGTGTGGCACTCGCAAATACGATCATGTGTATGAGAATTTGGATCGGTGCTCTATCTACTGATGGTGATGCTGAGAGAACATTTCCTCAGCATAAATGCTGCTTAACAAAATATCGAAGGAAATTTTTCCTAAAAGCTCTCAAAATGTATATTGTTGTCCATTCTATTAAGGGACCTTGGGTCACAAAGTTTTGACAGTAGAAAATATCCTTTCTGATAGCAAACTGTTTTGGAGTCTTTTGGTGCCAACAGGGATTCAAAATTTAGCTGTCTCTCCTGAGTTAAGACTGAGTGATTGGGATTAAAGAAATCCAGGATAATTGGGGGAGGCATTGCAGTACAAATTTGAAAACACGAAGAGGGACCCAGATTGGGGGTAGATCCTGCAAATTGCAAAGGTTCTCACAGACAATTCTGTTGCTGCACTTCCCTCGGGTTTATCAACAGCAGAGATGGCATCACTCAAATATTGCCCTCTCACAACATGTGAAGTTGAGAGAACTTTCACACAGAATAAAAACACATTTATTGAAAACAAGCATCAGTTCACATTAGAAATGCCTTCGTTCACTGTAAGATGAGTGAGGAAGATAAAACAGAATATATATTCTTGTTCCAATGCCAAAGCAAAGAATATTTTCAGTGTCAAGATATAGCTTTCTTATGCTATTTGCTTCTCAAATAAGTTGAATTCATTATTACTTTCTCTACACGTACTATGTACATAGTGTGTAGAGAAAGTATTGTATTGTACCCAAAAATTCGATACCGAGATTTCACCGTAAATATATGTTTTGGGACCCCCTGAATCCAAAAAAACATTTTTAAAAAAATGATCGTGTGTCTGTCTGTGATGTGTGTGTGTCTGTGGGAAGCATAGTTCAAAAACGAAAAGACCGTTAAATACCAAACTTGGTATTTAAGTTTGATATCTTCCAAGGATGCGACACGAAGATTTTCAAGAAAATCCCCTCACCTCTAGCTACCCTTTACGTGGAACTTTTTTCGAAAATTTTGATTTTCTTGAAAATGGCGCTAACGATTTTGAATAAAATATAGTATATTAAAGATATTTACCTGACAAATAATATGTATATCTTGAATTTTCGGGGAATAGCCTCTGAAGACTACTTTATTCTGGATGAATTTTACGGAATTTTGTATAACCGCTAAACCGTAAGAGATAGACAAACATTCCCCACACAAAAAATGTAGAGCACATTAAAACATACAATTTATGCTGTTATACATTTTTCGTGGAGTTAGTCGTTTTTTAGATATTCCTAGTTTTTGGTTTCAGCTTTGAAAAACTTATACTTTTCTCATACAGAAATTTGTCAACTGGTGTCCATACGAACAAAGGAACTTCAGTTACATACCAACCACCTTTTGACTATCTTTTTAACCTATGATACTCCCTTTTTTCATTTCTACTTACGTGGAAGCAAGTAATAAGACAATTTCTGCTATGAGCATGAAGTAAGTAGAAGCATTAGCCTTTTAACAATAATTTGTTGCAGAGATGTAGAGAAAGTCATTTGAATGGAACACATCGGATTTTTTTAAAAATTATTTCGTCCTCGAGCTACACTTAGGTAAAAGATTAGCGCAGAAAATATTTCATGTTCCTCAATTGAGTGTCCTTATTTTTGCCTATTCTCAATAATTTACTTGCGTTTTATGCCTACACAACCTCAACCTGCAGATTACATGTCGTCCTCCGTGGTCAAGGGGTAAGCAGCTAGCCCCCGGTTCCCAAGGTCGCGGGTTCAATCCCGGCGGAGGGCCATGGATTTTTTCGGGCGTAAAAATCCTTAGCATAGATTGCTTCGGAAGGGAAGCAAATCCGTTCGACCCGTGTCGTAGATTTACGACACGTAAAAGAACCTCAAACTGATAAAGAGACCTCTAAGCAAAATTATGTTTTTTGACGCCCAATACAGAATGGGACCGTAAGAACCGCTGCAGTTAAAGAGCGTTCGTAGATAAAAAGAAACTGAAAAATCTAATGTGTTCCATTCACATGACTTTCTCTACCTCTCTGTAACAAATTATTTTAACAAGCTTATTCTTCTTTTTCATGCTAATCGAGATAAATATTAGAAGAAACGGTCTTATTGCTTAGTTCCTTATAAGTAGAAGTGAAATAAGGAAATACATTAGGCTAAACCGACAGTCAAATGTTTTAAAATGTGGTTACTATGGGATTGAAATCCGTTTCTTTACGCGGCCAGTGTTGACAAGTGCTCGTATGAGAAACGTTTTATGCATTTTAAAACTGAAACCAATAACAATGAATATCTGGAAAACTGTCAACTCCACGAAAAAAATGTATATTACATAAATTGTGTATTTTAACGAGATCTACATTTTATATAGCACATTTTTGTCTATCTGTTATGGTGTACCAGTTATGCAAAATTCAACAAAATTCATCCAGAATGAACAGGTCTTCAGCAGTTATTCCCATAAAATTCAAGACATACATTTTATTTGTAATGTAAATAGTTTTAATATGCGGTATTTTAATCAAAATCGCTAGAGCCATTTTTGAGAAAATCAAAATTTTCGAAAATTTTTTCATGTAAAGGTTAGTTGGGGCGGGGGGGGAGGGTTACTTGTAAATCTTCATGTCGCATTCTTGAAAGATACTGAAGTTAAATACCAAGTTTGGTATTTAACCGAGATTTCGATTTTCAGCTACGCTGTCCATAAAAAAAAATTTGGGACTCAGGTACCTCAAAACATATATTTCCGGTGAAATCCCGGTATTAAAATTTTGGATGGAATACAATACTTCATCTGTACACTATGTATATAGTACGTGTAGAGAAGGTAAAAAATACTGGTGATTACGTATTAAAGCCTACGATACATTGAATTGTGTAGAGAGAATTTATTAGTGCACGTGAAAATTAGTACAAGGAAGGGTTTTTCTGACACTTGGCACCTGAGGCACCAAACATATGACAATCGTGATGTGATGGCGTATACCGACCTCCCAGGATTCCAAGGGGACTCTGCTTTATCTTTTGTGAGGAAAATTCAGGGAATGGAGAAATAAAACCCATTATTAATTTAGTGCACGTGATGCGACTTCTGACTTACATGTCTTAGTGTTTGGTTTCGCTTAATAAGACATTTATTTTGCCACTCTTTTTTTTACTTTCTCTACACGTACTATGTAGATAATGTATAGAGAAGCTATTGTAATGCACCCAAAAATCCGATACCGAGATTTCACCGGAAATACACGTTTTGGGTCTTCCTGAATCAAAAAAAAAAAAAAAAAGGACTTTTAGATAAAGATCCCTTAGTGTCTGTTGAAAGCATAGCTCATAAATGAAAATACCGTTAAAGACCAAACTTGGTATTTAAGTTTGGTATCTTCCAGGGATGCGATACAGTGACTTTCAAAGTTAAACAAAACTAAATCCCTTTTGAAGTAGTGAGAACAGAAGTTAATTTTACTATCTTTAACTCTTAATACTAAATGAAACATTTGTACATTTATCAGCAGGTTTTGTTGTTTACATTTGGTTGATGAGGGTTTACTATTAGGATAATAAGCAGTAGATTCTGGTGGATAGGGCAAAATATGTATGTTTCGCATTCAAGAGCAATCTCCGAACTGTCTGTAGTCTTTTGAGTGCGTAACTGCCCTTTACCCCTTTAACTGAAAACTAGGACAAGATTGCTGATAACGAACAAGGAGAACCAGTTTTTTTTTATGCCTGCCAAGAACACCCTCTGAGTTTGAGTATGTGTGCATTGCAAAATAGTGCTTCGTGCGCTGCCTAATGATGTAAATTAAAACTTACCTAAAAGAATTTTGAAGCTACGGAATCAAAATTCGGACAAGTTCAAGTATATATAAGTCATATTCATTCAGTGTTGCTTATAAACAGCCTTTATAATAAACCTTCTAGTAGCAGTTAAAGCAGGTATCGTTATTGGTTACGAATTTCAAATTGGAATTGCTTTCCTTAATAACTGAATAAATGATTATCTACTACCGACCAGCCTCAGAGATCAATCAATTCTGCCCTCTTTCTCAGGGTGACATTTTTCTGTGTTTTTAGGAATAAAGTTTCTATCGGTCGGCTAGCTTCTGAACGGTTTCTCATCTAATCGATAGCATCGTAACATAATTATCCAAGTTTTGGTATTAGAAGAGATTCAGCTTCATTCGCTGCGGAACGAATGGCCTGACAAAGAGGACCCTTGATTTGGTTCATTCCCACAGTGGAAATGGGACTTGCAATTTATTTCTATCCCTGAACACAAACCATTGTGTGATGTTACTGTTCCCCAAGCTGAAACAGTTTTCGGAGTTCCAGCTCAGAATGGTTTCAAGTTATTTTATTTTATATTCTATCAGAGAACTTGCGCGCCATTCCAGAGGTATACCTAATAGTTCAAGATGGTGGCGATCTCTCCTTTTAATAAGTCTTCCACTTGTGTTTATGGTTGTGAAGTGACAATAAAGCACACATGCAATCACCTAACAAATCAACCAAAATATTCCATGCCAGCGCCTTTCGACCAATGTACGATCTCTGTGACGCCTTGTTCAGCCATCAGAATCGAATTAATAATTTTAAAGCATGCCGCTCAGAAACTAATAACTTATAGTTTTCTTTTTTCATATTCCTTAAAGACCTCTGTATTGAACATATTGGTTGTTAGTAGCAGGCTGTCCAGAGTAATCGAATTTTTAAGAATTTTGAAGCAGCTACTTCCTAAAGCTACTTATATTCAGTTTATTATGGTTTACTTCCTAGTGCAATAACTTTTATCTCTTCTTCTCTACCTGCTTAGCCTACTCATATAGAGGACTTGCACCTCCCAAAACTTTCAAAGCAATGTCTGGGGGTCCGATGCCTGTTGAATAGCAGACGGCCCGTGGATCAACCCAATGCATGTTGAAGAAAAGAGGGCCCGTGGATCAGCCCAATGCCTGGTGGTCCGATGCCTGTTAAACAGACGGCCCGTGGATGAGCACAATGTCTGGGGGTCCGAAGCCTGTTGAAGAACAGACAGCCCGTGGATCAGCACAATGTCTGAGGCTACGATGCCTGTTGAATAGCAGACGGCCCGTGGATCAGCCCAATGTCTGTTGAATAAAAGAGTGCTCGTGGATCAGCGCAATGCCTGGTTGTTCGATGCCTGTTGAAGAACAGAGTGCCAGTGGATCAGCGCAATGCCTGGTGGTTCGATGCCTGTTGAAGAACAGACGGACCGTGGATCAACCCAATGCCTGATATGGACTGAGGAAGTAGATTATATAAAATATAGGTGGAATGAATTATAGGAAAGTTGATGATGGAGCAGTTGGTGCAATGAATGACGGAGAAACCGTAAGATCCAGAGAAAAAACACCCAGGCGCTGTTTTCGTCCACCAAAATCATTCCTTGGGATTGAACTCGCGTTGCATAGTTGAGGGGTGAGCAATCTAACCACTCACAGGAAAGCACCGAGGCTCATCAACCGGAAGAGCCAATGAACGTGGCACCGGCTGCGCGGGCTTTTCCACTGGGCGAGTGAGCACATGATTCCGCACAGCTGCTGTAAACAGTCACGCAGTTTTGTTTTACTCCGAATATGCAGTATTGTTTGACATAGTATAGTTCAACTATAACCAGTTATTAATTATGTTGTCCTGTGCTTAGGCACAAAGTAAGGGTATATTATGGCTCAGTATACGTTTTCTACTGCACAACGTGTATTTGTTTATGATCCGTATGTCTTAACTCAGCTCGTCAACTGAAACTACGATTTGCACAAAGATTTCCGGGTGTCAAAATTCCAGTCCATACAACAATCCATAAACTGTGCAATAAATTTCAGGCCACAGTAAGTGTTCAGGATAAGAAACCTAAAAGACAGTGTATGGTTCCTACCGAAGAAACTTAGATGACATCGGTCATCGCCGCATGATACAAAAGGGACCATAAATATATTTCGAATAAATTTCCAGAGTTTACCTCTGGACGAAATTACGAGATGACACAAACAACGAGCAAAGAGAAATTACAAATATATCTGAAGTTTAGGATTAAATATGAAGAAAAACAATTGTGGAATTCAGAAAGATGAGTTCCAAAATGTAAAATATGCCATCGTTGTTGCCTTATAACCACTTCAAGGATTATATTTTAAAAAAGGTTTTTTCTTTCATTCACAATACTTTCTCTATCTGTTCCTACAAAATATGATTCTTCTTAAGTAGAAGGGAAATAATGGAATAGACTAGGATAAAGCTGTATTCAAATCTTTTAAAAGCTGTCGCTATGAGACTGTCATTGAAATTCGGTTCTTTACCTACAGGCCAGGAGTAAAACAAAAGAGAGATTATACGTATCATGACTTCCCGTTTGAAAAAAAGTGTAATTATTAGAAAATTTAAACCAATAACAGGGAATATCTCGGAAATTATTTTACATAAACTGTATATGAGAATTATAATCGCTTATCATTTTTACGTAAAATGACCTAGCTTTCAAACTCAAGACGCATTAATTAACTTCACTTAAATTGCAAAAAACTATCAAAACTCATGGTTTCATTGAAGATAGCTAAAGTTTATTTTGTGAACATCGATCAACTATAGAAGCTCTAAAAATGTGATGTTTTACATTCACATAACTTTCTATACCTATTCTGCAACAAACTATTTGTTATAAAAGCTTACTCTTCTATCTACTTCCTGCTAATCGGGATAAACATTAATAGAAACGGTCATATTACTTTGCTCCTTGTAGGTAGAAGGGAAATAACGGAGTACACTATGCTCACGCGATACACAGATATTTACGAAGATGGGCGCTATGTGACGACAATGAAATTCTGTTCTTTTTGCATGGCCTGGAGCAAAAAAAAAAAAAAAATGACATAAATTGTATCTGACATAAATTGTTTGCTATAATGAGATGCAGTTTTTTGTCCACTAAGATGTAGTTTATCTCCTAACAGTTTAACAATTATGCAAAAGGCATCCAGAATGAGGACTTCAGAGGTTATTCCCAGTAGATTCAAATTGTACATTTCATTTGTAATAAAAATGTCTTAAACATATGGTATTTTATTCAATAGCTTTAGAGTAATTTTTGTCAAAATAAGTGTTTCCTAAAGATGTTCTATGAAAAGAGTAGTTTGGGGTGGATGTATTTTGTTGCATTCTTGGAAAATGCTGCAATAAAGTATCAATTGTGATATTTAACGCACTTTATTGTTTTTGTAATGTTGTTTACAGACACGGAATTTTTCTTTAAAAGTACCTTTTTATTCAGGGAACCTCAAAACAGATATCCGGTGAAATCTCGACAAGAAAACTTTAGGTGGAATACAATACTTTGCTACTTGCCGCACGTAGTAGAGTAAGCAAAAGGGCGTTTTAAGAATGTGCAAGGGGCCGCGCCGTGGAAGAATCTCATCAATCCCAGGATACAGCATATGGGATTTGTGATGGACAAAGCGGCGCAGGGTTCTCCGCCATCAAATTCCACCGGTGCTCCATCTTCATTCATGTATCATCAATGTTATCGCCTGCGGTGCCATAGTAGCAAAAGCGGGTGTTAAACACTATAGAAATGTGCAAGTTTTCAAGACAAAGAAACTAGTTTATACGCAACATGATAGAATCTCTGTTTTTGTGTATTCCAGTTTAGGCAGGGTTGCATATTTCAGCAGAGAATGTTTTGTGAATGAGCAGATTGAAAAGCGCCCATTAGCCGAGGTAGCCTGCATGTCTGGTTATGTAACGGTAAAGAGGGTGTACTAGTGGTTTGACCCTACCACATTGGTGTTGAGCAAAACTGAAACACCGGTTCCACGTTGTTATGCATCCACAAACAAACATACAAGAAAATGTACGTTTGAATGGGGAATATGTTTTATTTTATTTATGGAAAAATACCAGCCTGTTGCATTATAAAAGATAACATCAACATTCATTTTTCCTTTCTCTAGCACGTATGTGCAATATAGATAGCAGGTAGAGAAAGTATTGTATTCCACCCAAAAATTTGATACTGAGGTTTCACCGGAAACGCATTTTTCGAGAACCTCTGATCTTTAGAAAAGAGTCCGTGTGTGTGCTCTCTCTCTCTCTCTCTCTCTCTCTCTCTCTGTCTGTGGACACCATAACTCAAAAACGAAAATTCGGTTAAACACCAAACTTGATATTTAAGCTCAGTGTCTTCCAAAGTTGCGACACGAAGATTTTCAGGAAAATCCCTCCACACCAAACTACACTGTACACGAACATTTATCGAAATGTTCATTACCTCTGAAGACATTTGCATACCTTGAATCCGTAAGGCGATTGACAAACAAAAAATGTAGATCTGGTCAAAACACACAGTAATTTATGTCCTATTCATTTATTCCTTATAATTAGTCTCAATTTTAAAACACTTGTTCCTTTTTTAACAGAAAGTTGGACTCTGTTTCTTTTGTTTTACTGCTGCACGAAGTTGTCATCCGTGTTTCTTTTGTTTTACTCCTGGCGATGCAAATGAGAAGATCGACTCCAATGTCAATCGCATAGCGGCAGCTTTTAAAAGAGTTGACTATTGTTTTAGCCTAATGTCTTCCCTTGGATCCTTTCTACTTAATAAGGAATTCAGTAATAAGACTAGCTGTACTAATGTTTATCTTGATTAGCATGAAGTGGATAGAAGAATAATCCTTTGTTAACATTTTCTTGCAGGTTAGAGAAAGTCATGTGTATGGAACATATTAGGCGCTTTCAATTATAATTATCAGCGGTCGACCATTATGTTTCGTTGTCACGTGGCTCGTGCAACTCTTCGCCTCCATTTTGTTCGAGGTTTACCACATTTCTTCTTTCTTTTGGGAGACATGCCAACAGATTCTCTGGCCATCTTACACTGGACATTCCCCGAACGTGACCATAACTTTGGAGAATCTTACCTTCCAGTCTGTCAACTACGGAATCTGGTTGGCTTATATCCTCATTCCTCAATTCTACATTCTGGAGAGACGACAGCTTATCCTTAAACATTAATTTGCTTCTTGCTGAATTCAACTAAATAAGGATAATTATTTATCTTCTTAACTAAAAGTAATTGTAATACACATCTTGTGTATTTATTATTCTGACCATTTTCTACTTCTCGTACAGGTTATTACACTTTGATTAAATAAAAATGTGAATTTATACGAAGAATGTAAATAAATCTTACTTGATAAGATCTTAATATAATCTATTTCCATCACACTCCATTTGCTTCTGACGACCTGTCAAGTAACAAGTTTAAACTCCTTACGTCATGCACAGTGCTTTTAATAATAACCTTTACAATTAGTTTTTACTTTTCTCTAGCACGCAGTACATGGTAGGTAGACAAGGGATTGATTCCACCCAAAACTTCGATTCTGAGATTTCATTGGAAATTCTTGTTTTGAGGACTCTTTGATTCCAAAAAGATGATTTTTAGAAAAAGGCCATTGTGCGTGTCTGTGTGTGTTTCTGTTTGTGCGTCTGTCGACAGGGTAACCCAAAAACGAAAAGAATATTGCATATAGCATTTGGTATTTAAGTTTAGCATTTTCCAAGGATGCGGAACGAAGATTTGCAGCAGGATCTATCACACCAAACTGTACATTTTTAAAAATGTTCGATCTTCTCAAAAATGGCTATAATTATTTTGCTTAAAGTGCTGTATATTAAATGAGATTATATGTTAAATAAAATGTATATCCTGAACTGGTTCGGAAAATCCCCTGAGGTCCTCTTCATTCTGAATGACTTTTGCATAACTCGTATCTATAACAGATAGATAAATGCTTGCTGAACAAACAAAAATGTTATTTGGTACACTCACATGACTTTCTCTAGCCGCTCTACAAACTTCTTGCAAAAGATTATTTTTCTTTCTACACCATGCTAATCGAGATAAACATTAGTAGAATGTTCTTATTACTTAGATCCTTACAAGAAGAAGGGAACTAAGGGAATATACTAGACTAAACTGATATGCAAATGTTTTAAAGCTGTCGTTATGCGATTGTCATTGCAAATCGCTTTTTGCTTGGCCAGGAGTAGAACAAAAGAAAAACGGACAGTTCCTGTCAGAGAAAAGTGTAAGTACTTCACAATTGAAACAAATAACAAAGAATATATCTCGGAATCGGTTAACTCCACAAGAAAAACGTTAAGGGACTTAAACTGTGTGTTTTGACGAGATATACATTTTTTGTGAAGTAAGTTTTGTTATTCTCTTACTGTTTAGCAGCTAAGCAAAATTCGGCAAAATTCATCCAAAATTCCTAAGGAGGTCTTCAGAGTCTATTCCCAGAATACATAAGATATGCGTTTTATTTGGGATGTAAATGTCTTTAATATACGGGATTTTAATCAAAATCATTAGAGCCATTTATGAGCAAATCAAAATTTTCGAAATTTTTTCCATGTAAAGGGTAGTTTTGGTGGCGGTATATTCTTGAAAATCTTCGTGTCACATCCTTGGAAGATAATAAACCTAAATACCAAGTTTGGTGTTTAACGGTGTTTTCGCTTTTGAGCCATGCTGTCCACAGACATATAGACACACACATACACGGAATTTTTTTCTAAAAATGCTATTTTCGAACTCAGGAGACCCCAAAACATGTATCTCACATCGAAATGTTGGGTGGAGTACAAAAGATACATTCTCTATTCACTATGTAAAGTGTACATGCGGGCTGGAGAAAGTAAAAGTTAAATATATAACTCTACTACTTTAGAAAATCGAATTTATAGCCTCGCTGCCTCCTTAAGGTGATGCATCTGTGGTATTTAGAAAATGCACAGCACGTAGGATATCTTATTGAAATTTATGTCAGTTATGTTCCACAATAATAACGATATTTGTGTCATATATCAAACTTACAGGTGGCAAGATTATTTAAATAAGAATTTTCTACTGTCTAAATTCACTGTTCTAATAAAAATGAGCCACGTGATGCATTTTTAAAAATATTGTCATAAAACATCCAGTTTTTCTGAAAATGAGTTTACAAATAAATCTGTCGAATTATATATATTTTAATATTAGCCTAATTAGTGGAGAAAAAGTTATTACTTTTCGTACTTTCCAAAACTCAAGATTTTTCAAAATATGATAATTTGTTTATAAAATTTGGAGCATTATTTCGAAAAGTAATATAACTAATTTCTTTAATGTGCTTTTGAGAGCCAGTATATAAAGTTTGAAACATATTAGTAAAAATTACATCGTGTGGCATATTTTGAGTATGGAAGAGTGTTGGGAAAAAGTCTGCGAGAAAGTAAGGTTTAAAGTTGGAAGTACCGTTAGTTAGCATCAATAGCTTCACTTAATTTTTGGTTCGGGTGCGCCAAGAGGCACGAATGATTTATTTTCTTAAAGTTGAGAATTGAGATTATGCTATTATCAAACAAAATTTTTTTTTTTTAATTTTCCACAATTTTTGGTCAAATTTCACAGATGCATCCATCACTTTAAGCAAATGCATTTGCAGAATAAATCAAGTTATTTTAAGGCCATGTTTCTCTGTGATTTTGCACTACGTGTGAAACTATTAGTAAGCAGAAATTGGCCATCAAATCAGCAGTATAACATAATGAAATAGTCATCACTTACACCTTCCGATTAACGCTGTGTGATATTGGTTTCAGATGAGTGAAGCGCTGCAGAAAGTCGGTTATAACCATTTCCATTTCCCATTTAACTGAAGCTACTGCTGCGGAAGAGTGATTAGGTCGATGATTTTGCTAATAAAGTCCTCACCGTTTCAATCATTTAACGAGCTGTTACATTGGCTATGTCACGATTGTTCATTAACTATTATACATGCATCCTATTTTGGAATTATCCCACGGGCAATATACTTGATAACCGCCATAGTAAATTAAGATATATGAATGTGGAAATGAAAATACGTCAATGACTGCTGATACAAATAGGATAGCTCGGTGAATCCTTAGCCCTGGTTCGTGAATACTATCTTTATGATTATGCATCTGATCGCCAGCTCGAATCTCGCTCAAGGACATGTATGACTGAAGGTTTGAGATTCCAAATTAATTATGCTAGCTTTCTTACTTTCTCTACACGTACTATGTACATAGTGTATAGAGAAGAAATTGCACTCTACCCAAAAATTCGATACCGAGATTTCACCGGAAATATATGTTTTAGGGTCCTCTGTATCCAAAAAAGGATTTTCAGAAAAAGGTCCGTGTGTGTGTGTGTCCGTGTGCCTGTGAACACGATAACTCAAAATCGAAAAGTCGGAAAAATACAAAAAATGGTATTTTAGTTTAGTATCTTCCAGGGATGAGACACGAAGATTTTGAGAAAAATCCCCCAACCCAAACTACCCTTTACATGGAACTTTTTTCGAAAATGTTGATTTTCTCAAAAATGGCTCTAAAGATTTTGATTAAAATATCAATTCTTTATTAAGGGTATTTACCTGACAAATAAGATGTATATCTTGAATTCTCTTGGAATAGCCTCTGAAGACTGCTTTATTCTGGATGAATTTTACGGAATTTTGCATAACTACTAAACCATAAGAAATGGACAGAAAATTACCGCACAAAAAATGTAGAGCACGTTAAAACACACAATTTATGTTATATACATTTTTTCGCGCAGATTATCGTTTTTGAGATATTCCTTGTTTTTGGTTTCAGCTTTAAAAAAACATACTTTTCTCATACAGGAATTTGTCAACTCCTGTCCATACAAACAAAGGAACTTCAGTCACATAGCAACCAGCTTTTGACTATCACTTTAACCTATGGTACTCCCATTTCGCTTCTACTTACAAGGAAGCAAGTAATAAGATTATTTCTGCTATTTTTTCCTCGATTAGCATGAAGTAAATGGAAGCTTAAACTTTTTAACAATAATTGTTAAATAAATGTTTTCTTTTTCTTTGGACTTCCCTTATCCTGAGAAGACGAATGTCGAGTAACTTTAAGTTCCATGGACCCCGAAATTATTTACGTATCATTTTTTTGAAATATCATTTATTTTGGGTCATGGTCATATCGCGACTAATTTCATTCATCGTCCGATATGACCAACCATAAAGGCCGCTACAAAAAAAAATCTGATGTACTTCAATCAGATGATTTCTCCGCATCTCTGCACAAATTATTGTTAGTAAGCTTATTCTTCTATCCACATCATGCTAATCGAGATAAACATTAGCAGAAACGGTCTTATTACTGAGCTCCTTGGAGTAGAAGGGAATACAATAGGCTAAAACGAGAGTCAAATGTTTTAGAACGTGGTTGCTAAGCGGTTTAAATTCGGTTCTTTGCGTGGCCCTACTTTCTCTACTGGTTCCCCTATGAGAATAGTACTCTAAAATTTAAACCAATTACAAGAAATATCTCGAAAACAATTAACTGCACAAAAAAATTCTATATGAAATACATTGTGTATTTTAAGGAGATCCACATTTTTTTTTTTTTTTTTGTAGTAAGTTTCTATCTCTTGTGGTTTACCAGTTATGCTACATTCAGAAAAAAACATCCAGAATAAAGAGGTCTTCAGAGCAATTTCAAGATAATTCAAGATATACATTTTATTTGTCATGTAAATATCTTAAATATACGAGATTTTAATCAAAATCGTTAAGTCATTTTTGAGAAAACTAAAATTTTCGAAACCTTTTTTCCATGTGAAGGATAGTTGGGGGGTGATGGGATTTTCTTGAAAATCTCCGAGTCGCATCCTTGGGAGATACTCAACTTGAATAATTCAACTTAAATATCAAGTTTGGTATGCAATGGACTTTTAATGTTTTAGCTATGCTGCCCCCCCCCATACACACACCCACACGCACGCACACGCGCACACATTTGTCTAAAAATGATTTTAATGGATTCAAGGGTTCCCAAAACATATATTTCCAATGAAATCTCTATTGAATTTCTGGGTACAATAGAATAATTTCTCTGTACACTATGTATATAGTACGTGTAAAGAAAGTAAAAATCTGTGTATTTTGGAGAAACCAAAGTATCCAAGAAATAGTTTTAAAAGTTATTCCAATTACACGCAATACCATTGATGTTTTAACCTGTTTAAAAATTATAGACTGCTAATTATTTACATTAAAATCTTATGTTTCACTCACATGACTTTCTCTACCTATTCTACTACAAAACTACTCTTCTGTCTACTTCATGCTAATCGAGATTGCTATTAGCAGGAACGCTTACATTAATTAGTCTCTTCTAAGTAAGGGAAATACGGAAATAGATAGGGCTAAAACGATATTCAAATCCTTTAAATTCCGGTCGTTACTAGACACAATTGAAATTTCTTTCAAAAGTGAATAACGAATTCCCATTTGAGAAATTTGATATCTTATTGAAATTTATAGCAGCTTATACACATTAGTAATATTTTTACCCTGGCTGAAAGGTATAGCTTGCATGGTTATTCAAATATTATTCTTTTACTGTCTGAAGTCATTGTTCTGATAAAGTTCCACACGATGCATTATTGAAGTATTCACATAAAAAAATTCAAGTTTTACAGTAAATGGTTTTCTATTTAACCTCCAATTACTGTAATGTTTTTACACTCCAAAAACTCTACTGTTGAAAAGAATTTCTCATAATTGGAGGTTATTTCGAAAAACTATGTGTCCATTTCCTTTAATGCAATTGTGCAAACATAAAAAAAATATGAAATAAATTAGTCTAAATTGCATTGTGTGGGGTATTTTGTGTATAAAAATATGCTGAGAAAAAGAAAAGGCCACACTGTGGCCTACTGGTTGAACTACTCGCCTCTCACCGATGCCGGTTTCGATTCCAAGCGACCGCATGTGGATTTGTAGAGGACAAAGTGGCGCAAGAGCGGGTTTTTTCCGGGTTCTCCGGTTTCCCTTGCCATCACGTTCCTCCTGTGATCCATCTTTATTCCATGTATCATCAGTGTCATCGCCTGCGGTGCCATATTAGTAGAAGCGGGCGTTAAACACTATCAAAGATGAGAAAAAGAATCGCGTAATCGAAAATTTAATCTTCATGCAATATGGCGCTCTACATCACATCTACATCATTGCAAAACAATTAATTACGCAGATGTTGGCGATGGTGTCATCCGTAGGCTCTTCCCAACAGTGTGGCCTCCGAGATCTCCAGATCTCAGTCCGGGATACTTTTGGTTGTGGGGTTACCTTAAAGAACCAGTTTTCCTGACTCATCCAACAACCTCACTGCAACACAAGTATCCCATCTCGCAGTAAATCGCCAATTTCCAAGATATTAAAAAATACCGTGCATGGTGTCGCAGAATGAATTATATACCTTGAACAAGAGAACAGCGGACATTTTCCCAATGTTTTGTAAACCCCATTTATAGGTAATCTGATAGTTTTTGGACCTCTTCACAGTGGTTAGTAAACACCATTGTTTGCCTAAAACTGGTATGATTTTCTTTTTCGTGTCTCAAATATTATAATATTTCAAGCTGTTTAATATTTTAACTTAAGCTCCATACTACTTTCTAAAGCTGGAGCTTTACACTTTAAAAAATTAATACTGGTTATTCACAGGAATTAATAGTTATGTATTCTACAAGAACGGTAGCTGCAGAACAGTATTTGTTTGGTGAAAGGAACTATGTTTTCGCGTAAGATTGTGATCTATGGGTTTCATACACCGGTTGATTCGCTAGATATATAGCTAGTCACTTTGTTCCTGCGAGCAAACTGATATGGCCATTAACCTCGCTGGCAGAGCAGCACATTGACGTCAGCTTTCTCTCTCATTTTCCTGGATCAACGTGAGGATTGTCCTGTGCACTATAGTGACCTCGATGCCCTCCATCAAGGTCTTGTTCCGTGAAGCCATTGCAACGGAATTATGGACAGGCTGAATCCTGTTTTCCTGTCTCTACTATCTCCATGGCTAATTGTTTGTGTCTGAAATAGGTTGCACACTGCATCCGTATTTTATCGATTTGTTTTACACTGGTGTACAAAGCCGCTGCAGGTGTACACACAAATGAAAGTGGCCAGTGGTTGTTGATCCAATGACAAAAGATATCAAAAAGAATTTATTATTTGTTTCGCCCGTAAACAGGAGTATACTTTAAATGTTTATGCCATGTGGAATTGACCCACTAATAAAGTGAGAAAATTGTTATTTTTTCAATAACAGTTCCGATTGTTTCAGTTCCAAAGTCGGCCCTCGTGACTAATGAGGTTTTACGGGAGTTTTCCAGGATCGCCAGGCAAATGCTGGAAAGGTTCGTGTCGTCCACGAATTTTCCTATTCCGGTCACTTTCTTGTCATATGTTTCAGGGTTAAAGACGAGGCCGTGGTGTTCAGCGCATTGCGACTGGGTTCTTTTGTATAGTGTTTAACGCCCGGTTTTACTATGTAAGTACCGCAGGCGATGATACTAAGACACGTGGAATGAAGATGGAAACCCGGTGAAATACGATGGCGAGGAAAACCGGAGAACCCGGAGAAGACCTGCGTCTGCACCGCTTTGTCCACCACAAACCTCACATGCGGTCACTTGGATCGAACCCGCGCCACCTAGGTGAGAGGCGATTGGTCAAACCACTCGGCTACGGCACGGCCTATTGCGGCTGGATGCGTTAGTGACCCCCGTTTATGCTTGTGTCCATTGCCATCAAGATCTGGTCTCTGCCCTTATTCCTACTTCTCTAGGGCCAGGCAAGACGCAAAGAGCCCTCCCTTCTGTCTGGCAAACTTATCCGTCTGTAACCCTGATGCTAATCCAGTTACAACATGTATTACATTGCAAATAACCCTTTCAAAATAACTCGGGCGTTTCATAGCCATACCAATGAGAGTTCTTGCTGCACTGTTACTTGTCTGACCTAGCTTCTTTTGCACAAAACTGTGATTCTTGGATCTCTAAGAGAATATTGGAATACACCCAGGTGATGTACCCCTCCTTTACGCTTTACAGGCCACCCTTCACTCAGCTATCCACGCACGGAATCGCAACCTAGTTTAAACAACAATATCGTATTGTATCTAAAGGCTTACCACTAGGATTCGGACACCGTTGTCGTTTGATTGCACCATGACTAGAAAATAAGTGCGCACAAGGTTTCCCTGGCACCTCCCCCTCCCCAAGCACTGCCTGTTATTTACTCTAAGCAAGGGATCAGAACATGTACAGCCTGTTCTGAAGGTACGAATTCCAACAGAAAACGGTTTGCTTTTAATACGTTCAGAAAATATATTGTAACCTATTGCAGTAGTTACCCACGCATGTAAAAACACCTTATTTCCTCTGCCACAGTGCATATGTATATTTTTGTTCATGTTATTGATACTTTGTAATAAACACTTATGTGTACTGTAGAACTGCATACTTCTGTGTCCGACCTCCTCAGCTGCTTCGGCGCGAGCGCTGCTGAACCCAAGCACCCTCGGTCCTTCTGACGTTGCTAGAAGTACGTTGGTCCGAACATCTGAGCCTCTCCCGAAAGGGATCTTTTCGGATTTGGCGGGTTAGTGGTTCCCAACATCCATGGGAGTTTAGCTGCTTTGGAACGGTGATGCCTGGAGGGGGTTTTGAGACGTCTTATGCCCTCCGGCCACTAACCTGTAGATTTTAGTGGACAGAAGTTAGTAACCATCGCCCCCATGGAGGCTTCGGTAGTTATGCCCCCATAGGGTTGACGCGCAAGTAGGTTATCCATTTCCGTCCTTGCGTAAGCAAGGGGGCCGGTATATAAAATAAAGACCGTCCAAATGTTCCCTGGGTGATGTCACGAAACACACCTGAGTAATGAGGTCATTATTACCTGTTTTTTTGTGCCCATCTATACCTATAGCACAAACTCATTAGCGCTCGATACTACTGCCTCTCTCCTCTCTTTGCTCGTTTGTAAAAGGTTATCTGTATACTAGAAGTTAGCTTTCCCTAAATTCATGCCCGAAACCTAATTATCACCGTTCGCTTAGCTCACAGTGAAAGAATTAATGTGCATCAGCGTCGTGGTGATCTTGCATGACACTGATAATTATATGTTCTGAAACGACATCTGGAGTAACCGCCTTCCACATGAGCCCAACAGCATAATTAATCGCATCCTTGGAAGATAATAAAGTTAAATAACTTTAAACTTTTTTTTTTTTTTTTTTTTTTGTTTGGAGGAAGGGCCTTTGTTTATTTTTACTTAATTCATCCCTCACCTACCGATCCAATTCAACCCTCACCTACCAAGTTGGAGTTTAACGGTATTTTAGTTTTTGAGCTGTGCTGTCTACAGACACACACGTACCTTTTCCCAAAAATGCTCTTTTTGGACTCAGCTGGTCTCAAAACACATATTTCCGGTGAAATTTCGGTATCGAGTTTTTGGGTGGAATACAATAGCTTGTACACTATATACACATTACGTGTAGAGAAAGAAAAAACTAAGAGATTGCTTATACTTTACACAACGAATTGATTTCCCAGTTATCACTGAGAAAGTAACTGTTAAACACTTTAACGAAAACAGTATTACCAAGAACATGTACACTGGAGGGGGAGAGTTTGTGTCAGATTACAAAATTAACACTTTTTCTACGTTGAACAGTAGAATTGCTGCAATTAAACGATTTTTAAGTCCTGATAATTATGAATTACTTACATCAGGAGGTGCTAATCACATCAGAGAGAAGCTGGAAGGGGCTTAATCCCATTCTGGTCTGAATCGTCGATTCACATTTATGAATCCGGGAAAAATTCCGTACTCGAGATCTTCTTACTTTCACTACACGGACTATGTGCATGGTGTATACAGAAGGTATTGCATTGCACCCAAAAATTCAAAACCAAGATTTCACCGGGAATATATGTTTTGAGACCCCCTGAAACCAAAACAAAAACCATTTTTAGAAAAATATATATGTGTGTCTGTGGGGAGCATAGCTCAAAAGCGAAAAATCAGTTAAATACCAAATAGTATAAAGTTATCTAGGAAGATTTTCAAGAAAGATCCCCCAGATCCAACTACCCTTTACTTGGATAAATGTTTGAAAGTTGTGATTTTCTCAAAAATGGCACTAACCATTTTGATTAAAAATGTCGTATATTAAAATATTTACATGACAAATAAAATGTATATTTTGAATTTTCTCGGAATAGTCTTTGAAGACATTTTTACTGCGGATGAATTTTGCGGACTTTTGCATAACTGGTAAACCATAAGAGGCAGACAAAACCCTGCTTAATAGAAAATGTAGATTTATGTTATATACTTTTTTCGTGCAGTTGATCATTTTTTAGATATTTCTTATTATTGGTTATAGCTTTAAAAACTTAACTCATAGGGGAATTTGTCAACTGTAGTCCATACAAACAAAGGAACTTCAGTCACATAGCAACCAGCTTATGACTATCGCTTTAGCCTATGGTATTCCCGTATTTCTCTTCTACTAAAATAGAAACAAATAATAAGACCATCTCTGGTATTTTTTCTCGGTTAGCATGAAGTGAGTAGAAGAATAAGTCTTTTAACAATAAATTGTAGCAAAAAAAAATGGCGTGTTATTTATGGACGCTCTTCAACTACTGTGGTTCTCAGCGTTCCATTCTAAATTGGGGGTGACAGACCGCTTAATTTTGCTCAGAGGCCTCTCTATTAGGTTTGAGGTTTTTTTTACGTGCCGTATATCTACGACACGGGACCAACAGCTTTATTTCCCTTCCGAAGGAAACCATGCTAAGGATTTTTACACCCCTAAAAATCCGTCGTCCTCCGCCGGGTTTGAACCTTGGATATATGAAGCTAGCATGGTAACCATTACACCACGGTGGGCGACATTTATAGCATGTAGAGAAAGTCATGTGAATGGAACACATCAGATTTGTTTGGCGGGAGTACAAAGTTTGTCAAGTTTAGCTCTCCTTACGGACACTGTTATGCAGTGGACACAGAACACCTTTGAATTCTCAAGTTAACCTCACCAGTCTTCTATCGCAAGAAAACGATGTTTTTCACAGTTGTTAAGGGGAGTCGAAAAGGGATTTTCAAATTTTTATTCTATTTTCACCTTTTAATTACATATGACAATTTTGAATTTCCCTCACATTTTGATATAACTTTCACAGAGGTATGCTAATTGTAAATAGTTTAAAAATATTGTTGAAAATAATCCTGCATAGTAGTTTTTAAAGCATTTTGGTACACTCACTTGGTAAAACATCAATAACTTTGGAATAATTGATTTTTCACACAAGCCGTGTGTAGGACAGGAGTTGGATAGGTAGAGTCAGAAAATTCAACGCTATAGCCAGGATTTGAACCACTGATCTCCCGATCTCTAGTCGGTTGCTCTGCCACTAAGCTACCACGACAACATACCGGCATAGCATATTATTCCAATACCCATTGACCATAATAGTTGGCTATATTATGAATCCTGGCATTTAAGTACTTGCAATATTGTAAGTCACCATTGGGGTTGTCATCTCGAAATAATTTGAGAATACCTTGTGGTATACCGGGAAACATGCGAGTCAGTTGAGAACTCAAAGCTATGTCGGCATGTTGCCATGGTAGCTCAGTGGCAGAGCAACCAGCTAGAGATCGGGAGATCCGTGGTTGAAATCCCGGCTGTGGCGTTGGAAGTTTTCAGTCTAACTCTACCTATCAATAGCTTTGTAAGCATTAGTGTTACAGAAGAGATTTTTATTTAATTATGATTGGAAAGTTTTACTTTACCTATTGGCAGCATTGGCATCCCGCTCATGTTTCCTTCATGTGTGAATTTAGAAGTAATGCAAGGTTGTTTTTTGAAAGTAAGATTACGTTGTTTTTTTTTTGTTTTTTTGTTTTTTTTGTTTTTTTATGATTGATTTTTCTTCCAACGATGCAACACGAGGATTTTCAAGAAAATCTCCCAACTACCTTTACATAGAAAGAATTCCGAAAATTTTGGTATTCTCAAAAATAGCTCTAGCGATTTTTATTGAAATGTCTTATATTTATCATATTTGCATGACAAAATGTATATCTTGAATTTTTTGGGAATAACCTCTGAAGACCCTTTATTCTAGATAAACCTTTCTGAATGTTGCATAACTAGTAAACCGTAAGAGACAAAAACTTACTGCATAAAAATGTAGATCTCCTTAAAACACACAATTTATGTTGTATAATTTTTTTCGCAGAGTTGACCGTTTTCGAGATATTCTTTGTTGTTGTTTCAGTTTTAAAATACTTACACTTTTATCGTACAGGAAATTGTCAACTTCTGGCCAAGCAAAGAAACGGATTTCAATCCCATCGTTTCTGCTAACGTTTATCTCGATTAGCATGAAGTGGGTAGAAGAACGTGCTTTTTAATAATAATTGGTTACAGAAATGTAGAGAAGGTCATGTGAATAGAACACATCAGTTTTTTATGAATTGAACTGTTCCAATAATAGTTTTTTTTAATTATCTGTATAAGAATAATCACAAAAAGTTGCGCTTTGAACCGAAGTGCGTAATGTAGTAGAAAAGACAACTTAAGCGGAAATAGTTGCAGTTCGCCACCACCAATGGGACACTCTCTTGTCACGTGGTTTTGTTTACATCTGCTTTCAACTTAAGAGAAATGGCAATAGAGGCTGCTTGTGTGCGCATGCTCGTCACAGGACCACGTGATCCAAGTCGTGGTCAGAAGACCGTAAACAGTGAAGACGTTTATAATGCTTATGGTTTGTTGACGTTTTTGGTATTTGTTACTTAAGCCCCTACAATCTATCATGTAAAGCAATGCAGTCTTTTTATTTTCTCTACGGGTGTATAGAGAAGGTATTGAATTCCATCTAAAAACTCGATACCGAGATTTCACCGAAAATACATGATTTGAGACCCTCTGAATCCAAAAAAAAAAACATTTTTAAAAACTATCCATGTGTGTGTGTGTATGTCTGTAGGAAGCATAGCTCAAAAGTCCTTAAACACCAAACTTGGTATTTAAGTTCAGCATCTTTCAAGGATGCGACACGAAGATTTTGAAGAAACCCCCCCCCCTAACTAGCCTTTATGTGGAAAAAATCCTCAACGATTTTGATTTTCTCAAAAAATGACCAACGATTTTGATTAAAATATGGTATATTAAAGATATTTACATAACAAATAAAATGTATATCTTGAATTTTCTGGGAATAGCCTCTGAACACATCTTTATTCTGGATGAATTTTGAGGGATGTTGTATAACTGGTAAAACATAAGAGATAGACAAATACTTACTACTCAAAAAGTTTAGATGTCGTTAAAACACACAATTTATGTGATACACTTTTTTTCGTGGAGTTGACCGTTTTTGAGATATTCCTTGTTATAGTTTCAGTTATATACTTTTCTCATAGGGGAATTTGTCAACTCCTGGCCATAAAAAAAAAGGAACTTCAATAACAGAGCAACGAGATTTTAAAATATTTGACTATCGTTTTTGCTTATGGTACTTCCTTCTGCTTACAAGGAATCAAGTGATAATATTTTTGCTAGTTTTTTCTCGATTAGCATGAAGTAAATAGTAGAATACACTTTTTAACAACAATTTGTTGCAGAGATGTTGAGAAAGCCATGTGAATGGAACTCATCAGATTTTACTAAGTAGAAAATAGCTTTCTTTGTGAGGATGAATAGTAATGAAGGACAATTGCTTATACCGAGTGTTGCAACAATGTAAAACATGACCTGAGTTATAATTGTTTCGATTGTAATGTATAACACATTCTCCATGTGTTTAATGGCGCTGCCAGCAGTAAATTGACCTGAGGCAGAACCAAAATAGCGGAACTGTGTTAGACCGAAAAATGTAAGCGAGTTTCTTATACAAACAGTTTGTGTATTTCGAGACAGTGGTCACAGAAACGCCCCAAATGTGAATCATCGCAAATAAAATTTTAAAGCTCTTCAGTGGTAACCATATTAGTTGTACAAATATGGTATACAAGTCGATATTTAACATTTGTTGTATTTAGGTTATATTTACAATGATTTACAAAATGATATCCCGTTACTTAAATGTTATTATTTATCCTAATGTACGTAGGTTTGAGTACTACTTAGGCTTCCTGGGTGTTAATGACTGTAGTCCTTCGGCTGTGCTATTTATTCCAACCCAATCTCTGTGTTTCTCTCTCATTCTCTTTCTTTTACCTTTCCCAAATATAGCCCTATTTCTTTAATTTGTCTCTTTTTCTTACCATTCAGTATTTTCATTGCTGCCATCGCCACTGGGATACTATCCCATTTGTCTTCCCAAGGTTCTTTTCTGCAATTTCGTACCGCTTTATATTCTGTTAAAGAGTGAGCATTTCTATCTTTCTCCCCACATAAGATACAACGCTCTAGTCCCTCACTTGTTACATTTATCTACGTACACCTCTCTTGACCTTTCTTTCTTTATAAACAAAGCTGATTTTTATTTTCTAGTTGACCCCAAACTTCCTGTTTATCTATGTCTTCTATCGTATTTCTCACTGACTTTCAGAATCCTTTTTAATTTTGTTCTTCCTTCCTTCATATGTTTCCCATTCCTATCACGATTTCCTCTAGCTGCTCCTACCAGCTCTTCTCGATATTTACAGGACTGCTTCCCCCCAAATGCGACGGGATGACACGTGTCCCTTACTGTCATTCTAAAAGTGTGGCAAGTCTAGTGACCGGTGAGGAATATTTTATTGAGGGCACGCATCCGCGCCATCTGCCCACAGGACACCGAATCATCAGTAATTAGTCCCGAAAGATGAAGAGATGTAATGAGAAAAAGAAGCGAGTGAATCCGTGTTATTTAAAAAGCATTTCCCCAGCGCCATTGTGTGTGATCGCCTGGGATAAAATCCGAAACCCCCCAAATGCCATTTACAGCCAAATCCGCGAGAGCCTCCTGACTAATCGGTAAACCACGATGACTTGTTCATAACTTAAACACATTTAAGATTCCCTTAACATGGTTGTAATACTCAGAGATAAATGTTGACTGTACATTATTGCTTGCAGCTGTAGATCTAATTCGATTAAAAATCCGTTCCCTTTGCTCCTCGGAGTGCTGCAACTTTGATTATTTATTATTGAGTTCAATGCTGATGGGTCAATGCAACTAAAAAAGACACACATTAACAATTCCGCGCAGCGGATACAGTAACAATGGTGATTGTAATTTGTAGAAAGGAGAAGCGAAGGCTTAGCCTTCTGCACGACGAAGAAATACAGAGACAGATATGTTCTATTTGTGTCGCCATTGTTGAATGTCTAGCTTTCATTAATCGCTTTTTGAGTTAATCCACCTGATGCGTCAACCTTTTATACAGAACGGTTCATAAGTACCGTTTAAGTAAAACAGACGCCAGCAATTATTTTTCAACATCCCTTTTAGAGATATACACTTCTCCCAAGTTCCTGTCATTTAACCTCCAAGTAATAGCAATTTTCAAGATATGAAAATACGCCTCTGTCTCGACAAAGACCTCCTCATTTTATCTAGCCATTTCTTATTATTTGGGAAAAAGAATAAATCACAGGAAGCCAGGTCCAACGAACATGAAGGCCGCGGCAGCAGTTCATAGCGCAACTCATGTATTTTGGCAGTGAAAACTCCGGATGAATGTGTTAGTCCTTTGTAGCCCCCCATTTGGCAAAGAAGGTCAAGTTCTTGTCCAATAATTAATTTTGGTATTGCCCGGTAAACGTTTTTTCTTTTTCAATAAGTCAACGATCATGACACCCGCCTTTGTCTTCTTTGGGGCAGATTCACAGGAATTATCCCATTGTTTTCATTTTTGCTTGATTTCCGGAGTTTGATGATGAATGCAAGTGTCATCGACGGTGACAACTCGACGCAAGGCATCCTTCGAATTTCGCTTAAAAGCACAGCTTCGAAGTTGAAAGTGTCACCTGTCCTGTTGTGCAGACAGCATTTTCACTTCCAATTTAACATAGCCTCTGCCACTTCGCGAACTTTCGTTTGAAGGTCTGCGAGAATCATGATGTGGAGTTTTCAATAACTACCTCGGTATCCTCATCTACGGGCGCCCATGCGCTCCTCATTAAACCGGATGTTCGACCACGGTCAGATATCTGTTTCCATAGAGCGCAAACGGTCCACAAAAACAGCAATCAAATTCGCTTTTATCTCCTTGCAGGTTTCCCCACCCAAAGTTAAAAGCTAATCACCGAACGATACTGCACAACTTCCACTTTAGTGAAAACACATTGAAGGACAAAATATCGGGTGATCTAAAAACGTCCGAACCGGCTGCTCGGTGTTTTGCCTGTCCGCGCACTCAGCGCTCGTTGCCGTCTGCCGTTATCATAGAAAGGCGCGGATGAAACTATGCAACATTTTTAAAACTATTTTTAAAGGCTTTATTTACCAATGTTATAAAAGGAGATGCTGAAATTGGCCACCGCCGTTGTCCATATATTCTTGGCACCTCTATAGGAAACTATTCCATTACTCGTGGTAGTTCACGTTGAGAAATGCTGGAAATTCCTGGTGAATATTTTATTTTAGTTCCTCCTGGATATCTGTGTTTGTCTTGTAGTCTTTATGATTTATGTTATCCCCGATATAAAAATCGCAGGGGGTTAGGTCGGGGAACCACAGGGTCGCAGTTCTCTACTAATAATTCGGTCCTGAAACACATTTTCAATTGTTCTTATGGTAAGATTGGCTGTATGAGGTATTGCAGAGTCTTGTTGAGAAAAGGCTAATCACGTATATGATATGAATTGTGTGATTTAACGAGATCTCCATTTTTTGTGTAGTAAGTTGTGTCTATCTCTTACGGTTTAACCGTTGTGCAAAATTCTGCAAAACTATTCCCAGAAAAGTCAAAACATACATTTTATTTGTGTTTTAAATATCTTTAATATTCGGTAACTTAATCAAAGTCGGAGCCATCTATGATGAAATCTTTTTCAAAAAATGCACCATATAAAGATAGTACGGGGCAATTTTCTTGAATATCTTCGTGTCCCATCTTGGGAAGATACTGAACTTAAATAACAAGTTTTATATTTAGCCAACTTTTCGTTTTTTAGCTATGCTGTCCAAAGACACACACACATACGGGCACTTTTCTAAAAAAAAAAAAAAAAAAAAAAAAAAAAAATTCAGACTCGGGAGACCTCAAAACATATATTTCCGGTGAAATCTCGGTATCGAATTTTTGGGTGGAATACAATACCTTCCCTATCCACTATGTAGATTGCACATACGGGCTAGAGAAAGCAATACATCTTATATAGTCCATAAACTGTTCACGTATATTTAGATAAGGTTTTATTATTATTATTATTATTATTATTATTATTATTATTATTATTACATATTATTATTATTATTATTATTATTATTATTAGATATTATTATTATTATACTGAAAACGTGCTTCTTTGGTAATTACTACTTGCAGTAAAATTTCAATTTGTTACAACTTGCAATATATCATAATTGCTTCTAGTTTACAGACCTTCGTAAAGTGCATGTAATTTTATTCGAATGTTTACACAGTTCCGTGATTTGCAAACGTGTCAAAATAATTTTCCTTAGCAATACTTTAACTGTCTTGCCCCCTCGATAAACAAACAAAAGAAATAATAGTCCAGGAGAGAAACTTGCCTCTGGAATCGATCCAGTGTCCCAGAATGGCGTTCCTGCTTTGCATAATGGAGTGCTCCTCAAAGGAAAGAATGGGAGGTTTAATATATAGTCACATTTGCTAGAGTATTTTCTCTCAGTGCCACAGAGTCATATCCTTCTCTTGAAAACAAACGCAATTCACTCCACACAGCCAGTGAATAAAAAACCTGATGTGTTACACTCACATGACCTTCTCTAGCTGCTCTGCAAACAAACTTCTTACAAAAGATTATTCCTCCTTCTGCACCATGCTAATCGAGATAAACATTAACAGAATATTCTTACTACTTAGTTCCTTATAGGAAGAACGAAATCAAAGAAATGCCCTATACTAAAGTGATAGTCAAATGTTTTAAAAGCTCTCCTAATGCGATTGTCATTGCAAAACGCTTCTTTGCTTGGCCAGGGGTAGAACGAAAGAAAAACGGTCACTTCCTGTCTGAGAAAAGTATAAGTACTTTACAATTGAAACCAATAACAAGAAATATCTCGAAAACGGTTACCTCCACAATAAAAACGCCAAGGACATAAATTGACGAGATCTACATTTTTTGTGCAGTAAGTTTTCTTTTCTATCTCTTACGGTTTAGCACTTAATCAAAATTCGGCAAAAATTCATCCAGAATAAAGAGGTCTTCAGAGCATATCCTCAGAAAATCCAAGATGTACATTTTATTTGGAATCCAAATATCTTTAATATACGGGATTTTAATAAAAATCGTTGGAACTATTTTTTACAAATTCAAAATTGTCGAAACTTTTTCCATCTAAAGGGTAGTTTGAGGTGGGGGGATTTTTTTGAAAATCTTCGTGTCGCATCCTTGGAAGATACGAAACCTAACGGTCTTTTCGTTTTTGAGCTATGCTGTTCACAGTGGCGCACACTCACAGACACACGGACCTATTTCTAAAAAGTATTTTTTTGGACTCAGGGGACCCCAAAACATATATTTCCGGTGAAATCTCAAGATCCAATTTTTGGGTGAAATACAATACCTTCTCTATTCACTATGTACATTGTACATGCGGGCTAGAGAATGTAAAATGGTGCCCCTATCACTGCAATTTGACAAATGAATGCCTTTGTGATGTGCGTATGTTTTGTTAAATTAATTTCGTTGGACGTGTCTCATTAGAATTTTTCAACAGGATTCAAAGTACATACGTACGTTGTTCCACCAAAGCCTGTGGCTGTGTGTTCGATAAATGCCCTTTTATTGGATTTGGTTACAGAGTAATTAACCCATTGTACTAATTGGCCTTTGTACACTGATTTGGGCGGAGGAACAAAACTAACTCTGAAATTCGTTGATTATTTAATTATCTACTCATAATTTTGATATAACCTGTGTTTTATATAACAGCAAATAGAATAAATAAGAGATTGAAATACAGTCTCTGTCAAAAGTTTGAATACCTAAATATCAGACTTTCCTTTCCTGTCCTTCAACATTTATGAACCCTCAAGATGTCATTCAATGGCTGCTATAGTAAACAGCACTTTTGTTGAGTATAAACCAAAAAACAGGGATGTATCTCTCTCTATTTGTGTTTTAGTGTTTAATCATGTGCTAAAGCGTTATAACATTTACGTGAAGTACCATAGTATTTGGATATTTTCAGTTACAAAACACCAACATGAAATTTCTTAAGCAGTTATGAACAAAACATTTAAATATGCACTATATATAGTAAGTTTGGTTAACTTTCTACTTGGTTTTTTCTACAGTGAATCATAAATTGAATTAAACAGACTGGAAAACAGGCTTAGAGTGAGTGACGTGTCTTAGATCTCGAATATAGCTTGCTTTTCCAAAATTTGGTGAGGGAGCACAAGAGAGTTTGTTAATTTAGGATTACAATTTGATTCTGGTAAATGAGTAGTTGATGAAATGTATAACAGTATATTGTTTATCATATAACGATAACTGCTGTAAAGCAATGAAAATACTTTCCTACCAGTCATTTAGTGAAGTCAACAAGGTGTCTATAGGAATAAAATATAAAAGGTTTACATATTTATTTTAAACTATGCTTTGACTAATCACTTAATGCATAGGTGCTTGAAACTATTACACATTTCAACAATGAACAAAGACAGTAATTTAAACCACAGTAATGTGTGATAAAGTTGCTCAGTCTTAGCTCTGGGCTAAGTGGAAGGGATCGTGTTGTGGGAATTGACACATCAAATAGTAGGAATTCGCATACAAATATTCCTACAAAAAATAACTTCGTAGGAATTCTTCTAACAGAACGATATAGCACACATTTCATTAAAACCACTTTTCAACACATATTCGAGTATTGCAATACTAAGCCACAATGATAATATTTTAAAATGTAGATATTAGTATTATCACAGTCTCATAGTATGTCGATTTCTAAGCGTACTAGTTCGTATATCGGTTTTATTGGTGGATGTAACTGCAAGCCCGTCAGGAAAGACGAACAATAAATATGTATTCTAACATAGGTTAAGATGGAACATTTGCAGGCCCCCCTTTGATACAGGTAATACGGCGCGATAAACATTGAGCAGAACGTGTTTACAGCTCATAGCCGGCTGTCGGTGCTGCTGACTATACGCGCTTAGTGGGTGACAGCACGTCCGCAATAACTACAATACGATTTGTTGCGTAAGTTATTTCTTTCAAAGAACCAAAAAGTAAACATCTAAAAATAAAAGTACTCAAATAATCAAGTTCGGAGATATTTGAAGTGCCTTCTTTCGTTGTTAAATATTTGTGGCACCTGCTTAGGAAGTTGGTCATTATACACTGCACTTCCTCTGACAATGACAGAAATTTCTTGACGAATGTTATTTTTAGTTGCTCTGTAGTGTGTGGGTTTGTCGTGCAAACTTTCTCTTTCAATCCCCACAGAGATAAAAATCGCAGGGAGTTAATTCGAGGGAACGGGGGATCCACTCGCAGATACTGCACGGACGTATGAATCAATAACGTATACGTTTATGGGAGCAGAATATAGGTACCCATGTGGAGCGTGAGCTAACAATCACTGCCACCGAAGCCTCACGCTTCACCGCCAGCCAACTAAGAGCTGTGAAACCTGTTCTGCTCTATGCTGATCACCCAGTAGAATGTCAAACGTTAGCTGTCATTCCTCTGCACTAGTATTTGTTATAATCCTGTCTTGTCTAAGCAGGTAACTGCTGTATACGTTGATAGATATGAACAAATAGTTCTTCGTTGTTTTTGTCGGTGTTACATATCGGAGAGCAAGGCACACTGTTCATTAGTACTGTCATTTTCGTGAGAGAATTGGAAACGTATAGTAACTCTGATGTACGTCACTAACTGAAAACCGTAAGGTCTGTGGTTCTATCCCCGACTAGTGATTTGTTACAGGACACCATGGATTGTGTACCAGAGTATTTGCTTACCAATTAGGGAGCCTCTGTTCCTGATAATTATTGTGTGCTCTCCCTTATGTGCAAAGGAGTTTCCCAGATAAATTAATGGATGCTGACAATTTCTGTGTTCAGTTTCTGCTCATATTCGCCAAACTACACACTGGTTGGAACATAATTTAGTGTCAGATGAAATGAAGCGGTTATTTTCGGTCAGACTGGAAGCTACACAAGTTAGCATGTTGTATATACTTTAAAATACATGACAATTTGTTTAATTTAGCATTCAAATATACTTTTTCATTGGTGTCTCACCGTACGTTAATTTTAAATTATATTGTGCTGATATACCATAATTGGTTTGATTTATCGTTTACGACATTAAACTGCATTTACTGACAGGTCATTTTCAAGCTATTTTCTTTTAGTACTGCGTAAGCGTTTAAAAATAGAAAAAGAAAAAACTGATGTGATCCATTCCCATTACTTTCTCTATCAGCATAATGCTGATCAAGATCAACATTATACAGAAATGAACTTAGTTTCTTATAAATAGAAGGGGAATGAGGGAATACAATAGACTAAAACCACAATATAACCTCATAATAGCTGTCGCTATGCAATAGTCATTGAAATCCGGTTCTCTTTCTTATATGAAACAAATAACGATTCCCATTTAAGAAAAGCTTTAATCTAATAGCAAGGAATGTTTCGGAAATGATTAGCTCTACAAAACCTGAATACGATATAAAGCTTATGTCTACATGTTTTGTATAGTAAGTTTTTGTCTCTCTTAAGGCTTGCCAGTTATACAAAGGTCATCCAGAGTGAAGAGGTCTTCAGAGCCTATTCCCAGAAAATTCAAATATACATTTCGTTGTCAGGAAACTATCTTTAACTTATGGTATTTTACAGATAATCGTTAGAGCTATGTTTATGATGTAACATTTTTCCAAAAATCTTGCATATAAAACGTAGTTTGGGGTGCGGAGATTTTTCTGAAAATCTTTGTGATGCTGAACTTAAACACCTAGACCGATATTTAAAGGACTTTTCATTTTGAACTAAGCTGCGCCCCCCCCCCTCCCACATGCACACTCGGGCCCTTTTCTTTTTGTTTTTTTGGGTTCAGGGTTCCTCAAATCATGTATTTTGGATGAAATCTCCGTATCGAATTTTTGGGGCAATACAATACTTTCGCTACCTACTATGTACATTGTACATACGTGCTTGAGAAAGTAAAAATGAGGTGCTTAAATACTCCTGTTCATAGTTGGTTTCTAGTTGAGATGTTTCAATCTTATGATTCTCTATCGAAAAAAAAAAGAAAGAAAAGAAACCCGAGGAGATGAGAATGAATAAAAAAAACCAATCATTTCCTTAAGAAAATATAAATTATAGTGCATAACAGTTCAATATTTATCTCTTTAAGTTTCAGTAGGTTTCCATAATTTATATTGCTATTTGTTTGCTGACGTCAGCTGAGTCCTTGTTAACACAATCGACTTGTGATATAAACAGCAGTGTTTTGTTACCGCATACTACCAACTAAAAGGAATTATCAAAAAATATCATTGTATTTAATGTAAAGGTATGCAAATAAGTAAATTAGACATAAACTTCGCAACACACTGTGGCATTCTCCTCCTTTCCCCCTCCTAGTGCGTGTGTTGCGATGGTTAGACTTTACGGCAATACAGTGGTAATGGATAGAAGCGCCTTGGACAATAGGCAAACCGTAGAACTATGGCAACATTGGCTTCGGGGGAACTATGGGAGTATGACTATAGTGACGGTCGTATTAGAAAATATGTAACTGCTGTAAATGTAATGACTTCGTCTACAAGCGATCGCCAAGAAAATTGTGCACATCTTTACGCTGCACCAGATTAACGGCTGACTGAGAATCGCACTAGATAGTTCCAACGTTCAGTATTGTATAGGTCTGCACGGCTTCATTCCATGACTTCTGGCTTCGTAAAAAGGCGAAGCAAATATGATCCGATTCAGGTAGGTTATAAGCGTTTTAATGCTTAAAACGGTATATACGTAGTGGTTTTCATTGGTATAATATTTCCAATCCTCTTGAGTTATTGGGCTATAGCTAAGTGGTAAGCTACAGCCTTGTCAGGGGATTGGGTTGGGCTCGGCTTCGGTTCAGATCGAGTAAATCGTAAAATTATTTTATTACGGTAGCCAACTGAGATAATGGAAGCGCCTCATTTCGGACTTTCATTTAATCAGAAGACCAATCTCTGCATGTATTGCGCGAGGTGTATATTGTAATAGGTTAACTGTAAACTGAGGAACGTGTAACCTTTGCTGAACGCTGCATAGTGAAAAATATTTCATGATCATGAAGGCTTGTGATACTGAAAAAGACAAAAGAAAAATGGAAAAATAATGCGGGGAAATGGAACAAAATTTACGTTGCCCTGAGTCAGTAACTCTCCTCAAAACTGAACATTTGACCCGTCAACCTGACCTGTTTGTTTATGGATTTGCTTTTTGCCCAGAAACCGCGCATTGCTGCCAAGCGCCCCGATTCCTCAACTGATAAATCGCTGAGGATTTGGAACTGCCTTAACTTAATGAAGGAAGAAGTAACAAGGAGCAAGGGGCGAAAAGAAACCCTCTGCAAGACAAAGATGCACCGAGCATTGACACATAGAACACGATGCTCATTTTCTTAAAAGTTTAAACATCGAGTTTTTTTTATTTTGGGCTTATTATTATCAGGAATCTTGAAGTTTCATAACATATAATTGTTATCGTTCAATGATGTTCCACATAGCATTTCTAAATCCTTTCCAAATCGTCCAAATATTCCTCACGACGCCATTTTTCTTCAGTTTGCTTCAAAGTTATAAGAAGAAAACTAAAAGTGATTTTGTAAATTATTTTTCGGTTATGTAGATATTTTGGGCATGTTAATTATAACATTTGATTCGCTTCCTAAAAATAATTGAAACAAATTGTTTTTAAAATGTTAATTTTTTCCGTCAAACTAAAAAAGTATTAAAATAACTGGTACCAAATTTTTATAGTACTTAGTTGGAATAAATAGTAAAATTGATAAAACCATTAATTGTTCATTGTGTGGAGCATTTCCTTTCATTGGATAAATAATGTTAAGGACATGCATGACTGAAAGTTTGAAATTCCAAACTAAGAATGCTAGCTTTTTTAAATTGATACTTCAGATGTAATATAATGCAAGTAAGTTAAAGTACAAATTGCATTAATTTTGCTCTAATGGTTTGGAAGTTATAGTCAAATGTCTATGTTTTTGTTACGTCACTAAAAAGTCCCTTACGACAAAAAAATTAATATTTGGTCTAATATTTTAGACCGAGATCCACAATACATCTAATTTTGTTTTAAAATTGCCCTAAGTTTCTCTTGTAGTTTCCTTTAGTTTAGACTCCAACATTTTTATAGTTGTGAATGTGTTTTTTTTTTTTTTTTTTGTCATAAAATAAAGTGTTTGTGTTTGAAAATTGATTACACGTGCTTAAATAAATTTGACAGTAAAACTTAGGGCAATTTTATTCTTATACATCTGTGAATATGTACAGCAAATTTTGTTTCTCTAACGCAAGGAGTGTTTTACAGGAAGCGAAATACTGAAAATATCAATAGCGAGAAAACAAGGAAAGATTGGAATGCATTAAAATCCACCAGGTTGGCAGGTTGGACCATCAGCTTTCCTTTTCCTTTCCTCTGCCGCTGTTATGTTCCTTTCCTTCTTGTAATTGTTGCTTAGCTTCTGCATAACTTGGGTTTTTAATCTTCAGTTATGCGAATGAGATCTCGTCGAACTGAAGTTTTTCTTGCCTAGGCCAGTTTCACCTCTAATGCTTTGCTGTAGCTCCAGTAGCTTAAGGCATTTAAAATGGCACCTGGTGACCAATTGTACCTTTTATGTATAAAGGAATGTTTATATTATTTTATGGATTTAAAACAAAACATCTTTTTTTTTGTTGTGATTTTTCATGAAATTTCAGCCATACATACCCTTAAGGAAATATATCATCTATTATGGAAATCAGATTTTTTTTCACACTGAATATTCTAAATGCAAATGACAAATTTCAGATTTCTGAACCAATATATATATATATATATATATATATTTATTTATTTATTGTAGATATCTATGTATCTCTTTTTCTTGTGTGATATTTTTGAAGGCCCAAAAACGTTTCCAGAATTCCCAGCCTCTCTATCGTATAACAGGCATCACCCAGCATTTCAATATTTATTGGGAATTTTATTTTATAATTCTAAACTTGTGAAATGCTATGCTGAAGCGGCTGAAATTTAAAACCAATTCTTTCAATTAAATTGAGCAGCAGAGGTCTGAGAAATATTATTGGAAATCTGTATGTCTGCGAATGGGAACAAGCGTAAAAGTACATCCATGAAAGTAACTTACTGGGTGGTTTAAGAACCTGATAAAATTGAGTAAAACCCAGTTATACCAGCTGTAACAAACAGAACCTTTGCTCGTATTAGCTAATGATTTTCTATCAGAGAAGCTACTGTAAGCAATACATTTATAACTGTCAAGATTTAATTAAATATTTGTTTATTGCAGTGCAGCGACACGCCTTTCAGGGACAGCAAAACCATTTACCTAGGTTTTTGCGATTCAGATATACATACGTATATACACGGTGTTTCAAAACAACACCGAATCTAGATGTGGGCGTTGTTTCTCAGATCCTATGTGATACAAAAAAAAAAAAAAAAAAGTTATCAACGCCAATAAAGGTACATCAACAAAACGCACCATAATCAGCGTGGATTAGACGGTTAACTAGGGATAAAGCCGCGCACCTGGCCCACGCTATCGGAAGTAATGCAAATAGCATGAGAAACTTCGAGTTGCGAGCTTTTGCTGTGTTTTCGTAAACATACCGGCGTGCTGCCAAGGGATTCTCTGCCTTAGGAAAACCCACTAAACAACATATACCTTTAGTTATTTATTTATTCTTCCAAACATATCCCATCACTAATAGACACAATGAAAGGAAATGATTGGGAAAATAATCTGAGAATTAGAAGCAATTTAACATTAGTAATCTTGAAGATGGACGCAAGGAACTGATACACACAACAAAAGCAAGAATACCATCAAAATATTATCAAAGGATTGTAGATAATATTAAACAAAAATAAATATATTTTGTAGTCAGACAGGAAACTTATTTTATTATATTTAACTCGTAATACTAAGTGAATCACTTGTACGTTTAACAGCACGTTTTGTTGTTTACAATAAGTTGTAGCGGTATTATTATTGGGATAACTACAAATTGATCGGTAGAATAAGAAGTACAATATACTCGTGGTTAACAAAATGTATTTACGTTTCGCGTTCAACAGGAACCTCGACCTTCTCAGGGTCATAAGTAGTCCAGGTAACTGCCCTTTCCCCTTTACGTGAAAGCTAGGACAAGCTTTCTTATAGCGTACAAGCAGAAACCCATTGTTTTCATGACACGAGCGTGCCAAGAACGCCCTCTGAAATGTGCATATGTGGACATTGCTCATTATTGCTTCGTACACCACCTAATTCCAAAATGATGTAATTTTCAATTTGCATAAAAATATTCGTTTCATAACCATACGAGAATCTCAAAATGCTTGCATATGTATATATATATATATATATATTTTTTTTTTTTTTTTGCACGGCAGTACGAAATTAAAATAAAAGAAGTATTAGAAAAGGAGTTACCATTTTCAAGGACACATAAAACAGTGATTTCTTGTATGGCTATATGTGTCTAAATAAACATTGGAAATAATTGAATTAAGATGCCCATGACAATTCTATGGCCTGAGAACTATTGCTTTGCTTATTACCTGTCTGACGAAAGAATGCAGTTGTTTGGGGAGGTCGCTGATTTAGCATGGCACAGTTCAGAGCGGTCAGAGAAGGCTGGAACATAGTGCAGTACAGTCTGACCATCAAAACATCAGCACAGAGTACGTAAACAGGAATAAACTAAGCGATCCACAACAAGTTTTCTTTATCACTAATGAATATAAATTTTCTACTTGTGATTGTATGACTACATGATTCAAACTCATCCACTGTAAGAGACTCAACTTCTGCATTCCAGTTGTCGTGCTGTACAGGGCGCGATTCTAGTTCAGTTTTAGATTTGACTCTGCCATTGGTCGATTGACCAACATGGCTGCCCATGTGCAAGCAGACAGCTCGAAAGGAAGACTGTGCATTTCGCATTGGAAAATAGAACTGAGTAGTTCATTTTCACCCCTTACGTTGAACCAGTTCATTTACATACACCTAACCTAACTTAAAGTAGCCTTACCTCGATGAAATCTCTAAACCTGTCGTTCACCTGTCACGTAGCCATATTTTCTCCGTAACCAATAGGAAAGGCTCAGGAAAGAGCCTTAGTCTAAAACTGAACTAGAATCTGTAATCTCGCGTACAGGGCATGAACCGGGAGTGGTGACGTAATACCGCTTAACTGTTTGTGTTTACGCAAGCTTCCACTCGTGGCCGTCTGCATTCATTCTTCAATAAACAGAAAAACATGGCTCATTTATATTTTGCAACACCCAGTTACGTTTCAGCAGACATAGATGATATAGAGTAACTTTTTGTAGGAGATTTGCTACCTAAAATGTTTAATAAACGCTGTACTTTACCGTATTTTTTTTTCCAGATAACTACTTTTACGCTTAGGTATTGCAAGATCTCACTTTACGTACTGACAACAGAGCGCAGCATTGAAATGTACGTACTATCGTGCAACAAATCATTTTCTAACTCATAGAAATCCCCTTAAAGTAGCGCGCACAAATTCTTAATACATGAGGCACGGCGGTGCATAAAATGTTAGCGGTTACTTTAATGTGGCAGCCGACCAGAAATTTCAGACAATTCCAAAGGGTCCAGCTTGGGTTTGAGGCTCCTAAACTTAAATAAAAATAAATAAAGAGGAGGGACACATGACAAACATTCTGGTCAAAGCCTAAATTCTCTATTAACCTACACATTGTCAGCCGCTACACAGATAAACTAATTACATTTTGTGTAGCCTTTCTGTTAAGAGACGACAAATATGTTATGAAACAATGTGCTTAGTAACCGGTACGACCATTTTGAGATAAAAGTGAAACACACAAACACCTTTCGAACGCTGTGTTTGATTTCAGGGTAGTGCATTATACAGGGTGGCCCATTTAACTTGAGACTATTGAACATCTCCAAAACCAAGAGTTGTAGAAAAAAATCTTGAATTAAAGTTGCTTGATACAATGGAGAAAAGTAAATGTCATTTGTTGTGTTTTAATTGGTGAAGGTTTGAATGGTACTTTGACGATCGGGTACAATTTTACTTTCTGTACAGGTACTATGTACATAATGTAGAGTGAAAGTATTGTATTGCACCCAAAAATGTTTGAGAACCTTGAATCTAAAAAGAGAGCATTTTTAGAAAATGTCCGTGTGTGTGTATGTATGTGTGTGTGTGTGTGTGTGTGTGTGTGTGGACAGCATAGCTCGAAAAGTCCGTTAAATACCATACTTGATATTTAAGTTTAGTATCTTCCAAGGATACGACACGAAGATATTCAAGAAAATCCCCCATCCCAAACTATCTTTTACATGGAAAAATGTTCGAAAATTTTGATTTGCTCAAAAATTGCTCTAATGATTTTGATTAAGATACCATGCATTAAAATATTTACATGACAAATGAAATGTATATCTTCAATTTTCTGGTAATAACTTCTGAATACCTATTCATTCTGGGTGAAACTTGCTTAAATGTGCGTATCCGGTAAACCGTAAGAGGTAGATAAAATCTTACAAGACAAAAAGCGTAGATCTGGTTAAAATACAGAATTTATGGCATATACATTTTTGTTGAAGATTTGACCGTTTCAAAATATTGCTTGTTATTGGTTTCAGTTTTAAAGTACTTAAACTTTCCCATACGGTAACTTGTCTACTCCTGGCCACGTAAAGAAATGGATTTCAATCCTATAGCAACCATATTTTAAAACATTTGACTGTCGGTTTGGCCTAGTGCATTCCCTTATTTCTCTTCTACTTACAAGGAAGCAAGTAATAAAATAGTTTCTGCTAATATTTGTCTCGATGAGCATGAAGTAGACAGAAGAATAAGCTTGTTAACAATTGTTTTTTCAGAGATGTAGAGAAAGTCATGTGAAGGGATCACATCAGAAATGGGAGGCCACATTTTTTATTTTGTTTCCTGATTTATCACCAAAAAAAAAACACTTTTATTTAAACCCTTCTCTTGTGTAGGGTTATTTTACTGGTGTACACAATTAAACATTGATGAAAGGCAGATGCACAGAGTATCACCATTGTACAGTTTTATTTCATAAGCATCCTACCTTAGAGTAATAAATGTTCAAAATGATGCGCTTCTGCCTCAATGCATTTTCCAACTGTGAATAAACGATTGCTGTGTCTAACTTCATGTCTGGAGAAGGCGCCCATAGAAATGCTTGTTCCAGTATTGGAAGAGACATGCTCTTACAGACACAGCAATCGTTTATTCAGAGTTGAAAAATGCATTGAAGTAGAAGGGCATCATTTTAAACATTCATTGCTCTAAGGTGCTATGCTTATGAAATAATACTGTGCAATATCTGTATAGTGGTGATAAGCTGTGCATCTGTCTTCCATCAGTGTTTAATTGTCTACACCAGTAAAAGATCCCTATATTAGAAAATGCTTTAAACAAAAGCTGTTTATTTTTTGATGAGGAATAAGGAATTAAAATAAAATAAAATGTGGGTTCCCTTTTATAAAAGTACCTTGACTCTCAAATTACCATCCAAACCTTCTCTAATTAAAGCACAACAAATGGCATTTACTTTCCTCCATTGTATCAAGCAACTGCTATTTAAGACGTTTCTTTCTACAGCGCTTAGTTTTGAAGATATTCTACAGTCTGGAGTGACAAGATCCAGCCTGTGTAACTGAGCATCAGTTATTTACCTTAGGTTTAAACTTGGCAACAAAATCAACGAGACATGGATTTTTACTCGCGATGTTTTAAATGCTAGTTTCCTATTTTAGGTAGACCCAGACAGTGGTGTAGGCCTCTTGGAAGTATTTAGCGACTATTTTGGTATTCTAGCAGCTGTTTTAATACGGTTATTTGAGAAAAGTATTAGGCAGCAAGAGAGACGCAGCTGTGGGAGTAGGGCACTAACTCAAGTAAATTATAAGGAATATACTTGGGAGCCAGCGGGCCGTTTACCTCCTGCGCATGCAAATACAGCAATACTTAGTTTCTGTACATCGGGCGGAAAGACAAGCACCCTTCTGTATGAAACAGTAGCCTCATCAGCGCCATCATGTGTTATTGCAGCAAAGGCACGTAAAGACCATTGGCTAGTTAAGACGGAACCAAATCTAAATCCGCTTTTATCAAAAACTGGAAAGTTACAACACCCAAAACTCAAATGAAAGTTTACTTTTTTTTAGTAGCTGTAGTAGTATTTTATTATTGAGTTTACAGTAATACAATATTTGCGTCACACAGTCACATGGGTCGGGTAACCGTACATGCTGTCCAAAAAACTTGAATTTAGAATATTAGCTACATACCTATTTTATATATCTTAACATTAGAAATACACTCACAAACACATACATATGCTCGCGCGCTGGTACAACAGAACCATAGAACAATAAAAGAAAGACCACTCTGATATCACACACACACACTTGCACTCGCAACTACACCACGTATACATACATATAGGTTACTCAAACACCAAATAAGTCTATACAATATTTACACAAATATTTTATTTCTTAGTGCACGAACTTCCATTAAGTATGTGCCCAGGCTTGGCCAGTTTGGGCTGTTTAGAATCAAATCCCAGAATGCTGTCCTTCGTCTGTTTGAAGCTAAAAATATTTCCGGCAGTAATTTTTTCCTAATATCCTCATCTGCACGCAGTCTGCCAAAATATGCGTCCAGTCTTCCTGATACCCGCATAATGGGCAAATCCGCCTACCAGCTTCAGCAATTACCTTACGTGTTTTCCACCTTCCGAACCTCAGCCACGCTCTTCCCGTCCTTTGTTTCATACCCAATGTTAACATATATGTTAAGGTTACTCAACAACCGAAAAATGACTCTGTAGTATCGTGCGAGGTTCGCATTCGGCAGGTCTTGGGTACAATTCTTGTGGCCGGCCACTCTGACCATAGATTTTACGCAGTTTTCTGGTTGTCGAGGGGAAAACTAGGCTGGTTTCTCTTCTACCATGAACTGGCCATGCAAAGAAGCCACTTTCAATGAAAATCCCATAGTGAGAGTTTTTAAAACGTTTGATTACGGCTTTAGGATAGTGTATTCCGTACTTCCCTTCTATTTATGAGGAGCTAAGTAATAAGTACATTCTGTTAATTATATTTCAATTAGCATGGAGTAGAAAGAAGAATAATCCTTTGTAAAAAGTTTATTTGTAGAGCAGGTAGAGAAAGTTTCGATCAGCAAAATATTGATAATGCACGTACAATTACAGGGTTTCTCTAAATTACACACATACATTTTATAATAATCACTTTAAAGCAATCTGTCGTCGGGAACTCGTGGTCTTGCAGAGGGTACCTGCGAATACAAATGGGACAGGTTTGGCAGGGTGCTACAAATTGATCCAATACAACCCTGAGGGCGTGTAGTCTGTCAGCTCATTTTGGAAACAAAGTAAGCTATCATCTTAGACCTAGTTTAACGACCATTGTATATGCAGGTTGTTTCGAAACGACGTCGAACGAATATAAGAGCGTATACTTGAACTAGTTCAAATTTTATGTAGGAGATTCGAAACTGTTAGCTCGTATGTACTATGGACATAGTAGATAGAGAAGGTATTGTATTCCACCCAAAAATTCGATGTCGAGATTTCACAAGAAATATATATTTTCAGAAAAAGGCCCGCGCGCGCGTGTGTGTGTCTATGAACAGCATAGCTCGAAAACGAAAATATCCTTAAATACCAAACTTGGTGTTTAGGTTAAGTATCTTCCAAAAATGCGACACGAACATTTTAAAGAAACTCCCCTCACCACAAACTGCTCTTTACTTGGAAACATTTTCGAAAATTTTAATTTTCTCAAAAATGGCTCTAACATTTTTATTAAAATTGCCTGTATTAAAGATATTTACATCCTAAATAAAATGTAGATTTTGAATCTTCCGGAAATCGCCTCTGAAGACCTCTTTGCTCTGTGGTAAACTGTAAGAGATGGACAAAAACTTAATTCACAAACAATTTAAAGCTCGTTAAAACACAATTTATGTTCTATACTTTGTTCCTGGGGTTGACCGTTTTTGAGATATTCCTTGTTATTGGTTTCAATTGTAAAGTACTTATACTTTTCTCAGACATGAAGTGTCTGTTTTTCTTTTGCTCTACTCTGGCCAAGCAAAGAAGTGCTTTGTAATGACAATCGTATGACGACGACAGCTTTTAAAGAATTTGACTTTCACCTTAGCCTAGTGCATTGCCTTAGTTCTATTTTACTTATAAGGAACTAAGTGATAAGAACTTTTTGATAATATTTATCTCGATTAGTCTTGTGTAGAAAGAAGAATAATCTTTTGTAAGAAGTTTGTTTGTAGAACAGCTATAGAAAGTCATGTGAGTGTAACACATAAGAACTTTTGTGTAACATTGGAAATTACATCATTTTGTAAAAAACACTAAAACAAAACACTAGTGCGTGATACCCACATGCTCACACCTTAGAGGGTGTTATTGCTAAGCACATGTCATGAAAACAAAAGATTTCTCTTTGTTCGTTATCACCAAATCTGTCCATTTACCTGCCTCCATCAGATAAAGGGGCAAAGAGAGATACTTCCTCAAAGGGCTATTAATGTCTGGGGTAGTTCCTAGATTGTTTTCGAATTCGAAACATCAGTAAGTTTACCCTAACAATGATTGTGCTTACTGTCATAATCATGTTGCATTATGCTGTTTGTACCAAGGATCTCCCGATCTCTAGCCGGTTACTCTGCCACTGAGCTATCATGCAACATGCCGGCATAGCATTGAGTCTTTCAACTGACTCGCATGTTTCCCGGTAAACCACAAGGTGTTCTCAAATTATTTTGAGATGACACCCTCAATAGCGACTTACAATGTTGCAAATACTTAAGTCCTAGGATTCATAGTATAGCCAACTATTATGGTCAATATGGAGATCCGTGGTTCAAATCCTGGTCATGACGTTGAATTTTTCAGTCCGACTCTACCTATCCAACTCCCGTCCTACACACGGCTTGTGTGAAAAAACAATGTATCTAATATCCTAATTGTAAATTATCAACAAGTAACTGTAAATAATCAAACAAACGTACAAATATTACATTTAGAATTATGAATTTAAGACAGCAAATGAAAATATTCATATGCGGTCTGTTACGTTCAGGCCTTCACAAATACCATGTAATATTCCTCCTGTATCAACATTAAGTAGATAGAAAAAGGTTTTGTCTGAAAAGTTGGTTGGTTGGTTGCCAACGCTCCACTTATGATCACTGATCTTCGGGGTTACTTTATCTAAGTGATGACGGACCGCCTTCTGAGGTGAAGGCGCCCAGTGGACAAAGTCCATTGGTGAAGATAGTGTGGAATGAAAGTACCTACAGCTTTTACCGTGTACTCCAAACCACGTTAGGGTTGGATATACCTCACATGAGCTAGTCAGACCGGAAGGTTTGGATAGGGTAAACTTAAAATCGCCACCCCAGAGATGGGAATCAAACCACAGATCCTTAACACGAGATCCACAAGCGAACCACTGAACTTCTGTATAAAATATTATTATGGTGTCGAGTAAAGTTAAGTCCTTGGGTTTTACTTACATTAAGGTAATGGAACTGTGAAAATTGGAAAATCAACAGATGTAATATATCTTCCAGTTATTATTACACATAATGAGTAATATTGTTGCCGTATTTCAGATTCTATTTTGCATAGTTATTTAAGTCCATTCTAAATATGTTCCAACCAAAATGCTCCACACAATGCATCTTTAAAAAATGCACATAGAATTCAAGTTTTGTAATAAATGGTTTAACAATTAAATCTACACTATCATATTTTTATATTAATCCCCAGTTAACATAACTTAGTCTGCTTACTCCCCCGGTATGGAGGACTTACACGTGGATGCTTAGGGTAGAGTGTTTGTTCAGGACCCGACGAAGATATAATCATAGAATAAAGTACCAAGAACGAGGGATCGGCCCGTAACCAGATATGAGCGTGAAGGAAATGGATGCTCTGAAATATGGGGGAAAGGTATGATGGAGCAATTGATGGAATGAATAACGGGGAAACCGTTAACTTGGAGAAAACCCGCCCGGATGCCGCTTTGTCCACCACAAATCCCACATGAGGTCTCCTGAGATAGAATCAGGGCCGCTTTGGTGAGAGGCGAGTGGTCTAAACACTCGGCTACGGCGCCGTTCTAACTCTATATTTGTGAAGGAAAATTATTTCTTTTTATGTTCTCCGGAACTGTTGATTTTTCTAAAAAGATTGTGATTTCTCAAAAATGGAGCATTAATGTTTTAAAAACGTGATAATTTTGTTAAATTTATCTTTACAATACAAAAATGTTGAAACAAATTACACAAACATTGCATCATTAAGCAAGGAAAGATGCTGAAAGGGTTTTGCGTGAAAACAAGGTTTAGGTTGGACGCAAGCGGCTGTCCATTTATAGAACTGTTGATCGGTAGATACAATCCGCGAAATGGAAATAAAATCTTTTATGTTACACTCACATGACTTTCTCTATCTCTTCTACAAACAAACTACTTACAAAACATTGGTCTTCTTTCCACACATGTTAAACGAGATAAGCATTAGCAGAATGTAATTATTCCTTAGTTCCTTATAAGTAGAAGAGAACTAAAGGAATGCGATAGCAAATGGTTTAAAAGCCATCGTATTGTGATTGTCATTGAAATTGGCTTCTTTGCTTGGCCAGGATTGGAGCAAAAGAAAAACTTACAGTTCCTGTCTGAGAAAAGTGTTAAGTAATTTAATACTGAAACTAAAAACAAGTAATGTCTTGGATATGGTCAACTCTACAACAAAAATGCATATGACATAAATTGTATGTTTTAACGAGATCTACATTTTTTGTGTGGTAAGTTTTTGTCTATTTCTTACGGTTTACTAGTTATAGTAAATTCAGAAAATTGTACCCAGAACGGACAGGCCTTCAGAGGTTATTTCCGAAAAATTCAAGATATACATTTTATTTGGGATGTAAATGTGTATAATACGGCATTTTAATCAAAATCGTTAGAGGCACTTTTGAGAAAATCAAATATAAAAGGGTAATATGGGGAGGGAGATTTTCTTGAAAATCTTCGTGTTGCATCCTTGAAAGATAATAGACTTAAGTACCAAGTTTGGAATTTAATAGTCTCTTAGTTTTTTAGCTATTCTGTCTAAAGACACACACATATTTCCGGTGAAATCTCAAATTCGAATTTGTTAGTGCAATACAATACCTTCTGTATACACTATGTACATAGCACGAGTAGAGAAAGTAAAATACATATATTCTTAAAGTTTAGTTGTATTATTTTATTGTGAAGCAAAGTTTTTTTTCTGTTTTTTTGAAATGGTCCATTAAACACTAAAGTTGGTTTACCTTAAACACAATTACCTGCAGAGAAATCCAGTGATTGCTAGACATTTAAGGGGTGCAAATATGTTTCAAATACTCTACTTCTATCTCTAAGTTCCAAATAGGAGTGAAACAAAGTTGGTTTGCATAAATAATGAGTGTAATTGAAAGTGCGGCGTGAGCAGATGTAGCTGACGGTAATGGTCTTTAGAAGTAATGGTAAGGTACCAGCAGAAAATTAGAACCTCGTTCACTAACTTTTCATAAAACTGGCATTAGAAAAAACTGGTGCCCGAGTCACCTGGTGCTTAGTCGTAACTGTGGGGAGAACTCCGACTGCCACATTTATAACACAGTTTTAAGAGCAGCGTAGAGGATAGCCTCCTTTATCGTGAGCACTTTCCAAATGTATGTTCTGCTTTTAGTGTTATTGCTAGACGTCACGCTCGTCTGGAGGTAAAGTGCTCGCCTTCCAGCTTGCGAGTCTACCTCGACTCCAGGTGCCCAGCCAGAGAGTCTAATGTAATCCAAAGTAAACTGCAATTCTCTTGAGACAGTGGAATGGGGAGATAGTCATCACGCGGCTGTAGCAAAGTGCTGCCACACAATGAGAACTTGCACAAGCAACTTATTACTTTCTCCACATAGCGTATGGAGGAGGTATTGTTTTGGGGTATTTTGGGGCCCCAAATCCCAAAAAAAGAAACATTTTTAGAAAAATATCCATGTTTATGTTCGTATGTGTGTCTGTGAGAAGCATAGCCAAAAACGAAAAGTTCGTTAAATACCAATCTTTATATTTAAGTTTAGTATCTTCCAAGGATGCGACAAGAAGGTTTTCAGGAAAATCACCCCTTCCCCAGCTACCGTTTACATGGAAAAAAATTTGAAAATTCTGGTTTTCACAAAAGTATTTCCAACGATGTTGATTAAAATCTCTTCTGTTTAAGATATTTACGTGACAAATAAAATGTATATATTGAACTTTCTGGGAGTAACCTCTGAAGACATCTTTCTTATGGATGATCTTTTCTGAATTTTGCATAACTGATAAACTGTAAGAGATAGTAACTTAACTACCCAAAAAATGAAGATCTCCTTAAGACAAGCAATTTATGTCATATACATTTTTTCGTTGAGTTGATCATTTCTGATATATTCCTTGTTATTGGTTTCAGCTGTAAAATATTTATACTTTACTCATATGAGAATTAGTCAACTTTTGGCCACGCAAAGAAATGGATTTCAATTCCATAGGAACCATATTTTAAAACATGTTACCGTCTTCTACTAAGGAACTAAGTAATAAGACAATTTCTGGTAATATTTATATCGATTAGCATGAAATAGATAGTTTATTAACAATAATGTGTTATAGACTTTGTTTTTTGCCTTTGCTCGAAAAATCACTTCCTTTTTTTTTTTTTTTTTTTTTTTTTTTTTGTACTTAGAGCCAGAAAATAAAACCTGTCTTCCTCACTCCAGAAAATGTATGGTGATTCAAATTGTTTCGAATGATATATTTTACCACAGGATTCTTAATTTTCATTTCCAGCTTAATTGCAGTGTTCTTCACTCCTTGGCACAGCTCACTAAGAGTCTTGGTCTTACCGCCCGGCCGCTGCGTCCCCCATCTCGGTCCATTACAGACGTCATGGATGGGGTGCAGTGTTGGGGGGTGAGACGTGATCAATGTTTCGATCCGCCCCCTCCGGCCAGTTAATGCTGTCTTCACGACCTGGAGCCGCTACTTCTCCATCAAGTAGCTCCTCAATTGGCACCCCAGGGACCTCACGAGGCTGAGTGCACCCCGGTCCAGGTCTCCCAGCGGGGAAAAAATTCCTACGCCGGTACTGGGAATCGAACCCAGGTCTCCCGCTTGGCAAGCAGCAACGCTACCACCGCTCTAAGGAGACGTCCGCAGTACTCTTAATATTCTCTAATTTAGAATTCTATGAATAATAATAATAATAATAATAATAATAATAATAATAATAAAATATGATACGATATATTCATATAGTGCTTAACGTATATTTATTGTTCTAGTTGTTCGATATATGATTATTATTATTTACGCAAATTATGATCATTTATGTAACTATTATATGCCTATAAATATGTTATATGCTACATTAACATATACTATAATTGTTTATTAGCTATTGTTACTATTGCTGTTATTATTATTATTATTATTATTATTATTATTATTATTATTATTATTATTATTATTGGACTATACCAATTACAGGTTTATATTATAGTTATCTATTCAGAATCGCCTGAGAAACAAGAAGCTTTTGCTCATTGGTATTCAAGAAGACTTAAAATATATCTAGTAATTTTTAATTTAAAAAAAACATTCTGTCAGGGATTTCTGACAAACTAAATTAAATATCTAATGTATTTACCTATAAAATAGCTAAGATATGAAGCACTAGCAAATTTGCAAAACAATGATATAATCAAACTATGACAAACGTATTCTTTGATCTATTTGTACGAATACGGGTTCAATAAATTTATGTTTTGTACATCAAAATTCAATAAAATGTCGATTGACTGGGTTCTAAATTGGCGGACAAAACAGAATACTTGTTGCAAACTACGTTAATCCGAAAGCGATGGTTAATATTAATGCATTAAAAACAAAATTAAAAACGCCTTGAAAGTTTCTCATCTTCCAATTACTTTTAAAGATTCTTATGGCATTTTCGAAGCCATTTGTTACGTAAAATACCAGTAATAATACTAATTTCTTTAACTGTAATGTAAATATTTTTAGTTCCTCTAGCAGGTGCATAATAGATAGGCAAGATTTTGTAATTCCGCCCAAAGTGGATTTCTTACGGATTTTTACCAGCAATGTAGGTTTTGAAGACCCCTACTTAAAAAAACAGTTTAGGAAAATGACACGTGTACATGCATGTGTGTGCGTGCGCGCGTGTGTGTAGCATAACATAAGCAGGAAAAGTCGTTAAATACCAGACTGCTTATTTGAGCTACGTATCTTCCAAGAATGAGCCGCGAAGATTTTCTAATCTTTACGTGGAATATTTTTGGAAATTTTGGATCTTGTCACAAATGGCTCTGAAGATTTTAATTAAAATACCGTAAGTTAAATATATTTAGTTAACATATTAGAAGTCTATCTTGAATTTCCAGGGAACAGCCTCTGAAGTACTCTTCATTCTGCAGATGTAAACCTTTAGAGACAGACAAAAAATTACTCCATAAAAATATAGATCTCGTCAAAGAACGCAATTTATTTCAAAGTCATTTTTTGTATTATTATTTTTGTGGGGCTAAGCAAGTCCGAGATACTCATTTTAATTGGTTTAAATGTTCTAATACTTCTACTTTTCACAAATGCAAAGCAGTTTTTTATCAGATTGTTTCTCATGCTCAAGCAAGGAGAACAAAATTTCAAAACCAACACATAGCGGCCGGCTCGTAAAATATGCAATTGTTACTTTAGCTTATGGCGTGTTCTTATTTTCTATGTACAAGGAAATATTTTGTAAAACAATTTCTGCTTCATTTATCTTGATTACCATGAAGTAGTAGATAGAAGAATAGACGTTTATGAAAATAGTCTTTTTGCGGGATCGTAACATATTGTATGTGGTTATGTAATAATCCAGTGACTATTACGTCATGTAAATTTGAGTACCAAGAACTGCGGAGTTAATTGCAGCATCATTAATTGTTTCAATTTATAAATACCAATACTTGATTGGTTACAATTATATAAATTAATGTTTTCATTGTTATTTTAATTGATGTGAAAAGTGAGTTGATACCAATTAAAAACTCCAATTTTCTTAATTCAGCAGGAAGTAGATAGTTTATAATTTTAATCTAAAAATTGCCGACCTCCATTTCCTAAACAAATACATCTATTTTTATGGCGCGGGTGGCGAGGATTTTCAGATATACCCTGTGGTGGAACTATCTCTTACTGTGATTGGCCTTTGGTGTATTGGGTATTTTCGTCATTATCTAATGAAACTGAAAATGAAGAATCGAACTTTTATGTAAAGAGCATTACTTCAAAGGTCATTAATTTTTTTAGCTCTGAAGCACCTCAAAAACATCTTTCTATAATAAAAATCTAATGTGTTCTATCCACGTGACTTTCCGTGTATGTTCTGCAAACAAATTATTCTTACAAATGACTTTTCTTACGTGTATGTAATATTAATAAGATAAACATTGCCGTAGTCGGGATTTGAACCGGGAGATCCATGGTGATCCGACATTGAATTTTTCAATCTGGAACAGATTTAACGCCCATGGCGCCGCAGGGGATGACACTGATGATACCTGGAGTGAACAAAGAGCACCGGTAGAATGTCATGGCGGGGGAAACCGGAGAACATGGAGAAAATCCATCTCTGCGCCGCTTTGTCTTGTCCACCAGAAATTTCACATGCAGTCGCTTAGGATCAAACCCGGGCCGTATAGGTGAAAGGCGAGTGGTCTAACCACTAGGCCACGGTGCGGCAACTCAACGGAAACATGTAATAATTATTATATCGTTCGAATTTTCCAGTCTGACTTTGCCTATTCAACGAAAATAAAAGCATATGATATTCTCCAGCACTATATTAACATAACTCAAGTTGCTAATGTAGAATGTATATAGTGGATAGAGAAGGTACTTATTGTATTTCATCCAAAAATTCGATGTCGAGACTTTACCGGAAATATATGTTTTGGGGTCCCCTGAGTCCGAAAAAAACAGTTTTAGAAAATAAAAACCAAACTTGTTGTTTCAGTTTAGTATCTTCTAAGAATACGAAAAGAAGGTTTTCAAGAAAATCCCTCCACCCAAACTACCCTTTATATGGAAACATTTTTGAAAATTATGTTTTTCTCAAAAATGGCTCTAACGATTTTAATTAAAATACAGTGTATTTTGAAATTTTCTGGCAATAGCCTCTGAAGGCCTCTTTATTCTGAATGAGTTTTGCAGAATTTTGCATAACGGTTAAACCGTAAGAGATAGGCCAAAAACTTACTACACAAAAAATTAGATCTCCTTAAAACACATAATTTATGTCATACAGGATTTTTATGTAGAATTGACCATTTCCTAAATATACCATGTTGGTTTCAATTTTAAACTACTGCGAGCCGAACTTCAGTTGTTTCATATAGGACCGGCCGTTAAACGATTTGACTATCGATTTAGCCTAGTGTATTCCCTTATGTCCCATCTACTTACAAGGAAGCAAGTAGACCGTTTCTGCTAATGTTTACCTTGATTAGCATGTCTTAGATGAAAGAATAATCTTTTCTAACGATAGTTGTTTGTGGAACAGCTAAGGGAAGACATGAGATTTTTGTAGCTAGGAGTCCAGTACAGTTTCTCCTCTAATGCTTTGCTGTGGCTCCAATTAAGGCATTTAAAAATGGCGTCTGGGGGCCAATTATACCTTTTCTACTTTCTCTACACATACTATGTACACAGTGTAGAGAAGGTATTGTATTGCACCCAAAAATTCAATACCGAGATTTCACCCCAAAATACATGTTTTGGGTCCCCCTGAACCCCAAAAAAAACATTTTTATTAAAAGGGCAGTGTGTGTGTGTGTGCGTGTGTGTGTGTGTCTGTGGACAGCATAGCTCAAAAACAAAAAGAGCGTTAAAACTAAACTTGGTATTTAAGTTTGGTATCTTCCAAGGATACGACAAGAAGATTTCAGAAAAATCCCCTCACCCCGAACTACCCTTTACATGGAAAAAAGTTCGAAAATGTTGGTTTTCTCAAAAATGGCTCTAATGATTTTGATTACAATATCGTATATGAAAGATATTTACATGACAAATAAAATGTATATCTTGAGTTTTCTGGGAATAGCTTCTGAAGATATATTTATTCCAAATAAATTTTGCGGAAATTTGTATAGCTGGTAAACCTTAAGAGATAGATAGAAACGTACTGTACAAACTTGTAGAGCTTAATAAAATTCACAATTTATGTTATAAATTTTTTTTCGTGGTGTTGACCGTTTTTGAGATATTCCTTGTTAATGGTTTCAGCTTTAAAATACTTATACATTTTTCATACGGGACCTTGTCAACTCCTGGCCATAGAAACAAAGGCTCTTCAATCATATGGAAATCAACTTCTAAAAGTTTTGACTATCATTTTAGCCTAGTGTATTCCTTTATTTTCCTTCTAAGCAAGTAAAAAGACCATTTCTGCTGATTTTTTTTTTCGATTAGTATGAAGGAATAAGGTTTTCAACAATAATTTACTCCAGAGATGTAGAAAAAGTCATGTGAATGGAACACATCGAATTTTTATATTCAAAAGGGTTTAAATTATTTTATGAAATTAAAATAAAGGGGGTCTTTTTTTTTTTGTGATTTTGATGAAATTTCAGAAATAATACTGTTAATTGGAGATTGCAAAGGAAGGTGGTCCACGTGGTTGCGGAGCAGGACCAAAGCAAGCACAGTAGTTTTGATCAGATCGATGGCATGGCGCCCGGTCTGACTGGGCCCCTCCGAAGTACTAGCCCCTTGAACCCGACTCGTCTCATTGTTATGGCGCCAAGGGTAAAGGAAAGACTTGGCGCCGGAGTCGTATTCTCCTTTTCTTTCTTTGTGGTGTGCTCCATTTCTTCGTGGCGTCCTTGGAAATGTAGCTAAGCGCCACAGAAGCACGGTTGCCAACTTGACAGATTTTCAAGTTGTATGACAGGCAACATTTAGTTTCGACGGATGATGGAGTTTTTCACGGATATTATTAGAAAATATTAATTAATGTTACATTGGTTTTCTTCAGAACAATTCTTACGGGTTTTCTTTGTATACTTGCAAGACTGTGTCATAAAACACACACACACACACACACACACACACACACACACACACACACAGAGAGAGGCTGTTTCAAAACGACACCAAACGAAGATAGCAGTCGATTAGCTTACACTATGACTTGTCCAAAACATGATGTCGCAACTTTCAAACTCTTCTAAACTCTTTAAAGCTTTATGTTTGTTTAAAAAGTGCACACATTTGGGATTAGGCAGTGAAGGAACAACGGTTGTCATGCGTCACGTAAACAAACTCAGAACGTGTTATACGAAACACATAACAAAACCCACATGCTACGTTTCCCATTACTATAGTGACCAGTGCCGCGCCGGCGTGTCTATCAAACTATCCCTAAACCACACGACTTGGACCTTCGCTACCAACCGGCATCTCTCTTGGAGAGGGCCAAGCACGTGCCATTTGGCTATGTGCTACTGCTTAATCCATTGTGATTTTATGACCCTTTTTGAATGTGCCGAATTTAGAGCTGCCATTTATATTCACGTATCACGTACGGTATGACCAACAAGGTGCACATCTTCGTTTGGTGTTGTTTTGAAACACCATGTATATATGAAGCTTTCAGGAGAAAAGGGATGAATGTACAGTTTTAATGTTTCAGAGAAAAATGGAATTTAAAATTTTAAACCTGTAGCTCACTTCCATATCACCATATTTTTATTTAGGAATAGTACATTATTAGAAATGCCAGTTAAACAAAGATTACTTGAACAATAATGTTTTTTTGGAAAATCCATAATACAGTATTTCGACAGAATTTTTACTTAAGTCACAAACTACAACAGAAAAAAATGAATGTCCTTAATAAATTTTAAATTTCACAAAACGAAACAGTCCTAATAACTTTGTTCAATTTAGTGTTTAATGTAACAATTATAATTAATATGGTAGTAAACAGTAACGCAAACAATATTAATGAGAATATGCAAAATCTACGCACATTCTATTGGTTTCCTTTACGTTCTTCTTCTGTTGCTGGGTTTTGCCGACCTTGTGGTCTGCGAGATCTGTGTCTCTGAATTTGGTGGCATGAGATAAGTGATGTTAAATATGCAGGCTGTTCATCGTAAGAAGAAATAGAATTAAATAATATTCAAACACTTTAACCATGTACATTTACAGTCAGGTCCCATTTCACGAGTACTTAAAATACATTTCTTACTCACATCCTCCATGTGCCCATGCTTCATGCTTTTCTTCACAGAAGCAACATCAGCAATAAATTCTGTAGCAATCCAGTTTGTGGCAATCAATCAGATTAATAGCATAACACACACATCCACAACAATAAACTATATAACACATACATCCAGCTACAATAACAACTCACAACAATGAGTGAAAGGAAGAAAACATTAGACATTCATCTGTTCTCCTGTTTCCATTGAACCTTCATCTATATTCTCCTGTATACATATTTTTAAAAGTTCCATAACAAGGCAGTTCTACCTCTTTCTTAGTCTGTTGAGTAGTATCAGAAGATTCTACACGCAATTGGGCATGTTTAACAGTGGCATCTCAATTGTGGACATTCAGCCTTTTTTCCTTGGACGCTTCATGTATACCAGTTGGAAGGTAAGTAATTACATTAATTTAAACCAGTGATAAATTTCGGTATTTTGAACACATTTTTTATGTTATGTTTTTGTCTCTGACCATTTCCTATGGAGATATTTTAGGGTTTTTTTTTCGAAAACAAGAGACAGTCATTTGCACTGTCAGTACATAAACAAACACGCCTCACTGCTAGTACCATACCACTGTAGGCCAATCAGAATGCCAGTTGCATTCGTTATCCCCCACCCTGCTTCGTGTTTACAAGCGACCGACGTGTTTACATCCGAAGCCGGTTCAGATCCCTGACCAACCTCAACGCAACGTTGCCGAAATACTTCACGGCTGAAAAAAACTGCTCGGAATATTCCTTTAGTTCTTTGAAGTGATTAATTATTTCGAAACCCTGTGTTATATCCCATCATTCCTACCCAAAGTAATGTCAGAAATACGTTACTCTACGTATCTTACAGCTAACAAGCCATTATCTTCGTAATTCTTGTGTAATTACGCATCCAATTAGAAACAAAAACCCATTTCTTTTTTCGAAATCGGCTCATCAAAGAACAAAATGCTATTAGACTTTTTGTTTGCAATGTTGCTATAAGCACATGATAGGAGTCTAGTAAGTTCCCTTCCACCCGGTAGTGTGTGTGGGTATGTGTGTATGTGGGGGGGGGGGGTTACACAATTTTGCATTAACTACAGAGAGGTTGTAAGTGAAAACTAAATTGAAAAGAACACTTTTATTTAGAACTAACACTAACAAACATCTCGGATGACTGAACAACTACGCTAACATAATACTGTGGCATACGGCTCTAATTCTCATGGAAGCCAATAAAAGCCTACCCTTCTCTAGTAGCACAATAACAAATGTATTACTGCCTATATTGCTCTGGAATATAAATATTATCCCTTTTAGTACCAATTATGATCTAATCTTGATCCGAAAATTCTGCAAGAATTGCCAATCACGATCTAATCGTGATGCCGTTTTCATACGTTGTAACTCTTTCCAGCGGGAAACTCTGTGTACTTTCTAGGTCATAGTCATAGAGAAAGGTTTTCTGGAGCGTTTCAGGTCCTTATCTTTACACTCCAAAACGCTAAATTAGCTCCAAATTTAATTCTCTAGCCGGCATTTGTTTATGTTGGTTGAAACGTAGCATCGTAGCCAAAGTTTACGAACTTAAAAGGAAATAAGAGCTGCAGTTCACGATGCATTAGAAAAAAGCGAGCGATTAAAAATGTTCAGAGCATGAAAAAGCGTTTCTAACATCGATATAAGAGAGGAAGATATATATTCTAGCTTCAGTGATGAAAATCCATCCGATAGCAACGGCCGTCGTGCGCATGCAACTAATTGATCTGTGTGCTTATCAAAATAGATTTACGCAGGTGTAACCAGACGATGCATACAGTGTGAATCAGATACGTAACGACACTAGTGCCAAATTCTACAGTAATATACGTTACATTTGTATCCTATTGCTGTATGCGATTTTCATTTATAGTAGTATCATGCTTATGTGTGTGTGTGGTTTTTTTTTGTGTTTTTTTTTAAGTTTTCAGCCCTCAGGTTACTTTTTTTTTTTTTTGTATTTTAAAAAATAAAGCACCACACCAAAACAGGATGCTGTTTTACTAAATAAATATCCGTACTTTTATTTAATTAGCCTGAACTTTCTTGTGTGCCGAATTGATTATTTTTGGATTTTTAATTTTATTTACAAACTTTTCTTTTGTTTTTAATTTTTAAGCACATTAAAGAGACTTTTTATCCATATATTTACTCATTAGACAAAAGGATTTACTAAAAATGAAAAAATATTCAGCTCTCTATGTCATTTGGTACTCATTTTATTACTAATAGTTTAAAACCCTGCGTTCTCCTCTAAAATTGCTTGGCTCTTTTCAGATAGCACTTTGGTATTTGGACTGGCACTGAAAGAGTTAAACTGCATTTAATGAGGCCATGAAATGAACGTGTCAAAGCAGTTAGCTTTATGACCTGAATCTGTGTGAATTCTGAATGCATTCTTATTCTGGCATTGCTAATTCTGTGTTCCATTAGATGCTTCGTTGCATGTTTAACAGTTACTTTAAATTGATTTTTCTTCATTTTATTGCCCTATTGAACAGAAGGCTAAGCGGACGTATGTTTTAGAAACGAATGGCTAAATAATAGACAGTTAAAGGATTGGTTGTTAGAAGTGCCCGGGGAACCTAGTAGTGCGCGTTGCAACTATTGCCAATGCAACGTGAATTTGTGCTTGTCAAGTTTACTTCTACGTGGAAAAAATAAGAAACATTTAAAAGCAGATGAACCCTTTTCAACTTCAGAGTCGAAGTTGCCATTTCAGCCTATCAAGCGCACGTATGAACGTGCAGCTGCAGAAGCTGCTTTTACCTTTTTACTTTCTCTAGCCCGCATGTACAACGTACATAGTGGATAGAGAAGGTATTGCATTCCACCCAAAAATTCGATGTCGAGATTTCAACGTAAATATATGTTTTGGTGTCCCCTGAGTCCGAAAAAAATCATTTTTAGAAAAAGGTCCTTGTATGCGTGTCTGTATGTATGTGTCTGTGGGCAGCATAGCTCAAAAACGAAAAGGCCGTTAAAATACAAACTTGGTATTTACTTTTACTATCTTCCAAGAATGCGATACGAAGATTTTCAAGAAAATCCCCCTACCACAAACTAGTCTTGACATGGAAAAATTTTTGAAAATTTTGATTTTCTCAAAAATTGCTTAAACGATTTTGACTAAAATACGGTATATTAAAGACATTTACATCCCAAATAAAATGTGTATCTTGAATTTTCTGGCAATAGCCTCTGAAGACCTCTTTATTTGGAATGAATTTTGCCGAATTTTTCTTAACTGCTAAACCGTAAGAGATAGGAAAAAAATACCACACAAAAATGTAGATCTCGTCAAAACCCATAATTTATGTCCTTTACGTTTTTGTTGTGTAGGTAACCGTTTCCGAGATATTCCGTGTTATTGGTTTCAATAGTAAAGTACCTATACTTTTGCAATTAGATCCCTTGATCAGCTTTCAGATCTAACAAAGTATTTCTCCAAATTGATGACATTGGGTATTAATTTAATTTCTATTTTTGAAAGAAAATGCGAAAGTTTCTAATTTTGACGGATTTATGGGTGTTGGTCTGACGGGAAAAATAGTCATGTGTTGGCAACATTGTAGAAAAATGATTCTCTTCTTGACTGACTCGTCAAACTGGCCAAGAGGCTGTCAGATCTGGAGCATTAGCAAGAAATGTTAATCAACATTTCTAACGCATAAATATTTCCTGTGCCGCTTTGAGACCATTACACCACAATCAGAATTCCAAATGGTAAATTGTACACAAAAGAAAAATAACATGATGTGTTCCATTGACATGACTTTCTCCAAACTAACAAAAGAAAGATCATTCCTTTACCTACGTCATGCTAATGCAGGTAAACATTAACAGAATGGTCTTATTACTTAGTTCCTTATAAGTAGAATGGAAACAGCGAGGATGCAATAGGCTGAAGCGATACTAAAATATTTTTAAAAGTTGTCTCTATGCAATTGGCATTGAAATTCGTTTATCTTTTCATGGCCAGAAATAAAATAAATGGTATATGAAACGGATGAGGGCTTCCCGTATGATAAAAGTTTGCGAATTTTAAAATTAAAACCAAAAACGGGAAAATTAAGGTCACTCTCGCCGGTTCTCCACTGGTGGATTTTAGCTTAAAATAGTCCCATTAAGCTCTGCAGCATTTTTAATGCACGACAATAAGACATAAGATATTATGTGTGTACAATTTACTATCTTTAATTTCTCTTCCAGCTCCATAGTAGGTAGAGAAGGTATTGCAATCCACCCAAATATTTTAGCGATATTTCAATGGAGATGTTTTAAACAGTCCCAGAGATTGGGCAGAATACAGCTCTAGCGAGAGAGGAGCAAAACTGGCTAAAATGATGAGATGCATCCATATATACTTAGCACGTATATTTAGAGCATCTTCTCTAAACATTTATCTTATCGTCAAACAGGTATTAAGCCAATAATATATTTCTTGAATAGTGAAAATGTTCAATTTGTTTTACTATCCACGATGCACCTGAATAAGCCAATTAAAATTCACATTATTTTATTTAAATATCAGATACATTATGTTTTTGCGCGCATTATCTTTCCACGCAACCGGCTCAAAGTACATTATCTAAGATATAGGAGGCCAGCTCGGAAACCCTGAAATTAAAACCCTCTCCACATCTTACCTGCAGTAGCTGATAAGACCACAAACATATGGTAAAACCTGTTTGCGTACACTATTCTCAGACCTAATTTAATCATGTGAACAATTCTACGGTAGTGAAAGCAACATTAGTAAACAAAACATTCGCCTCTTTAGCCCTAATCTCTTGCGAAACACTGCACATAACGTATTCGTTAAATTTCACAGTAGCTGCATTTTTCACATAGACATTCTAATTCGTCTAATTTGTATCTATCACCACAGAAAATATATGCACCCATACCTGTGATTGTCATTGAAATTCGTTTTTTTGCAAGTATTTTAAAATTGAAGCCAATAACAAGAAATATGCTGGAAATGTTTAGCTCCACAACAAAAATCTATGGGACAGAAGTTTTAAATATTGACGAATGTACATTTTTGTACAGTTATACAAAAGTCTTTCAGAATGAAGAGGACTTCAGAGGCTATGTATATTTAATAAATTCAAGATATGCGTTTTATTTATCACGTAAATAAGTCTAACATACGGTATTTTAATCTAATCATTAGAGCATTTTTGGGGAAATTGATTTTTCCATATCAAGGGTGGTTTGGGAAGGGAGGATTTTCCTGAAAATCTTCGTATCACATCCTTAGGTGAAGGTAAACTTAAATACGAAATTTGTTATTTAACGGACTTTTCGGTTTTGAATTATGCTGTCCACAATCACATACACTGGCCTTTTTTTTTTTTTCTAAAAATGCTTCTTTGGATACAGAAAACATGTATTTCCGTTGAAATATTGGTATCGAATTTATGAGTGGAATACAATACTATTTCTGCCTAGCACGTACATTTGACATTTGTGCTAGAGAAGGTAAAATGGTGTGGTTATTAGTAAAACATGCAAAAGAGAGTAGATTTATTCCGATTATTATTTACTCTCACGAAGAAACATTGTATATTGTGTTTACCGAACAAGTTCATGGATTTCTGTTCATGAAATCTTTTGTTTTGGCTTGTGGCATCGAGAAGACAGGTTGCATGTTCATGTTGCAAACTTCGATGAAATTCTGTTGTAGCAGCTGCAGCAATGTGGTGTATTTCTTGTTACACCATCTCCAATCCGAATTCCTTATCTAGTTCATCATTTCGAGTATTCCAGATTGCAGTATGTGCAAGTACTTTGTTTTCAAATCAGGTTAGTTTTCATCGTGATTAAATCTTTGGCCTTTTGCGTTAACAAAAACCTGCCAGAAAAAACGTTCATTGTACTCTTGCACATCGGCCTGCATGCTCACAAGCGTTTTTCACAGGGTTACATTCCCCAAGTTAGTGTCTTTCATAATGATGAGCTTAACATCAAGTATATTCTTTTTGCTTTTCTTGTTTCCTGTTCCTCATTATCACCATTGTCATTTCCAGCTTCGCCGCGTGGCTCAAGATGGGCTACGGGAGAAAAACATTTTTTCTTTTTATTCTGTTTCAGCTAAGACATAAAAGTCTCTTCCGGTTTTATGGCGCCATCTTCTTTGGTAACCTCCCATTTTTCCCCTTATTGTGAATCTTATAATGAAGTGCTAACATGGTAAAGTGGCTTGTAGCAGAGATTTTTACAGCTCCTAGCATTGGAAAACTTTTTGCCATTGATAGAACCTAAATGAAATTCGCAGCCAAAAAGAATATTAACGAGTAGAGAGATAAAGTCAGGATGTTTTGGGAGTAAAAAGAATGAGCTCTCTTGTGCAGCAGAAGGTTAAAGACAGACACAGAGCGGATTTCTTTCTTCCGATTTTCTAACGAGTTAAGTCACGCCCATTAACAAATTCTCTAGCAGAATACCGACTTCTTTCCCAGTCAGTCGACTTTTCCGAGCGAGTCGATGGGTTTTAGCTCTCGGAAATGTCATTCTAAGTCGCCTTTATTTCACTAAGTTCGTAGTCATCCGTTCCGTTACTTGAACATGTCGAATTAGGAAAGAAGAAGGAATAATCTAAACCTTCCCATGTTTTTGGTACAGCTTAATATTCTTCGTTTCTCAACCAGAGGGTTTTCCAAATAAAAGGAAAATGGCATCCAATCTCAATTACGGCAGGGTTAAACAAAGCAAAATCAATCCCATATCTGAATATCCACAGTATTAAAGTTTATACTTTTGCAAACAATTAATGGCAGGGACTGCAGTTAGGGAGGAACAGGGAAGTGTTCATTCCAATGACTCTTGTCATAGTGATTAGTGGCTGAGGTGAGTAAGGCTAAAGCAAGGTTTTCAAATCGTTTTCTAGCTCAGACGTTTCGTCTGGAACTGATAATTGGGAGGTCTGGGTTCGATCTCCGTTGACCGCGCACTCTGGCACTGGGTTTTCCGTGGTTTTCTTGGGGCCGCTTAGGTGAATGGTGGGGTGCTGTATATCTACCATGGTTTCTTTCCCTTCATTCCTTCAATTTCATTTCCCTTCTTCATCTTTCAGGTTGGCGCAGGTGTGGCTTGAGGCTTTGCAGGCAAACGGCACGGTTGCTTGCTCCGAGTGAAACTCTCTTCCCCCTGGTTGCGCTGGTTAAGGTTAGGTGCCGTTGTAGAGACCTCCTTCCAGCCTCCCGGCGTCTGTATAGCCTCGTGGTGCGCCACGTTTCACACGATTACATGACCTGCTGGCCTAGGAAGTGTGGGGTGATTGGCTTTGTAGAAAGTATGGAAATTAAGTTCTGCTTTAACATTCGTTATAGCGAGGATTTTCCACTCAAAATTCCGCCTTCCTTCCGACCCGCGGTCTCGGGGAAAACAAGCGGGTTTGTTTTGTATGTGCCGCACCTTTTTGGAGCTACTAACCAACTTCAAAACATATGACTCTTAATAAATAAACTTATAAGTCAGCAAATGAAGCAAATGTGCTCCTTATGTTCCTAATTAACAATACACATACCTGCATTTATACCCCTAACAAACTGTATACTCAGGAATGTAAAACTGCTGGAGAGTCCAGTAAGCTAGAAATACTTCCACGTGAGGAGCCTAATAATAGAAGCACCTTTGGAAATAAAATATCTGAGGTAATTTTACGTTCATGGATGATGTGCAGTATTTTATTTTATCTACTCATAAAATAAAATAAACTAGTCAAAATTAAATATTGTGCTATTTTTAGGGGAGATCGAAGTGATAAAAGTGATTTTCTAAAGTATTAAAGTTAGGGCTGGCATTTTTATACAACAATAGAAGAATTCATAACAACTTCCAATCAACTATGTTTTTTTTTTTTCATTCTGAATGAATTAATATATTCCGTTTTATAAATAAAATCAATATATTGCTTCTTTTACAGATAGTGCACTAGATACACCGATTTTTTAAAAGTACAATTTAGTACCTCTGTAATCAATTGTCCTTTAATGGACATTTTTATGAAAATGTTTTATATCACAAGGTGGGAAACTGCAAAAAACAATAACTATACTAATTAATGCTTTAAAACCAATCTATAACCAATATTAACATTTCCCGAACAGACATTTTATTACACACATTCTGCAATGCATCTGAGAAAGTTTTCAGATATCTGGCTGTATTTTGGGGAGCTTAGAAAAATAACGAAATTGAACCTGAGAAAACTAATTTAAAACCTTACATAGAGGTAATTTAAGTAGTTGAAAAATAGCATCAAAGCATGTATTACGTCCCCTTAAGAAAATCTAACATTGGAAATATGTACTTTAAAGTAAGTTGCACTTCTTACAGCAAAAATCCCAAAATCGACATTTTTACCAACATCGGTAAAAAGTGCCCCTGTATCCCCTTAAATTGCAGCTTGTATCAACATTATTCCAATATGAATAGCTAATAAATTGTGTTATTAACACTACTCTATGAATCATTTTTATCCATATGTTATACTATTTTCCCCTCTTCTCATCTGCTTCTTCATTGATGCCCACATTTCCTCAGAATGGCCCTTATCCCTGTTTTAAACACGAATACATTAGAATAACGCTGCAAATGGCTAATTTGAATATCTTAACCCTTAACTTCATCTTGCAGTTGTTTTTAACCTAAACAAGTGACAAAATAAGAGTCAAAAGCCTACAGGCCTGTGACCTTACACAGCAGGCATGCTGGTGACAGAATTAAAGCTTGCTGGGGCTGAAACAGGAAAGCCATTCCCTAGCGGGTCAGTAGGGTGAACTTTTTATTTCCAAAACAATGGCCGTTGTACAGCATTGCAAGCGTAAACCCAGAAAAAATACAGCACAGTGTTCATGTTGCGCGTACCGAAATTTTGCAGATACCTGATTCTAAGAAGTCAGGAATACTAGGGGCGTGCAATAAGTCCTTAGGAAATCCAAGAAATTACACTCATAGCATCGGAAAAGGTTTGTATTTAGTAACCGTCGTATCTTACTAGATGGCAGTTAAAGTTTCAGCTCTATCCATCACGTGGTTTCGTTGCCATAGGCGATTGAATGAACAGCTTCTGAATTTTCTTCAGAAAGACGGGGGCGGGGGACGAGTTTCGTGTGGCGATTACACTTCTATTTAAAAGACTTAACACCGAAAGAGAAAAAAGCCGAGTTGGATGAAGTTCATGGCACATCATACCCTGCGTTTACAACAATTTACAATTAAATGGATTTAGACGTGGCCGTACATCCACAAATGATGAACATCTTCCGGGCAACCAATAGAAGTGACTTTCTCCAAAATTATTGACAAAACTCAGGATATGGTTTTGAGTTTCAACGAATCAAAGTTCGCGAAATAGTTGAGGTACAGTGTTCTCAATTTAGCACCAAAAATTAGATCTGACAAACCTCTCGGTGGAATGGGTGCTGCGTTTGCTCTCAACGGATAATAAACGCAATCGCGTGATCGATTCGGAAGCTGGTTTGGCGCTTTTCCGTCGCAATCCTGGGGGAGTTTCTACGTGGATATGAAACATGGATACACCAATATACTTCACAGACAAAATTACGGTCGAAACAGTTGGATTTTAAAGGAGAAATCAAGAGCAAACGACCTCATCTGGCAAAGAAAAAGAGTTTCTTTCTCCAAGACAATGCAGAGGTGCAGTCCTGCGCAGTTTCGATGACGAAAATTCTAGAATTAAGGTTCGAATTACTTCAACATCCACCGTATTCACCAGATTAGGCCCCCAGTGACTATTTCCAAACTTTAGAAAGTGCCTCGGCGGAAAACGATGCACATCTAACGCAGAGGTCATGTCCCAAGCAGATGCCTATTTTGAGGACCTTTCGAAATCCTACTTTTTGGAAGGTTTGAAACAGTTAGAGAAACGTTGGTAAAAGTATATCGAGCTAAAAAGATATTATTTTGAATAAAACTACCAAAAATAATTTGTTTTTCTATCTTTTTCTAAGGACATATTGCATGTCATAATTTCGATACCATATGTGACAGCAAGGTAGATAACGTGAAACTAAAATGTATAAATACTTAAAAGGAGCAATTGAGCAAACTAGTGGATAATATTTGGAGCAAAAGTATTCGTTTTGCTTGCCAAATCTGTGAAACTAGATGGCGACTTGTTTAACCTCTTTTAAGTAGGAAGATTGTTATAAGCAATGGTGATTGCTTCTGGTCAGTGCTTTTTTGTATGGGTTCTCCTAATCTCTCTATGAATAATTGAAAATGAATATAATTACATATAGAATTAAATAAACTAAGATAAATGTAACAATACTTATATGTCTAACACAAAGAACACTTTAATATTTTAAATGACAAAAAATGGGTACGTAATGTGTAAATATTGTTTTTAAAAATACTTCATCAGGAAAACCTCCATTTAATATTTGTATTATCTCAGAAACAACATTATAAGAAAAAATGAATTTTTACCTTGTCAATAAGCTGATGTGGTCACGTCCGGTAAATAGGAGCGGTAAAAAATACATTTGTTTATTCCCATCTTGTCATCCTTGGTTTTCTAATACCACGAATTTGTCTGCTTACTCATTATGCATCAGTTCATTACGCAGCTTGACTGGGTAGTTTGGTGGTGTGTGGTGCGCGGTGAATATGCGGAATCCAATGTTCTCTCTCCCTCTGTTACGAAACCGCGCAATTAGTATCTGTTTGTCAGGAGGTGTGCTAAGGGTTATTAATTACATTTTCAAATTACTTAAAATGTTTTCAAACGCAAAGTCATCTTTTGTGACATATTTCTTTTGTTTTACTTCTGGTTATGCAAAGAGAACCACTTTCAATTGTTGCACATAGTGACTAGCTTATAGAAAATCTGATTACCTCTTTAGCCTAGTGTATTCCGTTATTCCCTTCTACTTAGGAAGGCAAATAATAATAAAACTTCTGCTAATGTTCAGCTTGATTAGCATGTAATGGGTAAAAGAATAATATTTTATAAGAATACTTTGTTTCCGGAACAGTTAGTGTAAATCAACTGGAGTGGAAAATATCAGATGTTTTATTCTGATTTAATGACGAATAAATACAATGTGAGCCACAACCCTCATTATTGTTAATCGTTTCATTTCCACTTTGAGGAAGTAGAAATTTGTAAACTAGAATTTTAGTAAATCATTAATTGTTCGAAAATGCTTGAACTTTAACGTCCGTAGAAGCATAATTTCTTTCTTTTTCTTTTATTTTTCTAGAGTCTGTCAATTATTGTATATAAATTTGAAGTTAAATAGATTAAGCTTTTCACATAGTTATATTTTTAGCAATTGTTTACTTTTTAGCAAGGGGTAGAGGAGGATTTAAGCACCGCGGCGGGATGCCTATTGTGCCGTATGCATCATCTGGACGGAAAAGTTGAGATGAAAGATCTAAAGGGTTGTTGCCCAGACCAAGTAGTGGCCGGTGTCCCTAATGTTTACAGATGAAGTCACTCCTGCTGGGACCCTTAGCACACCTCCTGACGAACAGATACTAATTGCGCGGTTTCGTACCAGAGGGAGAGAGAACATTGGATTCCGCATATTCACCGCGCACCACACACCACCAAACTACCCAGTCAAGCTCCGTAATGAACTGATGCATAATGAGTAAGCAGACAAATTCGTGGTATTAGAAAACCAAGGATGACACGATGGGAATAGAACCCGCGAGCTACCGAGCGCGAAACCGCCATAGCCATCAAGTACGGTGTGAGTTGCCTTTAGCAGTATTATGTGAGAAGCTGTGAGGATAAAGTGATGGTGTAACAGTTGCTATTGATCTAGACGACGTGGCAGTGACAAAACAAATTGATACGCCTGCCATTTTTCCCCCCTTGCCCTTCTTAGTGTGTGCGAGCAGCTATTATACGCGCGTCAGGTCAGCAAAGCTTTCTTCGTATGTATTTGTCAGGGTGAATGACAGCAATGTCGCCAACACAATGCTCATGTCTCACTTCCCAACATTAAGCTTGTCCGGCCGGCTTTCTGGTGTTTTGCCAGCATAATCATGTTAAACTGGTGTCATATCTCTGGCGCATACAAGTTTGAATCAGTGATCGCAAGACCATCCTGAGCCGCAGTGTCGTACATCAATGCTGTACCAGGTGTCCCAACTGCTACGTACGAGGTTTGGAACTTCAATAGGGCAACTGTTTATTTACAGCTGATACAAAAGAGATACGTATTGAAGTATTATAATAAGAGCCAATAAACAAGGTGAAGCTTTCATGTTGTATACATTTGGACGTATTTTTCTGACACTTGCTCCACTACTTTTAATGATGGGGGCCTGCACGCGCTTCGACAATCTTTGTTGTCATCCTCTAGCAGGTTTGCACATATCTGAGGTAATTGTGTTTCTTCGATCTCTAATATAGGTGCCGTTCCGATTAGGGCGACATCCGGTGATAGTGGCTGGACTTCATTAACATCTGCCTTCTTCCGACGCGACTTTGGCGGCCTCTGGTGAAACAACTCGGAAGTTGTTGCTAATTTTTAAGTCCTTAGTTTGACTTTCAAACTGTATTCATTTTAAAATGACATCTGCTGCATGGTATTTCAAAAGTGACCACATTACTGCTGTTACTATGGATAAAGACATTTTCCCAGATGTCTAACCCTGATGGGCTTTTCATGGCTTTTAATAATTTCATTTCTTGTACAATTTCATTCTTAGAATTCCAAAAAGGTTGGCTACTGCTGATTCCTCCAAATGTTTCAACTTTATATTTCTTTGCAGGCCTTCTAAACGTGTTTTTAAATTTCTTTTGGTTTTACCAATGCAAAGCTTTTGATAATCAATACAACTTATCTGATAAATTCCAGATTTATGTAACATATCCATATTTTTATTAGGTGGTTTATTTAACATATTTTTCAAATGGTATCTGTTGCTAGGATCCAAGGGTAAGTTGTATTTCCTAAACACTTTCTTGTTTATTAAGTAAACTGTAAATTAACTGACTAGAGATACCTGATACGAGACACGAATGACAACTTTCGGTTTGAGAAAAGCAGAAGTGTTTTAAAATTGGGACCAGTAACAAGGAATATCTCGGAAATCGTTAAATCTACAAAAAATATGTGTATTACATATATTATGTGTTTTAAGGAGATGCACATTTTTTGTGCAGCAAGCTCTTGTCTATTACGATTTACCAGTTATGCAAACGTCATCCAGAATGAAGAGAGTTTAAGAGGCTATTACCATAAAATTCAAAATATACGTTTTATTTGTAATGTGAATATCTTTAATATACGTTATTTTAATAAAAATCATTACAGCTTGTTTGGAAGAAATGTACATTTTCGAAAACTTTCCCATGTAAAGAGTAGTTTAGGCTGGGGTACTTTTTTTTTTTTTGAACATTCTTTGTTTCGCACCCTTAAAGGATACTGAAATTGGTAGACATTTAGTTTTTAACAGAGTTTTAGTTTTTGAGCTATGCCGTTGTCTACAACACACACACACACACACACACACACACACACACACACACACATGGACACATTTTTCTTAATATGTATTTTATGGATTCAGGAGTCCTCAAAAACATCTGTTTCCGGTGAAATCTCGGTATCGAAACCTTCTCTACCTTGTACATTGTACATACGTGCTAGAGAAAGTAAATATGGTATACCTGATTCGTTCCGAGAAGCGTCTGTTCACCACTGTGTCCCACACCTTGAGCTTCACTTAGGTCTAACAACTTCAGCCCGCAAACGCCAGCCGTGACATATCTGGCGTATAATATACACCAACAGTACAGACACAGACTTCTAACACTCACACGGAACTCATTATTTCATATGCCACAGTACAGTTATTTTATTGCGTTTATATTATTTATACTTTGTAATAAAAGCTTATGTTTGCTACAGAACCTTGCTTCTCAGTCCACTATTCCTAAAACACACACTCATCGTCTCCCCTCTCCGCTCGCTTGTAAACAGATGCGAACTTTGGAAAGGTAGAGTAAAACTGAAAAAGTCAATGCCATAACCAGCATTTGAGCCACAATTCCAGTTACTGTTCCTGTTCCAGTTGCTCTAGCCACTTAGCTAATATGGCAACATGCGATACAGCATTAATTCCCCAAATGACTCCTGTTTTTCCCGGTAAACCACACAAGGAAGTCAAAATATTTTGATATAGCATACCCCAATGGCGACTTAACATGCCCTAAGTACTTTTAGTACACAGCGTTGAAGTTTTTAACCAACTGTTAAGTCAAGCGTTGTTAATTTCAATAATGTTGCCTTGGTAGTTCAGCGATTAGAGCACGTGGTTCTAATCCCGACTGTAGCACTGAATTTCTCAGTTTTACTCTGAGTTTCCAACTGTGTGAAATAAACAATTATTTCACAACCTACCAGTATAATAGAAGTTAATTTAACCTAAAGTAATGTCCAAAACTTAGTCATTATCTTTCTTAATGAATTTTCAACTTAAGGGGACACTGAAGTGCTAAAAGATATTTTTTAAAGTTATAAAGCTAGAGGCTTAATTTATTGTACAGACATTACCGGCACAAAGCGTGTATTCATACCATGTTTCATTCAAATGTGTATTTGCATTCTGGATATCTTAGATAGTTTAATCCATTTAATTAGCTAAATTAGATATCTTCTAAATATATTGAGCTGAATGCACCATTTTAAACGTTGCATTTTTAATACCTTTGTAACAATATTTCCGTTTGGAAATTTCCTAAACTGTATAGTATTTAAAACAAATTATTTTAGATCACAAAGTGGAACAATAGTGCATAATTACATTAATTTTTTATAAACGAATGTATGACCAATAACAATTCCAATTAGACTGCCTCCGTGGTCGAGTGGTCAGCGAGCTGACTTCTCACCCGGAGGTCCCGGGTTCTATTCCCGGCTGGGGCGGGGAATTTTTCTTTAACCGGAATTATTCCCTATCCCCCATAGAGTCTGTGCGTGTGTTTAGTAATATAAAGTTTAACCTAATGTTCTGAACCTACAGTTTCACAAGTGAAAGCCCCCGATATGTTAAAGGGGGCTATACAAATGAAACATTTAAAAAAAAAAATCCAATTAGACATGCTATTAGACATATTCTGGAGTGTTTTAGAAAAAATGTCATAGCTCTAGCTGCATTTTTGTGGCAGAAGTTTTTGGATATGGAAAAATAACAAATTTGAACCTGACAAAAACTGCTTTAAGGTTTGCCATAGACAGTCATTTGCCCAGCGCAATACTTTAAAATTGTATCCAAATCACGAGTTAAATCTGCCCAAGGAGAATAATGTACTTTAAAATAGAGAACATTTTAACAAAAATCCAAAAATCGACATTTTTGACCAAAATAGTCAAGAAAGCACCCCTGTTTTTACTTTCTCTACACTTCCTATGTACATAGTGTATAGAGAAGGTATTGTATTGCACCCAAAAATTAGATATCGAGATTTCACCGGAAATAGATGTTTTGAGACCCCCTGAATCAAAAAAAGCTATAAGAATGTCCCTGTGTGTGTCTGTGGGCAGCATAGCTCAAAAACGAAACTTCCAAGGATGCGACACGAAGATTTTCAGGAAAATCTCCACAACTTCAACTACCCTTTACATGGAAAAATTTCGAAAATTTTTAATTTTCTCAAAAATGGTTCTAATGATTTTTATTAAAATCTGTAATATTTAAGATATTTACATGACAAATGAAATGTATATTTTCTGGGAATAGTCTCTGAAGACATGCTTATTCTGGATGAATTTTGTGGAATTTTGCACAACTGATAAACCGTAAGTGAGAGACAAAAACTTACTACACAAAAAATGTAGATCTCGTTAAAACACACAATTTATGTTATATACATTTTTATTCGTGGAGTTGACCGTTTTTTAGATATTCCTTGTTTCAGCTTTAAAATACTTATACTTTTCTCATCAGGGAATTTGTAAACTCCTGTCCACACAAACAAAGGAATTTCAATCACATACCAATCAGCTTTTAAAAGATTTGACTATTGATTTAGCCTATTTCCCTTCTACTTACAGGGAAGCAAATAATAAGACCCTTCCTACTAATTTTTTCTCGATTATCATTAAGTTTAATAGAAGAATAAGCTTTTTGACAACAATTTATTGTAGAGAAAGGCATGTGAATGGAACACATCAGATTTTTTTTAAATATGTTTAACGCCAGTTTTTACTACTTATAGCACCGCAGGCGATGATACATGGAATGAAGATATAGCACCGGTGGAATGTGATGGCGGGAAAACCGGAGAACCCGGAGAAACCTCGCTCCTGCTCCGCTTTCTCCACCACAAATCCTACATGCAGTCGCTTGGAATGTAACTCGGGCCGCCTAGGTGAGAGGCAAGTGGTCTAACCACTCGACCACTGCGCGCTTAAGTAGTACCCATGTGTCCCCTTAACTAGTGAATATATATCGTGTTCTGTGAATCAAGCAAGACCGATGTTTGCTCATTCATCAGAGATTACTTTCTAGAAAGTCTATGTAGTGCAACATAGACGCCGTGCGGAATGCATACACATGTAGATAAGACGGCGATATGCGAACTTTCTCTGTTCATTGGATCGGCCGCTTTTCTAACTCTCTAATGCGAGGCAAGTGAATAGAAACTGTGTTTACATAGTGTTTTTGATGTTCTCTTTGTGCAGCAGAGAGAAGAATTTTCAATAGTTCCTTTCATTATATAGAAGGACCATTATTCTTCTTTATTGTAAGAATTGTACTAATAAATCTCTTTATGTCCGTTAGCAATGAGAAAAGACTTTTGTTCAGCTCAAAGGAGCTCGTCTGCTACAGAAAGTGATAAAAGTTTCTTTGCTGACATTTTCTGTCTGTTAATTGTGCTGTAACTCAATGCAGCTTAATTTAAATTGTTTCCAAGAAGTAATTTGGATATCGTATTGCGCTTTATAATTATAGAAACTGGATTCCCTTTATATGCGTCCTCCTTTGTTAATGAGCTACAAATAAACGTATGTTAAAAAGGCTTTGACCTCGCATTGCGTGATAAAAGGTGAAAGTTGAAGCGAATGTGCTCTTATTGCTTTCATTTGTGTAGTGCCTGCGATGCTCATCACATTTTAAATGTAATATGCTAATTTGTTTTGTTGGCATTATTAAAGCTCAGCACATGCTGCAATTATACGTGATTTCACCTGATCTGGTTAAACATCCGCAAGCTGTCAATAATTTCTAATTAGATGAAATACTGCAACCTCTGCACTTTCCAAGCCCTCCCAAATGTTCTTTCCCATAAGCACTGATAATTAAGAATAAATTTAAAACTTTCAAAGATCAAAAAGCCACAGCAGTACTGTAAATACGTTATATGAACTACTGCATGTGTATGGCGTCGTCTACTTAACGAGGCTACTTGCCAAGCGGGAGACCTGGGTTCGATTCCCGGTACCCTCATTGGGAATATTCCCCCGCTGGGAGACCTGGTACGGGGTGCACTCAGCCTCGTGAGGTCCCTGGGGGCCAATTGAGCAGCTACTTGATTGGGAAGTAGCGGCTCCAAATACAGAAGACCTCATCAACCGGTCGGGAGGGGCTGATCACGATGGGGGACGCAGCGGCCGGGCGGTAGGCCAGGGCCCCTTGTGGACTATCGTGCCATGGAGTTACGCTTGTGAATGAGGCATACATATCAATGTAAACTATACTATCCATGTTAAGAGGTAAGATTTTGTGTTGAAATTATTTTAAAAATTTGCATTAATAATTTTAATTAGTGTTGTATGAGTTGAATATTCTATATAAATTTGCATTAAGTTCGTGATAACTTTCGGGCAGGATTAATGAGTAACAACACGACTAAAATGAAATTTGACCTGTAAATATACTAACTTTAATGTTAAAAATCCTTGCTTCCAAATTCAAATCAGTATCAATAGACTCAAATATCATCAAACTGCAGCATAAAGGTTTCTCATTTTAACAGTTATATGTATGTAGAGAAAAGGCTGTCAGCATTTGATATCACTAGCCAAAATCTTGAAGCTCAGAAAATATATTTTGCTTTAAGTAACAAGAGTGGTGTTCCTACATCTAATTTATTGCCGTTTCTACCATGGATTAGATGTTCAAAAGAAGCGCAAAGTTCTTTTATATAAAAAAAGTAGTAAATAAAAATTAATACATCTAGCTTTAAATGCATTTTGTTGGTAAAATGCTGATATTACATTATTTAAATCACCAACACCTGATTTAGTAACCAGCTTTGAAGACTCAAACAAATGATGTAAAACTGTTGTTGTTGTTATTATTATTTTATCGGTTTCTTTTGTCATAATGGAGTCAAATTTAAACAAAGCCATAGGACAGCAAACTTTTATTTTTACGGGATCCAATTGTTCTATAAGTTCACTTAAACTGCTTCCAAAGTGACAAATGTCTGGATAAGTAGAGTCAGACTGAAAAATTCAATGCCATAGCTGAGATTTGAACCATGGATCTCCCGGTCTCTAGCCGGTTGCTCTACCACTGAGCTACCATGTAAAGAAGCCGGTATAGCATTAAATTGCTCAACTGACTCGTAGGTTTCCCGGTAAAACACAAGATATGTGAAAAAATAATTTAAATTAACAATCGTTGGCTAAACTATAAAGCCCGGGACTTTAAAGACACTTAAGATTTTGTGGGTCGCCATTGAAATCACCTTGTGGTTTACGGGAATCATGCGAGTCAGTTGAGGAATTTAAATCTGTGCCGGCATATTGCCATGGCAGCTCAGTGGTAGAGCAGTCGGCTAGAGACCAGGAGATCTGTGGTTCAAATCCCGACTATGGCATTGACTTTTTCATTCTGACTCTTCTCATCCAACTCCCGCCCTACACACGGCTTGCGTGAAAAAACAATTAAATTGATAAATGTCTAATATTCCACATTTTGGATTTCAACAAATGAATTTGGAATAAAACAAGGTGAGCTGGAGTTCTTCTTTTGATTGAAATTATAATTTTGGATCTGTTAGCAACCTGCAATTTTCAGAAACAAGACATTTTCTTGCTTAGCACCTTACTTTCGTATCGTGTAAGCATTGAAACTGCTTACTTTGTTTCGTTGAAATTCTAAACAGCTTCTAGCTGCATAGTGGCGCAAATGTGAAATAAAGGTGTTATATTTGTAACTTGAAGTAAATGCACATTTTTATGCAAAATAAAAAGATATACATTATCATTTATCGCTAAAAACATATTACTCTCGAAAATATGAAAAAATTATAAAAACTTCGCCAAAAAATGCCATTGCATGGTTTCAAAATGATCTCAACTGATTCAAACTCTTTGTTTCTTTAATTCAATAACTTTCTCATTTATCGCTAAAAAAATCTTACCTCTGACCATGTTAAAGAGATTAGGGATGACACATAGATGCTGCAGATACCTCGATACTCTGCTAGATAAAGAATGACAGGACGCGAGACTAGACGTGTCCCAAATAGTTTCTGTAATGCCTATATTGCGCACATGGTTAAACTAAAATTATGGGTAGTCAAAAGGGTATGGTGAAATAGCGCACGCATGTACTACATCTGTATACTGTGCACAAGTAACACTTTTATATTCGAGTTTCCTGGAGTAAACATATACATAAATAAAAATAAAAATATGCAATTTTGCTTTACACTTTGAGACTTTTAGGCTGAGGAAGAGCGAAGTAATAGCAGAACATAACCTAATATGTTAAACATGAAATTTAAACAAACAGTTAGCATAAGTAATATAACGAGAGCTCCAACTTTTATCTAGAGAGTTGTATTTAATAAGACTATTTCGTGACTAAAATAACAATGATTAGCATATATGGACACGAAGAACAATATTCCTAAAATCCTAATTCTCTTGACGTATATTTGCACCGTAATCACTGCAACTTGATGTCCATATCGTAAATCATGGCCTCGTTGCTTATAGAATTCGTTGAACTGGTTCCACACACGTTTTGGAACGTCCGCCATTATGTACGGGAATATCACTGCACACTGATACTATTATTATGAGACGAACATTAGTTCAGAGAGAAAACATATGCACGTGGGTGCGATAAATTTAGAAAAACAATTGCATATGGGTGTAATAAAACATTAAAATGCAGATATAATGAGTTCGATTGGTTGGAATTATACGCGGCAATGTACTGGATTGGCAACTTCCTACGATCACGTGTCATCAACGAAATAGTCATATCAATTCAGTAAATAACTGTAACTGTCCTCCTGAAATGAGATCCGATATTAGCAGTTTGCCATAATAACGCTGATGTAATAATAATAATAGTAATAATAATAATGTTAATAATAATAATAATAATAATAATAATAATAATAATAATAATAATAATAATAATAATAATAATTAACTGAATAGCACGACAGCTCACAAGGAACCTTGACCTATCGCCCGGCCGCTGCGTCCCCCATCTCGGTCTATGACAGATGTCATGGATGGGGTGCAGTATTGGTGGGTGTGACGTGGTCAGTGCCTCGAACCCCCCGGTCGGTTAATGCGGTCCTCATGGCCTGGAGCTGCTACTTCTCCATCAAGTAGCTCCTCAATTGGCCCCCCGGGACCTTACGAGGCTGGGTGCACTCCGGATCGGGTCTCCCAGCAGGGGAAAAATCCCTACGCGGTACCGGGAATCGAATCCAGGTCTCCTGCTTGGCAAGCAGCGGCGCTAATAACGCCGATTGTTGACAAAAAATGGTGTTGCATGTTTTCTGACTTACCATGGTATGATCAGTGTGCGTAATATTACAATGCGACCGCGAGGTTTTATTATAACCGTGTGCGCTGTGTGACTATGCGACCACGAAGTTAAATAAACCGTGTGCGCTAGGGGTTATTGTGCGCAATGTGCCCCGCACGACAGTTTTTGGAATATAGTGAGTGCTTGATAGATTAGCTGCGTTCCCAGTGGATCAATGAATACAGCGCTTCTGTGTCTAAATGAAAACAAGCAAAACATCAGTATACTTCCCATCACTAAAATATATATTGCTTTGTATATTCTTTCTATAAGTCGCCCTCCGTGGTGTAATGGTTACCATGCTGACTTCGTATACCCAAGGTGGCGGGTTCAAACCCGGCGGAGGACGATGGATGTTTTCGGTTGTAAAAATCCTTAGCATGGCTTCCTTCGGAAGGGAAGTAAAGCCGTTGGTCCCGTGTCATAGATTTACGGCACGTAAAAGAACCTCAAACCTGATAGAGAGGCCTCTGAGCAAAATTAAGCGGTCTTTCACGCCCAATTTAGAATGGGATGCTAAGAAAAAAAAGAAAGAAAAAAAGAAAAAGAAATGGCCTGTTATTTATGGACGCTCTTTAACTGCTTTGGTTCTCAGCGTCCCATTCTATATTGGGCGTGAAAGATCTCTTAATTTTGCTCAGAGGCCTCTTATATCAGGCTTGAGGTTCTTTTACGTGCCGTAAATCTACGACACGGGACCCACAGCTTTACTTCCCTTCCGAAGGAAGCCATGCTAAAGATTTTTACACCCGAAAAATCCATCGTCCTCCGCCGGGTTTGAACCCGCATATGAAGTTAGCATGGTAACCATTACACCACGGAGGGCGACTAGGGACGCTAAGAACCACAGTAGTTAAAGAGCGTCCATAAATAACACGCCATTTCATTTTTTCATTTCATTCTTTCTATAAACCGATCTAATTCATGTTAATTGGGTTAAACCATAACTTGATCATATATTTCGTTATAGATACAGAGAGTATACAGGAGACTGAAACGACTGTTCAAATATGTAAATAGTGGGCCGTTATCTGCTGTCATCACAAGAAATAAAAAACCGCCTTCGTGGTCGAGTGGTAAGTAAGCCCGAGGTTGATTCTCGAATGGGGCGGTGAAGTTTTCTTTTAACAGAATTATTGTCTACCCCCACAGAGACTGGAAGTGTGCATGTGAGAGTGAATGTACGTGTGTTTAATTATATAAAAGGATAAACCTTATAACCTACTGTGATTAGGTGAATTGTTTCACAAGCCAAATCCCCGATATGATGGGGCTATACAAATGAACCAATTAAAAAAAATAATAAAAACGGTGACTTAGAGGACATTTAGGGTACGGAAAGAATGCAGTTCGCTTCACAATAACTTTTAGACGCAAGCAGCACGTGTTCTCCGAACCGGTTTTCCAACAGAGAAGGCAAAGCATAGTCAGGCAGGAGCAGTAGCCTCAGTAGTCCTGTGTGTGTGTACGGATCCTGCCCCTATCTCATACGTTATCAACAGGCTTGTAGAGGAAACAATGAAACCGGTTACACGTGGTCTGACCATAGTGTGACGTCACAGTGTTTGGTCAGTCACTTCACAGCACAACACACTGCGACCGCATTTTATGCAATGAATGCCAAGCACATTCTGTGCCTGTGATACTGCTAGTTTTTTTTTATTATTATTATTACGTGCTTCGTAAATCAAGTGATAATATCATAATGCCTCCAACGAGAGCAAAAGAACAGTGAATACACTCTGATGCGTAGTATGAGAGACCTGCGTCTACAATACAAAGAAGAAGACCAAATAACTGGAATTGAAGTAGTTATGTATGTTGTAAATATGCCTCTATAACCTCAACGGATGTTGAAAGAAGCTTATCCACTGGCCAGCCACCTTTACGTGATAATCGGAGGAGTTACACTCCCGAAACTCGAGGTAATTATTTTTCTAGCTAAAAACTTACGGCTTCCGGCGTTTCTTATATCCAACATAGTCCTGAAGGAGCAAAACTGGAAATGTAGTTTTGTTTATGGACGCTGTGTAACTGCTATACTTCTTAGCTCCCATTAGGCGTGTACATTGGACGTAAAGATCGTTAAATTTTGCTCAGAGGCCTCTTTACCAGGCTTGAGTTGTTCTTTTTACGTGCCGTAAATCTGCGACACGGGACCAACGGCTTTACTTTTCTTCCGGAGGAAGTCATGCTAAGGATTTTACGAGAAAGTCATGTGAATGTAGAAAATAGGATTTTTAAATTTATGTTACAATATTTTTAAAATAATTTTGTAACGAAAATTATGGAATGCAAAGCTCTCAACTTAATTTAGAAACCTAAAAATATCATCTTGCTTTAGAAAAAACTGTTTTGGTATAAACACTGATGCTTGTTAATCAGTATATTTATGGTTTTCAAATGAATTAAGCGGGCAAATGCACATTTTTGAAAGCTGGAACAAAGTTGATTTTCGGAGTTTGGTGAGCGCAGTGAACAATAATGAAGTGCTTCAGATACCACAGGAAACTTGATGGCAGGAGGATGGGTTAGGGAAGCAAGTTACAATAGCCGTTAACGAATACTACGTCAGCTTTCTCTTTCTGAATGTGGCCACCAATAGCCTCATTATGGTTTCTTTTAACTTTCGCATGTAATAATACTTGATTGCCATCATTTTTGCTGCAGTGATTATCTTGTTTACAGGCTCTTTTTAATGATCATCATGAAGGCAAAGTTTGAGTTGATCATACGTCATCGCTCCCCCCCCCCCCTCCCTCGCACATGTCCTCTTAGGTCATCGTCCGGACGGATGGTCGAAAACGTCGAAATATTGCAACGATTGGCATTGCTATTCTACCCATAATAATGGGTAATTTTCTTGTAGCAAGATTTTATTGCATGTAAATGTGAGACACGGAAGTTTAGATTTTTGCTGTCAGTTGGACGCTAAAGTAGTCTGCGGTGGGATCAAATCCCCCATACCAGCTGTTTGGCGTGAACCTAGCTACACCTGCCGATGTAGCCATGTCTCGTTACGATAATGCAAACCTGTTGCTAGGGTCAGTTCTCAAAACCCTGGGTTTTGGAAGCTCATTGTCTTCTGTCCATCGTCCCTTTGCACTCCGAAGGTGACTTAGACCTTTTTAGTAGTGAATTACTTCAAGAACTCCCACGATGACTCGGAACACACGCTGAACTCCCCGGATCAATTGATAAGGTGACCACATCCAAATTAACCCTCAACATGTAAAAGCTCACCACCATCATCGCCTCTTTGTAACTTAATTATAAGTACGACCAAACTAGTACCTCTCTCGTACCGTCTGATTTCATGTAGAGATTACCTTTCACCACTCTGTTCTGTCTCCTACATTTTAGGTTAAGGTACCCATAGGTGAAATTTCTAAATTCTATATTCACCAACATGGTTTTTTTTTATATTAATACTCTGTCACACAAAAAATCATGAACGTGTGTACATATTTTTGTTGTATCTCTAGTGATTTTAAGTTATTAATTGTTTAATTGGTTATTCAAAAGCCAGAGAGAAATGCTACACAATTAAAAATACTTATATAAATATATAATTTGACTCTAATAAATATTTAAAAACAAATACTGAAGCCTGTTTTTTGTTTTAGATTATCAAAAAAAAAAAAAAAATATAAGCTTATGAGAAGCAACATTTCACTAAATTTAGTGTATTGTTTAGATATTCTAGTATATCTATAACCTAATGACAATCGATTAAGCAAAATCACTGCTCCAAAAATGGTTAATAAAATTTAACAACATTGCATTGCTTGGAATATTTGAACACACGAAAATGTAGGAAGCGGAAAGCAGCTTTGAGATTCTAACAGGCTTTCTGGTCTTATGCGCAAAAACATTTAAAAACTGGTATAAAATTATTTCTAATGATCATTAACAGACACGAAATACCAATCAGGAATCCATATGATTCATTGTTAATAATAGATTTATAAACAAAAATTGTCTTTTTCAAGGAGTTCGCTCAATTTTCACCAAAAGATACTCTTAAGATAGGATAATTGTAAAGCCTGATACCTAAGCTGTATCCCAGTTCTGTAAGATAAAAACTTGTAGCGTTACACTTGGTGATGACGCCGGTTTTAGGGTGGCAACACTTAGCGTAGCCGGATAAGCAGCAACGTAACATTTATGGTTGAGACGCTATGAAGCATCATATGACGTCGCGAGTGCGTCCTGAACATATTTTGTTAGTGTTGGACCGCATCCCTGATGTCATCGTAACATTGTTTGTATGAATTTAAGTAAAAACCATAAATTTTGTTTCGCAATTAGACGATTGTGTCCATCGTTTTTGGTAAAAACTTCTTGACTAAGTGCTCTATGTACGAGGGCTATCCAAAAAGTGACAGAAATTTGGCACAAATAAACAATAACGAAAGCTATCAACAGTGCCTTACTCTACTTTTCAACGTAATCCTCATTGCTATCAAGGTATTTATTGTCACGTGGTACCAGTTCAATGCAGGCGCTATACCCTTCCACCGCTAAAAATATGAGCCAAGATGTCACTGTCACTTTGGAGTCTTCATCAGTTGAGAAATCTTTTCCATCCAAAAATTCATGTACGGTGTCCAAAGAGAAACACAGGTTTTTTTTTTCATTCTTTTATCAACATTTGCTTTCAACGATTGGTGAACTTCCACTCCGGTCTTTATCGTAAACACTGGTTCTTCTCTGACTACTCGTAAATTATGCGTCATTTCTTCACTGAAAATTCGTTCGTTGCATTATCACCATACACTTGCGTTATTTGTCTAAAACGTTCGATTGGCAAAACATTTTGTGCATTCAAAAAAAACAAAAACGAATAAGTTCTTTGGTGGTAGAAGAGTATAACATCGGCATTGAAAAGCTGATACGTTGATTGCGTTGAGAAATAGAGTAAGGTACTATAACTTTGTAAATCAAGTGTTTCATTATCTTTTAGCTATGTCAAATTGTCTGTCACTTTCTGGATGGCCCTCGTAGTTTCTCTGCCTATTAATAGCTTCGTTTTAGAAAGAAATGAAGGAACTCGTACCATATTTCTTTACGCAGTGTATTGTGTATCTTTAAGCGCATGTGGCACAATCCACTAAATTAAGGACACTTATCATTCTCTTTTCACAAGAAGAAACATACTGGAGGTAAACATGCTTCCTCTCACAATCGCTTCACGTGTATTGGCTGGTTTCAAAGCAGCGCTGCCGCTTGAGAGTGTATTAAAGAAATGGAAGTCTCAGAGGGTATTAATAATTTTGTTAACTCTTTATAGAAACATAGACTCCTATTCATGTATGCAGGAAGCCATTATGGAAAAAGCATAACTGGCAATACCAGCTTAAATTTTAAATGATGAATACAAAGAAACATATAAATGGATAATAAATAACCCTGAATTACGAAGAACAGGTCAAAGCATTGAAAAACAAACAAGTTAATAATAATAATAATAATAATAATAATAATAATAATGATGATGATGAAGAGAAAAAGTAACACCAAAGAGAGAAAAAATGTTTTTAGACAGTTGATGCTAAAGGTAGGTCTTTTACCAGAAATCATTAATTTCAAAAGTAGAAAATGCTGTCACTTAGTGTTATAAAATTAAAACACCCCTATGCGGCCAACTTTGGTTTATGCGTCCACGGCCTCATTCAAGTAGTCTATGACTCTGAATGCTCTAATCGATCCATAAAATGGCCGATGATTTGAACGGCATGAACACGGAACCTGCTGAATCAAACAGCAGAGAGAGCAAAATTACAACTGCTACACATCCTCCGTTGTATAGAATGTTTTCGTTCTGACGAGTAAGTCATCATGTTATCAGTACTGATGCTAAGCAAGGCAACAACTGAATATCGCAGACCATTAAGCATGAACTCCGTGAAATATGTAATGCAATTTATTTATAATTATAATATATCTATAAATTTTGAGAACTGTCTAAAAGCAGTGTATGACACAGTGTTAAAATTGTCTTATTGTGTTCGAAGGATTTCTGTACTCGGCCTATGGCCTCGTTTCGCAAGCTCCTACTCACAATATAAAACACCGTTTTACCACTTGTATCATAAATAACTATTTATGAATCACATATGGTTGGTGAACAAATGGTTACGAAGTAATTGATCATCTAAGGGCGGTGATAACAATACATTTCATTGTACGTACTTTATTTTTTGGGGTTTGTATTTATCGAAGAAAAGAAACGAACTTTTATTTATGAACGTGGTTCTCAGCGTCCCATTCTATAGTGGGCGTGAACTACTGCTTCATTTTCCTCAGAGGCCTCTTTATCAGGCTTGAATTCCTTTGACGTGCCGTAAATCTACGACATGGGACCAACGGCTTTACTGCCCTTCCGAAGGAAGCTCTGCTTAGGATTTTTACGCGTGAAAAAACCCATCGTCCTCCGCCGGGTTTGGACACGCGACCTTAGCTATATGAAGTTAGCATGGTAACCATGGAGGGCGACTACATTTATCCAAGGAAAATGGTATTTCGGAATCGCATATTTCTTTCTTTCTGCGTTTACTTCTTCAGGTTGGTCTATATGCATCTCAAATCCGACATTTAGATCATTTATGTAACCCTTTTTACTGTTAAAAGGCTGGTCGCGGGTTCAAACCCGGTGGAGTGCGATGACTTTTTTCTCAGAGCAAGAAAACGGATTAGCTATTAAGGACATGCATGACTGAAAGTTTGAAGTTCAACACTAAATATGCTAACTTTTTTAAATGTGTACCACAGATGTAATAAAATGGAAATGAGTTACAGTGCAAATGTCATCAATTTTTCTCTAATAGTTTGGAGGTTATGGCCAAATTTGTTTATGCTTTTCTCACGTCACTAAAAAGTTTTTGCGACAAAAAAATTAAAATTTTGGTCTAATATTTTAACTTTGGTTGAAATTGCCTTAGGTTTCTGTGTGTCTATTTTGGTTTAGGCTCCAAAGACTTTTAAAGCTCTGAATGTGCTTTGTTTCTCATAAAAATATAATTTTTATTTTCGAAAATTGAAAATGTATGCTTAGATACATCTTACAGTAAAACGTAGTGCAATTCTTATTCATTGTACCTCTGTGAAGACGTCCAACAAATATTATTTGTGTAACAGAAAAACTGCTCCGCAAGGAGCATTTTACAGGAAGCAAAATGCTGAAGATATCAATAGCGAGAAAACAAGGAAAGATTGGAATGCATGGCTCACATTGGTTGGTAGCTTGGATCCTTAGTTTTTTTTTTCTTTTCCTCTCCTCTGCTGCTGCTGCCTTTTCTGTTATTTTCTTCTAGCATTGCTGCTTTTCTTCTGCACAATTTCGTTGTTTAGTTCGCATGATGCGAATGAGATCTCGTGGAACTGAATGTTTTCTTGCCCAGTCCAGTACAGTTTCGCCTCTAATGCTTTTCTGTAGCTTCAGTTAAGGCACTCAGAAATGTCGCCTGCTGGCCAATTATACCTTTGTTATATTCAGGAACGTTTAGATTATTTTATGGAATTAAAATAATCATAATTTTTTTGTGATATATACCCTTAAAAACTGTGCCAGAAAATTGACAACAGTTACACCAACTCTTCTTGGAGTTGATATGTAACTCTCAATTATAAAGGCTTGGAGCTATGGGCTAAAGGAAAAATGTAATTGTAGAAAGGTTAATTACAGTGACCCGAACTGTAAGCGATAGCCGGCCCGGAAACAAAGACCTGCTGATATTAGCGATAGTAAAGTTCACCATCAGTTGCGAAATACTCGTAGTGAAAGTAGAGGGTATGAACATCCACAACGTTACAAAGGAATTGCTAAACACTACGAAGCGATGAACATTTCGCAGTGTTTCGAAACTGCAAAAACTCCAGCAGTTAATTATATGGAAAATCGAAGCATTCGGGTCAGTAGGGTGTTCTGAAACGTGTCGCACCGCAGAAAGAACCCATTTGGCCTCTTCCCAGCGTCCAAACTGCGGTGATGCATCGCAAAATGTCGTCGAAAATAATGGAGCATGTTACTGAGTACATAAATCTCTCTGAGCTTCATTCTAGGTTACGAAATTCCTTTATTCTTGACCGCAATGAACGGCCCATTATCAGTGTTAATGTATGCGCGCTCACGCGAAACATTGCTCCCTCTATAGCACTGCAGTACATTAAAAGAGACGAACTGTTAACAAAAACCACAAGATAATCAGCGCGCCTTTGTTTATGAGCCATGTTGACATACATAAGCAATCTGTTGAATGGCATAATTGGTGTTTTAGACATGCTGTATTAAAACAAAAGTGGTCAAGGAGTACGATTCGCGTTTGGATAACAGCTAATTTTAATTTGGGTTTTCAGGCATGCTCTATATTACCAGTAAAGCTCGCGTGATAATCCAGTAGCGATCTCGTATAGGTAAGTTATATGCTTTTGGTGGCAGAAATGCCTAGCGTATTCAAATGCTTTGAATGGGGATATCTCACGCTATGCGATATTGTCATTTTGAAACATTAAACTGAGCAACTTGTTGAATCATAAAACCAGGATCAACGAGTTTATTTCTCAAATAATCCCACTTACTGTGTTACAACAGACTTTATAGACAAACAGATATTTTGGAAGCAGCAAAAATACTAAAATACGAGTATATTATGACAATTAGATTACATGGCATTCTGTAGGTCCGTTTGGCCAACAAGTCACTGAACATAGAACTTGTCAAGACATATACCTATATGTATAAAGCCCTAGTGCTAAAAGTACAGCAGAATAGACATATAATCACATGATTTGGCTTTTGAGGCCGGTACGTCACTGCAGTATATTTAATGTGCTCCATAAAAGCATATGTACTTGCTTATTTACATGCGCGTATAAACAGAGACCACCAAAAAGTAGTGTTAAACTGTATAAATAAATATCACTTCATTAGGTAACACTGATGTAGTGTCAGATGTAGTTTTCTAACTATCGGCATCATAGTTTCTACTATTAATTTTATAAAACCAAAATGATTACTGTATTATGCATAGTTCTAAGTGTAATACAGTTTCACAAATATGTTACAGTGTTTGCATAAATTTACAATTATGCACTAAAATGTAAAATATTATTGGATATGGGTTTAGAGGCTTTGTGTCATTGCCACATGCTAAACAATTCATCAGACACATTCATGCATGTCTAAGCTAGAGCACTTTAATTTGTGTGTGAAGCACACACACACACACACACACACACACACACTGATATGCACAAAATGCAATTCTCTCTTTAATTTGATTCTTCAAAATTGAACTTACATTTCTCGCTACAAAGAGCGTCTTAATTCCCTCCAAGTTGAGGTTTATCTGGCTGCAAACACCTTCGGTATGCTGTACTAGGGGTACTTAAAGTAATTCTTATTCAATTATTATTATGTTTGAAACCCCAAAACAAAACATAATATTCCCAGGGTTACATACCCCAAAAGGAACTAAAATTGCCAACTTGTCTTAAATATTCATCATTTAAAATGTTTGTAAATATAAAACTGACAGAACATTAAAGCATGGTATTTTTCACATAATAAGATAATAAATAAATGATTTAATGTTGTTTGCCTCTGCCTTGAGGAAGTAAGCAATGTATTCTGTAAGGTGATGTACATTTATGAAACAAAATGTGCAAAAGCTGAAGTTTTTTACTTTCTCTACATATATTATGTATATAGTGTATAGAGAAGGTATTGTACCGATGCCGATATTTCATCGGAAATTCATGTTTTGGGACCCCCTGAGTCCAAAAAAAGGCATTTTTAGAAAAATGTCTGTGCGTGTGTGTGTCTGTGGGCAGCATAACTCAAAAACGAAAATTCCGTTTAATAGCAAACTTCATATTTAAGTTCGGTATCTTCCAAGGATGTGAAGATTTTTAAGAAAACTCCCCTCCCCAACTACCCTTTTCATGGACAAAATATCGAAAATTTTTCTCAAAAATGGCTCTAATGATTTTTATGAAAATCTCTTATATTCAAGATATTTACGTAACAAATTAAATGTTTTTCCTGTTTTTTCTGGGAATAGCCTCTGAAGATCTCTTTATTCTAGATGAATTTTTCTGAATTTTGTATAACACTAAACCGTAAGAGATAGACAAAAACGCACATCACAAAAAGTGTGGATCTCATTAAAACACGTGGTTTATGTCATATACATTTTTTCCTAGAGTCGACCGTTTTCAAGATATAATGCTTAAAAATGTTCTCATGCGGGAACTTTTCAATTCCTGGCCACGCAAAGAAATGGATTTCAATCCCCTAGCAACCACATTTTAAAACATATGACTGTCGGTTTAGTCTAGTGCGTTCTCTTATATCCCTTCTACTCATAAGGAACTAAATAATAAGACCCTTCGTCTAATTTTTATCGCGATTATCATGAAATAGATATAAGAATAAGCTTAATTAACAATAATTTGTTACAGATATTTAGACAAAGCATTTGAATGGAGCAAATCGATTTTTAGAAAAAGACCCTTGTGTCTGTGGACAGCATAGCTCGTTAAATACCAAACGTAGCGTTTAAGTTTGGTATCTTCCAAGGATGCGACAGAAGAAGTTTCAAGAGAGTCCCCTTACCCCGAACTACCGTTTATATGGAAAAAATATTTGAAAATTTCGTTCTCAAATTGGCGGTAACGATTTTTTAAAATATCGTATATTAAAGCTATTTACAGGCAAATAAAATGTATATCTTGAATTTTATGGGAATAGCTTCTGAAGACCTAACCAATCCGAATGCCTTGTGTTGAATTTAGCATAACTGGTAAACCGTAACAGGTAAACAAAAACTTACTGCACAAAAAATGGATTACAATACTTCCTCTGTACACTATGTACATAGTATATATAGAGAAAGTAGTACGTTTATTAGAAATCAGATGTTATTTGTAATCGGTGCAAGAAATAAAGTGCTGTTTGAGTAATAATTTTGTTAGGCTATGCTATCTAGATTTTGTTCTCTCTGCCAAAGTGAACTGAATTGGAGATACAAGAACATGATCAACTGTGTCGGTCCATGCTACTCTTTCGGGCTAGATGAGTTTTAATGTGACGCAGGGACAAATATCTACTTGCTGATGTCCAAAGTAAGTTAAAGTAACACAAATGAGCACAGGCCCACTGTTCCCTAGACTAGAGTGCATTTATTAAATAGAAGCGCGCTAGAGCACATTGCATTAAGAAAAGTTGAATCGCATAGGACTTCATACTCAGCTGAGAACCATAAGGTCTGCGCTCCTTTTGCGCTGTGGTCATTTACAGCATACACCCCTAGCAACTTCTAAGCTTCAATCATAAATACAAAGTCTCGTGTTTCTTAAAAATATCTAATGTGTTCCATTCACACGACTTTCTCTACCGGTTCCACAAACAAAAGATAATTCTTCTTTCTACGCAATGCTAATAGAGATAAGCATTAGCAGAGTATTCTTATTACTAAGTTCCTTATAAGTAAAAGGGAATGCGCTATGCTAAAGCGATAGTCAAGTGTTTTAAAAGCTGTCGTAATGCCACAGTCATTGCAAATCACTTCTTTGCTTGGCCAGTAGTAGAACAAAAGAAAAACGCACACTTCCTGTTTGAGAAAAGTGTAAGTACCTTACAGTTGACACCAATAACAAGGAATATCTCGGAAACTCTACAACAAAAATGTATATGACATAAATTGTGAATATTGACGAGATCTACATTTTTTGAACATTACGTTTTTGTCTATCTCTTATGGTTTACCAGTTATGCAAAATTAAGCAAAATTCATCCAGAATGAGCAGGTCTTCAGAAACTATTCCCAGAAAATTCAAGAAATACATTTTATTTGTGTTTTTGTGTTGTAAATGGCTTTCATATACAGTATTTTAATCAAAATCGTTAGAGCCATTTTTGAGGATAGTTTGGGATGGGGGATTTTCATTAAAATCTTCGTACCGCATCCTTGTAAGATAATAGACTTAAGTACCAAGTTTGATGATTAACGGTCTTTAGTTTCTGAGCCATGCTATCCACGGTCAAAAACGAACCTTTTTCTAAAAATGCTGTTTTGGACTTAGGAGACTTCAAAACATATTTCCATTAAAATCTCGGGTTCGAATTTTTGGGTGCAATACAATACCTTCTCTATACACTATGTACACATTATGTGTAGAGAAAGTAAAAATTAGTAATTGAAATATATTTTGTTATATGCCGCCTTTAACAGTCGTTTATGTCAGAGGTGTTTCCTTTGGAATAATTGCTCACAACGATGGTGTTCTTTATGTTATATTAGTATTTGGTGAATTATCTTTTAGTTTACACAGGCACATTCACACTCTCATTATTGCTTCCACACTCTGAAGGGATAGGGTATCATTTTCATTAGAAAAACTCTCATCCCCGCCGCCGGAAACTCATCTCGGGACCTCCCGCACAACTGTTGATAATGCAACTCTAAATCAGTTTTTCAGATTACATTTTGTACTTCCGTCCATTGTTGCTGCCGCAGTAATAGTTGATCTTCTTTTTCTTCACTAAACTGGATCTAGGTATTTTAAATTTGTGTTCAATTATAACTACTTTTGAGTAAAATAGTTTAGATGTCATACAGCTATCTTATGGATAGTGCGTTATCATTCTATTTGGGTACTAAGATACACTTTTGACGAAAGTAATTTAAATATCATATAGTTATCTTATACGACAGTTTGTTAGCAATGGGCTTGAACACACACACACATACTAAATTGAAACTTGCTGGAACATTTTCTGTGTATTTTGTGACGTTACCTCTAGCAGTGCAAACGGTCGCAACTATGGGACATTTTCTTGTTCTTGTCTGTATTTGGTACATGTTTTCTTCAACAGACAAGGCATTAACTCCCCCGCTGTAATGCGTGCCGCACGTGGAAGCATATAATCCTAAAAAGTATTGTAACTGTTGGCAGAACTGTAGAGGAAAGGTTATATCGTAAATCTCAGGTGTAACTTGTTCCTTTTAATGTGGTTCTTCCACGAGGTGGAAGACTAAAATCCAGGATTAACTCCCTATACATTCTTCCATTTTGTGTCGTTCTACAAGAGAATCACAGGAGGTAGGAAAGGGATTTCACTCAGCTTTTTCCAGCTGAACTGCTGCCAGTTTGTGGACATTCACTGCCTAACGATAGCTCTATCCAAACGTTTCGGATCAGTGATTTCAGAAAGCCTCATTCGCTCACGTTGCTAAATTTGTAATGCAGCAGTTGCGTTTATTTCATGCAGCACCTTAACAATTACCATATTGACAAAATTGCTCGGAGAGCAGTTTGAAATTAAGCATAAACGTTTCCCGAGACGTGATTGTAGTATGCTACATCGGAAGATAGAATAAAAATTCATAAACTTTTTCAATACAGAGTGACGTGAATGGAATCGTGCCAATATGTGTAGTGTTTTATACTGATCCGTCTGTACCACGTTCAGCCAAATTGTTTTAAAATTTCCTTGTGGTTCATCTGGGGAAATGAGAGTCAGTTCAGGAATTTATTGGCATGCTTCCATGCTAGCTCAGTGGTTAGAGCAACCGGACGGAGACCGGGCGATCCGTGGTTCATATTTCAGCTATTATATTCGATGTTTCAGTTTGACTCTACCTATTTGGCTGTGAGAAAACACACAAGGGAATCTGTGTACTCCAGGTTGATTCTCTATGAAAATTCACCTGCATTTGAAGTACAATCTTGAAGGCTGGAAATCATCTCTGCCGAAAGTGGGGAGCACCCATAAGTCCGAAAGGTAGTGTAAGAAAGATTATACAGGATGATTAATAAACACTTTAAGAACGTTTGAGGGTGGGTTCTGACTTCGAAATAAGAAAATAGGTTCATATAAATATATGCTCTAAAGCGCTTCGTTTTCGCGTTATCAGTTTATTAATGAAAGTCACCTCCAATAACTTTCCGTGTCAAACCTAATAACTTTATTCATTTATGTATGCACTTATTCATTGTACTCTGCGAAGTTGGTTTTGTGTTGCCATGGCTGTTTGTTAATATTTCTCATTTATCAGATTTGTAGTAGGTACATTTCCCCCAACACGCCTTACAAGTGTTGTCTACAGGGATTTCATTCTGAACACTCTCCCAGACTTATTAGAAAATGTGACTCTGCAAATAAGAAGAAACACGTGGCTTATGCATGATGCTCTGGCACTTTTTAGTCTCATTGTTCAATATGCACGGGCTGGTATCTAGCATGACAAATGGCTAGGTAGAGGGGGGCCAGTTCCAAGGCCTGCACGTTTCCCCGACCTCAATCCTTTTGGAGTTTTATCTTTTGGAGGCACCTTAAACCATTGGTTTATGCAGCAGACATGAAGAAACTTTTAATCTACGTTTTACGTAAGCCCGTGAAATCATACATCACCGACTGGGAGTATTCGACATTCCATGCTTCGACGAATGCATACGTGTCTCTACTTTCTCTAGCCCAAATGTACAATGTACAAAGTGGATAGAGAAGGTACTGTATTCCACCCAAAAATTCGATACAGAGATTTCGCCGGAAATATATGTTTTGAGCCCTCCTGACTCCGAAAAAACATTTTTAGAAAAAGGTCCGTGTATGATGAGTCTGTATGTGTCTGTGACCAGCATAGCTAAAAAAAAACTAAAAGACCGCCAAATACCAAATTTAGTATTTAAGTTCAGTATCTTCCAAGGGTGCGACACGAAGGTTTTCAAGAAAATCCACTCATCCCCAACATGGAAATGCTTCGAAAATTTTGATTTTTTCAAAAATAGCTCTTAACGATTTTGATTAAAACGTTCTATGTTAAAGACATTCACATCACAAATAAAACGTATATTTTGAATTTTCTGGGAACAGCCTCTGAGGAGTTCCTTATTCTGCTTGAATTTGGCAGAGGTTTGCATAACAGATAAACCACAAGAGATAGACAAAAGCTAGCCACACCAAAAATGTAGATCTCGTTAAAGCACGTAATTATGTTCTATACGTTTTCCTTGTATAGTTAACTTTTTTTAGATATAAATTCTTATTGGTTCCAATTTTAAATTAATTAACTTTTCTCAAACAGAAGCATGCAAAGCGAACCAAACCTCAATTGCTTCACATAGCGAGTAGCTTTTAAAAGATTTGCCTATCGCTTTAGCCTAATGTATTCCGTTATTTACGTTTTTCTTACAAGAAAGTAAGTAATGAGGCCAATTCTGGTAATGTTTTCCTAGATTAGCTTGACGGAGATGAAAGAATAATCTTTTGTAAGAAAACTTTTATTTTTGGAACAGCTAGAGAAAGTCATCTGAATGGAACACCAGGTTTGAGTCATTGGTCCCCATTAACTGTATAACTGCTATAGTCAGGTGATAACCCGGGAACATGGCGCCGAAGCGTTTGGCACGCTTCTTCAAAGCCAGATAGAGTGAGTGATTCTTGAAACTCGAGGGAATAAAATCAGTCCCAAAGCAATTATATATATGCATATGAACCGATATCAGCTTACTCGTAAATAGCCTTCGGCAAACCTCTCTAAAGGCATTACTGATAATCTTCTCCATCTCTGTTCTATGCTACAGAGCCTGTACTTCGTTTGCTCTCTCTGGCTTAAACGCAAACGCAAACGGGAAAATACAGTTAGCCTACACGGTGAACCGGAATTTTGCTCACAACAATGGTCACGTGGAGGTTTCTGGATTGTGTTTAACAATTCTTTTATCGTTTTTGACCTTTGTTCAGAAGCAGAGAACAAACAGAAAATACTTCTGTTTTGACAATTCATCCACCCTGAAATGATTTGTTTGCAGTATTGACTTCCATAAGCTTTATTCCGATTCCTCAGCTATAATTAGGACATTTTGTGCGAAATTGAAGTCAAAATGTCAGCCTTCATATACTTGTAAATAACTTATGCTTGTACGAAATATGAATTAATATTTGGGGGAAATCACCACAAGCTAAAGCTAAAAAATGTATAAAACAAAAATTATCCATTCGCATTATGTGGTCAAAAAATCTGATGTGTTCCATTTACATGACTTTCTCTACAGACAATTGTTACAAAACATTGTTCCTTTAGGTAATCGAGATAAACTTTAATGGAAATTGTTTACTTTCTTAGTGGTTAACGCCCGTTTTTACTACTATGACACCGCAGGCGATGGCACTGATGATACATGGAATGAAGATGGAGCACCGGCGAGATGCGATGGCGGGGGAAACCGAAGAACCCGGAGTAAACGCCACCTACGCCGCTTTGTCCGCCACAAATCCCACATGCAGTCGCCTGGGATCGAGCCCGGGACGCTTTCGTGAGGTGTGAGTGGTCTAACCACTCGGCCGTGACGCATCCTGAAATGGTTGTATTAGTTCCTTCTAAGTATATGGGAAATAAGGGAATACAGTAGGGTGAAATGATAGTCAAATTCTATAAAAGCTGGCCGCTATGTTCGTTTTGTATGGCCTGCAATTTAAACAAACAAAAAAAAAAAAAAGAGTAGTGCCTTCCCGTTTGAGAAAAGGTACTAGTTTAAAACTTAAGCCAATAACAAGGAATATTTCGGAAAGGGTCAACTCTAAAAAAAAAAAATACGTATATGGCATAAATTGTGCGTTTTTACGAGATCTGCATTTTTTGTGTAGAGAGTTTTGTCTGTCTCTTACGGTTTGCCAGTTATGCAAAGCTCATCCAAAATGAAGAGTTCTTTAGAGGCTATTCCCATAAAATTCAAGATATCCATTTTATTTGTGATGTAAACATTTTTAATATATGGTATTTTTATCAACATCTTTAGAGCCATGATTGAGAAAAACAAAACTGTGAAAAAATGGTTAACATAAAGGATAGTTCAGGGTGGGGGGATTTTGTTCGAAGTCTTCATGTCGCATCCTTGGAACAGTGCTTTCGTTTTTGAGCTATGCTGTCCATAGACACGCACACGCACACGCACACATGCGGATTGTTTTCTAAGAGTATTTTATTTTGGAGTCAGGGTACCTCAAACTATATATTTCCGATGAAGTCTCGGAATCGAACTTTTGAGTCGACTACAAAAACTTCTGTGTCTACTATGTACATACGTGATAGAGAAAGTAAAATGTTGGGACACTTTCTTTGGCATATATATTAGAAACAGAATAAAGAATAGATTTACTTCACAAACTAATGAAATGCACATACATATTGTATTAAATAAAAAGGACATTCAGTTATCTTCTACCAGAACTGCAATGTGTAAAAATGCAGTACTGCACTCTAGTGTGACATATAATTCCTTCCTAATGTCATAAAAAATACAGAAAACTGCAATACAGGGTTACTACAAAAGAAATAGACAACTTCAACTGCCTGTAAAACAAAAACTATTAGAGATAGCAACCTAATTATTTTGGAGATATGTTGAGAAACTCTCAAAGTTTCGTTTGTTACTATTGGTAACGCTGTAGTGTTTTGTTTGTTGTTGCAGAAGCTGAAATGGCGGAAAATCCTGTGGAAAAGGCATATTGCGTGTTGGAATTTGCTAGAACGGAATCAGCAACTGTTGTCCAACGACATTTTAGAACACTTACCACAAAAATGAAATGATGCGCTCACAAAAACCAGCATCGTCTTCATCATGTCGCAACATGTCGATGCAAAAATCACGCCGTATGACCTTATCTTCTTCACTCAGAAACTGCAACATCTGTAATCTGTAAGGCATCATGTGCAGTCGCTTCCGCAAGATTTTCCACACAGTTTGCTGTGGAATTTGTAATTGCATGCTTGCCCTAGATGTCGATTTCTGTGGGCTTCTTATGTAGGCAGAACGAACACGTTCAACGTTTTCTTCCGAAACTCTTGGTCTTCCCGAGCTCTTCCCTTTGCACAAACATCCCGCTGTCTCGAATTTTCTATACCAGTCGTAGATTGACTGTCTAGTCGGTGGCGTTTTGTGGTAACGTGTTCTAAAATGTCGTTGGACAACAGTTGCTGATTGCGTTCTAGCAAATTCCAACACGCAATATGCCTTTTCCACAGGATTTTCCGCCATTTCAGCTTCTGCAACAACAAACAAAACACTACAGCGTTACCAATAGTAACGAACGAAACTTTGAGAGTTTCTCAATATACCTCCAAAATAATTAGGTTGCTATCTCTAATAGTTTTTGTTTTACAGGCGGTTGAAGTTGTCTATTTCTTTTGTAGTAACCCTGTACATTTAAAACCAGAATAAACGCCTTTCTTGTAAAAGCACTGCTGTTACATTGTAATCGCATATCTAGAACTTAATAAATATCCATGTATAATATTATATTAACTATCTCGTGTCATATTCTTCATTGCATTGGCTTAATTGTCGTCTCATATCCTTCATTGTATTAAATTAGCAATCTCGTATCATATCCTTTATTATAGTAAATTAGCAGACGTGTATCATATCCTTCATTGTATTAAAATAGCAAACTTGTATCATATCCTTCATTGTATTAAATTAGCAATCTCGTATCATATCCTTCACTGTATAAACTATCTCGTAACATATCTTAATTGCATTAACTTAACCATCTCGTATCGCATCCTTCATTGCATTAGTTATGTCGTAGCATATCCTTCATTGTATTAGCTTAACTGCCTCGTATCGTATCCTTCATTGTGTTAAATTTGCAATCTCGTAGCATATCCTTCATTGTATTATCTTAACTGTCTCGTATCGTATCCTTCATTGTGTTAAATTTGCAATCTCGTAGCATATCCTTCATTGTATTAACTTAACCATCTTGTACCATATATTTCATTGTAGTAAATTAACCATCTTGTATCATATCCTAAATTGTATTGACGTAACCATCTTGTACCATATCTTTCGCTGTATTAACTTTACCATCTTGTATCATATCCTTGATTGTATCATATCCTTCATTGTATTAACATTACCATCTTGTAGCATATCTTTCATTGTATTAACTTAACCATCTTGTATCATATCTTTCATTGTATTAGCTTAACTGTCTCGTATCATAACCTTCACTGTATTAACTTAACTATCTCATATCATATCCTTTACTGTATTAAGTTAACTATCTCGTATCACATCCTTCATAGTATCAACTCAGCCATCTCGTATGATATACTTCATTGTATTAGTTACGTCGTATCATATCCTTCATTGCATTAGATTAACTATCTCGTATCATATCCTTCTTTGTATTAGTTTACTATCTCGTATCATATCCATTGTATTAATTTACTATATCGTATCATATCCTTCTTTGTATTAGTTTACTATCTCGTATCATGCCCGTCTTTGTATTAGTTTACTATCTCGTATCATATCCATTGTATTAGTTTACTATTTCGTATCATATCGTTCTTTGTATTAGTTTACTGTCTCGTGTCATATCCATTGTATTAGTTTACTATCTCGTATCATCCATTGTATTAGTTTACTATCTCGTCTCATATCCTTCATCGTGTTAGTTTACTATCTCGTATCATAACCTTCTCTGTATTAGTTTACTATCTCATATCATAGACGTTGTATTAGTTTATTATCTCATATCATATCCTTCATTGTATTAGTTTACTATCTCGTATCATATCCATTGTATTAGTTAACTATCCGGTATCATATCCTTCGTTGTATTAGTTTACTATCTCGTATCATATCCTTCAATGTATTAGTTTACTATCTCGTATCATATCCTGCTTTACATTAGTTTACTATCTCGTATCATATCCATTGTATTAGTTTACTATCTCGTATCATATCCTTCAATGTATTAGTTTACTATCTCGTATCATATCCTGCTTTACATTAGTTTACTATCTCGTACCATATCCTTCATTGTATTAGTTTAACTAACTCGTATCACATCCTTCATTCTCAGTTATATGTAAATGTGTTGATGTCTAACTTTATTGTAATATTTATCTAACTGCGTTGTTATATAAAGTATAATTTAATTATTATTAAAGTATTTTTTATCAAAGCATCAAGTACAGAATTGCTTTTAGTGGATTAATAAAGTGCTATCTTATCCTAACTTAGCTTAGCCTACACAAAACGCGTTAACTCAGATAGGAAACAAAAACGAGCGAAGTGGTGCAGGCGGTACTTGCATGTGACTCGTATTAGGGAGGTGTAGGTGCGATTCCCGCGGCCGGCCTTCGTGACACATGGATTTTTTCGGGGTTTTCTCGGGGTCGTCAGGTGAAAGCTGGGAATATTCACTAATTCCTCTGAATTTCCTGCCTTTCCATTTCAACTCGCTTCTTATTTCACTTCACCCTTCATCTGGTTGGTCTTTTTTGAGATTGGGCGAGGTAGTATAGTACTGCCGCTATATCTTCGGCCCTGACATTTTGCGCGACTGAGAGCCACTGTTGCCTAATCTTGCCTCTACTGCGTATACATGTGCTATCTCTTCGTAAAATGTAAATAATGAAAGCTGTAACGTTAACCATAACAACTACACAGCTATAAAGATAACTAAGAATAACTGTAATAAGGATAACGCCGAAATCGCACATGCACAGAAATCTAACTTTACCCGGACTAAAGCAAACAAATATTCAAAACACGTGCTCCGCGTACAAGAGAAGTGGCAACATGGTCGAAAATTCAGTGCCGGCACATGGGGAGCAAGCACGTAGTTGGTCCTAGCAGACAACCTCCACTCTTTGCTGTGTGGGTCAACCCGGCACTGCAAACCTTAGCCTCAGTTTGACTTACTGTCTGTTCGCTGGTATTTTATTTAGTGGGATGGGGTATCCTTCTAAGCAGGTAGGGGTTTAGCAATTGGAAGGAAGTAGTGCTTTTTTAGTCCGAAGCAAGCGAGGAGTAAAGGCGCGTGATAGATTGAAGAAGGAAACACTGTTACCGATAATATTTGTGTGTTCACTGTGTACTCTCTGATTCCTGTAGATTTTGAGGACTCGTCATCCGACTCTGAATAAAGTATTGCAACACTGTTGACTGCTTTGCCGCGCGCGGAACGAGTTCAGCATACGTGTACCCATCCTACAGGTTAAAGTGTTAACTTGAGCGATAAGTCACTCCAACTCACTAGCTATAACACCGCTGAACAGACAACACCTTCTTTCATGTTGCGTGTAGCAAAGCACTAAGCAACTATATTTATCGAAAACGTTACAGGAAATCAAATTAGAATGCTTATATATATGTTTAAACAAATCAGAATAACTTCCTTTACTGTGAAAATTCACAGCGCTAGTGTTGCTAAAGATGGCCATCTCTTTCTTTGCCCTCGTGAAACGTCAAGGCAGGAGATATAGTGGCGGTACAATAGCCGCCCCCGGGGAGTTTTAATCTTGAAATGGTAGGGACCCTGCCCTCTGCTCTGTCGTGTGTGCTTTGACCGTCGGCCCCCCTATCAAATATTTTAAAAGCTATCGTTGTGCAATTGTAATTGAAAAAGGCGTCTTTGCATGGCCAGAAGAAAAACAAAAGAAACTCGGAGGCCTTCCTGTCTGAGAAAAGCGTAAGTATTTCAAAATTGGAATCAATAACAAGGAATATCTCGTGGGCTCCATAAGAAAAATGTTTGGCGCATAAATTAAGCGTTATACGTGATCCACAGCTTTTTGTAGTAAATTTTGTCTATCTTTTACATTTACTACTTATACAAAAGTCATCCATAATGAAGAGGACTTTAGAGGCTATTCCCAGAAATTTAGAATTTATATTCTATTTGTCGTGTAAATATCCTTAATTTACGTTATTTTAGTCAAAATTGTTACAGCCATTTTTGAGAAAATCGAAAACTTCGAAAAACCTTCCATGTCAAAGGTAGTTTAGGGTGACGCATTTTCTTGAAAATCTTTGGGTGGCATCTTTGAAAAATGCTGAACTTATTTATCAATTTTTGTATATAACTGACTCTTTGTATTTGAACTATACTGTCCATAGACATAAACGGACATTTTTCTAAAATGGCTCTTTTTATTCAGGGGTCCTAAAAACATATATTTCCGGTCAAATGTCGGTACCAAATTGCTGAGTGGAATGCAATACCTTCTCTACCTACTATGTATTCACATAGTATGTGTAGAGAAAGTGAAAATGCAGGAAATTCAACACATCCTGCCTTTGTTTTCACATCGTAGCGTAGCAGTAACCCAGAGAAACTGGAATTCTGCTTCCTCTCTCGTTGGTAAAATTGCACCGCATTTCACCCCTCCGAGTAAACGGTCTTCAGCATTTCAGTCACGTTCCACTTCTTCTGCTGATTCGTGTTACCTCCAAACGCGTGCGTATAAACATCTCCTGGGTTTCGGAGAATAACTAAGCCTAAACTACCGTTTGAAAGTACTTACAGCGTGTAAATCCTCTGCCTTTGAAAATATTCAGTGGAGGCAGCAATATGCGTTGGTGCACATTTGAGCTTTCTGCCTTTTGGTAGCCAAGTTACCCCCGTGGCTTGTTGGTGTCAAAACGAATGGGTAATGGTTTAGTCAAACAGGGATAAATCGATCAGTGGAGGTTTCAATAGAAACGGGCAAAGCAAACAAATTCGGTAGTGTCTCTTCAATTAGACCCCATAGAACATTCCTTTCCCCGTAAAAGTATAATATTTCGGTGTTAGAGATTATGGCGAGCATAAATTAACATGCTTAGCTGTTGAGAAAGCAATGCTGTTTCTTCCCACAATTTTCAATACGTACTGCGGTTGCAAAGACGAAGTTGCGCCGTACAAGAAGTTGGGGGAAAGAGGCGGAGGCTTGAAGCGATAGGCATACTGCCGGTAAACGTACAGGAGAACTAGGATGACACAAAAAACACATGCATATTATTTATTACTAGACATCGTTTTTTGTGCACTAAAATGTTCAACATAAGCATTTATGCTGTCAAAATCTTTATAATATATCCTATAATTATTTTCTAAAGTACAAATAGATAGCAGATAGACGGCGCCGTGGCCAAGTGGATAGACCGCTTGCCTCCCATCTATGCGGCCCCGGTTCGATCCCAAGCGCCCGCATGTGGAATTTGTGGTGGACGAAGCGGCATCTGGGCGGGTTTTCTCCGGGTTCTTCGGTTTCCCCCACCACTCATTCAACCAATTGCTCCATCATCACCTTTCCTATCATCCATTTCGCTTTCATTTCATACCATCCACTTTCTCACGATCGTGACTGGCTACGGGCTGACCACTCGTTCCAGGTTCTCCATTCTGTGATTTCGTGCCGTTGGCTCTCCGATAGGCTTCTGATCTCTAGGCATCCACTTGTAAGTCCTAGGGAGCGTCAGGCCTAAAATATGGGGAAGATAAGCCGACTACAAAACGTGTGGATAGAGAAGGTTGTATTCCACTAAGATTTCTAAGTTTTTGGGTAGTACATTTTTTCCGTTTCTTATGGTTTTACCAGTTATATAAAACGCATCCAGAAAGAACAGGGCTTCAAGGCTATTCCCAAGAAAAGGTAGATCTCATTAAAGCATGCAACTCTTTACATTTCTTTTTGCAGAGCTAACCACTTCAGAGATATTTCCTGTTATTGGTTTCAATTTTAAAATGCTTAAACCCTCCTCATTCCGGAAGCTCTATCCGTTTCATAGCTTATTTCTTTCATAACTCATTTGTTCTACTCCTGGCCAAAGAAAGAGAACGGAATTTCAATGACAATCGAATAGCGGCAGGTTTTAAAAGATTTGACTGTCGCTTTAGCTTGGTCTATTCCCATATTTCCTTTCTACGTATAAGGAACTAAGTGACTAGATAATTTCTGCTAATGTTTATCTTGATTATTAGCAAGCTGTAGGTAAAATAATAGTCTTTAGCAAAACAGAAAGACAAAGTCATGTGAATGGAACACATGCAATTTTGTTTTCGATGCTACTTGCACGTAAATACATGCGTATTCCTGGCAATGAACGGGTACTGTGCTTGCAAACATGCTATGCAGTGGCATGCTCTGATGCAGGAGTAGCAAGCTTCAGTCTATCCAGCACCGTGACAACGTGAGTATCGCTCCTCGTGACGCACAGCGGAGATAAAAATAGACTAAACAATGTCCCCAGTTCTTAATGAATTACAAGGAAAAGTCTTGCACAGCCAACCACGAGACGTGATTGCTAATGTGTATCAATTTATGATGAGAGAAGCTGCATGCGCATCCCTATCAAATTCAAGTCTGTACAGAAATGAGTGGTGGCAGTCACCAGTGTGTCGTTTAGTACAATTAGAACGTATTCAGTTAGGTGAATGCGGGTTTTTCTCAACACCTCATAAAGAAAGATCCAGCATATTCTTACAAAAGATTGATTATTCATTTAACTACCCCATGCTAATTGAGATAAATATTAGCAGAATTGGTCTTATTACTTGCTTCATTGTAAGTGGAAAGGAAATAAGGTAATATACCAGGCTAATGCGAGAGTCAAATATTTTAAAAGTTGTCGGTAATTGAAACAATTGAAATTCGGTCACCTTGACGTGGCTACAAACACCCTGCAGTGTTTTTTTTTGTAGTGTTTAACGCCCGCTTTCACTGCTCTGGCACCGCAGGCGACTGCAGTGCTTTGGGAACAATTTTCATGCCTCTGTGTACTTTTGTGGGAGAAAATACATTTTGAATATGGGGAAAATAATGACATTTTGAACCCCAGAAAATGGCTTTAAATTTAAGAGTCCAGAACAACGCTAAAATATGTGTTGTATCCCCTTAGGAAAATTAAACATTGCAAATATGTACCTTGAAATATGTCCATATTTTGTACCAAAAATCTAAAAGCCGACTTTTTTAATCAAAATCGCTAAAAAAAAAAAAAATAAAAAACACTTCTGTGTCCTCTCAATAAGTGTAGCTTGTAGCTGATATCTTCTTATTTTAGAAGGAATGTATTTGAGACTTTGGAAACCCCCCCCCCCCAGTACGCTGAAAGATTAGCGAGACAGCTCTCACTTTATCGACAGGTGCCCTATAACATTCGGAGCTGGGAATCTGTCCTCCTTAACAGCCCTGCTCTGTTTTGCAAATCCGAAGCTCACCCCTCCCCGATTTGAGAAGCGTGTGGATGATCGTTTTTCAGGGATGATGAAGGCTCACCCTCCCCCCCCCCCCAGTCCTTAAAATGCCCTGCCGTTGTATTAATGCAGCACGGCAACTCGGCATCCAGAGAAATTTTCGGGGATGAAAAATAAAACAATACCATCCAAGTCCTTTTTTTTTTTTTCTCTCACTCTTTCTTCCTTCTATTTTTGCTTCGACTGGAAAATATTTAAACGTAGAGCGTGAATATATCCCATGGGCGCTACCTTTGAAATCACTATTCAAATTTCATACCTATGGGGGGGGGGGGGAAGTTGCCTCCGACCATTTCTGGTCCAGGAATACAGATTCCCAATTGAGATACAGACCTTTCCGTTGTTTAATAATCCTCTACTTGGAACATTCATTATTTACTATTTTGTATCTTGTGTGAAAATATTCCTAAGAACCCTTTTGCTTTGCGGATTTTCATACAGCTGGGAAATAACAGAATATTTAAGGAGAATGCTATTATAGTAAATAGTTTTTATCTCGCCAACCTCTTTGATTACAGGTGGACATATTGCACGCGCTAAATCCTATTTTAAATGACAATTTAGCTCAACTATTAAAGCGCCAATGGAATGGACGAGATTAGGCAATTTCAACCAATCATGGGCATCTTACTAGAGCGATATTGTCGAAACATCTTATCGCAGGTGATGTTCATTTCTTTGAAATATTGTCGCACCTGACATTCGTTTATTTAATATCCTGTCTTCGTTATTGGTAACAAGGTGACAATCCAGTGTGCCAACCTTCACTTATACTAACTGTCAGTTCCAAAATTGTACTTTCAATTAATTCAATTACAATGTTTATTTAAGGTTTTATCCAATTCACAATGTATTTAGTTCAAAAAAGGAGTGAAAATAATCATTAATTGTATTGTATGTTATGAGATGAGTGCGATAACCTTAAATAAAATAACGTTTGTTTCCATTTCATGTATTAGCTATTAAAAGCTAAAATAAAATAATTGTTCCCTATTTCTATTGTTGCTATTGATATTTGTTCATTGGGTGTAGGCACGGTCGGCCATATAATAATTTAGGAGGCATTGAAGAAAGAAAAAAAAAATCGGTAAATAAAAAACGTCGATTACGTCAACTACCATTAGAGAACTAATGTAAGTATTGCAATCATAACCTGATAAAATCTCCCTTCCTATATATTATAAATGATTACTAGTCTATTTCGCTGAATTGTCTTATCAAATACAACTCGTGTTTTCATCTCTTAGGACAATTCAGTCCCGTCGCTTCGCTCCGGTCGTAAATTATCGACAAGACGATAATAGCCCGTGTAGATAATGTGATGGTAGCGTGTCTGCCTCATATTCAACAAGTCGCGAGTTCGAATCTCCCTTTAGCTGAGTTACCCGGATAAGGTTTTATTTCGGGGGTTTCCCTTATGCTGAGAAGACGAATGTCGAGTAATTTTAAGGTCTATGGATCCCGTGATCATTTGAACATCATTTCAGCAATTTCATTCATTGTCGGATGTGACCAACCAGGTTAAAAGGACGTTAAGCTTAAAAAAAAGATGAAAACACTCATGGTATTACTTAATATAATACCGTTACAAATGTCGTTACTACTCAGAAATTGGTTACATATAAAGGGTTTAATTCACTGTTATAAATACTTTACTCGACGCTTCGACGCGGTGACAGTTGCCGGCTTTCTCACGTCACTGTGTGCTAGCACTCCAGTCAAAGTTCGAGTCAACACGCACTAACTTGACTTGCAACTCTTTCTTCTTTTTATAGCTATAAATGATGTCACAAAAATGTCTAGAAGCTTGTCGAAGCTACTGGAAGATTCTTGCGTATGCCAAACCAGTGCGTTCCAAAACCTCCGGTTACCGGCCCGCCGCATTTCCTGTGTTTACGCACTCCAGCCCCACCGAACTTCTGCGAACCGGAGAACAGCACTGTCATAATAGTTATTTTTGACTGGAGGTGTGGCTAACAGCTATTTTCGGTAAGTGGTTATAACTGTCACGGTTACAATGCGGTAACCAGTAACGTTATTTGTGTTATTCGTTATCACGTTGGCAGTAACCTTCAAGCAACGGTTATCAGTAACGATTAAGTTATTTGTTATAATGGTTATCACGTTCACAAGCACATTGCAATAACAATTTCCAGTAGCGATTCGCTGCAACTACGTTTCTATAGGAAAGGTGTCCTACTTTGTTAGTTGATGCAGTCTATAAAGATGTTCCCCTAGCTGTGACAGCACTTACTCCGTTACTTCTGGAACTGTTATTGGTTTATCAGTTGCTTTGTAACTGAAATGTTACTGGGTAATTAATTATTCTATCTCCGCTACTTCCGTAACATTGCGATAACTATTGTTGACATGTTTATTTAAATTAACATTTATAATGACTTACTCATAATTCCATTATAAATACTGTTTTTGGGCAGCATGACCACAAAGTAGTGCACCTGAACTAAAAGTTTTAGATTATCGCAACAGTGTGACAACATTTTACACCACCTCATTGTGACCAACTTTGGTCTCAAGTGCAATCACATAGCAATTACACGTTTAATAATTCGACTTCGTTTGATGAGGTTTTGCTTTTCATTATGCCTTTCTACATAATTCATTTCCTCGTGGCGTGCATTATCTGTTGACAATAAACATTGTCTGTAGAGTTAACGTATACCTTATATGAACAGCCTTCTGCTTTTTTGATCTAAAATGTTATTATTTTATGTAACTAAAAATACCTATGTAAATATTAAATAAATGCCAAAATTTAATTTAGAGGAAAATAAAATGTAAGAGCCAGCTGAAGATACACAAGCAGCAGAAAGAATAACACTAGAACTACTACCCAAAAAATCTAGAAAGCAATAAGAAATACCACTAATCGCTTCTTTACCTGGTGTAAGACACCACGGTTTCAAAATAATGTAACTGAAAATGTGCTCTTCTCTTACTTCGAAGAGAAAAATAAACAGCTGAAATCTTCATCATTGTGGGCCAATTATTTAATAAGTAAACGTTGCCTTAATGTCAAGATATTATTTAGAACTTTTAGCAGGGTAATTTATACGTTACGAGCATAGCTGGAGAATCAACAATGTACAGTAGTGACATTAATCCTTGAAAGTTTTGTTTTTGAATTAACCTTCAAATTTGAATATTGCATTCAACTCTCATTCAGGTACATTCTTGTCTGATAAATTATTGCCAGAAAGTGTTACCAAAATATAGTAATGAAATTTTTACCATTAACTGGAACTAAATGAGTACTTAATGGGTATTTTACGTTGTATCCAATATGAAAATTGGAATTATTGTTCTCGTATTACTTAGAGGAAGTTAGTAATTTTAGGATTACGACATTTCAATACCATGAACATGTTGCATTTCCCTAATTTTGAGCCCCCTTTTATATCGCATTTCATATTGAATGCACAATAAAATGATAAGTGCGTTTTTATTTTATGCTGTATCAAATATGAAATATAACTACTTATTAGTCTCATAAAATAGGGAAGCCTTGGGTATATTTAAGACTATGGTATCCATGATGTTGAATTGTTGTTCTCCCAAAATTAACAGATTTCTTCAAATGTTGAGCTCGTCTATGTAGTTTTTAGAGAAATAAACCTAGTTTTGACATTGGATCCAATAGAAAATAATAAATATATGTATATCTTTATAAAATAATATATTTTCCAAAGTTGGGCCAAAGTAGCACATTAAGGACCAAATTAACTCTAGTTTATTGTGAAAGATTCAAGACTATATTAGATAAAACTTGCTGGCTATAATTTAGCAAGTAAGAATTATCCTGAGAGAGTTAAACTAATATTCTTATTTGAAAGCTACTTAAACTAAACGTGTCCAGAACTAATGTCATTATTATATGAAAGCATCTGGCATCTCGCTGCGCACGTGAGTAGATTCTTTCTAAACGTAATTTCTCCTAGTTACAGGAATTCATTTAATATTATTGGTACTTCACACATTCGAGCGCTGTATATGCCACTTATAAAAGTTGTTTTATTTGCTTGAAGGATTGGGAAACGAAACTATACATCGCTCGACACCACTGCGGTATCATCCTTGCCTGAACACCGCGGTCGGATCGTGGTCTCTCCCACGATTCCGCACCGGTCGAGTTGAGTAATCATCAAACAAACAAAAATACATTCAATCCTAATGGAAATAAAGGTACCCCAACAGCGAAGTAAAAAGGCTGTGCAATGATACGAGTACTCCTGTGCTTCTGGGACTGTTCCTACTCTACAATAAAGGATATTTTATACCGAAAGTCATTTTAGGTGAGAAAGTGCTTAATGAACCCGCAATTATTGAGTAGGAAGTCTCTCTGTATTTCTTTATTTTTATACATGTATATACATATACACTCTTTTTTTACTTTTGAGATACTAATAGCTTAATAAACAAATTATTTGATGTTTCAATCCAATGGGTTTCGGGAGTCGTTTGCTTCCTCGAAAGCATCTAAACGACAATACCGGCTTTCTCAAATATGTTTATAGTTTTCGCAAATGAAACTGCAATAGCTTGCCCACAATTCCTGTGTAAGTAAACAGTACAGTGAAAGAACAATGATGACGTTTAAAGGCTTCATTCTTTTCAAATATTGTCACACATTTCTGGTTGCAGATTTAGACGAGGGAATGAAAAGTTTCTCACCGACCTCCGATGAAAGCAAAAGCAAAGAGAACAGAGGCGCATTGAAAGAATAAAACACATCACTGGCTGCCTCCCGGTAATCTCTGATACTAGCTGAAGGCAGAAACAATTGATATTCTTATTCACAAAAGCAACATAAATGGAAGATGATGAAGGTCTGACTTTAACTGGTAAAAACATGAATGTCTCTCTCCATATCTGTCACCAACTTTCACAGCTTCTTTTATACGCTTTATGAGTGTTATGTAAGTGTTATTAAACGTAATCTAAAGCAATAATATATGTAGCAGGACGTATAACAATCTTGGTGAGAGATTAGAACTATTTGGAATGAGTAGCATTTTTGTATATGAGAGTTGATGCATAAGTCACGGCAACGTTTATTTCCTTTCCTTTTTTTTGAGAGTAAAAATACGTGTTGAAAGTGCGAAAGGATAGAAGAAGCTATGAACAACATGGACAGTGAACAACACTTCAAAATTACGCTTCACATTATATTTATTAGGTGCGCTGAATACCATCTGCACCATGTGGAAATCTGGTCATCTAACATTTCCAATGTCCTTAATTGTTGCAAACCGCCTACCATGTAATGGTTCTTTTACCTTGCATATGAGATCTCGAGACAGAGACAGAGGAGGATGGTGGATGCTCCAATTCTTCCCATCCCCAGCGATACAGTTGCCGTCCGACACAATCTGCCTTACCTACCAATCTCACAACTGTCCGGTATGGCCGAGCATTATTCTCGACAACTTCCAATTCCCTGTGGCATTCTATGGTAGCTCTCTCTTGGAGAATGGCTGTTTGGAGAAACGAGGGCTGTCCAACACATTAGAAGGCTATTGCAGGCAACTGCTTTCCTATTACTCACTGCGCTTCTACGGGTCATTCCAATACAATCTGTGTGCCAATGCATTAGGAGTGCCTCAGTTCTCCGCTACACATACTATTTTGTCCTCCGGTAACAGTTCGTCACAAATAAAATACCTACCAGGACTTATTCCCAAACCCTCGTACTATCTCGAGAAAAAGTGTCCGTTGTTAAAAATTTTAAGAACGTAATCACGTTATGCAAGTTAAAATGGTGGTGACTGTCTTACTCTTCTCTTCTACAGGCAGTCATGTCAGTGTGTAGGACATAGCTTAACGGGCAGGGATTCTTTCAATGTTGACATTGATATACCTATAGAAAGTTTACAGTTAGAAGCCATACACTAAAGTGTGATTAAAAAGTAAAAGGTACTTTTAGAACTTCAGGTCTGAAGGAGTTTTGAAAAAAATCATATTGCATTATATCTTAAAATAACAAAATTTGCGATACCTGTTATTATGTCAGTATCATTCACACATTTACACGAGTCAAGATTTTCAAACATGACTATAATTAAAACAAGACAGCAGGGTTGTTAGCTATATATGGCAAGTGATTTTCGTTGTGCATTATTACATTTCATACCAACATACGAGGTCTAATCAAGGCTAAACAATTTGAACCAACTCATGATATTATAATAGTGACTTAATTACTAAACTGGTTCATAAACAGTGTGACGTATTTAATCATTACTATAGTTGATTTAACACTGCATTTATAATAATGTGTCGTTTAAATTATTTTTATTTATATATGTTTATTCGCTTGTTATTATGGCTTAGTTTACATTCTGCTCTTCAAGATATTAAAAACTGCTAAGGGGGTGCGCTAACTCGCTATATTTCAAAAGGGGGTAACAGAACCCCTGATATAAAGAGAATTGGTGTGTATCTCGTACACTCAAAACCGCTGAACCAATAATTATTTCACTATATTCATATATACTTTCTGACAGACAGACACCTAATTTCAGTTTATAAATGATTAAAGGACCAAACAGCATTTATAAAGCCTTCGTTGAGAATGCCATGGCGTAGAATATATTGCTCTACTCCACAGAAAGTTGCCCTCCGTGGTGTAGTGGTTCATATACCTCAGGACGCGGGTTTAAACCCGGCGATGGACGATGGACTTTTTCTGGCGTAAAACTACTTAGCATAGCTTCCTTCGGAAGGGAACTAAAACCGTTGGCCTCGTGTCGTAGATTTACGGCATGTATAAGAACCTCAAGCGTGATAGAGAGTCTTCTGAGCAAAATTAAGCGGTATTTCACGCCCAATATAGAATGGGGCCCTGAGAACCATAGTGGTTAAGGAGCGTCCATAAATAAAATTCCATTTTCCATTTTTTACTCCACGAAAATGACGTGTTAAAACAAAAGCCAGTTTCATTTTACCCCTAGCAATATCACACATAGATGGTCTTTACATAACACTTAAGGAATCGATTCTCTTTATGTGTTATATTCAGTTCACCGAGCGAGGTGGTGCAGCTGTAACGTGTGTGACTCACATTCTGGAAGTCGCGGGTTCGATCTCCGTAGATCGCGCAAACTCACTTGGGTTTTTTCGTAATTTCCCCTTGTCACATTGGTGAAAGCTGGGATGGCTATTCTCCAAGATTTCCTTTCCATCATTCCCTTGCGTGCCGTTTCCTTATCTTTCAGGAGTGCTTCTAGGCTCTGATGTATGGCGGCACTAGCAGATGGTGTAGATACATGCGCATTGTATTCGCTGTTCTCGGCGTTGAGGCGGCTGTTCTAGGAAGGCCGTAGGGACATCGACGAGATCCGAAACCCGTATGCCGTGGCTGCACGGCGGATCCTGTTGTCGGAATGAAGAAGTTTCCGTCTCTGAGTCTGTCTGCCTGCGGCCTGTGACCACCTGTGATTCCCTTATTTCATCGCTTCCTCCTGGGGAGTTTCAGCGCAATAAAAATCGCAGTGCGCAAGCTGTCCCCTGCCGTCGTCTAGCCTATATCTTTAAATTCAGTTTTTTGTCATGGTAACACAAAGTGGTTTTTTTTTTTTTTTTTTATTCAGGGGATCTCAAAAGTGTGTTTCACGTACAATAGTTTTGTCGTCCTCCGAGGTCTAGGGGTAACATGCTAGCAACTGGTTCCCAAGATCGCAGATTCAAATCCGGCGATGGGCGATGAATTCTCTCGTGCATAAAAGCATTAGCATGACTTCCTTTGTGAGGGAAGTAAAGCCGTTGGCCCCGTGTCCTAGATATACGGTACATAAAAGAATCACAAGCATAATAAAGTGGCCTCTGAGCAAAATTTAGCGTTCTTTCACACCCAATAAAGAATGGGACGCTGAATAGCATAGCAGTTAAAGAGCGTCCATAAATAAAACGCAATTTTACAATAGTTAATCTATCTGCTAGATATTATACGGTAGAAAATTAAAAGTGTTGATATACATAAAAATTGTTTAATAGGGCAAAGCAGAATTGTAGTGTCGTAATAGATTCTTGTTTGAGAGCCGCTTGGAGGATGCTGGGGAAAAAAGTCTTTCAGCTGTTTTCTTTGAGGTACAGAAGAAGCCGAAACGTTTTTGTGTAATTGTAGACAGTACGGTTCTTAAGCATCTGTAAAACAGGCGCGAGTGACTGTGCAGGTCTATTCATCTGTCTTTTTCACCACACTTTTAATTGGAAATGTTTTAATGAAGGGTAGAACTACTTCTGAAGCTTTCCACTGCCTCTAAGAAGACTTTTTATTTTCTTTATTCAAGCGCATATCCTCGAAATGTGTTCGAATGAGACAGGTGTTTCATTCTTTCACGCTGAATTAGAGGATTGTCACTTTCTGAATAAGCAGGATGTACTACAAATTATGGAAAAATCTTTTATGTTAGTGTTTTTTGTATTGCTAGAGTGGCAGAGCCAAACTTTCTTCTGGGAGAGGTTTAAACATCGTTATTGCAGACCGATCTTTTTTAATAATTAAAAAAAAAAATAACAAACACACAGCTCCTGAATTTTGTCGGGATTCCGGACTGTATTCCTGTTATTTTTCCCTCTTTATTTTACCGTTTTTATTTTACTTTACAAACTCCCATACTGCCTGTCTAACTAAAGAATGCAGTTGTTAGGGGAGGTCGCTGGTGTAGCACGGCACGGTTTAGAGCGGTCAGAGAAGGCTGGAATATAGTGTGGTACCGTCTGACCATCAAAACATCAACATTAAACTAAACGATCCACAACTTGATATTTTCTTTATTAGTAATGAATATCAATTTTCTACTTTGTGACCGTGGCGGTGTTTGCATTTTGACTTGATTCGAATCCGCCCATTGAAGAGACTCAAATACTGAATTTCAGTATTGCCGAACTTTACAGGGAGTGATGAGGTAACACCGCTTTATCTGTTTGTGTTTACGCAAGCTTCCAGTCGCGACCGTCTGCATTCATTCTTCAGACAGGTAATACATATACACATTTACAGACACAAATACCCATGCCCAAAGCGGGACTCGAACCCACGATCCCCTGCGCAAGGAATCACCAAAGCTAGGCGCCTTAGCGACGAAGGCCACGGGGAGCGGTAAACCTTAGTATAGCTTTGTCTTTCTGCCCGTATGACGCAACTCACGAACCACTGCATATCTTCTTCACCTGCTTACCCTCTTTGTATGGAGAGCTTACACCCCCCCCCCCCCAGGGCTTGCAGGTAAATGTCTGGGATAAGATGCGTGTTAAGGAGCGAACGGGCTATAGAATCAGCTAGAGTATCCAAGGATGGGGGATCAGCCGGATGGTGGATCCAGTGTGTGGTATATGTTAGAAAGAACTATGCGCTCACATTTCCTTGGTCACTCGGCCCCCTAGCCTTTATTCGGTAAGTTTCGCGTTATTTTGGAAGAAAAACAAGGCGGGCACATTGATACATGAAGTACGCTAGATACCTTGACATCTAGCGGCTTTAACTCTAAGGTTTCATTCTGTATGTAGATCCCAGAGTTCACGAATACCCACGTGCGCTGTGCCTAACAATCCAGCTAGTTCGCGTAAATGGACAACCTATTCACCATAAGGACTGAGAAACTCATGGAAAAAAACTTCCTTTGGTTGGCAACGCTGCGGAAAGACAGGCGGACGAGCGGGCCATCTCTTCCTCCCGCCTCCTTGGCCCTCGCTTCATCGTAAAACCAGCACACAAGAAAAGGTGCCCGTATGGTAGATGGTATGACATGAGGCGAAATGGATGATGGAGCAATTGGTGTAATGAAGGCCGGAGGAAATTGGAGGACCAGAAGGAAACCCGCCCATATGTCACTTCGTCCACCTCAAATCCCACTTTCTGTCCCCTGAGTGTATATCCGGGCCGTCTAGCTGCGAGTGGAGCGGTCTAACCACTCTGCCACGGCGCCGCCCTCCGCTGTATGTATGGAGTCGAAATGTTATAAATGTGAGTTAGAATACCATTTCACGACATCTTTAAAATGTTATTGAAATATTTTTATATTCCATTTATTTATTAAACATTGAATGAACTTTTACTTTTTCTGCACATACTATGTACATAGCGTACAGAAGGTATTGCATTGCAAATTCGATACCTAGAGATTTCACCGGAAATATATGTTTTGAAACACCCTTAATCCAAAAAAAACATTTTCAGAAACAGGTCCATGTGTGTGTGAGTGAGTGTGTGTTTGTGTGTGTGTGTGTGGGGGGGGGGGCAGCATATCTCAAAAACTAAAATACCGTTAAATACCAAACTTGTGTTTATTATCTTCCAGGGATGCGACACGAAGATTTTCAAAAACAAATTCCCCCAGCGCAAACTACCCTTTAAACTACCCTTTATATGCATTTTTTTTTCGAAATGTTGTTTTTCCCAAAAATGGCTCTAACGACATTGATTATAATACCGTTGATTAAAACGTTATTCGGAACACAAATAAAATGCATATTTTGAATTTTTTGGGAATAGCCTCTGAAGAGCACTTTATTCTGGTTTATTTTTGCATAATTTTGCATAACGGTTAAACCGAAAGAGATAGAGAAAATTTATTCCACAAGATGATGGTTAATTTATTTCTCCTTTTTGACGTGATAAATTGCGCTTTTAATAATAAGGACGTATTGTATCTCGCATGAGTGGAACGTGTTCTTCTCCGCACTTAGGCATCAAGCTGCGACAGCAGGTTAGCACATCAAAGCCACTTGGGCTCCCATTGTTTGGCGCGCCACTAAAAGCCAGGGAGAAGTCCGATAGTTGGGGACGGGCGCATTATTGGATATTCCGACTACTTGTAGATAAAGTCCACGCCACTTCAAAGCACGCTTGTTGGCTGCGCTTTGTATTCTTGCTCTCTTTGGTGCGTCCGTTCCTATTGCAAATTATATTTGAAAATGCATCCCACAGGATGGGGACCTGCACCTCGTACCGGCGTTTGAAAATGTATCCCATAGGATGAGGACCAGTACCTCGTACGGGCGTTAGAAACTGGAATACCAAACATAAACCGCATAATTAGGCTTACTTAGGGACCAACGCCGATTTTTATAGTGTTTAACGCCCGCCTTTACTACTATGGCACCGCAGGCGATGACATGATGATACATAGAATGAAGATGGCGCACCAATGGAATGCGATGGCGGGGGAAACTAGAGAAACCGGAGAAATCCCACACCTGCACCGCTTTGTCCACCACAACTTCCACACGCGGTCGCTTGGGATCGAACTTACCGAAAGGCGTGTGGTCTAACCACTCGGCCACGGCGCGGCCTAATGATGTTTTTTTCAAATACCATGTATCACTGATTTGTCACCGTTCACTTATGTGCTTTCACCGAGGGGGCTGGTTCAGGCGGTTTCGTCTGTGGCCCGCATTCGGAAGGTTGCGGGTTCGTTTCCTGCGTCCGGCCTATCTGACCCATCGGTTTTTTGGAGGTTTGCCCTCTCCAGATGAATGCTGGGCAGGTTTCTTTCATCCCCCGAATTTCTTGTCTCTGCATGTTGTTTCCACTGTAATTTCATTCATCCCCCATCCCATTGGTTTCTTTCAGAATTGCAAGTGTTAGTGATGGTGCTCGGGGCGGTGGCTGGGGAAAAGGATGCCCAAAGTGACTTCTCCGACCCCAGACTTCAGGTAGTTGCCGCGATGAGAGCCGCTCCTGGCGGGGGCGCTTGGGGGCCGCTGTGCCTATCCGATTGTCGGGGTGCATCAATCTGCAAAGTATAGGGACCTTGCCATTGCTGGGCCGTCTCTCCTGGTTCCAGCCGTCCGGTGTATCATCTCACCTCATCCCTCCCTCGAGGGGCGTAGATACAATAACCTTAGATTCGGTGCCGGGTACCCACCGACCAATCTTATCCTTCCTATTCCCTATATCATATCATGAAATATGAGAATGGTTTGCTATTTATGCTTTTAGCCATCAAAATGCACCTGGTTCACCCCTTTAAATGGGAATTGCCTTAAACCTGTAGATATAGCAACTCTATGAACTTTCTTCACTAGTTTAAAGAACACTAGCTTATTAGCTAACGGGAGGGGAACTAATGTTATTAAACAGTAAAACCAAACTAAATTACAATTAAGTGTTGTGTCGCTTTTCAAGACTTTTATTTTATATTAGTTACATTTTCTTGAAAGGTGCACCGAGTTTTCAACTGTATCGTGCGTGGTGTCCACAAAATTATTTTGCATACATTTGTTGGATCAAAATATGCACATAGTACTTAAAATGGCGCTGAAGACATTTGACGCGGAAGAAGTTTCAAAATATTAATTGCTAGTGTTTTCCTGAAATTCCTTATTCCTCAAATTTGTACTTCACAGATTTATTTCTGCGGCAGTCTAAAGCAGGTGTCTGTGTCTTGTCAGGCATTGCATTCACATTTCTAGTATATTAAATGCTATAATATTTTGTAAACGCCGTGGTTAAAAAAGTTAAAAATCGGTGCTCATTTTTTAAAAATTACTATACTAATACGCTGAACGTCTGGAAAAAATATCAGAAAAAGTAAATTGGAATATCATTGGTTCCTTTTTTCGTATTAAAAGAGACCTTTTTTATTTCAGCTCCTAGAGTTTGGTTCAAGTGGAGGCGAATATTTCAGGAGTCATTGTACGCTTTTCTTAGGATGGAGTATGCAAATACAGGGTGCAGGGTACCTACTTGATGCACCAGATTAAAATTATTATGGGTGAGGCGGTTAAACGTTCAAGTGAGGTTTGAGTGTCTTCCTTGCAGTCGAAGTTTTCGCAAAAAAAAAAAAAAAAGACACATTTGGCAACGCCGCTCTTCAGGAATGTTACCACTACATGCTCCCTTTGGGTTTGGCAGGTTGTCGACAATTAGGATGAGGAGACAAAAGAACGTCGTGCGAGCACCTCTAATCTAAACAGAGCTCTGTGAGATGATTGGACAAAACACGTTTGAAGCTTCGCTACTGTCGCTTGCCTGTGTTCACTGATTAGCAATGATTCATTGCCATGTTCTCCCCTGGTTAGCATGCTAGCTGCTTTGACGTAGCATTTCAATCTTAATATCTGGCTAAACGCCTAGACTTGCGAGGAAAAGACGTTCTGAAAATGACACACCGCTCATTTCTGGAATATTCAGCTCTTCATTCTGAACTTTTGACAGGCTAAGAGTTCTAAAACAGTAGTAGTTTTTCTTTTCTCGTAAGTCGTGTCTTACAATTATTGTCACTCTTTATCATAGGTAATATAACCAGAGATCGAATTGTAGCTCGAGTTGTATGTAATAAGACTACTTCGTGACTAAAATGATTAGCCTATATTGACACGAAGAACAATATTCCTGAAATCTCATTTGTCTTGACGTATATTTGCACCGAAATCACTGCAACTTGATCTCCATGTCATAAATCACAGCCTCGTTACTTACAGAATTCGTTAAAACTGGTTCCACACACTCTCTCTGTTGTTCTAGTATTCTGCGGCTTTGAGTTTTCAATTAATATGTCTATTTGAGTGATAGACCTTTCCCCAAAATGTTTTGCAACTTCCGCCATTATGTACGGGAATATCACTGCACACTGATATTACTATTATGAGACGAACAATTAATTCAGAGGGAAAGCAAATGCACGTGGATGTGATAAAAAAACTATTAATGTTCAGAGATAATAAGTTCCGATTGGTTGGAATTTTACGCGCCAATGTACTGGGTTGGTCACTTTCTGCGATCACGTGTCATGAACGGAATAATCATGTTAGCTATTCTCTTAGCGCATGACACGTCATGTACCTTCCACTTTGTATGTCTACTTCTTCAAAACATAAGCTACTATTATCCGGTTATCAAATTTGTTTAAAGCTTATGTTTTATCATGATATGCGTTTCTGTAGAGAAGCGTCCGTTCCTAAGTCCGTTTAAAATTGTTCAGATGCTTTCTGATGTTAAATTATTTTGTGTTAAAATGAGACCTAATATCACACTTGTGGATAAATTTCAAGCCCCCATTAAGCTATAGCGCATATACCTAAAGGGTATGTGGATTCCAGCAACGGCTAAAGTACCCAAAATATAGGTATTGAAGCATTTAGTGCCGTTAATTTCTTAGGTCGCGAGCTTAGTTAAATAATTACAGATGAAAGACATAGAAAGTGTAAAAAGCAAATCTTAAAGAAAGTTTATGCTTATAATATCTTAAATATTAATAAAATCAAAACTTTGCCAAAATTAATAAATCTCGGTGGTTTATGGAACCCCATTAACTACAGAGCAAACTTATCAATCATATTGCCTATTATTGGCAGTGGACAAACTACAATACAAACTCAATGTACCCACTTTTTAATTATAACGTTTTATTGCAATATTGTAATTGAAAGTTTACCTGGTTCTTTAATATTTATTTTACTTGTAAAACCATTTACAGTATGGTAAATCTATCTGCAACAGAAATTTAAAAAAAAAAAAAAAAAAAAAAAAAAAAAAAAAAAAACTGATGTGCTCCATTCACGTGACTTTCTCTGCATCTCTGTAACAAACTATTGTTAATAAGCTTATTATTCTAATGTTATAGCACTAGCAGCCACGGTTTTATTACTTAGTACACTTTATAAGTAGAAGTAAAATAAAGTATACACTAAGCTAAACCGACAGCCAAATGTTTTAAAATGTGGTTGCTATGGGATTGAAATCCGTCTTTGCGTGGCCAGGAGTTGACAAGTTTCCCGTATAAGAAAAGTTTAAGTATTTTAAAGCTGAAATAAATAACAAGGAATATCTCTAAAACGAACAACTCTACGAAAAATTTACATGACATAAATTGTGTGCTGTATCATGATCTACATTTTCTTCTCTTATAAGTTTTTGCCTATCTCTTACGGTTTACCAAAAATTCACTCAGGAAAAACATGTCTTCAGAGGCTATTCACAGAAAACTCAAGATATATATTTTGTCATGTAAATATCTTAAATATAAGAGATTTAATCAAAATCGTTAGTCATTTTTGAGAAAATCAAAATTTTCAAACATTTTTTTTCATGTAAAGGGTAGTTGAAAATCTTCGTGTCGCATCCCTGGAAGATACAAAACTTTAATACCAAGTTTGGTATTTAACGGTATTTTTAGCTATGCTGTCCACGACACACACACACATACACACACGCGGAAATTTTTCTGAAAATGCTTTTATTGGATTCAAGGGGACCCAAAACATGTATTTCTGGTGAAATCTCGGTATCGAAATGTTGGGTGCAATACTATACCTTCTCTATACTTTATACATAGTATGTGTAGAGAAAGTATAAAGTATCATTCAACGTGAAATGAAATTAATTCGATGTGGACATTTTATCGAAAATGTGTGCTTTGAGGGCACTAAATCCAAGAAAAAGGTTATTGTGTATTCGTGCTGTGTGTGTTTCTATGAACAGAATAGCTCAAAAATGAACAATAAAATACGTACCAACCTTGGTTAAGTTCTGTATCTTTCAAAGGTGCGACAGGTTTCCAGGAAAACACCAAACTACCCATTACATGCAATTTTTTTCGAAATGTTTATTTTATGAAAAATGATTCGAACGATTTTGATTGAAATAATATACGAGCATATTCAAGATATTTACATGAGAATTAAAATGGATGTTTTGACTTTTATGAGAATAGCTTTACGGTCCTTCATTCCGAAAGAATTTTACATACTGTTGTATAATTGGTATACGCTAATAGACATACGACAATGTACCGCACAAAAATATATAACGAATATATAAAAAGAACTTGGGTGGGAATTACTTTTTCCGAGGTATCCGTTATGAATATTTTCATTTGTTTAATACGTATCATTCTTTTAAGAATACTCTCAACATGCAGAAGCTTCTCGCGATTGCATGGAAAAGGTGTGGAATTTTAAGGTCAGCATATAGCGTCCAGTTCTTAAACATTTGACTGTAGCTGTTCCCTTTGTGACTATTACAAAATGTGTAATGCAGTCATTTCCGCAAAGGTTTATCTCGATTAAAAGGAAGTAAATGCAAAGATAAACTTTCTCAAGAATAACTTATATAGCCACTATTAAACTATAAAGAGTATAGAAACCCATGTGAATGTAACAGGGATATTATTTCTTAAACGTATTGGTTTATAAATGACTCAACAGTATACAAAACATTTCGTCACCTGGTACACTTGATTGTAATGGACACCAAAGAGCTTTCCTATTCTCAATAATGTTATAATTCTTATAGTGTTTCATTTTGTGCAGTCCACTCAAAGGCATGTTCCCCGCTTTGAAACCATCGCCCCTCCTCACTCACTCCCCCTCTTGCAGTATTGTTGTGTCTTGTACAGTATTTTTCAGAAAATGATAACCCTCTGGTAATTTTTGGGTTTAGGAGGTTTGCATTTGGAAACCAACCCTCGCTGTTGCCAAGTCTTCCACTTACTGGTCCCTTAACTGAGGCGCGAGAGTCTTCAGTCTCCAAGAAACAAAGATTTTACTACGTTTCCTCTCACCCTCTAGGGTCTTCTTTTGTTTGCTAATGTTTATTTCCCAGTGGCAGCGGTCCCGTTTGAAGGCCATCATGTTTTAGAGGGAGCTAAAAATCTAGTCGGGTTGATTGTAAATATATGACGCCGTAGCCGAGTGGTAAAACCTCTCGCCTCTCACCTAGGCAGCCCTAGACTGCACGTGGGATTTTTGGTGGACGAAGCAGCGTCTGGGAAGGGTTTCTCCGGGTACTCCGGTTTCTCCCGTCATTTATTTCACCAATTGCTCCATATTCATCATTCCTGCCATCCACTTCGCCGTAATTTCATATTATCTACTTCCTCAGTTTCATACCAGACATCCAGCTGATCACCCTTTCTGGCTTCTTCCTGATCCAGAGCCTCTGCTCCTCAACAGGCATCTGACCCCAGGCGCTGACTTGTAGCCAGCTGGGTAGCTGCATACCAGGAAAACACACAAAAAATCCATCCTTCCATGCAAATTTGCTATTTTGGAATCCCTCTCTGGAGACAGCGCTACTGCAAGAAGTACTCATAAATGCGTCATTTTTCAAATTGAGAAAGTCCTGATTTTCACTCGAATGTTGACCAAACACGAATGAATGTTTTGATCCACCATATGGAGTGCTGAACAAATATAATATGGAACGCTATTGAAATTTCTCAACAAGTTTGTTAATTAACTGCGAATTATTTCACAAAATACTGAGTAGCGTACTTGACTTCAGTATATCCAGCTTTGTAATTTAGAGCATACGTAGCTCTCGGCCTGGTTTTTGTTCAATTGCCTTTTGTTTCATTTCAAAGCTAAAAAATTAATCAGAGGATGCTCGCTTCCAGCTAGCTTTTATTGTGTCTACAGCGACTTATGATTACATTTTAAGCGTTACAGTTACGGTTATCAAAATGTATGTAATTATATTCTGTGATCTACAGAAGCCGTTGAAGAACGTAAAGTTGGATGGGATTAAAGAAGTTATTAGTGTTTAATTGGATTTCAGTTGATGTGAGGTAACCGTATATGTTAGATTAAATTATGCGCGCAGGCCCTCCAGAAAGTAAGGAACGATTAGGCGTAACTAATAACAAAAGATATCAACACAAAGGTTTATTTACAAAGTTACAATATCTCATTTTATTTCTCAACGTTATCCTCATTGTTCCCAAGGCATTTATTGTAAGCAAGTGCCAGTTTTTCATTGCCGATGCTATACTCTTCTACCGCCAAAGATCTGAGCCATGATGTCACTGCTACTTTGAGGACTTCATCGGCTGGGAACTCTTCCACCCAAAAAGTCATTTAAGGTATTCAAAGTGAAATGCCGGATTTCCTGAATTCCTTCATTTGGTTTCGACTCCTCCATAACGAGTGATGACTCCCATCCGGTCCTCCTCATGCACACTGCTTCTTCCTTGATTAAATTATGCACCACTTTCTCACTGAAGACTCGTTCACTGCATTATCAGCATGCGTCATTTGCCTCTACATTTCGATTGGCCGAAATGTTGTGCATTCAAAAATCTTTAGCGTAGAACCGTCATGGTACCACGTTACAATATTAATGCCCTCACAACAATGCCATTTATATATTTATAATATGAGGATATACATATTGAGTTAGGTTTGAAAGTCGTAACTAATTAATTGCAAACGAATTGTTATAAGATAAACACAACAGAACAATCTGCTTTAGGAGGACGTTTACGGAAATGCAGCCTCATAGAAATGTTATAACTCCATCTCTGTTTGAGATATACCAAATTTTGCACGCCATCAAAAGGATGCTTGCAAAATATGTCCATAAATGTTAAAAATAAATGAGTAATTTATATGTAATTTATGAATATTAAAATATATAAAATACAGGATCAAATTAAGGTACATTTTACTTAAAAACTACAGCAGCATTACTTTTCAGATTTTTTCAGACACTACATGCAGATCAATAAGAAAAGCTGTGGAGCAACGTTTATCAAAAATATTACTTATTTTTCTAAATGTAGTACGTTATTAATGTTTAGGATTCTTTTTAACACTTCTATTTCTCAGTATCTTACCATTTGCAGGAGTTAACAAGACTCTATTCCACAGAAAACTGCATTTGTTTGTTAATAATACGGAGCAAAGTTCCAGTACAATAGCTTAAATACTTTAGAAGAAACATGGATCTAGCTTAATGAAAAAGTAGGTTTCGGAAAACTGAGAAAGAAAGCTGAGAACACTATGTGACTGTTAGTAAAGCAGCCTTAGCCCTGCTAAGAGTTTCAACTGTTTAAATGAACCTAGGTTTGGGGAAAAAAACAAAATACCTTTGGAATATGTGCACATTAACAAAATATTTTGAAATATTTTGAATGTTTTTCTGCAGATTGTTTGTTCCATAATTTCTATTCGTATAGTTTAACGAAAACAATAGTGACTTAAAGCACTTTACGTTCACTTATTTTCGGCTGCTGATTAACTTACACAAAGTGTAAAACACCCAAATTTCTTCTCATGAAATGACTCCAGTTTTTTGAAAACGCAGTATAATTTATTAAACTGCTGAAGGCTTGAATACAATTTGCGCTCTACTATAGGTGAGAAGGCGCCCTGCTGTTTTTAAAAGTAGGCAGAGAAAATGGATACTGAAAAGACGAAATCTGGAGGAAACGCCATAAATGCACTCTCATATAAAATGATAAACACGTCCAAAGCAATAAATGATATATGATAGGGAATACTTGATCACAGTGACTGTTGTGAGAGTTTGCTCTAAAAAATAAATGTATTAGTTAGGATTTATAAAAAATATCAAAATAAGTATACAAGCTCGTTTACCCGGACTAAGTGGAACCGACGCTATTGTAGTGAATACAAACTCTCAAATATGCACTACCATATAGAACAAACCTTTTAGTTTAGCACTAACAGGAGAAACTTGTTTTGCACTAAACTGTATATTTACTAAAGTCTACCCACGTTTAGAAAATGAAAAAGGATTCTGGAATTTAGTGAGAATTGTTTATACAAGAAAGAATAGTCAAGAGAGGGATGTGTATTTTTATTTGGAGGGGGGTAGTGTTTAACGCCCATTTTTACTACATTTGCACCGCAGACGATGTCACTGATGATAGGCGGAGTGAAAATGGAGCACTGGTGGAATGAAATGGCGGGGGAAACCGGAGAACCCATAGGAAACCCGCCCCTAAGCCGCTTTGTCCACCACAAATCTCACATGCTGTCACCTGGGATCGAACTCGTCTAGGAGAGTGGTCTAAACACTCGGGCATGGCGCGGCCTGTGATTGTGTAGATACGTGAACTGAACAAGTAAGTGTAGAATTAGTATGAAGACAAGAGCAGTACTTTTGAAGGGGTTGGGAGGCAATGAACTAGAGCGTTGTAATTTATGCGGGGAGAAAGACATTATTTTTCACTGTGTAACGCAATGTAAATAGGTAAGAAACTGGAGGAAATACTTGTGGAACACAAATGGCATAGTATACCAAGAAGATAGTAGCAATGAAGATGTTGAATGTCAAGGGAAAGAGAAGAATTAATGGAATGTGGCAATATTTGATAACGTTAAAAGAAAAGTGGATAAGAAAGAAGGAAGAGGGAGAGAGAATAGGAGGGAAAATGCAGAGATTGGAGTGGAATAGATAACAGTAACTCCCTAACACCCAGGGAGCTTTGCGGGTGTAGCTACACTGACATAAGTAATGTAGTTTAAGTAACAGGACATGATTTTTTAAATAATTATAAATATAAACGAAGTACTGTGCCAGTGTCTTTTGTTTCAAATGCGTGTGGTGTTCACGTAGACGCTCCACAAACATCAGTTTCCGGCTGACGTTCTAGGTAAACCATTAGCTGTTCCAGCTGTGCCGTTGCCTCCGCAGTGGGCGTTATTTCTTCCCTCACGCACATTCAAAACAAGTATACAGCTTCTTAACTCTGTAAGGAGCATATCCACACTGACAGGTTACAGCAGTGCCAACATAACCGTGCCAGATGAAAATTGCACACTTTAGAATTAAAAAACTGTGGTGTGGCCATTCTCATGAGTTCCTCCACCTGTTCTGCAAACAGATTATTCTTACGAAAGAATATTCTTTTATCTACATCTTGCTAATCGAGACAACATTACCAGAAATTGCAAAGGCAGAATCAGACCGAAAATTCAATACCATAGCCGGATTTGAACCAGGATCTCCCGGTCTCTAGCCGGTTGCTCTAACCACTGAGCTACCAAGACAATATGCCGACATGATATTAAATTCCCCAGCTGACTCGTATGTTTATCGGTAAACCTTAAGGTGATCTCAAATTATTTTGAGAAGACATACCACAATGGCGACGTACAATGTCGTAAGTACTTTAAATCCCGGGCTTCAAAGTCCCAGAACTAGTCCTTGGAATATCCTTAGCTCAAATACCAAATTTGATGTGATATTTAACGGACTTTTCGTTTGTGAGCTTGCTGCCCACACACACGGACCTTTTCCTAAAAATTGATTGCTTTTTTAATTCAGGGAGTCTCAAAACATATATTTCCTGTAAAATATCGATATCGAATATTTAGGATGATTACAATATCTTCTCTATCTAGTATGTACATTGTGCATACGTGCTGGAGAAATTAAGAAAAGGAAAAGGAATAAAAAAAGAGGCAAATCCAGATAAAACTGAGATGTGGATTAATGAGGGCCGGATAAACAGGTTATTTTGTATATTGTCGAAAACTTTACATGTTGGTTTAAATAACGTATTTGTTCAGTAAAACCAATTTGAAATTAAGCATAATAATGTCATTGTTCAACATTTTTAAGTTGGACCCTGAATACATTGTGAATCCTATTCTAGTGATAGTGTACGAAATTAAAAACGTATGGTTACGTAGGTTGAAGTTTCAGTGCGATTAATATTCTTCCCTCATATCACAACACGCATAGTCGGGCACGACAAACCAGAGGATGATGAGCCGTGTGACCTGTTACGTAAACGTCTGAGATAGGGAATATAGCCATCCTGAAATTTTCCTCGTGAACATTACTTTATAAAATAGTGAAAATAATTAAATATTGGATCATCTTATTGTCCTCAAACGCTGCTACAAATATTTGCATTTATTCACTTCCCACCCTTTATGTAGGCGTACCATATGTCCGGGTTTTGACCGAGCAGTCTTGGTTGTCTTATACTGTCCGAAATAAAGTCTGCGGTTGAAAAGTGTCCGGGCTCTCGAACATAAAACAGTTTATTGTAATTACGACGACTTTGAAAAATCTTATGTTACACACACATGACTTTCTCTGACTGTTCTACAAACAGTCTTCTTTCTACACCATGCTAATCGAGATAAGCATTAGCTGAAGGTACTTATTACCGAAATCTATAAATAGAAGGGAACTAAAAGAATGCGCTATGCCGAAGCGATAATCAAATGTTTTAAAAGCTATCATTATGCGATTGTCATAAAAATTGGCTTCTTTGCTCGGCCAGGAGTAGAACAAAAGGAAAACGAACACTTCCTGCCTGAGAAAAGTATAAGCATTTTAAAATTGAAACGAATAAAAAGGAATATCTAGGAAACAGTGAACCCTACAACAAAAGTGCATATGTCATAAATTGTGTGTTTTAACGAGGTCTACATGTTTTGTCTAGTAAGTTTTTGTCTATCTCTTACTGTTTAACCATTATGAAAAATTCTGCAAAAATCAACCAGAATAAAGTGCTCTTCAGAAGCTGTTCCCAGGAAATTCAAAATATTCAGCTTATTTCTATTATGAATATGTTTTATCAACGGTCTTTTAATCAAAATCGTTAGAGCCATTTTTGAGAAAAACAAAATTTTCTAAAACATATTTCCATGTAAAGGGTAGCTTGGAATGGGGGGATTTTCTTCAAATTATCGTGTTGCATCCTTGGAAGATAATAAACTTAAATGCCAAGTTTGGTATTTAACGGTCTTTTAGTTTTTGTACCTTGTTGTCCACAGACACACAGACGTTTTCTAAAAATGCTTTTTTACTTTCTCTATACGTACTATGTACATAGTGTGAAGTGTTGTATACCACTCAAAAATTCGATTTCGAGCTTTCGCCAGAACTATATATGTTTCTGAGGTCCCCTGAGTCCGAAAGAAAAGCATTTTTAGAAAAAGGTCAGTGTGTGTGTCTGTCTGTGAACAGCATAGCTCAAAAACGAAAAGCCGGTTAAATACCAAACTTAGTGTTTGAGTTCAGTATCTTCCAAGGATGCGACGCAAAGATTTTTAACAAAGTCCTCCACCCCCAACACATTCAACATTTTTCGAAACTTTTAATTTTCTCAAAAATGTCTCTTAACGATTTTGGTTAAATTACCGTATATTAAAGATATTCACATCGCAAATAAAATGTATACTTTGGATCTCGTTAAAACACATAATTTATGCCATATACGTTTTTATGTAAAGCTGATCGTTTTTGAGATATACTTTTTATTAGTTTCACTTTTTTTTTTAGCTTAAACTGGTTGGCCATATTGGACGATGGATGAAATTGGTGAAATTATGCTCAAATGATCTCGGGGACCATGGAGCTTAAAGTTATTCGACATTCGTCTTTTCAGGATAAGGGAAAACCCCGAAAAAAACCTTATCCGAGCAACTCACCCTAAGCGAGATTCGAACTCACGACCTTTTGAATGTGAAGCTGAAACGCTACCACCACAGTACCCAGGCGGGTGGTTTTACTTTTAAACTGATCTTAACTTTTCTCATACAAGTGAGTTTTGTTTCATCTCTCTTGTTTTACGCAGGCCATGGAAAGCTAACCGAGCTTCAGTTGTTTGATATAGGACCAGCTTTTAAAAAATTAGACTATCGTTTAGCTAGCCTAGTGTATTCCCTCATGTTCCTTCTACTTACAAGAAAGCAAGTAATAAGACAATTTCTGCTAATGTTTACCTTGATTACCTGGTCTTAGATAAAAGAATAGTATTTTGCGAGGAAAGTTGTTTGTGTAACAGCTAGAGAAAGTCATCAAAATGGAACACTAAGATTTTTTTTTGATTCAAGTGGTCTCAAAGCATATATTCCCGGTGAAATCTCGGTATCGAATTTTTGGATGCAAAACAATACTTTCTCTATACACTATGTATATAGTGCGTGTAAAGCAAGTAAAAATTGCATTCATCATCGGAGAAAAAATGGGGTAGAGTAAATTTGTGGAAAGTATTGCTCACGTTAACAGCTGTAACAGCGCGATTGTTTTGTTTAGATATGTGACAGCGGAGTTCCGTTTCGTATTCCGTGAATCGTATCCGGGTAATATTGCTTGTGTGGAAGCATAATCTACACACAGCAGGTGTGGTGAAACAGAGCAGATCCAGGGCTTTGTGTTTTATTAAAAGAAGAAATACTGTGGTCATATACTGCTTCGAATCAGCTTGTGTTTGTGGCATTGCCAGGGGAAAAGGAAAAGGTACATTTAATGAAAAACTCCATAAAGAATAAAGCTTTTGCGAACTTGTGACAATTGTAACATTGTAAGTAGTGCTCACAATGGATTCGAGTGTTTTCTGTTGTTCAGAAAGGCTGAATTTCGCCTAAGAACTAATAAACATGTAGCAGCAGCATCAGATATTGCGGCCTACTTCAGAACTACAGATTATGGTTTCTAAAATGTGTTGCTTCTTATACAACCGCATTATATGCAACCATGAATATATGGTTTCTATTTCGCTGTATTTCTTTTTTCCTCCATGTAAAACTGAATAGTACGTTCAAACACTATAAACAACCACCAGTTTATCTACCTATCCCTATTCCACATGAAGATGCTATACAGTGTTAAGAAGAAGCTGATACAAGAATGGAAGAACAACTGGATTGAAAATAATAGCAATAGTAAACTGCATGAAGTAAAATGTAACACATCATTATTAAAACATACGAAACTCTCAGCCGGCACCAACAGATGGTACTCACCAGACTAAGACATACAAAGCTAACTCATGACTATACTCACCAAACAGCAACCTCCATCTTGTGAACATTGCAGCCAGAGACTATCAGTCAAGCACATCCTAATAGAATGTGCCCACTATTTATAAGTACAGAACAAGCCACCAAATTCCCTCAGACGTTCAGACAGCACTCGAAGAACCAACGAAGTTATCGTCATTGTTCAAATACATAAAAGCTTGTAAGCTTGCTACTGCACTGTAAAATATGTTATACTTTTAGTACACTGTTGTAAGAAACACTACATAATATATAAGTATTTGTTAGATCTCCAATCGTTAATGTTACAAGCTAGATACAATTATTAATTTACTATGTAAATATTGTATTGTATTGTTACATGATGTCGCTTTAAGACCTATGCAGTTACGCGACATTAAATAAAATTATAAATAATAAAAAAACTATAAACTGCGTAACAAGTTATTTCTGAGAAAAACAAAATGGTAATCAGTGGAAAATTCAAAACCTGCAGCAGGTGTCCTTGGTGTCCTTGGTTTGGTAAGGTAACACTTATCGCGGCCTCTCTCCACTGCGCGAGAGATCCGAAAGTCGTCGGGAAAGTGGTGCCGGCAAAGGCGCACTAAAATACCTATCTTGAGATCAATTACGGAAATGTTGACCTGCTCACATACGAATAGGATAATTTGTGAAAATATTCTCTCTCATTCGTCTAAGCTTAACAGCAGGAATCCTTGTGATTTCTTGCACGATGTTATCACTAAGTTTCTGTAGTTTACACAGGGATTTCTGCTGATGTGCTTAGGTGAATGAGCGAGAACGTCTTTAACTTGTTATACTGCCTATTTGGGGGCAGATAGTCCGTATTTTCAGCATTTATTTAAGGTTAGGATTCCAGTGCGCCTTTGTCGGCACCACTAACCAGGCGACTCTCGGATCTCTCGCGTGGTGGAGAGAGGCCGCAAGAGGGGTTACCTTATAATTTAATGACTATATATGGATATTTGATACTTGTGTACTGTTCTGTCAAAATGTGTTCGCTCTAAGTGGTAAAGATTAAATGCTTATACTTCTTTCAGTGATCATTATTATTAATAAGCACCCACCTTAACTTTGCGTGTGGTGTATATTTGCTGACCTGTTTTAAGTTTGCTAACACTTATTGCGCCGAACTCTATTAATGAGAAACGGAAAATCCACTAATAAGCCATTTAGTGGGTTGTACGAACACGTTAATTACCCAGATACCCAACGAACTATGAACCAACATGCGGAGTTTTATCTAGCGACATAAGAGGCGCTCACTCTTTAGGCTCTGACAAAATAACACGCTAGTTCCATTAAACTGGCAGTGAAAATTTTACTGCAATCGCTAATTTATTACAAATATTTGTTGAAAGCTCTCTGTATCTTTAGGAATTGAACATTTAACTGTTATCCCCTTGCTTACAACCCTACAATCATTTAAAGATCGCTCAATACACCTGTTTCCCAGCATTATATTTCATAAAACAGGGGTTTTCTCAAAACTACATTTCACAGCTTCATTTTTTTAATACCTACAGCTAAAAGTTCACCGACTGTGCAAAACGTATCTACGAGTATTGTAATATTAAAAAGACAAAATTATCTTGACGCCAATAGTCATTTTAAAAAAATATATACAAGGGTTGGGGCAAAAGTCATGGAAAATAGTTTTTTTCTTGTAGATATGTGAACGGATCACAAACGTATATGTGTCGTGTGGAAGTTCTGCAAGCATAGTGTGTATGCAGAACAACTGATGGTTCTGTGATAGCTGGTAGTAACGCAGCGAGGGCTGTGAAATCAGTCAGTTGGTGAGTGTCGTGCCAGATGGAAGCAACCCGTGTTGAGCAACGCGTTTACATTAAAATAGTCGTTCTCCGAGGGAGAAATGTAATGGAATGTCACAGTGAATTAGTGGAAGCCCTTGGAAATAATTCCCTACCATACCGTACAGTAGCACGGTGTGTAGAAAAGTTTCAGCAAGGACGTGTGTCAACCACTGAAGAGCAACGTTCGGGATGACCTCTCATTATGCGTACCGACGTGGCACGTGCCGTCATCGAGCAGCTCCTGGAATAAGACAGACGATGGACGCTACTGGATTTAAAGAGGGTAAGTGGCATCGAGAAACGCACCGCCCATAGGATATTGCATAATGAGCTGCAACTACGCAAAATCGCATCGCGGTGGGTACCGCATGCACAGGCGGAAGTTCAAAGGTGGGTGAGCTATGCAATATGCTCTGACCACCTTGTAGGCTGGCAACAGGACGGCGATCAATTCTTGTCACGAGTAACCGCCATCTATGAATTTTGGGCTAGGGCATACGAACCAGAACTGAAACGTCAGTCCGCGGAGTGGCGACATGCTGGATCATCAAGGAGGCAAAAGTTCCATCAGAATCCTTCCCCAGTCAAATTGATGGTGATCGTCGCGTATGACGTCAGGGGTGACATTGTTTGGCACTTTGTGCCACATGGCAGAACAGTGACCGCACAGTACTGTAGGAACTTCCTGGTGCGACAGGTACAACTTGGGATCCGTGAGAAACGTCCGGATCTTGTGGACAGTACAATAATCCTGCACGACAATGCAAAACCACATAAAGCAGAGCGTGGAAGGCAGCTACTGCGACGTTGGTGATGGGAAGAATTGGAGCACCCACTGTACTCTCCCGACATTTCGCCCTGTGACTTTGATATCATTCGAAAGAATAAGCAACCACTACGTGGTAGGCGGTTTGCAACACGAGAGGACATTGCTAATGCTGTGCGCGAACAGATGATCGGATTCACAGATTGTGTGGCAAATGCTGCGGTAGTTGGTATTCAGCGCCTCCCACATCGTTGGCAGCGTGTGGTGACAGTTCTTTGAGGGTCTTTAGGCCCAGGTTTGTCATGTCAACTGTATGTGTACTGTGTTGTCATTCTTTTGCACCGTGAAGGCCATATTGCCCTGTATACTACCGTAATAAATTAGTATATTAGGATATTCAGTGCTATTCATTGTCCACACATGTAGTTAACATCTTGTCCTTTCGACTGTATATGTCACATTTTCTGACCGGACTGGTATCTACAAGAAAATAAATAGTTGCCATGACTTTTGCCCCAAACCTCGTATATTTGTATTAAAGATGATTAATTTTAAAGCTTAAAATTTATAATTTATTCAAACAATTATATCATTAATTCAGTAATCAAATGTACTGAAATATCCCTTTTTAAAGTAGAGGCGTATGGTAAAAAGCTCCAATTCATAAAATGCCATTCGATTTTCTAAAATTTTGAGGCGCGTGGAATTTTGAATATGCAATATATTTACATAACAAAATTTATAAAATAAGTTATACCTTCCAAAATATTTATCCAATATGAATGAAATTTTATATTTATATTAACATAATAACAATGCAACCACAGTAAATCTTTCAGAAAAATATATACAAAAATATAGAAATGTGAAATGTTTCGGGCCTCAAAATTTGAGAAAATTGGTTGGCATTTTCTGAATTGGAGCTTTGAAACACAAACAAAAACTTTAAACTCACAATTTAAATGGGGATATTTCAATAAATTTGATTACTGATTCAATATAGTTTTATTAAAAAGTTAGAACATTTACTCTCGAAAATAATCAGTTTTTCATGAAATTTATTTTTGAAAATTACTATTGCTGTTAGGGTAATGTTGTCCTCTTTAATATTAAAATAGATATTTCTGCACATTCTGAGAAATTTTGGTTATAATTAAACTAAACCTGAGGTGCTTGGAACATTTTGAAAGTGTGAATATTTAGTTACGAGGAAAACCAAGGAAATGAAATAGTATGATATAAAACAGATGTATTGTACGATCTTTAAAGTGCTGTAGAGCCCGAAGCAAGGTTAGGACAGCTAAATGTTGATTCTCTATAAATAACCAAAGCTTCCAACAAAAATTTCGTACAAAAAAGCAAGTTTCGATATTTTGACCGATTGTGGTACAAATTTCACTCCCAGTCTCTTGTTTGGGTTATGCAATAGGTACTTGTAAAAGAAGCTGATAAAACTGTCATAACTTTTAGAAGCTCTCCAACCTTCTCCTTAGTAATTGTGATTGTATCTTGGTGGATATTTTATTTCGGGTATTACAGGATGTGTGTGTGTGTGTGTTTTTTTTTCTCATGTATATGGTATGTTTTAATTTTCCCCAGAGATAAAACTCGCAAGGGGTTAAATTGGGGGACTGAGGAAGCCGCAAATCCTGTCATCCTGAATCACACTTTCAATTTCTCTCGGGGAAATATTCGCTGAGGCACAAAATGTACACCTAGTTACAGGTTCCTCTGGTTGCCCAACACCTGCCAAGGTTATTTAATGTGGTTTTAATTTTCACGAAGCCCTTTGCACAAAGCTACCGTGACCTTGTTATCGGCAGGGGCTGGAAACATTTTCGCGTGCTCAATGGAAAAGCACGGGAAGTTGGTTCATAGTTCATTGGGTCTCTTTGCATATCTCACAATGTATCTGACCATTTGCATCAAACTGTTAAAATGGATGCCGAATGCACATATGTAGGTGACTGCTTTGTTGGCATTGTATTGCCTACATAGGTTTTTAAAAAAGCCTGTATCTGTCTGTAAACAAACTATTCTTATAAAAGATTCTTCATTTATTAACCTCATGGTACTCGAGATAAACGCTAGTAGAAGGGAAAATAACAGAAAGGGAAATAAGGAAATACAGTAGGCTAAAGCTATAATAGGATCTTTCTAAACCTTTACTATGTGATTGACGTTGAGCTTCAGTTCTCTTTCCATGACCAAGAGTAAAACAAAAGAGATATGAAATAGAGTAGGAATTCATATTTGAGAAAATGTCAAATATTTTAAAATGAAACCAATAACAGGAATATTTCAGAAATAGCTACAAAGAACTGTATATGACATAAATTGCATGTTTTAACGAGATCTACATTTTTGCGCAGTTAGCTCTTGTGGTCTGTATATTAGGCTTTATCATATACCCAAGGTCGCGGGTTCAAACCCGGCAGAGGATTTACGGCAAGCATGATAAAAGAGGCCTCTGAGCAAAATTAAGTGGTCTTTCACGCCCAGTATAGAATGGGACTTTGAGAACCACGGTAGTTAAACAGCGTCTATAAATAAAAACTCCATTTCCATTTCATTTCTTAGGGTTTACCAGTTATGCAAAAATCATTCAGAATGAAGAGGACTACAGGGGCTATTCCGTAGAAACTCAGGATATAAATGCTATTGCAATGTAAATATATTTAATCTCGGACAGTTTAGAACAAGTAAATAAAAAATTTCGAAAAATGTTCCATGCGAAGGTTAGTTTGGGAGGGGTACTGAGCTTAAATACGTCCACACAAACACAAGCACGTGGACCTTTTCCTAAAAACATGTTATTTATGGATCCTCAAAATATGAATTTTCGGTTAAGCCTCGATATCGAATTTTTTAGTGGAATGCAATACCTTCCGCACCTAGTATGTACATTGTGCATAAGTGATAGAGAAAGTAAGATTAAATAAATCCCGTTTTGGCTGTTAATCACACCTAAAACAGAATTGCTTTGCCTATTGAGGTTAGAATGCCACATGCTTAATGCAAACAAAGAAATGTAAATGGTGTCGAGTATGATATTTAAGTGGACGGGTAAGCTGTTGTGCCCTGCATCCGTTGTATTTGAGATGGGTTTTATGAACTCTGTAGTTTATGTTGTATCCCTACAGCTTTTTAAGAACTTCTTTATGATCTTGTTTTTATGAGTCTCGATGTACTAAGGTTTAGTTCACTTTTTATCTTGTGGGCTTGTTCCTGTTTTGGCCAGAGCATCGACAGTTTTATTGCACCCTGGAAAATTATTGGTGTTCTTATTTCTTTTATTGCATGTGGGGAGTAATTGATTATTGCATTTGGGCTGTAAATCGCTTGTTATACTCCTATGGTCATGGCAACACTGTTGTTTTAGCAGTAGAGGGGAGTAGAAAATCCTGACATGCGGTTTCCTTATTGTTGGACACAAGCTCCAAACAGAGTAATTTAAAGACAATAAACACAAATTTTATACACAATGGAAGGTTATATAAGTAGATGTCCAAAGCTTGAGGGTGCTAAAGACTTTCAAATGTAACTTCTAGAGTTTTAAAGCTATTAACTTAAATGTTTGTACACATATGCTACATAACCTATGTATAGGGTAATTAAATTTTAAGGTAACCGCTTTCACGACTTTCCCGGCGACTCTCGGATCTCTCGCGCAGTGGAGAGAGGCCGCGATACGGTTACCTTATAATTTAACGACCCTACATAAACCCATTGAAGTTTCAACTCTGTATCTTAAGTAATGGATGACCCCGGAATTAGAATTTCTCTACGCTTCAGGGAAGGGGAGAGAGACATTTAGTCATATTCTGGCACAGTGCATTGAAACACAAATATTAAAAAAACAATATTTACCACTACAGTTTCTGGATTCCAATAGGGAAGTGAAGTTTTGCATGGATGCAATGGGGCTGTTTTTATCTTCGACTCGGCAAAGGAAGTTAATTGCCATAGAGAACAGAGGACGTTGTCGATAGTGTTTAACTCCCGCATTAAATACTATGGCGACGCAGGTGATGACACTGTTGATACATGGAATGAAGAAGGAGCACCGGTAGAATGCGGTGGTGGGAGAAACTGGAGAACCAGGAGAAAACCTGCCCCTACGCTGCTTTGTCCACCACAAATCCCACTTGCAGTCGTTTGGGATTGAACTCGGGCCGCCTGGGTGACAGACGAGTGGTCTAACCACTCGGCCACGACGCATTGCTCAATTTCATACGTCTGTTAAATTTGCTGATAAGCTTATTAACTGTGCAAAATGTTCACACTGCTCCTATCGGTTTCTATGAATGCTGTGCTGTTTGTTCACCCGGCATTCACAGAAAGCACAAAGAACTATGTAAACAGACTTATTGGCAAAGTTATGATATGAACACGTAGCTCGCATGGAATTCATGTATCGTTGTCTAATAAGATGGACAGAACCACAGTGATTCACACCATATGGTCGATTGTTGACCGCGGAATGTAGCATTGTAAAGATTAGTGACAAGTTTTTTTTTTTGTCTTCTTTTCTGTGTGTGTGTGTGTTTTTTTTTTTTTTTTTTTTTTTTTTTTTCTGAATGTAACATCATTTACATTTAGTATCGGCGCAGAAGTAAAACTATACTTAACATACTCGGCTTGCTTCCCCATATGGAGGATTACATTCCCTAGGACTTATAACTGGGTACCTAGACTCACCAGTCTGTCGAGGGCCGACGAAAACTTAACCATAGAATAAAAACTCGGAACGAGGTATCGGTCCGTAGCCAGGCATGAGAGTAAGGGAAGTAGATGGTATGATGTGAAATAAAGGTGAAATGGATGATAGGTAAAGTGATGATGGAGCAACTGGTGGAATGAATGGCGATGGAACCCGGAGAAAACTCACCCAGGCGCCGCTTTATCCACCACAAGTCCCACATGCGGTCCACTGGGATTGAGCCTTGGTGAGAGGTGAACAGTCTAACCACCCGGCCACGGCGCGAAGTACAGCTATGCATTAATGCTTATGTTTCGCCTTTGTTTTGTTTTCCTTACAATTTCTCTATCTTCTTCTCAGCACTCAGCATCACTATCCGTCTTTTGTTATGTTCTGAAACCCAAATATACCTACCTAGTTGAAATATCAGTGGCAAAACACAAGCACTGTTCCCTCTGATGGGACTAACTTCCGGATTCCCCCTAAGATCGTCTTCTGTGAGAAACCTTAATTGTGGAGCTGAATGGAATTACGATCTAACTTCAGAAACTTAGATTCGACATACGAGTCACAATTGTAGCATATTTAATTCGCTTATATTTTGTCAGTAGAATAAAGGTTCATGAACTTTATATGTACTGTATGTCGTATTAGAGTATTTTACCTAATCTGTTTCAATAATGCAAGTAGTTTGCTATTAGGCACCTATTTGTAATAAAACATCCTTCTCTTCTTAGGGCCGTATTCACAAATGCTGGTAATCTACTTTCCTCAGTTTTTTTTACACCAAAGCGAGTAAAGCTAATAGTACTATTCACCAACAAAATTCCCTCAGTTTTTTTAGGTTACCTCAGTTAAAATCTTACCACAGAATGTTTTACCGAATAATTAGGAAATCCGCGATAACATAGATAACCAAAATGGACTATATCTAATTAACTGCCATTATAAGTAATTAATGAAGTAGAAAACGACCGGTGTATCAAATTAAATAAGCATAAAACGTTATTGATGAGAAATATGAAAAGCGTATAAAACAAAACTTTCTAGATGGTTTAGGGAATGTGCCATGTAATTTGAGTACGCCTTGAGGTTGATTTTGACACACGCTTTTAAAGCTTCTGCTTTAACAGCTCTCTCTGTGACAGTACATAACCTAAATTTCCAACAAAAAGTAAGATTAATACTGCATTTTCATCTCGGCAGATGTTTTCTTGATGCCATTTTAATATTGTGCCAGGTAATCCTTATCTTTGAAACATCCCTTACAGATTCATGTTCCTGAGTATTAAACGTAGCTACAATTGTTTCTAAGCTGTGTTATTATTACATCTGTTTTATTTCTTTATTTTTTACAACCGCCATGTTCTCTCTCAGCAAACATAGAAGCAGTTCCTTTTCTTTCGGAGTATATAAGCACCTTCCTTCTCTTCTGGTCACTTCACATAGTTTACCCCAACTAAATCTTTCATTAATGCACATAGCTTTCATATGCTATATATTCTTTCTTTTGTTTTTAATTTTTGTTTTAGTATTTAAAACCCGCTTTTATTACTATGGCGCCGCTGGCGATGACAATGATGATATATGGAATGAAAATGGAGTGTCGGTGGAATGTGATAGCGGGGGAAGCCGGAGAAAACCCACCCATGCGCCATTTTGTTCACCTCAAATTACACATGTGGTCGCTTGGGATAGAACCTGGCCCGCTTCGATGAGGGGCGAATGGTCTAACTACTCGGCCACGGCGCGGCCTTTGTTTTTGATAATGACTCACCATCCGTATTATGCTAGTCAACTGTTTTCCGTGCTTCTGTATGAGAAACTTAAAGGTAAAATGCGATTTGCAGTGAACTAACGTTTTGGAGATTGGGGTAATAAAATCAGAGAACTGGAGTTAATTGTTTACTCCAGGTTTAGAAAGCTACGTAACAGCAGAAATTACAGGTGTTGGTGTTGGTGAATACAGAGGCTATGAATAGGTCAATCACTAGGTTGTGCAGTATATTGTGATATAGCCATATGATAAATATGCACCATTTAAATAGTAGGGTGGCGCCGTGGCTGAGTGGTTAGACCTCTTGCCTGCATATGTGTTTTGTGGTGGACAAAACGGCGTCTGGACCGATTTTCTCCGGATCCTCCGGTTTCCCTCACCACTCATTCCACCAATTGCTCCATCATCCACTTCGCTTACATTTCATATCATCCACTTCCTCACGCTACGGGCCGATTCTGTTTCGTACCGTTGGCTCCCCAACAGGCTTTTGACCCCTATGTATCCGCTTGTAAGCTCTAGGGGGATGTCAGTCCTACATAAGGGGAGGGTAAGCCGAATAAGAAAAAAAATAATAAAAGTAAAGAAACTAAAAATCACCTGCTAAGGCCAAAAATATAAATAAACACCATCACATTAACTGAAATAATCAAACTAAACATCACATGATATGGTGCAAATGAAACAATTGCTTTTCTTTGTATAGTTCGTAAGCATTGTAATGTGTTGTACAACTTCTGTAACTCATCTTCACTGCAGTATGACATAAGATCTATGTATGTAAAACATTATAATCACTTTTGGGTAGCTCTTCTTCTCTATTACCAGCTTTCTCAGATCTTGCCTTAAGTAGACATTTACCTAGCACGCCCGCGTCTTCCGTGCCTGCCAGTAGCGTCCATCATGCTTCTAAATCTACATTCGCAGTGGTAAAGGATCGCAGTAAATATCTTTCTATCCACTCCTCCGTACTCCTACATCTTACCAAGATATGGGTCCACGACACTTCCTCCTCGCAAATGGGGCAGATTCTCATACCGTTCTCGTAAGTAATTTTTATCATCCGCCGTGCTCCTAGTCTAATCCATGCGAGCCCCTCTTTAATGAGTTTGGTACCTGTTTTGACGTATTACTCCATACCCCACTCTGATTTAACCCAGATTGTACTTCCAATGAAACCTTCTCCGTGCATTGCGCAATTATTTGCTGTTTGCCAATATCACAGAGGTGATTCTTAATTTTTTTTCCAAATACTCCGTCTGTTTAACTGAACGGTCATCAAAATGTATCCCATTCGAATGGTTTCCAAACCTTTCTTTAATTTTAATACCCACGTCGAATTACCTTCCATTTTCAAGAGTCAGCTATACTATTACACTCTGAAATAGTTGATATCTATAATACCTTCATCTTGTTTGTAAATATAGGTACTAATGTTAATTTTTAATTGTAAATCCTTAAGTTTGCAACAGATGGAATCGTTCAGTTTTATATAGGTACCTGAAAGTTTAGAATCTGTCTCCCATGCTTTCCTAAATTTGCTTTCATATGTTTTTGAATTTTACTCAGCACCGAGCAGTACACACTGATATTGCCAGCCAAGACGCCTCTCTGCTTATCCGTGTTGTAACTGGTTCCGGTGGTGCTGCATTGCGCTGCTTCCTGCAGAAGGCTAGAATGGTTTCTGGGAATGCGGGATCGGTAGAACATGGGTTCGGATCCTGGTAAGTACGTTCACGGAGATCTCAGTGGTGGAATGACAAGCACGGTATTCAGCTTTGTCTACTTGCTTTATCGATGAACCAACAAATAACAAATTACACTTCATATCACAAAGTTTCTCAAAGTCCTGGTTGCACCTATAAACTGGCGGGTTTGACTCCCTACGGCTGACCTTGGTTATTTCGTGATCTCAAAACGTCCAACAGAATCCTCTGGCGTCATTTTTTTTTTTTTTTTTTTTTCAAAATACAGTTCCGGAGTCTAATCGGGACTCCGGCGCTGTATACCCTACTTTTTATTTACCTAATTTGTTTACTGTGATTACTGTATGATTACTGAATTTCTGTTTTACTTTTTACACACACATACACAAACATATAACACCCATGCCCAAGGCGGGACTCGAACCCACGATCCCCTGCGCTTCGTAACACCAAAGCGAGACGCTTTGGCGAGCGCGGCCATGGGGACCGGCATTTTGCGACTTACAAGAATTCGCGATCTCACAACGCCCAACGGACTTAACTCACTATTCCGTAGGTAACTGGGCGCCAATTTTGCACTACGCCCAACGGATCTACAACACACTATTATTCCGGGGTTAATTTCGGAACTTAAAACAATAGAATTGCGCGCCGCGCTAATTACCTGTCCGCCGCGCTTCATAATTTCGTGATTTACTAAAATGTAAGCTTAAGCCGCACACTTTGCGCAGGCGTTCCTGCCCCGTCTGGATATAGCTTCACCACAAATTGCTTCCAGAAAAGTGTGTGCTGCTTATATTCTTTCTCCCTTTTATACCTTTACCTTTGTGGGATTGGTAGATTTTTCGCGCTATTATTGGCGTCTATCACCGCATCACCCTAATCCCATCATACGATTTGTCTGTTTAATGTTGTCATGTGATCATTCTCCGTTACTTTGCGCGAGTTCATCGGCTTAAGTAACTGTAGTTCACCCTGCAGTAACGGGACTTAATTTAACAAAAGCTATTTCCGTTTTCTCCCTCAATGAAATACTAAGGACCGGGCACCTGCCGGTTGACGACATGCGCGATTCTGAGTGACCCTGCTACTTCTACAGATTCATTCCAGCCAATTCTTAATTTCAACGCTTAATAACTTAAAAGCTAACACAAAATCTTTTCTGCTCTTGATTATGTTATTTCCCTGAAACATAGGTATTTCTATTAACATTTAACCAGCTAATCATTAATTAAGTATTCAGGGATATGTTTTGTCTCACGGTGTGGTGATAAAGTCGAAATTCCTGATTAACATGCAATTTTTTTTGTCACGATGTTTATTTATTCATTTTTTTTTTTTTTTTTTTTTTTTTTTTTGCCAAAACATATATTGCTCCCAAAACACCCTGTTATTTCACTGAATTACCCCAGCGACTACCCCAATACTACTCCTCCCCCAAAACTTCCCCCACAGAGGATAAATTCCCTCCCACCTGGCAACCCTGCCGTCACAAGACTGAAACTATATTGTATTATTCCAATCTCGTACTTCTTCTCTACTCCTGCGCTTGCGCATTTCTATCCGACTGGTGGTGTCATCTCTGGACGTGATCGGGACTTACTTTCTGGATGCATCCCGTATATATACTACTTTTGTTGAAGTAGTGGTCGAAATAACTGTCTAATGTTATTAAGTAGTTGTTCCATCCAGGTGCTCAATTCATCTGCCCGCTCGCTTCAAGTTCACACTTGTTATCAGGGTAAGGGAAGCTTTTGTTTTTACTCCCACGTCTATTGATTTTGTGTACCGCTTATGCTGAAGAGATACCATTTTGCATTGTACACGGAATAACCATTAGAGTTCTCTTTACATCAATTATGGCACCCAATTGATGATAAAGTAATTTGGCGTCTGCATGTAGCTTTTAATAGCCAATTACGGAATTACCTCTCGTGTTCATTACCAGCTCTCCTCATATAAGCGATATAGGCGTCAAACTAGCAGGGAATGAGGATACACACTGGGAAGCAAACATCTATTGACCGTTTTGATAGAGCTCTTCATTGTTGCTTCTCTTAAGGGTACTGATACTTATGTGATGATTCATACCTTCAGTTGAGAGGCCGAGTGGTTAGGCCGCTCGCCCCCATCCATGTGGCCGATGTGGGATTTGTGGTAGACGAAGCGGCGTCTGGACGGGTTTTCTTCGGGTTCTCCTGTTTCCCCCACCGCTCATTCCACAAATTGCTCTATCATCACATTTCCTACCATCCATTTCGCTTGCATTTCATATCATCCACTTCTTCACACTTATACCTGGCTACAGGCTGACCTCTCGTTCCAGCTTCTCCATTCTGTGGTTTCGTGGCGTTGGCTCTCCGACAGGCTTCTGACCCCTAGGCATTGGCTTGTAAGTCGGGGGGCGGGGGTGGGTAAGCCGACTTTGATAATTCCAGTTGAACTTTTCTAGAATTCTACTGCTCAGATTAAAATGACATGCGGCATCAATTTTGAGCAACTCATTGAGATTCCAGTGATATAAGGTGTAACTACTTATGTGGCCGTAAAAATTACATAACTGATAACATGTATTTTAATGTCGTGTATCTTATACTTTTCAACAATATTAAAGCAATATATATAAATACATATAATTCATACCCATAATTTCCTTAAATATTTCTGCTATATCCAAGAGAAAATATCTGACATTTGGTATTTTCTTAGACTTGTACACACTATATATATTTATATTTTGGATTTTAATAATAATAATAATAATTAATAATAGGTTACATTTTTAGCATAATTGCTTCAGTGCCTGCAGTATACATTTCATTAAAATAGGTTCAGTAGAGGGTAGAGCATGTTAACCACCTCGGCAAGCGGGACCCGATACGGTTCTATTGTGGCCTACCCATGCCCCCCAGGGAAGGGATGAGAGGAGGAGAAACCACAGACCAGCACACAGGAAACAACGGAGCTAAGCGCAGAGACGCGCGGAAGTCACTAGATGACAGCCCTGACGCGCTCCGAAGGCTATAAGGCGCCAGGAGGTCAAACGGATGCCTCTACAACGGCATCTAGTCTCAACCAGCACAACCAGGGGGAGGAGAATTTCACTCGGAACAAGCAACCGTGCCATCTGCCCGCAGAGCCCCAAACCACACCTGCGCCGACCTGAAAGATGAAGAAATGAAATGAACTGTGGTAGATACACAGCACCCCAGCATTCTCCCTTAGCGGCCCTGTTGCCATATCTAATACATACTTATATATAACTTTAAAGAAGAATATTTCTCCTTCTTTTAAGATGCAAAACAGAAAATAATATTTTTGAGCCCAAATACTATCTGGTATGTGATTAATACACCCAAAAAATTCCGCCTTCAAAATTCCGCAAGAAATCGCACTTAAGTGCACATTACAGCACTTTTATAAACGAAAAACATACAAAAGCCATTGTTATAAGTGAAAAGCGATCTTCTTCTTGACACTTGCATAGACTTTAGCTGTCTGTTGCAGTGGTATTTGAAGCCGGGCCACGGCTTCGATTCTAGCTCATTAGTTCGGGTTCTCTTAATGGTCATGGGTAACTCAGGATTTGGGAGCACGATACTCGGATTTTCATGGGTGGTATCACAAAATAAGTCTAGTGTGAAGAATAATGCTCATGAAGGTGTAAACGTTGAAGTTTATTGTTTCTTCATATGTTGCCAAGAAATCAGCTCGCCAATTGTTACTCTAGTAGCACAGTTACTGTTCAATTATGTGGTCCCTGATGGCGAAAATTCTTGACATAATCGACGAGGATTTATTACCATCACTCTAATGAATGCTAGCCGTCACTACGTAGTGCTTAAACTTGCCTTTTCTGATAGATCTGAGCTTACATCACTGGGCTAAGAATGAAGCGAGAAGTAATCTCCTCGGATGACTACTTGAGACTGCCTTCGTTTAAGTTTCTGTATATATCCTTCCACCCTTTTCAAGCGATACACATTTTGAAAAGTTAAAATTTAGAATAATGTTTGGTAAAAAAACCCAGCACTCCTATCTCATGACCACCAGTACCGTTATCTATTCAGTATTTTGCTTGAATGGCGACTGACCGACTCGCACGGTCCCATATGTGTTTACATGTCTGTACTTAAAGTATTTTTCAGAACATGATGACACCGCCCCAGTCCTCTTCCAAAGACGGCTTGACTTTGAAGTTAGTGTTTTTTTTTATTCTGTTTAGCGGTTAGGGTGTGTACGGTTGGAAACCAACCCTTGCTGTTGTTAAGTCTTAAACTTACTGGCCCCTTTACTGAGACACGATACTCGACTTGCAACCAGGAAACAGATTTGTCTCTCACTCCTAGTGCAGTGTTGTCTTTTGTTTACAGATGGTTATTGCCCACTGGTAGAAGGGAGCGGCTCTGTTTGCGGGCTATCATGTTTTGGAAAAAACTATACCTTCGGCTATTTTGTTGGAAATACTATTTTACCGTATTATGCATTTGAATTATCGAAATTGCTCTAATTTCCCTGGTACCAACGTCATTTTCATATCTATTAATACTTATATTATTCTCAATTGTTATATTATTAACTCGTGACATTAATTATATGAAATAATCAGCCTCATATCTCAAACTAAGGGCGCAGGATTCTTCGGAGAAAAAAGAAAAATGTATTTTAATAAGTCTAGTTATTAATGTAACAATTACTATGTTGTAGTTCACAGCTTAGAGAGCCTCAACCACACTATTCTAGGCACAACCATAGGCCATCAGAGCTTGCTGGCGAGAATGAGGACGGTGCTAAAGAAAATGCAGTATCTGGATATACTCGATGTAGCAAGATGGTTCTGTGGGCATTATCAGCAACTATCACGAAATAAAAGATCTGATATGCTCCATTCATACAATTTTTTCTAGCTATTCTACAAACAAAATGTTGTTAGAAAAGATTCTTCTTTTATCTACATAATGCTAATCAAGCTATACATTACCAAAATTGGTCTTATTTCTTTCTTCATTGTAAGTAGAAGGGAAATAAGGTATGCATTAAGCTAAAGCGATAGTAAAACCTTCTAAAATTTGGTCCCTATGTGAAACAATTGAACTTCGGTTCGGTTTGCATGATACCGTTTGAGAAAAGTTAGTTTAAAATTGACACCAACAACAATGAATATCCCGAAAACGGTCACTCTCTTAACGGTTTAACCGTTATGCAAAATTCTGCAAAACTCATCCTGCATAAAGAGCTCTTCGGAAGCTATCCCCAGAAAAAGAAAAATATACATTTCTCTGTGGTATAAGTATTTTTAACACACGGTATTTTAATCAAAATCGTTACAGGCATTTTTGAGAAAATCAACATTTTCGAAAAATATTCCATGTAAAGGCTAGTTGGGGTCGGAGTTGGGGTTGAAAATCTGCGTGTTATTTCTTGAAACATACGAACTTAAATACCAAGTTTAGTATTTGACCGACTTTTCATTTTTGAGGTATGCTGTCTACAGATACACACGAACCTTTTTCTAAAACTGTTTTTTTCGGACTCAGGGGACCTCAAAACATATATTTTCAGTGAAATATCGGTGTCCAATAATTAGGTGGAATACAACACCTTCTCTAACCACTAATGTACAGTGTACATACAGGCTAGAGAAAGTAAAACATTTTGAGGATCTCTGAAAAGGTTAGGGAAATGCAGTATACTGACTCTAGCATGGGTCTCTAGCCACATTTGGGGTGATAAGATATGAAAATTGAGACAATACACCAATGCAATTGTCTCATACGTGGCCGCGCCATGGTCGAGTGGTTAGACCACTCGCCTCTCACTTAGGCGGTCTGGATTCGATCCAAAGCGACCGCTTGTAGGATTCGTGATGGACAAAGCGGTGCAGGGGTGGATTTTTTCTGCGTTGTCCAATTTCCCCCGCCATCTCAATTCCACCGGTTCTCCATCTTCATTCCATGTATCATTAGTGTCATCGCCTGTGGTGTCATTTGTGGTAAAAACGGGCGTTAAACACTTATCATACGAGGTAATAGACTTAGCAACATGAGAAGGCTTGTAAATAAAATGACTGAAACGGAAACAAGTAGGCCTGATAAAATAAATGCTGTCATCCTTCAGTACAGGTCTTCTACAGATTGGTGCGTAATGTATCTACCAATTTTGCTTGGTATTCATGTTCAACTTGAGGTGCGCATGCGCTACAATGTTCGCAATTGGTACGCCATGGATTGTTGGCTGTAGAAGTCTTCATTGTTACGCGTTCCCTAACTGAAACGCTGCTCCGTCTGTATCAACACTGGCACAGGCGGCTGCTTAACCAACTGTTGAAGTCAGAGAGTTTGAGAACAAACAAAACCAAAAATCCTCGCATAGTTTATGAGCCAGGGTGTTGCGGTGTGGTGTGCAAATAAAATGTGTTGGATTGTTGGTCCATGTTTTTCAGGCACTAACTGTAAATTCCGGCTGTCATGTTGAAATTTACAAAACTTTGTCATGCCTGAACTCCAGGAACGACAGTTGAACAACATTTGGTGTTAGCAGCATGGTGCTATGCCACATACTGGACTTCAAAGCATGGTTTTCTCCAACGTTTTTTCCCAATCGACTGATTTCCCGCTTTGGAGATTTAACTTGGCCGTCCCACTCTCCAGATCTAGTAGTTCCGAAATAATTTCTGTGGGGATAATTGAAAGGAAAAGTATTTTCGCACCGTTTGCAAACCATTGGGGGTTGAAGGTACAATCGACCAGGAAATCAATGGCATTCCACGGGAGATTGCGCGACGTATCATAGAGGCACTTCCGCGCAGTCTTCAAGAACGCATAAATGCAGATGGGGGCAACTGAGCTGATGTCATATTTAAGAAATGTTGATGTAAGTATATTGTTTCACTTTTTCAGAAATAAAGTAGTTTCACTTTCATTTAGTAGTCCTATTTCTCAACTGAAATTGGTAGATACATTACGCGCCACCCTGTACTACCCCTCAGATTGTCATCTGAGTTGCCTATTCGAACAAAGTGGACGGCGGTTCGGGAACAGCCGGTACAACTGCAACTTTTGAGGCATGATATTTTCGGCATAGGTCTTTGTTTATAACCACTCCATATCCATTTGTAATTAAACGTGAGGGTAAATCTTTCGCAAAACAGAAATAATGTTTCATGTTAGCATTCACTTGTTATATGCATCACCTCATTAAAACTGTAACTGACAAACAAACTAGTCCAGCAGGATGATGTTAAGTATGAGTTTGTGCAAAAGTTAAAACTGTGATAATAAACGTTTCTTCTGTACACCGTTATAATGTTTCAAATGGGCGTTTGAGTGCTGTTTTATGGCTGGCAGGACAAGTGCATCCCACTGCACAATATTTCAGTTTTTGCCGCTGTAGTTTATGCATTGAATTTCTCTTTATGGCCGAAAAGCTGACAAGGTAGCAACATCGGGCATATGTGGCAGCGATAAAGGTAACAGGAAGGAGTACTCACAGAAACATCACGAAAAAGAACATATTCTGATAAGTTGTATTCTGGCTGAGGGCCAACTTATGTCTTAAGTTCTTATTTTATAACATTTACGTGTTACAAACAAAGGTTAACATCGAAAAATAATGTTATTTCGCGTAACACACTAACTTATTTCTTGTGCAAAAATGTAAAATACTTTTTTTTAGGCAGTTGATGCTAAAAGTAGGTCCTTTACCAGATATTAGTAGTGTTAAAAGTAGAAAATTCTGTCACTTAGTGTTATAAAATTGTAACAATCCGGTTTAGCCAACTTTGGTTTATACGTCCACGGCCTCATTCAAGTAGGTTATGACTCGGAAAGCTCGTATGGATCCATAAATTGAAGGATGATTTGAATTCCATGAAATGGAATTAGCTGAACGGGACAAAATTGTGCACGCAATGGAGAGAGCAAAATTAAAATTGCTTCACTGCCTCCGTTGTATAGAATGTTTTCGTTCTTCACGATTAAGTTGTCATTTTGTCAGCACTGATGCTCTATCAAGGCAACAACTGAATATCGCATATCATTAAGCATGAACTCCGTGAAATAGGTAAAACAATCTATTTATAATCATAATTATCTATAAATATTGAGACTGTCTAAAAAGGAATCATGACGCAGTGTTAAAATTGTTTTACATGTTCGTAAGATTACTGTATTCGGCCTAGGACCTCGTTTCACAAGCTTCCTACTCACAATATAAAACACCATTTTACCACATGTATCATAAATAACTAATTTGTCAATCAGTTTATAAATCGTCATTAGGGTATATCATCTCAAAATAAGTTGAGATCTGCCTGTGGTTTGTTCATAAAATTGTTGTCAGTTGAGAACTTAGTGTCGTGCCGGCATATTGCCATGGTAGCTCAGTGGTTAGAACAACTGTACGGGGACCAGGAGATTGGTGGTTCAAATTCAGACTATGGCATTGAATTTTCATACTCTACCTTTCCAGTTTTTATGTATTTAATTTTTAGGTATAGTGATTAGAGAGAAAGAAAATGTCGAAGTTTGACAAAAATATATGGTGAGTTTTTGCACAGCCTTATGAGTTGGAATTTCCTCATTAATATGCAATATATTTTATCACTAGAGCTCACTTTTGAGTTTTGAAGAGCACACAGTTACGAACATACAGAGCAGTTAGCAGGATAAATAGAGGGTAGTGGGGAGGGGTTTGTAGCGTAAACATGCACTCGTAGAGGTATAATCTGTTCCAAAAGTAGCTCATTACATGTAATGACGTATCCATCGTTCTAATTCATAAAGTAACACAATAAAACAAGCATTTCGTAACATAATTAGTAAATAAAACACCTTGTACTGTTACAAATAAAAGTATAAACTTGATACAAAAAAGTCAGGACAATAATGTGCCAATGAACATAAATCAACCAAACTCACACAGAATTCATTGAAGTGAATTACAAGATACACTTTTACTGTATGGAAAGAAAGGGTTTTCCTTCTGTCACTCAAAATTAGTTTGAATCATCCACAAGTTTGTTTAGGTGATGTAATCAAAATCGTTAGTCCTTTTTGAGAAAATCAAAGGTTTCTAAAAATCTTCCATATAAAGGGCGTTGGGGTGGGATGTTTTCTTGAAAATTTTAATGCCGCATTCTTAAAAAGGCTGAACCTAAATACCAATTTGTGTATTTAACGGAATTTTTGTTTTTAGTTATACTGTACATACACACGTAGACACAGGAGCATTTTCTAAAAAAAAAAGTTTTTTTATTATTTATTCTTCAAATATATATTTCCGGTTAAATCCCAGTATCATATTTTTGAGTGCAGTATAATGTCTTCTCTGTATTATGTAACCGTTTTCTCAGAAACTATCTATGGCAGTTAAATTAAACAACCTCCTGTGCTTCTCCCTTGGATTTAATAACATGGTTATTTAAAAGAAATAACCGTTTATGGACTCTAACAAAATATGGTTCAAGTAAAATAAATCCGATGTGTTGCATTCACATGACTTTCTATACCTGTTCAGCATACAAACTAAAATTACAAAAGATTATTCTTCTATCTAATGCTAAACGAGATAAACATTAACACAAGTGGTCTTACTACTTAGTTCCTTATAAGCAGAAGGGAAACAAGAGGAAACACCAGGCTAAAGCGATAGTCAACTCTTTTAAAAGCCAATCGATATGTGAACAATTGAAGTTCGGTTGTTGACCCCGTTTGAGAAGATGCGAAGTTTAAAATAGAAACCAATAACAAGGAATATCTCCAAAACGGCCACAAACGGTCACGGTGTAAGAAATAAATTGTGTGTTTTAATGAGACGTACACCTTTGTGTAGTAAGTTTTTGTATATCTTAATGTTTAGCAGTTATGCAAAATTCAGCACAAATCATCCAGGTTCTCGTAAGCTATTCCCAGAAAATTCAAGATACGCATTTTATTTGTGCTGTAAATAGTTTTATTATACGGTGCTTTACTAAAAATCGTGTCGCATCCTTGAAAGATACCAAACTTAAATACCAAGTTTGGTATTTAACGATCTTTTAATTTTTGAGCTATGCTGTCCAAAGACAGTCACTGGCATACATGGACCTTTTCTGAAATGCTTTTTTGGACCCAGGGGACCTCAACATATATATTTCGGGATAGAATTTTTGGGTGGAATACAATACTTCCTCTGTACACTACGTACTTAGTACGTTTAGAGAAAGTAATAAAAGGATAAGATTTTTGTCAGTTGGCGCATTGGAACTTGCAATTGGCTAAAGCTGTACATAAATGGACAGAGGTATGCTTCTTAATAAGCACGCCCTAATTTAAATCTTACTTTACTTGCAAACTTTTTTGCTTTTCCTAGCTTATGTACATACAAGGTACAGTAGCTAGAGAAGGTATTGTATTCCACCCAAAAATTCGATATGGATATTTCACTGGAAATACATGTTTTGGGATCCCCTGAGTCCAAATAAAACATTTTTATAAAAAAACGCCCGTGTATGTGTGTGTCCAAAGGCGCACACACACAGTGTAGCTCAAGAACGGAAAGACCGTTAAATACCAAACATGTTATTTAGGTTTAGCATCTTCGAAGGATGCGATATAAAATGTTTTAAAGGACCCCCCACCTCAAACTATCCTTTACATGAAAAAAACTTCGAAAATTTTAATTTTCTCAAAAATAGCTCTAACGATGTTGATTAAAATACCGAACATTAAAACGTATTTACATCTCAAATAAAATGTGTATTTTGAATATCCTCTGAAGGCCTGTTCAATCTGGATGAATTTTGCAGAATTTTGCTAAACTGCTAAGATAGAGACAAAAACTATTTACACAAAAATGTAGATCTCGTCCAAACATCATTTATGTCCTTTACATTTTCGTTGTGGAAGTAACGGTTTCTGAGATATTCGTCGTTATTTGTTTCAATCGTAAAGTACTTATACTTTTCTCAGACACAAAGTTCCGTTTTTCTTTTGTTCTACACTTGGCCAAGCAAAGAAGCGAATAGAAATGATAATCGCATAACAACAGATTTTAAAACATTTGACTATCGCCTTAGCTCCCTTCTGCTTATAAGGAACTAAGTAATAAGAACATTCTGCTAATGATTATCTCGATTAGCATGGTGTAGAAAGAAGAATAAGCTTGTGTAATAAGCTAATAGAAAGCTAGAGAAAGGCATGTGAGTGTAACACAGAATTTTTAGCATTTGTTTTCTCTCCGATACCAAAGATGGCTCCAGCACATATTGTTTTATAAACGCTCTCTATTGTATGGCCTGGTGATTTCCTTACACCGTTTCGTGTTACTCTGTGGAGCGAAATTGGGAGAACTGGTTTCAAGTGAGAAATGTCACGTGCGCTAGACGTGTTCGGCGCTCAATGCCTCAGTGGCTGTTCCCATAGTCAGGTGTTCTCGACATGGCTTTGACATTCCCATGTTCTTGCTACTGGTCCCGAACACGACGCTTATGCCCTTTATGTAATTATGTATGAGAGAAAAAACGTGCCCACACACTTGTGGTGCGTGGCATTTTCGCCTCCAAACAAAGGCTTTAGGTGATACATCAGCGAAATTTGGAAAATCCACAGTGCGTGAAACATCTAATTGAAGTTTATACCAGTTATACCCAATAATAGTGATATTGTTATAATATTATATAGTTGTCTTTTTGTAACTTGATTGTTATAATGAAATGAGCCAAGCATTGTACTTTTAAAACTATTCCCATAAAACTCCAATGTTTACAGCAAGTGAACTTACAAATAGTTTGGTTACTATAAAGTAATGCGACACAATATTCCAGCCTAACCTCAAAAAACGAACGTATATTTTATTGTTTTAAAAACATTGCGCATTCGTTTGTTTTCTACTAGGACTCGCGATAACTAGCGATTATAAGCAGAACAGAAAGTTCGTCTGTCGAACAAAATTCTTGCCAGTGCTATCTTATTGGATCGATTTGATCCGTTTCGATTCGATGCGTGTGCTTTTGTTTGTTTCTGCAAGGGTCATCCAGAAAGTGACAGACGATTTGACATAACTATAATAACAAAAGTTATCAATACAAAATTTTATTTACAATGTTTAGTTACAGTACCTTACTCTATTTTTCAACGTAATTGTCATTGCTATTAAGGTATTTATTGTCACGTGGTACCAGTTTTTCAATGCCGATGCCATACTTTTCTACCGCCATAGAATTTTTTTTTTTTTTTTAATGCACAAAATGTTCGGCCAATCTAATTTTATTGGCAAAAACGCAAGTTTTGGTGATAATGCAATGACCAGTCTTCAGTGAGGAAATGACATATAATTTAGAATATCAAGACCGGAGTGGAAGTTCATCAATCGTTATGGAGGAGTTGCAAGGAAATGTTGAAAACATAATTGCTTCACTTTGGACACCGTACATGACTTTTTGGATGGAAAAGAAGACCTCAAGGTGGCAGTGACATCTTGGCTGAGATCTTTATCGGTGAAAGAGTACAACCGGTAGTACGTGACATGTGACAGCAATGATGATTACATTGAAAAATAAAGTAAGGTACTGTAACTTGTTGATATCTTTCGTTATTATTTAGGCATGCTAAATCGACTGCCACTTTCTCGATGACCCTCGTATTTAAAATCATTGGTAATGGAAATTCTGCTCAATTCGATTTCGCCAAGTAGGAGAGGACCCTTAGTCGTCCATACGTGAAAGGTAAAAATAAGCAAGCTGCAAATGGGTTGTGCAGTCGTTTTATAAAAGTTCCTCAGAATGTCACACATGAATCACTGGCCAATCAGGCCCGAACTGGCACAGTGGGTATAAGGGGTAAAGAACAGTAGTCATTTAAGAAGACAAATCACAGTTAATCCTCGTTCAAACATTTCATTAAAATATGCAGATAATTTGCAACTATACATTTGTACCACTGAGTCACATATCGAACGCATTATTCACTTCTTGCATACAGCAAGGTATCGCGGTCAGCTGCGAAAAAAGTAAGACATCCTTCTCGAGTCAAACCTAGGAGTATGACACTCAGAAAAGGCGAGCGTGTATGCTCTGGGGTTTCCCTCATATTTATGCGCAAACAATACCACGCTTCGCCTTCCTTAGCCACTCCACTGTGCCTGCTTAGCTGTGTACATGACGAATAACAAAAGACAATAACGTTTCATTGAGAATGGCAGCCGAGAATGCGTGAGGCGGGAACTGGTGAAAATCTGTGAGACGTACCTTTTGGTGCAGGGCTGCGCAGCGACGACTGGTCCTCTCCTCTGCAGTGCTGAAGTCGATTCTCGACGCTCCTCGGTTATTTGTGGACTCAGCAACCAGCTATTGAGAACTCTTTATATCTAGCTCAGGTATTGAGGGACGATTATCTCAAGGAGATGGTACGGGAAATTAACTTAAAATAAGCGTCGGCATATTTCGTTCAGTCAAAGGTTTATTTCCTTTTACAAGCGTTCCCGAGAAAGTTTCTGGCACGATTGCGTTCCGATAATTTCCCTCGAACAAGGGCGTAACGCGCACAAAGGTAACTAAAATGTACGTGGCGACGAGTGCAACAGTTACGTGCAGAATAATTGTAGACGCTTTAACTTTCTGCCATGGCTTCCTTGTTTCCGGCGTCGCAGGTTACGCGTGACATTACGTTTCAATTGCGTGAATCACTGTAAGAACTTGACGATACTTGCGCGGATTCTTGTTTCGAGCGTCACAGATTTCGCATGGAGTTAAATTCCAACTGCCTGAAAATTAGGGCGAATACTCTACATTTATAGCAAATTCTACCCACGCGCAAAACTCTCAACTTGTAACCTCATTGGCCCATTTTGGTGCCGAAAGTAGCTTGGGGTGCGCTTTTGCCGTGACGTGATTAATTCTAATTAGTCAATGCGTTTTTCATGTGATTCTTGACCTAAATTTCCTCGTGGTTCCCCTGTTTATATATGTCACCTCCGCTTTATCTTTCGGAGACGTGACTACATAATAGCGTCTTTCCCCTCTTGCAACGTACAAAGAAATAGCGTAAACAACTGAATTCGTCGCTTGAGAACTCTCGGCCTTAAGTTAGAAACGCTTTCCAGGAACAATCTCTCTGAACATCCAATATACAATAAATACATATCTTACTTAGTAATTAACCTAAACAATTTAATAAATTAAAAATATAGGCTATGCACTTATTCATCTGGGCGACAATCCGTCTCATGCGGGATACAAATTTCGCGTAGAACGAGAAAATATCTCTGCGTTAAAAATTGTTAAAAAGGCTGAATGTTTATTGCGTTTTAAATAGTTGTGCTACATGAAAAATTATAACAAGACGATATTTTAAGTCTACACATGCTATTCAGTATGAGAAATCAAAACTTTTAGGTATTATTATCAAAATTTAACTCTGCTCCAATTTAAATGAAAATACCCTTCTGTGAATATTGCGTCTCTGTGTGTCTACCATTAAGCCTGGCATTGTATCGAGAAAAGATGTCGGTGTCCTACTGTACCTCCTGGAGGTTTACAAACCCCCATATTTTGTTACTCGACCATTCTCCTTTACAATTCGCTAGCTCCGCCACTGTTGTACTTTAAATGCCGAACGAAACTCTTAATAGCTACTCCAGGTGGGATGGGGAGACGTCACACTTTAGCTCTGAATTCTTTTATAGAATACTTTTAAACATATTTTTAAACGTGTGTTTAAAAGTTCCAGGTTATACTATACTCAGTGTTTCTGAAAGCTGTTCTATTGCCTCAAGAGCTACTGATATTTTTAGTGTAGATGCATGTAAATACACGTACGTTATTTTAGTTTCAATATTGTCAAAATAATTGTGAGGATTTTCAATATCTTAAAACAAAATTGCGAAATTATTTCTTCGCTGCACATATAACTGTGATTTCTCTGTTCATGGACGACGATAATGTTCATAGTTTTGTCGTGATATTGAGCTCAGTACATTTAAGCGTAGACATAATGGTTCATCATTTGTGTTGGAGTTTCTACGTCAAATTCCACCACAAACCATGCTAACTGTGATGATGATTAAAATGTGTGATTCTTCGGGAGGTCGCAAGTTCGCTTCCCGGTGCCGGTCTCTGTGACCCATGTTCTTTTCGGGGCTTCTCCTGGTCATCAGGAAATTCTGGCTGGTTTGCTTTCATCCCCCGAATTTTCTATCCCTCCAAGTCATTTAATTCATCCTTCATTCCGTTGGTTTCCTTAAGGGTTAGTAGCATCGGCGATGGAATTCGGTGCGGCGTGACAGGGAAAAAGGAAGCTCAAAATGACTATTTCCGTCCCCCGAATTCGGCTGTTGCCGGGATCAGGACCTGGTGGGGGCGTTGGAATAAATGTGGTTTTGTCCTGCTATCGGAGTGCTTAAAGTTGGAAACTGTAGGGGCCCTGTCATTGCTGTGCGTCGATCCTGTTTCCGACCACCCGGTGCTTCCTCCCGCCTCAGGTTCGGTGCTGAGTCCCCTCTGACCGTATCCTATCATATCCTGTCCTATGTTGACTCCTATTTACAAGCATATTGGCACAGCGTTGTACTGCTTTATGCAACGGATCAATGGAACGGCGGCGCGTGAGAGAGTGGTTCGACCGCTCGCTTGTCATCAAGGCGGTTCGGGTTACATCCCAGAAGGCATATGGGATGTGTGGTGGACAAGGCGATACCTGGGCGAGTTTTCTTCCGGTTATGTCGTTTTCCCCATCACTCATTCCATCATAATCACTTTTTCTTTCATCCATTTCACCGTCAGTTCTTATTGTCTTCTTCACTCTCATACCAGACATTGAACTGATCACCCATCTCAGCTACTTTCTTTAATTCAGAGTCCGTCTGCTCCTCAACAGACATCTGACCCCAGGTGCTGACTTGTAACTCTTAGAATGTAAATGTTCCATACGAGGAGGATATATAGCGAAAGAAGAAGAAATGGAACAGGCGCAACGAAACCGGCTGTTGTGGAGGGAAGAGGCGGCCAGTGTCCATCACAGTGGATGTCTGACGTCACCTCAACTCCATGCGGTTAACACGATTGCTCTGGCTTTCTTAAAAGTCCTTCTGGAACTATTAATACAATTTACAATATAATGTTGTATACTTACAGACGTTAACTACAATCTGTTTTAAAAAAAGGCTCATATTGCACAAAAGAACACTTTCTGCCAGTGTGTTCCACGTCAGCTTAACTTTGCCCTCGCATTCACTTTGGGATTTTCATTCAACTTGGTAGATTCGCTTTTATAAACAAGTGCAAGTCCCCTAATGTATTCCTCCGTCCCCCTCCACATTGTGAACGCCAGAGTACTCTACTGGTGTAGACATGCACTAACCCCTTTCCAAATGTCATAGTCTGTCAACATATAAAATTAGAAGTCCCTATTCCATTTCGCTTTTCAAACGCTCACAATAATTAAACTGCTCCTAAGACTCCTTTAGCTCTCGCTTTTGTGTAGTTTCCCCCATTTCATCTGTGAGGCTTGGCGGTTGCTCATATTGCGAGGTTCCTTGCTTCTAATGTTTTGTAATATTTCCCTTACTCGTTTACTTAGCTGGCTTCCACACCATACACTCCCAGCTTTAAATTAGCTTCTTCCTCTGCACCAATGTACGTAGAACGCTCCCCTAAATTAGATTCCAATAGCTTTAAATAACACCAAGCGCTGTCTTCATTTATTTACTGACGATGTATTTACTTTTCGTACCACATAAATATAATGTAAATAGTACACAGAGAAGGTATTATATTCCACCCAAAAACTCTATACCGAGATTCCATCGGAAATATAGATTTTCAGAGACTCTCTGAATAAAAAACCTGATGTGTTCCATTTACATGACTTTCTCTCGCTGTTACACAACTTTTTTTTTAAAAAAAATTTCTTTTATCTATAACGTGCTGATCAAGGTAAAAATTAGCAGTAATTGTCTTATTACTTGCTTTCTTGTAAGTAGAAAGGACATAAGGGAATACTCTAGGCTAAAACGATAGTCCTATCTTTTAAAACCTGGTCCTATATGAAACAACAGAAGTTTGGTTCGCTTTGCCTGGCCTGCATTAAAACAAGGGAGGTGAATCGAAACGTCTCTTCTGTTTGAGAAAGTTAAAGTAGTTCAAAATTGAAACCAATAACAAGGAATAACTCAGAAACGGTCAACTCTACATAAAAAGTACATATGACATAAATTATGTGTTTTAACGAGATCGACATATTTACGTAGAAAGTTTTTGTATATTTCTTACGGTATAACCGTTATTCAAAAGTCATCCAGATTAAAGCGGTCTTCAGGGGCTATCCTCAGAAAATTCAAAATATACATTTTATTTGTGATGTAAATGTCTTTAATATACTGTATTTCAATCAAAATCGTTACATCCATTTTTGAGAAAAACAATTTTTTTCCATGTAAAGGGTAGTTTGCGGTGGGGGAATTTTCTGGAAAATCTTCGGGTCGTATCCTTGGAAGATAGCGAACCTAAACACCTAGTGTTTTCGTTTTTGAGGTATGGTGTCCACAGACACACACACGGATCTTTTTCTAAAAATGCTTTTTTCGGACTCAGGGGAACCCAAAACATATATTTCCGGTGAAATCTCGATATCGAATTTTTGGGTGCAATACAATACCTTCTCTATCCACTATATACATTGTACATATGGGGCTAGAGAAAGTAAAAAGCACTTTCAGAAAAAGGTCCGTGTGTGTATTTGTCTGATTGTGCGTGCGCGTGCGCGTGCGTGCGTGTGTGCTGTTGATGAACTGATAGAAGGTCGCCCTCTGCTAAAATAAGTGGTTAGCGATTTTATTCTCATTGTCAGAATACTGCTTTTATCGAGAGCGCTAAGTTGGCTAATCTGTATTAGTACGTAACATAGTAGATATTACTTATTGGTAGGGGTGGTGATTTTTCGCAAAATGTCATAAACTCTTGCACTCTTATATTTTCATTTTTCATGACCTCTAAGGCACATTTTAATGTGTTTTGAAAATGCGATAAAATGCGAAACTGACTCAAAATGCGAAAATTATATTAAATTGCAATATAAATGTGAAATCTTTCTTTCTTTGTTTTATTCCAAAAATTGCATCTGATGAGTTTGTGCACCCTAGGAATGCTTATAATTCTGGCACACCGTACTGATCTGCAATGCAGAACTAATTCCCTCATCTGTTTGTAAAATACATATTTAAATCTGAACTTGGCATACAGAAATAAATCAATTTCATGGTTATGAAATTTAAATATCAATCATATTTTCAAATTACAAATATGATTTAACAAATAGTAAAGAATGGCACTCTATTTACAAGAATGTGTGCATAAATTTGAATAAAATCATGAGAATAAGAAAGTATGTCCTCAAATGAGGACACTGGCCTTATGTACACATTATTGACACATGATTTTTATCTCATATGCTTACTGTTTAAGTCAAAAATATTTTGCTATTTTGTCATTGTTGTGAGTATCGGTGTCATTGTTATTGTTGAGAATTCAATTCCCGTTTACTAATGTCGTGTTATTAATTACATATTAAAACTATTTTCATGAGACAGTATTTCTTTATCAGAATCAATTCAAGATGTATGTTTTTGTTCAAAATGCTATAAAATGCTAAATTGAAAATGTATTGATGCTATAAATTGCTAAATGCACAAATCAAACTGCTACATTTCTGATTTAAAAATGCTAAAACTCACCACCCCTACTTATTGGTCGGCCGCTTTCGGATTATTGCCTTTGTTTAGTGATTACCTTGAATATTCGCCCGCATGTTTCTGGTAGGCGTTCACAGAATTTGCTAACATCAGTGGGTATGGTGTAGTCCTAGTGTTCTAAACAGGACATACGTGTGAGTGATTTAAATGAATTCCAACCAAGGATCTTAATATAAATCAGCTTGACAGCACGTGCACTTTGCTTTGCTTATATTCTGAACTATTTTCATTAAAACTTACGACAGATGAGATATGAGAAAGCTGATAATAGTGAAGAGGGGGAGGGCGATAATAAGTGATAAAAAGTGATTATAATGTTTTACATATACTTTATGTCATGCTTTTCAGACATTGTTTTGTTGTGGTGTTAGTATTGTGTGTATATATTTCTCTTAAGGGTATTTTTATATATAATGGGAGCATTAATATATTGGAATACGGTTTATTCTGTGTTATAAAGCTGTTGTATTTTAATATCCTTGTCTTTTTATTGTCGTGTTCGCTCTTTTCATTTTTTGTTTGTTTTTAATGCTGCTTACTATTTTGTGTACTGCAAAAGCACGTACCGTCTGAGGACCCGTGAGATTCATGAAGATCACTGTATGCATACTGGAATTTCAATAAATACACTTATTCATTCATACTTTAATGCTTGCAAAATTATTTTTACATAATTCACCATATAATTAATACGTTAATATGATAACCTTCCTTTCTTGTTAATATATACATGGGCGGCTACCCTCTTACTTATCAGGAGACGGTGAGTGGGTCGCACTCATTGAGAACGGTAAACCGAAGGCCGCGCTAGCTAGTTCTCCATTGGCCGGTTTTAATCCCCGCTGAGTTCTGCAACTGTTTTAACGCACGAAGGATTATCTGTACACGCCAAATACGGGGCAGATAAGACAGCTGATATAGTTGACTACTGTTATCTTCATTTAGCTACCCAAGTTTTACTTCATTTAGAAATGAGGGTAACGTGTGCGACTCATATACGTGAGGTCCCAGATTCGATTTCCGGTGACCGCCCACTCTGGTCAATGGGTTTTACGTGATTTCCCCAGGGTCACCTGGCAAATTTTGGAGTTCTTTCGCCTGACCACGATTTCCTGTCCATAATTTCCCATTCATTCCGTTTCCCTCTAATATTTCAGATATGTTTCCAGGTTCGCAGTGTATGGCAGTGCGAACAGAGGGCGCAGATGTCTGCTCAATGGAAAAATTACTCCCCGTGGAGACTCGGTGACTGCTGGTTCGACGGGCCACATGTACACAATCTCTGACGTGTTATGTTCATCGGGCTGGGAAACGTCAGAACTGCTGCGCGTCTCTGGTGGCTGTCTGCCAGCGACCTGTAGCATATGGATTATCATCCCATCTGGATCTGTTAGCTACAATAGATGTACACAGAATCCAGCACCAAGGTGTCCCCCTTCGTTGTGTACCCTTATATCTTCTTGCACAATTCAGAAGGGTCAAGTTTGTCTTTAAGTAACCGCGTTCCTTGGTGACTATACCAGTCGTTACTATAGTAACTCTAAAGGCGTTAATATCGGAAAGTCACCTTGTGTGCTAAGCATTTTCTGTGATTGGTAAATACGAAAAGCATACACCAAGTGGAAAAGGAGCGCTCTCTTACATCCGGAGCACAGAGCTGGACAACAAACATGACCAGAAGTGCTTTTTGTTACGTGGTTCTGCACAGGGTAGTTGGATTCGTGGCTTGGAGAGATGCGATTTAAAATCCTCATCACTAAGCATGAATTCGGGTGTTAGTATTCGAAGTCACGTCTTCAAAAACATGCTGCGAATTGGATAGTGCTCCGTCAGACCTACTCAGCCTTGAAAGGGAGGACCGGAATCACAAGTGGGTCTTGGGGTTTTCATGTTTTCCTAGATCAACTGCAGAGAGACTGCTATTTGCAGCAAGAAGTTTCAAAATATCCTCCCCTTTTCAAAAAGTCTTGCTGTTGTTTACGCAATCAAAAAGCTATTGCTAGAACAAGCATCTGCACTGCGAAACTCCATGGTGTTGTTGAGGTTTTAAGGTGTGTTTTACTTCAGTAATTTAAATTAAAACACGGTGGCATTAATTCTATGTACTTTTTCTTTAAATTAACTTTCAAATTTGATATTGTATTTGTCCATCATTTAGGATCATTTCATCTCACAAATTATAGCCCGAAAGTGTCATCATAATAACACAGTAGTCAACCTTTTACTACAAACTGGAGCTAATTTGGCCTTAATGGGTATGTATAACTGAAATTTCATGAAAATCACAAAATTGAACTTCTTTATTTTAATTCCATACAATAATATAAATGTTTCTGAATATAAAAAAGGCATAATTGGCCACCAGGCGCCACTTTTAAATGCCTTAAGTCACTAAAGCATTAGAGGTGAAACTACTGGACTCAGCAAGAGAAACTTGATCTCATTCGCATCATTCAAAGTTAAAGACGAAGGTGTCCAGAAGAAATGCAGCAATGCAAAATAAAAAAAAGGGACAGAAAAGCCAACAGCAGAAGAGAGGAAAAGGAAAGCGTAAGGTCCAACCTACCAACCTGGTGGATTTTAATGTGATCCATGCATCTACACTTTTCCTTGTTTTCTCGCTATTGATATTTTTAGCATTTTTCTTCCTGTAAAATGTTCCTTTCGGAGTAGTTTTTTTCCTACACAAATAAAATTTGCGGTATATGCTCACAGAGGTACAATTAATAAGAATTTCCCTAGAGTTTACTGTCAGGAGTATTTAATCATATCTTTTCAACTTTCAAACACAGAAATTAAAGTAGATGTATTGTGAACCTAAGGTTAAAATGTTAGATCAACATTTTAATTTTTTGTCGCAAGGGAATGTTTAGTGACGTGACATTATCATAAACAAATTTAAACAACAGCCAAAAAATTAGAGCAAACTGGATGAATCTTTTTCTGTAACTTGTCTGCATTAAACTTAATCTGTGGTATAAATTTCAAAAACAAAAAAACTAGCATTATCAGTTCGGAATTTCAAACTTCCACTCATACATGTCCTTAATGGGTTATTTTGACCCAGCTTTGAACAACATGTTATTTTATAAATATTTACACATATTTTATTTTGTTGTTTTCAATGTGGAAATCGGAATTATTGCTATCATATTAGATAGAGCACCACAAATTTTGGAAAATCTAGTAATTTTAGGATTATGGTGATTCAATACCATGAGTATTCTTTTGTTAACGACGCTGTCAATTGCCAGGATCATATCAGTGCCACCGGTGTGCCGGAATTTGGTCCCGCAGTTACTTTACATGCCAGTAAATCTACTGATATAGGGCTGCGACTTTTAAGCACACTTACAAACCATTCGTCTTGGCCGTATTTGAACCCGCGGCCTTGTTATCAGAAAGCCAGCGTACATACTTTTCATTACCTTCTCTACACGTACTATGTACATAGTCTATAGAGAAAGTATTGAATTGCACCCAAAAATTCTATATCGAAATTTCGCCAGAAGTACATATTTTGGGATCCCCTGAATCAAAAATTAGCATTTTTAGAAAAAGGTCCATATGTGTGTGTCAGCATAGCTTGATATTTCATTTCAGCATCTTCCAAGGATGCGACATGAAGATTTTCAAGAAAATCCCCCACCCCCAACTAACCTTTACATGGACAATTTTTCGAAAATGTTTATTTTCTTAAAAATGACTCTTAACGATTTTTATTAAAATCTCTTATATTTAAGATATTTACAGGACAAATAAAATGTATATCTTGAATTTTCTGGGAACAGCCTCTTAAGACCTCTTTATTCTAGATGATTTTTATTTTTATTTTGCATAACTTCTAAACCAAAAGAGATAGACAAAAACTTGCCATACAAAAAATGTGGAGCTCCTTAAAACACACAAGTTATGCCATACACATTTATCGTTAAGTTGACTGTATTCGAGATATTCCTTGTTATTGGTTTCAGTTTTAAAAATACTTCTCATACTTTCTTATATAAGAATTTGTCAACTCCTGGCCATGCAAAGAAACGGATTTCAATCTATAGCAACCTCATTTTAAAACATGTGACTGTCGGTTTAGCCTGGTGTATTCCCTTATTTCGCTTCTACTTAAAAGGAAGCAAGTAATAAGACCATGTATACTAATTTTTTTTCTCGATTAGCTTAAAGCAGATAGAAGAGTAAGCTTTTTATCAATACTTTGTTTCAGAAATGTACAGAAAGTTATGCGTATGGAACACATTCGATTTTTTTTTTTTTTTTTTTTTTTTTACTTTTTTTGATTCTATCATGAAAAATGGGTCTTATTAAGTCCTAAATAAAATTGGGTAAATATAGCATCCTATAAAACTGAAACATATTACTCGTTGGTACCTGGAACATTTAAAGTAAACTGAAATTTGGATAAAAAATGTCGCGAATAAAATGAGTCAAAACCTAGAATCTGGGATGTACCTGTAACCTACAGCAATCCTAGTTCACTTGGAGGAAGTGTCAGTTATTAATAAGCACTTTTATTGTAAAAATTGGCTTCATATAACGAATCTGTCTGGGTAAGAATAATTCATGGGGAGTCGAAATGCGCTATCTTGCCAATGTTAAAGTTTGATTCAATATCTCAGCCACTGTTTAGGATAATGAGGTAACTTTTTCAAGGTATGTTCAGCAATTCCTTTCCTGTTGATTGATGAGCAATCGAATACTTCTGTTCATTAGAACGAAAAGTATGATATGTTTAATAAAGCTCTTAAAATTGTATTGAAAACGACGATTTTTAAATTAAAAAAAATAACCCATAATAACTAATAATTTTCGTTAAAATAAAGCCTATTTAGGTGAAAATTGCAGTCGTTAGTGCCAATTAGTTTCTGAGATAGTGGGACATTTGTATGGACATTTTTATTCTTCAGAAATAACATTTAAAAAAAATGTAACATTGAGCGAATGTCAATGCTGCGAATAGTTAAAGTAAAACTTTCCGAACAAAATAAAAAAAAGTCTCTTCTCTAACGCTAATTTTTACAAACCTATTTATGTTTTACCAAGTGAGTACCAGAATGTTCTAAAAAAAACTACTGTGCAGGATTATTTTCAGCAACACTTCAATGAAAGTTATATCAAAATGAGCGGCAGAGTTTAAGTATTCATATGCAATTACAATATAAAAATGGAAGAAACTATAAAAATCCCATTTCGACTCACGTTAAAAACAATAAGGTGTGATGTCTATCTTCAACACTTTCCGGAATTGTATTAGTCGATATTGTTGACTGCTTGCGTACAGCAGATTGTTCCGACGTACGATATAATATTTCTCTTTTTTATGGGGTCCATGTGTCATGCTCTGAAGCGGGCAGAAAAGAAGAAGGGAGCTACGCAGAGGTGTATTTCATTTACGCTTTACCCCTTCCCAATTTTTTTTTAGACAGAGTTAGTGGAAGTGGCTAGCCATTCCATTACGCTGGGCTCAAGAGCCCTCTTGTATCGTACACTTCTCAACGGTGAAACCATTGAACCACTTATGTTTTATTGGCCCAAAATTGGCTTTGCCATCGTGCATTTAATTCTATGATTGTTTGATGAAGCTACCCGTGTGCCTCGTAACGAAATAATGAAATGAAACAGCGGGAGTTCAATCAACCAATATGTTACAAAGCGAGTTGGAGAATGCGTATCTCATGCCAAACAAACATATGTTGGTATAATCCGCTGAGTTTACCTTCTCTAACACGTATGTTCAATGTGCATAGTAGGTAGAGAAGGTATTATATTCGATATCGAGATTTCAACAGAAATACATGTTTTGAGGGTTCCTGAATCCAAAAAATTAAAAAGTGTATGTGTGTGTGTGTGTGTCCGTAGTCGGTATAACTCAAAAACTAAAAACCGGTTAAATATGAAACAAGGTATAAGTAAGTATCTTCCAAGGATGCGACCAGATGATTTTCAGGAAAATCCCCACCGCAAACTACGCTTTACATAGAACATTTTTCGAAATGTTTGGTTTTCTAAAAAATGATTTTAACGAATTTGATCCAAATGTCGTAAATTAAAGATAGTTACATAGTAAATAAACTGTAGGCAGCGCCGTGGGAGAGTAGTTAGACCGCTCGCTTCCCATCGCGGTGGCCCGGGTTCGAACCCAAACGACCGCGTATGGGCTTCATGATGGACGAAGCGGCGTCTGGGCGGGTTTTCTCCGGGTCCTCCGGTTTCCTCCCTCACTCATTCCACCAACTGCTCCATCACCTTTTCAATTATCAATTTCGCTTACCTTTCATATCATCCACTTCCTCATGTTCATGCCTGGCTACGGGTCGTGGTTTCGTGACGTTTGCTCCCCGACAGGTTTCTGACCCCTAGGCATTGGATTTAAGTACTAGGGGTGTGTCAGTCCTACAAATACGGGGAGGGTAAGCCGATTACGAAACGAAACGAAATAAAATATATATCCTGAATTTTTGGGGAATAGCACCTGAAGTCCTCTTCGTTCTGAATGACTTTTGCATAACTTTTAAACCGTAAGTAATAGACAAAAACTAACTATACAAAAAATGTAGATCTCGTTGTCATATACAGTTTTTTGTAGAGCTATTTCCTGCTATTGGTTCCAGTTATAAAATACTTAAACTTTTCTTATACGGGAAGCCCTCGTCCGTTTCTTATCTCTTGTTTTATTCCTAGCCATGGAAAAAGAACGAAATTTCAAATTACAATCGCATTGCGAAGGTTTTAAAATTTTTGACTGTCGCATTAGCCTAACGTAATCCACATTTCCCTTCTACTTGGAAGAGTCCAAGCAATAAGACCATTTCTTGTAAATGTTTATCACGATTAGCATAATTTAGACAAAATAATAATCGTTTTTGCAGAATAGAGGAAGACATGTAAATGGAACACATCAGATTTTTAGATAAGTAATCTTAAATATTTCGTTATTCAACAGGGTGACAGTGTAAAATCATATCTTTCTGTACCCAAAGTATTTATAACTTATCTTTATTCTCTTCTCTTTTGTTGCTTCCCAATTCTTTGCCGTAATTGAGAAATTCCCTCACGAGAGGTCTTCATTCTTGCTTCATTTACTCATCGTACAACCTTCTCTCAAGTGGCCCAACAACGCCGTATTTTGCGTATGCGGATAACCCTTCATGCATATAAAAATTGCAGAACTCCACCGAGTAAATCCAACCATACGCCGATCAGTAGCGTTGTATGCAAAAGCGACCTTGGTTCTTCTCCTCTCTCATATTCGTGTAAACAGTGAAGGAATCGCGCTCATTGAGAGGCGGTTGGTTCACAGGCTGGTACTAGAGTCTCTGATGATATACAAGAACAGTGTAAACACACTGAAAAAGTTAGCATGTTTTGCACATCAGTTACAGAGCCTTTAATTTTTTAGAGGATAAAGTCGCCTTTTAGATTCACAAGTAATTAAAAAGTCAATTGACTTATCAGTATTCGCGGTTGTTTTGTTTTTAATAGAATTTATCATTTTATTGTCAAATCTTAGCGATATAGTATTTAAATGCATGCATTGTCTATGAAATAATCCAGATAAATGTAGTTCCATGGTCTGACGTTCCCAGATAAATGTTTTCCCTCCACTCCAGAATTTATCGGTTAGGTCAAACGTCTTATGATACTGCTTGTGATAAATGGCTCACAACATGCATCTATTATTGCCATTATTTTATCTGTTAATAATTAATATTTCAGATTTAAGTATTAAACCATTTGAGAAATTGTTTCTGCCTGCGTGAATATTCCACTTAAAAACATTTTGACTATGAGCTTTCTTTTCGTTTTAATATATGTTGTGGTCCTTTGTATACATGACTCTTTTAGGCTGTACTGGATGTATTTATTTAACACTGTGCTTTTGTTTGTTTTCGTTTCTTTGCAGGGGAAAAAATCTTATAAAGACACCTTAGCAGGTGAGTTGGATTCTAACCAATTAAAAAATCCCGGCAAGAATCAATGTGAAATAAATTTCTCTTGGAACTGACCAAGAAGGCATTACTTCAAGGGGAAGCGATTCAAAATGGAGGGTATCATTGGCCTATTTCAGCTGTGTAAAATTTGACTGGTCTCAGCGGTCATTCAGCTTCAATCTCTTACAGTGCAAAATGTCACGGACCAATCTACAAACAATGCTCCAATTCCGTGCACCAGCAAGCCCCTGAGAAATAAGGTTGGCGGTCGTTAAAACTCCCAAATATAACACTATGCTGCACTGTATTGCATGTATTTCCTGGTAGAGTGAAAGAGAGGGACTTATGGTGTTAAATCTAACCAGGATAAATAAATAAACCCAACCTTTCCAGGGCTCCATCCTTCATTCCAATTCTTATATCGTCCATCCAGGACTTTCTTGTTCTACCTACTTTCCTCTCTCTGGTGAAATTTATTCTAAATTTTTTGTCTAGGTATCTTGGTTTCTGGAATTCTACTTACGTAGAGCTTAAAAAGTTTAATTGCGAATCATGGAATTTCATTTGCTCTCTAATGATTGTGTTCCGAATGTTTTTCAATTTAGAATGCCCGTGGAGCACCCAAAACAATCCATTTCAGCGGAGAATACCTTCAATGTCAGATTGATGTTTAAATGCCCTGTTTTCACTCCATATGTTAACGTACTTCTAAGTATTGCTTTGTATTTTTGATTCCACTCTTGCCTTATCATACAAATCATTTCCACGTTTAACACAGCCTTTTTGGATTTTATATGTTCTTCAGTTTTCTGGCTATAATTTAAGCTAATTTTGACTCTCAAACATTCACATGCCTCGCGTCCTTTGTTTGAGTTCATTTCATTTTCGATGATCGAATCTTTCATCTTCTCATCACCACAAGACGTATAGTACAAATTTAAAAATTTACTGTGGAGTGTCTAGTCTCCCATTGGGCGCCACCACAGATGACCAACAGGAGAATGCTCACTATATCTGCAGGGTGCCGGGCAAATAAAATACGTGAAGCACATCAAAACTAGCAACTCCAGCCAGAAAGAGAGACGTTGGTTTATCAAAGGAAGAAAACCTCAAATAAAAATAACCCTAATTATCTTGGAAAATGTCAATACTGAAGAGTTCTAAGTGTTTAGCCCGGTTGGTTTTAACAATAGATATCAGCTAAGGAAACAGAAAATATTCACAATGGCTTCAATAAGATACTAAATACCCAAACACTTAGGTTATACTCGTGGTTTTTATATGTTTTGTTACCGAATGAGATGGTTTCGCGGTAACTTGCGAGGCGCACATTCAGGAAGTGCTGAATTCGATCCCTGTGGCCGGATTTTCCCAGTTTTTCTCTGGTTTGGAAGACGAATGCTGAGTCTCTTCTACTGAGAATATACTTGACTTAATTCCATAATGTGTCAGTCAGTATGGAACATATGGTGTAAATGCTTACTCGTTGCAAGCTACATTTCGATCCTACCAGACGGCAGCATTCTCTAAACCGCCTCAGGTTGGTTGAGTTCCCTCCGGTTACAGCAGAGGAAAGCTTCTCTGAATCATCCCGCCTGTGCATCCGGGTCACCAAGCTTCGAATCAATACGGACCTCTGCGCGTCTCTCTCGGTTGGTCTGCCTGCCGCTTACAGCCTTTTGCGGTCCCTCCACCTTATCCATCATCTTGAGAGTCATAGGCATAAAAGATCCATGCTGGTTCGAGGTATTAGGTGTCTTCTATAACCTTCTGCAGTTCCTTCCTCACACGTTCTTCCTGAAAGTGGTGAGCACAAAAGATCCGTGTTGGTTCGAGGTATGAGGTTCCTCTGTAGCGTCCTGCAGTTCCTTCATCACACGTTCTTCCTGAAACTGGTGGGCACAAAAGATCCATGTTAGTTCGAGGTATGAGGTTCCTCTGTAGCGTCCTGCAGTTCCTTCATTACACGTTCTTCCTGAAAGTGGTGAGCACAAAAGATCCGTGTTGGTTCGAGGTATGAGGTTACTCTGCAGTTCCTTCATTATCCGTTCCTCCTGAGGGTGGCAAGCACAAAAGATCCATGTCGGTTCGAGGTACAAGATGTCTTCTATAGCCTTCTGCAGCTCCTTCCTCATACGTTCCTCTTAAGAGTGATAAGCATAAACGATCCGTGTGGGTTCGAGGTACGAGGTATCTTCTGTAGCCTTCTGCAGTTCCCTCCTGAGAATGGTAAGCACAAAAGATCCATGTCGGTTCGAAGTTCAAGATATCTTCTATAGCCTCCTGCATTTCCTTCCTCATCCATTCTTCCTGTGAGTGGTAAGCACAAAAACTCCGCGTTGGATCGAAGTTTAAGCTACTCCATAGCTTCCTCCAGTTCCTTCAGTTAATGCTTTCCTCCTGGGTGTGGTAAGCACAAAAGCCCGGTTGATATGCGAGGTACTCTATAGGCTCCTCCAATTCCTTCGCTTCATGCTCCCCTCCTTGAGGTAGTACGCTTAAAAGATCCGCACTTGTTCGAGGTGCAAGGTGTCCCCTAGGACCTCCTGCGGTTCATTCATCTCATCCGTTCCTCCTGCGATTAGTAAGCACTATCAATCGCGTGGGGTTGAGGTACAAGGTTTTTCCTAAACTTCTTGGTCATAGGCATAGGCTTTGTTTATTTGTACAGCTGTAATAGAGAACCTCCTGGGTCCGGACATGTACGTGCACAGAAATTTCTTCTCTTCCATTTTTTTAAAACTTTAACACCGTTATTAAAAAAATAGTACATTGCAGCATAAATCTTGTTGGCTGTGAAATTTAAAGACTGTATTACTGGCTTACATCAAAGTAACAAGGTTTAATGCCAGAAACGAAAAAGAGATTTATAGTCAGTCGTTGCGGAGCTTCGGGCGGTTTACTTAGATTTACTTTGGAAATACCCGTCAGCTGCTGCCGTAATATACCGTTCAGTAAGAAGTAAAACGTGTGGAATCCGGTAGTTTATTTCTAGAACCGTGGAAGTATCTGACCACTTTTACGATTAACAAAATTTGTTCTTCTCTTTCTCCGTTCATAACTCCCTTGTGATCTATAATCCTACTGCTGTCCCCTGAACTGACTGTTTACAAGTTCAGTTCGCTCAAAACTTCTACATGGTAACAACAAATCTTCCTGATATTTCGAAAGAAGCTGTTGACCGAGTAGCGTAGTGAATAGCATTGTTACCTTAGTTACTTTCTCTATCGTAATATAAGTTCAATATAGATAGAGAAGGTATTGTATTCCACCCAAAAATTCGGTACCGAGATTTCACCGGAAGTACGTGTTTTGAGGACCCCCGAATCCAAAAGAAAAAGCGTGTTTTAGAAAACTGTTCTTTTTATAGCGCTTAACGCCCACTTTTACTGCTATGGCACTGCAGGCGATGACACTGATGATTCATGGAATGATTATGGAGCACCGGCGGGGGGGAAACTGGAGAATCCAGAGAAAAACCGCCCCTACGCCGCTTTGTCCACCACAAATCTGACATGCAGTCGCTTGGGATTGAACCCCTGGGCTGTCTAGGCGAGAGGCGAGTGGTCTTACCACTCGTACACGGTGAAAAGTCCTTGTATGTATGTAAGTGTACAGCATAACTCAAAACGAAAAGTCGGTTAAACACCAAACTTGGTGTTTAAGTTCAGTGTCTTCCAAGAATGCGACACGCACATTTTAAGATAAAATCCCCCTCTCCCCAACTATTCTTTACATACAATATTTTTTAGCAAATTTTGATTCTCTCAAAAATGACTCTAAGGATTTAGATTCAAGCACCATATGTTAAATTATTTTTATTAGAAACTAAATGTATATCTTGAATTTTCTAGGAATAGCCCGAATGACTTTTGTATATCTGGTAAACCGTAAGAGATAGACAAAGGCTTACTGTACAAAAATGTAGATTCCGTTAAAACACAATTTAAGTTATACACATTTTTTGTAGAGTTAAATGTTTCGACAGTTTTTTAATACTCGGCTGTCGGTTTAGCTTAGTGTATTACCTTATTTCTCTTATACCTACAAGAAACTAAGTAATAGGACCATTTCTGGTAATGTTTTCTATTGGCATTACGGATAAAAGAATAATCTTTTGTAATAATAATTGGTTTATACAACAGATACAGAAAGACATGTGAATGTAACACATCAGGCTTTTATATGAAACTGTCCCTAGGCAACAATGCATAAATATAATCGCTCATCATCTTGTGTATTATCTTAAGTACACCTCTGCCCACAGCCCGTTAGCTTCGTGAATCCCAAACATCCTACAAGTAAGGGAATCTTACAAACATCCTTGGAAAACAGATGCCATTTCACTTTCTGCAGCCCGTACATAGGCATAGATGGTATTACATTCCACCCAAATATTCAATACCATGATTTTACCATAAATACGTGTTTTGAGTACCCCTGATTCCAAAAAATGCAGTTTTAGAAAAAGGTGTGTGTTGTGTGGTATGTGGCGTATGTACGTCATAACTGAGAAACGAAAATTCCATTAAATAGCAAACTTTACATTTTCTTCCAAGGATACAACAGAAGATTTTCAAGAATGTCCTCCACCTCAAAATGGAACCTTTTTTTCAAAAATGTTAATTTTGTCAAAAATGGCTCTAACGCTTTTGATTAAAATACAGTATGCTAAAGCTATTTAAATCACAAATAAAAATTATATCTTGAATTTTCTGGGAATAGCTTCAGAAGACCTGTTCATTCTTGATGGATTTTGCTGAATATTGTATAACTGGCAAATCATAAGAAATAAACAAAAACGTAGTATATAAAAAATGCAGGTGTCGTTAAAATACTCAATTTATGCAATATGCATTTTTGTTGTAGAGTTGACCGTTTCCGAGATATTCCCTCTTATTGGTTTCAATTTTAAACTATATTCTCATATGCGGTCACGTTTCGTTTCATCTCTCTTGTTCTTCAGGAAAAGTGAACCGAGTTTCAGTTGCTCACATAGCGACCAGATTTTAAAATATTTGAGTATCACTTTAGCCTAGTGTATTCCTTATTTCCCTTCTACTTACACGTAATCAAGTAATTGCACCGTTTCTGCTAATGTTTATTTCAATCAGCATGACCAGTTAAAGGAATGAGCTTTTGTAAGCGTGGCCTGTTTGCAGAACAGCACGAGAAACTAATGTGAATAGAATTTATCAGATTCTTTTGGTCAAATTTCACGGCATCATCCATCACCTTGGTGTGTGATCAACAGAAGGTCGCCTTGTTCTGCCTAAAGCATATATTCCTGTAATGAACGTTGTTCACTGCAGCGCGTAGCATTTGTTTCTCCCTCAAATGAGAGAACGGCAATTGTTAGTGCGTCATGCAGACTAGTCCTTTTGTGAGAGTTTTCTAAGCGACGTACCATTTGCCCTCCAAACACTTTCGAGCAAGAGGCGACGTAGTTTAATGCCTTCTCTACTGATATACGTAGCCATTTCATGTCGTACTTTCAACGTTTAGCAGCATTCAGTGTTGCGAGTGTTTAAAAACCAGATTGTGGAGCAGTGAAAACTTTATTAATCAGACATTCTAACCTTTAAAACATAACAGATACAATGTACTTCCAAGTATTCGGGATAATGTATTGGAAACGATTCCCGAATAATCGAGACACTTGTAATTTAATGTTTTTGAGGTGCGATATACCTATGTAAATAGGGTTGCCAACTGTCCGGATTTCGACCGGACCTTCCGGCTTTTAAATAAAAACTGTGGCGTCCGGTCAAATGTCAAAAGTCCGGTTTTTGGGCCCCCTAAAATTAGGCTAAATTCATATTTCCTAATTTAATTTTTGTTTAATTTCTTCAAGAAGCCAAATAATGAAAATGGAATCAATTAAACTTTGAAATTGTAATATTATTTGGCTTCAATATTTTGTATCAGATTGTATCACAAGTTGGGAGCGGTGTGGATTTGTCATAATGTATTTTAATATAAGTTGGCGCGTTCGTTTGTTCCACAGCAGCATTTCTTTTAAAATTAGTGCGACATTGTCACGGCTTGTTTGTAGTTTTTTGCCGCTATATAATATAATTGTGCAGAAGAAAATTTGGACAAACTGGTATTGTAAGGACTTACCAGACTCAAACATTTCAAACAAATAGGTGACATTTTTTAGCAGATGCAAAGCTAAAAATTGTTCAACATGTGCTAGCAGTGCCACCGTCCAATGTATTTGTAGAGCGGATTTTCAGTGAGATGCTAAATATCTGGAGCAATGTAAGAAACAGACTGACATTAGAGATGGTGAAAGTACTACCTTATAAAATGTACTGAATTTGCTAAATGTATTTAATCCGATAACGGGAAAGAACTTTTTAAAGCTGTGAAGTCAGAAAAGGGGTATAACTAGCAAAGAAACTAGAGGCTTGCAAAAATGGCTGGATTCGCAGTATTAACAGTAAGTTTGGTGTTAAATAACTGCATGCTTCCTGCTGTAGCAACTATATTGTATGTATTGTGTAATCTATTGTGAATAATAATAATAATAATAATAATAAAATAATAATAGCAATAATAATAGTAATAATAACAATAACTAATAATATAATACTAATAATAATAATTATAATATTAGTTATTATTATTATATTCATTATTATAATTATTATTATAATTATTATTATTATTATTATTATTATAGTTATTATTATAATTATTATTATAATTATTATTATATTCATTATTATAATTATTATTATAATTATTATTATAATAATTATTATAATTATAATTATTATTATTATAATTATTATTATTATAATTATTATTATTTTCTGAGTTGTCCGGTTTTGGCTCCAGTTAAAGATGGCAACCCTGTAAGTAAATAGTAAATTCTCCCACTAACTACAGAGCTTCATGAAATCATTTTTTTTATTTTGGGGGAAGGGGCTAAACCATTGCAGAAGTGCAGCATCTAATTCAACGAATGTAGATCTCTTCATGGTTTTTCGTGCATATGGTTCACAACCGGAGCAGCAATTCCTTACGATATCCTGTATTTTGTGCTTATTATTTTTAATGTCCCGAACAGTGTGCACTCCAATACCATCATCAACACTTAGTTTTGAGCAATTTTCCCCTTCTGAAATCTTTCAACTATAATTTTTTTGAATTAATGTCAACATTTTTTTTTCGCTTCTACACCACCTCTTTTACAAATTTACTTTGAATTGTTTCGTTGATAATTACACGGTGATTAACATCATTAAACTGAGCTTGTTGCTTTAGGAATAAATTCTTTGTTAGTTATAAATTTTAATAGAAAGTCTTTCTTCGCAAGTTAACCAGGCTAGAATACACACATGGCTTTCATATTTATTTCCTGTACAACCCAAGCGTTTAAAAGCCAGAAGTCGTAACCAGCTGCTTTATCAGCAGACAAGGATATGCCTCTATTGCATTTCTGTATTGATGCGGTGGAATTTCACTCTCCAACAGACACGGAGCATGTAGCTGTTGCTCCACCAGTGAGGCGTAATTAATCTAATGTGTCCGCCGTTATTATCATCTGAAGCAAGGTAATACGTTGAAATGATGTGTAACTACAGCATTATTAACCTGTGACGCAACCTAGTGGGCCGTGCACTGTTGAAGATTAAGAGTGATATGTTTTATACGTGGAGAGTTTAGCAGCCTGCAGATGTTTCCTTCAACTCGGGTAAGACAACATCCACAACTAACATTGCATTATTGCACTAGAAAGAATCACCAGATTAGCAAGTGAAAATCCGGAGAGTAGTGGTATAGAAATATGTAGAAATATATGAACCAAAGGAAGCAAAAGCAACAGCAAATTGTGTGACGAAAATTTATAAATGCCCGCTGGGGTAGTGTGGTGGTAGCGTATCTGACTCACATTCAACAAATCGCGAGTTCAATTCCTACTGTATACTCTCATTTATCCGGGATAATGTGGGGGAGAATTAGCACGAATAGTCACCGCGTGACAACAGAGTATCGCTTGCATTGTTATTTACCTGCCTGCTCCGTGTAAATTAAAAACAAATTCAGTTTTTCTGATGTAAATCAGGCGTGTCAACGAAGCAAGTTAAAAGAAATTTGTAAAAGAAATGGCGGAGAAACGAAAATATGGTGTGTTGACATTAAAACAAAATATTTGGGGGGGGGGCTTATATGAGACAAGCAACTAGATGCCATGGAAAAAAAAGAGAGGAAAGATTGCTTGAACATTTACAAAAAAGCAAAACGGTCTGACCAAAGATCAAATAGAAAACAAAAGGTTAGTAATAGAAGATAAAAATTATGGTAAAGAATAATGAAACCCGTAGAAAATCATATTCAAGTGGTAGATTTTAGTTTTGAAATCAAATAGTGAAATAGAAGAAAGAACACTGAAAAATTGGTTCACAGATAAGGAAACTTTAGTTTTAAAAATAGTCAAACGCTCCAATGGAAGAGAAAAATATTATAAACTGGTTCGGAGTGTGGTTGAGGTGAGGGGTGGCGGCGGCGGTGGTGGTGGTGGATAATTGAATTGAGTTTTATTTATAGACGCTGTTTAACTTCTGCCGCGGTCGTTGGCGCGTTTGGCGTTGACGCTTTGCACCGAAGGGACCGCGGGTTCGAATATGGGCATGGATGTGTATTGTTGTGTGTTTATGTGTTTGTGTTCTATGTGAGTCATTCTCTCTCCCCCGATGGCCAATTAGGTTACGCCCGAAGGCCAATTAAAAAAACAAAACAAAAAAACAACGCAAAACTGCTGCGGTTCTAAGCGTCCCGTTCTATATTGGGCATTTAAGTCCAATTAATTTTCTCAGAAGCCCCTTCTTCAGGCTTGACGTTCTTTTAAGTGCCGTAAATCTACGACACGGGACCAACGGCTTTACTTTCCTTAGAAGGAAGTCAATGCTAAGGAATTTTACGCCCGAAAAAGAATCCATCACCCTCCGCTGAATTTGAACCTGCGACATTCGAACCAGAGGCCAGCGGCGGTGGTGGTGGTGTGGTGTTGATGTGGGTGGTCGGGCTTCAGCAAAAATGGGGCCATGAAATAAACATTACTATGGGAGGGACAAAGACAAAGTCGCTGAGATACCTCTAACGTTACATACAGCCCCAAAGTTTGGAAATAAGTTTCAGGCTTTTAAAAACTACATCTTATATATTTCTTCTACATACTAGAAATGTTATACATAATGGAGTGGAATGGCATAGGCGGTAAGTTTGTAGGCCGCATTCGGAACTCCGGGGTTCAAATCCCGTGGGCCAACAATATGGTTGTTTCTTTTCATCGTGTTTTCCTCAGTTGCTACGGTAAATATCAGATTAGATATTAATACCACAACCCAGCGATCCACCTTTTAAAACAATACTAAAACAAAATAGGTCGCAATGCGACTACGCTGTCATATATCCATAGATAGTTAAAGCACATAGGCTGAATGCTACCCTAATGCCATCTCCTTGTCGCGGAACAAAGTAGTGCGGTATTTAGGGATGTGGCCTCTAGGGCTGGCTGAACTCCGCCAGTTGACTGCGGTTGATGGAGCAACCTTGACTGCAGGCTACGACATCTGACTATGGATGGTGGAAGCAGCTAGACTGTGCAACCCTATTACCATTTGCTTGGCACGAAGCGAAAGTGGTATTCTACGGGGATGAGTCCTGAAAGACAGCTGACCACCATATACCGTCAATGAGATATCTTACCGAGTTTAAGGTTGTTTTTTAGTCGACAAATGTTTATACAACTAACCTCTTTGTTCCTAACGACACGCACTCTCCATGTGAGGAAAGAATAGCCAAGAAGGCATACATTTAAACCCGAAGTGAAATATTCTTTTTCACTTGGTTACCCTCCTCATATGGAGCCAGCCCCCGTTGTCTAGGGGTAATATACTAACATCTTTTTCTTAAGGGCGAGGTTTAAATACGGCGGAGGGCGGTGAATATTTTGGGGCGTAAAAAGCTTTCGCATGGTTCCCTTCGGTAAGGAAGTAAAGCCGGTGGTCCCTCATTGTAGATTTACGCACGTAAAAAACCTCAAGCCTGATAAAAAGGCTTATGAGCAACATTAAGCGGTCCCTCACGCCCAATATAGCATTGGACGCTGAGAGCCGCAACAGTTAAAGCTTGTCCATAAATAAAACTCAATTTTTTCCCCAAAAAGTTAATGTCTGGGGTCAGATGCATGTTGAGCAGGCGACTCCGTATCAGAGAGAGTGTCCAGCGATGAGGAATCAGCCCAATGCCTATTATGAATGTAAGCAAATAGATAGTATGGAATGAAGGCAAAACGAATGATAGGAAGGGTGCTGATGGAGCAATTAGTGGAATGAATGGTGGGAGAAAACTCGTCCAGACGCCGCTTTGTCCACCACAAATCTCACATGTGCTCCCCGGGCCACCTAGGTGGGAGACGAGCGGTCTAACCACTCTGCCACGGCGACGCTGTGAAGAATAGTATTAATGCAATCACTCGCGCAGTCAAAAAAAAGTTAATTCTGGAATATCTGTAGGCCAGGTAAGCAATTCAGTATTATACTGTGTATTTAAAAACAATCTCTAATTCGAAAAATGCTTGCTGTAGCTTCGCAATAGTAAATAATTCCTAAGGGAGCTACAAAGTTGTGTTCAAACTAAGTTGGAAAACTTCATAATCTTGAGCTTCATCACGAGTGTTGAAGTTCATCTCCTACGTTCCCATCTTAGACATCTTCCCGAGAACTTAGGTGCTTTAAGTAAGGAACATGGTGCAAGCTTCGCAGGGGCTTCAATGGCTGGGAACAAGATATTACGGAAATTGAGGCTGAAGTGATGGATAAGTTGTCCGGCCCTTTAAGCATTCAAAAATCACTTCAGGACGTCATGAAAACTCAAATTTCAAGCAGAGTGAGTCGAACATTGCTTTATTTGAATGGTATGAGAATCTACCCCATTTGCGAGGAGGAAGAGCCGTGGACTCATATCTTGGCAAGATGTACGAGTACGGAGGAATGGAGGGAAAAGTATTTACCGTAGGCCTTTACCACCGTAGAGTTAAAAGCATGTTGGACGCTACTGGCAGGCACGGAAGACGCGGACGCCATAGGTACATTTCTACTTAAGCAGAGACAGGCGCGATCTGAGAAGGCTGATAATAGGGCAGAGAGGGGGCGTTAAGAAGAGCTAAACAAGCTGTGATTATATTATTTTACATACATATATTTTATGTCATACTTTACGGTCATTGTTTTGTTGTGGTATTAGTATTGTTGTACATATCTCTCTTAAGTGTATTTATCTACTTTATTTACTACAATCGGGCACATTACTACATCTGAACACGGTTTATTCTGTGTTGTAAATTTAAGTTGCTGTATTCGAACATCTTTGTATTTTTATTTTCATGTTCACTCTTTTAATTTTTGGTTTGTTTGTTTTTAATATTGCTTACCAGTTTGTGTGTTGCAAAAGCACGTAGGGTCTGTGGACCCGTGCGATTGATGACGTTCAAAGTATGATACTGTTATTTCAATAAATACACTTATGCATTCATACTAATTGTAAGTATTTCATTAGCAGTTTCCTTGCTGAGTTAATATATTAGTTGAGCTCGCAAGTATGATATACTAATATCTAACAATATATATATATATATATATATATACTTTTATTTAAGGTAATGAATCTCTGAAATTTGGAAAAATCTACGGTATGTGAGTGTTCTTGACGTTTATACAAAACATTACACACAATGATATTTTGCTATATTTCAAAATCTCCTCTTTCATGGTTATTTAATTAAAATATTTCGCTGCCTAATTTCACTCTTCAGGTAAACATATTCTTACATAAGATTATTCTTTTGTCTACATGATTCTAATGAAGATACACATAAGCAGAAATCTTGATGTTTCTTACTGCCTAGTAAAGAGAGGCGAAATAAGGGAATACACTAGGCTAAAGCGATAGTCAAATCTTTTAAAACAGCTTGCTATGTGAAACAATTAAAATTATTTTATCTTTTCATGACCAGGATTAAAACAAAGGAGATATGAAACGAATAAGAACTTCCTGTTTGAGAAAAGTTTTAAGTACCTTAAAATTGAAACGAATAACAAGGAATACCTCGGAAATGGCTAAATCCAAAAAATGTTTATGACATAATTTGTGTGTTTTAAGCAGAACTACATTTTTTATGTAATAAGTTTTTCTGTCTCGTTCGGTTCAAGAGTTATAAAAAAGTCATCCAAAATAAAGAGGTTTTCAGAGGATATTCCTAGAAAATGTAAGATATACATTTAATTTTTTTATGAAACATGATATTTTAATGAAAATGCTTAGCCATTTTTGATAAAATAAAAATGTTCGAAAAGTTTTCCAATAAAGGGTAGTTTGGGGTATGGGGATTTTGTTGAAAACCTTCGTGTCGCATCCTTGGAGGATACTGAACCTAAATGTCAATTTTGGTAGCTAACCGACCTTTCTGAATTTGAGTTTGTGTCTCCCCCAACACACGCGTGTGCGTAGACCTTTTTCTAATTGTTTTTTATTCAGGGGACCTAAACACGTATATTTCCGGTAAAATCGCGACATCGAATTTTGAGTGGAATGCAATATCATCTGTAAAAAGTCTGATTTGTTTCATTCACATAACTTTCCAGCAGTTCCAAAACAAATTTTTGTTATAAAAGATTATTATCTCATCTACGGCATGCTAATTTAGATAAACATTAGCAGAATTGGTCTTATTACTTGCTTCCTTGTAAATTGAGCGGAAGTAAGGGAATACATTAAGATAAAGCGATAGTCAACTCCTTTAAAAGGTGGTCACTATGTGAAACAATTGAAGTTCGGTTGCTTTTCATGTTCCCGCTTCAGAAAAGTTAATTAGTCTAAAATTGAAACCAATAACAATGAATAGCTCGAAAACGGCCAACTCTACAAGAAAAACGTATATGAAATAAATTACGTGTTTTAACGAGATCTACACTTTTTGTGTAGTAAGTGTTCGTCTATCCTTTACAGTTTAACCATTATGCAAAATTCTGCAAAACTCAACCAGAATAAAGGGCTCTTCAAAAGCTATTCCCAGAAAATTAAAAATGTACATTTTATTTGTGATGTGAATATATTTTAATATATGGTATTTTAATTAAAATCGTTGAAGCCATTTTTGAGAAACTCAAAATTTTCGAAAAATGTTCCATGTAAAGGGTAGATAGGGGTGGGGGAATTTTCTTGAAAACCTTCTTGTATCCTTGGAAGTAACCGAACTTAAATACCAAAAATTGGTATTTAATAGACTTTTCATTTTGAACTGTGCTGTCCACAGACTCACACGGACCTATTCATAAAAATGATTTTTTTTTGGATTCGGGGGATCTCAAAACATATATTTCCAGTAAAATATTGACATCGAATTTTTGGGCGGATACAATACACTGTGTACGTTGTACATGCGGGCTTGAGAAAGTAAAAAGGGAAAAATGCTCCAGACGATGCACACTGTTTTGCAAGCTATAGAAATGTAGAACGTAATTTAAAGGGGACGGAAACGATACTTATTGTGTGTTTGGAATGCAGAGGGAATCGCGTGTGGCTTTATGTTCAGTGGCCGGTACTTGATCCACTGCCATCAATATAGCTGAATGAACGGCAGAGTGACGTCAAAGAGCGAGAGAGAGACTTGTTTGCTTATAGGCTGAGCCACCGAGTATCCCTTCCATGAAGACAGAAACCCATCAAAGGAGTTTAAAAGAACTTTTGTATGTCTTTCTGCTCTTACAGTCGCATAAAAGGGCGTGGGAAAGTTCCGTTAGGACGTCGTAACTGAAAGTGCGTTTTAACGGTAGAAAAAACAGGACAAGCGTGCGTTTATTGCCCACCATCAGTGAAAGTGCTAACACTTACACAGTCATTCTAAAAGAAACGTTTTAGGATACTGGGAAGGAATTCTAACGACAAACACAGCGCAGCGCTTAAAATTAATCCACTTAAATATCGCAGACACTGTGAGGAAATTTGGACTACAATCGGTAAAATAATTAAAATATGATTTTTACTTTCTCTACACGTACTATGTGCATAGTGTATAGAGAAACATCCACCGCAAATACGTGTTTTGAGACCTCCTGAATATGCGTCTGTGTGCCTGTGAGCAGCATAGCTCAAAAACGAAAAGTCCGTTAAATACCAAAATTCAGGTTTTAGTTCAGTATTTTCCAGGGATTCGACATGAATTTTTTCAAGAAATTCCCCCCACCCCTAACTACCCTCTACATGGAAAACATTTCGACAATTTTGGTTTTCTCAAAATTGGCACTAACGATTTTGATTAAAATCTCCTATATTTAAGACATTAACATGACAAATAAAATATATATCTTGAATTTTCTGGGAATAGCTTCCTATAGAAATGTGATTTTTAGAAAAATGTTTTCAACACGTCCACCAAATATCTTATGGAACGCATGACAACGCGTTGCGGGTGCATTTGCGATCTTACTTTTGTTCAATCGGTGGTTCGAGTCCAGAAAGCGGTAATGAATAATGATTTTCCTTTATATCTAGCGGAAACAGTGAAAACATAGATATTAAATTACTCTTGAATTCGCCATTTCAAGACGATACAACTTACAGAAGGAATGTGCGATTTTAGCAAATTTCATTGGATAAGAATGATACTGCAACGTATAGCGCGCTTACGGGAGTTACTGGAACTACAATCCCGTGTAACTTAGAAAGGATAGGGAATGAACCTCTCTGTCGTCTGCTGGAATTGTGCAGATAGAGCCACTTGTATTGTATCCCCCACTGGCCCAGTTCCTTCCCAGTGCTGTGGATATTTATCGCGTATCACGTGGAATGAGCTAAGAAAATTGGCTATGCAAATATATGCTATTTAGTGGAGCTTCCTTAAGGGCGAGAAGCTCTTTATTTACGTGCCAGCCCTTAGAAGCAAACTTTGTGCTAATTTTACTTGGAAACGAGTTGATCTTGCCAGAGTATCAGATCTATCCACGTGGGGTTGTACCGTTTTCTGTGCAAAATACTCGCTTTCCTCAAGCAACAATGAGGCAATTAGCTAAGTGTATGTGCCCCCTTAGTAAAATAACACTAAACCACACTTTACTATGACACACGCTAGAAACTGGAGTTTAATTATTTTATTTCTCCTTTTTTCAAATGTTACTAATGCAGCTCTCCTAACAGAATGGTCTTAACCAACCAAATGGCACTGTTAATTTGTTGTTTGTGAGAAAAAGCATTATTATATGAAATGTTCCTTAAGAATAGTAAGTAATATATGACAACTAATACCGTTTGTAGTGTATAAATTTGCTAACAGTAGGAAAAATCTATTCTCATGCCTTTCTCTATTCGCTCTGCAAGAAAACTATTCTTACAAAAGAGTATCTTTTTATCTACATTATGCTAATCGAGATAAAATTGTCTTATTACTTAGTTGTTTATACGTAGAAAGGAAATACGGGAATACACTAGGCTAAAGCGATTGTCACATCTTTTGTCATTGAAATTGTGTACTTTTTCCCTGGCTAGCTATAAAACAGAAGAGGTATTAAACGTATGAGAACTTCCCATTTGAGAAGTTTAAGTATTTTAAAATTGTTACCAATAACAACAAAAACAAATACTTTGGAAATAGTTAGCCCTACAAAAAACCTGTATGTATTGTAAATTGTATTTTAATCAAATCTACAGTTCTGTATAGTCTCTTACGGTTCACCAGCTATGCAAAAGTCATCCAGAATGAATAGGAGCTGTTCCCAAGAAATTTAGGATGTACATTCTAATTGCCATGTAAATAACATTAATATGCTCAATTTTAATCAAAATGGTTAGAGCAAATGTTCCATGTAAAGAGTAGTTTAGGGTGGAGGGACTTTCTTCAAAATCTTCTTGTCACATCCTTGGAAGATGCTCAGCTTAAATACAAAGTTTGGTATTCAGCCTACTTTTCGATTTTGAGCTATGTTATCCCAGGTACACACATTTTGTCTAGATGGTTTTTGGACTCAGGGTCCTGAAAACATGTAGTTACGATGAAATCTCGCTATGGATCTTTTGGGTGTAATACAATACTTTCTCTACCTATTTACATTGTACACGCGTGTTAGAGAAACTAAAATAGGCCGCGTTTATCCTTCTTCCCTTTTTGAAAGGTCCAGTAAGATTTCATCGGACATTAAGGCAATGAAACTGTGGTTCCGAAATGAAATTCAGTTTTATTTATGGTCGCTTTTTTACTGATTTTGTTCTCAGCGCCCCATCTTATGTATACCGGGAGTGTAAGAGGCCATTCACAATGGAAGACGTGACATAAGCATTAGTCATTCAAGAATAGAGAACAAGCGAAGATCAACTCACAACTGACTAAAACTTCCTGCTTCTGAACAAACAGCAACAGAGTTTATACATATAAAAAACATAGTAACGAATTTCCTTGAAGTCGATCCTCTCGGCGAAGACGATAGTGGGTTCACCCCCTAAATCAAAGAAGAATTGACCAGGCGGAGTTATATAATCTATTACGCGAAATTCGTAAATTGTAAACAGATCAGCAATTTGGTGTTAAAAAGAATAAAAGTTAGCTGTCCGGTTAAAGGAAATCTCAGAAACAAAGCACCATCCCCCATTAAAACTTATTCTTTTACGATTTTTATAGATATTCTAGAGCTTGCAGTCCCGTGATATTACACATAAGGAGTCAACAGCTGATGTGAGATGGCCAAATAGTCACGTGATGAAAATCAATTAGCACAAAATGAATAATAGTTGGTTAAGGCCGCGCCGTGGCCGAGTGGTCAGACCACTCGCCTCTCACCTAGACGGCCCGGGTTCGATCCCAAGCGACCGCATGTGAGATTTGTGGTGACACGGGGGCGGGTTCCCCCGCCATCTCATTCCGCCGGGGCTCCAACTTCATGTATCATCAGTGCCAGAGCATTAAAAGCGGGCGTTAAACACTACCAGAAAAAAAAAATAGATGGCTAAACAATATAACACGGGACTTAAAGTACTTACGACATAGTCACCATTGGGGCATGTCATCTCAAAATAATTTGAGTTTAGCTTGTGGTTTACCGTAAAACATGTGAGTCAGTTGAGGAATTTAGTACCGTGCCGTATGTTCCCAGTGGTAGAGTAACCGGCTAGAGACCGGGAGATCTGTGGTTCAAATCCTGTCTAGTTCTACCTGTCCAATTCTAAGTTTACGTCTAAAGCAATGTTTATATTTGTGTTTATGCGATTCAATATGAAAGGTTCCATTACAGTACATAGCTTCTATTTTCACGTTACTTTTACGGTTCATTTTCATTGTGAATGGGAACTAGACAGTTTAATTTCGCTTAGATGCCTCTCTTCAGAGTTGAGGTGCTGTTATGTATCATAAATCTACGGTACGGGATCACTTTCCTTCCGAAGAAAGCCATGCTAAGGATCTTATTACGCCAGAAAAAAAAATCCATTGCCGTCCGCCGGATTTGAACCCAAGACCTGCGGAACCAGAGGCTAGTATGCTTTCGCACGGCGAGTAAACATATTTCTTTTTTGTTTCACCGCAGCATGACAATCCAGAATGTAAACAAACAAAATACATTCGTGTCTACTGCCCTTCAACAGCATTGCAATTCCTATCTTTAGCTGATACATTCTGTTACTTAAAATTACAATCTAATGACGTCTTACGTTCTCGAAATATGTTTGAAAATAGCGCTGTTAAGTAACGCAGTGGCACTTAATGGAATAGTCTATTACGAATTACATTAAAATATTAAAGAACAAAATCATAAGCAGTGCGAATTTATAACGTCTACTATATGGTAACTTCTAACATGAGATATAAAAATAAATAATAAACCACATGATTCACTTGTTTTGTTCAAACTGTCCATTATTTGCACCATGCAATCTTCACACCCCTTTTACCATTTTCTTCTTTCTTTAGCAGACTTTTTGGGCTTTCATGCTCAGAGCTTTAACATGAGAAACTGGTGTTTTATGGATGTCCAAAAAATAAAGTCAAGAGATTTAGCGAAATTGTAGGCCAATTGAGGGGCCCACAACTTCCAAACCACATATGAGGAACGCTTCAACTTAGATGGTCAAAAACTTAAGTAAAATGAGATGGAGAACCGTCATGTAGAAAACATATACTTTTCCTATTTCAGCAATTCTTATAATCTTTGGCAAGGAATCCGAGAGTTTAGCCATAAATGATTAGCTTAACAGGGTACTCATGATTGGAAGTTGCCACGTCATGTAGCTTTTATGGTTGATAATAAAGAGTGATTCAAAAGTATTTTTACAGCGTTTGGGAATGGATTCCTTGCATTGAAATAAGAAAATAGGTTCATAAAAGCATATGCTCTAAAGCACTTCGTTTACACGTTATAAATGTATTAATGAAGGTCACATTCAACGGCTTTCTTGGTCCAATCTAATAACTTAATTTATTCACTCATTCATATAAGGCTTTGACCCGATTTACCCTGCAGATTTGGCCTTGTGTTGCCATGGCTGTTTGTTAACCTTTGTCATTTATCAGATGTGTAATACATTCCTCCAGGACGCCTTACAAGTGCTGTCTACAGGGACTTCATTTCGAACACTCTCCCAGACTTATTAGAAAATGTGCCTCTGCAAATAAGAAGAAACGTGTGGTTTATGCATGATGCACTAGCACATTTTAGTCTCGTTTTTCGAGATGCACTGGCTGGTATCTAGCATGACAGATGGATAATTAGAGGGGGACCAGTTCCTTGGCTTGCACTTTCCCCCGGCCTCAGTCCTTTGGATTTTTATCTATTAGGGGCACCTTAAACCATTGGTTTATGCAGCAGACATCCTAGATGCAGAAACCCTTAATCTACGTGCCATGGAAGCCTGCGAAACCATGCGATACTGACTGGGAGTATTTGACATTCCATGCTTCGACGAACGCATGCGTGTCTAGACGCAAGAAAAGAATTTGGGATCTTTTTCTATAAGTGGTGTTTGTGAAGAACACCTTCTAACAAGCTGACACCGTCAAAAATAGAATAATGTGTCACTTTAGAATGTTTTGATTAATAGTATTTTGAACCTCAATAAATCGAGAAAAAGGGTTTTGGGACATGTGTTTATATGAAAATATTTTCTTTTATTGATGTAAGGAACCTGTCCCCAAACTTTGTAGAGGTATTCCTGTATTCTTCTGGGGTCATTTTATCACCTTTTCTGTGAAATCCAATGTTTCAGAGTAGTTATTCTAATAGCAATCAAAAACACCTCGTTGTGCTGACATAAAGTAAGGACACTCTGCAGTCAACGATAGTTGAGAGAACAGGAAAACGCTTATTGAAAGCTATACACTGCTCTTGTGTAGTCAATGGCTTGCCAGTTGGTACTCGACAATCCTCAGCGAGTGTCATCATCCTTCCGTCGTGTTCATTTAGATTAAGGGCACATGAAAACAAAAGCTAATAGCCATCCTTCGTGTAAGTGGCCTGCCTTGATCTGCTTGCAACTTTACTGGTACTCTGCGCCACCAACAGGTAAAATTGGTAATTTAGCTTCCTACATTCTCGCAAAATAAGTTCTCTTCAGGAGAAGTGACATTTTTTGTTTCTAAAACGGCTGCTCAAGGGACAAAAAGGCATTAGATGTTTTGTTTGAAATACTTCTGTGCATTACATACTAGAAGCAATGTAATAAGATCGCCTCCATACCGTACTTCTACCAATATTATGCTGTAGATTAAGACAGAGCTTATTCCTTCAAATGCTCCTTCTCTGTGTATTAAATAAACTACGTGGGACATCCAGAAAGTGACAGACGATTTGGCACAACTAAATAATAACGAATGTTATCAACACAAAGCTTTGTTTACAAAGTTACAGAACCTTTCTCTATTTTTCAACGTAATCATCATTAATGTCAAGGTATTTATTGTCACGTGATACCGGTTTTTCAATGCAGATGTTATACTTTTCCACCACTAACAATATGAGCCAAGATGTCACTGCCACTTTGAGGTCTTCATCGGTTGGGAAATTTTTCCGTCAAAATGTCATGTACAGTATCCAAAGTGAAACACTGTTTTTTCGTAATTCCTTTAATTACTCGTAAATTATGCGTCATTTCCTCACTGAAGATTCGTTCATTGCATTATCACCATACACTTGCGATATTTGCCTATAACATTACATTGGCCGAACATTTTGGGCATTCAAAAAAAAACAAAAAAAAAACGAATAAGCTCTTTGGGTGGTAAAAAAATATAACATCGGCATTGAAAAACTACTCCCACGTAACAATAACTGTCGTGACAGAATGGAGATCACGTTGAAAAATAGAGTAAGGTACCGTAACTTTGTAAATAAAGTTTTGAGCTGATATTTTTCGTTATTGTTCAGTTGTGTCGAATCGTCTGTCACTTTTTGGATGACCCTCGGAGTTTATTGCCGTACATTTGTATACGCAGTTCCGACTGTAGCGAATACTTTTCTGGCAATTTGTACTAGAAGCTCTTATGGCTGAAACATTGTCTGTGCAATTTAAAAAGTGTTAGTTCCAATTCTAAGGATATAGATTTACAAAATCGATCTCTTTGAGTGCAATTGTGTTAAACGTCATTTACCTTAAACCCTAGTACCATGTATAAGTCATCACTTGCTTAGTAATCCTGCTGTTTGTTTTAATTTGATGTGTTCTGTTCAGATTTAAATTAATTAATATGCTTGGGGCTGTTAAATAAACCTGATAACCTGCATGCGACGCTCTTATTATCACTCCATAATGAGCTCATTTAGTATTCTGCAACCGATGCTTGTTTTCAAGCAAATTATTATGAAGTAATTTTCTTAATGTAAGGATCCATAATTTAAGTTTCCATTCCGTTAATTACTGTGTAAAATAAATACAATTATATGGAAGTCACCGTCATTTTGACTGTAGAATAAAAACTCAATGTTTATAACAGTATTTTAGATGTTGGATTATTTTTCGCTGCCCGAAAAGAACCCCCTCAGCTGACTTGAGTTTTCTCATGGCTGGGAACCTCTGAGAATGTCCACAGTGCTGCTACCCTCACATTCTTAACTTTTGGGAAGAAAACATCTGGCGCAGCTGTAAATCCAAAGGCCACCAGAAGCTTAACCGTTAAAATGCAGTGGCAGAGCTGTCTCCTATCCTACACGAATTATATAGGCTGTTTCGAAAGGACTCCGAACGAATATAGATAGATGGGTATCTTTATTCTTGTCAAATTAGTAAAGTTATTACACAAAAGTTTACTGCATGTATATTTCAGATAAAGTTAAGGTAACAAAAGGAAAAAAAGGGGAAGGGGAAGTAAAGATAAAGAAGAAAACTAGAGATAAATTGGCTCTGACTAACTGAACAAATTTGATCTGGCTTTGTGCACTTAACCAAAAAATTGCCCAAGTTTTGCCAGTTCCTCCGTTCAGCCAGTGGATCCCAACATGCCCTTCTACTAATAGAACTTAAACATTTTTATTTAAGTTTAATTGTTCACTGGTTCTCCCTCTGTACACATTACGCCAAAATATATACCTACCCAATCTTCGTCCAAACCATACAATGGGTAGAAATATAAGTATTGTAGCTTGTACTTCATGTGAGACTTTTGAAGCAGTGGGTGCAGGAGCTAAGGATACCATTTGGCTGAACGATGGCTAACGCTAACCGACCTGGGCACAGGCAAACGCTTTCCTACCTTATTCCTTTGCTGTCTCAAAAGACTGACCGAAGAATAGTCCTAAGTGTATACCGCAACCTCGAAATTCTTTTACGTATGTTTTTATGTAACATTCAATATTATATAATGTTTAAATTGGGATGCACGCGAATCACTGGTGCGTTAAACCCCATGCCTACACTTCAGAAGCATGGAAGGCATGGCATGGCAAACATGTGTCACAAAAACGGGGTTCTCCTTGTTCCTTATCAGCAGAGCTATCCTGGCTCTCAGGAAAAGGGGTACGGGGCAGTTACCTGCTAAAAAGGCTCGGACAGTTTCAATGTTGGTCTTAAATTCGTAACATTTGTGTCTCCTTAACCACGAGTATATTTTCATTAATTATACTGATTATTTAATAACTGTCCAAATAGGAAACATTCCAACAACTTACTGTAAACAACAAGAACGTTTTGTTAAATTTACAAATGTATCATTTGGTAATACGAGATAAAGACAATAAAATGAACTTGTTTCACTGCAATAGGAATTTATTTTTAATGCATCTACAATCCTTTGAAAATATTCTCAAGGCCACTAACGTCATAATACCTCAAAAGGAGTATTAGCGGCACATGTACCCCAGCTTATTTCCTTTCATTTGTTTGTTATGATGAAACTGTATGTTGGAAGAATAAATAAATAACTAAACGTACATCTAAGTCCTTTAACGGGTTTCGTAAGACAGGAATCTTTTGGTATTAGCTAACCACTGTGCAGCACGTTGGTATGTTTACAAAAACACTGCTAAAGCACGCGGTTCGGTGCTTGCCACCCTCCATGCGTTACTTCCGATAGCGTGAGCTAGGCACGCAGCTTTGTTCCTGGGTAACTGTTTAATCCACGCAGGCCCTGAGAGGTGTTGTTGATGTTCATTTATTGCCGTTGAAAACTATATTTTTCTATCTCTCAGGATGTGAACAGCAACGACCACATTTTGATTCGATGCCGTTTTGAAACACCCTATACAAATCTAGACACTCAGTGATCCAGCACTTATATAAGAACAAATGTTTAGCAAGATATGTTTAATGCCGTAGTACAGACAGTGTTTAAGCATAACATTTATTTCACCATTGTTGTACTCCTACATAGGGACAAATTCCTTTACAACCAAAAAACAAACTGAGAGAATAATAATGTTAATGGTTCTAATGCCTTCTAATTTGACGACAACGTGGGTATTAATTTGTGATAAATGAAACAGTGTTAGTGAGAAATTTAAGCACTCTGCATCATGTAACGATTATCGAGCTCGAAAATTTATGAGAGCTATTTTGTTTTCATTTATAGTTCATAGCACCAGTGAAGTTCTCTTCGTGTCGGATAGTTACAGAGTAACGAAACCTCGCAGGCACTTTCTTAAAAAGATCTGATGTGCCATTAACATGACTTTCTCTAAAACTCTGTTACAGGAGACTATTGCTAATCCAGATAAGCATTACCAGAAAGTGTCTGTTTACCTGCTTCCTTGTGCGTAAAAAGGGAAGTAAGGGAATACGCTAAGCTAGAGCAATAGTCAAATATTTTAAAAGCTCGTCGCTACGTGAAACAATTGAAATCGGTTCTCTTTGCATGGCCAGAAGTAAAACAAAAACCAAATATGACTTCCCGTTTGAGTAAAGCTTAAGTATTTAAAATTGAAACCAATAACAGAGAATATTTCGGAAATGCTTAACACGTCAAAAGTGCATATGACCTAATTCGTGTGTTTTAACGAGATCTTTAATTTTTTTCTATATTTTACGGTTTACCAGTTATAGGAAACTTATTCAGAATGAAGAGGTGTTCGTAGGCTATTCCCAGAAAATTCAGGACTTACTTTTCGTTTATCAGAAATTATCTTTATCATATGGTATTTTAATAAAAATCGTTAGAGCCTTTCTGATAAACTAAAATTTTTGAAAAAATGTTCCATATAAAGGGTAATTGTGGGTGGAGGATTTTCCTAAACATCTTCGTGTCGCATCCTTGGAAGATACTAAACTTAAATGCCATGTTTGGTATTTAACCGACTTTTCGTTTTTGAATTATACTGTCCACACACAACACACACACACACCACACAGAGGAAGTTTTTTTTAAAAATTCATTTTTTGGATTCAGGGAGCCTCTAAACATGTATTTCCGGTTAATTTCTGGATGTGGAATGTTTGGGTGGTATACAATACTTTCTCTATTATGTATATTGTACATACGTGCTAGAGAAATCAACACGTTAGCATTTCCGAATTTTAATCCACTATAGATGGAACGCTATAATGCTGGAGCATAATCAGTCCGAGTGAGTGTATTGTGTATGCTATATGCTTCGTGTCGGCACCTCTCTTATGTAGCTAATAACGTAACTATTGTCGAATTAAATTAATAATTACTTAAAGTAATAATAGGGGAATAGAGAAATAACTGCGATAAATAATTTCATACCTAAAAATCAAGACATTGTATAAAAATGTAAAAGTTATAATTCGGTTGTAGTTAAGTGATTAGACATAAGGTTAAACGGCAAATTAATGTGTTGTTACTGGATAAGAAGTCATTAATAGAATTGAGTTGGAGGAAGTAATTAGGCAGATAGTCAGGGTAGTGAAGGCATAATAAGTTCTAGGAATATCGGTAACAGGAACTCCATTAAGCTCAAGGCTATTCATGGGGCTCATAAACCTAAGCGACGCGGGCCTAAGCCATCTCTAAGAAGTGAGCAGACAAAAACACTGAAAAATGGGTCTCAAATGTTAATATGAAATGTAAAATATGACAACCTAGAAAATAGGATCTATGGTGGGGAATCTGATGTAGGTGGGACCAAGGTTAATATAATTGCATATATTTCGAAAATGTGGTTAATCTGTCATCTGTAATGCTTCCAGTCTATTCTGGCGTCTACCATACTTCAAGTCATACTCTGATTGGCACTTCCTGCGCTCAAGGCATGCATTTTCTCGCGCTTTAAGTTAATGTTGTTACAGTGATCGTAGCGTAGCGCTAGGTTCATCACCCGCTTAGCGGCTATTGCAAAGGGATTCGTCGACAGCAATTTAGCGAGTAACGGTGCTTAAACTGTAAGTTTCTTACGGAAATCAATGTGCCTGAAACGTAAAAGTTGTAATTCTCTGGAAGTTAGCAGCGTTTTTACGACGTTGATGTGGTTTCTTGAAATTTATATTCAGAACAGTTTAATGATGATGCATCTTAAAACATTTGGCAGCCGGTTCCAAATAGATCAATTAAATATTCGCAGCAAATTTGCCTGGTGTCGTCCACTCTCGTCTCACCCATGCATGACCTGAGAGAAATGTCTCACACAGTATACACTGGAGCAGCTGGCAAACGAAATCCTACTACTCGTATATAGCGCAGAAGTGGTGCGGATTCAGAAAAAATCATAATAATGCAAAATGGTGGTGGATTGGTCTGGCGGACGAAGCGGCTCTTGGGTTATCTCCTTAGTTTCTTCTGCCAATCGTTCTGCAAATAGCTGCACCAGCTTCACTCTCACCACCAATTATTCAAATTAACACATTCTGCCAAATTAGGTAACTGGAATTAGATTGGTTTACAATGCTGCCTCTACCAACTCCGCGGGAACTCAGCTGCAAGTTGGAATTAGTCATCACCGCCTTTACATCAAAAGCTCCTCCTCAAAGGTCTAAGAGCCAAACTTTCCGAAATTGATATATTATTTCAGAAAAGCTCTTAATGCCAAGGTCGTTTCGTCTCAAAGGCGCTATGCTCCGTTCATTATTTACGAGTGGAAACCGATGGCCATAAACAGCACTGGTGTTAACTTCAACAGTCAGGCCCATTAAGAGCCGATAAGATGGAAATTCATATTATTTATGTATAATAGACATTAATAAATTGATAGCCATTTTAGTTACAGTATTATTACGTTTTTGAAACTTCAGTTACACAACAATTTTCAGAGTAAATCAAAATGGGGTTTACCACTTTTCTTAATTACAGATTTAAATATTAATTTATGTTTTAGCTTCATAGTAATAAAATATGCTTAATATGGTAAAATAGTACAATAAAATAATTAAGGTAGCAGAGTACAGTGTGTTAGAACTAATGAAAATAATTAAAGTATAATGTTTTATCATTTTGACACCCTTGAGAACGTCAGTCCTCACTTTGTTTAAATTGTAAGAATCCTAACCAGACAGACATCCTTAAGCTTCACGTCAACTTTCAAACATTACCACTGCAAAGAATGCAAAACAGAGAGGTCAAGGGTCACTGACAATTAGATAAAAACCTGTCTGAGGGATGTTTGCAGATGTCAAAAGCTACCTGTAGTCCAGTGATAACGAACCAACCAGTCAAAACCATTTCCTCCCGCCCTAAGCTTAATGCCTAGAAATGTCTATGCCGGGTCCTAACATTATCGGGTACACGTAGTGCACATGATAAAGAAGCGAGTATTTATGGCTTGAAGCATGCTCTCAAATGATACAAGATTCTCTCCTCCAGAAGCGGGTATTTATACTTTAGAACCTACCAACTCAGTCACCATCTCTTCAACTCTTCATTTAACGCATGAAAAGCCTTCAGCTTTTTCTCGTCATCAGCAGTTCGTAGATATTGCTCTAATCGTCGTGAAAAATTAAAGTGGAGCTTGTAAGGTTATAACAGATATGCTTCAACACACGATGTCTTGTGTCCGATATTGTCCATTATTTAGGTAAAAGTCGAAGAGTATAAACGTTATCGAAGATAAAAGGTAGTATATTAGAAGAGATTACTGTCTGAAAATGCTGAAATTAAAAAAGGCGTTTGAAAGCAGAGCAGCAGAAAACAGGAAGTTATTTTGAGTTGTCGACAAACATGATATATTTTGAACGTTTGTAAACGCCGTATTATACAAATCGGCTGTTGTGCCCCTGTGGTCATGGTGCTATCTGAATTAATATGCATTCCATCAGACTACAGCGGTTTCTGTAGCTAATAGTTTTGTGAAGCCAGGCTCTCGGCAGCCAACTAGATTCTGAACTGCCATTCAGAAACGAAGCCAGCAAACACGAAAGCTTCTTTACTAATTAAGCTTTGAAAGGTAGTGCTGCTATGATCGCAGTAAATTGTTACACATAAATCTTAAATCAGATATATCATTATTTATTTAGATAATTGTGGATGTCAGTGGAACAATAAAAGAATGGTCATAATCATCCCGTTTGGTGCAGCAACAATGAAGATGGGTTTGATGATTTATATTTCTGCTATTCCAAAGTAAAAAAAAAATCTGATATGCTGATGTGTTACACTTTCTCTAGCTGCTCTACACACAAACTTCTTACAAAAGATTCTTCTTCTTCTTTCTACACAATGCTTATCGATATAAACATTAGCAGAATGTATTTTATTACTTGGTTCCTTATAGGTAAGAGGAACTAAGGGAATGCACTAGGATAAAGCGATAGTCAAATATTTCAAAAGTTATCGTTATGCGATCGTCATCGCAACTTACTTCTTTGCTTGGCCCGGAGTAGAACAAAAGAAAAACGGACATTTCTTGTCTGAGAAAAGTATTAAGTACTTCACAATTGAAACCAATAGCAAGGAATATCTTGGAAACGGTTACATCCACAACAAGAACGTAAAGGACATAAGTTGTGTGTTTTGACGGGATCTACATTTTTGTGAAGTAAGTTTTTGTCTATCTCTTACGCTTTAGCAGAAGAAAAATTCGGCAAAATTCATTCATAATATAGAGGTCTTCAGAGATTATTCCCAGAAAATTCAAGATATAAATTTTATTTGGGATCTGAATAGTTTTAATATACGGGATTTTAATCAAAATCGTTAGAGCCATTTTTAAGAAAAGCAAAATTTGCGAAAATTTTTCCATGTAAAGGGTAGTTTGTGGTGGGGGAATTTTCTTGAAAATCTTCTTGTCGCATCCTTGGAAGATACCAAACCTAAACGCAAAGTTTGGTATTTAACGGTCTTTTCGTTTTTGAGCTATGCTGTCCACAGACATACAGACAGACACACACACGGATCTTTTTCCAATTTTTTTTTATTCAGGGGGACCCAAAACATGTATTTCCGGTGAAATTTCGGTATGGAATTTTTGGGTGCATTACAATGCCTTCTCTATACATGGTATGTGTAGGGAAAGTAAAAATCAGACACAACATAAATTCTGACACCAGCTTTCTACACAGCCGACGATGGACAAAACCATGTTTTACAAGCTACTAAAATCAGCCCTGGCAACAGAAACATAGGGTCCCTAATTATAATGTAAAGGGCTTATCTTCTAGGGAGTATCTCACTCACTTGATAATCCTACAGAATAACATGTCTCCAGTAAACAGTTTGTAAAGTTTGTGCATGTAAATTATCTGGCTCTATTACGCACTCATATCAAATAACGTTTAACCGAAAGGGGTCAATTTCACTACTTGAATGGCCGATGCTTCAACAATGGTTGCATATTTCTACATGGAATATTTTTGGACAGCCGCTGAAGTGAACATGTAGAATATATTGAGGTGCATAAGTGTTTGAAATTTGGCTGCTACGAAACTTTTTGGGTGGTAGCAGATATGCGTTTACGAAATTTTCTGTTTTTAAATGCCTTGTTAGACAGCTGCGCACCATAGTTAGAAACAAAAGAAGACAGTAACTTCTACTGCTCGCATGAATACTTTAAATTAAAATGATGGAATTATTTTTAAGGTGAAATTAAATGTTGAAAATGTTGAGTTAGGTTCTTCGTGCGTTTAATCGAGACTTATTGTATAAAGATTGAATTTCGGGTTCTTATAGAAGAGTGCCTGGCAATGATGGCGAGAACAAAGAAGGGGACACAGAATATGGTTTCTGTGGTGACTCATTGATCCCTTGGAGTAAAAAACTGCCTAAAAGTCACTATGCCCTGTATTGTCACAAAATCCATTCATTTTCATATACGATTGTTAGGTATCATGTCATTGCCCACACCTTCCGACTATTCGTATCCTCATTTATTTGTGTTCTAGTTCGGCCTGGGTGATGCAGCTGGTTTACCCAGTGTCATTGCCCACACCTTCTTACTATTCGTATCCCCATTTATTTGTGTTCTAGTTCGGCCTGGGTGATGCAGCTGGTTTACCCAGTGTCATTGCCCACACCTTCCGACTATTCGTATCCTCATTTATTTGTGTTCTAGTTCGGCCTGGGTGATGCAGCTGGTTTACCCAGTGTCATTGCCCACACCTTCTTACTATTCGTATCCTCATTTATTTGTGTTCTAGTTCGGCCTGGGTGATGCAGCTGGTTTACCCAGTGTCATTGCCCACACCTTCCGACTATTCGTATCCTCATTTATTTGTGTTCTAGTTCGGCCTGGGTGATGCAGCTGGTTTACCCAGTGTCATTGCCCACACCTTCTTACTATTCGTATCCCCATTTATTTGTGTTCTAGTTCGGCCTGGGTGATGCAGCTGGTTTACCCAGTGTCATTGCCCACACCTTCCGACTATTCGTATCCTCATTTATTTGTGTTCTAGTTCGGCCTGGGTGATGCAGCTGGTTTACCCAGTGTCATTGCCCACACCTTCCGACTATTCGTATCCTCATTTATTTGTCTTCTAGTTCGGCCTGGGTGATGCAGCTGGTTTACCCAGTGTCATTGCCCACACCTTCTTACTATTCGTATCCTCATTTATTTGTGTTCTAGTTCGGCCTGGGTGATGCAGCTGGTTTACCCAGTGTCATTGCCCACACCTTCCGACTATTCGTATCCTCATTTATTTGTCTTCTAGTTCGGCCTGGGTGATGCAGCTGGTTTACCCAGTGTCATTGCCCACACCTTCTTACTATTCGTATCCTCATTTATTTGTGTTCTAGTTCGGCCTGGGTGATGCAGCTGGTTTACCCAGTGTCATTGCCCACACCTTCCGACTATTCGTATCCTCATTTATTTGTCTTCTAGTTCGGCCTGGGTGATGCAGCTGGTTTACCCAGTGTCATTGCCCACACCTTCTTACTATTCGTATCCTCATTTATTTGTGTTCTAGTTCGGCCTGGGTGATGCAGCTGGTTTACCCAGTGTCATTGCCCACACCTTCCGACTATTCGTATCCTCATTTATTTGTGTTCTAGTTCGGCCTGGGTGATGCAGCGCTAACTTGGCTGTGCTCGTTGCTTTAATGTAGCAAAGATGCGCTGTGCAAAATAATTATTCGAAAGCTTAAGCCACATACAACATTTCATAAATTCTACAGCAAACTCAAGAGCAGTAAGTGAAATAACTTTGGGCATATATAAAATATTATATATGGTAGCTAACAGCCTAGTTTAAGGATTTCCTCATTTAAAGCAGCATTTAGCAATTCCAGATAGTGTTATTTTCTGTGAGTGTAAATGTTTTCCTTTATTTCTCATTAATAAAAATGCTGTAGTTTTTCCCCCAAGTGTAAAAAATACATGATAGATGGCCTTTTTATATTATTTATTTGAGGTCACAGAACTCAGTGTTTTTTTTTTTTGTTTTTTTTTTGAGACCACAAAATTACACTAACAAAATACAAACATCATATGAAACATATGCATAGAACATTACATAGGTAATTAATAATATAATGCAAATCACTAAGAAATACAAAGTTATGTGCTACAGTTTCAATTGATTTATACAAAGACATATCTTTAAAATAACAAACAGATTTATGAAAGAACAATGGATTATTCAGATGTGTGGTAATTCCTGATATTTTGTGTTTCTGAGTAAATGTGCTGTATATGGTGCATTGAGTAAGGATGTAGTTTACTGTTAGGGGTGTTGCACTCTGGCGGCGCATAGCCTTGTTGTACCATTTTCCATAAATGCAAAGACAAATGCCAGAAGGTATTTTATCTGAACGAAGCCAATAAGGGTGCTATATTAAGGAATAGATTTAAGACACTGCTTCCTTGTGTGTAATTTGTGTACTCAAGTTTACGTTTCGTTTCAGGTAAGTGCCCATATCCCCTGAGATGTAAAAATGGCCCACGTCTGTTGGTGAGTTCACCAAGTAGCAGGTTTGTAACCTAAAGCATTTGATTTAAGGGATCTGTACCAGTTGATAACAACTGAACTATTTTTTTTATTGTTTCATTTATATAGCCCCCTTTAACATCTAAGGTCGTATCGGGGGCTTTGCACTTGAAACAACTCGTTATCTATAAGTTGAATTCATTTTATTTTCCTCATTAACTCTCACATACATACATCCAGACTCTGTGGGGGATAGGGAATAATTCTGGCTAAAGAAAAATTCCCCGCTCCAGCTGGGAATCAAACCCGGGACCTTCGGGTGAGAAGCCAACTGAACTATTGTTCCAACACAAACTGTGAGTTTTTTGGAGAACGGGTGGGCCTCAAACAGTTCTGATTCGAAATGGGATAATTGCTAATGAATATTTGGAATCTTCCGCTCATTTTGTAATAATTTTCAAAGACGTACTTTAATTGTAAAAAGTTTAAAAATATTTTGAAAATACGAGGTACGTCCAGAAAGTAAGTTCCGTTTGGTAATAAAATTAAATTGTGTACAGATACAGAATAATTATTTATTGCACAAAAGTCTACAACCCTTAAACTACTTTTCCACATAACTGCCGAAATTTTGCAGGCATTTATCATAGCGTGGCACAAGTTTTTGTATACCTTCTTCATAGAAGTTTGCCGCCTATGTCTTCAAAAAGTTGGAAACATTTTCTTTCAGCTCTTCGTCATTGTTGGAGTGTTGACCGCCAAGGAAAGACAGATGAAAGTCGCTAGGAGCGAGATCAGGGCTGTACGGAGGATGGCCAAACACGTCCCAGCCAAATCCCTCTAGGAGGTTTTTCGTCACATTTGCAGTGTGTGGTCGTGCGTTGTCGTGAAGAAAAACAACACCTTTTGACAGCAATCCTCGGCGCTTATTCTGTATTGCGCGGCGCAATTTCCTAAGTGTCTCGCAATAAACATCTGCTTTGATTGTTTGACCACGCGGTAAGAAATCGATGAGTAAGATGCCTTTCCAGTCCCAGAACACTGTGCACATCATTTTTCGAGGTGTCAAGATTTGTTTCGGCTTAACCTTTGCTGGGGATGAAGTGTGCCTCCATTCCATTGATTGCCGCTTACTTTCAGGGGTGTCGTAAGAAACCCAAGTCTCATCTCCTGTGAATATCTGTGTCAGAAATTCTTCGCCGTCTTCACCATAACGGGTTAAAAACTGAAGTGCACTACCCATCCGTTTTGTTTTGTGTTGCTCAGTAAGAATCTTTGGTACCCAACGTGAGCAAAGTTTACGAAATTCTGTTTTTCGGTAACAATTTCATGAATTGGTGATCGTGAGCTTTGGGGAAATTCCATAGCGAGAGCACTAATTGTAAGCTTGCGGTTTTCCTGGATCTTGTCATCAATCGCGTGAACCAGTTCATCTGTAACCAAAGATGGACTCCCACTTCGTTCTTCATCGTGCACTTCACTACGTCCTTCATTGAACTGCCGGACCCATCTTCTCACCATTGAATCACTCATCGCATTGTGTCCGTAAACTTCGCAAATTTGCCGATAAATTTCAATTGGTTTCACTTTCCTAGCATTCAGAAAACGAATCACAGATCTGATTTCACAAGCGGCGGGATTTTCAATCAACACCGACATTGTAAACAAGCACAACAAAGCGTATGTGGCTGACAGCGATCTCAAAATGACGCACGTTTCTTCTCCTTGATGCAGAGCGTCTACCGCGCACGTGCGGAACTGCAATCGCAGCGCTGCAGCGGAGATAAATTGAAACGGAACTTACTTTCTGGACGCACCTCGTAATACTGCGTAGTAGTTTTTTTAAAACATTTTGGTGTACTCACTTGGTAAAACATCAATAACTTTGTAAATAACAGTGTTAGAGAAAATATCTTGTTTTTATCTTGATCGGATATTTTTACTTCAGCTATTGGGAGCATTGGCATCCCGCTCATATTCCCTTCATGTGAGCGTTTCGAAGTACTACGAAGTTGTGTTTGAAAAGCCAGTTATATTAATTTTATGTTTGATAGCAGTTTCTGAAGAAATAAAGTTTTCTATACAACTACCCCAGTATCTCGTAAACTAATTGACACTAAAGGCTGAAATGTTTACCACACATTTACACCTAAATAGGCTTTATTTTAACAAAAAAGTTTTTATGTACATATATTAATTGGTTATTCTTTTAAAATTTAAAAATCGTTTTTCAATAACTTTTAAGAGCTTTATTTAAAAAAAAAAATCACACGTTTCCTTCTAATGAACACAGGTATTCTACTTTTCATCAATCAACAGCAAATGTATTGCTGAATGTACCTTGAAAAATTTACCTCAGTATTTTAAATACTTTCTAAGATTGTGGGTCAAACTTTAGCGTTGGCAAGATAGGGCATTTCAACCCCCCTTAGGTATCTAACATTTCCAATGATAGGCTCGAATCTGTGTTATTAATTTAAAAGTATTTTAATTCGTTTTTAATATACGTCCTGTACTAGTGAAACCCTAGAAAATACTGCTCTAACTTTGATAAGCTTTTGTATGCTTGTCTTTTTTGATCCGATATTTTGACTTCATTAGATTAATCCAGTGTCACATAGTGTTCAAATGCTTTGCACAAACTTATTGAATTCGGACTACGTTTTACTTCTCTATCAATAAAAATAAATAAATTGAGTGTTATTTAGGGGATCTCTTTAACTAGTATGGTTCTCAGCGTCCCATTTTATATTGGGCGTGAAAGACCGCTAAATTTTGCTCAGAGGCCTATTTATCGAGCTTGGGATTCCTTTCCATGCCGTAAATATATAATACGGGACCACCGGCTTTACTTCCCTTTCGAAGGAAGTCATGCTAATGATGTTTAGACCCGACTAAATACATCGCCCTCCACCGGGTTCGAACCACTGACCTTGGAACCAAAGGCTAGCATGATACCCTTAGACCACGGAGAACAACACTCTGCCAATAAATACATATGTTAAAGAATATGTTTGCTTTAACTAGAAATTTAAATATTGTTATATCACCGAAAGAATGAGATTTGAGGTCTTGTGAGTGTTAAAAAAATATGTTGTAGAGAACTCTGTTGTGTTCCATTTACATGACTTTCTCTACAGCTCTGCAATACATTCTTGTTAAGAAGCTTATTCTTTTATTTATATTATACTAATCGAGAAAAAATAGCAGAAATTGTCCTATTACTTGCTTCCTTGTAAATAGAAGGCTAAAGCGATAGTCAAATATTTTTAAAAGCGTTGCTATGTGATTGAAGGTCCTTTGTTTGTATGGTCAGGAGTTGACAAATTCCCGTATGTATAAGTATTTTAAAACTGAAATCAATAACAAGGAATACCTTAAAAACGGTTCACTTCACGAAAAAAAAATGTATATAACATAAACTGTGTGTTTTAATGAGCTCTACACTTTTGTTCAGTAAGTTTTTGTCTATCTCTTACGGTTTTCCAGTTATGTCAAATTCCGCAAAATTCATCCAGAATAAATATGTCTTCAGAGATTCCCAAAAAATTCAGGAATTACTTAATTGTTATGCCAATATCTTTAATATGCGATCTTTTAATCAAAATCGTTAGAGCCATTTTTGAGAAAACCAACATTTTCGAAAGCGTTTCCATGTAAAGGGTAGTTGGGGGTGGGAGGATTTTATTGGAGATCTTCGTGTCGCATTCTTGGAAGGTACTGAACTTAAAAACCAGGTTTGATAAGTAATGAAATTTTCGTTTTTGAGCTGTGCTGCACACACACACACACACACACACACACACACACACACACACACACACACACGCACGCACATTTTCCTAAAAATGTTTTTTTTTTATTCAGGGGGTTTCAAAACACATATTTCCGGTGAAATTTAGGGGTGCAATACAATACCTTCTTTATACACTATGTACATAGTGCGTGTATAGAAAGTAAAAACATGTGTACCATACGTGCGTGTGTGTGTGTGAGTGCGTGCCTGGATGCTTGCATAATGGAAACTTTCCCGTACTCTCAAATAAGCGTTTTACTTAGAATATTCTCCATGTATTTTATTTAATCAAAACGTTTCTTAACGGCTTTAATTAAAATATATTTTAGGATTGTAATGAGTATAACTTTAACGCTAGGTTTTTCTATAAATAATTGACAAGCTCTGTTTATTCTCAATGACCTTTATTTCAACTGAGCAAATGTAGATCTCGTCAAGACTTCAAAAGCTGTGTATCATTAAAACTTTCCGAAACATTTACAGTTCTTCGTTTTAGTATCCGTAGAAGTTAAGTCTTAGTTCTTTATATTTGTTTCCTGCTTTCCTTGGCGTGTCATCCAAAGAGTAATTAATATATAAAGGGTATTATAGAATCACCGACATGCTTAATAAACGTGGTGTCCCAGGCTGTATATATATATATATATATATATATATATATATATATATATATATATATATATCAACATAGTATTGAACACTGAAGGTGCTAAGTAAATGAAAAAGTTTGACGTATATATATACATACAGGGTTACTACAAAAGAAATAGACAACTTCAACTGCCTGTAAAACAAAAACTATTAGAGATAGCAACCTAATTATTTTGGAGGTATGTTGAGAAACTCCCAAAGTTTCGTTTGTTACTATTGGGAACGCTGTAGTGTTTTGTTTGTTGTTGCAGAGGCTGAAATGGCGGAAAATCTTGTGAAAAAGGCATATTGCGTCTTGGAATTTGCTAGAACGCAATCAGCAACTGTTGTCCAACGACATTTTAGAACACGTTACCACAAAACGCCACCGACTAGACAGTCAATCTACGACTGGTATAGAAAATTCGAGACAACGAGATGCTTGTGCAAAGGGAAGAGCTCGGGAAGACCAAGAGTTTCGGAAGAAAACGTTGAACGTGTTCGTTCTGCCTACATAAGAAGCCCACAAAAATCGACATCTAGGGCAAGCATGCAATTACAAATTCCACAGCAAACTGTATGGAAAATCTTGCGGAAGCGACTGCACATGATGCCTTACAGATTACAGATGTTGCAGTTTCTGAGTGAAGAAGATAAGGTCATACGGCGTGACTTTTGCATCGACATGTTGCGACATGATGAAGACGATGCTGGTTTTTGTGAGCGCATCATTTCATTTTTGTGGTAACATGTTCTAAAATGTCGTTGGACAACAGTTGCAGATTGCGTTCTAGCGAATTCCAACAGGCAATATGCCTTTTCCACAGGATTTTCCGCCATTTCAGCTTCTGCAACAACAAACAAAAAACTACAGCGTTACCAATAGTAACAAACGAAACTTTGAGAGTTTCTCAACATAACTCCAAAATAATTAGGCTGCTATCTCTAATAGTTTTTGTTTTACAGGCAGTTGAAGTTGTCTATTTCTTTTGTAGTAACCCTGTATATATATAGGATGATGAAAACGTTTCTTGACATTTTTGTCAAAACAATGCTTTATGTCACACTTTTTATTACATATGGAGAGAAATGACTACTGGATGATAGACCCAGTACACTTCAATATGGTGGCCCTCTAAGTCACAGCACAGACTCCATCTTTGTTGTATAGATCGAAACACTTTTGCCAGCAAAGCTGGCGTAGTTGCAACTATCACTGCAGCGACTCGGTTTCTCAATTGCTGTAAGGTGTTGATCTTCACTGCATTTACTTTGGACTTGAAACCCCAGACAAAGAAATCTGCTGGTGTCAGATATGGAGGGCGGGCCGCCCAAATTCTCGGTGAACCACGACCTATCCACCTACCAGGGAAGACTTCGTTGAGGTGGTCATGAACAATGGTCGCCTCATCAGCAACAGATCCCGTCCGTTTCTGTTTCAGTACCAGGTCTCTAATTGCCTTCCTGCAAGAACCTGGTTTCCTGAACTTTCTAGTGAATTCTTCTTGGACCTGCTCGTAATTCAATTCTCATATACGAGCGAAAAGGACACCTAACCTTTCCTCTATATTAAATATAGTTTCCAATTACCTATAGCATAAATGCATAAATTAACGATTCGAACAAAATGTCAAGAGATTTTTGAATGATCCTGTACTTCATTCACAATTTCTCTACCCATTATACTCTATTTTATATAGCGTTTGTAGAAACAGCTTCATTACACAGGTATTTGTAGGTGCAAGGGAAATGTTAAAAAATTGAGTTTGCTACCTAGAAATTCCACTCTTTCCATGATATGGCAAATAACAACTCACTGCTGTCAACACCTCAAAAACTGAGGAAAGTATTGGACAAGTCACAACAATAACATCGTGTACCTCGGAAATTTACAATACCAAGAAACTTGTTTGAAAAGAACTGCATGTCTTAAAGAGAACCAACTGCATTTTTATGTTTTAAGTTTTTCCTTTTCTGTCATGGTTTAGCAGTTATACAAAAGTATACAAATTTTCCTCACAGGCTGCTCACTGAAATTTCAAGATACAATTTTGCCATGCAAATATTTTAAATGTGTGGTATTTTAATAAAGCTCTTTATCAAAATTTGAGAAAATCAAAATTAATCAAGCATTTTCCATTCAAATCGGCGCAACTGTCCCGTATTTGAGTGTGCAAATATTTCTTCATGCGTTAAAAGATTAGCTAGGGAATCACTACACAATGGGTTCTGGAAAGAAATTAATTTAAGAATGTAGTATATTGAAAGACAAGAAATAATAGCGAGTTTCAATACAAAAAGCTCATTGGCATGGTATAGAGAGATAAAAGTGGTCTGGAACAGGGAGGATTACATTGATATTTGTGATAAAGCAGCAAGAGAAGGCTTTGCTTGGTGAAAAGAGACAGTGATATAGAGAAATGTCCCTTGTGTCACCTCAAGGATAAACAATGGCATACAGTTTTACAACGTGAAGAAACTAGGATCCTTACGGAGAGAACAGGGAAACAGGAATGGACAACGTTCCCAAAAGAAATCCCAGAGAGAAAGTTAATGAATTAAAATCTAGGAGAAACTTAAATTGAAATTGGAAACCTTTTGCATACAGTAAGGGCCAAAAGGATAAGGAAAATTAGTAAGCAGGACGAAGAAGAAGAAAATTAAACACAAAGAGGTAGTATGTATTAGATTTAAGATATAGTAGGACCCAATAACTCGGCAACCACAGGGTTTCAGCCCATTGGTCCCCAGAGTTATCAGCAACTCAGTGGAGAAATAAAAATGTAAGGAAGTATATAATTTGTAACATTTGTGAAAATATTCATTCATCCATACAGAACCCAACGCGGCTATTTCAAGTTAACCCTGGGGGGGACCTTGAGCAGCTGACCTGTGCGACCTTCGGTTTTACGCCTATCAATGAGCATGACCCGCTCACTGTCTCCGCTGATAGGAAAGAGAGGTAAAACTGCCGGTCCACGCTCGCTAAAGCGTCTCGCTTTGGTACTTCGTGGCGTAGGGGATCGGGAGTTCGAATCCCGCCTTGGGTATGGATGTTTATGTGTTTTAAAATGTGTATATGTCTGTGTATGTATATGTAAAAAGAAAACGTTCATTTAATAGATCAACTAAATAAATGAAGGGAACTGGAGAGAAAAAAGGCAAAAGGAATACAGTGCCGGAGTCCTGACAAGCCTCTGGAACTGTATTTTTATAAAAACAATAAAAATAGATAAATAAAAAAACGAAGGTCACTCAGCCAGTTCCTCACTGACCGGATTTCGCTTGAAATAGCCCCGTTGAGTTCTGTAAATATTTTAAGCCATGAAGGACGCCAAATAGCCGGTCCCCATGGCCGCGCTCGCTAAAGCGTCTCGCTTTGGTGCTTCGTGGGCAGGGGATCGTTGGTTCGAGTCCCGCCTTGGGCATGGGTGTTATATGTTTGTGCAATGTGTCTATGTTTGTAAAACAGTAAAACCAGTAATCAGTAAAACCTACGGGGGGAAATGTAAATGGGGATAAAAAATAAAAAAAAAAAATACGGTAAACTTGGGCCACCTGGTATAAAGCGTAGTTTAGGGCGGATTTTTTTTTAATATTTGTAAGATACTGAATTTAAATACCAATTTTGGTATTTACCAGACCTTTGAATTATGCTTTACACAGCTACACACGGGAGCGCGAGTACTATGTTTCTAAAAGTACTTATTTTGAATTCAGGGAGCCTCAAAACACCTCAGTGAAAACTTGACATCGGAATTTCGAATGGACCATACTTTCTGTACTACTAGTCACGTGTTCAGAATGTAAAGGTCGTTTCTGTGAATATTTTGTTTTAGTGGACATGCGAAAAGCAATAATACGCCAAGAAGGTCGAATGACGTTTGTGTTGTAATCCTATAATTCCCTACTTGAGAGTAGTGTGTGCTTAAAGCATATCAACTGTACTTCACTGAATTGAAAGTTCAGTTCGGTTACATCGAATCAATTGTTATGTATCCATTGGAGCACTGTATTCTTACGGGATGATCATCTGCGATTAGGTTTGGTGTTGAATATATTTTGGGATATACTGTTCCTCCTCTGAATAGTGTCCGTTTATGGCTGGCTCCAAAGCGTTTGGCTTTTGCTTTGCATATAGATATAGTTTTTTTATTTAGCTGCTCACCTAATAAATGTCTCTGATTATAAGAATACTATACAAGTATTACCTGTATCATTTAAGGCAACATCTGGAACGAAAATGGCAAAACAGGAGTAAGGGGGAGGGGAGTTACTTTTTGTTGGAAATTGAATCTATCATCTATTCATATATTGCTTATGTGTAAGCCCCACCTGGGAGGCAGTTAAATTGTTCACTTCTCAAAACCTAACAATGAAAATGGTACACCTTTCATTGCATTTTCTCCCACCAACGTTTTTAGTTTCATCATTTTATGCTAAAGATATGTTTATTGTGAAATGACTGAATTTTTTTTCTCGATTACAATTGCTTTTAGTGTTGTTTTTAAAGTTTTAAAACACACTACTGTGTTTATTTTAACTAATATTACAGCATAGCCAGACATTTGGTAGCTTATAAATCAGCTGTAACTTTAAAACTAATTTGGTTCAATTTGAATGGAATAAATAATCATTTTAATATTATCAACACACACAAACAAAAGGAACTGGTGCCTGACCTGGAAAAAGAAATGCCACAATTATACCGCCAGGGTTCTTAAATTTAAGTTGGAAAAAAAGCAAAATACTCAGTAATCATGTCCTTAAGTGTATTTTATAACAAATTTATGCGTTTTATATGTCAGAAATGTGTTGCAGGATTGGTTAAGATGGTTGAAAATGCAAAAGAGGACTAGAAGTGTATTTATATGGTGCAGGGTAATTCTAAACGGTCGTGCGAGTATTCTTGGATTATATTAAGGCTGTTGGAAAAACGTTTGCGAGAAAAGAAGATTTAAAGTTGGGAGTGCGCATTAATAAGCATGCGCGTACCTAGTTGTTGGGTAGTTGAAGTGCGCCAAGTGGGAAAATTATATAGTTTCTTAAAGTTTAAAATTCATATCGTTTTAGTATGAAAAAAAAATCAGAATTTTTGGTCAGATTTCACACATGATCACCGTAAGCGTTTCAGAATGAAGCTATTTAATATTTCCAGGGTCATCCGGCTCTCAAACTTTGTTAATACCCACGATGAATATCTTATCCAAGAATCGCACGATTATTCGCCGCCTCTGCTGAAGATATCTCGTAGCAGCCGCTGATATTTGAATACCTTTAACACTTTTCTCTCTGCGTCTCATGATTGATACATGGCAGGGCCAATGGTTACGTCTAAACAAGAAGCAGCTTCGTAAAAAATGAAGGTGTCAATATTCTACCGGGGACGTGTCAGGCTAAATTACAACCATGTTTTTTTTTTTATAATGTTGGTAGTGGCAGTCTTCAATTTCTCTGGGACGCGCCATTTTTTATTTCAGCTCTACGTTTGTAAATATATGGACACATCAAAGAGAGCTGAGGAAATGATGCTTGGCCATTCTTCATATTTACGCCGGAACATTAAAATTGATGCTGGCAGACGCTGGTGGAGAACATGGAGTGGAATTAAGTCCAGCCCTCTGGCGCCTCTAAAAGTGTTCCTTCCAGGGGCGTGTCGGCTCATTGCCACCAGAGTTAATGAATTTTATTGCTTGCAGTCAAAGGGAATGTCATTGTTTTGGGGGAGGAAAGGGTCTCTGTCGACCTGAATGTGAATGCAGCAGTACACGATGAAACGAGATTCTGTTGGCACGGTGCCTGTTTACATTCCGCAGAACCAGGTTTGATGTGAGGGTTGTTACCTCGTGTACGGCATTCTTGTATGTGAGTTAGGAAGTCTATTTGACATTAAGGGAACAAGGAAGTGGTAGAAGTGATTTTCTAAAATACAAAAGTTAGAGCTTTAAGTTTCTGTACAGGCATGACTGCTAACAAAAATTTTATTAAAATACAGGGTGTAACAAAAATGTACGGCACAAATTACAGGAACATTCCTCACGCATAGAGGAAGAAATTATGTCATACGAACATGGATCTGGAAACGCTTTGTTAACTTGTTACAGCTGATTTTCTCCAAGTCATTGATAATGGGAAACACACAAGAACAGAACGTTAGAATCATGGGAAACATGCTCTCTTGGTTACGTCTGATTACGTTGTCAATAAGTGCACCGCCAGTGTTTTGTCCCTGTTGCCATTTGGCTCGTGCAATGGCAGTGCACACAAATGCAGAGATGGCAAATGCCCATTTGATGTATGGATTAGCAGACGGCAATGGCGCTCGTGCTCAACGTTTGTACCGGGAGAGATTTCCAGGACGGAAGTGTTAATGTCCGTCCACTTCTAAATAACAGATTCGGAGACAGATGGATAGGTAGAGGTGAACCAATTGCCTGGCCTCCACACTCCCCGGGCCTAAATCCAATAGCCTTATATTTGTGGGGGCATTTGAAAACTCTTGTGTATCGAACCCCAGTACCAGGTGCTCAGAGTCCCCGTGCCCGTATTATGAAAGGCTGCGGAACCAAACGCAGTACGCCAGGGATTCAACAGCACATCCGGGATTCACTACGACGCCAGCTTAATGCTCATGGGGGGCATATTGAACATCTCCTGTGAGAAAGAGTTGCATGTGCTATGCTGGCGTGTTCTGTTCGTGTGTGTTTCCAATGATTAATGAGTTGGATAAAATGAGTTGTAACATAGTAACAAAGGCTTTCCAGACCCATGTTCATATAACATAATTTCGTCTACATGTGAGGAATGTGTCATGGAATTTGTGGCCTACATTTCTGTTACATCTGTATGTATTTCCATTCTGAATATATTAATTTATTCAATTTAATTAAATAAAATTAAACTCTGTCTTTTCCTACAGATATTGAGCTACATGCACCCCTGGGCAACTAACTGGCAGCAAAAGAACGGTTACAACATATTCTTCTATCTGCCTCTTGTTATTTCTGATAAACTTTCATTACACATATACACAGTTCATTGTAGTTGTAAGGGGGAACTTTAGGTTAAACGGGTAGTCATATTTTAAAGAAAAGATCCATATGAGATGCGTTTGAAATGCCCTTCTCTATGCATCACTACGAGAAAAACAACAAATGACGACTTACCACTGTAAAAAGGTAGAAGTATTTGAAAATTCAAACCAATAACGAAGAAAACCTCAATAGAGCTAACGTCACAAAAATTGTCATATATTTTTGTTTAGTATGGTGTTGTCTATCTCTTGTAGTTTACCAGTGATGCAAAATTATTGAAAATGAAGTGACCTTCTCGGATATCCTGAGAAAATTAAAGATATACGTTTTATTTCTCGCTGAAATAGCTTCAGGTTTTTAATCATAAACACCAGATTCCTGCATCTTCCCATCACTGCAATACGCGTACTAAACTTGAACTTGACAGAAACACAAAATAAACGTATTTAAGTTTTCCATAAAAAATGGAGAAGGTGTTAAGAAATTCCTTCAAACACGGTGTGACCAACACTAGTTTAAGGGAAATAACAAAACTGGAAGATGTATCTCAAATAACCATCAATTTGAAATGGAAGTGGGGAGGCCATGTGGGGAGGCTGCAGAACAAAAGGTGCGCATACGTTTCTGCAATGTTAACATCATGCAGCGGCAAGATACGACAAAGCAGACCCGGAACAAGATGGGACGATGCCCTCGGCAAAGTAAAAAGAATCAATCGGGAAACTTCATTAGTAGAGTTCCTATAATTCATGTTTATATACAGGGACACTAGGAGTGAAATTTCCAATTTTATCTACTTTATGTAGATTTTTATAAAGTATTACTGTGACTGCACTGCTGTTATGTTAACAAGAATACCCAAAATTTCATTCAAATTGCATGAATACTTTACAAGATATAACTTATTTCATAAATTGTGTAAATCTAAATGTTCCAGACGCCTAAAAATTTGGCATTTTTTGTATTGGAGCTTTAAATCACACACAAAAACTGATATTTCTATAGCTTTGATTACTCTAATATCATAATTTTTTGAAAAAGTTAGAAGTTTTAATCCCTAATATCATTCCTTTTTTATAAAAATATTTTTTGAAGATTTCTGTTGGAGTTAGGTTAATTTTGTCGCGTGTATTACTGCAATTTATACTTTTTCATGTTCCAGGAGATTTTAGCTGTATTTAAAAAAAAAAAAAAAAAAAAAGCTGAGACGCATGAAACATATTGAAAACGTAAAAGAAAAAAAAGAAAAAAATGTAGTTTAGAGAAATACGCTATTTTATTAAAATGGTATGTCAGGAAGGTAGGCCGCGCCGTGGCCGAGTGGTTAGACCACTTGCCTCTCACCTAGACGGTCGGGGTTCGAACGCAAACGACCGCATGTGAGATTTGTGGTGGACAAAGCGGCGCTGGGACGGGTTTTCTCCGGGTACTCCGGTTTCCGCCCCCATCGCATTCTACCGGTGCTCCATCATCATTCATGTATCACCAGTGTCACCGCCTGCGGTGCCATAAGTAGTTAAAGCGGGCGTTAAACACTACAAAAAAAAAAAAAGAAGGAAGGAGGTGTAATTTACGATATTTAAATGGCTTGGAGGCCGAAGCAAGGGTGAGGCAGCTCTATAGATGTTTATAGGTTCCAACCACTATTTGCTTTAAAAGTGGATTTTTGAGCTTTTGACCGGCTGTAGTCAAAATTTCACTCCCAGTGGCCCTTAATGCCATTAAGACATCAAATAAGGTATACAGCTACTATTCCGTATTAAAATATCCGACAAGCACCTCCTTGCTGTACTAGGGGTCCCGAGTTTGATTCCCGGCTGGGGGTAGGGATTATTCTCCAGCCCAGTTTAGTCTCTTTTCTCTGGAAGTATGAATGCGAGTGTGAATGTGTGTGTGTGTGTGTGTGTGTGTGTGTGTGTGTGTGTGTGTGTGTGTGTGTAAGGTGTGTTATTTAATGATTAAACGTAAAAAGAAAATCCAGCGATATCAGTACACGAGTTAACACCATTGCCGACAGGCAATATGTGTCACAGAAAAATGCTGCAGATAAAACCATGCGGAGATGTATTAATACAAAATTTATTGTTAAAATTAATAAATCAATGTATAAGTAACAAGTATTCACGACAGTAAAATCTTACTCCTCTATACAATTCAGAATAATCAATTCTATGTTGACTATAAGAATATAAATATAATATATAATCAGCTCTAAAAATGAAATTAATATTAAAAATAATATATAGATTTATGAATTTTGAGGTTTCTAAAAGGGATTTTGGATTATGGAAGAAATGTGGCAGTAGATAAAAATAGAGCATAAATGAAGCAAAAACATCGTACTTTGAAAATGACGCATTTAACCTAATGTATATGTTACTTCAAGATAGAGAAATATTTAAATATTTGTCTGGGATGACAGCAAATTCGCCAAAATTAACCATACCTTCCTTAGCTTATTTAGATTTGGCAACCAATGGAAATCTTTTGAAATTTACCCTTCAAGATGTAGTCTATTCTTTTGTGAACAAAACGGTGCTGTATTTTTCAGGTAGTTAAAATGTGTTATAAATATTCTCATATTTAGAAGGGGAAAAACCTGATAGGAGTGATACAGCAAAAAAATAACTTTGAAAACTGTTAAACTTACACGCCTAAATGAATCGTAAAGGCTTGTGAACATGACTGGCAGCCACAAAGCAAGTGGAGATAGTTAGTTGCTCTTTTGTTAACATCCAAGTGAAGTTATCACAGCAGTCTTTCCCTGCATCATCCCTTTGAGTCAAAGGCAGATTGGTACTAAGCCATCAGCATGAACTGCAACTTCTATAGCAGTAAATAAACTGTTTTCATTTCAAAAGTCTATTCTTCGTACACATTGATTTGTTATCGGGCGGAGCAGGCAAGCGCTGTTTGTGTGAACAATGTTGCGAAGACAGGCTCTTCCCAAGATTAACCCTAGACTAGGGCGTGGCTTCATTACTTTCTCATTCTAATTTACACCTCTGGTTTAGATGTCAGCGTGGTCGCTCGTGGCCACTGGTAGCTTTGCGCTCGTTTTGCTGAGCCTTGTGTCTAACTCCCACAGCTGTAAAGTCAGTTTTACACGAGAGCCATTCAGAAAGTGACAGACGATTTGGCATAACTAAATGATAACGAAACAGAAAACTTTATTTACAGAGTTACAGTACCTTACTCTATTTCTCAACGTGGCCTCCAATCTGTCAAGACATTTATTGTCTCTTGACACCAATTTTTCAGCGCCGATGTTATACTTTTCTACCGCCAAAGCACGTATTCGTTTGTTTGAATGCATATGTTCGACCAATAGAATTATATAGGCAAATAACGCAAGTGTATGGTGGTAATGCAATAAACGAACCTTCAGTGAGGAAATGGCGCATAATTTACGAGTAATGAAGGAAGAACCGGTGTATACGATAAAGACCGGAGTGGAAGTTCATCAATCGTTATGGAGGGGTTGAAAGCAAATGTTGATAAAAGAATTAAGAAAAACCGGTGTTTCACTTTGGACACCGTACATGTTGGAAAAGACTTCCCAACCGATGAATACCTCAAAGTGTCAGTGACATCTTGACTTAGATCTTTAGCGGTGGAAGAGTATAACATATGCATTGAAAAAACTGTACCATGTGACAGTAAATACCTTGATAGCAATGATGATTACGTTGAAAACGGAGTAAAGTACTGTAACTTTGTAAATAGAATTTTGTGATGATGACTTCCGTTATTGTTTAGTTATGCCAAATCATCTGTCACTTTCTGGATGCTCTCGTATATTTGCTTAAGGTATAACGTTACCGGGGGCGATTTTTCTGTAGTCAAGATATTTTCTTCGTTCTGGGTGGCTCTCTCACCCCAAGGCCGTGTATAAACCCGGCCCAGACCGATACGTAAGGGACACTGGGAGTGAAATTTCTAATTTCTATAGAGTTTTCTGAAACTTTTACTGTGATTGCTCTGCTGTTATGTTATTATGAATACCACATTTCGTTCAAATGGGATAAGTCATTTTCAAGATAATTGTTTTACACGACATGAGAGTAAAAACCACAAACATTTTGCCATCAATAGATTCTTTTACTCGGCACGGGTAGCAGGTATCAAAACTCTGATACTTAGGTTTATTAATCCCGTTTTCTAGAACATTAGTAACGTTTCCGACCTCATTGCATTGAAATTCCAGGAGTAGATAGATTTTGAAAACACGCTTGTGAAGTACAATAGTATTAATAACTGGGAAACTAGTACCAAGCTAGAAGTTGGATTTGAAAGTCTTCGCCCCCTTAATCTGTAAAATTAACCACTTTTTCTTAAACATATTTTTTGAAAAGTTACTATTGGTGTTAGGGTGACTTCGTCACTTCTAATATTACAATAGATGCTGATGCACATTCTGGGAAATGTTAGTATAATTTCAACTAAAACTTGAGACCGGGGGAACGTTTTGTTGGCGTGAAAATTTAGTTTTGAGAAAATCATCTGTTTTCTAAAATAGCATTCTGGGAAACAGGTGTGTTGTACCCACCGCACTACAGGTGCTGCTTAGAGAGGGTAATGAGCGACCTGTTAGCCAAACAGCCCTCCAGTGTCCACCGAAATGCTCTTTCACTTTAGGAAGCATCCGCGCCATCTGTTAGGCACCGCCTAAGACTTGAAACCTAAAAGCACACATAAAAAGTCTGCCTAGGTGGCGGCCACGCCGTGCCTGAGTGGTTAGACCACTCGCCTCTCACCAAGCCGGCCCGGGTTCGATCCCGGGCGACCAATTGGAATTTGTGTTGGACAAAGCGGTGCAGAGGCTCTCTGGATTCTCAGAGTTTCCTCCGCAATCGCATTTCATCGGTGCTCTATCTTCTTTACATGTATCATAGGTGTCATCGCCTGTGGTGCCATAGTAGTAAAAGCAGGGGTTAAGCAGTATAAAAAAGTCTAGGCGTCGGTCTGCTCATCCATAAGTGACGGGTTCGGACCCGGCCCTGACCGAAGGATAGCCCCATGTCAGTAAAGAACTCCTGCGGGAGGAAATTCCGGCACACCGACAACGTTGATGTGGTCCTAGACATTGATTGCGTCGTTAACAAACAACTAATTTAATTTTACTGTCAACATATCGCTATTATCTCCAGAGTCTGGAAGAATTTGTGATGGTGTGCAGAGAGACCTTAGAGACGCGCAGAAGTTCCTAACAGTTTCCGGCGAAAGTGCCCTCCTACTACTGGTGCTGCCTAGATTCACTGGCAGGTTGAACTCCTGCGGGACGGAAATCCGGCACACTGGAAGCGCTGATATGATTCTGGTAATTGATATTGTCGTTAACATACAGTTTTATTTTAAAATTAGCTATCCTTCCCAGAGTTTGGAAGTATGAACGATAGTGTGAAATTGTGTGTCCTCTAGCGTACACAATAAATAAAATCCAATGCGAAATATACAATTGATAGCGTCCTTAACAAACAACATATGTATAAATAGTTCTCACCTGAAACGTAAGGAAATGGAATGAAAGGGGAAAATTCGCGATACACAAGAAAACTCTTATCAATATTTCTATTAATCCTTAACCCAGGGAAAAACCACGAAAAACGCAAGTTTAGAGCAAATCGAACTCGCGATCTCCCTAAATTGAGAACCACGTGTTACTGCGGAGCCATCTTCTCCGGTGGGCAGTTGGATACACAGCGAGAATATTTATAACAATTAAATAGAAAGTTGCGGGTTTTATAATGTCGAAGATGAGAAGCCAGATAATTATATAAAAAAAATCTGATGTGTTCCACTCACATGACTTTCTCTACCTGTTATACAAACAGACTTCTTACAAAAGATTCTTCTTCTTTCTACAGCATGCTAATCGAGCTCCATTAGCAGAATGTATAGGTACTTATTACTTAGTTGCTTTGAAGCGGAAGGAACTAAATGAATGTACTAGGCTGAAACAATAGACAAACGTTTTAAAAGCTGTTGTTATGCGATTGTCATTGCATTCGCTTCTTTGCTTGACCAGGAGTAGAACAAAACAAAAACGGACACTTCCTCACTGAAAATAGTATAAGTATTTTAAAATTGAAACTAATAACAAAGAATATATTGGGGACGGTTTATATCTGCAACAAAAATGCATATGATATATATCGTGTGTTTTAACGAGATCTATATTTTTTTGTGCAGTAAGTTTTTGTCTATCTCTTACGCTTTGCTAGTTATTAAAAATTCAGAAGAATTTCTCCAGAATGAAAAGATCTTCAAAAGCTATTCCCAGAAAACTCAAGATATACATTTTATTTATCACGTAAGAATAATGTATGGTATTTTAATCAAATTCGTTACAGCCATTTTTGAGAAAACAAAATGTTAAAAAATGTTGCCATGTAAAGGGTAGCTTGCGTTGCGGGATTATTATTTTTTGTATTAAATCTTCGTGTCGCATCATTGGAAGATGATAAGCTTAAATACTAAGTTTGGAAGTTATCGGTCTTTTAGTTTTTGAGCTATGCTGTCTACAGACACACACATACATACACGGAGCTTTTTCTAAAAATGCTTTTTCTCTTTTTCCACTCAGGGAGGTCTCAAAACATATTTCCGGTGAAATCTCGGTATCGAGTTTTTGGGTGAAATACAGTACTTTCTCTATACACTATGTACATGGTACGTGTAGAGAAAGTAACTGGTTCATATGAATCATATTTGATGTGCTAGATTAGATTAACATGAGGACCTTCTAGCCTTCAAAACTGTTTTAGTGCTCTGCACGTCTCCTTTCGTCTGCTTTGTTAAACAGGTTGCATATATTCCCGTTATAACCGACTTATCTGGATCTGGCGTCCAATGAAATGGATGAATAGAGCATTTAAAGCGGGTATTTCGGCGTCTGATCTACGCAGCATTCAACGTCGACCCAGGGTAAAATCACGAAACAAAAACTATCAACGTAAATTTCACACTTGAAGTTCAAAACCGAGCTTTACGAAGAACTCTAGACGTGCCATTTTTACCTTACAGTTTTGCATATGCTTTATTAATCCTTATAACATGAAATAAAGATTTGTTTTTAAAAAATTGAATGTTTTCTTCAAAAATATTCCTATCTAACATTAACAATTTTTCATTCGATGAAACCACTTCCTAAGAGGGACACAGAAGTTCTTTTAGGGATTTGGATTTTTGGTACGCAAATGTACTATATTTAGAATACATATCTACAACCTTTTTATTATCCTAGGACGGATGTAATACATGTTTTGGGGCGCCATTTTTAAAGCGTTGTGCTGGTTAAATGACTTACTATGTCAAGCTTTAAAACATTTTTCTCAGGTTCAAATTTTTCTTCCACAACAAATATAGCTAGAGGGCAGAAAATGTTTCCCAAAGCACTGGAGAGTGTGGTAATAAAACGTCTGGTTGACATTTTAATATTTGTCATAGATTCGTTTTAAAAATTAATTCGTATAAACATTATCTATTTCTTGCAATTCTTTCTATTTTGTGATTCATATTCTTTTATAGAATACTATCCACTTTAGGAAAACTTCAACCAGACAATTTGTTACAAAGATACTAAGGGAAGTAATTTTTGAAAAGTGTCTTTGTCTGTAGAAGAAAAAAGATTTTTATATTAGCTAATTAAATACTCATAGAATAAATTGATACATTTGTATAGTGTTTAACGCCCGTTTTACTACTCGTGGCACCGCAGGCGATGTCACTGATGAAGATGGAGTATCGGTGGAATGCGATGGCGCGGGAAACCGGAGAACCCGGAGAAAACCTGCTGCTTTGTCCATCTCAAATCTCACATGCGGTTGCTTGGGTTCAAATCCAACCGTATTGGTGAGAGGCGAGTGGTCTAACCACTTGGCCACGACGCGGCTAAATTGATACATCCAGAATACAATGACATATTTAAATGAATCTTGTTTTGTTACCAGTAATGTTTGTACAAAAGTTTAAGGCTCTAGCGTTTGTACTTTAGAAAATCGCTTTTATCACTTTGGTATCCTATTAAAAACAATAATGCCACTTTTCCTGAGGCACTTCAGACACCACGTTTTTATAACGTTCCACCACTTTATCTGATGACGCAAAATGGGTCCACGCATTTTATTTTTAATTTTTGGAAGCAAAAAGATATCACAGGTGTTTGCTCACAGCTGCATGGTGGAGGGTCCCTGGTGCTGTCCTTTAGGGCATATAGTTTTGTGCTAGTTTTGTTATATGCGACGATGCATTGTCATTTCATTAAGATTTTCAAAGTTTTGCGCTAACCAGGCATTTGTGTAGCTTTAAGCACTAATTTACGATATCCTCTAACACTATAGCAATAAGCCCCGTCTTTTATTAAAAAAAAAATTCAGCAGCCATCTTCTTTCCGGTACTGTGAATTTGTCGGTATTTTGTAGCCTCAAGTTCTGTTCGAAAGACCCATTGATCCAACTGACTTTTCTTTTCAGGATCATAATCATATCGAAATCGAAGGCTAACATTGTTTTCTCCGAAACTTATCATTCTGCTTGAACCAAAAGGGGTATAGTGTTTCATCTTTATACCTGAGATACTTGGGAAAGAATGTTTCATTGATCACAAGCGCTCGCATGGTGGACGAAGCAGAGTCTGAGCGGGGTTTCTCCCAGTCTTCCGGTTTCCCCCACCAGTCATTCCACCAATTGCTTCATCATCACTTTTTCTGTCATCTATCTTATTTGCAATTCATATCATCCACTTTCTCATGCTCATGCCTGGCTACGCGCAACTACTCGTTCCAGGTTCCCCATTCTGTAGTTGGCTCCCCGACAGGTTTCTGACCCCTAGGCATCTGCTTGTAAGTCTTAGGGGGGGTCTCAGTCCTACATACGGGGAGGGTAAACCGACTACGAGAAAAATGTTTCATTGATTGAAAAGCTGAGAGTGAAGTTGAAGGCAGCGATATGTTTCACCAGACTTTGAATAAAGATTTCTATAAATTTCTTGCTGGCTAATTACTTGCCTGTCGCTTGTTTCTTATTAATACAGGCTTATCGCATTTTCTGAAGCTTTTAACGTCTATAATGAATAACGGATGTTTTCGTTACGATAGGCGAAATTAATTAACTATGGTGCAAATTAGCTCGTAAACTCCAGGCAATTAACGAAACCTGTAGTTCACCTTCTTAGAGCTAAACAAAGCGCCTGAAAGAAATTAATACGATATTTATTTGCGAAAATTAAAATTCTCTAACATTTTTCCATGTAAAATGTAGTTTCGGGTGGGGGATTTTTCATGAAAATCTTCGTGTCGGATCCTTGGACGATAGTAAACATAAATACCCAATACCGGTTTTTGTTTTTGGGAAATGTTGTTCACAGACACACACAGTCTGAAAACCTTTTTGGGGGGGATTCAGGGGTCCTCAAAATATGTAGTTCCGATCAAATGATAAAATAAACTCGTGGTATATGGAGCTTAAGTAACATGGCATACGTCTTCTCAGAATAACGGAATATCCCGAAAAAAAATATATATTTTATCCGGTTAACTCACTGTAACCGAAATTGGAACTCGGAACCTTTTGAAATGAGACTGACGCGCTACCAAAACTATGGAAGTGAGATATTTATTATTATTATTATTCTTATTATTATTATTGTTGCAATTGAACCAGTGAAATACTGTCGCGCTCATTGGTCTCAAAAGGAACACTCAATTACCTCACGTAACTGCTTGTAAACAAGGCAGTGGATGAGGAAAGGAAAATGTACAGGCTCAAACATTTGTACACAGACTATGAGCCTTTTTCATGTTGAGTTCTAAAAATAATAGTAAATATAGTTAATTACTAGATAATGATTCTTACTAAAAATCATAAGAATAAGGTTCTATTTTAACATTATGCTACCTGCAGCAAAACTGGAGAGATGTGCAGTCCCGTCTCTTATTGGGATGCAGAATGCCATTTTATACAGAACATAGCATTCTTATTCTCAGCAGACCCTCGTCAAATAACAGTCGAAGACAGACCTGTATATCATTGAGCTAAACCGAGAGGTGTCTTATTAATAGGATGAGTCACTTAAAAACCGTGTCTTATGCTGTTAAAATATGTAAGCAAAATGCCAATACACCACAACAAATGTTGCTCAATTGCTTCCGCATGTTTGTAAAGCATTAAAACTCGCTTGAGAGCATGGTCAGGACTTTTAAAACCTGATCTCCATATTATTTGCTGTGTACATGTCTGAGGATTATTTGAATAGCTTGACTGCGATTTGGACAAACGAAACGCATGTTGGCTGCTATGCGAGAAGCTAGATTGTAGATTCTAGTTCAGTTTTAGACTAAGGCTCTTTCCTGAGTCTTTCCTATTGGTTACGGAGACAATATGGCTACGTGACAGGTGAACGACAGGTTTCGAGATTTCGTCGAGGTTACGTTACGTTAGGTTAGGTGTATGTAAATGAACTGGATCGAAATAAGAGGTAATAATGAACTTTCTGCAAAGCGGTTCTTCTTTCCAATGCGAAATGCACAGTCTTCCGTTCGTTCTGTCTTCTTGTGCATGGGCAGCCATGTTGGTCAATCAACCAATGGCAGAGTCAAATCTAAAACGGAACAGGAATCGGCAATGTCGCATACGAGAAGCGATAGGGCTCGTAGTCATCTGTTGTTTCTGTCTTTGCGCATGGGCATTGTCGAACCTTCGGGCTTAAAAAAATGCTCGCCTCCTCGCTTCACATGTTGTAAAGTGGCCTGTCAAAGTTTACGTCACCAGAGACACTGTACCGCACTAAAAAAAAAGTATGGGTAGTTGGCGGTAGGGGACAGAGTCACACCTGCCGCGGGTCACAGAGAAGAGTGAACTTGGTAGATCAATTATGACACATGAGTATTCAAATCTACTTCACCGTCACATGCGACTCGTTTTAACTGCACACACAGATTTGCATCTGGTATGTGAGATTATGAATGCGATTTTATTGTTTTCAATTTTGAAAAATGCTTCAGTCCCTGGAGTTGTACTGCACGTTCCATTCCTATAGTACGATTATGCATTTTACACTTTTATCCATTATCACAATTCTACATCCTTAAGAAAATATTAAGTTTCCATTTACAATACTTTTTAAAGTATATTTATTAAATTACACTCGTACATAGAATTTAGAGAGTGGTTAGCCCGCTCGCCTCTCATCTAGGCGGCCCGAATTCGATCCCAAGCGTCCGAATGTGGGATTCGTAGTGGATGAAGCGGCGTCTGGGCGGTTTTTCTCCTGGCCCTCCGGTTTCCCCCGTCATTCACTCCACCAATTGCTCCATCGTCACCTTTTCAACCGTCAATTTCGCTTGCATTTCATATCATCCACTTCCTCATGTTCATGCCTGGCTACGGGTCGACCTCTCGTAACAGGTTCTCCATTCTGTGATTTCGTGCCGTTGGCTCCGCGACAGGGTTCTGACCCCTAGGCATTGGCTTGTAAGTCCTAGGGGGGTCAGTCCTACAAATACGGGAAGGGTAAACCGATTACAAACGAAACAGAATTTAATGATGATGTTCATGATTACAGTAATAATATACTACTACCACCACCAGGACTACCATCTCAACCACCACTACCACCACCATCTCCACCTCCATCACCACCACCCCCACCCCCACCACATCCACCACCACCATCACCATCACCTTCATCACCACCACCACCTCCACCTCCATCTCCATCACCACCACCACCATCACCACCACTACCACCACCACCATCACCATCTCCACCTCCACCACCACCATCACCACCACTACTACCACCACCACCACTACCACCACCACCATCCCACCCACACCACCACCACCTCCACCACCACTACCACCACCATCAGCACCACCATCACCACGACTACCACCACCACTACCACCACCATCACCACCACCAGCACCACCACTACCACCACCATCACCACCATCAGCACCACCACTACCACCACCAGCACCACCACTTCAACCACCACTACCACCACCATCACCACCACCAGCACCTCCATCACCACCTCCATCAGCACTATCACCACCACCATTAATACTACATTATTGGGTATGATAATCGTGTACTTACACTTGATTCATTTTGTTAAAATTACTTGCCTGTAATGTCCACGTGCTAATGACGTCTCATATTAGTCTTATATTTTCCCGTAAACTCTTCCACCTTACATTTTCGCCAGAAGCAGTACAGAAAAATTGATCCTCCCATTCGTCCTTAAATGTGCATATACGTTTCCGTGGATTCTCTTGATTTGGAGCAGCCATTTCACTACGACAGAAAGTCCACAACTGCACTTTTCAGGTAAGTTTTTGTTTCTTTTATAATCTTTTATAGTCTTTTTTTTTTCTTTCTTTATTTTTATAATCTTTTATAATCCAGTATTAGCGCATGTATCATTACAAATATAGTAACACTTGATTGAATCCGATACCTAATTGGCAATATTTCTGTAAGATAGTATTAACATTTTTTGAACTATGAGACGTTTTCAATTTATATACATATGATCTGCAGTAATTCAAAGTTAATAGAATTCACAAATGTTTAAATTCCTTTGTAAACTTTTTATCCATTTCCTTCTTTTGTATTGGCCACTTTCCACCTTTGAGGGGTGAATGGACTTAACGTTACGTCATAGCCCTCCCCTCATTCAGGGGCTGTATTCGCGATTCCCCAATACACCTGATTCAAGCAAAAGCAATTCCACATCAAAATCGCCTAAAAGTGACAATTACCTGGGAAAACCTGAGTTATTCCTATAGTGTTACTGTTTCTGTTGTCATACTTCCAGACACTCAAGTTCTCGCTGGGCTTCCCAACAACTTCCAAAAAATACGCAATGTGGATGAAAACGTTCTTCCTCCCTGGCATATTTGTTGCTCCTTCCTAGTAGGTAGAGAAAATAATTTGAGTGTAATACGCCAGATAGCTTTATTGAAGACTCCAAATCCTAGTTAGTTCCAGTGATGGCAAAGATGAACTTTAAATAAAATTGAGGTGAATCAATATATATTTTAATATGCTAGGGAAAAAAACAGTACCATAACCCAGATGCAGGAAGAGCAGAGTAATAAGGTTATGCTGCAATTTCCTCTACAACGGCGCTGCAGTTCTTAGAGAAGCTTATTTTGCGCAACTGTTTCCCACATTAGCAAGTTTTAAGGAGGTATAGACGGTTGCTAAAGTAGAGGAACACGTCCACAACTCGAGATTGACAATCCTCTCGAGTCTCCAAAGATAAGCACCTAATTAATTCTACATTACATGAATTATTTTGCTACATATGCCCTTCTTCCCCTAATTCGTAAAAGGGGATTTTATATCCCTTTCACCGGCATCACAAATGAAGCAATTTGAATAGTGATGATCGTCAGTACGATACAAAGGGGATCATGCGTTTGAAGCCGAATGTCCCGTGTTAGTGTCCCAGCGACTGCAGTCAAATCTGCCTGTGGTAAAGGATGGGGAGGGCCCAAGTAAAATAACTGGTGTAATTGCACGCCTGGATGCCGACGGAGCTACATTTGACTGCAGTTGCATGCATTTTGCATTTTATTACTTAAAACACTGCTGCTTTTTTGCAAAAATATGAACATTTTTACAAAGTCTTCCTTACGTTACCCTTGAGCCAATGGGAAAATAATCTTTGAATTGAAACAAAATGTCCGCCTATCCTGGTCAAGCACCTGTTTTTTCAAACTGGCAAAATCAGCGTTAGTTAGAGTTAATACAAATAGAATTCCTACGAAGTCGGGCACTAGTTCGTCATAACACCTGCAGATTCCACTTCGTTTCTAGTCAACTTTGCACCACCAAGAATCTAAGTTACTCTATTATACTAAAGTCAAGCGCGAGGAAGAGCAATTCCAAATAGGTCAGAAACCAATAAATTGTAAGATTCGTGCAAAACTAAAGACAAAGGCAAACCGATATTAAATTAATCATCGCTTCGAAATAGTCCATTTTTGTATTTTTTTTCACCTATCAACATTCATACGTACCCATGTTTAGCTAGCGGAGGACGAGAACGTGAACGACGGCGTGACATCAAGGAACAGATTTGACCCTGAGATCGCCTGATCCTGAATTTCCGACGAACTTCAACCCGACAAAGTGTCCAGATACAAAAGAAGGTTGTTCACCATTGACCATTCACCTGATCGAAAGGACACCTCATACGTGTCACCTCAGGGTCGTGGGCTCGGTTGTTGTGGCAGGTCTTCATGACTCATAGGTTTTTACGAGGGCTTCCCCAAGTCGCAGGCAAATGCTGGGAATTTTCATTACATCCCTCGAATCTTCTTGTCCATCCTTTCCTGTTTCCATGACTTCCTTGTCATCTGTTTCAGGGTTGAAGGTCCAGACGACAGTGTTCGTCGGGTTACGCACTGTACAGGTTTATTCATGACTCGTTGTGGTACCGCTCTATTGGGACCCACCGAGTGCTTTCGGGGAATCCCTGGAGGCTCGGTGCTTATAAGTTTGGCCCAGACGCCGTGGGAGAGGATCAATCCAAAACTGTTAGCGACCCCGTTCGTGCTTTGCTCGTCCTCCGCATTTTATCGTCCTTTGGGGCCCTCTATTTCATTCCCCTCTCCCTCACCCAAGGGTCATATAAGTCGCAAAAGGCCCGTAGAACTTACGTGAAGTGTTCTGCCTTATTGATAGGCTACCTCGTTGAGTTAATGTTGATCTTGTCTGGATGGCCAGAATTTGAATAAATTTACCCAGTTAAGAGATTTCCGAAACGATCAAGATGGCTCCGCAATAACGTGCAAGGCTTGCATTCGCAAAGTCCTGAGTTCCATCCCTGGGACCGACCACTCTGATATATTTGGGAAGGCGAACGTTGGGTTGGTTTCACCTCTACCAGGAATTTCCTTTCCCTTATTTTCTACCATTTCACTTCCCCTTTCAGGTGTTTATGTAGGCTTTGGCTTGTCGGTCGATTCCGGACAGATACCGAAAAAGCTTGTTCGTTGGAAAATTCATCTCGCCCTGCGACATCTCAGGCTTCTGTGAGCCGTCTCAATGTTGAGTTCTCGTCGGTTCCGCCAGAGGGAATACTTGTCTGAGCAGCCCGCCGGTGTCACTGAATCATCAAGCCTAGAAAACACGACTGAAATCTCTGCATTTCTCTGTCGTCCGGCCTATAGCCTCCTGCAGTTCTTTCATCTCATCCGTTTCCCTGCGGGTGATACACATAAAATGTCCACGTTGGTGGAGTTGCGAGGTGTCCTCTCCGATCCCTGATCATCCGAGTGTTTCATTATTATATTATAAAAGTGCCGGAAAGTTTACCGATTATTTGATCCACATATCCATTTGAGCAGGATTTCACTCATTTTAAAGTATGATATTAAGTTATCTAACTGGACATTTCCACAAAAAGTAACAACCTTTAGTAATGTAATGTAATTCATACATCCAGCAACATTTGTGATCCTTCATGTAAGGTTAAATAGCGTTCGATTTTGTGTTGAGCAAATAAAAAGACCGCAATTATTGAATGAGTAGTAAATAACTCACTTTAGTGTTCAGCACACATCAAGGGAAGGCCCACGCGGATGATGCTGTTTTAGAAAATTGACTCTCGGCTGAGTTGTAGCTCCATCGTGTGGGAAGCGATACTGCTATGGGCGTACATAATATCATTGACGTTAAAACGGAAGTAACTTTACATGTGATCGATTGTTCATAACCTTGTTAAGGGCGTTGTTTACCGAGAGTGAAGCAAAACAAAATCAAATTGTGAGTGTTGCCGGGGGAAAAAAAGGCCAATAACCTTGTCACAAAGAGCATAACCATGAATAAATGGATGACATCATAGTAGTAAAATAATCTGCATAGGACACTGCTAGCTAGCAATAAAATAGGGGACACTAAAAATCTTGATGTGCCAAACACACTCAACTTTTCTGCAAAGTTCTTTATCATTTCTCATTTCATTCATTTTGTAAGGTAACTAAATTCCAAGAACACTGTAGATATTTTAAGTGTGTAAGCATAATTCTTGTAAATTATAGATGTAACTGTTTTACAGAGTTCTTAGAGGTATAGTTTATTGCACAGAAACTGTAGGCTTCAGGAGTAATTTTGAGGAGAGGGAACTCCGCTGTTTGCGGTAAGCACTGCCTGTGTATTTCACTATACGAATAATATATCTCTAAGGTAATATACAATATTTCATAAAATACTAGTTTTACAGCAACGTAGAAGGGGCCACTGCCTCAATGATGTTCCAGATCGAGCTGGGATTCTTAGTGAAAGTAGATCGAAAATAAAAAAGATCCTTGTCCCGCTTTGTCTCATGAGCCCAAGTTTGACAACAAAAACGTTATTTACAAATTAAAACGATTCACTAATAATATGTAATATCTTACATATAATGCGCGTTAAAAATTTATTACACAAGGGAACTTACAAGAATGTGCAATTACTTTCTCCTTCGTTTTTCTTTCTTTCTTTCTTTCTTTTTTTTTGAAGTCACCCATCACTAGAAAGAAGTGAAACATCTGCGGCCGATATTCTCTTCGCTGAATGAACTCTTGGTTGTAAGTTATCTTTGGTATGCTCTTGCGCACAGATACCCGTAGCCTCGGTGTGGGCGAAGTTCATTATCGGCGGTTGCCAAACAACAAGACAAAAGATCTTTGAGCGCAAGACAGACTAAAATCAGCCGGTTCAAATTAAAGTTTTATGTATTTTTTTCTGTCAGATAGGGGGACCCTTTCGGAGAGAAGGCTGAGGTACGGGTATTTTCGTTTTCGATGTATTTTCACTATAGAACTCGCGACATCAAGGTGGTGATGCTCTTGTTAGTACTTATTTTTCGTTTACAATCTTGAAATTAAAAGCGAGTTTTAGACACCGTAAATTTACTAAATCAACTTTCTTGAGCCACAAAGGCTTCTTTCTTTCTTTCTTTCTTTCTTTATCCTCCTCTTATGTGGGACTTAACTTCCCCCCCCAGGGTTTACAAGCCATGTCTCGGTTCAGATACCTGTTGAAGAGCACACTCTGGACCAGATAGAAAACCCAGGATGGGTGATCAGCCGGATGCCTGGAATAAAAGTGAGACAGAGGATGATATGAAATGATGGTGAGACGAATGATAGGAAAGATGATTATGGAGCAATTGGTGGAATGAATGGCACGGGAAATTGCAAAACCCCGAGAAAAAACCCGACCGGACTCTGTTCGTCCAGTACGAATCTCACATGTATCGAACCCGTGTCGTCTAGATGAGAGGCGAGCAGACTAACCACTCGGCCACGCCTCTCTAAGGATATAAAATTTTAAAATAGCAGCTTATTATTTTAATGACATTAACTGGTGAAGGAAGGTGTTTTATGTAATCCCAGGATTGAAACTGTCCAAAAAATAAACTGTCTAGTCCCACATCAGAAAGAAAGAAAGAAAACTTTGGCGTTTAGATGTAATATGGGCCCTTAGTTTATCTTCACATAACCCAAGTTACATTATGAACTCATTTAAACTTCTCATATACGATATTTTACTCCTGCGCTTTGGGGTGTTGATTTAGCAAACAAATGACTGACAAAAGCTGTCTATCTCAGTACCAACACTGCATGAATAAGGTAACACGAGTGGAAAAGTTGTTAAAAATCATAGTTTGTGGTTTCCCTTCAATAAACAAAATCAGATGTTTCAAAGCAGAACTGAACTTTATCTGTCTAACTGTACATCGATAGAAATTCTCTACCGGAAGTTTTAAAGCCCAGTAATACGCTTGGTTAATTTCAGTCTCTTGTTTTTCACATATCAGATTTTCAACTGTAGCGTGCATAATGACGAAAGTTGCGACTCATTCGACTTGCTTTGGATTGTTAGAAAGCGAATGAAAAAACTGATGTGTTTTGCCTCTCTTTATCATTGAGATATATTATTCAGAATAATGTATTGCACCTTTCAACTAGTAAAATAATTTAAAAAAGAGCAGAATTTCGACGACTGTTTTGTTAGGAAGCATAAAAAATAATATAAGAATACGCTAACTTTAAAAGTACATATAAAGGAATTTTCTGCCTTGAAAATTTGTAGGGTATATTAGGGGCAAGTGCTTTTTTTCAGCGATTTTGGTGAAAATGTACATTTTTGGATGTTTATTGCAAACAATACACCATACTTTAAACTAATTATTTTCAATGCTTGATCCTAGGGCGGATGTAACATATTTTGGGCGCCATGGCCTCTGTGTCAGATTTTAAGGCCATTTTTTTAGGTTCAATTGTTTGTTATTTTTTCAAATAAGTGTATCTTCTCCCACAAAAATATAGCTAGAGGACTAAAACGGTCCCCCAAAGCAGTCCACCATTTGTGTATTAAAATGTGTGGTTGGATTATTTATATGGGTTATAAATTAGTTATTAAATAATTAGTATAATCATGTATTATTTTTGCAGTTTTTCCCCTTTGTGATATAAAATTATTCTTTAAAAAATTATCAAGTATAGCCACATTTCAACTAGACAATTTCCTGCAAATGTTTTAAGGAATGTAATTTAAAAAACTCTTAACGTTTTCATTCACATAGCTTTCTCTACATCTTTGTAACAAAGTATTGTTAATAAGCTTACTCTTCTATCCCCTTCATGCTAATCGAGATAAACATTAGCAGAAACGGTCTTATTATTTACTTTCTTATAAGTAGATGGGAAATAAGGAATACACTAGGCTAATCGGACAGTCAAATGTTTTAAAATGTGAAGCTGTGGGATTGAAAACCGTTTCTTTGCGTGGCCAAGAGTTGATAAATTCCTGTATCAGAAAATTTTAAGTATTTTAAAACGGAAACCAATTACAAGGAATATCTCATGAACAGTCAACCCCAGGAAAAAATTTATACGACATTAAATGCGTGTTTTAAGGAATTCTACTTTTTGTGCAGTAAGTTTTTGTCTCTCTCTTAAGGTTTACTAGTTATGTAAAATTCTATTAAAAAAAAAAAAAATCATTCAGAACAAAGAGATCTGTAGAGTCTATTCCTAGAAAATTCAAGATATGCATTTTATTTTTCATGTAAATATTTAAAATATAAGAGGAGATTTGAATCAAAATCGCTAGAGCCAATTTTGAGAAAATAAAAATGTTGACATTTTTTCCATGTAAAGGGTAGTTGGAGGTGGGGGACTTATCTTTTTTTAACATTTTCGTATCGCATCCCTGGGAGTTACTGAACTCAAATATCAAGTTTAGTATTTAATGGACCTTTCGTTTTTGAGCTATGCTGCCCACAGACAACTGGAACCTTTTTCTAAAAATGTATTCAGGGGGTCCCAAAATATGTATTTCCGATGAAATATCTGTATCGAAAATTTGGATGCAATACAATACCTTCTCTGTACACTATGTACGTGTAGAGAAAGTAAAAATGGTGCATATAGCTGATATCTGATAGTGAAAAGAGATTTTGCTGTGTGCTAATTTAATCGAATAAGTTAATAAATATGTCTTGAATGAAAAGACATATAAACTAAAGTTTTATGAATACTTATTTTGGCACCAGTAATGCATGTAAAACAATTGTGTAGCTGTAGTGCTTAAATAAAACCACTTTTATGATTTCAATTTGCGTCTAAGCTGATTGAGTAATTTGTATTTGTCAGCTTGCTTAATCATGTATAATACAGAAATTTCTCGCCTTAAAAGTATGGTGCAGAAAATGATTATAGGCCTTTTAGTTCACCTTAGAAGTCTGGAATTAATGCTTTCACTTACAAGAGATTTCTTGAGGTACGCTGGCGGCTTTTTCCCTATCCACTTGGAGCGGTTTGGTATAAGTCGGTTCGGTTCTGTAATATACTACCCGGTAAGACACTATGTAGAGGCTGTATAGTCCTCCGCCATTTTAGCTCAAGAGGAGCTTGAACAAGAGGTCCAATCTTCAATTTTTCATAACTATGATAGTTAATGGAAGTCAATGCATGTTTTACGAAATTTTAATTTTGAGTTTTATTTTCAATATGATGTGTCTTAGGTACAAATTTATTGCATTAGAACCTATAAAGAACACGAATTATTCTGATTCCCGATGATGATTCAAGAAGACCAATTTGGATCCAAAATTGCGTGTGTGATAACTGGTGAAAAACTGCTACATCTAGGATCTGTTACGTGTTCTACAAAACAACAAACTATAAATGTTTTGCTATATATTCCGTTGAACATTTGAATGTGATAGGTGACTTTAAATGAAAATTCAGCAAAGAGAACTAAAATATCCACACAAAAATACTGCTGTAAAGCTTTTTATGTGTTTCATTTATATTGCCCCCTGTAACTTCCATGGTCATTTCTGGGACTTTTGCTTCAGAAACACCTGCTGGTGTTTTCTCTCTGAATTTACGGTTTATTGACGTTAGTTTTTTCAGTGTTATAGCACTATTAAACACGCACACACATACTAATTCGCTCTAATATGCATACTTCCAGACCCTGTGTAGAATAGGCAATGTTTCTAGTTAAAGAAAAATACCTCGCTCCAGCCGGGAATCGAACGCGAAATCTCGGGGTGAGACGCCAGAACGCTGACCCTGGACCGCAAAGGCAGTACAAAAAAGATATATTCATAATATTCTTCAGTTGTCTAATCCTCACCTGTGCTCCATTATTAGTAAGTATTATTATAATAATAATAATAATAATAATAATAATAATAATAATAATAATAATAATAATAACCCGCTCGCCTCCCATCGATCCCAAGCGTCCGCATGACGGATTTTTAGTGGACAAAGCAGCGTCTGGGCGGGTTTTGTCCAGATCCTCCGGTTTCCCCCGCCACTCATTCCACCAATTGCTCCATCACCACCGTTTCTATCATCCATTTCGCCTGCATTGAATATCATCCACTTCGTGACGCTCATGCCTGGCTACGGGCCGACCAATCGTTCCGGGTTCTCCATTCTGTGGTTTCGTGCCTTTGAATTCCCGTAAGGCTTCTGACCCCTAGGCATCTGCTTGGAACCCTAAATACGGGGAGAGTAAGTCGACTACAAAAAAAATATTTATTGGTATTTTTACATAGTCCTTGTTTCGAAAACAGAGATATATTAAAATAGCCTATTGCAATAATTCATCTCTTTTACTCTTAATTAAGTCCGTGAATGGCAAGAAAGAAGTTTAATGATGTTTAAACTTCCTTTTATTTCATTTATTTATTTGTTATTTTATACGATTTGAGGTTTAAAAAGAGTTAACTAAAATAGTACTTGCATAAACAATCAGTTAAATTTATAATGCGATTTAACATCTATGAATAGGAGTTTAAAATTCTACCTCAGTAAACCACCTGTTAAACTTGGAGAAATTGGTCCAGAAGAGTATAATGTTCAACACGGATATAAAACAGCAATATTTAATGTGCTGCTGTTTTAGTTCTAGCAGAAGAAATGTTGTATCTGCGGTAAATTAGCCTGCTACAAATGCTAAGGTAAGAAATCTAATGTGCAACACAATAGAAAAAGGGAAATTCCTGAATCTGCGCTTGTCTCTTTTTGGGTCAAATAGTTTTGAAACCGCAGTAAATCCCTATGCTATAAATCCTAAAGAGACACGCTAGTGAACTGCTTCTCTTTCGGGTTTCTTACTGTCCCGCAACAAGCGGTACATATTCACATCTTAATTTAAGCAGCACTGCCAGTGAAATTTCAAAGTTCTATATTTTGTACAGGTTTTTCTTGATTTTTACTGTAGTTGCACTGATATATTAATTTTAATACCAAGTTTCATTCAAATTGGATAAATACTCTGCAAAATATAAATGATTTCATGATTTTATTAATTAAATATATTACGTAATCAAAATGCTCCACGAAGCTCAAAATTTCAGAAAATTGATTGACATTTCCTGAATTGGAACTTTAAACCACACATAACAGGACGATACTTCAACAACTCTGAGTGCTGAATTACTACACTTGTTTAAAAAAAAAAAAAGTTAGAAATATTAATGTCTAAAAATAATAATTTTAATCAACATTTTTTAAAATGACTAACAGTATTTGGATAATTTTATCTTTTGTAGTATTACAATAGATACCTCTGCGCAATCTGAGAAATTTTAGTTGTATTTAAACCAAAACTGAGACGAGCGAGGCATTTTGAAGGTGTAAAAATGCAGTTTTGAGAAAAACGCTGTTTTATGAAATAATGTGCTAGGAAACAGGTGCGATGTGCGATCTTTAAACGGCTGTAGAGCTCCAAGCAGGGGGAGCAGCTAAATGTTGATTCTCAATAAACCCCCAAAGGTTCGAACAACTATCTGCTACAGAAATGCAATTTTCGGTTTTTTGACTGATTGTAGTCAAAATTTCCCTCGGTGTCTCTTAAAGATAAGATTTGTACTAATAATGACAGCTCATCTGCTCGGCTGATAAACAAGATGGGTATAAAAGGAAGGTCGCTCAGCCGGTTCTTCAGCGATTTTAACTTGAAATAGCTCCGTTGAGTTCTGCAACTCTTTTAACGCGCTAAGAGATACCTACAAACGCAGAATACGGGGCAGTTGGCACACCTGGTATATTCAGTGTTGAACATTGTCATAAAGTATTTTAATATGATGTCATCGACGCTTGTAAGTAAGATTAAAGGAGGAAACGTTCATAGACGTTATTTCTGCATCTGGTTTGTGTCTTAAGTGCACTGTAACTGAAAGTTTGAAATTCCAAATTAATAATGCTAGCTTTTTGAAATGTATACCATATATTTAATATAATACAAATAAGTTACAGTGCAAATTTAATCCATTTTGCTCTAATTGTCTAGAAGTTATAGTCAAATTTATATGTTTTTTCACATCACAAAAAAGTGTCTTGTAACAAAAAATAAATAAATTAATATATAAATAAAAATAAAATCTTAGTCTAATATTTTAACTCTAGGTTTATAATATATATACATATATACTTTTCGAAATTTACCTGGATTTTTCTATGTCTTCTTTGGTGTAGGCTCCAAATATTTTTAAAGCTATGAATCTGCTTTTTTGTCATTAAAATATAATTTGAAAATAGAAAGCATATGCTTAAATACATCTGACAGTAAAACTTAGGGCAATTCTTATTCATTGTCCCTCTGTATACATATGTTATTTGTATAACAGAAAAACTACTCCGCAAGGAACATGTTACAGGAAGAAAAATGCTGAAAATATCACTAGCGAGAAAACAAGGAAAGACTTGAATGCACGGCCCCCATTAAAATCCACCAGGTTGGCAGGATGGACCCAGCCTTCATGTTCCTCTCTTCTGCTGCGTTTTCTTCCTGCATTGCTGATTTTCTTCTGCACAACTTCGAATGAGATCTCGTCGAACACAGGTTTTTTTGTTTTTTGTTTTGTTTTTTGCCGAATCCAGTACAGTTTCACCTCTAATGCTTTGACTTAAGGTATTAAGAAATGGCGTCTGGTGCCCAGTTATACTTTTTTGTATTCAGGAATGTTTAAATTATTTTATGTAGTTAAAAAGTCGACTTTTTGTGCTTTTTCATGAAATTTCAGTCATAAACTCATGTTTATGGTATCAAGATGGGCTAAGAACGTAAAAGCAATATGTTAAAAAGGCTGTTATGAGTTTGGTATAAATCTTCACTCTCGTAAGAATTTTGCTCTCAGCACTAGTATTATTTATAGAAGTGCACAAAATAAAGCGACGTTAGAGTCACAGTTAGAAGAAGGAAGTAGAGTAAACCAGTTAGTTAAGCACGTCGCATTTATCTTAAAATACGAACGCCGCTTTGTTGTAAGCAAGCAGTAAATCCTGGGCACAAAAGTATGACAAATGAGCCTACTGTGCGAATCACGTAGCAAACAGTCTCGCAGCATTGTTCACTTTTATCTCTTCAAGGTTCAGAGGACTGCTGCTTCCTGGGCTTAAGAACGCTCAGAAGAATTATGGAGAAAAAGTTGCAGAAAATAAAAATGGTGATTAAGTTTGTTTAGTCCTTAGAGAAGCTACCATTTCCTCAGGTAGGTAATATCGCCAGGAGCTCAAGCACTCTCATTTCCTCCCAATCTTAAGCTTTGGGATATCCCTATTCTTCAAGTTTTTTTGTCTTCTTTTATTCACGTAGGAAACTTTGGATTACTCGAAATACAACATTGTTCAAACAAAATGGATCTTTAGTTTACGATTACTGTAAGGTACGAGGGTCATCCAAAAAATGACAGACGATTTGGCGTAACTAAGTGATAACGAAAGATATCGACCAACATTTATTTACAAAACTACAATACCTTAATCTATTTCTCAACTAAATCTCCATTCTGTCTGGACTTTTATTTTCACGTGCTACCAGTTTTTCAATACCGGTATTATACTTTTCTACCGCCAAAGAACTTATTCGGATTTTTTAATGCACAAAATGCTCGGACAATCAAATTTTATAGTCAAGTAACGCAAGTGTATGATGATATGCAATGAATGAATCTTCACTGAGGAAATGGCATATAATTTACGAGTAAATAAAGTGTACGATAGAGCCCGGAGAACTTGAAAGCAAATGTCAATAAAAGAATTCAGAAAAACCGATGTTTCACTTTGGACACCGTACATGACTTTTTGGATGGAAAAAATTTGCTAACCGATGATGACCTCAAAGTGGCAGTGCCATTTTGGCTCATTTCTTTAGAGTTGTAAACATGTGCATTGGAAAACCGGTACCACGTAACAGCAAATACCTCGATAGCAATGACGATTAAATTGAAAAAAAAAAAAAAATACAGTAAATACTGTAACTTTGTAAATAAAGTTTTGCGTTGATAACTTTCGTTATTCTTTAGTTATGCCAAATGGTCTGTCACTTTCTGTGTGGTCCTCGTAGTTCCTACCCTGAATGCAATACTGAGACGGTTCTTAATACCGTGGGTTGATAAGTGTTAAATAGCCAAAATATCAGCCCAGGAATTTGAGAAGAATTTGCTAGAATTTTTTTTAACAATGACAAATAAATACTCGCATGCATGGTTTCTTAAATTTCGCAGCGTATGATATATGCGCTAATATCAGTCGTACACGAAGCGAATAAAGGGATTGGCCGACTCTTGGAGGTGCTCTGAATCACCCTGCAGCTAATGCATATCTGCAATTTGACCAAAAATTGAGAAACAGTAAAAAATACTTTGTTTTCATAATACGAGAGTCACCCATAGAGTGAAAGACGATTTGGCATAACTAAATAATAATGAAAGTTATCAATATAAAAATATATTTATAAAGTTACAGTATCTATGTGTTTAGCAGCTTAAGGGCGACATTCCAGCATGAGGTAGGGGTTTGAATGTGTTATTTTGTACACAGGTTTACAGGAATACGGATTCAAGAAGCGAACACAGAGTGCTGTACGGCCGGCTGTGGCATGTGCTGCTACCCAGATGTAAAATTTCGTGCGGGCGGTCAAATTTTGTACCGAAGACTTCCTCGTACAAAATAAACTAAACGAAGCTAAAATGTAATCGGCTTACCCTCCCCGTATTTCTAGGACTGACACCCCCCTAGGACTTACAAGCGGATGCCTAGGGGTCACAAACCTGTCGAGAGCAAACGGCACGAAAATACAGAATGAAGAATCTGGAACGAGTGGTCGGCCCGTAGCCAGCATGAGCGTGAGTAAGTGGTTGTTATGAAATGCAAGTGAAATGAATGATAGGAAAAGCGGTGATGGAGCAATTGGTGGAATGAGTGGCGGGGGAAACTGGAGGACCCGGAGAAAACCCGCCCAGACACCGTTTCGTCTACCGCAAATCCCACATGAGGACCCTTGGGATCGAAACCAGGCCGCCTAGATGGGAGGTGAGCGGTCTAACCACCCAACCACAAGCTAAAATATAATAGGTGAAAAAAGGTTCTATCCCGCCAAAGTTAAAGCTGTTAACTTCATAATCCAATTTCTTAGAAACTGTTAATTTATCAGACCGGAATGTTACAGGTCGTATATGCATGTCATCTAACAATAAATTTAATGATCTACTTTTATATAATGAGTTTGTTTATTATAGAACTTAGGGCGTTCTTTACGGTACCATTTTTGATTACACTGTATCAGCAATTATTTTTAAAAAAAGCATTATTAACACCAAAATAGATCCATAACAACTCTTAAATGTTTTAGTCATCTTCAATAGTTTCCGAGAATTTATGCCAAAACGTGTCATTTTTAACTGTTCAAAGCAACAATGGAGAAAACAAAGTCGCATATATTTTTAAACAAGAGAACCATATGATTGGAAACAAAAAGTTGCCATTTTTAGACATAGTGCCAATTTATAGAGCAAAATTTCCCTCAGGAGATGTACTGAAGTTTTCCCTTTTACCCCAAAGTAATTAAAATTTAGGACATTTCCTAGGAAGTGCCGCAAAATTTATAATACAGAACAGCAGACGCAATAATATTTTAAAAATACATTTACAATTAATATTGCGCCTACAGTAATAAATAGGGATAGCAACTTGGGGACCGATAGCGTGACAGAATGAAAGTTATCGCAGCATGGTATGTAGTTGTGCTGTGTTGACAATGTAGTGTGTACGCAGTGGTACTAATAGGAGGAAAATGAGGCTGTGGTTACGTGGTAGACTGTGATGTTTTCACTAGCAGTGGAAGGCGATTGAGGTTGGGTGGGTGGTAAACATAAGTACCACTCACTTACGGGAACTAACAATTTTAATTCAATTGCTGTTGTGCAACAAGTCATCAGCATCATTATCCGTTTCATTTTCTCTCAAAATACATAGATTACACAACAACATACAATCGTAATATCGCACATGTAAATCGTCTCCGATTGGCAGGTAAACAGGTTTTATATTCTCAAAAACTTCGCTCCACATCACAAGATGTGATTGGAGCAAAACGGAAATAAGACACATCATCGACATTTGTGTAAGATACTCCACCAGCAATTATTTCTGTAACAACACTTCGTAGTATATTCGTATTTCACGCATTATTGAAAATCCGACATTTTTTTCCAAACACTGTCTTCGCTTTCTTTTTCGCACGGTCTAAAACAGGTGTCATGGGTCTGATTAATTTCTTGCACCAGTTCATCGACAGCTTTCAGGGCCTGAGGCATTTCAGTGTTCGATGTTTCCAAATATATGTTGATAGCGTAGATATATCTGCAGAGTTCTTCTGTATGAATTGCAAATCTTCATGCCATCCATTTGAAGCAAGAGATTTTACAATCTTGATTGATGAGCATGCATATTATCAAAGGTATTAATTGCCTGTAAAACAGTATTGTAATATACAACATAGTACACTGTTGCATGGAGCCACGTTCCCCAACGCGTTACTACAGGTAAATAGATGCGGCGCGTGCAGTCGCCAATGCCGGTCGGTCTTTACTCGGTAGGTATGCAACTGGTATCCTCATGTGTCCCGGTATCGGTCCTCAAGTTTCTGTCCCTACCAAATTAAAAATAAACTTCCAATTTATAAGGCTGTACAAAAGCTGCAATTGCTTTTATCAGATTCTACTATTTAATCTCCCTTTAATCAGGTTGCACCTGAATTGACACCCATAGAGTTTTTTGCTAGTTTTAGTTTATTGCTTGATGGGCTTCTGCTGTTCCGTTCATTCATTCAGTTTCACAAAGCATTACATTCCTCGCTATTTTATTGGTCGCTATTCAGTTGATTTAATCTGAGAACATTTCACACGAGCTGCCCAGGCACAGACAATTAGGAACATGTTAAACGTATTAAGGTTTATTAAAAAGGGGGGGGGGGCTCTTAGTAGTGAACCGATTGCCGGTTACGCATGTGACAATCGATGATGCTAATCACTTCAGCAGGAAGACCACGGGTGTGCCATCTTCTAGCAGCAAAACATAAATGAACTAGAATCCAGGCCAGTAACCCGAACCTTGTGTCATGATTGCAGCGATGGGCACGGGCGAATGTAGTACAGTAGTAAGAAATGACTATCGAATGATCTGGGTTGTCATTCGGATTTAAAAACTGTTTATATTCCTAAAAATGCGTGCTAGTAGCATAGATATGTTACTTACTAATCAAGCTTCATTCGGATTTAAAAATACGGTGCAATAGGCGCTCTGCCCTCGAGTAACACAAAAATACTTAGTGCACATTATTTTAGATAGATACTTTATTTCACTGCTTATAGCAAGGCACGGTGGCAGCGCTCTCAATATAATAATACAATGAGATTAAAATTAACAAGTAATAATATGGGTAAAATAATACCGTGTCAAAATGATAATATCACATTTATAGTATACTACAAAATAATAATAATAATAATAATAATAATAATAATAAATATTAAAAGTTTTATAATACCAGTGATAATACAATATCTATATTTACTATCCGGACTATAAATGACTCTTCTTTTGTCTCTTTTTAAAACTGTTTACATTTTGAGGCAAAGTTTCCAGTTGCTCTGCAGGTATTTTGTTCCAGTCATTAATTGTTCTATTTGCAAAGGAAAATTTTCCTATGTCAGTTTTCTATTTCTTATTTTTTTCGAGTGATCATTCCTCCCACAATATAATGGCTTTAATAACCTCTTGGTTATATTTTTTCATGCAGATTCCCCCTTTTAGGTTCTAAAAATTCCAGACAGCCTTGCTCGTTTTCTACGTTTTTCTAGTGTTTTCGAGGAAGTAACAGTGCTAGTGTGAATCGTTTTCCTCTGTCTACAAATTCAGCTGCTCTTTTTTTTAACTCTCTCGAGTGCTAGTTTTTGCCCAAACCGATTTGGATCCCAGCATGCAGCGCTGTATTCTAAATATAGCATATTGCAATATTAAAACACTTAATTGCTTGCAGTTATTCTTTAGTGAGTAAAACGATAATTATTTCAATGAAAATCGGATTGTGAAAGCATACTGTCTCTCATTCACACTAGCAAATATAACTCTGTAACTGAACTGTATATTTTTAAATAAATGTATATAAAGAAATCTATTCACATTTTAAGGTTATATAAGTATGCAGAATTGTGCACAGTTATGATTTCATAGTTATTTAAGCTTATATTATGGTATAGGTTAGGATAAACACCCAATGTAGAGAACCAAACGAAATCGTTCAATCATCAAAAGTGGGGAATACCCACTAATACCACTCATTCATTATACGAGGCCATCCAAAAAGTAACGAACGATTTGTTATAACTAAATAACAACGAAACATATCATCTGAAACCTTTGTTTACAAAGTTACAGTGCCTTACTCTATATCTCAACGTAATTGCTGAAGTTCTGAACCAAGATGTCACTGCCACTTTGAGATCTTCATGGGTTGGGAAATATTTTCCATCCGAAAAGTCATGTACGACGTCCAAAGTGAAGCCGGTTTTCTTTGTCAACATTTACTTTCAGCTCCTCCATTACGGTTGATGAATTTCCATTCCGGTCTTTGCCATGCACACTGGTTCTTCCTTGATTATTCGTAAATTATGCCATTTCCTCACTGAAGACCAGTTTCTTGCATTATCACCATACACTTGCACTGTTTGCCCTTAACATTTGATGAGTCGAATATTCGTGATTTCTAAAAAGCAAATAATTTTTTGGTGGTAGAAAAGTACATCTGCATTGAAAGCTGGTATCACAGGGCAATGTCTTGACAGAATGACGATTACGTTGAGAAATAAAGTAAAGTATTGTAAATTAGTAAATAAATTTTGGTGTTGATATCTTTCGCTATTATTTGGTTATGGCAAATCGTGCGTTAATTTCTGGATAGCCCTCGTATATTATATGTTTTAATGCATTTTTAACAAAAAAATTTTAGCTTTTGGGATAAACTCCCGATACACTTTCCACGTTTATTATTTCGCAGCTATTTGATTTGCGGTTAAAATAACAGACAAAGTTTATACCATGGAAGTGCGTGCCGAAAAGGGTGACAAGTATGAGAAATGCCTATGGTGAAGTCCTGATTTAAATGAAATGGAATTTTATGTATGAACGCTCTGTAACTACAGCGATTCTCAGCGTCCCATTCTATATTGGGCGTGAAAAACCGCTAATTTTGCTCAGAGGCCTCTTTATTAGGCTTGAGATTCTTTTAGGTGCCGTAAATCTACGACACGGGACCAACGCCCGAAAAAATCCATCGTGCTGCGCCGGGCTTAAACCCGCGACCTTGAGTATATGAGGCTAGCGTGATAACCATTACACTGCGGAGGTCAACTAGGTCCTGATTTATTATTTAATTGCGGTGCTCGGTCTTATATTTAGATAACTGATGATTCGGGTTGAATTTAGGAAAGGAATGTACAGGTAACATGGTATCACACTCTAATCGCGTGTACTTCTCCATTTAAACACCCTAACAAATGCGGCTGTTAACTACAACTATCGATTTAAATCTCTCCAAAATGTAGTAGTGTCAATTTCCGTTTTTGTGTAACACACCCTAAGTCCACTTATTTCCTTATGTGTTCCAGATTTGGTGCTTTTGTTGTTCTGCCGTTGGAGCCCCTTTGTAGTTGCTTGTATTTTCTAGGTCTGTTGTTCAAATGTATCAGCACTCATACACCGCAAAGCGTAGCCCAATACGGAGGACCCTTTAGCACCAAAGCGTGGCCAAATACGGAGGACCCTTTAGCACCAAAGCGTAGCGCAATATGGAGGACCCTTTAGCACCAAAGCGTAGCCCAATACGGAGGATTCTTTAGCACCAAAGCGTAGCCCGATACGGAGGACCCTTTAGCACCAAAGCGTAGCCAAAGACGGAGGATTCTTTAGCACCAAAGCGTAGCCCGATACGGAGGACCCTTTAGCACCAAAGCGTAGCCAAATACGGAGGACCCTTTAGCACCAAAGCGTAGCGCAATATGGAGGATTCTTTAGCACCAAAGCGTAGCCCGATACGAAGGACCCTTTAGCACCAAAGCGTAGCCCAATACGGAGGATTATTTAGCACCAAAGCGTAGCGCAATATGGAGGACCCTTTAGCACCAAAGCGTAGCCGACGGATGTTTTTATAAGTAGAGGAATGGATCAGTTGCAGCCTGCAGAGAGAAGAGCCGCGGTATTTGTGAAGCTAAAACACTAATGATCCCAAGGAGGAGTGAAAACCTTGGTAGTCTTAACAGATTTCTTAAAACTCAACATATTCAAATCCGGATCGCCTGTGGAAGTTTCACCTATGTTATAAAATATGTCGTCAACGTCATTGGCTATATATCCCCCCACCGTAGAGAGTTTGAGACTTACATGTCTTTATTCCTTTCTTTGTGCACATCAGGTTAAAAGTGTAGATTTTTTTATACTATCTGGTTTAGGGTTGGCATCATGATGGCAGTACCGGTTCGACTTAGGCGACCTAAAAGGTGATGGGGGAGAATCGAAAACAAAGCAACGAATAGTATAGTTACATTGCACAATTATAGACAGCACAAAAAGGAATTTTAAAACAGAATGAAAAAAAAAAGCGAATACTGGGCAACAATCGAATAAATGACTTACGTCCACATTTCCACCTTATTTGACAGCTCTTCACTGATTACCCTTGGCGTACAAACACGACTGGGTCCTGCTGAGTCTAAGTGCACCCCATTTTTCTGAAGTCCTAATCAGTTATACCTCTACTAAGTTTGGATTCATTCGGGGAATTCTTTCATGATATTGCAATTTTCATAAGCAGTAATTTGCATTTTTTACCTTAATCTTCGTCCTTGGATTCTCTTTCACAGTCCGAATGACGTCGATTTATAGGTCAGAGCTATTTAAAATTCACTGTCACACAAGGAGCAAGTTCACGCAAACACACTCGAAAAGAGACTACTGCTGATTCCCTAGGAGACACTGAATTATGACTTCACAGAGATTTTGCTACTGCGCAAACGGCTTCGGTCCTGACCGATACTAATTGGCTTGGAATAGCCAGAGATACCCCTTTTTCCAATAAAACCTTCAGCATACTTTTTCTTCTCGGAATATTAACGTGCAACTATCGACGTTAATGATAATCCCATGTCTCATTTTTATAATCAACGATTGTCGTATTAATTACACATTAGGCTGTGTGCCACAAACACTGTCGTCCTTCTGCGACTTGGTGGTCGTTTCAAACGCAGGAAAGAGAGAAGCAATTCCCCCGTTTTCCCTTTATAGCGAGGAACCACTAAAAATAAATGCAATGAGGTGGAGCATTGTCTCGATGAGAACGAGATTCTGCAGGACCTAATGATAGTTTCTGTAGTAATATTAGCAAAAACCTTGGCATCAACTTCGCACATTAGCACTTGCTTTCTGCACTACAGTCCTCCAAGCCACCTTTTCTTCGTGGCTTTTCCCTGCAGCTAAAATCCAATTTGATTTTCTGTGGTTTTTGCAACTGTTTCACTATGATATTCATTTTATCATTTATACTCGTATGTTTCTTCCACAGCATCAGAGATTTTCGTGCCTGAATGTTACTTTATTAATATACCTTAAAGTAATCAATCTATACAACTGTATATAACTCTCAGAATTATAATTACTAACATGCTATACCTAACTCAATTGTCACTATTTGTTGTAATATAATTTTAATTTTGTTATATTATTTCTACTTAAACCACTGTTTTCATATACCAATAAGCATTAGATGTATATTTTAATCTCTGTATACATAATGATTTACTTATAATGCTCAAAATTTTCATAGTATACTGGAAGTAAAACTGTACATAAGACTTTTAATGTGGTCGCTATAATACCTAGCAGTTCTTGGACCTAAAATAAAGAATAAAAAAAAAAGGGAATCTAAGACTGAAATTTCCTAAAAAAATCACCAAAAATCGACGTTTTTATTTTGATTCTATAAAATAATTTTAAAATGTCTGAATATAAAAAGTATAAAAGATCAGCAGGCACATTTTAAATGCCTTAACAGGAGCTACAGCAAAGCATTTCCAAGAAAAACTTCAGTTCGACGAGATTTCATTCGCATCATCCAAAGCAAAAATCGAAATTGTGATCAAGAAAAGCAGCAGTACAAGAAGAGAATGACAGAAAAGGCAGCACCGGAGGAGAAGAAAAGCAAAGTTGAGGGTCCAATTTACCTATCTGGTGGATTTTAATGTAAGCCATGCACTCGAGTCTATCCTTGTTTTCTCGCTATTAATATTTTCAGAATTTTTCTTCCTGCAAAATGCTCCTTGCGGAATAAGAATTGCCCTAGGACTTACTGTCAGATGTATTTAAGCACATGTTTTAAATAATATTTTTATCACAAAAAAGCACATTGATAACTTTAAAAAAAAATTGGAGCCTAAACCTAAGGCGATACAGAGAAATCTAGGGTAATTTCAAAAAGTAATATGTTTTCTGAATCTAGGGTTAAAATAATAGACCAAGGGACTTTTTTGTCGCAAGGGACTTTTTTTAGTGACGTGACAAAAACATAAACAATTTTGACCATAACCTCCAGACCATTAGAGCAAAATGGATGAAATATGCACTGTAACTCATTTCCATGTTATTTCATCTGTGGCATAAATGTCAAAAAGCTAGCGTTATTACTTTGGAATTTCAAACCTTCAGTCATACATTTCCTTAATTATGCACACAAAATTTAATTAAGGAGATTAGAACGTGACTCTGGAAATATTCGATCTTTCAGAACAGACGAAAGCTAAACAAGATTGGCGTTTCACAAGAATGTGATTTTGTGTCCCTGTTTTATTGAAATTCTAAGAGTAATGACTAGAGACTTTAATTTTAAGTTTCTTGTGTGCTTAAAAAGTTTTTATGTTTTGCTTCATGGATTAGTACAGGCACCAATAGTTTTCCATTTTTATTAGTTTTGTAAGATTTATTTATGACCGTTTTTTGTGCAAAGCTTCACATTGTCAATGATATCGAAACACGGAGAGTTGAGAATGAATTTTACTATTTCCCGTCTATGTTGTGTATATCACGTAAGAAATCCTTGCACGACAGAAAATTGGAGCGTACGATATATATGCTATTGCAGCAGGTTTTAGGGGTGACTGCTCTCCCTGTGACACTAGATTGATGATTTTCATGCCTTCAAAGCATAAGTGATGTTTAAAGCAAAGCGTACGTAAGCTACATAATATTTTTTTTCGTAGTCGGCTTACCTCCCCTTATGTAGAACTGTCACCTCTTAGGACTTACAAGCGGATGCCTAGGAGCCAGAAGCCTATCGGGGAGCTAACGGCACGAACCACAGAATGAAGAACCTGGAACAAGTGGTCAGCCCGTAGCCAGGCATGAGTGTGAGGCAATCGATGACATGAAACGCAAGCGAAATGGATGATAAGAAAGGTGATGATGGAGCAATTGGTGGAATGAATGGCGGGGGGAACTGGAGGATCCATCCAGACTGAGTTTCGTCCACTACAAATTCCACATGCGGGCACTTGGGATCGAACCCGGGCCGCCTAGTTGGCAGGCTAGTGGTCTAACCACTCGTTCACGGCGCCGTCTCATAATAAATGCTTGCGAAATTTTTGGGGTTAACGATAAGTGAAATTCCATAAGAAATATCGCAAATTACTTAATATCAAATGCAGTTAGAAGTGGAGGATATTCTTGAACATGTTCGTAAAAATCGCGTCCCCTCAGGACTTAGGTATTAGATTTCTCACTTTTGCGGAAATCTTTTCACACACGCGCGCGCGCACACACACACACATCGCGCAGAGTGGGAGGTGAATAAGCAAAATAATGTATTATATAGTAAGGAATAGTATGTATAACGCATGAGTGTATCTCATTCTATACGCTTATTAAAAGCATTGTCATAAATGAGACACAAATTTGAGGGTCTAATCTCTTTTGAACGGCCCTGAGCTATGTCCCTCGTATGTTTTATTTGGATCACGTAATAGTCACCTACTACGTTTAGTACAACTCGGACACCGCCGATCTGCATTCATATGACTCACAGTGAGGAAACGAAGGACCGATTCAGTCGCATACTTTCCTTTATACAATGGATGGTTTTCCACATGCTGAATTAACAGATATTCGTTTAATGTATCCACAACTGGCGAATCTGTCAATAATGCGGTGGCTGTGTCATCGCTGATCTCCAAATTATCCTCCCTAAAGACGAAAGTTAACTGCAAAAGGTTCTGTCACACAGAATTTCTTAATTCCCGATTTAAAAATTTTTTACGTACTGAGGTTTAATTTCTTTTTTATTTGTTTTTAATTTCCCGCCTTTATAGGGACATGAGTGATATTTCCATCTAAAGGACAAGTCGGTTTGAATTATGTATTTGTCGAGAAAACCAAATTTAAGTACAGCATAATAAAGCCATTGTGTTCAATACTTTTAAGTTGAACCCTGGACACATTGTGATTCTAATCAGATAATGTTATATGAAAACAGCATTACGTTGGTTAAAGTTACAGTTCGATTGATATTTTTCCCTCAACATCACACTACCTATATACGGGCAGGGCAAAGGGCAGAGGACTGTTAACCGTGTAACCTGTTACGTAAACTATCATCGGGCATCTGAGATAGGGAATAATAGCCATTCTAAAAACATCGTGAAATTTTCGTCATCAGCATAACTTTAGAAAATTGCGTAATACTGGATGATGCAAATATTTGCGCTTGTTCACCTCCCACCCTGTGAGTGCACTGATATACTTCTGCACGTGAACTCTCAATGAAGTACCAATTTCAGAATGGACTTATATAGCATACATATATGTTGCGTACCACTAGAATATTTTGTAATTGAAACGTATTCATTGAATATGTAATTAGAACGGGAATTATTTATTAATTTAGACCAAACTATGTTCTTTTTCCATATTTCAGGTACCTTATTGGATATTTTAAACCTTTTAATGGTATTTTGGGAAAATTTATAGGTATTCTATTTTGTAGCCGTACTCAAACACGAAGTTATTTCCATGTTATGAGTGAAAGTGTGTGATAGTGTGAGGCAACAATAGTAACTCGCTTTATTGCATTTTGAAAGCTCAAAATTATTGCCGATATTACGAATTTCCTCTTCAGAAGTGAGATTAAAACAATTCGTGTTTCAAAATAGAACCTCTCAAGCGGTCAGTAGTTTTTGTGGATAGCTGAATAACAAAATCTTTCCCCCAGTTTAAAAAGGGAATAGCTGTATTATTAAAAAGCTACTTTTGTTCTTGTTCATAGGGATGTACGAACGTCAATTTTGCATACAGTTTATCAGCCCATATAGCATGACGTTTATTCGAATCTCTGAAATATCAAAAACAAAATAAAGGATCAAACGAGTTCGGAATTAATTTCTGTTGCCGATAGAGTTTGGAACAAGCGGTTGCCGCCTGAAAGGGCGAATGTGACCTCCGGCTCTTCAGATGGGTTGGGGTGGGGTAGCGGTGTGACTGGGGTATGGCTTTGCGGTCCGCACAATTAACAAGTGAACAGAGCGTCCCGAAATTCCGCAGGTTTTTCCTTTTCTTATGCATGGTGATTGATTTCTACCTTCACATGAACGAAATTATACACACGTATACTAATTATTTTATTCCAAATTAAATAGTGTTTAAACTGCTCACAAGCAAACATTCTCGTGGGACAGACAAAGTGTGATATTTTTTCTTCCAACATGTTTGTAATGTCAATTACAATTTCGTGATTACTTCACGAGTTATTGACATATTACTAAGAGCGGGGGAGGGGGTGACGTTTGGTTTCATGTGAGAAGAAATCAATTGAAGCTTCTCGGGAGTACTAGACATCTCCCAATTTGATTGTTATTGCTGAACATATTCCCTGCAGCAATGGTATCCCACAAAAAGTGTGTAAAACATAACTTCACTGTACAATATCCACACCTAATAATTGCCACTTTTTCGCATTTATCACATAGTCCTTCCAGTACGGTTGGCTGCTGGCTGGACTGTCAGAAAAAACCAAATCATAACGCAACGGATCATTGCTTTAAGAATTTAAAAGGACTATGTAATAATGCGAAAAAATGGCAGTTATTAGATGTGGATGGGATATACATATATAGGTTTTCGTCCATCTATTACGGTTGACCAATTATTAACAGCTAATCCAAAATGAAGAGGTCTTCCGGAAGTTATTCCTATAAAATTCAAGATTGACATTCGCCATGGAAACATCTTTAATATACGTCATTTTAATCAAAATCATTAGTCAGCTTTTAAAAAATCGAAAATTTCGAAAAAATGCCCTATGTAAAAGATAGTTTAGAGTGGAGGATTTCCCTGAAAATATTCGTGTCGCATCCTTAGAAGATGTTGAACTTAAAAACCTAGTTTCGTATTTAACCAACTTTTCGTTTTCGAGTCGTGCTGCCCCCCCCCTACAAGCGCGCGCGCACACACACACAAGCACAAACATACTGATTTTGTTCTAATGTTTTTATTTGGGTATCCTGAAAACATGTATTTCCAATGAAATCTCGGTATCGAATTTTTGGGTGGAACACAATGCCTTCTTTATCTACTGTGTACATTGTAAATATGTGCTAGACAAAGTAATAAACTAGAAGAAGTCCGTACATGACAGTGAAATGAATGATAGGAATGGTGATTATAAAGTATCTGGTGGAATGAATCGGGGGAAACCGAAGAACCCGGAGATAGCCCGCCAAGACGCCGCTTTGTTTTAATTCACCGCTACAAATAATTCACTTAATGTTTTGACGCGTAGACAGGAGACGGGTTTCTCACGCAACTGCTCGGACGCCTTACGCGCTAACACACCAGTCGAAGTCTGACTCACGACTTTTCTCGGATTTTATAGTAAAAATGACGTCAAAGAACTTTCTGGAAAATTGTGGAATCCCAAGCTTCTGGCGGGTGCCAAATATATCGCGTCCCAAGTCTTCCGGTTACCGGCGCGTCACATTTCCTGCGTTTACAGTGTTCCAAGGTCCCCAGTTCCACCGCAGCGCATATCAGAACTGCCGCGTATGGCATATCAATGGCAAGAAAACATATCGTAAATGTTTCAGCCTGATTCTTAATGGATACCAAGAGAGTAGTCATAAATTTGGTTAATGAGTATTTTACAAAGAACTGCATTAATCCCCTTAACATTAATACACATGACAACCGATAGCCCCAAAATCCACCAAAGCTTTAAACTGTTGAGCCATGAAGATGAACAGGTGAGGTAAATCTGCGCAAAGGATTGAAGAACATCTGACCTTTACTCATTTGGTCGAGAGAAGTGTTTGTTCTGCTTGGACTAAGTGAGCAGCTAATAACTGGCTGATGCAGACGTCCCTGTCTCTGTCGACAAAACAAAACGTCCCTGTAATTTCCTGGTTGTGCTCTATCCTAGTTGCTTCTCCAAACGTCCACACGGTGTGATGTATGACTATATGCTACTTCCGAGTGACACGGGTATGCAGGAATGTTTGCTACATCGTGGAAACACAATTACAGATCTGCATTCATTTCATTAATTGGTTCATAATTAACTTAGGCGAGCTGCAGTTGAGGCAGCGAACAAATTGATGTTCCCACTTCTGTCACAGTACCGGGCAGCAATTACTGATGGACCAAGTTAAGGTACAAACTTAGTGTCTGAAATGAAGTAAAGACAAACATGAATCGTCAGAGCAAACTTCCGTAGAGTATATTTTACGTTCGTGTTAACGGGCAATTCAAATGTATAGGAGGCAGAAAATAATTCTATCTTAGCCTTATTCTCTCTGTGCTATGCATGAGGGTCGTCTAGAAAGTAACAGACGATTTAGCATAACTGAATGATAACGAAATATATCAACACAGAACTCTGTTTACTAAGTTAGAGTATCTTAATCTATTTCGCAACATAATCTCCATTCTGTCAAGACACTTATGTCGATTACGATGAGAAACAGAGTAAGGTATTGTGATTTTGTAAATGAAGGTTTGTGTTGATATCGTTCGTTATTGTTTAGTAATTCCAAATCGTTCGTTTCTTTCTGGATGGCCTTCGTACATGTTTCAGCAGCTGTCGTAATTTATTCTGCTTTTGTAAAAAATGAACTGTATAATTAGGACCTTTGAAGCATTGGCCATATTTGGTGTTGTGAGGGAGGCGTACGAGGGCGGTTGATACTGTGTTTCAAAATAGATGGTGCTGCTGGTACAAATTATTAATTCTGGTACATCAGCTAAATTAGATTTGGTTGGCATTTCAGTTAGTCGTTCAACGTGTTTTCAGTAAGATGGGAAAAGTGTAGAATCCTTTTTTTTTGGTGAGGAGCATCCAGGACGCCCGGGAAATGCTGTAACAGAACAAATCACTGAAAAAGGCTAAGATATGAATCTCGCTGAGCGTCGAACGAACCCACACTAGGTGGCAAAGGGAACGGCAATTCATATGTTGCATGATAAGTTGGAGATAAAAGAGTTTTCGTCCGGAGGGGTGCCGCGATTGCTCACAGTGTACAAGCTGGTGCAAGTTTCAACTTCGAGTCTGCGATTGCAGCTATTTAAGGTAAACTCGAAAGATATTTAGCGTTGAGTTATCAATCACCGTCGATGAGACCTGGATTCATCATTATATTCGGCGAACCAAACAAGAAACAACAAAACGGGTTGCTTCTGGGGAATCTGCTCCAAAGAAAGCAAATAGTCCTATTGGTTGGAAAATTAATGGCAGTAATTTGTTGGTATGCAAAGGGCATCATACTGTTTGCATTCTTAGAAAAAAGGAAAAGCGATTACTGGGCAATAGTACAGTGAATCATTGACACGATGAGGCAAGAATTAGGAAACACTGTCCTATTGACGAAGTAAAACGGCGATGATTTACCGCGATCACGCACCGTCACATTTACCAGGATTGTCGCTGACAAACTGCATGAATTGCTGCCGCACTCCCCTATATTCGCACGACCTGGCTTCCTACGATGTCTTCTTCTCCTCAAACACGAAAATTGTTCACGGGAACAAAGTTTAGATTAGATGAAGTCATCGTCGAGATAGAGCCGTATTCTGCAGAGCTTGACAATTCTTATTTTGGAGGGGTTAAAAATAGCAGGAAGGTTTCCCGAAATGTATGTCCATAAAAGTGATCTATGCTGAATAAATAGTTTGTGCTTGAAAAAATGGCGTCTTCATTCCCAACACGGATACTTATTGGACCATCCTTGTATAGTTAAGTTACCAAGAAGCTGAAGAGGATTTCGACATTTAAGAGACAGTCCCCTATTGCTTCTGGGAAGCTCCAGGAAAAGGGTGTAATGCGAAGGATACAGACGACCACCAGAGCCGGATTCAGACAGGCGGCGGTATCCCCACAGACCTAACTCACTCTCTCTGAACGTCAGGTAAACAGTTCTGCATATGTCTGACCCGCCTTCCCCTCGCCCGATCTTCAACACTGAAACATTACAGAGAATTGAAATGACAGAGGACTTGTTGCATCTTGTGCTCCGATCGCGTTGGAAGTGGAATGCAAACTTTGAAGGACTATGTAACTTTCATCGGAGGAAGATTACACAGGTTTGCGATGAAAAAATATTTTTAAAAATGTTAGCACCTTTTTATATTTTCGTAAAGTCCTGCCGATACAAAGAAAATGCATATGCCACCAAGCCACATAAAATTATGCAGCATAAGCCAGTCTTTTTTTTTTTTTTTTTTTTTTAATAACTCTTTGCTAAAGTTTGAGGAACACTTCAAATGTCTCTGCAGTATGTTCCCTTATCTATCAGAAGCTCAGCTAAACGAGGTAGTTTTGTTGGTCCAAGCATAAGAGAACAGATGTCAGTTCAAGACTGAAAGAGGCACATGGGCTGCCTTCAAAAGTATAATCATTATTAACGTCTTAGGAAACAATAAGGTTTCCTTCTATGTGACGATTGTTGAGAATATGCTGCAGAAGCTTGAAGTCTTGAGGTGCTATAGAGGCATATGTTGCAACCAAGCTGTGAGCTATCTCTTTATTTTTCCTTCATTTGCCCTACATAGCGTTAAACGTGCGAGTATTAGGTGCTGATAAGTCGGTGTTACAGCAAAACAGGTTTAAAAAATGGCTTAGAATGTCTTTAAAACTACTGCCCGGGTATAGAAATATCGATTTTTAGCAGCTCGTTACTAGCATTCTCAAGATTTAATGTCGCAAAAATCTGTAAAATTTCGAACTAATCACTTGGCAGTGCGACACTGAGCATTCATTAACTACGTTTTTGAGTTACATAAGCTGCTCTGAAGGTGTTTTTTCAACTGCTCTGGTGGCCTAATACGTAACGCTGGAAGCTGCTATACCAAAGGTCGTGAATTCGATTCCTGTCATTGAGTAAATGTTTTTTTTTTATTATATTTTTCATTCCAGATGAAGTACCGCGATACGTGGCGAACTGGCACTTCAGAAACTTATAGCCGTTACTTCGAAATTTCAATCGTCTCCCATCTCAAATTACTTATTTAAGTAATCTACATATTCTGTGAAAATATTTCGGTATAGTTCATTAATAGCATGTATATTATTATAATAAGAATATAATAATAATAATAATAATAATAATAATAATAATAATAATAATAACAATAATGGTAATAGTAATAATCATAATAATAGTAATAATAATAATTATAATAACAATAATAATAATTAATAATAAAATAGCTGACTTAAATTTAAAACAATGAAAAACGATCACCTCCGTCTGTTTTCCAAATAGATAGCTTCTGATTTGTGTCCATTAGTCAAATAAGAATCCTCTAGATTTGCGATACATCACATATCGCTTTTCTTTGGCTGACCTCAAGACTCGTCGGCTAGGCTTTGCCAAGCAAGAGAGAAGACCTGAGGGGTTTGTTGTAGCGACTTCCCTCCTCACCCTTTTAGCCTCTTCCCACTTATATGCCCATTATACCACGTCGGTCAGTCATGCTGCATATGCCCGAGAAGAATCGAGCTTTATCTCAAGAAGTGCATTTTATATCTAACAATAGGCTAAAATGCAAACAGCCAACAGATTAAGAATAAATTATTTGTTATTTACAATGTTAGTAGAAATTCTTTCTTCACAAATTTACTGGGCTTCGCAGCCAGCCAGCCTAACTAACCCACAAATACGTCCATGATGCTGAATCAGTTTGAAACTTAATTTTCTGAATGCTCACTTGAATTTTCCCCCAGACATTCTTGATAGAGTAAACAAGGAACAAAGGGAACGTTTCCATGAGGACATTTACCCTTTATTGCATGACGTTGCACTTATGCAACAAAGATGATTAATCAAATCTTTTAGTATGTTAGTGGACGTTTTCTCTAATTTCATATTACACTAACTTTCAAGAATAAAATTACTCCAGTTATAATTGTTTTATATTGTAAACGTATTAATATTTTTGAATCAAAATTGCAGTGTTTTTAAATAGAAAAGAGCAAAATCCACGCAAATGCAGTCAGCATCGAAGCGTGCCATCACACCGGTTATTTTACTTGGGACCTCCCCATCCTTTGCCACAGGCACATTTGTCTGCAATCGCTGGGACCCAAACTAGCGACGTTTGGCTTTGAATGGATGCCAGTCAACTTCGTCTCGCACTAACGATCACGGCTATTCAAGTCGCTTCAGTTGTGGTGCCGGTGTAAGGGATATATGTACCGGTTTGTGAATTACAGGAAGAGCGGCATATGTAGCAAAATAAAGCATGCAACTAAGGGTTAAAGATATGGAAAGAAGTCAGCTCGGTGGAACGTTAATATGATTGCAGGCTACTGCTGAATGTCTTACTGAAGTATTACAGAAACCACGCACAAGAGAAAAAGTAACACGCTTAGCTTTAATACGAGGGGAAAGAAATAGTATAAAGTATTTAATTAAATCTGAATTGCTAATTATAGCCATCTAATCATTTTTGTAAAATGTACAATTAATATTTGACACGGACTGTGTCAGCGTAAATTCACATTGCTGACATTGTATATCCCTTTTGCGAAAAAAAATTAAAAGAAGTTATTTATTTATTTTTATTTATTTATTGAAACAATAACAATAGCAACTCCCCGTATTTATGAACTGCCATCTGGGACAGAGTAAACCAAACAAAGTATATAAATGAACTATCTAAAAGAAAAAAGTAGTAACAAAATAGAGATTCCTCTATACCAACAGTTTTCATTCGTAAGGCAATCGGAAAGGAAACTAGAAGGTGCAAATGGACTATTAAACACAATATAACATTTACATTAAATAAATAATTTAAAACAAAGGAATATAAACCTGAAAATGCTAAAAATAGTTACTGTACAAATGTTGTCGAAGAAGAGAAATTGAACCTCTTGTTGCAGATATAGCAATTTCTTTTATTACTTTCTCTATACGCACTATGTACATAGTGTATAGACAATGTATTGCACTCCACCCAAAAATTCGATATCGAGATTTCACCAGAAATATATGTTTTAGGGTCCACAATATCCAAAAAAAAAGCATTTTCACAAAAAGGTCCGTGTGTCTGTGAACACGATAACTCAAAAACGAAAAGTCGGTGAAGTACCAAACTTGGTATTTAAGTTTAGTATCTTCCAGGGATGCGACACGAAGATTTTGAGAAAAATCCCCCACCCTCAACTACCCTTTACATGGAACTTTTTTCGAAATTGTTGATTTTCTCAAAAATGCCTCTAACGATTTTGATTAAAATTTCGTATATTAAAGATATTTACCTGACAAATAAAATGTATATCTTGAATTTTCTGGGAATAGCCTCTAAGAGTAGTTTGTTCCGGATGAATTTTACTGAATTTTGAATAACTGCTAAACCATAAGAGATGGACAAAAACTTACTACATAAAACATGTAGAGCACATTAAAACACACAATTTATGTTATATACATTTTTTTCGTGGAGTTCGTCGTTTTTGAGACATTCCGTATTTTTGGTTTCTGCTATGAAAAACGTATACTTTTCTCACACAGGAACTTGTCAACTCATATCCATATAAACAAAGGAACTTCATTGACATAGCAACCAGCTTTTGACTATCACTTTAACCTATGGTTTTCGTTTATTTCGCTTCTACCTATAAGGAAGCGAGTAATAAGACTACTGCTAATTTTTTCTGATTAGCATAAAGTAAGTAGAAGTATAAGCTTTTTAACAATAATTTGTTGCAGGGATATAGAGAAAGTCATGTGAATGGTACACATCAGATTTTTTTTCCTTCTTCTGTCCAAACTTTTTCTAGATATTGAAAACATGTAAAGGATGGTGCCCCGAGGTCCAACCGTCACACCAATTATCTCTATGATATATAGACAGTATTTTGCCTTTAAGTATGAGATTGTGGACTTGTAAATATCCCTTTTCTCTCTTTCGAGGCCTTCTGGTTGTCCTTCGAGTTTTTCAAATCTAACGGTAGGGTCCATGATAAATCCCATTTTTGTGTCTTCTCAATTGCAGTCATGTCAATTCTTCTTGTGCTACCGTTAGCTTCCAGACCGTGGACTTATTCGAAGAGTTTAGTTGTTCGTTTGCAGTTCATCGGCGATAGATAATTGAGTGAATTTTGTTTATGATAGAGGAAATCTGCGCTTGGATTTGGATTCAGCACACCAAGACACTATAAATGTAGTGTATATTTTGAAAAATGTTTTTAATTTGATGCACAGTATCCAAGATATCTTACTGAAATGCATGTGAGATTTTATACACAATAATAGTGAAAATTTTGCCATGTCTCTCAGTCATAACTATTTAAATAATTTTACTATGTAAATTCATTCTTCTACAAAAATGATACACGTGATCCCAAGCAGCTGCACATGGGATTGGTGGTGGATAAAACAACGCAGGGACGGGTTTTCTCCGGGTTACCCTGCCATCGCGTTCCACCGGTGCTCCATCATTCATTCCATGCGGTATCATTTGTAGTAAAAGCGAGCGTTAAACACTATTTAAAAAAATGATGCATTTTTAAAAAAATTCACATAAAAATCCAGTTGTACAGCAAATGAGTATGTCACATTGTATATTTTTCTATTATCCCTAATTAGTGTAGAAAAATTATTGCTTTTCGTACTCTCAAAGGTCCTTGATTTTTTATAATTTGTTTCTCAAAATTGGGGCATTATTTCGAAGAAGTATAAGACCAGTTTCTTTAATGTGGTTTTGAGAGACAGTCAAATATTTTTAAACTAATCAGTGAAAGCGAGTGCAACATTCTGAATGTGGAAACAATTTTGCGAGAAAAGGTTTAAAGTTGGCGGTGTCTATCAACAAGCATGCGCCTATGCACCTATAACATCAGTAAATTGGTTTGTATAGTGCGCCAAATGGGAAAAACGATATATGTTCTTAAAGCTTAGAATTCCGTTCATTTTATTACGAAAAATTATATTTTTTAATTTTTCACAATTTTTCTTCAAATCTCACAGGTACGTCCCGTCCCGTTGAGAGCCTTAATTTTGCAGGCCTGTGTTAACTGCAGCTATCTTTGCTCTAAAATGCCATGGTGTTTATAGGTTTGCGTCATTGACAATAATTGTTTTGCTTCGTTTCGTAGTCGGTTGGCACCCCCTAGGACTTAGAAGCGGATGCCAAAGTGTCAGAAGATGTCCAGTTGGGGAACCAAAGGCAAGAAACCACAGAATGGAGAACCTGGAACGAGTGGTCAGCCCAGGCATGAGCATGAGGAAGGGGACGATATGAAATGCAAGTGAAATGGATGTTAGGAAAGTTGATGATGGAGCAGTTGGTGGAATGAGTGACGGGGAAACCGGAGGACCCAGATAAAATCTGCCCAGACCCGTTACGTCCACCACAAATCCCACGTACGGGAGCTTGGGATCGAACCTGGGCCGGCTAGGTGGGAGGCGAGCGGTCTCTGTCACGGCACTTCTGCATACTTCTGGAATTCCTCTTTGAGCTAATGGTTTCTCGCGGGGGCAAACCTTCACCAAAGTAAAGCGTAGTTGTAAATGTGGACACGCTGGTATATCTCAAAATCTTGGCTCAAGTATGTAGAAGAGAGTGAGTGTATTGAAGCGGTTAAACTTTTCAAAGAAATCTTGAAGGAAGAAGTTAAAGTAATTGAAAATATAAGGAGAAGAAGGAACGAATTTCTATGATAATGATGAAGTTTGGTGAAGTTCTTAATCGTACTCCGCTGAGAATATCGAGGAAATGACGAACATGCAAAGCCCATTTTCTCAATCCCGGGGCCCATGGTGCCTCTACCCTTTAGCTTGAGGGGCACAGTAAGCTCTAATGATAAAACTCCGAGTACCGTAATGCCCTAATCCTGATGTAACTTTCCATTTTACGTTGCTTAACTCATTTCTTCTAAGTTACAATGAAGCAAGAAATAAATCCTATTAGCCGTCTTATAAGAAAACGTGAACACTTAACATATAATTTACACAATAAATTTTAGTAACATTTCTAACAGTGAGAGACTACACTACATTTTGTATATGGCGTATTTACATTCTGCATATTTTCAGTTTCCCCTTTAAAGGAAGAACTATGTGAGATGCAAAATAATAAATAATAATGGTAAATAATTTAGGATATGGATATGTAGAGCCACTTAAAAATTCAATGCCATAGACGAGATTTGAACCACGGATCTCACGATCACTAGCCGGTTGCTCTACCACTGAGCTACCATGGTAACATGCCGGCATAGCATTGAGTTTCTCAACTGACTCGCATGTTTCCCGGTAAACCACAAGGTGATCTCAAATTATTTTAGGATGACAACTCCAATGGCGACTTACAATGTTGCAAGTACCCAAGTCCCAGGATTCATAGTATAGCCAACTATTATAGTCAATTGGTATTGGATTATTTGTTTTTTCACACAAGCCGTGTGTAGGACAGTAGTTGGATAGTAGAGTCAAACTGAATATTTAGGATATAATGTGTCTTATAGGCAGAAGGACTTAAGTATAAAAATGCAATGGCAAATAATTTAGGTTATAATGGGTTTTATAAGCAGGACATAAGTATAAAAATCTTATGTTTACATTCATATGACTTTCTCTGTCAATCTTGCGGAATACTATTGTTGCAAAACCCTATTCTTGTATCTACTCCAAGCTAAATCTAAACAAACATTAGCTTAAATGTCTTTATTACATATTTTAAGGGGACTAAAGTAACACTCTAGACTAAAGCGACAGTGAAACTTTTAGAGCTGGTCGCTATGTGATGGTCTCGAAATTTCGTTTTATTTGCATTACCAGGATGACGAAAAAAGAAAAACGAATGGTTTCTCATTTGAGAAAATTGGGAAATTTAAATAAACAAACTAAAAGGGAATATCTTGGAAACGTTGAGCATCACAAAAGCGGGAATATTTTGAAACGAGACGCAATCGAGATTCACAAACACGCGAGAATCAAAAAGAAACTTTACGCTCGCGTATCATACAATGTTTTTTCTACTAGTATCTTCTGATATTAAAAGAAGAGCAACGAAAGATGAAATAAATTTCAGGTTATGTTTGAGCCATTCACCAAGGGTTATAGTTCGTTATATATTTCACAGCGTTAGGGCAAGTAGTAAATTTGATTCTACTTCTTTCTCAGCTCTAAGGATATCATAATTCCCAGAATCTGCCATTTTCTCAAAATACATCACAGAAGAACAATAACATTGGTTTGTCACGGCCTGCTAGAACCCATGCATACACACTTACATCATGAATTATTTTGGCGAAATGAGCTCGTAAACTACTCAATTACGCCTGCTAGTAGAAAAACATACATTTGGATAAATAGTATGGTTTAATGAGATCTACACTTTTTGTCTAATAAGACTAAGTCTATCTCTTACGGTTTTCCAGTTCTGCAAAAGTCGTTCAAACCCGGCGAAGGATGATGGATCTTTTCGGGCGTAAAAATCCTTAGCATGGCTTCCTTCGGAAATGAAGTAAAGCCGTTGGTCCCGTGTCGTAGTTTTACGGCACGTAAAGGAACCTCAAATCTGATAGAGAGGCCTCTGAACAAAATTAAGCGGTCTTTCACGCCCAGTATAGAATGGGACGCTGAGAACCGTAGCAGATAAAGAGCGTCCATTTACAAAACACCATTTCCATTTTCTGCGAAGCTCATCCAGAATGAAGGGTGCTTCACACGCTATTCCCAGAAATCCGAGAAAGCTTTTCATTTGTTATTTAGTTGCACTGAGTTGCCGTTTCAAAAGCCGCTACTATCGTGTAGAAAGAAGGGTGACATCGGTGATATACGATATTTGACCAATGACCCTAAATATATTTTTTGTTGGTCATATTTCTTTTCTAAGGAAAATTTGGTTTGGGCCGCAAGCGGTAATGTCAAGTTAAAATAAATAAATAAATGCGTATATATAAAAGCCAGTAAAAGAACAAATGTTTTTGTCATTAAATTTTTTATAAAAAAGAGCTAAAAATATAAGCTAACCGTTGAAAAGCATAACATTAGGTAAGGTAGAAAGGACTGAACAATACTCGCACATTTCGTTTGAGCTGCCTGCTTTTTGGGGAGGGGAAGGGGGAGGTAAGGGGCTTGCATTTCGTGGCTACATTGAGAGTAATGAATCGCCTAAAACAGGTAGTTTCACTGAATAACGAAATATGATATATATATATATATATATATATATATATATATATATATATCTCAAAGACCACCTGGAAAGGTCCACTTTATTTCCTGCTACCTCGTCTGATACGGCTTGATTTCCAATTAACTTAATGTCGACCAATAACAGTAAAAACTAATATTCTAAAGTAGATTTTGTTTTGTAATATCAGGGCAGAAGTCGCAACTGTGAAAACTAGCTTCCGCAATGTGACAAACCTAAGCAACTACTGCAGAAAGATTCATTGCTGTTACGGATGTTGTGCATAACGCAGAAGAAAAGCTACACTATGCAACATGCTATGAACACTTCGATTGTTTGTAAAAAAATATTCACTCTCTTTTTCTTTAGTTCGCGCGCTTTCTGCTTTATTTTTTAGATACTAGACTTCGAAGTGCATACCCTTGTTCATATATCACGGCACACCACTTTATTATACATACGTTCTCGTTGTGTATGCACATCAATTATGGAGACTGCACACACTATGGTCTTGAAATGTCCCGAAAGTCATACATACATCTTTAGATTATGGTCAGGAGAACACGAAGGCCAACGTTTTGGCCCTCCTCGATCATTCCATCGCTCAGACTCGTGTTAGCTATATGCCCAAACTAAGTTGAAAACGAGCAGATATACTGCATAGTAACAAACTTCTACGCACAATTGGCCTCATTCGATACGTGCCAAAGTACTCGCAGTACTCCTCGTCAAAATAAGACCACAACACAGAAGATATTAGGTCTAGGACCAATGTTTATAGGAGCTGTTTTTCTTTTGTTACACATTCCGCCTCTGTAATTATTGCAGCTTTTTTCTTGGACACCTGGTGTTCATGAATATGTGAAGAGATAAATGCTTGGAAATACCAGCCATAGTTGATGTATAATTTAGATTTTAAAAAACCTCAGTATTCGTGTATTGTTCAGCACGGTTTCCGGATGCTTGCGAATACAAATGAGATTGTACTGTGTGCATCGATGTTGCAGCCCACTAAATAACCACACAGCTCATCAATTTCAGGATGATTTGGTTTGAAAGCAATAAAATAATTCACAAAACGCTGACCAACTTCAACCGCTCTAAAAACAATAAACCAGACAAATGACATGACCATTTTCCTGTTATAATGTTCTGCTCAAGCATCTTCATACAAACCGAATTTCAATGGTAGCTCGAGTTCTGAAGCTACTGTTTCGTATTCCTTGATTGTCAGTTTTAAAACAAACACGTGTGCAAGACTCTAGCAAAGGCTTTACATTAGTAGACTTTCTTGTACTTTGTTGTATTTCCGGTCAAAGTCATGTTGAAAGACAGATGTTATTAGTGTAAACTGTGTTGGATTTTTTAATCTCTATATTATATGTGCTTTAGTATATAAAATATTTACGGATGTTGAAAATTGTTTAAAACATTTTCAACGCTTTCGTAAACGTAACGCTACGCGTTTCACTTTCAGTGGAAAGCAGTTTCTAGAATTCTAGTTGTATTTATATAATAACGTTGTTAAGTAAAATCTTGTTAAAAGGTAAAGTCTTGTGAATGTCACGGGAAAGTCCTATAAGCAAATACCACCTTACTTTCCTATAATCCACGGACTAAGGAGAATTGTAATAATTAGTATAAAATACATATAATCTTCTGTCACAAAATGGCAGCAGATACCATCTCAAGTTTTGACCCAAGAAACAAAAGGGCCACTTATTGTTGTTATTATTATTACTATAGTATTATTAGTAGTATTGTTGTCATTATTGTCATTATTATTTTTGTTATTATTATTGTTATTATTAATTGTTATAATTATTTATTTATTATTATTTATTATCATTATTACTATTATTTATTTATTATTATTATTATTATTATTATTATTATTATTATTATTATTATTATTACCATCATCATCAATATCAAGGTCAAGATCGATATCATTATTATCATTATTTTTATTATTATTATTATTATTATTAATATTGTTATTAATATTATTATTATTATTATTATTATTATTATTATTATTATCAAGATCAAGATCAAGATCATTATCATTATTTTATTATTGTCATGATTATTACTTTAATTATGATTATTTTTTTAATTATTAGTATATTAATTATTATTTTTTTTTAATTTTTAGTATATTAATTATTATTATTTTAATTATTAATTATTATTTTAATTATTAATTATTATTTTATTGTAGCTCAACGTCTTTTAACGTGGATGGTCATATGAAATTGATGAAATTATGCTCAAATGATCTCGGGGTCCATGGAGCTTAAAGTTACTGGACATTCGTCTTCTCAGGATGAGGGAAAATCCCGAGAAAAAAAAAACGTCTTCCGGGTAAGAGGTTCGAGATTCGAACTAGCGACATGTTGAATGTGAGGCGGACACGCTAGCACCACCAGACGGGCCACACCTTGTGGTTTACTGTGAAACATGCGAGTCAGTTGAGAAATTTAACGCTCTGCCGGTATGGTCCTCAGTGGTAGAGTAACCGGCTAGAGCTCGAGAAATCTGTGGTTCAAATCCCGGCTGTGGCATTAAATGTTTTCAGTCTGGCTCTACCAATCCAAATGAAATATTATTAGTGAATCCTTGTTATTTGCAAATAATGTCCTTCTTGTCAATCTTGAGCCGTTGGGAGAAAAAGCGGATAAACAGTATTTCTATTTTGAAGTTACTTTCGCTAAAAAGGTCCCATCTCGACCTGCAACATCATTGTGACAATGTCTCCTCATAGTTCGCTTAATCATGATGCATCATCCCTAACTGTGTGATCGTTGTGTAGTTCGATAATATATCGATACCTGATGTTGCTTTCCATAGCAAGTGTGTAGAGAAACGTGAAAGAAAGGAATTGTCGGGATAACGTAATACATGCCAAAAGAAATCCCCAAAGAGTAAAATATATTGAAGATATGTCGCCCAAAGCGTGAAAAAGTTTCCGTTGGAACTGTCAGTCTCAGTGTGTAAAATGTGTCAACCCGAAGCTGTTCAAATATTTCTTTATGCGCTGAGACTTTACCAATGATACATGTATCACGGGATCCAGAGTTTCCACTAGCTTCGTGATGCACTATCAAGCGCGCGCGCGCACTCGCACGCACAAAATAACAAACAAATAATAATCTGCAATATCATACGCTGCACCTAATTCCTTAAACCAGGGCATTAATTATTAAAAGCTGAAATAAAAGAATTGTTCTCCATTTCTATTGTTCCTAACAATATTCGTACATTGGATGTAGACACGGTCTGTCATATCATAATTCAGGAGGCAGCGAAGAAAAAAGAATGTTCGGTAAATAAACATGGTCGAATGCGTCATCATTAAAGAACTAATGTAAGTATTACAATTATAGCCAACACACACACACACACACACACACACACACACACTCCAAGTATTGCACATCAAAGCATTAGCCATGATCCAGAGCGGGATGACTCAGACAGTTTTGTGTATGGAGGTTGCGGATTCGATACCCGTGGCCGGTCTACCTGACTCATGAATTTTTTGGTTTTTTCCCCCAGGTTACCAGGCGAATGCTGGGTAATTTCTCTACATCCCCCGGATTTTCCGGTCCACGATTTCCTAGTCATCTGCTTTAGGGTTGAAGGACAGGCAATAGTGTTCGGCGAGCTGCGGTTGGATGGTGACTTGCGCATTTGTAATGGTTTATCCTGACGTCATCGGCACTGCTTGATCGGGACTCGCCTTTGCGTTGCTCCCTTTGGGGGACCGCCGGAGGCTAGAGGCTCGTGAGCAGGGACTGGGCGGGGTCGGAACCGTCTCGTCTATAAACGTTAGGACCCCGTGCCAGCATCATCGGGTCTTCCTCCCTCCCTGGACGCACAGGCTCTATGTCCGGTGCTCTACGTATGTGCCCTTTGGGGCCTAATGCTAATCTTTCCTCTATAGTGATCTCTAAGGTACGAGCAAGAATATTTTATTAACTTGAGTGCACGATACAGTGCAGATTTATTGAAGTTTGTTTATGTGCACATGTATATAATTAGGAAGGCAGACTACTAAATTGAATGTAAAAGAACCTCAAGCCTGCTAGAGAGGCCTCTGAGCAAAATTAAATGGTCTTTCACGCCCAATATAAGATAGAATGGGACGCTGAGAACCAAAGCAGTTAAAGAGCGTCCATAAATAAAACGTCATTTCATTTCCGTGCTTCTAATTCTCAAAAATGCAATACTTTGTCGGACATACATTCTTCCTCAGTCCAACACAACACTCACATGATGTTTTTAGTTGTTCTACAAACAAAGCTCTTACAAAAGATTATACTTCTTTCTACAACATGCTAATCGAAATAAACATTAGCAGAATATTCTTATTACTAGTTCCTTATAAGTAGAAGGGGACTAAGGGAATACACTAGGCTAATGCGATAGTCAAATGTTTCAAAAGCTGTCGTTATGCGGTTGTCATTGCAAATTGCTTCATTGCTTGGCTTGGAGTAGAATAAAAGAAAAACTGACACTTTCTGTCTGAGAAAAGTATAAGTACTTTACAATTGAAGCCAATAACAAGGAATATCTCGGAAACGGTTACCTCCACAACAAAAATGTAAAGCAAATAAATTGTGTGTTTTGGCAAGATCTACATTTTTTGTGCAGTAAGTTTTTGTTTATTTCTTACCTTTTGCAGCTAAGCAAAATTCGGCAAAATTCATTCAGAATAAAGAGGTCTTCATAGGATATCCCCAGTAAATTCAAGATATACATTTTATTTGGGGTGTAAATAGCTTTAATATACAGTATTATAATCAAAATCGTTATAAGTAATTTTGAAAAAATTAAACATTTCGAAAATTTGTTTGTGCTGGAGGAGTTTTCTTGAAAATCTTCGTGTCGCATCCTTGAAAGATACTAAACCTAATACCAAGTTTGGTATTTAATGGTATTTTCGTTTTTGACCTATGCTGTCCACAGACACACTCATATACACCGGATTTTTTTCTAAAAGTTTTTTTTTTCGGATTTAGGGGTCCCAAAACATATTTCCGGTGAAATCTCGACATGGAATTTTTGGGTGAAATACCGTACCTTCTCAATCCTTTATGTACATCGTACATACGGGGCTAAATAAGGTAATTACAGGGGGTTATATAAAATGTTATAGACCAGGTACGGGTATTTTGTCCCCGCGAGTCCAAGAGTTTCAAGCGACTTCCACCCACCACATTTCGTGTGCTGTTCACAATACACAACCCAGTAGCAGAACGCCACTGTACGCTCTACAAGAATTACACAAAAGGTGTTATCAGATTGCAATTGGAGCCGCCATAGACAAAGTATACTAAACAACAAAAGACTATAAATACACAACTTAAATTATAAGCAATGCGATAATAAGGTTGCATCTATATAAAACAATGCCTGAAAATAATTACAATCTACAAATATATAGAAACAAGTTCGTTTATGTGAAACACAAATTATTTTTCTATATAATTGGTGGCTCTTTAATAACATTGAGGTCACTGCTTTAATAAAAACATATTTTATATTTTCCACAATATGATACAAAAATAATTAGCATCTTAGTTCTAATTAATAAGCCGATAACGTCAGTTGAAGTAGCATGACATTTAGCTCTTAAAGTGTAACTAATGAACATTGTTTATAAATTTTCCTGTATGTATGATATACTAGGGCCATTCAATAAATAATAGGAAACATTTTTTGATGTTTTCATTACGAGAATGAAATTCGACAGTTATTATTGTTCAGCGTAATCTCCCACAAGTTTTTTGCCAGCGCTGGATAAACTTCTCAATTCCACATGAAAAGAATTTTTGGGGACGTGTGCGTAACCAGTTACCTATACACTGCCGCCGAGACTTCCATCATCTGCGAGCCTTGAGCCACCAAAAGGTGCTTTCAATGAGTTAAAATGTGATAATCTGAAAGTACCAGATCCGTAAATACAGGCGGTGGGGCAAACAGACGAACTTCAGGTCTTTGATGGCATCTAAGGTGATTCTAGCAGTGTGTGGCCTTCCTTCCGTTGTCATGCAGAAACAGTACGCCACTGACATCAGTCCACGCCGCTTCCTCAAAATTGTTGGTTTCAAATTTTGACACATAAGGTTTGCGTACGTTTATCTGTTTACATTTTGACCTTTTGGCATGTAATGTTCAAGAATTACTCATAATTACTCCACTCATACACTTGTGTTCAACTCGAAAAAGTTTCACTATAGTGCACTACCATCCAATGGTAAATTTTTATTGGTTTCAACCCTTCTGCTCACAAAAATCTAATGACACTCCGCTGCTCCACACTGGTGCAAACCTGTAAGAGTGTCGCCATCTTGATTTTACTGAATACCAGGATTCCGTTCGCGAGGCAGTGATGCCAAGCTATCTGATAATAGCTCTAGGACACAACTAAAACATAACAGAGGCACACGCTCTGTCCAAGTTTTGTATTTTTATACAAATTTTCCGCTTATTTATTGAATCGACAGTGTATTTTGAGGTTCAAACCTTTAGTGTACGAATACCAATGAATAAAGTACCTAATTTTGTTTTCTCATGAAATGCATACTTTGCACTTTAATGAATAGGCATTCCTAGCTTTTCAAAGCGAAGTATCGTATTGCTACGATAGAGGGGTAGCTACGTTACGTCAGAGCACCAATCTCCTGGATGTGACAACTCTCACCCATACCTGTTACAGACTTCTCGCAGGCCTGTAGCACTGTGTTTGCAAATAGACGTGAACAATGTCAACATGATGCGTAGTGGCACGATCTGATGCTTTGTGTACTGCATGGCTATCGCTTCAATCCTCCGCCTCTTACCCCCACTCCCTGTACTGCGCAACTTGAGTACTCTCATCTATTTGTAACGATAATAACCAGCTTCTCCTCAGATAGGAATGTGCATAAACGCTTGCTTTTTCGTGCATCCTTAGCCGAAACTGTGATCATTTGCTTGGAATAAGGGTACTTTATTGTCTCTTAAAGACTACACTAGACCTCTTGACTTGATGGATTATATCATCGCTTTTCTTCATCATACTCCACCATTTATTACATTCCACACGTCCTAGCGCGCAACAAATTAGTGCTCGATCTTGAAAGATAAACGGCCTGCCATCTTTCTCCCGTGGTCACTTGCATTGCGTAAACATGTTATAGCCATTCATTAAATGACAATTTTTTGTCGCCCATCCTGTAGCCTCTTTCAACAGTTTTTTTAAGCTTTAGAAATGTAAGCAAATAGAGTTTTTGTGAAAAAGAATAAATTATTAAACCAGCGTATATAAAATGAACTTCAGAAGCGGAATTATTAGAACACTGAGAAGATATAGTTCTCAGACGATTGGTTTAAATGGGAAAAGACAAGTAGAAATATAAACGTTCAATACTAATAGAAATATCTCTGGATAGGTTATTAATGTATAACTCACGAAAGGTAAGTATAGTACGTCTGCGTTATCTTGAAACATGACCTACTTCTTGCTACCTCGCTATATAAGAAGGTAAGGGTGGCAAAGGTCGTGCGTAGCTAGCCACTCCTGCCTAGTCTGTCAACAGGGAAACATGCTGTGATCAGATCTAGGTCTGCTGATTTAGATTCCCCACTTTTTACTGACAGGGAAATGTTGAAGTGCTTATGATGTGTTTAACCGGCTTTCATATTGCTCCAAGCTGGTTTTGGAACACGAGTGACACATCTGTAATCTGATGCAAGGGAAAGGTATGTTTGATACATAAGTTCTTCGCTGATGAATGGAGGCGTTGAAATGTGGAAAATCAATGTCTCTCATACGGAAAGAAGTTCCGCAGCCACCGGTGTATTTCGCACTTCAAACTCCAAGAAACCCCTAAAGGATATCATCACTATATTAACGCCATTTACCATCAGTGTGTAAAGTATTGCGTTTGGAAGGAAGACAGGAAGACATTTTGCTACAGACTGAAATACAAAAGCAAAATCCAAATTCCCATTTTATAATAAAAAAATCAAGTAATGAATAACTTCTAATTTAAAACAAAATCTGACGTGTGACTTTCTCTACATCTCTGAAACAAATTATTGTTAAATAACTTATTCTTCTATCTAATTTATGGTAATCGAGATAAACATTAGCAGAAATTGTCCTTATTACTTGGTTCCTTGCAAGTAGAAGTGGAAAAATCTAATGTGTTCCATTCACCTCATGACCTCTAGCTATTCGGTAAACAAACCTTTTATTCAAAGTATTAATTCGCTATCTACATCATGCTAATCAAGACAAACAAAAGCAGATTTGTATTATTACTAACTTCCGTGTAAGTAGAAGGGTAAGAAGAAAATGCACAGACTAAAGCGATAGTGAAACAATTGAAATTCCAATCTCGTTGCTTGCCAGGAATAAACAAGCAAGAAACGAGATAAACCAAGTCTTCCCATTTCAGAAAGGTTTAAGTGCTTTAAAATTTAAACCAATAATCTGGAATATCTCAGAAACGGTTAACTCTAAATAAAAAAAAAAAAAAAAAAAGTGTATGACACATATTGTGTGTCTTAATGAGATCTACATTTTTGTGTAGTAAGTTTTCGTATATCTCTTATGGTTTGCCAGTTATACAAAAGTCATCCAGAATGAAAAGATCTTCAGAGGCTATTCCCAGAGAAATCAAGATATACTTACATAAGGTGTTTTAATCAAAATCCTTAGAGGCATATTTGAGAAAATCAACAATTTCGAAAAATGTTCCATGTAAATGGTAGTTTGGGGTGGAAGGGTGTTCTTGAAAAATCTTCGTGTCGCATCCTTGGAAGATGCCAATCTTAAATACCAAGTTGGTTTTTAATGGTATTTTAGTTTTTGAGCTATGCTGTCCACAGGCACACACGGATCTTTTTCTAAAAATGGTTTTCTTTTTTGGGGGGATTCAGGGAACCCTAAAATGTGTATTTAAGGTGAAATCTCAGTATCGAATTTTTGGGTGCAATACAATACCTTCTCTATACATATGTACATAGTATGTGTAGAGAAAGCAAAAAGACGTATACGTAACACGGTCATGGGGCGACACTCGAAAATTGCATAGAAGTGGCACCGTTTGGGATTGGGCAACCAAGGGCTACCTTCAACGGAGCGAGCAACAGGGCTTCCTTTCCAATTCCCATGGTTCAACATACTCCAGACGGAGTGTAATTTATTACTCGACAAGACAGCCAAGATTTTCGGAAATTAGGTCTAATGCTGATAATGTCTACTTCTATCACTTCCAAGAAAACTGAGAATAATAAGTACTGTGAAACCCTTCTGAACGGACACGGCTAGCTAGCGGACATCCCTTATTAACGGACTATAGTTCTTGGCCCGTGCGAAAGTCTGTATCATCTATTAGTAATTGAAGTCCCTAAAACCCCTCTATTACGCACGCGGACACGCAAACGCCTTTAATAATTCTAAGAAAACTTCGCTTAGTGGACATTTATACAGTGTGTTAATGAATTTTACCGAAATATTTTCACAGAATATGTAGATTACTTAAATAAGTAATTTGAGTTAGGAGATTTATGGCTTGTTTATTGACATGTAGAAGTAACGGCTATAAGTTTCTGAAGTGCCAGTTACTGGCCAATTTATCAACCATTCGAGAGCATAACACGAAAAACGAAGGGGCATATTACAGCGAACCTCTCTAGCGTAGTGGTTATGATACTGGTTTTCAAGTGAAAGATAGTTTCCGAGTTCGGGTCTCGTTCACGTATCGCGGCACTTCGTTTGGAATGAAAAAAAAAAAATAATAGTAAAAACATTTACTCCATGACAGGAATCGAGCTCATGAACTTTGGGATAGCAGCTTCCCGCGTTACGCATTAAGCCATCGGAGCAGTTGAAAAAACGCCTCCAGAGTAGGCTACATACCTCAAGAACGTAATTAATGAATGCTCAGTGTCGCACTGTCAAGTGATTAGTTCGAGATTTTACAGATTTTTGCGACATTAAATCTTGAGAACGCTAGTGACGAGCTGCTAAAAATCGATATTTCTATACTCGGGCAGCAGTTTTAAAGACATTCTAAGCCATTTTTTCAACCTGCTTTGCTTTAGCACCGACTTATCAGCACCTGATACCCACACGTTTAACGCTGCGTTATGTTTATCTGGGGACCATGCATCGTCGATCCCAAATTATTTATATCAGTCACGTACACAATCTCGCAAATAATTTCGGTGTAGTTCATTAACATCCTGTATATATTGTAGTGTACCTCTTGTGTAAACGCGCTAATGTGAACTTACTTTTGATGCAGTCTATACTTTCTAGAAAGCGGGACTGCCAATGATCTCACCCCTCCAATGTCCGAAAAATACAAAAGGTCATTCACATTGAACATTAACCATAGACTTAGAATATAGACGCAGAATTAAATGCACCATGACCATTCTCAATGACAAACATAAACGAAGGCAATAACCAATCAGAAATTAAAACAAGTGAACGAGTGAGTGAATAGCAAACTAAAATAACTCGCCGAGACGAGAGTGAGGCAGCATTCGTGCACATGCAAACTAGAGTAGCCAATTTGCTTGGTGTTTAATATTTTAAAGAACGGTTGTCTCTCATAGACCATGGTGAATTCGTCCGCTTATTCAAAGACGAATTAACGGAGGAGATTTTCATGATCTACTAAGCTAAATATGATAGAATCACCAAACGAAGTCATTTTAACATCACATCGAGCAGTGTTCTCATTGGTTGATTCTTACGTTGCATGTTAGCTTTTACGTTAACGTACTACGGTTATGTCTACGTCAATGTCAATGTAACCATCGTGAATGAGCCTATACATATATTGGCTGCAAGCCTCTGTGTCTACGTTACGTCTGCGGTTGATGTTCGATGTGAATGACCCTTAACAGTAGCGCTCGCATTGTTGAGTGTTGGTATTAATTGTTTCACTTCCAGGTCAGTTTTATCGTTTTCTTGGACTTTTGCTTTTGGTGAGCAGGTGTGTTAAAAGCTTCAAGAAGTGAGCGTATGTGCAATGTCTCTTAGAAACTGTTGAACGTTAAAAGAAAATATGACGCAAGAGTTAATCGTACAAATAAGAATACCATTGCAAAACCAAAGTGTCATAAGCAAAGTAATATTAGGGATTTTATTTTCGTGTTAATCAATGGCATTTCCTACACATATATTCTCAATCAACAAATAAATAACAACTGTATTTTCTTAGTAATTTAGAGTATATAGTGTTCTCAAGAAGCTTATCTACAGTATTTGATTGTTCTGCTCTTCAATAAACTTCATCAGCTGCGGACTTGTATGTTTTTCTGTGTTGTACTGCAATATACTGTTGGTTTTTTTTTTTTTTTTTTTTTTTTTGTATTTTGTTGTTTTTTTGCATTTATGTCGCACTTAGTGTACATTAATTTGAAGTACCTATACTGATTTCATAGTTAAATTTATTGCAATTTATCGGAACCCCTCTTCAGAGAACACCTCTCTTGGACACTGTTTTCGGTGCCAGCAGTGTCCGTTTAAGGGAGGTTTCACTATATTACTAATATTATGACTGGCCCAACGAGCTCTGGGGGTATACATCGAGTTTATCATCACACTTTCCCCACGTGTTGCTGCCCATTACAAAATTGTTAGAACGTATTCTCTGTTGGTACTTCTAATAGCGAAACTCTAAGTGCCATATTGGTTTTTATGCAGAATTTTTAGTGGCATCAGTATCAAATATATTAATGAAACTCTGAGCATGCCTTTCAGAAATGAGTATATCAAACAATGTTATATTGATTATGTAGGATGTGCGCACTCTAATCTTATAAGCGTGCAACGGTAGCAGTTGCTAAATACTCCATTCTGCCCGTCTGGGTAGTGTGGTGGTAGCGTGTCTGCCTCACACTCAACAGGTCGCGAGTTCGAATCTCGCTTAGGATAAGTTACACGAATAAGGCTTTTTTCGGGGTTTTCCCTTATCCAGAGAAGACGAATGTCGAATAACTTTAAGATCCTTGGTCCACAAGATCATTTGAGCATCATTTCATTCATCGCCCGATATGATCAACCAAGTTAAAGGACGTTAAGTCACAAAAAAGTGCATTCTAAATGCAGAGAATTTATTGTTTGTATATCTATTTTATCCCACATCGCAGGGAAAAACTGAGATTCTGTTGTGGATATTTGTCGAAGTATTGTAACGTTTAGTTGTTTTTGTAAACACAGAATTGATCCAACACGTTGAATGACATCGTGGTACAACGAAGTCGGTGCATTTAACGGGTATAGAAGTGCAATTGTCTGTGATATTCCTGGGGATATTATTCTCTTCCCTTTTACCGCAGTGAAAGTCACAAAAAAAAAAAAAAAAAAAAAAAAAAAAAAAAAAAAAAACAGAATGGTTTTGCTCTGGCTCATCGATAAATTCATTATACATTCTCATTCCGCGCAATTTCTCTTTGTTTCTCCCTTTTTGGTTTAATCTTTGTGCTCAGAGTTGTGACTTCATCTGAGCATTCCCTTACAAAACATGGTGCCTCATTTGAATACGCTAATTTGTTCGTGTATGCTGATTTGTAATTTCATCTTCGGCGATTTCTCATATATTCCTGCCTTGCTGAATTCGCTGATTTATCCTAGCTTTTATTGGGAACTTGAGTTGCAGGGTTTTAAATGTAATTTAGTTGATGACATTTCATATCCCATAAAGCATATACATGTGGTGACTTTTGCTGACGGGATTAACAAACTGTTTTTGTATTTCGGGCATCAGAAGGGTGTCTACTAAACAGACGCCTAACGACAACCTGCAGTTTTTACCTATATTGAGCACGTATGTACAATGCACATAGCAGTTAGAGAAGTGTTGTATTCCACCCAAAAATTCGATTGAGACTTCACAGGAAGTACATGTTTTGAGGCCCCTGAAATAAAAAGAGCGTTTTAGAAAAAGGTCCGTGTGTGTTAATGTCTGTGTGTGTCTGAGGACAGCCTAACACAAACCGAAAAGTCGATTGAATGTCAAACACGAAGGTTTTCAGGAAAATCCCCCCATGTAACTACCCTTTACGTGGAGCATTTTCCCCAACTTTTTATTATCTCAAACATGGCTGTAACGATTTTGATTAAAATACAGTACGTTTAAGATGTTTTAATGACAACGAAAGTATATCTTAAATATTCTCCAAAGAGCCTCTGAAGACCTTTCGTTCTATATGAATTTTAATAACTGGTAAACCGCAAGAGATAGACAAAAACTTATAACACAAAAATATACATCTCGGTAAAGCACACAATTGATATCATATAGTATTGATTAAATTGTTTTTTCACAGAAGCCGTGTATAGAACAGGAGTTGGTAGCTAGAGTCAGACTGAAAAATTCAATGCCATAGCTGGGATTTGAACCATGGATCCCCCGGTCTCTAACCGGTTTCTTTCCATTGAGCAAGCATGGCAAAATGCCAGCGCGGCATTGAGTTTCTCAGCTGACTCGCATGTTTCCCAGTAAACCACAAAGTGATCTCAAATTATTTTGAGATGACATCCCTAATTATGACATATAATGCAATATCATATACTTTTTTTTTTCTTTTTTGCAGAGTTAACCTATTCCGAGGCACTCCGTTTTATTGGTTTCAGTTTTAAACTATTTAAGCTTTTCTCAAATGGAAAATCATCTTTCGTTTTACTCCCGACATGCAAAGAGAACCGAATTTTAATTGTTTCACTAAGCAATACCCAGTTTTTAAAAAAAATTACTATCGCTTTAGCAGAATGTATTCCCTTATTTCGCTCCTACTTACAAGGAATTAGGTAATAAGGCTATTTTGCAAATGTTTATATCGATCATCATGTAGATAAAGAACAATCTTTTGTAAGAATAGTTTGTTTGCAGAACAGGCAGAGAAAATCATGTGAACGGAACACACCAGATTTGTTTGATCTTTGATATTTGATATAATATTTGCACGACAGCCAGATCTTTTGAATTTGCCGCCTAGAAAAGAAATGCGTAGCTTGCATAGTGGGGGTTTGTACCAGCGCATCTCAAAACAACACAAGCAATCCCAACTCAGGCGGTTTTGTCGCTGGCCCGCATTCGGGATGTTGTGGGTTCGATCCAGCTTACCTAACTAATGGTGATTTTCGGACTTTTCCTCCGGTCACTAGGGAATGCTGGGTAGCTTCATTACTCTCCTCGAAATGGAAATGGAGTTTTATTTACGGACGCTCTTTAACTACTAAGGTTCACTGCGTCCCATTCTATACTGGGCGTGATAGACCGCTTAGTTTTGCTCAGAGGCCTCTTTATCAGGCTTGAGGTTATTTTATGTGCCATAAATCTACAGCACGGGACCAACGGCTTTACTTTCCTTCCGAAGCAATCCATGCTAAGGATTTTTAAGTCCGAAAGAAATCGAACGTCCTCCGCCGGGTTTGAACCCGCAACCTTTGGTGTATGGTAACCACTACACCACGCAGTGCGACTTGCACCTCCCGAATTCTCCAGTCCAACATTTCCTGTTTCCATCATTTCCGGATCACCTCTCTTGCAGGGTTGAAGGACCAGGCGACGGTGTTCGAGGTTTGGGCCCGGGTGACAGATTGAGCATTGTAGAAAGGCTATCCTGGCATTGTAGCGGGACCACTCGGTCCGTGGCCAGCTGTGGGGGTCCGCTGGGGGTCTAAGACCCGTGAGTAGGGCCTACCTCCGGTGTTCTGCCCTAGTGTCCTGTAGGCCTCGTCCGTGTCTAATTTCAGACCCCAAACTGGTAATTTGAATTATTTAATTACTAGAGTCGAAAATGTATTTATTGGTCTTAAAAGTTTTACAAATGGGACATCATACATCCCATACGTAGGTCGGATAGGGATAGGCCTACGTGCCATTATAATACACTATGGTGCGCGTTCACTTTATATTTGTGACGAACTTTGAAAGTAATAAGTCGGCATCCGTGGTGTTGTAGTCACCATGCTCACTTCATATACTCAAGGTTGCGGGTTCAAACCCGGCGGAGGCCGATAGATTTTGTCGGGCGTAAAAATCCTTAGCATGACTTCCTTTCGGAAGGGAATTAAAGCCGTGGGTCCCATGTCGTAGATTTATAGCACGTAAAAGAACCTCAAGCCCGATAGAGAGACCTCTGAGCAAAATTAAGCGGTATTTCACGCCCAGTATCGAATGGGACTCTGAGAACCACTGTAGTTAAGGAGCGTCCATAAATAAAACGCTATTTCATTTTGAAATTAATAAAGATGAGGCAAAATCCACGTACAACTTAAAGCACAGAAACGTAACATAAGAAGAATATAAAGAAATAAAAAATGTAAATGGCGTTTTATTTATGGATGCTCTTTAACTACTGTGGATCTCAACGTTCCATTCTAATTTGGTCGTGAAAGACCGCTTAATTTTGCTCAGAGACCTATCTATCAGGCTTGAGGTTCTTTTACGTGCCGCAAACCTATGACACGGGACCACCGGCTTTACTTCCCTTCCGAAGGAAGCCATGCAAGGATTTTTACGCCCGTAAAAATCCATCACCCTCCGCCGGGTTTGAACCCGCGACCTTGGGTATATGAGCTTAGCATAGTAACCATTACACCACGGAGGGCGATTAGAATATAAAGAGGTTTTCAGAAGCTATTCCCAGAAAATTCAAAATAATCATCTTATTCGTTATATAAATATTTTAAATATAAGAGATTTCAATCAAAATCGTTAGAACCATTTTTCAGAAAACCAAAATGTTTATGGGGGATTTTATTGAAAATCTTCGTGTCGCATCCTTGGAGAATACTGAACTTAAATATCAAGCTTGATATTTAATGGAATTTTCATTTTTGGCCATGCTATCCACGGACATACACATACACGCGGACATTTTTCTAAAAAATACTTTTTTTGGGTTCAGGAGTCCCAAAACGTGTATCTCCGTTGAAATCTCGGTATCGAATATTTGGGTGCAATACAATACCTTTTCTATACATGTACATAGTACGTGTAGAGCAAGTAAAAATGAGATCGCTCACCAGGATCTCAGTTTAAGCCAGACAAGACCTTGCTTGTTGACCCTATTTCTCGTTAAAATATGATGTTCTATTCCCCATTCTGTTTTAGTTGCGACTCTAAGTTTACCTGAGGCTGAGGTCATGGGGTTACACTGCAGCTGCGGACCTCCCATTTATGTTTCGTCCCATAGGGTAACATATATATTGGACTTCAGAAAAGATTGATACAGTTTAAAAGCAAGAACATAAGCTTTTGTTTTTAATGAAAAAAATATTTAATGAAAACAAACAGAATCGTAATGATTTGATATAATTTTGAAACAATATATATAGGTATATTCTTTGCGCGAATTTTGTAAAATTGTTCATATGTTCGAGAATAATATGATTGTTATCGACAAATGAGAAGTAGCTATTTTTATTTTGCATAGAGAAATGTGCATTTATTTCGAGTTACAAAAATAAAACTCTAATTTAACGTTTATATATCTCTTCATGCCATGAACTAGAAGTTGTGAAACAATGTATAGATTTCCAACAAATAGAAGTTGGCAGTTACCATGCTTACAAAAATAGTAAAATAAGGTACCAAGCAAGAATAGGTCTTATTTCTGAAAATTGATGGTTGTAACAGATGCAATATTAGAACTTCAATCTAAAGAAAAACCTGTAGCTCACCTTGTTTTATCCCGAATTTACTCCCCAAGCGGTGGGTCACTTTGAAGTAGAGTAAGTGTACTTGCACAACGCATGTATCCCAATGTTAGAGATACAGTAGAAGTAGGTTTAAAAGTTTGCTGCTTAGTCTAAATTGGACTCCATTAAGGCAAAAGTAACGCGATGATATTGTTATTGATGCTGTTTAACGCCCGATTTTACTACTATCTCACTTCGGGCGATGATACTGATGATACATGGAATGTAAATCGTGCACCGGTGGAAAGAGATGGCGGGGTAAACCGGAGAACTTGGAGAAAACCTGTCCCTGCGCCGCTTTGTCCAACATAAATCTCAATTCTGTTGCCGGGGATGGAACCCTGCCCGCCTTGGTGGGAGGCGAGTGTTCTAGCCACTCGGCCATGGCGTGGCCAGTAACGGATGATGACATAATGATGTTAATAGTAATAATAATATTATGTTAATAAGCATGATAGACTACACCGCAGAAGTAATTCTGTCACTTTCTTTGTATTCATCAACACCATCTTCTAAGAACTCAAAACAAATAAGCCTTGCATGCTATGAATTACTTGAAAATAACGTTCGCCACTGTTTTCCTTAGAAGTTTCAGATTCATGTTCTGACATATTGGTATTAGATATTACCGCCTGCGGTGCCATAAGTAGTTAAAGTGGGCGTTAAACACTACCAAAAAAAAAAGAAGGTATTAGATACTTTAAAATGTATATTTAATGAACATAAACCGCACAAAGTATGGACTCAACAGTTCGACACCTACCAGTTTTGCTGGTATATCGCGAAACGTTAAACTCAAAACACTCCACAATATAACTACTGCAGCACTAAACTATAGTTAGGTACTGCTCCATATTCAGAGCCGATGGTTTTGCATCTACAAGCTGATTTGTTTACGGTGACAACTGGTTGTTGAAGTTCAAACCTTGAGCACAGTGAACTAACAAGTTTCTGTTTTGCGTGGTCAGTTTAGGACACTCGTAAGAATAGACAAATTTGCAGAATGTGAATTTAGTTGAATTAAATTTGGATTCATATGCAATCAGTCATTTCTTTATCTTCAATGCGAGGGTAAAAACAAGAAGATTGGTGTGTATTTCGCAAAGTGATGAATTCAGTCAATGTGAAGAAAAATGAATATTTAATAGTACGTGGGAGAATCTTCATATTGTGACTTTGACCACTTGCCACCGTCACGTCACTTTCTTCGCGGTTTAATCAAGCACGCACAGCGCAGCCTCGGTTAGCTCACTCGCTGGGGACTCTAACACAAGATGTCTCTCCTGTAGTAGCAGGACTTAACTGCAAGTCACAACAGTCGTCACAAAATCGCTGAGATTGCACTGAACAGCGAGCAATTCGTCGAACCAGAAACGCGCTCACTAACTCACTTAGCAACTGAAACGCTTGGGAGAGCACTCGCTTATATATCCACTAGAAATTTTCACAGATCATTCTAGAATGTTCTGGAAGTGGGAAGAAGGAAAACTTCCGGTGTATACGCTGAAAGAGCTGCCGCTTATACTAATCTCTGTTTATCCCTCCAATTATCCGTCGCCTACCTCCCAATACACTTAGGATGTTGGCATGAGGCATGATTATGTTTTGCAGTTTGCTTCATATCATTTGGTCGGCACGGGCTATTTTAAGTGGATAATTAATATTATTGTGGCGGTGTCGTGGTCGAGTTGTTAGACTTCTCGCCTCTCAGTAAGGCGACCCAGATTCATCTCAGGGGCCGCATGTGGGCTTTGTGATGGAGAAAGCGGCGTCTCTGTGATTTTTTTTAGGGGGGGGGTTCTCAGAAGCTGGCTTATAAGTCCCTGGGAGTGTAAGTTCTCCATACGAGGAGTGTAAATAGTGAAAGTAGAAGAAAAATAATTAACAGCATAATTTGTGGAACATTTTGATGCGCTTGGAGATAAGTAAACAGATAGTTCGCTTAGAATTAAGTGTGATTGAAGTTACCCACAAATTTTAGCGTTTGTTCCCAATAAGCTGAAAGAAAAAATGTATATCAAGCTCGTCTACCTTTATTGTCTGTACCTCTGCCTGAAAATGTTGGCGTAAGCAGTATATTAAGTTATTTAGCTTTTCATTTTTCCATTTCTCAGCATACTATGGCTTGGATTTATTAGAGCGGCTGAAGTTCTTCAGGATTTCCAGTTAAGTTCACGCAAGCGAGTTGTCAGCAAAGCAGCATATTAATTGTCACAAATCCATTAGCTATTTCCAGGAAGGGTTAATAACGCTCTGATTTGCGAGCATGAGGAAACAAGCCCGTTAGCGTTGTTTAAATGAACGAAGAGAACTTTGCAGGATGAGGAAGTCTGCGTAGATTCTGATTTACGTTGTATGATTAGTAACGAGACTCGATCGACAAATTTGCATTAAAAGGACAAGGTTTTGACCACTGATAGTAAAGATTTGTTCTTTGTGTTATTCTTTCTTGCCATGATATCCAAATATTTGCAAGTAAATGGGACTCAATTATCAAACATGCTTTTTGTAGCCTTTATAGCCATATTCCAAAGAGATCCCTCTCATCGGCTGTAGAAGCGTTTGAATTTCAAACGTTCACGTCCGAATTCATCAGATACTTTGTTTGGAGAGGGAGAGTCAGGTTGTAAAATGCAAGGCCATAGCCGGGATTTGAACCACGGATTGCCCGATTTCCGTCAATTTGCTCTTACTACTGAACTACCATGGCAACATGCTGGCACGGCACTAAAGTGCTCAGTGGCAAGAGCTACTGGATGGCACCAGGTGATTGGTAGTTCAAATCCCCGCGTTGGCATTGAATTTTATAGCCTGGCTGCATCTCTTCAACTTCTGTCCTACACACGACTCTGTGGGAGAAACAGTTCACAGTTATTTCTGTTTGTCAAAATGTTATGGAACATGCATTTTCAGTCAAACTTCAAATTTGTGTGTGCGAGGTCGTCACAAACGTAGACCATTAAATTATTTTTAATTTGGAAGTTTAAGTACTAATAACTTCTGAAGCTGCATACCTAGACAGCGATCTAGGATTTTAAGGATTTGAGATAATCTTTGATTCTAAAAGCAGGTGTAAATATTTTAACCTCGCAAAAGTTTTGAAAATCTTCGTAAAGCTTCTGCAATGAAAACAGTAGCTGGTATTACAATTATTATTAATATTACTCATTAATCTCTAATGTACTTTAGGCATCAGCTTCGGTGATAGCTTTGATAGTCCACAACATACGCCACTGAATTGTTATGTATTTACTTTAATAACACAGACCAACAAAATAAGACTCTTAAAAAACTTTTTAACGTTCATAGGTGATGCATAAGGTTCTGATGTCACTGTTTTCAGATTTAGTCTTAATTCTTTTCTATCACCCAAGTTTCGTCACAATGAAACTTCAGTACAAAATTAGCCGAACATATTCAAGGAATGAACAATAGATTAGTGTTACAATATGTACAAAGCGTTTTTATCTAAGTCTAAACAAAAAATATCTCTAGTACACAGACGTATGTGTCCATTTGTTTATATTTACTCGCTATCTTCTCCTTATAGCTTCTGGTATAGTTTTTTCTGCTATGAGTCGCTTGCTCAATATATCGATGAAGTGACCAGCAGTAGTCTCCCATCATACTGGTATCCCAGCAGCCCTGTATCTTCTTCCTATCACTTTGATGTCTTGATGAAACTGCTCACCTTGCTCCCCACTCACCTCCCTCAAATTGTCTGGAAAGAAATCAATGTGACTGTTCAAGAAGTGTATCTTCAGGTTCATCAAACATCCTAAACTTTTGAACTTATCCAACTAGAATAGAATAGAAATGCATTGTGGGTCCTTTTTGTTGCCCAAGAACTTGGTAACAACTTGCCTGAATGATACCCAAGCTTCTCTCCCATTGTCTGTCATTTTTTATTCAAAGTTGGAATCAAACATCATAATTCGGATATCAGGTCCAACAAACACGCCTTCCTTCAATTTTGCTTCTGATACGTGTGGAAGCTTCTCGCAGAAATACTTGAACATTGCCCATCTTTGGTAAGGCTTTCACGAACTGGTTCATTAGGCATAGTTTGATGTGAAGAGGTGGTAGCAAAACGTTTTCCGGATCCATGAGCTTCTTGTGAAGGATGTTCTTCTCTCCAGGCTTTAAAACGTTTCTTGCAGGCCAACTTTTTCTGGACAAATATTGATATCCTGCCCGACTGTCCCATTCACATAAGAAACAGGGGAATTTGGTAAAACCACATTAGTATTTTATACCAGTAGGGTACCTTTGAAATTCATACAATTTTAACTTTCTTAAATATTTTATTGTCAATTGTAAAAAAAGTGTGGGTAATACAGCTTTTTATTGTCATATTCGTATTCTGCAACTAATAATAATAATAATAATAATAATAATAATAATAATAATAATAATAATAATTGCAATACATTGAAAACATTTTTTCATTGTTGGCCTGTGTAATTTGACACTAATAGGATATCTATCCATATTTTGGCATTCATATTCCTAAGTTTCATGGTCATTACTAATTTTCACACAGAAAGTACCTTTGAAAAACTTCCAAATGTTAACTGATACTTGGCTTTCTCGCGGAACATCGTTCAAAGATTGTTTACATCAAAGCAACTGTTTCAGGGCGTTTGCTTCTACTTCAGTTGGATTTAGTGCCCTAAGTATCGTTTGTCTGGAGTTGTAAAGAGTGCGAGAAGGTAACTGGAGAAAACTTTACGGATAGGGTGTGATCAAGAAGAGGGCAAAGAAGAATCTATGTAACTGCTTCCATGCTCGCGACTCTTAAAAGATTTCAGAAGTCTTGCCTCTCTGTGACGGCGAAATTGTGGAGAAAACCAAGTACATCTCCATTCAAACTAAACCCGTACGTGCATATTTCTTTTAATGAGGGCACGCAATCAAACCTTCCGCGGTTGTATAAGGAACTGCGCGTACTCTTAACAAGCGTGCATTCAAATCCTTTCATGTGCTGTAAGACGGAAAGATGGCGGAATATAAATGCAGTAACTCTCAGCAATGGAGAGAAAGTTTCCATACAAAATGGTGTATTATGTGAGTGTGTCTATGTTGCAGGCCACGAGCATAAAACGCTTAATCCCTTTTATACTTTCCAAGTCTGAGTGAATAAATTGAAGAAAACAGAGTCTTAGCAGCGATTTTAAGGGGCCCACTGCAGAGAAGCATTTAACGAGCGTCGTGAGCCTTTAAATCCGGACATAATGTGCTTTTCTGCGTGTGAGCAAAAGTACAGAGAACACTGTACACAAAATTAGCTGTTTCTGTAATCAGCCGTGCATGCGTTTGGTGATCTTTATTGCAGACAGTAAACAAACAAAAGCATCAAGGCGTTAAAAACGGAGCTTTTAGACATTTTGTGCTAAAAGTAGATGTTCTACCAGATGTCAGTAGTGTTAAAAGTAACAAATTCTGTCACTCAGTGTTATAAAATTATAACAATCCAGTGTAGCCAACTTTGATTTATTCGTCCACGATCTCATTCAAGTAGGCTATAACTCTGAAAGCTCGTATCGATCCATAAAATGGCGGATGATTTGAACGTTATGAACATGGAATCAGCTGCACCAGACGAAACTATGCAAGCAGCGGAAAGAGCAAAATTACAACTGCTACACTGCCTCCGTTGTTTAGAATGTTTTCGTTCTGTACGAGTAAGTCGTCATGTTGTCAGTACTGATGCTAAGCAAGGCAACAACTGAAACTCGCAGACTATTAAGCATGAACTTCGTGAAATAGATAAAAAAAATCTATTTATAATTATAATATGTCTATAAATAGTGACGACTGTCTTAAGAAATAGTGTACGACACACGAGTTAAAATTGTTTTATATTGCTCGAAGGATTAATGTACTCGTTTCGCAAGCTTCCTACTCACAATATAAAACACTTGTATCATAACTATTATCATAAACAATACCATAAGATTATTCATTTGAATGCAACTTGTTTAAGAGTGAGTGGAAGGGAAGTGGAAAGTAAATATCTCACAATTAGTGACTCGTGTGTTCATATGGAAATGAGAACACGTTCTGTCGCCGTTCATCACGCACATAATAACTCTGTGACAGACCTACCATGCAACAAAGGCTAAAAATTCTGATGTGATCTATGCACATCCTTTCTCTATCTGATTTGCAAATAAAATGTTCTTACAAAAGGTTATTCTTTCATCTACATGCTGTTAATCAAGATAAACATTAGCAGAATGGTCTCATTACTTAGTACCTCATAAGTCGAAGGAAAATACGGCAATACACTAGGCCAAAGCAACAGCGAACTTTTTAAAGTTTTCCCTATGCGATTCCTATCCATGGCCAGGATTAAAGAAAAGAGAGACGAAAAAGAATGTGGGCTTTCATATGAGAAAAGTTTAAGATACTTAATTTTAAATTTGAAACAAATAAAAGGTAATATCTCTGAAATAATTAGCTCTACAAGATGAATATGGTATATACTTTTGTGTCTTAACGATATTTATAGATTTTGTGTAGTAAGTCTATCTCTTACGACAATTATGCAAAAGTCATTCAGAATGAAGAGGACTTCCATTTTCTGTTCCAAAGAAATTCAGGATATACACTTCATTTCTCATGTAAACATTGATAAATCATTAGGGTGGAATATTTTCTTAAAAATCTCCGAGTCTCTTCCTTTGAAGTTTCGTTTCGTAGTCGGCTTACTCCTAGAACTTAAAAGCCTAGGGTTCAGAAGCATGTTCCTTTGAAGATAAATAACTCCATGGCACGGCAGCTTACCGCCCGGCCGCTGCATCCCCGTCTCGGCCCGAAGGTGTCATGAATGGGGTGCAGTGAGACGTGATCAGCGTCTCGAGTCCCTCCCGGACGGTTGATGTGGTCTTCGCGATCTGGAGCCACTACTTCTCAATCAAGTAGCTCCTCAATTGGCCCCCTCACGAGGCTGAGTGCACCCCGGACCAGGTCGCCCAGCGGGGGAAAACTCCCCCACGCCGCTACCGGAAATGGAACCCAGGTCTTTCGCATGGCAAGCAGCCGCGCTACCACCGCACTAAGAATACAACCAACCTCTGAAGACAAAGTTTGGTATTTAGCCGATTTTCCGAGTGGAGTTACGCTGTCCACACACACACACACACACACACACACACACACACACACACACACACGCACACATGCACACGCGCTGATATTTTTCTAAAAATTTAGTATCCTCAAAATATTATTTCCATTGAAATCTCGAACTTTGGTTGGAATACAATACTTTGTCTACCTACTGTGTGCATAACATACGTGCTAGAGAAAATAAAACTTATCTAAAATGTTCGGTTACACTTTTATTACATGTACTGTTACCTAGTTCGTAGTTATGAATTTTAATACGTGATTATTGCTTCCACTAGAAGAAGTTCTGCAGTTATACTTTACGGTTCGTCCTTCTTTACGAAATACCAAAGCCGAGGAACTGAACGTCACAGGGAGTGAGTGGAATGAGATATGAAACAGAAGCGCACAGGGCCCAGACGGTTCTCAAAATGAATCTTGGTTCCACAAACATAGGTTTCATGCATAATTTCCTTCTGAATAATACATATACGGTCTGGTCTTGACTTTAGAAGCTACAGCTTCAATGCGACAAGGGAGGTAAGGGAAAAAGGTGAAAGAAAAAGAGTTGTAGAAGAAAGAATGAAAAAAGGCAAGATAAGGGGATAAAAAGAAGTAAAAATCGATGAGATGGTTACCGCGTAAGATTACGAAGCTTTCGAGTGGTACTTGAACGCGCGGGTATTCATAGCACCAGTATTGTTCCCATGTAGGGTAGTTCTTGTGAGATTGGAGTGTGACCACCGCGTCAAGTGTTTTTGACGCATAGATTCTGATAAATCCCCACATGGCGCTGCAACAGTTTTCATAGCCCATGCGTTCTGTTTTCTATACACGTATTCGGTTTATTTTGACTACGCGTTATCGTTCATTACGTTAATGCCATTTTTATAGTGTTTAACTCCCGTTTAAAATATGACACCGCAGGCGATGCCACTGACGACACGCGGAACGAAGATGCTGCACCGGAGGCGGGGGAAACCGGAGAACCTGGAAAAAACCTGTCCCTGCACCGCTTTGTCCACCGCAAGCCTCACATGCGGTCGCTTTGGATGTTACCCATGCCACCTTAGTGAGGCGAGTGATCTAACCACGCGGCCACGTGAATGCTGCAGACGCGCGTCTCGCCCCACTATCACTGTCACATTGTTGTTACAGAGGGAGCTGGGATTTTTAGTGAAAGCAGACCGGAAATAAAAAAGACACGTGTTTCGGTTTTCTCTCTCATTGGCCAAGGTTGACAAGAAACAAATGATTTACACATTAGAATGATTCGGTAAACTATTTAATCCCTGGCATTTATCCGTGTTTTAAAATATTAAACAAGACACCTTAGAAATATTAACAGTTTTGTTTTTAGCCACTCATCACTATCTAAGTCTAGTGTGTTCTATTCACCTATTTTCTCTCTGTTCTGCAAACAAATTATTCTTACAAAGTATTGTCATTTTATTTACGTAATACTAATCAAGATAAACATTAGCAAAAATTGTCTTATTACTTAGTTCCTTATATGTAAAATAAAAAAAAAAGGGAATACACTAGGATAAACCCATTGTCAAATCCTTAAAAACCCGATCGCTAAGTGGTAAAATAAAAATCGGTTCTCCTTGCATGGCCAGGATTAAAAAAAAAAGGGGGTGAGCGATATGAAACTAATGCGACTTCCCGTTTGAGAAGTATTTTAAAATTCAGACCAATAACAAGGAATTGCTCGGAAATGCTTAATTCCACAAAAAAATTTGTACATTATATAAATTGCGTTTGTTTACGTACTCAAATGTTTTTGTTTAGTAAGCTTCTGTCCGTCTCTTAGGGTTTACCAGTTATGCAAAGCTCCTCCTGAATGAAGAGGTCTTCAATGCTATTCCCAGAACAATCAAGATATGTGGTATATTTGTCATGTATATACGGTATTTTAATCAAAACGTTTGAGCCATTTTTAAGGAAATCGGAAATTTCGACAAATGTTCCATATAAAGGGTAGTTTGATTTGGGAGGGAGGGATTTTCTTGAAAATCTTCGTGGCGCATCCTTGGAAGATACTTAACTTAAATACAAAGGTTGGTGTTTAGCCGACCTTTCGTTTTTTGAGTTATCCTGTACACAGGCACACACGGACCTTTTTCTAAAAATGCTTTTTACGGATTCAGGGGTCCTCACAATATGTATTTATGGTGAAATATCGGTACTGAATATCTGGGTGGAAGACATCTTCTCTTATATAGAGTGTACATATATGCTAGAGAAAGTACAAGTGAAACTATTTGCGGCCGGAAACTGTTGGTTGCAGGTTATCTTTAGTACTGTCTTGCGCGCAGATACTTGTAGCCTTGGTGCAGACAAAGGTCTTGGCATAGCTCCAGGCAGCTGATCGTTAATTGGAGGACAGACCTAAAGTCAGCCGTTACAGCTCAAAAGTCCCCCCCCCCCGACCCTATGAGAGAGGAAGCCGAGACACGGATATTTTTTTTGTTTTCGACATATTTTCACTATAAAATTGCAGCTGAATATGCGACATCGATGCCCCTTGTCAGTGCAAGGAAACATTCTGTGATGTTAAGAAATAGCAAATGTAAAATATGGAAACGGTGTTTTGAGATTTCAGGCATAAAGAGTTGCAGAACTCAACTGAGTTATTTCAAGTTAAACCCTGCCAGTGGAGAAGTGGCGAGAGCGACCATCATGGTAGTTGGGTAAGGCAACTTGAGAAGAAAGTGTTTCAGGCCTACGTTTAGGGTGCTTCCCCGATATCTGATAGTAATGTGGACTGAAGAAAACCCGAAAAGAATCTTGTCAGGAAGGAGCGTCCTGACGGGCTTTGAACCGCAAACCTCTCACTCACGAGTCCGTGCCCCAGAGATATTGGCTCTCTGTAATGGTGTAGTAATGGTACAAATCCTATCGCTATTTTCAAACATTAAACTTTGTTGATTGAGATCTGTACTTGCACGATCATTTTTGCTTAATCACTATGGTATTATTTTCTCCATAAAACAATAAAGCACAAATGCTTTTAAAGTTTCAGTTTCGGGGTTAGTTCTCATTCTTAGCACGTAACCAAACTTTTAAAATATTGAGTTAGATTTCGTCATTCTACACTACATTAAAGTAGGAGAAATAGTACAAATATAAATTATAGATAACAGATATGTGTCGTGTGATTTACTGCCGAAGTACTGGCAAGACTAACACTATACGGGTGTTTCAAAATAACACCGAACCCAACCAAGACGTGGACGTTGTTGGTCATGTTCTATGTGACACGAAAATAAATTTTCAACACTAATAGAGGTGTGTCAACAAAAGCCGCCATGGTGCGCGTGGTTTAAATCAGTTACCCAGGAACAAAGCCACATGCCTGGTTTACGCTATAGAAGTAGGCACAGATATGGCAGCGTTTTCGAAAACATGCCGACATGGTGCATAGTGGCTAGCTAACATTAAAGGATTCCTCGTCTTCGAAACCTCACTAAGGAACCTATCCCTTAAAGTATTTGTGTATTCTTCCAATATATAATTTCATCGAACACTGAATGGACGTAAATGACGAAAAATAAGCTGGGACAGACAAACCGCTAATACTATCTTCAGTTTGACGTTAGTGATCTTGATAATGGAGAAAAATAACTGATAAACACAACAGGGGAAAGAATGTGCTGAGAATACTGCCAAAGAATTGTAGAGTTAAAATATGTAAATTCCTTTTGCAATGGGACAAGAAGTTTATTTTAGTATATTTAACTCGTGCATTTGTACATTTATAGAAAGTTCTTGTCGGTATTTACAGCAAGCTGTTAAAGAGCTCACTATTAGGGTAATTACAAAATGATAGTAAGTACAATAACTCGTGATTAGGGCAACATACGCATCTTCCTCTTTCAAATTAACCGAACATCAGTCCTAAGCGGTCTTTTTATTCCGCAATTGCCTTTTGCAAGCTAGGACACGCTTCTGATAAACAAAAAAGAAAACCTAATTTGCTTTCATAACCCGTGCTTGCCAAGAACACTTCTGAGGTGCGAGTATGAGGGCATTACTAGTGCTTCGTGCGCTGCCTTATCTCACAATGATTTTAATCTTCAGTGTTACATAAAACATGCCCAAAAGGGTTTGCAGAATGCGACATCAAACGAGTATAAACTATATTCGTTTGGTGACGTTTCGAAATAGCCTGTATAGAGTATGTTCCAGTCTCAGTCACATAAATATAAAAGTACTGAAATATGAGTTTTTGGCTACTGGTCTCACGCAGCCCTAATTATGTTCGCAATATCCCTATGGTCCTTAAGCTTCACATGAGAACATTCGTTTCGAACTGCCGTTTGGATAAGTGGAATATGGATTCTGTGATTTACAAATTGAGACTTTTTGTAGTGTTTAACGCCCGCTTTTACTGCTCTGGCATCGCAGGCGATGACACTGATGATACATGAAGATGGAGCCCCGGTGGAATGTGATGGCCGGGGAAACCGGAGAAAACTCGCCCCTGCGCCACTTTATCCACTACAAATCTCACATGTGTTTGCTTGGGATCGAATCCGGGCCGTCTAGGTGAGAGTCTGACCACTCGGCCACGGCGCGGCCTACAAATTGAGATGACCCTGTGCGGTGGATGGTTAGCGGTGAACATCTTTTTTTGTTTCCCGACACTTTGTCAAGTTGGAGCTCGTCGAAGATTCAGGATTAGGTGATCTCAGAGTCGAACCTCGTCGATGATGTTTCGTCCTCCGGCTAGCTATACAGGGTGTTAATGAACTATACCGAAATATTTTCACAGAATATGTAGAGTAAATAATTTGAGATAGGAGACTTATGGCCTGTTTATTGAAATTTCTAAGTAACGGCTATAAGTTTCTGAAGTGCCAGTACGCCACTGGCTAATTTATCAACCATTCGAGAGCATAACGCGAAAAACGGAGGGACATTACAGCGTACCTCTCTAGCGTAGTGGTTATGATACTGGCTTTCAAGTGAAAGATAATTTCCGAGTTCGGGTCTCGTTCACGTATCGCGGCACTTCGTCTGGAATGAAAACATAAAAATAAAAAATATTTACTCTATGACAGGAATCGAACTCATGACCTTTGGGCTAGAAGCTTCCGCGTTACGCTTCAAGCTACCAGAGCAATTGAAACAATGTCCCCAGAGTTGGTTATCTCAAGAGAGTAGTTAATGAATGCTCAGTGTCGCACTAAGTGATTAGTTCGAGACCCTACAGATTTTTGCGACATTAAATATTGAGAACGCTAATAACGAGCTGCTAAAAATGTATATTTCTATACTCTTTCAGCAGTTTTAAAGACATTCTAAGCCATTTTTGAACCTGTTTTGCTTTAACACCGACTTATCAGCACCTGATACCCACACGTTTAACGCTATGTAGTTGCGTTATATTTATCTGGGGATCATGCATCGCTTATCTCAAATTGCTTATATCGGTCACGTCCACAAACTCGCAAATTATTTCGGTGAAGTTCATTAACACTCTGTGTATATGTATGTATATGGGAGTTTGTGGATGTTGACAGGTGAAAATTAAATAATACAAAATTAACTAGTTCGAAGCGATGATTAATTTAATATCTGTTTCTCTATGATTATACTTTTACACGAATCTTACAATTTGTTAATTTCTGACTGGTATGGAATTACACTCCCTCGCGCTTGACTTTACAATAACTTAGATTCTTGGCGGTGCGAAGTTGGCTAGGAGCGACGTGAGTCTGCGCGTGTTATGATGAACTAGTGCCCGAACTTGGTCGAGAACTGTATGTGTATTAGCTGCAACCCACGCTAATCTCGCCAGTTAGAAAAACCGATGCTTGAATACGATTGGCGGACATTTTTTATTAAATTTAAACATTAGGGTCCCATTGGCTCAAGGGTTGCCTTCTCCAACGGACATGGTGGAATGAGAAGGCTTCAGCAGGTCAGATGTGAGAGTGCTACACTCTCCGTGAACATTAAATTTCGTCTATATATATACAGCTTTACCGAGAAACGGATCTTAAATTACATTGATATTTATTCCTCAATATACCTCAAGGTTAAATTAGATGCTCAGTATTGTACTGGCTTTCTAATGGTAGATGCAAATTGTTTGTATTCCAAAATTACCGGTTTATATTAATTTCGATTATGTTTTTTCATTACTTATTGCTAAATTATTATTATTTACTGTTTCTTTTTGGTCAGTATGATATATCACCTCAAAATTGACTTTCGGTCATATTTAATAATTAGAAATTCTACGCAATTAGTGTACGTCTCTCGCTGCCACTCTGATATGTTCCAAGTTAGCGCACTCTTCTGATTTAAAGGTTGCATAAGAGAGACTTAGGGAGGATTTTGGCCGTCCCTAAGGGACAAGCCCTCCCCTGACGTTCAACACCGAGCCGGACACCCCAGCCCCTCCCTAATGGAAGTTGGGACCTGATGGGACAGCGGTTCCGCCTCTTAGGTGTGAGTAAATTTACCGACAGGGAGAGCAGAGATCGAAAAACACCTCTGATGCCAACCCAGAGCACCGGTGCGCTATACTCTCCACCACCTTTGTCTCGTCAGCCCCATGTAGTTCTTATATTTGGGCATTTGACTAGTTTTTGCATTCTCTACACGTGCTATTTACGTAGTGTGCAGAGGAAGTATTGTATTCCACCCAAAAATTCCATACCGAGATTTCACCGGAAATAAGTTTTGAGATCCCCTGAGTCCAAAAGCGCAGTTTTAGAAAAAGGTCCATGCGTGTCTAGACAGCATAGCTCAAAACGAAAAGACCTTAAATACCAAACTTAGTATTTGCCTACAAAATTCGATTGGCCGAACGTTTTGTGCATTCAAAAAACGAATAAGTTCTTTGGCGGTAGAAAAGTATAACATCGGCATTGAAAAACTGGTGCCACGCGACTGTAAATGTCTTGACAGCATGGAGATTACGTTCAGAAATAGAGTAAGATACTGTAATTTTGTAAATAAAGTTTTGTGTTGATATCTCCGTTATCATTTAGTTACGCCAAATCGTTTGTCACTTACTGGATGACCCTCGTATCTGCAATGCCTTATACTCCTAGGGTGTATGTAAATCGACTTTTGGACGCCATTTTAAAGCGTTGCGGTGGTTAAATGACTCTCTATGTCAAATTTAAAACCATTTTTCTCGTCTTCTCACATTCAAAATTCTTCTCCCACAAAAATACAGCTAAAAGTATCAAAAGTTTTCCCGTAGCACTGCAGACTGAGTCTAATATAGTGCGTAGTTGGGATTTTGATAGTGGTAAGGTAATAGATTAGTTAAAAAAAAAAATAATCAGCATAATAATGCGCCTATTTTGCAATCTTTTCACATTCTGTGATTTAGGATATATATTTTTTTAAAAAAAAAGACCGTATAATTTAGAAACAATTTCAACCATAAATGTTGTTACAAAGATACTAAGGAATATAATTTTACTAAATGTCGCATGTAACTCGATATCTATGGGAGAAGTAAGAATTTTATTTTAGCTAATTTAATCACATAAATTTATTAATATATCCAGAATGAAAGGACATTTTTAATGCAACTTTGTATGAATGCTTCTTTTGTTACCGATAATGTCTGTACAGACAATTAAAGCACTACCTTTAGTACTTTAGAAAATCACTTTTATCTGTTCAGTTTCGGCTTAATAGCAAAACACCCAGATATGTATTCCTTTGTTTATGGCGCTTGTTGTGGCCGCCCCTTTACACTCATCGTGCCAAGCGACATAGACTTCATTTGTCTCTCTCGTTTCAATTGGTAAAGACCCCAGCCACGGCTCGGGGCAAAGTTCTCGAGCCCACTGACTGGCCTTGATATTCCTGGTGTAAGGAAATGGGCGATTTCTAAGGAAGCCTTTCTGAAACTGATAAACAGTTCCTTTAAAGACTCAGGGTAGAGTAGTGCCAGTAAATCTGAACACCTTCTTTGTTAAATTAACTTTTAAATTTGAATATTCCACTCAACTCTTATTCAGGTTCATGCTTTATTTGATAAATTATAGTCAAAAGGTGTTACCATAATACAGTATTGAATCTTTTACCATAAACTGGAATTAATCGGCTACTTTGGAAAATATACTGTTTTATATTTATACTACACATTTATACTAGCGACGGGCACATTGACCTTCATTGTTGGGCGTTCCATTTGCTTGATATTGTTTACTCCAGCAGAGAAATACTAGGAACTCAGCGTGCAGTAAGTGTATAGCACAAATATGGCTGTGTATCTTGCTATGAAATGCTATAAGATTAATCATACACAACTTTAATTACAGAGGTTCATTTTCTTTCTCTCTCCTTTAACCCTCCTCGAATATAGGACTTGCGCCCCCAGGCCTTACAAGCCAGCGCCTGTTGAGGAGTAGACGCTCTGGAGTACAGAAAATCCAGGATGGGTGATCAGACCTATGGCTGGTGCGAAAGTGAGTAAGGTCTGTTTAATCGTTAGAGCCATTTTTGAGAAAGTCGAGCATTACGAAAACTCTTTCATGTAAAGTTTAGTTTGCGGTGGGGAAATTTTCCCAAACGATTTAGATTAAAATATGCATATTAAAGATGTTTACGGCGGTGCCATGGTTGAGTGGTTAGACCGCTCGCCTCCCATCTAGGCGGCCCGGGTTATATCCCAAGCGCCCGCATGTGGGATTCGTAGTGGACAAAGTGGCGTCTGGGCGGGTTTTCTCCGGGTCCTCCGGATTCCCCCGACACTCATTCTACCAATTGCTCCGTCATGAATTTCGCTTACATTTCATATCCCCCGCTTCCTCATGTTCATGCCTGGTTATGGGCCGACCCCTTGTAACAGGTTCTCCACTCTGTGGTCTCGAGTCGTTGGTTCCCCAACAGGCTTCTGAGTCCTAGGCTTGTAAGTCCTATGGGGGTGGCATTGCTACAAATATGGGGAGGGTAAGTCGATTACGAAACGACACGAAAGATATTTATATGGCAAAATAAATGTATATCTCGAATTTTCTGGCATAGACTCTGAGGTCCTCTTTATTCTGGATGACTTTTGTATTTCACTAAAAATGTAGATCTCGTCAAAACACGCAGTTTATGTCCTATAATGTTTGTTGTGGAGCTAACCGTTTCCAAGATATTCGTCATTCGTGTTTCATTTGTTTTACTCTTGGTCACGTAAACAGAACGGAATTTCAATGACAATCGTATAGCGAGAGCTTTCAAAGCATTTGACTATCGCATTTTATAGCGTACTGCCTTAGTTTCCTTCTTCTTGTAAGGAACTGAGCAATAAGAACATTCTGTTAATGCCTATCTCGATTAGCACAAAGTAGAAAGAAGAATATTTTATAAGAAGTTTATTTGTAAAACAGGTAGAGAAAGCTATGTGAATGGAACACATTAGATTTTTCTTGTCTCTTTGCAAGAAAGACGAGACACAGGTATGTCTATCTTCCGTCCATTTTCACTAAAAAGAAATGCCAGTCTTATCTGTAACATCAATGTGACAATGAAACCATAACAATAACATTTGGCAAACGTTTGCGACTTGTTATTGTACTGGAATTCACCGTCATCGCCCCGTAATACAGAAAACCCAAATTCAACCCCCTCCCCCACAACATCCTGCATGCTGCTGTGACTACATGTTTCGTTATCTTTCAGAGGAGTTCTCGCTATTTTTCTAAAAACAGAAATATGAACAAGGTGTTTCTCTCTCTTTGGGCGTAAAATAAGAGATTAACTACGTTTAGAAGCACTTTGTGTCTGTATACAAAAACACGTTTTTCTTCCTTTCTCATTTACTTGATTGAAAAAGTACTCTTCCAACTTAGCAAGAGACTTACGCGGCTCAAAGAGGGAGATACTTTTCCCGTTGGTGTTGTTTTAATGGAAGCGGGTGTTTAAGTTGCTAAACGCGGCTATACAGTTTTTCTCTTCACACTGTCCGTGGCTAGACCACTTAAACAGCGTTAATAGTACTGGGTTCCTCTTGAATAACGAGAACGGCAGCCCGTCGCTCCCACGGCACTGATATATGAATCCTTTCGTGCAGTTGCAGCGGACCGGACCTCTGCAATATGTATTAGTGTTATGCAAAACGCGCTGTTTTCGGTTCAAGTTTGTCGAGTACGACCATTACCAAAGTTTGCTTCTTAGATGGGAGCCAAGTTACGTTCGTTCCACTTTACTTCTTGTACTGTATGGTCCAAATAAATAAATTCTGAATATGCTACCCCAGCACCTAGCAGGGTTTTATTCAAACTTTTATTTTATTTCCAAATCCAAACTATTACACATTATTTAACTATTATTTTTTCAGATATTTAACTAAACTAAGAATAAAACTTAAAATCAGTAAATAAGATTTAAAATTAAATTAAACTCCTGCGCAACAGCCCACAATGGGCCAAAGCCTACCACCCGGCCACTACGTCCCCCATCTTGGCCCGGAGCAGGCGTGGCCGATGGAGTGCAGTATTGGAGGGTGAGACGGGGTCAGCGCCTCGAATCGCTTCCTGCCGGTTAATGCGGTCTTCTCCACCTGGAACCGCTACTTCTCATTAAGTAGCTCCTCAATTGGCTCCCCAGAGACCTCAGGAGGCTGAGTGCACCCCGGTCCAAGTCTCCCAAAAATTCACATGCCAATACCGGGAATCGAACTCAGGTCTCCCACTTGGCAAGCAACCCCGCTACCACCGCGCTAAGGAGACGACCAAGTAAGATTTAGAATATAAAAATAAACAAACTATCCTAAACAACAATATTATTGGAAAACCAGCAACTTTACAAATGGTATCCCGCTGCTTACTATGCTAGTATCCAGCGAAAAGTACTGGTATCCTACACTAAACAAACCATATATTAGTTACAATATGTTTATTCCATTATCTAATTTTTGCGATATATATATATATATATATATATATATATTGATAATCCTGTTTTATTAATATTCAGCTATAATCTTTATACTTTTTGTTTGTATCAATTTTGGAGTTTAATTCTCATATAAGTAGGTATTTATTAATAACTAAGTTTTTTTTAAGATATCTGTTATCCATGTTGTTTAAACACAGCTTTCTGAAAATTAAAATGAATGTATTTACTATATCTTCTTTACACGATAACTCAGTCAAGGTAGAAGCTTTGTACGGTTTTCAAAGAAATGGGAGTCAAGCTCACGGACTATCACGCATGTTTTTATGCCTAAAGCAGTTTATTTTTCTTAAGTACAGAAAATAAATATAAAATATTATGTTGTGCTCGTATCTGCATACGCTACACATTTAAGTACTGGCCTTACCAAGCATGTATTTTATATAGACACACACAAATTAATGCAACTACGTTAATAAAAAATCAGGTACAAAACATGAAATAATACCGGTGCATATTATCAAGTTATTATTACTCATAAAAGTAAATAACATCTCAAAAATGATTTTTAATAAGTTCTTCCTTGCTGAGTATCGTATTCAAACGGAAAAAGCTAGTGCAAAGATGCTACCTCCAAATTGGAAAGAATTATCAGTAAATTGCTGATTATCATAATGTTATATATTAATATAAATGTTCTTAACTTGGTCTACGTGAAACTAATCTATCGTCCTTATATACCAAGAAATTGTTACCTCCAAATTGGAAGGAATTATCAGTAAATTGCTGATTATCATAATGTTATATATTAATATAAATGTTCTTAACTTGGTCTACGTGAAACTAATCTATCGTCCTTATATACCAAGAAATTCCCAACCTTTGCTTTATTTTCTAAATAAGGAGCACGCATCCGCGCCATCTGCCCTAACTGCATACACCTCGAACCTAGTAGCGCGCCTGTAAAATGAAAGGGAAACGGAATGAAGAGATAATGGTGAAAAAGAAATCGCGGTAGCTGAGAAGCATTCGCTAGGCGACCCAGGGAAAAGTATAAAAAGCTACGGGTCAGAATGGGTCGTGTCTGGTATGGAACCGGGACCTCCAGATTGCGAGTCGCTCAGGTTACGCCGCGCTACCTTGTTCGGTTTATGTAAGCGCATTTGTGTTCCCAACAACAGCGTGATCCACTAAAAGGGTAACTAACGTTTTATAGCTCGCAGAGGTAAACAATAACAACCTGAATGGCTCTATGGTGTTTATGGAAAGCTGTATTAGCTCAGGCATAATTAGTGTAAACCATGTAACCAGAAACACATTCACTACACTTGTTACACATCTCGCCTTTAAGAAAATAGATCAAAGAGAAGTGGAGTCACTAAGGGCAAGTATGACTGAAAGTTTGAAATTCCAAACTTATAATGCTAACTTTTATACCACAAATGTAATATAATGCAAATAAGTTACACTGCAAACTGTATCCATTTTGCTCTAATGGTTTAGAGGTTATGGTCATATTTGTTTGTTTTTCTCATGTCAATAAAAGTCCTTTGCGACAAAAAAAATTAAAATTTTGGTCTAACATTTTAAACTTATGTTCACAATACATCTACTTTTAGAAATTCTCTTTGTCCCGTTGGTTTAGACTCCAAAATTGTATATAAATATGACTGTAATTTTAACTTTGAAAATTGAAAACATATGCTTAATTACACCTGACAGTAAAACCTAAGGAAATTCTTATTCATTGTACCTCTGAACATCTATAGAAAATTTTATTTGTGTAGCAGAAAAACTGTTCCGCAAGGAGCATTTTACAGGAAGAAGAACGCTGAAAATAACAATAGCGAGAAAACAGCGACAGATTTGAAAGCATGGTTCACATAAAAATCCACCATGTTGGTAGGGTTGACCCTTAGCTTTCCTTGTTCGTTTCTATGCTATTGTATTTTCTCTCATTTTCTTCATGCATTGCTGCTTTACTTCTGCACAACTCCATTTTTTACTTTTCATAATGCAAATGAGATCTCGTCGAACTGAAGTTTTTCTTGCCGAGTCCAGTAGTTTCACCTCTAATCTTTGCTATAACTCCAGTTAAGGCATTTAAAATGGCGCCAGGTGTCCAGTTATACAATGTTATATTGAAGAATTCTTAAATTATTTTATGGTATTCAAATAAAAAACTCGATTTTTCATGAAATTTCTGTCATGCATACCATTAAGGTGATGCATCTGTTAAGTTTGACCAAAATTTCTGAAAAATTAAAAAATTATGTTTTTCGTTATAAAATAGATGAATTCTAAGCTTAAGACAGTATATCGGTTTTCCCTTTTTGGACACTTTACCATTTAACTGGAGCAGAGGCATGCATATTAATAGACACTCACAACTTTAAACCTTGTTTTCTCGCAATTTTTTTCTAACATACGGCAATTTTCTATTAATTTGTTTCAACATTTTATACGCCTCTAAAAGGGCATTAAAATGGTAATATAGTTTTTCGAAACAATGCTCCAGTTTTCAGAGATAAATTATTAAATTTTGAAAAATGTAGAGTTTCTTAGAGTACAAAAAATATTTTTTTCAACAATAATTAGGGCTAAAATGAAAATATGATATGAAAGATGTACTTATAAACTCATTCACTGAAAAACTTGATTTTATGTGAATAGTTTTAAGAACGCATCAGGTGAATTATTTTTATTAGAACAATGAATCTGATGATGATGATTTCATTTAATTTCTAGATGAAACAAACAAATCTTCACCATCGAAATCTATTCCTTGACAAGACATATTTCCTTCCATGATCTATTCATTTCTCTATTTTCCGCTTCAACTGTTCTTCTCCAAGCTACCCTAGGTCTTCTTTCTCCCTGTAGATTCCATTCCAATACTTGTCTAGCTGTATTCCCACGATCCTTTCTCAGTGAATGTCCAATCCACGTCCATTTACGCCTCTTTATTTCTCTGTCAATTAGTAAATTTTTTTTATTTCCCATAATGTAATGTTGCTAATAATTTTTGGGCACCAAATTCTCAGTATGTGTCTTAGACATCGATTAATAAAAGTCTGCAATGCTTTATTTATTTCTTGTGTCGTTTTCCAGGTTTCACACCCGTACGGATAATACGTTTGATTTAAACATTCTACTTTTAGTATTTCTTTGAATATTCTGTGAATTCCATAATGTTCTCAATTGTGAGAAAGCATTTTTTGCTTTGTTTATTTTACTATCTATATTTCGGTCCTTTTCGGGATATAATAATACATCCCAAATATCTAAAATATTCGCTTCTTTCTATTTTGAAATAACAGTGAAATTAGGCATTAAAAAGTATGATGTAAGAAACCATGCAAGCTATAAATTTAATACATGACAAAAATATCACCTAAGTATTGTTACTGAGATTTCTTGAACAGTTGTTTTCGAACTTCTAGTCTCATTCCCTTATATCACCAAACTAGAATCTCAGATTTCGTTTCCTTAACAAGTTGACTTCTACATATACCCAAATACCTTGTTGGATTTTTTTTTTTTTACCACCTGTGTGCACTAATGGTATGCTGTGAGATTTTTCTCTCACCATGTGTGGGCGTAGCGAGAGTGGCACACAGCAGCTAACTTTTAAGAGAATATTTACTGGAAGATAATGGACCTGTTTTTAACGAGTTTCCGATTCTCTTAAGGAACACTGAGACTGAAATCTTAACTACAATCGATTAAAACATCGAAAATTTCTTTTTATAGCAAACAGTTGTTGGAACCTTTGGCATCCATATCAGTCAATCACCATTTAGCTGTCATTCGGGCGTAAAAATCCTTAGCATAGCTTCCTTCGGAAGGGAAATAAAGCCGTTGGTCCCGTGTCGTAGATTTACGGCACGTAAAAGAACCTCAAGCCTGATAGAGAGGCCTCTGAGCAAAATTGAGCGGCCTTTCACGCCCAGTTTAGAATGGGACGCTGAGAACCACAGCAGTTAAAGAGCGTCCATAAATAACGCGCCATTTCCATTTTTTGTTTCGGACTCTACAGCCATTTAAAGATTCTACAGTACATCTTTTTCCCCGCATTCATAAAACAGCGTTTTTCTCAAAATTGCATTTTCACACTTTTAAAATGTTTCATGCGTCTCAGTATTTGTTTAAACACAGCTAAATTTTTTTTCAGAATGTGCAGAAATATCTGTTTTAATATTATAAAAGACAAATTAACCTAACACCGAAAATAAGTTTTATGAACAAAGGATTAATTTTAGAGATTACAATTTCTAACTGTTTAAAAAATTATAATAATGCAGTAATAAAAGGTATTTAAATATCTCCCTTGAAAGTTTTTGTGGGTGGCTTAAAGCTCAAATTCCGAAAATTACAATGTTCTCAAATGTTGAGGCACGTGGAACATTTTGATTATGTAACATATTTATATAATAAAATGTATGGAATAAAATATATCTTGCAGCCTATCTACCCAGTTTGAATGAAGTTTGGTCATGTGTTTTATCATAACGGCAATGCAATCATAGTAAAAGTGTTAGAAAAATCTATAGAGAAGTATAGAAACTGGAAATTTTACTCGTCCCTTAAAATGAATAATCAATTGTTCCTGAATATAAGCCCGAGAACTTGTAACTGTTTCGTAATAAATCTGCTAATTTCTACAGTACTAACAACTTTTCGTTGTAGGCAAGATTGGTTCCGTAGTAAAGTTCGGAATTTAAGTATCATGACCTCTGCAACCAGCACTAAACGGGTGATGAGTCTAGCGCTACGCTACGATCACGGTAGCAAGAGCCTTGAGGCACAAGAATGTTACTTGAAATACTAGTGGCGCCAGAGAGTAATACATGCCTTTATGTTATCCTAAACCCCGCCTACATTAAACTCCTCACCATATTTCCTATGTTCTACGCTGCCAAATTTTACACTTCATGTTTTCATAAATGTAAATTTGGAACAAATCCAACGAAAACTTAAGATCTTCCAATCTTCACAGATGTTTCTCCTTAACTATTCTTTGTTTCCTATAATTGGGCACTTTAGTACTTCGAATCACTGTTTACCGTTGCTCTGTGTGTTGTCTATATTTGTCTTACTTTGTCGTGCTCACTGTTTTGTCTTTCTTTCTTGTTATTCTTTGTATTATAAGAGCACATACGGCCTATGAACACGTATGATTGATAGAGTGAATTACTATTGATACTTGTTCCGTCGCACATTTTCCGATAAGCCCACTGCCTCTGCTACATTACATTGTAATCTGTGGATTCTGTTTTCAGTTTAGGCACAAAGTCCAACTCTATGAAAGAGTAGATCTCTAAGATGTAGATCAAGTCAGGAAGTACATGTTTTATTGGTCATTCTTGATCATTGTTAATACATTTATTTACAAAGATTAACTTTGATATTGAATTTTTCAGAGATGTCAATTTTGCATAATTTACTATTACATTTCTGCTTCCAAAACCAATTTGCACAGTATATATTCTTAGAATATTCCTGTATATTATATTTACAACACTGCATTAATGATTTCTATTATTTTTTTTATTTATTTTTTTTTTGATTGAGTGAAGTCCTCTGTATAGAAGTTGTGAGTAATGAGGTATCTTTTTAATTCTGACCTAAACTTGTTTTTGTTCCTTTAAAGGAGATGGAAGTGGATTAAATAAAACCATACCATTTTAGTAAATCCCCTTTTTGGAATGTCTGCCAGTTATGTTATTCCATGTAAGTTTTGTCAATGTCTGGTCTCTTTGTTATGCATATCTGCATTTTTGTAAGCTTTTCTGGATTATTTATTACAAATAACAATATGGCTAGAATAGATTCGCAAGCTAATGACAGAACACCTAACATTTTGAATTGTACTTTACAGTTAGTTAATTGTTTTGCTCCTGACATTTTTGTGATTACGTTTTTTTGTTTTTTTTTGTTTTTTGTTGTTTTTTGCATAATAAACACTTTTTTGGCATCTCCCAGAATATTATTCCATAGGTCTTCAAATAAAAAAAAAAAGGTAATAAAATGTTGTATAAAGCTGAATTAATGATTTGAGTGCAGAAAATGCCGAGCTCAGTTTGAGTAAGTTGTAACCAATATGGTGTCACCAATTCACTTTACAAGCTATAATAAGACTCAGGGATTTTATATTGGTAGCTTCTGAAATTTGATTACTTTCATATTCTATCCTTAAGTTTGAAACGCTTCTGTGCTTTGTGCAAAACCTTTAATGTAGTGAGCGTTTTTTCAAAATTCATGCAAATTCTGTTACTCTAAAAACAATTATTTAGTGCGCTGAAGATTTTTTCGGTTGAATCTGTGAGCTGACTGGTTTTGTGTTCTTTAGTTATAATATTTGTATCATCGGCAAAAAGAACTGGATAAGCATTGTTGTTCATCATTGCAGGAGTATTATTAATATACAGTAAGATTAATAAAGGGACACAGGCAACATGCTTTATTTCAGACCATTCAGAATATACATTTCTATTATTTGAAGCGTTTATTATAACCTTTTGTTTTCTGTTCGATAAGTAAGATGCAGTCCATTGACACCCTACGCTAAATGTCCATATAGCTCAGCTACGTCTTCCGCACGGCTTTTGTTCCAACCTGCTTTCACGAACAGAGCGCAAGAGCCACGTAAATAACTAAACAGGACTAGGAAGCTCTAGCGCAAAATGAAGCCAGCATAGTAATTCCTGTAGAAAAGATATCAAATATGGGCACCTTGTGTAGATAGCGATACCCGATTATTTTCCGTATCCAAAATAAAAGTCAGAAAACGGGAATAAGTCACAAATGCAGTTAATTTACATTTTAGACCAGACTATTCCAGCTTGGCTGTGCGCCACTCACTCACAAACTCACAGGAAAAATGTGTACCATTAATAAGAATTATATCGGGAACGGTATCGGTATCAGACATACATTCTATGCTTTAACAAGATCTAATTTGTGTACATTTTTCGAAAAATGTTCCATTTAAAGAGTAGTTTGGGGTGCGGAGATTGTCATAATTAATACCACGAGTGTTTTCATCTTGTCGATAACTCACGACCGGAGCGAAGCGACGCGAGACAATTGTCCTAAGTGACGAAAACACGAAATAGATTATTAATAATATATAGGGAGGGAGGCTTTATCAGGTTATGATTCTAATACTTACATTAGTTTTCAAATGGTAGATGACGCATTCGACCATGTTTAAATAACGTTTTCTTTTTTTCGTTCTTCACTGCCTCCTGAATTATGATATGGCCGACCATGCCTACAACCAATGTACGAATATAGGTAGCAACAATAGAAATAAGGAACAATTATTTTATTTCAGCTTTTAATAAGTGATACATGAAATGGGAGCAAACGTTATTTTATTTGAGGTTATTGCACTCATCTCATACATAAGAAATACAAATAATGATTATTTTCACTCCTTTTTTTTTATCTAAGTCCATTATGAACTGGATAAATTTTTAAATAAACATTGTAGCTGAATTCATTGAAAGCACAATTGTGGAACTGACAGTTATCAAAAGTGAAGTTTGGCTGCCTGGACTGTCACCTTGTTACCAATAACCAAGATTAAACAAACGAACGTCAGGTGCGACAAGATTTTAAAGAAATGAACATCAGCTGTGATAAGATGTTTCAACAATATCGCTCCAGTCAGATGACCGCGATTGTTTGAAATTGCCTAATCTCGGCCATTGCATTGGCGCTTTAATAGTTGAGGTAAATTGTCTTGGAAATCTTCGAGAATGCTGAACCTAAATATTAAGGAACACACACACGATTGCAGCGGAGCCTTTTCTAAAAAAAAAAAAAACACTTTTTACTCCGGAAACCTCAGAGCATGCATTTTCGATAAAAGCTCAGCATCGGAATTGTTGGGTGGAACAAATACCTTATCTACTTACTACGTACAGAGAAAGTAAAATTTCCTCTATTGTTTGTTTTTGCGATTTCAAGTGGCATTCAGTAACACTGCTGCTTAAAATCTGCTGTATTGGCAATGTTATTCCAAGGGCCATTATTTGATTTTCAGAAGTATAAGTATATAACAGCAAAATCAAATTTTTGTACTCAGCTGCGTTCGCTTGATTAACTGTAGAAGCGGATGACCTGATTGGTTCATCAGCTTCCAAATTCAGTTTGAATTCTGTAGTATTTGTAAGTTCTGGCGTGTGGTGACCAAACTGTGGTTCCATCTGGTTTATAACATGTGTCCACACTTTGTCACTTAGAGTACTTGTGATTCCTGTCTATTAGTGTTAGATGCTCTATAGTAATCACTTTCTGAGGATGCTATTTTTTTGGTAGTGTTTAACGCCCGCTTTAACTACTTATGGCACCACAGGCGGTGACACTGATGATACATGAATGATGATGGAGCACCGGTGGAATGCGATAGCGGGGGAAACCGGAATACCCGGAGAAAACCCGCCCAGCGCCGCTTTGTCACACCACAAATCTCACATGCGGACGCTTGGGATCGAACCCCGGCCATCTAGGTGAGGAGGATGATATTGAAATACTCTTAATACACATATTAGTTTCTCTACACGTACTCTCTACATAGTGTAGAGAGAAGATATTGTATTACACACAAAAACTCGATACCGAGATTTCCCGGAAATATATGTTTTCAGACTCCCTGAGTCCAAAAAAAAAGCATTTTTAGAAAAAGGTCTGTGTGTGCCCAGCATACCTCAAAAATTCAAAGACCGTTAAATTCCAAACTTGGTTTTAAGTTTATTATCTTCCAAGGATGCGATACGAAGATCATTTAAAAAAAAAAAAAAAAAAAAAAAAAAAAGCCCTGCCACCACAAACTACCATTTACGTGGAAATATTCTTAAAAATTTTTGGTTTTCTCAAAAATGGTTCCAACAATTTTGATTAAAATACATCATATTATAGATATTCATATGGCAAATAAAATGCATATCTTGAATTTTCTGGAAATAGCCTCTTTCAGGACAATTTTTTCTGAATTTTGGAATCAATTAAACCATAAGACATGGTACAAAAACTTATTGCACCAAACATTTAGATTTCATTGAACTCACTATTTATGTCATATGAATTTTTGTTGTAGACTTGACCGTTTCCAAGATGTTCTTTGTTATGCGTTTCAATTTTAAAATACATATACTTGTTTCAGACTGGAAGTGTCCGTATTACTTTTGTTCTACTCCTGGTCAAGCAAAGAAGCGAACTGCAATGACAGTTGCATACAGTTTTTAAAATATTTGATTATCACTTTAGCCTAGCGCATTCCTTTAGTTCCCTTCTACCTATAAGGAACTAAGTAATAAGTACATCCTACTAATACAGCTCGATTAGCATGGTTTAGAAAGAAGAATAATCTTTTGTAAGAAGCTTGTTTGTAGAACAGCTAGAGAAAGTCATGTGAGTGTAGCACATCATAATGTTTTGTTAGGGATGGGACCCCGATACCATGATACTCTCGAAACTCGGTGGTATCGAAGTTTGCCGAATACGTCCAAATAAGCCTTCAATACTTTTAAACGTTAAATGTTTGTATTAATGTAAGTTGTGTTTAATTTTATGCTAAATAAAGAGTCAAATGATTCAAAACTTCGCGTTTTTGACACGCACGCTTCCCCAAAGAGTCGTATTGTAGTTCTTGATATACCTTTACTACAGTTCCTATAGACCAGGGCCTCTTAGCACGGCGCAAGGTGCAAAAGACGATTTCGCTAGTTTGACCAGAGTGCAAAACTCCACTCCTGGATTTTGACCAAAAGTGCCGTGTCGCTCTCTCCTACTCTTGTCTCTCGCTCCGCGTGGTCCCCCTTCCTCACCTTCTCCACTTTTCTTCCTCACTGCGAAATTTCCATCGAAAAGAGGCGGAGCGATGTACGGCGTATAGTACCTCTGCACCTCGGTTTGCATGCTCACGATATTACGCATTCTACATGTCCTGCTGTAAGTTACTGAATGCATTATTTTATGGAGGCTAGTATCTAAACGAAAACGTGCAAAACAAGGGAAAAGAAGTAACGGTATTCATGTAACATACAGCGTTAACTGTGTGACTCCCTCTCAGTTATTACATTTTCCTTTTCTGGTGACCAAAAACTGTGAAACCACCAGAAACAAATCGGGTCTTAAAACGCGAGACAATACAGAGCATAGAAATGTATGTTAATTACTTTCAGTGTTTGCGAAATCATTGTCGGGTTACGTGCATAGCTTATAGGTATACCGTACGACCATTTTTCATAAATAATTTGTTTTACCGGTCGTCTCCTTAGCGCGGTGGTAGCGCAGCTGATTGCCAAAGGGGAGTCCTGGGTTAGATTACCAGTACTGGCGTGGAGATTTTTCCTCCGCTGGGAGACCTGGACCGGGGTGTACTCAGCCTCCTGAGGTCCCTGGGGAGCCAATTGCGGAGCTACTTGATGGAGAAGTAGCGGCTCCAGGTCATGAGGACCGCATTAACCGGCCGGAAGGGATTCGAGGCGCTTACCACGTCTCACCCTCCAATTCTGCACCCCATCCATTGGCCGGGCGTTAGGCCAAGGTTCCTTGTGAGCTGTCGTGCCATGGAGTAAAAGAAAAAATGTTTTACCAATGTACAACAGTGATATTGAATAAAACGTGAGTGAAGTGTGGAACTATTTTTAAGTAGACATTACTAATAAAAATAGTTGTCGAATTCAAACCCGCAACCTCCCGAATGCGGGTCGGAGATGAAACCGCCCGAACTGGCAATGTGTTACTGAATTTCAAAAGTCGATATATTACGCACAATGATCGTGAATGGTTTGTGAAATTGGGCTTCTGTTGAGTGAGTTTAAGTGGAATGTTAGAATTGTGACAAGCTCACTCCAAATGCTTGCTAAACTGAAAGTTGATGAAATGTAAAAAGCGCAAAGTGCTGGAACGAACAGTTAAGAAACATGCGAGCCTGTATCATGGAAAAAGATAAACCGGTTTCTGTGTCACTGCTTTGTAGTAATGTGCACACATTTGCTCCTAGCTGAATTAACACTGTCCGCATTAAACGGATAGTTCGCGACATTTTCTCACCGGGATTGGGAAAGTCGACAGACATTTCAGCCACCGCCTTTGTTTACTGGGGATTCAAGTACTTAAGTGTCTGAGAAGGCAATTCGTTGGTCCCATTCTTTGCCGCTCTTCGTTTGTGAGACGAGAGAAATGCTTTCACACTCTGTTTCCCCGCGGTTATAGATCCAGCTTGTCGGCTGATGCCAATAAGAGGATGAGCCGGGGTAAACTGTCTTTGTGCACGGCACAAAAGATAACTACTTCTCTACTATTATGTTTGTGAGACGAGGGCATGTCCTGCTCCCCACCAAGACCCCCGGGTTACCGAGCGGGATGACTCAGACAGTTACGTCTGTGGCGGGTTCGCATCCCGTGGCCGGCCTACCTAACCCATGCATTTTGCTGGGGTTTCCGCAGGTCGCCAGGCAAATGCTGGGTAGGTTGCTTTCATCCCCCGACTCTCCTGTTCCTCCATGTTGTATCATTCATTCTTAATCCAGTTGGATTCTTTCAGGATTGGAAATGTCGGTGATGGTGCTCGGTGCGGCGTGGCAGGGGCTGGTTGCTGGGAACAGGACCGCTCCTGGCGGGGGTGTTGGAGCCTATGGGGACGTATCTCTAGTCTGCCTCTCCAACCTTGGGATGGTTCGTTTTTTTATAGTATTTAACGCCCGCTTTTACTACTGTGGCACCGCAGGCGATGGAATGAAGAAGGAGCACTGGTGGAATGTGATGGCGTATAAAACCGGAGAACCCGGAGAATACCCGCTCCTGCGCCGCTTTGTCCATCAAAAATCCCACATGCGGTCGCTTGGGTTCGAGCCCGGGACACCTAGGTGAGAGGCGAGTGGTCTAACCACTCGACCACGGAGCGGCCATGGGGTGTTCCGATCTGGAAACCGTAGGGACCATGTTGTTATTGTGCCGTCTCTCCTGTTTCCGGCCTCCCGGTGTATCCTCTCCTCATCCCTCCTGGCGGCGCCTCCTCGTGGAACGTAGGTACAGTAACCTCAGGTTAGGTTCCGGATCCCCTCCGACCATAGCATATGATCCTATCCTAGTTATCCCTCAGGAAAATGTTTAACAGTTTCGGGAAAACTGTAGTTCTGTAAAGAGAGATGACTCATGTCTGCGTTTACTAAAGAAAACAGCATGTTTCAAGTACTATTACTTCAATTTCTATTAGCGTTTCTGCTAGGTATAAACTGTTTCTTTAAAGTCTACTGGGCTCTACGTTTAACCTATCTACAGCAAAATATTCATATGTTTAACACCTTAGACACACCAGCTTGAGTCAGCTTTTAGTTATGCAAACACAATTAGCTCTGAATGTGAAGCAGTACTTCACAATAGTTTACTCTTGCAGTAGCTATCTTGTGGAGTGTTTTATGTTTAACGTTTCGTGATATACCAGTAAATCGCTAGATGGTGAACTAGAATGTCCGTAATTTGTGCGTGTAAATGTCTGCTAAAGATATAGGTCTTTCAAAAGTTACTTTGAACTTTAAACCGCTGCTATAATATTATATTTAGGAAAAAAACAAAACAAAAGAAGTGACCTACTGGAGTTTGGCTTTCTTTTCTTTTTTTCAATTCACCTTTACCATGGGTTCAGTTTTGCTGAATTAAACATTAGTAATATTACTCATAATGGTCTAAGAATTTGTAAGTTACAATTAATGACTCTGTCACTAGATGATAGAATACTACTGATTCAATGCTATTATGAAAGCAAGAGGAGTTTTTCTCAAGGTCTTTCTCTTTCTCCTTCTCAAGGTCCATGTTCCCTTCGTAAAGTTCCAATAAAATGACCTCCGCGATCTCCAGATCTCAATCCGACCGACTTTTGTTTGTGGGTGTACCTTAAAGAACAAGTTTTCGTGACACATCCAACAACCCGGCAGCAACTGAAAGTTGCCATGAAATTGCTAATATTCCAAGACATCATCTACAAAATGATGTGCATGGAGTCGCAGAAACAAGATGTACGTTGAATTGAGAGCAGAGGACACTCTGGCAATGTTTCAGAAAACCTCATTGTTTACTAAATATGTAACTTATTTTGTTTATATCCTATCGCATGTATTATAATATTTATAGCGGGTTAAAGCTTTAAGCGTCATTTGAAAGACCATATAGATTAGTCCAGTACCACAATGGCAAAACAAGAACTAATGAAAGCCCGAACGTCATTTTCAAGTGGTTCGCAGTCATTCAAGATGTATTGTGTTTTGTGATCCCTTGGAGCAGCATAAAGGTATGTTAACGTATCGTGTAATTACGAGCGCAGTCCAGAAAGTGCCGTACGTTTTGGCTATCGTGACGATGAGTACGGCTAGAGCCGCCATCTTGGTATCAGAACGTTCCTACATCCAGCTGTGGTAGCATGAGGTGCCTTTGTTACTTTACTCTCTGAGTTGCCAAAATGTGCGCTGCAATAGAAAATCCCGCCACTTGTGAAGTGCTGTCTGTGATTAGGTTTTTGTTGGCTAAAACAACAAACCAATTGAAATTTATCGTCATCTTTGTTTACGGGCAGGGAACAATGAGTGAAAGCCGAGTCAGTCAATAGTGCACTGATTTTAAAAATGGCCGTACCAATGTTCACGACGAGGACTCCTAACCTTGTGACTGATGAACTAGCAACGAAAATCAATGACAAAGTTCGTGAAAATCGTCGTTTCACGATTACAGTCCTCGCGCTACCACAGCTGGATGCATACTGAATGTAGAAACGTTCTGACACCAAGATAGGCCAAAACGTACCGGACTGCCCTCGTAATACAGCTTATTAGCTACTGCAGTATCGTCCATTGGCATGCCTCATATGAACCTGCAAAGATTAGTTATCAATTACTTCATTAATAGCTGCTGCAGGTAATTTAGCGCTTCCTTGCATGCACGCATTGCCGTCAGAACGTTCTGGGTTGGCTGAACCCATGAACCAAATCGTATGACAAGGATAACAGATGTTCAATAAACTACTTTTCGCTGCTACAAATCTGGCAGAACCTGTGACCCACTGGTAGCATTCTGAAGTATGGAAGAAAGGCACCGCTGAAGCACTGTAAGAAGTAAAAATCTGATGTTTTCTCCAGCTGTGCTACAAACAAACTCCTTATAAAAGATTAGTCTTCTTTCTACACAATGCTAATCGAGATAAACATCAACAGAATGTTCTTATTACTTAGTTCCTTATAAGTACAAAAGAAATCAGGGAATACTCTGTCTAAAGCAAGGGTCAAATATTTTAAAAGCCGTCGTTTTACGATTGACATTGCAATTCGCTTCCTTGCTTGGCCAGCTATTATAAAACAAACGAAAGACTGGCGACTTCCTGTCAGAGAAAGAGATACGTATTTTACAATTGAAAACAATAACAAGTAATATCTCGGAAACGGTTACCTTCACAACAAAAATGTAAAGGACATAAATGATGTGTTTTGAAGAGATCTGCATTTAGTGCAGTATTTGTTTTTTGTTTTTTTTTTGTACCTCTTACGGTTTAGCAGTTATGCAAATTTCGGCAAAAACTATACGGAATGAAGAGGTCTTCAGAGGCTATTCCCAGAAAATTCAGTATATACATTTTATTTTGGAAATAAATATCTTTAACATATCGCATTTTAATCAAAATCGTTTAGAGCCACTTTTGAGAAAATCAAAATTTTCGAACATTTTTTCCATGTAAAGGGTAGTTTGTGGAGGGGTGTATGTTTTGAAAATCTTCGTGTCGCATCCTTAGAAGATACTAAATTTAAATACCTAGTTTGGTAATTACGGTAATTTCGTTTTTACCTATGCTGTCCACAGACAAACGCGGACCTTTTTCTAAAAATGCTTTTTTCGGACCCAGGGGATTTCAAAACATATATTTCCGGTGAAACCTCGATATTGAATACAATACTTTCTCTATCTACTATGTACATTGTACATACGGGCTAAAGAAAGTAAAAAGATATCATTTTAACCAGCTACTGAAAATACTCATTTGTTTATATTATGTAATTACTAACGACGATTAGTGCACATCGTCCATAGTGTTACATTCTTAATTGTCTGGTTTAGAATTTCAACAAGTACCCTAGCTCTACTGACTGCTGAAATGGCTTGTATTGTATTTCTTCTTTCTTTCTCTTTGTATCGTCTTCGTATATAGTTAAACTCCTTAGGACTTACAAGCCAGCGCCTGTTGAGCAGAGGCACTGCATCAGTGTGTTCGGCCCGAAGCCTAGTATAAAAGTGAGGAATTGGGTGAAAAGGATGATAAGAATAATAATTATGGAACAATTGATGGAATGAAAGGCGGGGAAACCGCAGAACTTGTAGAAACCCCGCCCAGACGCCGCTTCGTCCACCACAAATTCCACGTGCGGTCCCCTGCCTAGGTGAGAGGCAAGTGGCCAAACCACTCGCCCGGCTTGTATTTTCTGATGTATTGCAGGGTGGGACAAGCCCGACTTGTATTTTCTGATGTGATTGCAGGGTGGGACAAGCCCGGCTTGTATTTTCTGATGTATTGCAGGGTGGGACAAGCCCGGCTTGTATTTTCTGATGTGATTGCAGGGTGGGACAAGCCTGACTTGTATTTTCTGATGTATTGCAGGGTGGGACAAGCCCGGCTTGTATTTTCTGATGTGATTGCAGGGTGGGACAAGCCCGACTTGTATTTTCTGATTATTGCAGGGTTGGACAAGCCCGGCTTGTATTTTCTGATGTATTGCAGGGTGGGACAAGCCCGGCTTGTATTTTCTGATGTATTGCAGGGTGGGACAAGCCCGGCTTGTATTTTCTGATGTATTGCAGGGTGGGACAAGCCCGACTTGCACCTCATAAAGCATATTTCTACGGTAATGTTTCTCTGGGATGTTTGCTCCAAGTTGTCTAAATGAATTTATTGAGCAGTGCCACTAAGAGGGGAAGGATGTGTTTGCCTGCGGACGCGTTAGGACTCTGTTAATCCTATTCCCCTCCGTACAAAAATGCCACCACTGCTAGATCCATTAGTCAGTATTATTGTGTACCTTATCTCCCCTTTCATAATAATTACTAAAGTAATGCTTACCTTCTGTGAGGCGCAAACTGGTTTGTAGGAAACTTCAAGCTTCAGAACATTTTATATTACAGCTACACGATTTCAAAATTACTGTTGAAAATAACACGGTAGAATAGTTCTTGCGTGCAGCAGATACACGGAGGTTAAAACCGAGGAAAGCACGTTTGAGGTTATGGCAGGCATGGGGACAATAAGACAGCTCTCTCACCCTCATGCTGTTGTATAATGACGAGGAATAACGTACTTGTGCTACAATGGTATTTCACATTACTTTCTCTAACTATTCTGCAACAAATTATTCTTATAAAAGCGGTTTCTTCTCTCAACTTCGTGCTAATAAAAATTACATTCTCTCAAATGGTTTTATTACTTTTTCCTTCTAAGTAAAAGGAAAATAAGGGAACACAGTAGGCTAAAGTGACAGTCAAATATTTTTAAAGCTGTTGCTAAAAGAAATTCCGTTCTCTTTGCATGGCCAAATGATAACGGGTGACATCTTCCTGTTTGAGAAAATTGTATGTAGTTTAAAATTGAAACCAATAACAAAGAATATCTCTGAAATTTAAATTCTACAAAAAATATATGACATAAGTTGTGTTATTTAACTAGATCTACGTTATTTTGTCCATCTCTTACGTTTACCAGTTACGTAAGTCAGTCAGAATGAAGGGGACATAGAGGCTATTCCCAGAAAATTCAAGATATACATTTTATTTGTCATTTAAATATATTTAATATAGGCTATTTTAATTTAAATCGTTAGAGCTATTTTTGTGGAAACCAACATTTTTTTAAACATTTTTCCAAGTAAATGTAGTTTTGGGTAGGGGAATTTTCGAGAAAATCTTCTTGTCACATTCTTGCAAGATTTAAGTTTGATATTAACCTACTTTTCCTTTGAGTTATCGTGTTCAAAGACACACGGACAGACGGATTTTTTCTGTGAATGCTTCTTTGGATACGGACCCGGTGAAATCTCCGTATCGAAATTTTGGGTGGAATGCAATTACCTTCTCTACACGTGTATTATGCAGTAAATAGAGGAATTAAAAATCTCGTTTATTGCGACCTAAGGGGGAATCAATTAAAAGCACACCAAAATATGAGTTATTACTAAAACAAAAGACGTTATCTTTTTGCGAATGTTGTTTCCGTCGTTTAGCAGTTCTGTTGTCTACATTTTAAGGTAACATTCTAGTCTGCTGTTGTTGAAAAGAAGGAATGAATACATCTTTGGTATGCAGAAAAAGGCGCAAAATGTTTATTTTATTTAATAGTATATGTCAGTTTTTGTTGTTGTTTTTTTAGCTTAACGTCCTTTAATATGATTGGTCTTATTGGACGATAAATGGAATTGATGAAATTATGCTCAAATGATCTCAGGGTCCATGGAGCTTAGAGTTAGTTTTTTTGAGAACATGATAACACTTGACGTGAATTTAAAGTTTGGGTTTAGGTGGTTTGCGGTTGGAAACCAACCCTCGCAGTTGCCAGTTCTTCCACTTACTGGTCCCTTAACTAAGGCGCGAATATCGACTTGCAAGCAGAGTCTTCGAGTTTCCAGGAAACATATTTTACTCTGTTGTCTCTCACCCCTTGTACAGGTTCGTCTTTTGTTTGCCAATGGTCCCGTTTGAAGGCCATCATGTTTTGGAGAAAACAATACTCGACATTCGTCTTCTCAGGATACGGGAAAACCCGAAAAGAAACGTTATTCGGGTAACTCGCCCTAAGCGATATTACACCTAGCGACTTGTTCAACGTGAGGCCGACACGCTACCACCACGCTACCCAGGCGGGCAGCAAGTTTTGTTAGTTCTTCAGATTTGTATTAGATCATCCTTATTCAAGAATCTAGAGTTCTGTTTTAAGAAGAGACAGAAATGGTGATGGGGATATTATAATTTCAATTTGAAACCAAAACTAATTTATTACGTATTTTCCCTTAAAGTAAACGAAGTGTTCACGATATCGATTCTTTTGTCCGTACAGTCTAACGCTGTTGAATTGACGTGATTCCCTCCCTCTTTCCATTGTGCACAAATGATGTTTTCAAAGCCCGGTATGAATAAACGAGCTGCTTCCTTGTGAAGCGATGAAATTGAGTTGATGGCAACAAAGGAAATTTCAAAACGTAATTTCAACAAAGAGTCTATATATGGGGTATAAAAATCTTGTCACATTCTAAAATGCCATTATGTTACATCCTGTTGTTCCTTTTAGCAACTTAGGGGTACCCATAAGTGAATCATTAATTTCCATAATTATGCATACAGAGTGGTTCAAAAATGCGTTTACAAAGATTAGGAATTTCTATATAAGCACAATTCCACAAAATCCTTCGTTTGTAATGTATTGGAGTTTAAAATGTTACAAATAAAGACATTTTAAAGTGACATATTCTTTTTTTTTTCTTTTTTTTTTTTTGACATTGCCAGCATGTTAGGAGTTGTTCAACACAAACACTACTAACAGCAAACGCTCAACATGTCCTCCTTTTGCGTCTAGACACGCTTGCACTCGTCCAAGCATAGACTGTCAAACACTCTTTGTCGGGCCGTATGGTTTCGCAGCCTTCCATAACGCATAGATTAAGAGTTCCTTCAACCGGAATGTCTGCTGCGTAAACTAATTTTTAAGGTGCCCTAAAGACAAAAATCCAAGGATTGAGGTCGGGGGAACGCGCAGACCATGGAACTGGTCCTCCTCTTGCTATCCATTTGTCATGGTAGATAATTCCGTGCATCTCCACATGTTTTCTCTTTGTCTCGGGAGCGCATTTTCTGGGAGAATGTTCTGAATGAAGTCCCTGTAACAGCACAACTGAAAAATGTAAACAAGCAGCCATGACAACAGAAGGCCAAAGTTACAATGGGTCAAATCCTTCTATGAATGAGTGCATAGATAAATGAAGTTGCTGGGTTGGAGCCAGAAAGCCGTTAAACCTAAACTTTCATTAGTAAATTGATAACGCGAAAGCGAAGGGTTTTAGAGTATATGTTCGTATGAACCTATTTTCTTGCTTAAATGTAAGGAATCCATTCCCAAACGTTGTAAAGATATTTTTGAACCATCCTGTATATATTCTTCAAATTTATACTGCATACAAAGAGAAGTGTGTATTCTAAACTGCATTGCAACGCCTTTAGTCGTTCTGAAGTTATTAACTGGTTAAGCAATGCTTCAACCATGAACAAGAGATTATCCCTACGATGAAGAACCATTAATGTTATTCAGTTTGCTGTTTATTACATAACAAGTGAACACATAGAAAAAGAAGTATGTATTCCATTCACATGACTTTCTCTACTTATTCTGTAACAAACGCTTCTTATAAATGCTTATTCTTTTCCACTTCAAACTAGTCTAGATCAACATTTGCAGAAATGGTCTTATTACTTACTTACAAGAGGAAGGAAGATAAAGAAATGCACTAGATTAAAGTGACATTCAAATCTTTTAAAATCCGAATCGCTATGTGATTCACAGTAGGTTCTGTTTCCATGACCAGGAGTAAAACAAAAGAAAAAAGAATACAAATTCCTGTTTCAGAAAATGTTGAGCACTTTAAAACTGAAACCAATACTATGGAATATCTCAGAAAAGGTTAATTCTGCACAAATACCTGCTCTATCTACAATGTGTATTGTATATACGTTTTAGAGAAAATAAAAATGGTTAAGGCAAAAGTTTATATTTTAACGAGACCTAACTATTCTATGTAGTAAGTTTTTGCGTATCTCTTATGGTTTACCAGCTTGCAGAATCATCCAAAATGAAGAGGTCTTCGGAGACTATTCTCATAAAATTCAAGATATATATTTTAGTTCTTTAATACGGAGCATTTTCATGAAAATCGCCAGAGCCATTTTTGAGAAAATCAACATTTTCGAAAATGTTTCCATGTAAAGGGTAGTTTGGGGTATAGGATTTTCTTTAAACTCTTCAAGTCGCATCCTGGGAAGATGCTGAATTTAATTGGCTTCATATTGGTTGATGCATGAAGTCGGTGAAATGTTTTCAAAATAACTCGGGGTCCATGGAACTTAAAATTACTTGACAGTCATCTTTTCGAGATAAGTGAAAAACCCCAAAAAACACTTATGCAAGTAACTCCCCATAACCGAGATTCAAACTCGGGACCTCTAAAATCTGAGGCAGACACGCCACTCCCATACTGAAAAGGCGGACCGATAACGGACACCCACGGATCTTTTTCTAAAAATGCCGTTTTTTTAATTATATCTCCAGTGAACTCGCAGTATCAAGTTTTGGGTGGAATGCAACAATTTCTCTACCCAAGTATATGGAGAAGAATATAAAAACACATTTTCATTCTCAAAATATAATGCGGCGGTGCCGTGGCCGAGTGGTTACACCGTTCGCCTCCCACCCAATTGGTCCGGGTTCGATCCCAAACATCCGTATGTGGCACTTGTGGTGGACGAACCGGCGTCTGGGCGAGTTTTCGCTGAGTCCTCCGGTTTCTCCCGCCATTCATTACACCAATTGCTGCATCAATCACCTTTCCTATCATTTATATCTTTGCATTTCATATCATCCACTTCCTCACGCTCATGCTTGCCTAAGGGCCGACAGCTCGTACCAGGTTCTCCACTCTGTGGTTTCGTGCCGTTTTCTCCCCAACATGCTTCTGACACCTAGGCATCCGCTTGTACGTCCTAGGGGGTGTCAGTCATATATATGGGGAGGTTAAGCCGATTACGAAATGTAATGCTACGTTATAAGACGGGTTTAAAATCATTAACTTTGCAAATAACGTTTCTTTTTCAGTTTCTTAATTATTAAGTAACATAGCAATGAATTTAAAAATCACAGTCTTATTTTTGCATCCGCTACTTTATCGAACCTTTGCTGGTTTTCGTCATAAACTACATTCTTATATACCAGTAATATATGGATATCAAGTGTGTCTACTACAGAGGATTCGTTTGGACGTGTGACCGGTGTTACAAGAACCTTCTTGGCCCTGGGAACCACGTTATTTGCTGGCGAAGTCCAAAATTCATAGTCTTTCTCATGGTAATTATAACTTCAATAACCACATACTTCATCATAGAAATATGCCTTAATTCTGCCACCCATTTCTCACTCTTTTGAGAAAGTTTGCAGCAACTCTCGTCAATTCTTCTTCTGAAATTGCAGCAATCCCTCTCTGCCCTTCAGTTCTTCCAGCGAAGTGGACATTCTAATGTAAGATCCCGCTTATTTAAAAATCGCATACAGATGCAAAATCTGTGTGCTTAAATTTAAGGGTCTATGAATAATCTACTTCATCGAAAACAGCATACTTACCGGTGCCAAGCAACTCCCGCTAGGCCGGCCACGCGTCCAAATGAAGGTGTGGTAAGAGGCAGAGTTTTGCATGTGAGGGATATCAAGTACTATTGTTTTGGGGATTAGCGATTTATTTAATTAGCGTTTTGCGATTGGATTTGAACTTTCGAGCTCGAATAACTTTCTTGTAATATGTTTTCTAGGGTTCAAAATAAAGTTGGGTATACTTACAGGCGGCTACTGTATAAGAGCAGGTGAACACCCTAACCTTTAATACCATGTGGGTTTATTGGTTAGTTTTTCTTTGAATGCTGTTAAACGTAACGTATATTTGCAGCAAGCTAGGGGACTGGGCCTGGCATTCGGGAGCTCCGGGTTCGATCCCCGTTGACCGCACAATCTGGCCCTGGGTTTACCTTTCGTTAAGGCGAATGCTGATGTATTGTATATCTTCCACGGTTCCTTTCCATTCATTCTTTCAGGTCGGCGCAGGTGTGATTTGAGGCTTTGCAGGCAGACGGCACTGTTGCTTGCTCCGAATAAAACTCTTTGCCGTTTTAGAGGCCTCCTTTCGGCCTCCCGGCGCCTGTATAGCCTCCGTGACTGTAAGGGGCTTCCGCGCGTATCTGTGCTTAGCTCCGTCGTTTCCTGTGGGCTCTCTGATCCCTTCCCCGGATGTGGTAGGTCGCAATAGATCAGTACCGGGTCGTGTTGCCGAGGTGTCCCCTGACATTAATATGCTCTAACCTCTAACGTATGTGGGCTGGTTTAAAATCCACTGTCTTTTAAATCTGCAGCGTTACTGCTCTAAACTCAATGAGGTACAATAGAAGCGCCATTAGCGCGTGCACATGTGCGTTTAAGGAGTTTTGCGCATGCGCAACTGGTATGACGCAAGTATCTTATGAAGCAAAATACACAGAAGCTGTGCACGCGTTAATTTGGCTAAGATTTTCTCGCCGTCTGTTTCCATGCGATCACTTCCATTTTAAGCCAATGCCACCAGTCGGAAGCACACTATGGCAGAAGTTAGACTCACTATAGCTGTGATTGGGTGGCGCTGTTATATTCTAGGCTGCTACACTGACCGCAGGTAAACATCACTAAAAGTTTGTCCTGGAAGTAGATAGCGCACACAAGCGCGGAATACTCTCGTGGTCTCATTTATCTCAACTATTATTTATTGTCTTTAGTTAATCCGCGCCAAAGCAAAATCCAGGCGATATAATGTAGCCTTTGGCTATTAGTGCAAAAAATACAGCATATTTTTCACGACCGCTTGACGAAAACACGTGGCATGTACTGCAAATTTAATAGCGAAATTAAGTATTTTTAATTTCTCTACACGTACTACGTACATAGTGCATAGAGAAGGTATTGTACTGCACAAAAAAGTCGATACCGAGATTTCACTGGAAATATAGGTTTTGATATCTCCTGAATCCAAAAAATATAATTTTTAGAAAGATGTCCGTCTGTATCTTTGGGCAGCATAGCTCAAAAACGAAAAGTCCGTTAAATACCAAACATGATATTTAAATTCAGCATCTTCCGAGAATGCGCCACGAAAATCTTCAAGAAAATCCCCCCACCTCAACTACTCTTTACATGGGAAAATTTCGAATATTTTGGTTTTCTCAAAAATGCCTCTAACGATTTTGATTAAAATCTCTTATATTTAAGATATTTACAGGACAAATAAAATGTGTATGTTTTATTTTATGGGAATGACCTCTAAATACCTCTTTTATTCTGAATGAATTATTCAGAATTTTGCATTGCTGGTAAACGGTAACAGATAGACAAAAACGTAATCCACAAAAAATGTAGATCTCGTTAAAACACATAATTTATGTCGTGTACGCTTTTTTTCATGTATTTGACCGTTTTTAGGTATTCTTTGTTATTGGTTTCAGTTTTAAAATACTTGAACCTTTCTCATACGGGAACTTGTCAAAGAAACGGATTTCAATCCCATAGCAACAACAGTTTAAAACATTTGACGGTCCGTTATGTAGTGTATTTCTCCTCTACTTACAAGAAAAGCAAGTGATAAGAGCGTTTCTCGATTAGTATGAAGTAGATAGAAGAATAAGCTTATTAGCAATAATTTGTTACAGAGTTGTAGAGAAAGCCATGTGAATGGGACACATCAGTTTTGTTAGTTTCATTTACAACATTTTATAAAATATGGTTCTTCTGAGACTAGGAAATCTGAATCAGCATTAACTTCATACAGCACCCTTATCAACTTGGTGGCTCATTTTTAAAAAAGAAAGTGTGCACTATTACGCTCAGTACATTCTTCACAAAATTTTACACGCCTTCCTTTTTTCCCCGGGTGCAACTAATTTTCTTGTGAGAGGTGTTTATGGGTCGCTGTGTGAGGGGAATATTTAAATATAAGGAAACAAAGCCTATCTTCTCAATTAAATTAAACTTTTTCATCTTTTCTTTACGAGCACTGTTTACACTTGTTGCCGAAGCACACGTGAACTCAATTCTTTTACGGGAAGTGTTAGATATCTCACAAAACGTATAATAAGCATACAACACTATTGCTTTTATACCACTAATCAATGGTTCAACAGCATTATACTGTAAGTAACTCATCGAAAACCCAACAGCAAATTCTCGGCAACCGCTATGCACGAGCCTAACAGCAACAAACAGTAACTATTGTAAACAATATCAGGTGACTCATGTGATAAGCATGCTAGGACTTGCAGCTTTGTTTTGGCCATGAATGAGCCTTAATTAAAGTCTTATGTATCTGTAAAGAATATTATACAATTTAAAAACAAAGCCATTCCGAAATTTAGATTTTTAGCATGGGATTGCCTTCCTGCTCGCATTGCTAGTTTGTTGTACCATGGTACACGGGCCACGTGGGTCCCTTGTGGCGCGGATCAACCTAAAACATCTTATTATGTCTTTTGCAATAGCATTATGAGTTATGGTATTCACCTATTGGGAAATTGTTCAAATATACATAAGGCAGAAATTTTATATAAAAAGGCATTACGCATACTATCAGGAGCAAATTATGATGCTCACCGCCGTCCTTTGAGAAAATGTTGACGGTCATAAATGTGTATATATTTAACTGTTTAATGGATGTTAAGTGTAATTATAATAGTTTAACTAACGACAGTGATATCCACCATTATTCCACAAGACACAATTACCTACTTGTCACGCCAAATGTTAGGTTAACTAAATCCTAGCGCTGATAGAAATCTGTATTTGTTTCTTTATTCAACAAACTACCATATGAGATGCATGTTTTAAATATTGACGTTTTCAAGAAAAGGATCAATGACCTTGTTTATGACCTAGAGAGTTTTATACATCCTCTCTAAATGTATTATCTTAATTAATTTTGTTGACTATGTCTATGTGTCATCTTGTCACCAAGATTGCATTAGCAATAAAGTCAAAATAAAATTAAAAGTGAATACGGTTTAGGTAGAATTTAATTTACACATTACTTCGGTTTAGTCCTAACACTCTTCACTAAATTATGCATATAGTAACAAATACCCACAAAAAAGCTCACTTTTGTCAGGCAAGTTATATTATTATTGTTGTTTTGTGCTATTTTTGTCATCATCGGTGGTGGTGGTGGTGGCGGCGGCGTTGTTACTGATGCTGCTGTAAGCAGCGGCTGCAGTTGTATCAGTGTATTCATTAGCATAATTTTTATGCAGTATATGCTATTTCAGAGATTCAGGACTGTCTGAATAAAATGTTGTGAACACCCTTTATACAGGGAGGGAGCTGAATAAATGCAAATATTTACATCAGCGTTTGCAGACGACGTGATGATTCATATTTTCAGTTTTTCTCGCTATTTTCTAAATTCATGTTTACGAGGAAAACTTCACAGTCTTTAGGATAGCTATTATTTCCTATTATCAGACGTTTAGTGATGTTTACATAAGAGGCCATACGCTTGACCCTCCTCTGTCCTTTGCCCTGCCCGACAATACGTGGTGTGTTGTGAAGGAAAAATATCGATCGCTCTGAAACTTTAACCTACGTAACCAAACGCTTTTGTTTTCACATAACATTATATTATGAGGATTCACAATGTATTCCGAGTTTAATTTAAAAATATTGAACACAATGACATTGTTATACTATATTTAAATTTGACTTTCTTGAACAAAAACAAAATGTTTGCATTTGCACTTCCGTTCTTTAAATTAAAAAATCACTCTCGTTGCTGATACAAAGGTGAGCAATTAAAATTAAACCTCAACACTTAAAGAACCTTCAAATCGATTAGGAGAATTCGAGTCACAGATCCTTTGATCCACTGCAGCGAATCGGAAGTTGAGGATTTCGAAAGCGCTGATGATACAGTCTTGGAAAATTCCCCAGTCGTAGCGTAAATTAAATGAATATCGGCTAATTCAGCATATGCAAACCTACTCATTGTGTAAATGAAAGTTTGACATTGAATCGGTTATGTGAATGCAGATCGGCGATGTGCGAGTTGTACTAAACACAGCTGCCCGCTGCCTCATGTATTTAGGCATAGGAGAGCCATAACACAGGACCTTTCAAAACACATTAGAGCCTAAAATTTTATTCCATATATATGATAATACTATTAGCATGGGGACAAAATGAGATACACTTATGTATTATATGCATCGAATTATTTGCAATTATTCACCTTCCACCCTGCACACATTGCTATTTGTTCACATACTAATAGCATTGAGGCGGCGCTGTGGCTGAGTGGTTAGACCGCTCGCCTCCTACCTAGGCGGCCTGGGTTCGATACCAAATGCCCGCACGTTGGATTTGTGGTGGACGAAGTGGCGTCTGGACGGGGTTCATTCCACTAATTGCTCCATCATCACTTGCGATCATCCATTTCGCTTGTATCTCATATCATCCATTTCCTCACGCTTAGGTCTGTCTACGGGCTGACCATTCTTCCGATTTCTCCAGGTTTCGTGCCGTTGGCTCCCGACAGGCTTCTGACCACTAGGCATTCGCTTGCGAGTCTTAGGGGGTTGTCAGTCCTACAGAAGGGGAGGTTAAGCCGACTAGAGAAGCTAATAGCATTGTATAACATGCCGGTCTTGGGACAAAAACACAATTTCATCTCTTCCGTGGAGTTTGAAATAGCACACATTGGCCTATTTCGTTTGTGTGGTTGAGCATAGTGATATAAAGTGCTGGTTTGTGCATTGCTTGTTTTCGTATGGTAATCTGTGTTCATTTCTATGCAGCTTTTCAAGCAGATGGATTGCGCTACCTCATGTCAGGTTCACTGAAACGTGGTAGCGGATCCGCCAGTCTCTCTCTCTCTCTCCCCAAATAAAACAGCAGTCAACTGGACATCAGCCACTGGGGGAGAAAGAAAGGCTTTTCTCCCGAGGCAACCACTTCGCTGTAGAATTTGTCTTCTCCGTTTTTCCACTTACTCCACCCTGCTACTTTAACTCGCCTCTTTAAGCCATCATTTCTTTTCCTTCCTAAATTTTTCTTAGTCTTTTCAGCACTTTTCATCCACTAGTTCCTGCAGTGTCCCTCATGTGGCACTGTGACAGTATGAGTTGCGGCACGCATCAAGGATATGCGTCCGTCCGGAAATAAATTGTCAGTACTAAAGGGTAGAGGTAATCAACATTCTCTTCCCTGCTATAGCCTCTAGTTCACTCAGTACGACCTCAACAATACCTCTCATGCGTATTGTTTTACATGCTACACATTTTTATTTTTCCATTTATTTATTTGTTAAAATTGTTTCATTTATATAGGCCCGTTTAACTTCAATGACCATATCGGGGGCTTTGACCTGTGAAAGAACTCGTATTTACTGTAGGTTCAGAACATTGGGTTAGTCATTTTATATCACTAAACACACGCACATTCATACTTCCATACTCTTTGGGGGATAAGGAACAATTCCCCGTCCCAGCCGGAAATCGAACCCGGGACCTCCGGGTGAGCTTGCTGAGCACTCGGCCACTGAGGCAGTCAGAAACTTTTATTCATCTGTGAAATTTATGAAAATAAACATGTTATATGAAATGAAAATGGAGTTTTATTTATGGACGCCCTTTAATTACTGTGGTTCCCAGCGTTCCATTATATACTCGGCGTGAAAGACCGCTTAATTTTGCTCAGAGGCATCTTTATCAGGTTTGAGGTTCTTTTATGTGCCGTAAATCTACGACACGGGAGCAACGGCTTTACTTCCTATCCGAAGGAAGCATGCTAAGGATTTTTACGCCCGAAAAAAATCCATCCTCCTCCGCCGGGTTTGAACCCGCGACCTTGGGTATGTGAAGTTAGCATGGTAACCATAACACCGCGGAGGCGACGAAATATTATGAATACGAAACTCAAAGAAAATATATGTTCCACTTATCGTACTTTAATTACCAGTTAAATGAAGCCAGTTATATACGCAAAAGCGCGCTTTTTAATAGGCACGCCCAGCTCTAAACTTGGTGTTTTGTAAACATTTTTTAGGTTTTCTAGTCTACTTTACAAAATAGGACCATCTTTCGCTTCAAATTTATCACTAATTAGTTTTAAACAACCGAACTATTATAACAAAAAGTAGGTAGAGAGCGACACTTAGAGGTCAGTTTATCATCCTAAAATGTAATTAATTTTTCAGCACCAATATAAACAACGGAGTTCCAGTATAGGCCACTTTAATGCGCCTCAATACACAAGACCTTTAAGGAATTAGAAAACACATGGGCGTTTACTGGTTCACGAACCAGAAGTGTTTCTGGACCTTCTCACATATAACAGAAGAATGTCGTTGCGAAAGTGCGGTGTACGTGACAGGTATACGTCCACGTATGATGCAATCTATTAGCATGCAGTGTCGGGCCGCGACAGAGTTCCAATTTGAAAGTCGTCGTGGAAATTCTAAACATGTATGCAGCGTTTTGGCCTTCCTTGATGCCAATTACGTTCTGTAATTCTGACATGTGCTTTTGAAAGGGAGCAAATAAATAAACGAGCTTAACTAATAAGGAAAACATCAAAATATAGTAACCGTATATGTTGCAATTAAACCGTAGCAGTGGAGTTAGAACTGTGGAATGGACAGTTAAAAGAGGAGCTACTGTGTTATTTTCCTGCTGCAGTTCCCCCCAAATTTTAAAAATGAATACAAGGAATTTAATAAATACGTTTCCTTGCCAGACAATCAGCGTAAACTCTTTGTCTGGAAATGATTGACTTTTTTGTATATGCATGTTGAACCTACAAGGGTAAATCAGGATGTATATAGCTAGAATTAATATTCGTGAAAAATAAAATGTTTTTGAAATATTTGTGCCACGGTAAACATAGCTTGATATATTAAAACAGTTGTCAGTTGCAAAACACGTGCAATTAAATTTCTTTGCGGCTGACATTTTTATGTGCTTTATTCACATATTTCTGCAGGCAACTATTTACACGAATGGATTTTGACAATAGGCGGCGCCGCGGCCGAGTGGTTAGACCACTCGCCTCCCATCTAGGTGGTCCGGGTTCGATCCCAAGCGCCCACATGTGGGATTTGTGGTGGACGAAGCAGCATCTGGCGGATTTTCTCCGAGTTCTCCGATTTTCCCCGCCACTCATTTCACCAATTGTCCCACCATCACCTTCTTTTGCATTTCATATCATCCACTTCCTAACGCTAATGCCTGGCTCCGGGCCGACCACTCGTTCCAGGTTCTCCATTCTGTGGTTTTGTGCCGTTGGCTCCCCGACAGGCTTCTGATACCTACGCATCCGCTTGTAAGCCCTAAGGGAGTGTCAGTCCTAAATACGGGGAGGGTAAGCCGACTACGAAAAAAAATGAATTATGTCAAGTGAAAATATAGATCTTGTTTGACTGACGACCGGAAAATAACTATTTGGGAAAACCAACTCCGATTTTAATGAAATTGCAAATGTAAAAGAATGTAAAATACAGTGTTGTGTGCATTATTTTACTGTAGTCTAAACTGTGTACAAAATAAAGCAGTACTATTTGTGTAAGAATCAGCAACCACTACTGCACTCGTTGTCTACCGGTTCCTTTCAAACTGTGTGGTGTAAGCCGACTTCGCGAGATGCGTGTCAAGGCTCAAGTTTTGCCGATGCCAGGCTTGGAGGAGAAACCTTTTCAATCGACTGATAGTCTGTAAAACCATTATTGATAAACGCACAGACAATTTTAAGTCTGCAATTGCAACTTTTTGGTCTCCAGATATAAAATTATATATTATCATAAACTTCTAATAAATATTTCATGAATACTATAAGAAATGAAACATATGACCTAGCTCTAGTTGTTGTCATTTGATACCGTTTGGCAGGAGGGTTAATTGCGTGTTTTGGAATTATGTTCAGAATTAAGAACACAAAAGTAGAAGAATCTATTTTCTGTTACATATCTTCAATTACATTTGTTAAATACGTGCCGGGTGTTTTTTTTTGTTTTTTTTTTTAATAAATACAGTTCCGGAGACTTGTCAGGACTCCGGCTCTGTATTCCTTTTTTCTCCATTTGTTCAAGATCCCTATATTTCCTTGGTAGACCTTATTATTCTTAACGTTTTCCTTTTACATATCCATACACAAACATAGACACATTTATAAACACAGAAACACCCATGCCCAAGGCGGGACTCCAACCCACGATCCTGTGCACCACGAAGCGCCAAAGCGAGCGCGGCCACCGGGATCGGCATTATGTTGATACCCTTGCCGATGGGGTACAATGTTACGTCCCTATTTAAAAGCATATGAAACGGTGGAATAACAATGTTCAAAATGATAGAAATGTCGACTCATATTGTTCAGCATGTTACTTTCTCTACACGTACTACGTACACGGTGTACCAAAAATTCGATACCGAGATTTCACCGGAGATATGTTTTGAGGCCCTCTAATTAAAAACATTTTAGAAAAATGTCCGTGGGTGTCTGTGGGCAACATAGCTCAAAAACTTGGTATTTAACTACAGTGTCTTCCAAGGATGCGACACGAAGATTTTCAAGAAAATCCCCCACCCCGAACTACCCTTTATTTGGAAAAATTATCGAAAATGTTGCTTTTCTCAAAAAAGTCTGTAACCATTTTGATTTAAAACAAAGTCTATTAAAACTATTTACACTACAAATAAACCGTATATCTTGATATTTTTTGGAATCAGTCCCTAAAGACCTGTTCATTCTGGATGTGTTTACTCAATTTTGCATAACTGGTAAATGATAACTGGTAAACCATACTGAACAAAAAATGTATAACTAGTTAAAACACACAATTTATGTTGTGTACATTTTTTCATGGAGTTGACCGTTCTTGCCATATTCCTTGCGATTGGTTTTGGTTTTAAAATACTTATACTTTTTTCATACGGAATTTATTAACTCCTGGCCATATAAACAGAGGAATAGCAGCCGGTTTTTAAATGGTTTGACTATCATTTTAGCCTAGTGTATTCCCTTAGTTGCCTTCTGCTTACAAGAAAGTAAGTAATAAAACAATTTCTGCTAATGTTTATTTTAATTAGCACGAAGCAGATCGAAGAATAAGCTTTTTAACAATATTTTGTTACAGAGCTGTGGATGAAACATACCAGATTTATGTTGAAATTGCTCCATTTATAACCCTCCTTTAACTGTATGGATTTACTGCCTGGTGGCTATGGTAATGATTCATGTATATACTGTTTGTTGGCGTTGGGTTTCTATTTTATTTAACTTTATCCATTAGATATACGCATACACACACATTCACACTTCCAGGTTCTGAAGAAGATAGGCAATAATCTGGACTAGAGAAAAATTCCCACTGGGAATAGAACCCGGGACCACTTGCACAGCGGGCAGGAGCTCTTCTGATTGAGCTATTAGGACAGCTTTTTCAGTGTTGTTGACAAATGTTTTACTTTCTCTAACATATATGTACAATATACATAGTAGGTAGAGAAGGTATTTTATTCCGCCTACAAATTTGTTACCGAAATTTCACCGGAAATACATATTTTGAGACCCCTGAGTCCAAATAAAGCATTTTAAGAAACATATCCATGTGTATGTATGTTTGGACAGAGTAACTCAAACACAAGTTGTGTGTTTTAGCAGGATATGCATTTTCGTTTAGCAAGATGTCCTCTAACTCCTATAGTTTACCAGTTATGCAACAGTCATCTAAAATGAAGAGGCCTTCAGAGACTATCCCTAGAAAAGTCAACTGTAATGAGGATATCTTAAACGTGTGACATTTTAATTAAGATCATTAGAGCCATTTTTGACAGAATCAAATTTTTCTTTCTCTACATGTACTGTGTACATGGTGTATAGAGAAGGAATTGTATTGCGCCAAAAATGTTATACCGAAATTTCCCGAAAATACATGATTTTGGACCCCTGAATCCAAAAAAGAAGCATTTTTAGAAAAAGTTCCATGTGTGTGTCTTGATATTTAAATGTGTTATCTTCCAGGGGTGCGACACAAAAATATTTTCAAGAAACTCAGCCCACACCAAACTACATGGAAAAAAATTCGAAAATTTTGTTTTTCTCAAAAATGGCTCTAACGATTTTGATTAAAATACCACATATTAAAGGCATTACAAATAAAATGCATATCTTGAATTTTCTGCGAATAGCTTTTGAAAATCTGTTTATTCCGGATGAATTTTGCTGAATTTGACATAACTAGTAAACCGTAAGAGAAATACAAAAACTTACTACACAAAAATGTAGTTCTCGTTAAAATACGCAATTTATGTCATGCATATTTTCGTGGAGTTGACCGTTTTTGAGATATTCTTTTTTAATTGTTCCTGTGTTAAAATACTTAAACATTTCTCATGCGGAACTTGTCAACTTCTGGCCACGCAAAGAAACAGATTTCAGTCCCATAGCAACTATATTTTAAAACATTTGACTGTCGCTTTAGCTTAGTGTGTTCACTTATTTCCCTTCTATTTACAATAAAATAAGTGTAAATGCTATTGGTTAGCATGAAGAGGTAGAAGAACAAGCTTACTATCAATAATTTGTTACAAATATGTAGAGAAAGTCACATGAATGGAACACATCAGGTTTTTCCAAATATTCTCCACGTAAAGTGTCCTTTAGGGTGTGAAGAGTTTCTTGAAAATATTCGTGTCGCATCCTAGGAAGATGCCGAATTTAAAATTTCAAAGTTGGTATTTAACGAGCTTTTCATTTTGGTGCTATGCTGTTCACAGACAGACACACACGAACCTTTGTCTAATTTTTTTTTTATTCTGTGGACCTAAAACTTATATTTCTGGCGAAATCTCGACAGCGATTTGTTGGGTGGCATACAATACCTTCTATACCTACTATGCACATTGTACATGGTATAGAAAGTAAAAAGGTACACACACATAGCATTTTGGTTGAGGGGGACACGGGGCACGGTATCGATCCTAGCCAAGCATGGTGTGCAGTCGGGCGCCTTCCTTGCGACGCCATTCCTTTTATTTGATATTTCACTCAGTCCTCTAAACTATCCTTCTCGGGCCTACTTGTGACTTTTCCTCCACCTTCCAGGCCCTTATTTCTTCACCCTATGTTCCAGTTGCAAAAATGTTGTTTTATTGGCTCACGTCTTTGTCCTCTTGTCGCCTAGCTTGCCCTAGTTCGACTTCCAAGTGAGGTTTTCTGGACGATGTTTCCTCTCGTCCAAAAGCTCCTGAACTTCCTGGATGATTATTGTGCCTGGGCAAAAATATCTCTTTAAAGACAGTCGAAATGGGATTTTTCATAATTTTTTTTTTTTTTTTTTTCGTTTTCATGTTTAAATTGCTTGTGAATATTTCGAATATCCTGCTTATTTTGACATAACTTTCACAGAGCTACACTAATTGTAAATAGTTTAGAATAGTTTTGAAAATATATAAATTGATCGTTTATTAGCCTATTGAAAACAATTATTTTCGACTTCGTCAGTAAACTACTTCTCTAATCATATAAATCTATCGTCATATATTTATCTACATTATAAAACCCGTCAACAGTATATAGAGGATTAACCATCAATATTGATTCGACCCTCCCCTTGAAGCACTGGAGTGGTAGATGTCTTATATGCATAGGTAAGGAGTTAAAAACTTTTAATGAGATATAACAGAAAGCATTTACACTTACACTATATTTACTTTTAGATATATAAATGTTTGAGTCCTTACGTGTTGGGTAATTATGTATATTGTCACAGGTAATAAAATCATAAATATTTTTCTTGACATACAAGAGGTAGGTCAGAATGTACATCGATGGTAAAGTAAGTACACCACATTGAATAAAAAGTGGTTTACAATGAGTCCTGGGTGAGGCTCCATGAATTAACCTTATAGCTCTCTTCTGCAATGTAAAAACTCGTAATGCTGAAGCGTGGTCACCCCTGAGCAAAAGTCCATATTCCAGATGACTATGAATATCACCATAATAGGCTGCAATTATAGAGTCTACAGTAATGTTGTTTTTAAGTATTCGTAACATAAACAAACCTTTATTGGTTTTTTTAACGACATACGTAACATGAGTTTGCTAGCACAAATTTGAGTCAACATGAAACCTTAAATTTTCACTGTTTTATAATAATCCTGCGTAGTAGATTTTTATAACATTTGGTACATTCACTAAGTAAAACATCAATAACTTTGCAAATAGTATTGTTAGAGAACAGATCTTTTTTTAATCTTAACTTCAGCTGTTGGCAGCATTGGCATCCCGCTCATATTCCCTTCATGTGAGAGTTTTGAAGTACTGCGATGTTGTGTTTGGAAAGTTAGATTATATTTTTTTAACATGTTATGTTTGAAAGCAATTTCTGAAGAAGTAAAATTGTCTATACAAATGTCCCATTATCTCATAAACAAATTAACACTAAAGGCTGAAATTTTTACCACACGTTTGCACCTAAATAGACTTTATTTTAACAAAAAACTGGTTTATGTATATGGATTAGCTACTTTTTTGAAATTTAAAAATCATAATTTCTCAATAATATTTTAAGAGCTTTATTAACAAAATCATACATTTTCTTCTAATCAACAGAAGTATTCTATTTTTCAACAATCAACAGCAAATGTATTGCTGGATATACTGAGCTAATGGGTAAAACTCTAACTTTGACAAGATATGGCATTTGTACTTTCCTGAAATGTTCTTTGGTAAAAGTTTCTGTTTTTTGTATTTTTGATACAGAAATATGCAGCTTAGTTTGACGTTCATATGTGCAATGTTTGATGCTCCTAGGGCGGATGCAGCACATTTTTGGGCGCATTTTAAACCGTTGCTCTGGCTAAATGACAATGTCAAACTTTAAAGCCAATTTTCTCAGGTACAATATCTTTTTTTTTTCTTTCTCTTTTCTTGATATTTTCCCATATTCAAAATCTATCTTCTCCCACGGAAGAGCTACAATTACATTGCCATTTTATTAAAATCACTCTGCACTGGTTTTGGAACTTTTCGAAAATATTTCTATGTAAAGAGCAGTTGGGATGTGGGGATTTATTGAAAACCTTAGTGTCGCATCTTTGTAAAATATAAACACATATACCAAGTTTTGATACTTATCCCACTTTTCGTTTATGGGTCAGCTCTTCACAGTCAGAAACGGATATTTTTCTAAAAATGTTTGTTTAATTCAGGGGTCCTTAAAACATATTTCTGATTAAACCTCTATATCATATTATTGGTGGAATACAATATCTGTGCTAAACTCATGTGAATATAACTTTTCAAAGGGGACACCAACACGATAAATGTCACAGCTATAAAGTTTTCTATAGACATTACCGGCAGAAAAGATGTATTGATACCAAGTTCCATTCTAGATATGCTCAGTTATTCGATTTAATTATCTAAAATGGCCGTGTCTTGGCCGAGTGGTTAGACCACTCGCCTCTCACCTAGACGGCCCGGGTTCGATCCTAAGCGACCGCTTGTGAGATTTGTGGTGGACAAAGCGGTGAGTTTTCTCGCTATCGCATTCTACCGGTGCTCTCTTCATTCCATGTATCACAACGTCATCGCCTGCGGTGCTATAGTAGTAAATGCGGGCGTTAGACATTACCAAGAAATAATTATAATTAGCTAAAATCGAAATCCATCTACTCCTGCAGATATTGAATTATATACACCCTTTTAACAAACCTTTGAATGAGATTTATCTATGCTGGATAGTTAAAAAAAAAAAAAACCAATTGTGTAAAGTAATGTAAATCTATGACCAATATAAAGAATCTCAGTCGCACATTTTATTACACCCATTCTTTAGTACTTTGGGGAACATTTTCAGATCTCTAACTGTATTTTTGTGTGATAAGATAGATTTTGAATATGGTAAGATAACAGAAAGGTTTAACCTGAGAAAAGTTGTCTTAAAATTTGATATAGAGGATAATTTAACCAAAATAACGCTTTAAAATAGAGTCCGCCTTAAGTGAATCAAATGTGTACTTCAAATTAATGTTTCATTTTGTGCACCAAAGATTAAAAAACTCGAGAGATTTTTTTTTCACCAAAATGACTTTAACAACACTCCTATGTTTTCTTAATGTATTCGCAAAGTTACTAAGGTAGTGACAAATTTGTGGAATATGTTTTTGAACATGCTCAGTGAAATAGTGGGAGTTTGAGGGAGATTTTGAAATCTGAGCATTGTGTGGCTGTGGTCATGAGGAGCCCAAGGGACTGTTTGGAGCTTCCGACGACGGATCTAGTGCCGGTAGTTGAGATACCAAGCGTCCCAGAGGAATTTTGTCCCGGAGGAGTGATCCAGCTTTAGAGATAGTGCAACAGGGGCTTAAAGAACAAAATCCCAACAGGGGATTTAGCTGGACATTTCTGGTAGTTGACCAAGCTAACCCATCAGATGAACGCCACCACACATTGTAGCTGCACTTAGTAACTTCAAAGACAATTAAAGGCATGAGGGCAGTTTTCTTTAGGCTAAGACTTTAATTAAAAATCTGTTTTGTCACAATCACATGACTTTCTCTACATCTGTGTAACAAAGTACTGTTAAAAAGCTTATTCTTCTATCTACATCATGCTAATCGAGATAAACATTAGCAGAAGTCACTCTTATTACTTGGTCCCTTGTAGGGAAAAACTCTGTGTTCTATTCACATGGTGTCCTCTAGCTGTTCGGCAAACAAACCTTTTATTCAAAACATTAATATGTTATCTACATCATGCTAATCAAGAATTAGCCTTATTACTAACTACTTGTAAGTAGAAGGGAAATAAGAAAATGCTAAATGAGCTAAAGCGATAGCCCTGTCCTATAAAAGCCGGTAGCTATGTGAAACAATTGAGAAATTTGCCAGGAGCAAACAAATGAGAAGCGAGAAGAAAGATGACTTCCCGTTTGAGAAAAGTTTAAGTCGCTAAAATTGAAACTAATAATCCAGAACATCTCGAAAACGGTTAGCCCTACACAAAATGTATACAATATAAATTGTGTGTTTTAATGAGATTTACATTTTTTGTGTATTAAGTTTCTGTATCTCTTAGGGTTTAACCGTTATGTAAAATTCATTGAAGACTGTACCCAGAAAATGCAAAATATGCATTTTATTTTTTATGTAAATATCTTTAATTTACGGTACTTTAATCAAAATCGTTAAAGCTGTTTTTGAGAAAAGCTAAATTTTCAAAACCTTTTTCATTTAAAGGGTAGTTAGTAATGAGGGTATTTTCTCGCATCCTTGGTGGATACTAAACATATGGTGTTTAACGGTCTTTTAGTATACTGTTCACAGACACACACCCACACACATATACGCGTACGCGCGGAACTATTTCTAAATTTTTTTTTTTTTGGACTCACGGGACCTCAAAACATTTCTGGTGAAATTTCTACATCAGATTTTTAGGTGGAATACTATACTTTCTCTAGCTACTATGTACTCGTATGTACATACGTGCTAGGAAAGGTAAACATCTATTATTCTCTCACTTTTGCCCCAAACTCAGTTCTAATGTAATTCAACTCTGACATTTTGAAAATCCACACTCTCTAAGACATCTTGTTGAACATAAGTTATTACACATAGGTGATATTTTTTCCTTGTCCCAAAATATAGTCCACATAGTTGTTTAAATAAAAATGCACGGATTAAATTCATTGTCCTTATAAAAATGCTTCACAAGATGAATTTTTTAAAAAAATCAACAAAAATTCAAGCTTTACATTAAAGGAATTTATAAATGAATAAATGATAACACATTTTTATCTTAATCCTTTACTATTATTATTATCATTATTGTTATTATTATTATTATTATTATTATTATTATTATAGAAAATGTGTTACATTTATAGTCTGCAAATGCTTTGATTTTTCAAAATGTAATAATTTATTTCTCAAAATCGGAGCATTATTTTGAATAAGTATATGGACATTTCCTATTGATATACTTTTGAAAAGCAGGACAACTAGTAGATAATGAGCATTTTGAGTATGGAAAATTGTTTAAAAGGTTTGCAAGTAAACAAGGTTTAAAATTCGCCGTGCATATTAATAAGCATGCGGTTGTCCATTTATTGCTTCAGCTAATTGTAGCAAAAAATTTAAAAAAAAAACTATATTTTCTTAAACTTTGGAATTCATTTTTTTCTACTATAAAACAATTAATGTACCACAATTTAGTCACATTTCACAGATGGCTCAGCTTAACTTAACATAACGTTTAAGGGGAGTCGAAATGGGATTTTTATACTTTTTTCTATTTTCATGTTTTAACTGCATAAGAATATTCGGTCTCCCGCTCATTGTGGTAAAACTTTCATAGAGGTACACTAATTTATAGATCAAAAATATTGTTGAAAAATCCTGCATAATAGTTTTTTTTAAACATTCGGTGCACTCAATTGGTAAAACATCAACTTTGTAAATATTGATGTTAGAAAAGAGAACTTTTTCTTATATTGATCGGAAAGTTTTACTTTAGCTATTCGCAGCATTGGCATCCCGTTTATATTTGCTTTGTGAGAATTTCAAACCGCATTAACCGGCCGGGGGCTCGAGGCGCTGACCACGTCTCACCCTCCAATTCTGCACCCCATCCATGACGTCTGTAATGGACCGAGATGGGGGACGCAGCGACCGGGCGGCAGGCCAAGGTTCCGCGTGAGCTGTCGTGCCATGTAGTCATGTTATTATGAGAGTTTCAAAGTACTGCGAAATTTTGTTTGGAAAGCTAGGTTACATTTTCTTTTAATTTTATGTTCAAAAGCAACTTCTGAAGAAGTAAAATTTCCTATACAAATGTCCTATTATCTTGGAAAATAATTGACACTAAGGGCTGACATTTTAACCACACATTTGCACCTAAATAGGCTTTATTTTAACAAAGGAGTTTTTCTGTATATGGATAAGCTATTTTTTAATTTAAAAATCATTTATTAATACAATTTTAAGAGCTTTATTAAAAAAGGCATACCTTTCCTTCTAATGAAGAGAAGTATCCTATTTTTCATCAATCAACAGAAAAGGTTGTTGAATATACATTGAAAGTTTTAGCGCATTATCTTAAATAGTTGCTGAGATAATGGTCCTAACTTTACTATTGACAAAATAGGGCATTTCGATTCCCCTTAACACATTGTTAAAATTGCCACTGGTGGCTGAAAGAGTTTATTGCTTTATTTAACAACTTTCTAACCGTTAAATGTGAAACAAAGTATCTCTTGGTGGAAATAAGTGATTGTGTTTATTTGCTCGGGAGTTTGCGCACATTGTATGTTACAGTCTGAAGTTTTATCTCCTGCCCTACAAATACAACTCTTCCTATTTCTACCACCAAACCCGTCATTTTGTCTTACAGCAAACTTGCGTGCGCTTTTCACTTAGTTGAAGTTCCTAGAGGCCGCACATCTCAGTGTTGAATACCTTTTCCACGCACCGCCAGCAAGACACCGCGTGTACGCTTTGTAGTTTTGCGTGTTTTAATCTGGTTGCTCATATGGATCGATGAATGAAATCGATAAAATGATGGTCAAATGATCTCGGTATCCATTAGGCTTGAAGTTATTCGACATTTATCTTCTCAGGAAATGGAAAAAACACGAAAAAAAGCCTTATTCGGGTAACTCGCCTATTTCATTTATACAGTAAAATTTGAAATAAATGGGTCTCATTGCTGTAGAGAGTGAAGGAGCTATTAATCTTTTACTTTCTCTACACGTACTATGAACATAGTGTATAGAGCAAATGTTGTACTGCACCCAGCAATTCGATACCGAGGTTTCATCGGAAATACATCTTTAAGACCTGGTTAAAAAAAATAGAAAGCATGTTCTTGTGCATCTGTGCCTGTAGGTAGTATAGCACAAAAACTAAAGTCGGTTAAATACCAAACTTGATATTTTAAGTTGAGTATCTTCCAAGTATGCGACATGAAGATTTTCAAGAAAATCCTCCCACTCCCAACTACCCTTTAAATGGAACATTTTACGAAAATTTAAGAAGGTGCACCATTTACAGTCACAGAAAAAATGGCAGCCCGCGGAATAACTGAATTATCGTTTCTGATATGTCTCAGAACAACTGAATATAGTGTGGCATTATCCTCTCAACTTTATCACTCGTTCACACCTTATCACCTTCTCAACCTCCTCTAGCGCCCTCACACGGAACATTGTTCACCAGATAGGTAGCAATCGATGAAGTTCGCTTGTCACCTTGACCCGCAGACCAAAAGACGGCGGATCTTTTATCATCCTGATTCCCTCTGGACCACCGATCTACCTCCAGAGTGCCTTAATCTTTCAGGCATCTATACCCCTCGCTCACGTATCCGATGGCGTCACCAGGGGATAATGGCTATCGAATGTTCTACAGACAAAGATGTCGAGGTGCATGTGATGCATCAATATTGTCTTATCGCCAACAAAGGCAACCGTCCAGCATCAAGGTGCACTGACAGTGGAGTTTCAAACTTCCTCATTCAATTGCCTTTATGTAATATGTGTACCAAAGTTCATTCAAAATGTATAACTACATTGAGAGCTGCAAACTATTTCAAAATGTTATTAATTTTGTAGGACTGGCACCCCCTAGCACTTATAAACTGATGCCTAGGGGTCAAAAGCCTGTCGGGCAGCCAACGGCACGAATCACAGAATGAGGAACCCGTACCCAGGCATGAGCACGAGGAAGTGGATGATATGAAATGTAAGCCAAATGCACGATAGGAAAGGTGGTGATGGAGCAGTTGTTAAAATGAGTGGTGGGGGAATCCGGAGAAAACGCAGACGCTGCTTTGTCCACTACAAATCCTACATGCGGGCGCTTGGGATTGAAACCGGGTCGCCTAGAGTGAGGCGAGTGGCCTAACCACTCAGCCACTGTTATGTAATTATGTCGCATAATCAAAATATCTCACGCGTCTCATAACTTTAAAAATATAATGTGATCCATTCACATGCCTTTATCCAGCTGAAGAAACCTTTCTTACAAAATATAATTCTTTTATCTTCATCATGCTAATCGAGACAAACATTAGCAGAATTGGTTGAATTACTTCATTCTCTGTATGCAGAAGAGAAATAAGGTAATGCATTAGGGCAAAGCCGCTCGCAATGTGAAACAATTGAAATTCCGTTCGCTTTGCTTCCCAGGAAGACAGACGAAAGAAAGATAACCTACCGTTGAGAAAAGTTTTAAGTCGCTTAAAATTGAAACCAAAACATGGGATATCTCGAAAACGGTCAACTCTACAACGAAAGTGTGTATGACTTAAATGGTGTGTGTCTGTCTGTATATGTATGTGTGTCCGTGGAAAGCATAGCCAGCAATTAGAAGACCGTAAAATACCAAACTTGGTATGTAAGTTTGGTATCTTCCAAGCATGCGACACGAAGATTTTCAAGAAAATCCCCCCAACACAAACTACCCTATACAATGAAAGATTTTCGAAAAGTTTGTTTTTCTCAAAAATGGCTGTAATGATTTTGATTAAAATACCACATGTTAAAGCTATTTCCATAAAAAATAAAATGCATATCTTGAATTTTCTGGGAATAGCTTGTGAAGACTTGTTTATTCTAGATGAATTTTACTGAATTTTGTATAACTAGTAAACCGTAAGAGATAGACAAAAATTTACTTACTACAAACAAAATTTAGATTTCGTTAAAGCACACGATTTATGTCATATACTTTCTTTTCGCGCAGTTGACCGTTTAGAAGATATCCCTTGTTATTAGTTTCAGTTTTAAAATGCGATACACATTTCTGATGCGGGAACTTATCAACACCTGGCTACGCAAAGAGGCGGATTTAAATTCATAGCAACCACATTTTAAAACATTTGATTGTCAGTATTCCCTTCTCTGTCTTCTACTTACAAGAAACTAAGTAATAAGACCGTTTCTGCTAATGTTCATCTCGATTAACAAAATGGATAGAAGAATAAGCTTTCTAACAATAATTTGTTACAAAGATGTGGAGAAAGTCATATAAATGGAACAAGAGCACATTTTCAACATGTTTTGTGTTACATCTGGCAATTAAGCGACTCAATGATATCTCATATTGTTTTCTAGACTGCTTGGTTAGGAGTTCCAGTGTTATCCTTTCTGCAAATTGTGTAATTTCCTTGGTTCTTCCATTTCATTTCCTTCTAAATCCCTGTTCACGGCTACTTAACCTTTATTTAGGCCATACAAGATAAAAGAATAACGTTTTATATGAAAGAAAATGGAAGGTTGTCTATATAATGTATAGGTTAACTCTACAACGAATTGCGATGAATAAAACTATAACAACTTGTATTATGAACAGATAATGCGAACGCCATGAAAAATTATCATATAAAAATGCATAACGACATTCTGATGTGACATGACTTTATATACCTGTTCTGCAAACAAAGTACTCTTATAAAAGAGTATTCTTCTACCTACATCATTCTAAATGAGATAAACATTAACACATTTGGTCTTATTACGGATAAGGGAATTCACTAGGCTAAGACGATAGTCAAATCTTTTAAAAGCGGATCGATATGTGAACAATTGAACTTCGGTGCTTTCATTTCTGGAAAAACAAAAGAGAGATGAAGCGAAAGATGACCCCGTTTGAGAAGATGCATAGTTTAAAATTTAAACCAATAACAATATATTGGAAAAAGCAAGGAATATCTCGGAAACGGTCAACTCTGCAACAAAAATGTATAAGACATAAATTGTGTCTTTTAACTAGGCCTACATTTTTTCTTCTGTAAGTTTTTGTGTATCTCTTTTGGTTTACCAGTTATGCAAAATTCATCCAGAATAAACAGGTCTTCAGAAGCTATTACCAGACATTTAAGATCTACATTTTATTTGTGATGTAAATAGCTTTAATATATGTATTTTATTCAAAATCGTTAGAGCCGTTTTTCAGCAAAAATTTTTTTTTAAAAATTTTTGTGTAAAGGTTAGTTTAGAGTGGGAGGATTTTCTTGAAAATCTTCATGTCGCATTTCTGGAAGATACAAAACTTAAATGCCAAGCTTGGTATTTAACGGTCATTTAGTTTTTGAGCTATGGTGTCCACAGACACACAGGAACTTCTCCTAAAAAATATGTTTTGGACTCGGGGGACCTCAAAACATACTTCCGGTGAAATCTCGGTATCAAATTTTTGCCCGCTTTAGCTACTTATGGCACCGCAGGCGGTGACACTTGATACAGGAATGATGATGGAGCACCGGTGGAATGCGATAGCGGGGGAAACCGGAGTACCCGGAGAAAACCCGCCCCGGCGCCGCTTTGTCCACCACAAAATCTCACATGCGGTCGCTTGGGATCGAACCCCGGCCGTCTAGGTGAGAGGCAGGTGGTCTAATCACTCGGCCACGGCGCGGCCGCACTTCCTCTATGCACTATAGAGAAAGTAAAAAATACATTCTAATCAAACTAATTCAAATTACTAAACGTGTGCAAATATAAAACGTAATTGCCTTACGATTTGGGCTTGAAACTAAAGTTGTTCACAGTCGAGTGGCATAACATTTTATTGCACAATTGCGATAATCTAAAGGGTTTAGTTCTTGTGCACGGTGTTGAAGGTACCACTTGTTAGGCCATGTTGTCTAAAAGTATTTACCAAACGAGTGTAGTTCTGGATAGGTAGAGTCAGACTGAAAAATTCAATGCCGTCGCCAGGATTTGAACCCGGTGAACGGATCTCCCGGTCTCTAGCCGGTTGCTCTAACTCTAGGCTACCTTAGTAACATGCCGGCATGACATTAAATGTCTCAACTGACTCGCATGTTTCCCGGTAAACCACAAGGTAATCTCAAATTATTTTGAGATGATATATCCCAATGGTGACTTACAATCCGTAAGTACTTTAAGTCCCAGGTTTCATAGTAAAGCCAGCTATTAAGGTCTAATAGTATCGATTTAATTTTTGTTCACACAAGCCGTGTGTAGAACAGGAGTGCCGGCATGTTACCATGGTAGCTCAGTGGTAGAGCAACCGGCTAGAGACCGGGAGATCCTTGGTTCAAATCCCGGCCATGGCATTGAATTTTTCAGTCTGGCTCTACTTAACCAACTCCTGTCCTACACACGGCTTGTGTAAAAAAATAATTTTAAATCAAAGTGTCGTTCTATTTTGAAAGTATGAAGTTAAATCTCAAAACCATTTAAGACCAGGACGAATGCGGGAGATTAGTCCCTTGAAATGCTCTTTCCAAAGCTCTAAACTTGTGGGGACGCTAACAGCGTGCATATTTAGGATTTTGCTTCTACTGAGAAGGTATGCAAAGTCGACAAATTGTTAGGTTCCCTGTCCTGCTTAGCCCCGGTTGTCCTTATTCAGGATTATGGGGAAAACACGCACTCTGTGGAGGCTCCAGAGAACTATTGACCGACTCGATCTCAGCCTGCTCTCTCTTAGGCCTGTATTACACCATCACATTTCTGTGTCACAGAGCGCGATAAAACCTTTGATCCCTTAAAGCTGTTGGGTATATTACACTACTTCAAATAATTGATCACATCTTTTATCCAAGTATAAAACGATACCCGACATTTCTCACCGTAAGCTGTAATAATGGTTCCCATCCTGCTATTTAGAATATGTGTTGTCATTATTAGGGATAGAACCTTGGGGACCGATAGCGGGATAGAATCGAAGTCAGCGCAGCATAGTATATAGTTATGATGTGTTTACAATGCAGTAGGTACGTAGTGGTACTAACAGAGGAAAATAGAACAGTGGTTGCGTGGTAGACTGCGATGTTTTCACTAGCAGTGCAAGGCGATTGAGATTGGGTGGGTGGTAAACACTAATTTACAGTAACTGACAATTTCAATTTTTACATACATTCAATTGCTGTTCTGCAATGAGTCATCCGTATCATTATCTGTTTCATTTTCTCTCAACATACATAGATTATAATGCTCAACAACTTACATTCGTAACGTCTCAAAGTGAATCGTCTCCAATTGGCACATAAGCAGACTTTATACTGTGAAAAACTTCTCTCTGCATCACAAGACGTAATTGGAGCAAAACGGATTTAGGACACATCATCGACTCTTGGTTATTGCCGTAAAAACACCTGGTATCACATTTCGTATTTTACGCATTATTGAAAATCTGACATGTTTTCCAAAAGTGTCTTCATTTTCTCTTTCACACGGTCTAAATCAGGTGATTAATTCCTCTGATTAATTGCTTGCACAAGCTCATCGACAACTTTCAGGGCTTGAGGCATTTCTATATTTCAGTTTCCAAATATGTTTTATTGTCTTCAAAGTTCTTTGCATGAATTGCAAATCTTTATGCAATCCATTTGAAGCAAGAGATTTTACAATTTTGATTGAAGAGCATGTACAAAGGGATTAGACTGCCTGCGAGTGGGCTGCGAGTTGACTTCTCACCCGGAAGTCCCGGGTTCGATTCCCAGCTGGGGCGGGGAATTTTTCTTTAATCAGAATGATTCCCTATACCCCACAGAGTCTGGAAGTATGTATGTGAGAGTGAATGTGTGTGTTTGAGGAAACAAACTGGTTTAAACCCAACGTAAACCTACAGACGAGTTGTTTCTAATTCGAAGCCCCCGATATGACCTTAGATGTTAAAGGGGGCTATACAAATGAAGCAAACAAACAAAAAAGGGAAACTGTATTGTAATATGGCGGCAAGTTTGGTTACTAACAACAGGATAACACAGACATTGAAGTAAGAATATTAGCGTATGCTAAGATGTCAAGTATCGAACCTCCTGAAAATGGCGGAAAGGGAACAATAACTCCTGTGTTGTAGGATGTAATAATACGTACAAGAATACTTCGCCAGCTATTGCCTTTTATTCTTTTCCCACGCGGAAAACTGAAGCGCAAAGCAGAAATCTATGGATTCAAGCTGTATATCGAAAGAAATAAGTACACTAATTTTATATTGTACCTCAAAGCAGTAATATATGCTTAAAAATTAACTTTAGCATGTTGTTTAGAAATTAATGTTAACGTTTTTTAAGTTAATAAATAGAAACCCTAAATACCGTGAGTATTAGATTAAACGACACATTATGGGAATAGTGTGTCAATCATTATTTTTATTATTACTTTTATGTTTATTACTAATATTTATGTACGTATTGATATGTACGTATTACTATTCATTCTTTATATTTTATTTTCAGTCCTGAGTGAGAATCAAAGCACGCAACAAAAATTTGCAGCATTCACTTCATCGGAAATAAAAGGTTCAGGACATCCCCACAGTTCAGCATATGTTCCCTGTATATTTCCAGATGTGTACAAAAAGATTTTGACATTTCGAAACAGAACTTTCTGTGGAATGTATGCACTTTATAGGCAGAAAACCACAAATAATATCTACATCGCATATGGCTTCCGCTTAAACTATCCTCACAATAAGTACAAAGTATGACACGCAGCAGCGCCACCAGTACGATTTTCTGGTCCGTGCACGGTGCCTTTACTGCTGCGTCGAGCCACGTTCTCCAACAAGTCACTGCAGGTTGTTTACATGCGGCGCGTGCAGTCGCCAATGCAGTTCGGTCCCTACTCGGCAGTATGCAACTGGTATTCACGTGTGTCCTCAGGGCGCTGATAACCCCGCATTTGAGCGCCCTTAAACCCCACTTATTTATAAATAATGTTATTATAATACCTTTTTATTAAATTCGTTTGCAACAATTTCACATAACTAAACTTAACCTCAAAAAGGCAATTTCTTAAAAAAATGTTAATACTGTATTAATAACAAAGACAGCAGACAAATAGTACTTAATGGTTGTAATAATGATTTTCATTTTCTTCTTTTAAATATTGGGTTCTCAATGGATTTAATTTATTCCTCACACCATTCGCAGTGCATCCTTCATATACTTCAGTAATGGCTTCTTCTATGTCCTAATATATATATATATATATATATATATATATATATATATATATATGCAGTATATTTTTGTGTTTTATATGCTTTATGTTTTAAATTATACAACATTCATAAATGCTAGGAAATGAGCAGTTTGGTTGTAGCCATTGACCAAGTGTGCTTGTCAGCTATTTTATTTTCTCATCACAGATGTGATCAAAGGTGTGATGGTGGATATAACTTTTATCACAGAAGTATGTCACAATTAGATGTGGTCAATGATGCTATACTACACATTTCTGTGACACAGGAATGCGACAGTGTACGCATACTCAGGCTGGAAACGTTTGTTCGACAACTTTATGTGTTTATAACAAATAATATCAGATTATATGCAATATATGCAATTCAAACGCAAGATTTTGCATTGAAAATTATTTTAAAAATTCGCATTAACACTCTTGTCGTGTTTTGTGTTGAATATTTTACATAAAATCGTATTAATTCATGTTAATTTTCGAGCACAATTAACAGTTATGACATGACTGAAATAAAAATCGACAGGTAACTAAAGTAACATGAATGAAAACACTCCTTATTTCCAAATTAAAAATCTTTTGTTTCAAATCAATATCATGAACAGAATCATACACCACATATTAAATATCGCCAAATGGCAACACACAAGCAGTGACATTTTCGTTTATCATAATTAGCGGTGCTCTGGTTCCCGGCCATAGAATGCCTCCAGGTTCGATCCCATTCGTAGGGATGCAGGTTTTAAGTCCCGGGTGTAGGACCGCGCGTATTTAGCATCGTAAAGAAAGTGAGGAGCTGCGATAGGCAGCGGTTGAGATATCAAACTTTCTGGCTGGAGGATGAATGGCGCTGGCTACATAACCTGCCTGCCCGTATCGGTGAGGAACTGTGATAGGCAGCGGTAGGGATCTCAAACGTTCTGGCTAGGGAATGAATGGTGCTGGCCATATAACCTGCCTGTCCGTATCGGTTGGATGTTTACTACCTCTATCATACTATGTGGGCATGAGATCGGCAGTCGGGTTGGTAGGCCCAGGCTCTAGTACAGGAATGGTTGCAGTACATGGAATTTATTATTATTGTTGTTAAAATATTTGTTGCAACCGTGGTGTATTGTATAACGTGTTTGCCTAGTAATCCAGAGGACCAGTGTTCGAATCTCAGTGGAATGAGCACTTTGGACAGCTTTACTTTCAACCCCTCCATCTGTACACTGACGAGGAGTCATTGTCATACTGGCTTTGTAGATTGAGCTGCAACATTTTATAGCAAAATTACATTCAAAAGAAAAAAAAATGTGTGTCGGTTTCCCTCTCATAGGATTACTCGGAAAAATTATAGTTTTTTAAGTTGTAACGGCCGACTTTAGATCTGTGTTCCGGTCAAGGATCAACTACCTGGTACTATGCCAGATGCTGATAATGAACTTTGCCCGCACCGAGATTACAAGTATCTGCGTGCAAAATCGCACTAAAGATAACTTGCACCCAAGGTTTCATGCGGCGAAGAGAAAAACGACTGTAATTGTGTTTTATTTTTTCCATCGTGACGATAGCTCCAAGAAAGGGGAAAAAAACCCGAATGAATTAAAATTGTAAATGTATGTAAGCTATCATGTCATACTTTTAAACCGATATGTGCAGGCAATTAGATAATATTAATGAATCATTCACACTTGTAAATAAATTTTTATGTCAAAATTGGCCCTTCTGCCTTTCGCTTCACTCTTGGTCACTGGGCTTCATCAATCGAACGCCGAGCAGCACTCGCTGTACCTTGCAGTCCGATGAATATCGCTTTATTTCACATCAACAACATGGATTAAAATTCACGCTATGAGGAATCCGTGAGCACCCTTTCTTATATATAATTGTGAGAAGTTCCAGAATGTTCACGGGAGGCGGAGAAAAGAAACGCCCAGAATTATCCAGTGTGTCTCAAAGGCGTTTCTGTTACTTACGTCGGGGAGAGCTGGCGACTGCTGTCGAGCACTGAAAAACGTGTTGCCACCCGCCGCTGAGCGGAGTCGGAATCCTAATAATGTTACTCATTCCTGAAATACTGAGCATACCAGCTGAGTTTGAATTTGGCATAACAGCGCAAGTTGTTTTGTTTTCCCCCGTTTTCTTTGTTCTTGACATTTCTGCATAAAGTAACCCTGTATGAATGTTGCAAATATTTCATACCATATTTAAAGTCAATCAATGAGTATAAAAACAGCATTTCTGATGTCCCATTGGACGCTCTTGAAAAGCGGATACAGTATAATGTATTAGTATTGATTATATGGTGGTGTGATAAAGCTCTTGATCTCAAATGAAAATGAATTAATGCTGAATATATTCATTCATTAAAAGAGTCAGTATATACAAATTTGATATGAAGTACTTTATTACAGTTTTCAGTGTCCTCGTCCACTCAACCAATTGGAACCTCTGTTGATGAGATTTTCTGCTACGAAATATTCCATTGTTGTGCTTTCGGACCTCTGCTACACTTTGTCTTTAAACGTTTCCAGGTCTCTTTGCATTTATCCCACCTTATATACTTGTTTCCGGTTATGTGCAAGAAGCTTAGATGCAGAAGTAGCCAAGAAGTGCAGCAGAAGCGACGGTATCATCATCATCATCATCATTATGTACTTAATATTACATTATTTGTGTAACAATCGCATGGATCAAAAGATCGTATATGCCCTCCAAAGAAATACTTGATTTGACAAGTTTAACTTATAGAGTCGTCCAAAACATCAGTGTTATGTTTTACACATAAAATGTAAAATCCTCAGAATCACACAAACACAGATATAAATGCTCAAGTCCAATAAGTTTAAATAATATTTGCCAAAAATTGGTACTACGTCTTAGTAAGCGTGCTTCCATAAATTATGTGCGCAAGATTGTCCAGTTTTAGCTGTTTAGAATCAGGTCCCAGAATTTTGTCCTTTGTCTGTTGAAAGCCAAAAATACTTCCTGCAGTAATTTTCTCCTAGCACCCTCTGTCTCCGTGAATGCTGCCAAAATATGCGCCAGTCTTCCTGATTCCCGCATAATGGCCAGTTCTCCTACCGGCATGGTCAGTAATCGTACGAGATTTCCACATCCCTTCCAATCTAGGCTATGCTATCACGGCCCCCTGTTTCATATCCAGCTCAAAAATATTTATTTCATTTTATACTTTGTAACCACAATCTTATTCTGTTTCCTGCCTATTTATGTCACACAGTTATCCTTTTCCACAACACTGACTGTTCTCGTTATCCTTTTACTAGATATGTAGTTTAAACCAGTCTTGATAATCGCTGTTTTGCCAGCTCCCTCTATTTAGCATGCCCTGTGTTATTCCTTTGATTTGTATAGTATATTTTCAGAGTTGTGTGTCACCTTTAATTATTCGTAGCACGTATCTAACGACATTTATTTAAAACAATACGCCATCTTCACAGTGTACTACCTCCAAAGAACTCTGTAGTTTGAAATACCAACCCCAAAATACCCGCCAGTACTTACGTTGTATTTTCTTTACGTTATTTCCCAGGTTCGATCCCAAGCGACCACGGGTGGGATTTCTCCGCGTTCTCCGGTTTACCCCGCCATCACATTCCACCGGTGCTTCATCTTCATTCCATGTATCATCAGTGTCGCCGCCTGTGGTGCCATAGTAGGAAAAGCGGGCGTTAAACACTATCAAAAATTTCTTATTTACCCTCTCCGATCTCCACACCTCACTTCCGTGTATTAATGAAGACCTATCCGTTACCTCATACATGTTTTGTAATCCTATTACTGGCGTATCTGGTCAATAGCCTCAGTAGCTCAGAAAGTGCCCAACCCCTTTGCAGTGTTCAGGTAAACTAAAACTAGAAACTGGTGACATTTGAATATTAGGGAGAGTGGAATCACTTAAGAATTTTATGTATATTAATGTTTATGAAGGCTTTTGTTTCTGATTGCTTGCTTCTTGATGAAATACTCGTCAGAAACCTGTTGGTAACAGAGTGGCTGTAATTGCAGTGACATAGATGTTTGAAGAACTACAATAACTGTTTTGGTCCCAAATTGATACTGCGCCACAGATATTTCTATTGCAAACCGTTGTTTTTATAAACAACAAAAAGTAATTAACCATGTTTCAATCTCATTTCCCGTTGGCAGTAGAGAGAGAGTGGCCACTATGACGTTTCTCATACACGCTTCAGTAGCATGTTTGTTTATATCAGAGGACAGGAGGTTTTAGAGAAGACTCCTGCAGCCTATAGTATAGCTGAACTGAGAATCCAAAACTGCATTAATCAACGCTGTAAAGAGGATCACAACATTAATTATTTATCTTCATCTTCTTTAATTATCAATCCTTGGGATTTTCCATTCTGATCTTCTCTCGACCTTCCGTAATTCTTCGTACATTCTGCAGTATTTTTCACTCTTAGTATCTCCTATCAACTTTATCTCTCTTTTTCTTATTCGCTTCCAAAATTATGTTTCAAACAATTCTCTTTTTCTTCTTCTTCATCCTGCTGTCACATGCATATAACGCTATGCTCCATACCTATGTTTAAAACAGCAAATTCTTCTTAAATTTTTAACTAATATTATTCGATGTAAGTAATGTGTTACTTTCTCTACACGTATTGTATACCTAGCGTATAGAGAAGGTATTGTATTGCACCCAAAAACTCGATATCGACGTTTCACCGAAAATATATGTTTTGAAGTCCACTGAGTCCGATAAAGTATTTTTAGAAAAAGGTTCCTGTGGGTGTCTGTGGAAGCATAGCTCAAAAACTAAAAGCCCGTTAAATACCAAACCTGTTATTTAAGTTTTTTATCTTCCAAGGGTGTGACACAACAATTTTCAAGAAAATCACCCCACCCGTAACTACCTTTTACAAGGGAAAATTTTTGAAAATGTTGTTTTCCTCGGGAATGATTCTAACGATTTTGATTAAAATACCTTACATTATACGTATTTATCAGAAATAACATGTATATTTTGAATTTTCTAGGAATAGTCTCTGGTTCATTTTTGCACAAGTTTACGGTTAAACTGTAAGAAATACAGAAACTACACAAAAATGTAGATCTCGTTAAAACACACAATTTATGTTATATGCATTTTTGTTGTAGACTTGACCGTTTCCAAAATATTCCTTGTTATTGGTTTCAATTTTAAAATACTTTTACTTTTCTCAGACAGGAAGTGTCCTTTTTCTTTTGTTCTACTTCTGGCCAAGCACAGAAATGAATTTCAATGCAAATTGCATAAGACAGTCTTTAAAATATTTGACTATCACTTTAGCATAATGTATTCCCTTATTTCCCGTCTACTTACAAGGAAGCAAATAATAAGACCAATTCCGCTAATGTTTATCACGATTAGCTTCAAGTAGATAAAAGAGGAACCTTTTGTAAGAATAGTTTGTATATAAATTAGCTAGAGAAAGTTATGTGAATGGAACGCTTCAGATTTTTAGAACAGAAATTTCAGTAATTGCATTCTTCATAAAATCATCATATTCTTGCATAGCGCATTTGATACTCTTTCTTTCTTTTTACAGGTGTAGCGCTTTTTCCGTTTCAACCTTTTCTACACGAGCACTGCTTATACTTGTGGCCGAAACGCCGGTAAACTCAGAATGAAACACTCCTTTTATTGATGTGTTGGTTATTTCTCTCCAAACGAGAAGATTCAACAATATGTTCTTTCACCATTGGTCAATGGTTTACCAGGATTATTTTTCTCGACGAAAACGCGAGAGCAAATTAAAGCGACCCTCCTGCTGACACTAAACAGCAACAAACAGCAACTGAGGTAAATAATATTCCGAATATCAGGTGGTTTGCCCGAATTGTGTGTTGGGACTTTTAGCTCTGTTTAACGGCAGAAATCAGCGTTAATTAAACTCTTAGGCATTTGTATAAGATATTATACAATTTAAAAACAAATTCATTCTGAAATTTGGAATATTAGTGTAGGATTACTTTTCTATGAGAATTTCTACTGGGTTGTTCCACGCTTCACTGGTCACGTGGCTCCGTTTTGGCCCCGGATCATTCTAAGCGTGAAAATGGTTTGATACGACTTCAATGTGACGGTGACATGTTGTTAATGTTAGACAGCTGACGTGGAGTTAAGAGATTGGTGTTTGAACTCTGCTGTAATATCTGTACGTAAGACGTAAGTAGTACACAAGGCGGCGCCGTCCGAGTGGTTAGACCACTCGCCTTCCACCAAGGCTGCCCGGGTTCGATCCAACCGCTCGCATGTGGGATATGTGGTGGACGAAGCGGCGTCTGGGCTGGTTTTCTACGGGTCCTCCGACTTCCTCCGCCATTAATGTCATCACCACCTTCTTTGTCATCCATTTCGCTTGCATTTCATATCATCCACTTCCTCACACTCATACCCGGCTAAGGACCGACCATTCCTTCCAGGTTTTCCATTCTGTGGTTCCGTGTCCTTGGGTCCCCGACAAGCTTCTGACCCCTAGGCATCCGCTTGTAAGTCCTAGGGGGTGTCAGTCCTACATAAGGGGAGAGTAAGCTGACTACGGAAAAAAAATTAGTAAACACAAAGCTGTTTGAGCCTTTGCCTCATTTAAAAATATGATGTGTTCCATTCACATGACCTTCTCTACGTGTTCTGTAGACAAACACTTCTTACAAAATATTATTTTTTTATCTTTATCTTGCGAATCGAAATAAACGCTAGCAGAAATGGTCTTATTAATTACTTCTTGTAAGTAGAAGGGAAAAAAGGGAGTACACTAGGCTAAAGCGAATAATCATATCTCTTAAAAGCTGGGTATTACGTGAAACAATTGAAATTCTGTTTTTTTCATGGTCAGTAGAAAAGTAGTAGTTTATCTATAGCTTATTGTGCAACATGTGAATTGTCATTCCCGTCGACACACCTATGGCCTCTGGCACTTCACGAATTTTCGTTAAACGATCAGCGAGAATCATATCGTGGACTTTTTCAATGATTTCCTCGTAACCACATCTGCCATTTGTCTTGGGCACCCCTTATCATAAACGGATGTGCGAACTACGTTTAAAGTCTTTGAACCAATATCTGTTATCATAGATTGCCAAAAGACCCTATAAACATCATTGAGTTTTGCTTTTATCTCCTCAAAAATTTTCCGATCCAAAAATTAAAAACGAATCACTGAACGATACTACAGCTTTTACACTTTAATGAAAACATTTGAACCACTAACTTAAATGCCTGCCAAACCCAAACTATCCTATGAATCAGTCCCAAATTTGTTTTGAAAACGTGTAACAAACGACAATACATGATCATAACGCCAATTTGCCTCAGCCCTATATTACACTATTACATTTCTGTGTCACAGAATTTTTTTTTTGTTGTGTTTAACGTCCACCTTTACTACTTATGGCACCGCAGGAAATGACATTGGTGATACATGGAATGATGATGGAGCACCAGTGGAATGCAATGGCGGGTAAAACCGGAGACCCGGAGAAAACCCCCTGCGCCGCTTTGTCCACCACAAATCCCTTGCGGTCACCTGGGAGTGAACTAGGGTCACAGAATGTGATAAAACCTTTGATCACATATGTGCATATTAAAGCTGTCGAGTATATTAAACTTTTTATCACAGTTTTAAAAAGGATAACCTAAAGTTAGTAGCATGAGCATAGCAATGGTTCCTATTCTGTTGTGTTTATGATGTGGGTTGTGTCATTATAACGAATATTTGTAAATCCATTTATTTTAACTTTCAACTACGTTTGTCTGCAACATGTTAGTATAACATAACCTAAAACTTAACCTAAATAAGAGAATGTCTTAACGAATGTTTAACACACACTACAGTCATCAGTATTGATAATAAAAATAGTAATTAATGGTTGTCATAGCCTTCATTATGTTCTTCTAAATATTGGCTTCCCAATCCATTTAATTATTTCCTCAAATTAATTACCGTATATCCTTCATGTACTTCACTAATGACTTCTGCTATGCTTTTCTATATGTCCAGTGCTTTGTTTCTGTTTTTATAATAATTATGTTTTGAATTGTACATCATTTCATGAGATTCATAATAGAAAATGAGAGTTTGCTATAGTCACTGAAGATGTGTAATGTCGGCCATTTTCTTTTCTAATCACAGATGTGTTCAAAGGTGTGATGGTGATTATAACTTTTATCACAGAAGTATGGCATAAGTAGATGTTGTCAAAGATGCTATATTACCTGTAAAACGTTTTATCATAACTGTTTGATCACATTTATAGGACTCAGAAATGTAATAGTGTAATACAGGTCGGAAAACCATTTTGAAACAGGATACTTGCTGAACCGCTCTCGTACTCGATAATGGTTATAGTTGCTGTAACTGTAACTTGAGGGCAGCGAGAAAATAATCTGTAGGTTTAGTTATGTTCGCAACTGTGAACAACTTCACCAGAAACGAAAATGTGAGATAGGTTTATGATTGCGTAAGGATGAACTTTCCGAAATATCCCACATCTGATGGATAACTTGTGTCTCCGGTTCAGTGATTGAATAACAGCCGTTGGGAGCACATGTGCTCGAGGTTTTGAAATCAGCAGCCTCGAATAATGGTAAAAACGGAATGTGGTTTCGTTTCCTTGCTTCAATGTAATATCTACGCTGAAATGGCTCCTGTGGCTGCGTCGACATCAGTTTAAACGCCCTCTGGCAATTTTTATATATGTATGTATACACTTTCTCTCCTCTTACTTTTCAATAAACAGATCCACCAGCGTATGTAAATGCAGTTCAGCGTTGCGAGCGACATCTGTTGGAAAGCTAATTCCAATTCCATAACGATTATTATCATCCCATTCAGCAGTAATACCGCAACGCTCAATTCTACTTTCTCTATACGTACTTACTATGCACGTAGCAGGTAGAGAAGGTATGGTATCCCATTCAAAAATTCATTTTGTATTCGGCTTACCCTCCCCTTATATAGGACTGAAACCCCCCCCTAGGACTTACAAGCGGAAGTCTAGGGGTCAGAAGCCTGTGAGCCAACGGCACGAAACCACAGAATGGAGAACCTGGAACGAGTGGTTGGCCCTTAGCCAGGCATGAGCGTGGGGAAGTGGATGATATGAAATGCAAACGGAAGGATGATAGGAAACTTGATGATGGAGCAATTGGTGGAATTAGTGGGGGAGAAAACCCACCTAGACGCCGCTTCGTCCACTACAAATCCCACATGCGGGCGCTTGGGAAAGAACCAAGGCCACCTAGCTCAAAAATTCCATTTCGAAATTTCACCGTAGATATATGTTTTAAGGTCCGCTAAATAAAACAAAAGCAAGTTTTGTAAACAGCTCGCGTGTGTGCGTGCTTGCGTGCGTGTGTGCGTTAGCATGTGTGTTGGTCTGAGTTTGTGAACATAAAACTTAAATACGAAAAGCTGGTTGAATATCAAAATTTTAATATCAGTTTTCCATTTTCTAAGAAAAACCTACCTTAAACTATTCTAAAGTCCGTAAATTTTTCATTTTTTTTTTATTTTCCCAAAAATGGCTTAGCTATTTTGTTTAAAATACCTAACGAATATTTAACGTACTTTTATCACAAATTAAATGTTATCTTGAATTTTCTGTGAATAGCCAGTAGTCCTCTAAATTCTGGAGATTTTTACATAGCTGGTAAACCATGGGAAATATGGTCTTACTGCACTGTTATATTCAAAGTTATTAGTTTTAATTTTCAAATAGTTACTATTTTTCTCAAATGGAAGTTGTTATTCGTTTTTTTTTTCAAGCACAGGGAACGAAATATCAAAGTCATCACCTTGCGTTCAGCTCTTTAAATATATGACCATCACTTAGGCCTACTGTATTTCCGTGTATTGTACGCATTTCATTCAAAAATAAATTGTACCTAGAAGAATATGTGCAATAAAAGTATGTATATATCCGTTAACATGGAGTAGGTAGAAACAAACGCTTTGATAAGAACACTTTGTTGAAGAATGGTTAGGGAAAGTCATATGATGTAACGCATCACATTTTTTGTGCTGGAATATTTATCCGATTTAAAAGTCATCCGGTAACAATTTAAAGTTATATTTCTGGAATGTAGATTTAAAAACTCCAATGGAAAGAGCTTTTCTGTAAGTTTTTTTGTATAAAAATTTGGGAATTGGTGAAATATAATGGTGGTGGTAGCAGTAGGTGGAAAAACACTGAAGTTGTTTTCTTGAGAAACACAGACTTTGAAACGTTTACTGTTGAGCTTCTTATGAATTCTACGCATTAAGCTATTAGTTAATAGATACATTTACATGTCAGCTATGTGAGCTATTCAACGGCATAAATTTGATTTATTCTCGGAATGTTGCCTTTAATTACGTGCCTCAACATCACAATCCAAAGTTACATACTGCTTTTTGATCCCAGCAGTTTTCGCTAGGAAATGTTCGGCAAGGAAGACCGTTAGCGCTCCATTTCTGTGTAAAATCTGAAGCTTATTATGGCCTATTTCCAATATAAACAAGAAAAACTAGCAAAATTTCCACCTCACTCGCTTTGTTTTAAAGCAATAAAAGGCATTTATGTCTAGCAAAGTAAAGGGACCTGCTTCTTTTGTTATCACGCTCCTAGATTCGCAATTGTCGACCACCATATCGATCTTTGTTTGCGTGAAGATTAACCCTTTAGAAAAGGTTTGCCTCAAACACAAAGGAGAACCATTACCACTATAAGATTTTAATACGTAATGTTTAAAAAAAGATATGTGTTACACTCATATGACTTTCCCTAGTCGTTCTACAAACAAACTTCTTACAAAAGATCATTATTCTTTCTACACCATGCTAATCGAGATAAACATTAACAGACTGTTATTACTTGCTTCCTTATAAGTAGAAGAGAACTAAGGGAATACACAGGCTAAAGCGATAGCCAAATGCTTTAAAAGCTGTCGTTATGTGATTGTCATTGCAAATCGCTTCTTTGCTTGGCCAAGAGTAGAACGAAAGAAAACCGGACACTTCCTGTCTGAGAAAAGTATAAGTATTTTTAAATTGAAAGTAATAACAAGGAATATCTTGGAAACGGTTACATTCACAACAAAAAATGTAAAGGACATAAATTGTGTGTTTTGATGAGAACTACATTTTTGTGCAGCAAGTTTTTGTCTATCTCTTATGGTTTAGCAGTTGAGCAAAATTCGGTAAAATTCATCCAGAATAAAGAGGTCTTCAAAGGTTATTCACAAAAAAGTCAAGATATATTTTTATTTTTATATGAACATCGAACTATTTTTGAGAAAAACAATTTATTTTAAAAAAAAAGTCCATATAAAGCATAGATAGTGGGGGATTTTACTGAAAATCTTCCTGTCGCATCCTTGAAAGACACTCAATTTAAATACCAGAGTAGGTGTTTATCGGTCTTTTCGTTTTTAGCTGCGCGATCCATACACACATAGTACCTTTTTCTAAAACTGTTTTTTTGGATTCGGGGGACCTCAAAAGATATATATCCGATGAAATCTCGACATCAAATTTTTGGGTGCAATAAAATAATTTTTCTACCTACTATGTAGATAGGTAGGGAAGGTAAAATTCTGATAATTCCTTTCACGTGTGTTTTCTCTCTTCGTCAGACCAAAGCACATTTTTGCCACAATTGTGTTAATGTTTGGTCTTCTAAATGCATGTAACAAATATAAGTTGTAAATACTGCGCAGTAAAAATATGAAAAGTAGTTGGAATTACAGAGCTAACTTTCTGCATTTTAAAAATTAGACTTTTTAGTGTATAATGAACCTTAGTTTTTGCGTTATGCTGTTTATAGACGCAGAGACATGCCTTTATTATATCTTGAGGGGATTCAGGGGTCCTCAAAAATGTATTTCCAGCAAAACATTGGTATAGAATTTGTTTCTTCACCTTCTTTGTACGTGGGATAGAGATTCATAAAAAATAAGAAGAAGAAGAAAATTGCTTCGAATTGGAGAATCTTAAACGGGAACAATTTCGAAAACCGAATACAACACAAAGTTGGTTGCATGCACATATAAACAGAGAACTATCAATAAGTACATCATTCAGAACATAAGTTATCAACGATGAAAAATTAAAATACTATCTTTGGAATTAATAATTAAATTTCATGTTGCTGTTTATATATTTAAGGTCACACTTGAACAAATTCATAGCAATCCTGTAGTAGAGTATATAACTATGAAATACATTAACACAACACACGAGAGAAATTAAAAAGTTGTTTTAAGCATTCTGAAAGAGTAAACTTTTTGAACAAAAGGCTTAAAACATTTCTTAATTAGAAGTTATAATAAATAACCCAAGGAAATTAAGAATATCTCTAATTTTCATAAATGAAAATGAAAGCTAAGGAAAGTGTAATAAAACTAATATTACTGAAATAGATTAGTTTTGTGCTATATTATTACTGTCGCCAATATGTTTATCTGTTAGTTTCATTGTTGTTACATTTGGAAAGGTTTTATTTGTGTCCATGTTTTGTACTTTTCTAATTTATTTATTTTATTATTTCATTTTTATGGTATATTCTGTGATATGTAATTATGTAAGATTTGTGATTCATTAATATTGCCTCTTAATGTGTATACGCCCCTTAAAGTTAGCTTGTGGTCCTGGGGGTGCTTTCATAAATAAATAACATTTATAGATTATATAAAGTATCGAACCCCAAGAAATCCTTCACTGACTGAAGTATAAATATTGTGCCTATATTGATAAAATGCATATAGAATTAAAAAGGCAATTCCAATACATAAGACTAATAAAAACCCTTATCTGTTTCGTTCGCACGACTTTCTCTACATCTCTGCAACAAATTATTGTTAAAAAGCTTATTCTTCTGCTTACTTCATGCTAATGGAGATAAAATTAGCAGATGCTGTATAGTTGCTTGTTTCCTTGTAAGTAGAGGGAAATAAGGGAGTACCATAGGCTAAAACGATAATCAAATCGCTTAAAAGCTGGTTGCTATGTGACTGAAGTTCCTTTGTGTGGCCAGGAATTGACAAATTCACATATTAGAAAAGTATAAGTACTTTAAAATTGAAACAAATAACAAGGAATATCTAAAAAATGGTCAACTCCTCGAAAAACTTTATATAACATAAGTTGTGTATTTTAACGAGGTCTACATTTTTCGTGCAGTACATTTTTTGTCTATCTCTTACGGATTACCAATTATTCAAAATTCCGCAAAATTCGTCCACATTAAAGATGCCTCCAGAGGCTATTCGTAGAAAATTCAAGATATACATTTTATTTATATGAAAATATATTTAATAATCACTTTTGAGAAGATCAAAATTTTCGAAAAATTTTCCATGTAAATGGTAGTTGAGAGTGGGTTGAGTTTGTTGAAAAGCTTCGTGTCGCATCCCTGGAAGGTACTGAACTTAAATACCAAGTTTAGTATTTAACGGAATTTTCGTTTTTGAGTTTTGTTGGCTACAGTCACACATTGACAGACAGACAGACACACGGACATTTTAATGAAAAGTCTCTTTCAGGGGATCTCAAGACATGAATTTCCGGTGAAATCTCGGTATGGAATTTTTGGGTGCAATACAATTCCTTCTCTATACACTATGTATATGGTACGTGTAGAGAAAGTAAAAACTGAACCTTAACTTTTGGCAGTTTTCGTCATGTGATCTCTCTCCCTTTAAATAATGCTTAAACTGTAGATTAGGTATATTTATTTTAATGTTTAGAATACAAAGTAAAGATGTACTCAAAATAGTTGATTAGCACTAATATTCAATGTCTACTGTTCTAGGAATCACAAGATTACCTGTTTTGGAAGGTGAAATCAGCCATATTGAAATTCCACGTCTCGCCTCAAACTTGGGCATCACTATTGTGGGTGGTGCCGACACTGCCCTGGTAAGTACCCAACTTTCACTGCTAGGCTTGTTAGGTAGTGGCACAACAATTGCAACTCGTGTTCATTGCTCGTATCTGGGATATTCACCTACTCCTGATTCTGACATTTAAATGCTATACTAAATAATAGATGCATAAAAACCTAGCAGCTAGAATTTTCCATGACCTTGCTGTACAAGTTAACAGCAAAGTGGGCTATAAAAAACATAACATGTGTGCCACCTATTAGGTTGTATAAATTCAAAAAGCTTAATAGAGTTTGAATGAGCTAGTATACAGGTCGTTCACGAATTCACCCACTAACCCTCCAGGATTCTATTCTATCGACAAATATAATTTATGATATAAATATCAGGGGGCCCAACTACCCTGATGCTCCTGGATATGGCGCGGCTTCTTCCATAGCTGTCCTAAAGTTAACTTGGAACGTTTCTTTCTCAAATTTCCTTTACCATCATTTCGAATTTGTACCACTAATGTCACCATCTGTGGTACCATTTACAAACACACAAACACCCATGCCCAAGGCGGGACTTGAACCCAAGATCCCCTGCGCCACGAAGCACATTAGCGAGCGCGGCTATTAGGACCGGCAGTATTCAGTGAGGCGGGTTAAAACGAAAGCAATCCGCTAGCATATCAAACTCAAGTCTGGAATTATTCACAGTTTCTGAAGAGTGCTGGAAATAAAGCTCTGGTAGACTGAAGCAAAACCACTTTTGCCAGAAGTCATTTGCGACAAAACTAGCAAAAACGGAAGCATAGACGGAAGTAAATGATCATAGAGATATTGCTCATAAGTTTAAGGATATGTGTGACTGAAGTTTTGAAATCCCCAACTAATAATGCTAACTTTTTGAAATTTATACCACATATTAACATAATGCAAATAAGTTACAGAGTAAATGTCGTCAAGTTTTCTCTAATGGTTTCAAGGTTATGGTTAAATTTCTTTATGTTTTCTCAGGTCACTAAAAACGACCCTTGCAACAACAAAAATTGGTGTAATATTTAACCTTAGGTTTAAAATAGATCTTCGTTTTGAAATTGCCCTAGGTTTCTCTGTGTCTCCTTTGGTTTATGCTCTAAAAATGTTTATAGTTATGAATGTGCTTGTTTAAGTCATAAAACATAATTTTTATGTTTGAAAGTTGAAAACATATACTTAAATACAAACTGTACAGTAAACCCTAGGGCAATTGTACCTCTGTGAACATGTACAGCACATTTTATTTATGTAACAGAAAAACTGCTCCGCAAGGAACATTTTACAGAAAGAAAAATACTGATAATATCAATAGCGAGAAAACAAGGAAAGATTTGAATGCGTGGCTCAAATTAAAATACACAAGGTAGGTAGGTTGGACCCTCAGCTTTCTTTTTCCTCTCTTCTGCAGCTATCTTTTATGTCCTTTTCTTCTTGCACTGCTGCTTTTCTTCTGCACAACTTGGTTTTTTTTTACTTTGCATTATATCACTGAAGTTTTTCTTGCCGAGTCCATTACATTTTTACCTCTCATTCTTAGCTGTATCTCAAGTTAAGGCGTTTAGAAATGGCGCCAGTGGCCATTATACCCCTTTTATACAGGAAGGTTTTAATTATTTTATGGAATTAAAATAAAGTAGTCGATTTTTTGTGATTTTTCATGAGATTTCAGTGATACATGTCATTAATTGCGTCCTGATTCACAAAATCTAAATTTAGAATCGCCCTTAAATTCCTCTCGCGATCTCAAAGGCTTGTGAATGTACGCAGATGTTCAACTATTCTTTTCACAGAAACAATTTTACTTTGAGATACGGATAACTTTGAGAAGTTAGTGACGAAAATGGTTTTATTTTAGATGAAAATTATATGAGGTACCCTCGGTCGGTATAACAAAGTTGTGATGAATAGGAAAGTTTCTCGTTGCTGATTAATGGCTCGTGGCTCCCCTACTCTAGGGAAAGGTGTAGCAATTCAGATTGCCCATCACGTTCGCTGTTCGGCACATAAAGGAAGAGGTGAGGCAAACTTGCAAAGAATCCCTCTCGCCATTTCATCGCTTTTCCTGTTGGGAAATTTATGGCACCGTTTTGTGTGTACGCAAAGTAGACTTTCTCTGCATAAAGTCACTTGTTGTGTGGAAGAAACGAGCACTTTCTTCCTCAAAGAAATGGATAAAGCATGCTAAATATTACCGTTCATGTGTGCGAGAGAGAGAGAGAGAGAGAGAGAGAGAGAGTGAGAGGGGCAGATGGGGGAGGGAGGAATTCGTTGTGCGGCCCATTCTTGAACGGTATTCCAAATTAATCTTCTACCACTAAGGTTTGCTAAAATGTGCTCCAGGAACCCAAAGAGAAATGTAATAATAATAATAATAATAATAATAATAATAATATTAACAATAATAATAATAATACAACTCCTTTGCTCACGAAGGGAATACACGGAGAGGCTCGGGTCAGCTTGTGACCAATTCAAGAGATGATACACAGTGTCACTTGTTATCCTTTGCCCCCGTGAAACATACAGGGTGTTAAAAGTATACGGAAGGATGCTAAACTGTGTACTCTCTCTTTGATGATCAATATCTTTGGAACAAAATGACATAGTTTTATGACCCATACACAATGTGCTGTAACCGCAGTACTCGCAGTACTCGATGTGAGAACAGGCTGCGCAAAGCAATGCAAGAGTTTGCAAACTCCAAATTTTATGCTCGCGTTGCGTACATAGAGCAAAAATTCCGCTTTCTCCTGTTTTCTGTGAAACAGCAAACGATCGCAGTGCGAGATTTTATTTTGTTTTTCTTTATTTTTATTTATTTTGCAGCTAAACGCCCTTTAACCTGATTCATCATATCGGACGATGAATAAAATTGGTGAAATACTGCTCAACTGATCTCGGGGTCCATGGAGCTTAAAGTTGCTCGATATTCGTCTTCTCAGGATAGGGGAAACCCCCGAAAAACACCTTATCCGGCTTACTCGCCCTAAGCGGGATTTTACAGCACCTTTCGGTACATACATGCTGTTCTTCTTGGCCGTGCCGCGCCATCTCTTATTTCGCTCGTCTTCTTGCTGGATCCTCCTTTGATTTAATGAATGGACCATCATCTGCGTCTAGATTTCTTGTCTCCCACAAATCGCAAGGCGCAAAGAGATAATGCACATTGTTTTAAATGAGCAGCTTTATCATTTTCATTATTTTGAATATTTTGATCAGTTATCGTGACTTCACTGCTGCTTGCGTCAGTTATAATTATGATATTTCTATAGTCTGTTTATTAATTTATAGAAGACTGAGTGAATTTTCTTATATTATACTGTTGGTTAAGTTATTCAATTTTAATCTTGCGATACGCTTGGATTGCGCAGGAATATAGTATAATACTTTCTCAAAAGATGTCAGTTTTTGCATGTGATCAAAGTTTGCTCTGTAAACATGCCTCCAAATTTTAGATATCTATCCTCAGATATGTATTTGAGCACTCAGGCAAACAAAAACTAATTCTGCTGACGGGTTTCTCTCTCCTGGTATTTAGCTTTTCAGTAGAGCAGAAAAACATGTAACCGGATAGTATTTAAATAAAACTAATTAAGCGGAACTGAAAATAATAAAATCAGGTTTGTCACGGTTTCCACATTCGTATTTTTTTTTTTTTTTTCAGCTACCATTGCCGGTGTTGTTCCGGAACGGTGAAACAAGTATTAGATTTAAACTAATGATGTAATTTGATTTCGATTCTATCTCATTTCACAGCATTTTCCATTCCATCCCTACAATAGGATTTTCAGGGAAACTGTAATGCATACGCCGGACAATACTGATTTATTTTTCGCATTCGAGCTCAATTCTGCCGTCCGTTCACATGCGTGGTCATTTGTTTTTTCGTGGCACAAGGCAAACTACCAGTGCGAAGTAAGCGTTCAAATGAAAAATTGATCGGGGCTACAACGCTGTTAAGTTTGAGCCTTTCATCACGTAAACCTGATTTCAGACCCGCCTTTCACTAGGGAGTGTTTAACATGTACTGAAACTCCATCCACCGGCATTCGGCTGGGGTGCCCAACCTCTGCTCTTATGAGCTAATATTGTCACCTAGTCGCGTTAGCCCACCTCCTTGTTTGGTGCATGTAGGAAGCATTCCCCCTTCTATCATTCAGTGGCGTTTAACATTCGACACGATGGCAGGTTTCAAGCCAACCAAACATATCCTATTCCAGAAAGAATGGGACGAAGAATATTTTTATTGTTAAATGTGAAATGTCTTATTTGTAAGCATTACTTATCTTGGGGTTACCGATGTAATATTAAACGACACTTTGAAAAATACCATTATACTGATTATTGCAAACATTTTTATCAGATACGCAATCAGTAACTGCACTTGAAGGTCATCTTAGCGCGATGGAAGCGCGGCATCTTAACAAGCGGGAGACCTGGGTTCGATTTCCAGTACTGGCGTGGGGATTTTTCCCCCGCTGGGAGACCTCATCCGGGGTGCACTCAGTCTCGTGAGGTCCCTGGGGGGCCAATTGAGGAGCTACTTAATGGAGAAGTAGCGGCTCCAGGTTATGAGGATCGCATTAACCGGCCGTTCGAGTGGCTGTCCACTTCTCACCCTCCAATACTGCACCCCATCCATGACGTCTGTCAAGAACCGAGATAGGGGACGTAGCGGCCGGGCGGTAGACCAAGGTTCCTTGCGAGCTGTCGTGCCATGGAGTTATTATAACAACACTTGAATTTGAATTATTTTTGCCTGAAAGACGCTAAAGAACTAGTTGCTTTGCAAAATTGAAGTCATTAAATATTCTCAGAAAATAGATTGGGATTTATTTGAAAATGTTCCTAAATTGGAAAATTTTGCTGGAAATTATAGATCAATAATTGGTTCTACGTACATATATTTGTGAACAGATATTCTCGAAAATGAATTGAATAAATAGCAAATATTGTAGTAGGAAAGGGAAGGAGGATCATTTGGTCTGTTTTTTAAGACTCTGTTGTTCATCCCTGTCGGCAAACATTGATGAACTAGTTACAAGTAAACAATGCCAACCGAGTCACTAACAAGAATGGCGTTCAAAAAAGGTATTTTTTTAGTATTTGTACCATTTCATGTTGCTGAAGCTTCCGCCACTGATAGGAAGCAACGTCATAGATAGAGAGCGTTTCTCCTGCCGCTACCAAACAAATGTTGGAAGTAAATCTGCCCTCCCCTCCGCCACTGTAGGTTGGGCACCACTGGACATTCGGTGACACCGAGTTGACGAAATGAAACTAGCAGCCAAAAGTGTTGATAAACCAGAGCACAAAGCTACTATAGCTTACCCTCATGTGTACCAATTTAAGGACAGCAGTGCAATAATGCCTTTGGGGGCTTTCAGCAGTCCAGAGAGAGAGAGAGAGAGAGAGAGAGAGAGAGATCGTCGGGAAGTTTGAACGCTTCTGGTCCCTGAGCTCATAATTGTAGAGAGAACTTGCCACATCATCATGGTGGATGTGATAGTGTAGTCGATATTTCACAGTCTGGTTTTACCCCAGGTATCTACTAGATTGTCGTTCAACTATCTGTGCCAACAAAAATATGCATTAATGTTGGCACTTCCTTAATTAGCCTTCAAATTTGAATGTTGCATCCAAAATGAATGCCACTATTGTACATGCGACTATATATACTGGTTGTTAGGGTATTTGTACTGGCATTTGAAAATAGTGCAATGAACAATATTGCATCAATATTTACCTCGTTTGTAGACTAAGAGTTTAAGTTAGTAAGAGAAATGTTTTCAGGCTGGTTAGTACGCGTGGCACGCAAGACCATACGTGTTTACTTTCCCCGAGAGCGTGGGAGGGGTCAGGAATAGCCGGCAGGCCTCGCGATAACGAATGTTGAGGTCATTTGCACGAAACAAATAACAAATAGAGGAATCGATCACAATTCATATGTATTCTAATATTCATTATTTGTGCTATCCAAAACTTACACTTTCTTAAAGAAACAAATGAGAAAGGAAGATTAAAAAAATTTAATTGATTTAATGTTTATCCTTGCAATACACCCATTGCTTAGTTTAATGTGTAACTGAGTTAGAATGCTTTCTGCAAAGCTAACAATACCAGACTGTCAGGGCAATCGTCAGGTGTTGAAGCAAAACGGATAATCTGCATTGACAAGCATTGTTCATTTCGCAGTGTGGTTGCGGCCGTGCATAAAAAAAAAAAATCAGGTACTAAATTATGTTATGTGTTTCTGGGGTAAAAAAGCAAAGAGAAAAAACAACTAACACACTAACGTGGATGTAGGTATATTAAAGTACGAATTATCAAAATCGCTGTGTTTACAACTCTCATACCCTCTATACCCTTGAGGTTAGAGCATGTTAACGTCGGTGAACACCTCGGCAACTGCGACCAGGTGCTGAGCTATTGCGGCCTGCCTCCCCCCGCCGCCCGAGGGAAGGGATGAGAGGAGGAGAAACCACAGACCAGCAGAGACGCACTGAAGTTCCTAATAGTCACTAGATGGCAGCCCTAACGCGCCACGGAGGCTTTACAGGCGCGCCGGGAGTCCGGAAGGAAGTCTCTACAACTGCACCTAGCCTCAAACAGCGCAACTAGGGGGAAGAGAGTTTCACTCAGAGCAACAACCGTGCCATCTGCCCGCAAAGCCTCAAACCACACCTACGCCGAATTGAAAGAGAAGAAGGGAAATGAAATGAAGGGAAAGGAACCGTGGTAGATATATAGCACCCCTGCATTCGCCCAAACGGCCCCAGGAAAACCGAACCCGGACCTCCCGAATGCCAGTCCCAGACGAAACGCCTGAGCCTTGAGGTCATCAACCGTAATCTTGCAATGTTGCTTACTTACGCAGGTCTATCCTTGAAAGAGCGTATTCAGAAGCGGAGGAGAGAAGTAATCGCGGAGTAACTGCTCTGTACGGCCAACTGAATCTATAGCAAACTCTATCAAGTATGTACAGTGTACATAGTAGGTAGAGAAAGTATTGTATTCCACCCAAAAATTCGATACCGAGATTTACGGAAATAAATGTTCTCAGGACTCCTTGAACAAAAAAGACATTTTAGAAAAAGATCAGTGCGTGTGCATCTATGTATCTGTCTGTGGACAGCATAACTCAAAATCGAATAGTCGGTTACAAACCAAACTAGGTATTCAAATTTAGTGTATTAGAAGGTTGCGATACGAACTTATATGGAAAATAAAATATATATCCCGAATTTCTTGGGAATAACACCTGAAAGCCTCTTCATTGTGAAAGTTTTTGCATAACTAGTAAACCATAAGAGATAGATAAAAACTTGTTAAACAAAAAATGTAGATATCGTTAAAACACAAAATTTATGTCATATATTTCGAAGAGCTAAACATAAGATACTCGTTTTTATTTTCAATTTTAATATCTTAAAACTTTCCTCAAATGCAAAGTTCTCATCCATTTCATACATCCTTTTTTTTTTTACTCCTCGCCATGTAAAGAGAACCGAATTTCAGTGACAATCACATAGCGACAGCTTTCAAAAGTTTTGACTCTCGCTTTAGCCTAGTATATTCCCTTACTTTCCTTCTAATTATAAGGAACTACGTAACCAGTTCAATACTGCTGATGTTTTTCTTGATTAGCAGTATGTAGATAGAACAATATTTTCTAATAATGTTTTGTTTACAGAACAAATAGACAAAGTCACATAAAAGGAACACTTTAGATTTTATTTTTCGTTTTAGACAGAGTATTGGATATTATTCTTCATTTTGTTATTTGAAACCTAATAACTACTCATAGGTTGAACTTTTTACTAAAATATATTCAAAATAATTAGCTAATTTTTATGCTATGAAATGCAAACCGTTAACACTTTCTCTGTGAGAAAACAGATGCACATCGGAGCAAAAATGACCTTCGGATCATCTGATACTGCAACAACATACTGCACCTTTGCTTTCGTTTTTACTGGTCTGTACACAAAGTAGAGAAATCAGTTTTGTTTAAACTAAAATAGACTGAATATTTTATTAAATACAGAAAACAAGTTATCTAACTATGAAAATAATGTGCTGTAATTATAATTTATGTTTCAGCAATAAACTCGTGTTTAGCTTTATGTGTGTATTTATTTTCAGCAATTGGGTACTACCCGGTGGCAGAGTTAAATGCACCAAATTCACTTACAATAATAACCTTGCAGTTACTAATAGTAATACAGCTAACATACTATATATACATGGTTTTTTGAAATACCTACTACTTATTAGTCAGTATAGCAATACTTATGTAAATTACCAGCATGTTTATAAACAGTTTACTATAAAACCTAAACATTAATAGTAACAGAATAGTTTTTGAGATCCTTAATTCTTCACAATATTTACTTTAATTAATTATCTAACATTTGCGCTCTTTAAATTACCCATAAAGTTCTTTAAGGTCAGAGAGCAGCCCTGAAAGGCTGCTACAGGCAATTCATTCCATTCTAATATAAGTTACAGTAAACCCGAAGTTTCACTGTTAAATCGTACCTTGTAAGTGCAAATTTATTTTCTCATCGTCATTAAAAATTGCTCCAGTCCCCGTTAACTTCCACGGCCTCACCCCACGTGAAAGAAGTGCAAGTATATCTCGCCCTAACAAAGTCTAGTCCCGCTAATATAGCCATTTTGCTCTGATAACCACGCTGTCTTCATTCCCAAAACCAATCCAAAGCCCGAGACTGCCAGATATGGAGGGATATCACAGTTCAGCCCAATTTTGTGATCTAACTTGTGTTAAGACAATTATTGTAATTCTGGGACATCTCTTTAAGGCGGACGCATTATCTCAGCAACTGTTTAAGATCATGAGCTATATTTTTCAGGGCATATTCGGCAAAACCTTTACTGTTGATTGATGAAAAATATTACTTCTGTTCATAGAAAGAAAGGTATGTTTTTTTTTTTTAAATAAAGCTCTTAAAAGTTTACTGAAAATGATAATTTTTAAATTTTAAAAAAATAGCTAACCCATATACACATTTTTTTCCTTAGAATAAATCTTATTTAGGTGCAAATGTGTGGTAAAAATGTAAGGCCTTAGTGTCAATTACATTCTGAGGTAATGGAGGATTTAAATAGACAATTTTGCTTCTGCAGAAATTGTTTTCAAACATAAAATTAAAAGAAAATGTAACCTAACTTTCGAAACACAACTTTGCAGTACTTTGAAACTCTCACATGAGATAATATGAGCGGGATGCCATTGCAGCGAACAGATTAAGTAGAACTTTGCGATCAAAATAAGAAAAATATCTCTTCTCTAACATTAAAATTTACAAAGTCCATCATCATCTTCCTGCCAAGCATTATGCCTAGTGGTGTGTCACAGTCTCATTCCTTCTCTTCATCGCACGGCCCAACAGTCTTCTCCCTTGTGATCTGTAATTTAATATTTGACGTGGAATTTTTAATGCAGGAGTTCTGAGTACACGGGACCTCCAATTTCGACGATAATTTTGAATGTTCTCTATTATTGGAAAATTTTCAATTCTTTCATAATATCTATATTTTTTTATCCAGTTTAGTGTATCCTGTAGTTGTTCTTAAAAACTTAATTTCATTAACTGTGATACGATGTTGATCACTTTGCCATATGGTCCAAATTCACTTCCATACATTAAAACTGGCCTCACTAGTGTCTTATAAGCCTTTGTGTCTTTGGAGCAGAGACAATTTGAAAATATTATTAATAGCACTCATTGCACAACTGAAGTTGTTTAATTTCATTCCTGTATGGCTAGTTAGAGTCACACTGAATCAATGCCATAGCCGGGATTTTAACCACGGATCTCCCGGTCTCTAGCCGGTTGCCCTACCACTGAGCTACCATGGCAACATGCCGGTATAACATTGAAATTCTCAACTGACTCGCGTGTTTCCCGGTAAACCATACGAGGTAATCTCAAATTATTTTGAGATGACAACCCCAATGACGACTTACAATGTTGTAAATACTTTAAGTCCTAGGATTCATAGTTTTAGCCAACTATTATAGAAATTGTGGTACGGTAGAGTCAGACTCTACCTATCCAACTCCTGTCCTACACACAGTATCTGTGAGAAAACAATTAAAATTATCACTTTTTTGCTGTATCTTTTTCTGTCTCGTAACTTAAATGGCCCAAATACTTGAATGGTGATACCTGTTCAACAGATTCATTGTAAAATCATATTTTAGTTCTCAGATGATTTTTTTCCCCACAAAGGCAATTACTTTGGTTTTTGATACTGAGAATTTAAGGTTATTAGTTTCCGAGATGCATTTCATTTGATAAAGTGATCGCTGAAGGCCATCTTCAGAATCTGCCAAAAATATTACATCATCTGCAAACAATAATACATCTAGCTTAAGGTATCTGTTTATTTCTAATTTTCCATGTTCTGTTGTTTTCCATTTTTTTATCATATGGTTCATATATATGAGAAATAGTGGTGGGGAAGGACTGCAGCCTTGTCTAACACCTTGGTTTCCATTCTGTGTAGTTGTTTCCTACTCGTCCTGAAATGTAATTATCACAATTTTATTTAAAGATTACATCTACTAGTTGATTTGGAACATCATCTTCTACCAAAATTTCAAATAGTTTTTTTTTTTTTTTTTTTCTGTCTGCTTGATCAAAAGCCTTAGTGAATGTTTACAAAGTTATTGATGTTTTACCAAATGAGTGCAGAGTTATTTAAGCAATATTTTTAAACCATTTAAAATTAACTTATCTCCATGAAAGTTATACAAAACTGAGCGGGAGACTCCAAAAATTTATATGCAATTAAAACATGAAAATGCAAAGAATTATGAAAATTCCATTCCGACTCCCCTGAAAATGCAAATCAAGCGGGGTTCACCAACATTGCAAAGTTCACCATGCTAATTAAACGAAACGTTTTGAAGCACCACAGAACGCATGTGTGGATATTTATGTGCTAGGAAAAAGAAGCAACTAATTGCCTCTAATCTGGTACTTACGTCAGATATTGTACAGGAATAACAGCAACTAATAAACACTTGAGTCAGACACTTCATTGCTTCAAGTGAAGCTTACCTCACAGACCCGGCTCATTAACTCTAGCTCAAGGCTGAAATAAGCTCATTATGATTTGGTGCTCGATCTCTCCAAGTCAAGAGAAACCCATTTAGAGTCAAGTCATTGTTACCGGGTCTGCTAATACCAGTAGACAGAAAAACCGAGTCCGAAAAAGGTCCTGTATGTGTCTGTGGACACCATAGCTCAAAAACAAAAATTCTGTTAAATACCAAACCTGGTATTTAAATTTGGTATCTTCCAAGAATGCTACACGAAGATTTTCAAGAAAATCTCCCAATCATAAACTACACTTTACAAAGAAAACTTTTTGAAAATTTTGATTTTCTCAAAAATGGCTCTAACGATTTTGATTAAAATCCCCATATATTAAAGATATTTACATCCCAAATAAAATGTATATCTTGAATTTTCTGGAAATAGCTTCTTAAAACCTGTTCTTTCTGGGTTTTTTTATAATTGGTAAACCGTAAGAGATAGACTAAAACATATTGTACAAAAATGTAGGTATCGTTAGAACACACAAATTCTCTCATATACAATTTTTTGTAGAGTTTACTGTTTCCAAGATATTCCTTTTTATTGGTTTCAGATTTGAACTACATGTCTTCTCAAATGGGGTCACCTTTCGTGTCATCTTTCGCTTGCTTTTCTGGAAATGCAAAGCGAAACGAATTTCAATTTTTCATATATCGACCGGCTTTTGAAAGATTTGAATATCGCTTTAGCCTAGTGTATTTCCTTATTTCGCTTCTGTTTAAAAGGGAGCAAGTAATAAGATAATTTCTGGTAATGGTTTTCTCGATTAGCAAGCTGTAGATAGGAATAATCTTCTTTAAGAATAGCTTGCAGAACAGATAGAGAAATTCATGTGAATGGAACAAATTATATTTTTTGTATCTGGTATCGCCTTTTTATCCTACTTATGTCAAGCTGCTCGGGTAAATTTCCTTCTTATAAATAGGCGAGTGCTACAAATGTTTTAGAATGACGCAGTAGCAGTCCGTTTGTGACATTCTTATTATTCATTTCGTTCATTGTTCCTAAGTCCTTAGGTCGTGAGGACTTAGCGTTAAAGGTTAAAAGGAACGGAACAGCAACTCTGCATATACCTTCGCTTCATCATGGGTGTGATCAACATTCCCATCTTAGTCATGGTGTATTACTGTGGAGAGGTCACTCCTTAGCAAAAAGAAACAAACAAAATCTAATGTGTTACATTCACATAAGTTTCTCTAGCTGTTTCATAAGAAAAGTGTATATTATAAACGATTATTCTTCTATCTATTTTATGGTAATCTAGATAAACATTATCAGATTTGGTCTTATTACTTGCTTCCTTGTACTTGAAATAAGGTAATACATTAGGCTAAAGCGATATAAAAATCCTTTAAAAACTGGTCACTCTGTGAAGCAATTGAGGTTCTGTTCACTTAATAGTTTAAAACTGAAACCAATAACAATGAATATGTCGAAAACGGCCTTCCCTAAAAGAAAATCGAATATGTCATAAAGTATATGTTTTAGCAAGGTCTACATCTTGGTAGTAAGTTTTTGTGTATCAATTGCCGTTTAACTGTAGTGCAAAATTCTGCAAAACTCAGAGTAAAATGCCCTTCTGAGACTATTCCCAGAAAATTCAAACTATGCATTTTGTTTGCGATATAACTGTGTAATATACTGTATTTTAACTAAAATCGTTAGAGCCACTTTTGAGAAAATCAAAATTATCGAAAAATGTACCATGTAAAGAATAGTTGGGGGGGGGGATTTTCTTGAAAACTTCGTGTTGCATCCTTGTAAGATACTGAACTTAAATACTGACTTAATGTTTTTGCGCTATGCTGTCCACAGACATACACAGACAGACTGGCGCACATGTGGACTTTTTTCTTAAAATTTTTTTTCGGACTCAGGGGGCCTCAAAATACAGGGTTACTACAAAAGAAATAGACAACTTCAACTGCCTGTAAAACAAAAACTATTAGAGATAGCAACCTAATTATTTTGGAGGTATGTTGAGAAACTCTCAAAGTTTCGTTTGTTACTATTGGTAACGCTGTAGTGTTTTGTTTGTTGTTGCAGAAGCTGAAATGGCGGAAAATCCTGTGGAAAAGGCATATTGCGTGTTGGAATTTGCTAGAACGCAATCAGCAACTGTAGTCCAACGACATTTTAGAACACGTTACCACAAAACGCCACCGACTAGACAGTTAATCTACGACTGGTATAGAAAATTCGAGACAACGGGATGTTTGTGCAAAGAGAAGAGCTCGGGAATACCAAGAGTTTTGGAAGAAAACGTTGAACGTGTTCGTTCTGCCTACATAAGAAGCCCACAGAAATCGACATCTAGGGCAAGCATGCAATTACAAATTCCACAGCAAACTGTGTGGAAAATCTTGCGGAAGCGACTGCACATGATGCCTTACAGATTACAGATGTTGCAGTTTCTGAGTGAAGAAGAGGTCATACGGCGTGGTGTTGCATCGACATGTTGCGACATGATGAAGACGATGCTGGTTTTTGTGAGCGCATCATTTCATTTTTGTGGTAACGTGTTCTAAAATGTCGTTGGACAACAGTTGCTGATTGCGTTCTAGCAAATTCCAACACGCAATATGCCTTTTCCACAGGATTTTCCGCCATTTCAGCTTCTGCAACAACAAGCAAAACACTACAACGTTACCGATAGTAACAAACGAAACTCAACATACCTCCAAAATAATTAGGTTGCTATCTCTAATAGTTTTTGTTTTACAGGCAGTTGAAGTTGTCTATTTCTTTTGTAGTAACCCTGTATATATTTCCGGTGAAATGTCGGTATCGAAGTTTTGGTTGGAACACAGTACCCTCTCTATCCACTATGTATATTGTACATACGGGCTAGAGAAAATATAAGTTTGATGTATGACATTCACATAAATATCTCTAGCTGTTCCATATACAAAGTATAACATCGTCATTGTAAAAATAGTACCACGTGACAATAAATAAATATCTTCACAGAATGGAGATTACGTTGAGAAATAAAGTAAGGTACTGCAACTTTGTAAATAAAGTTTTGTGCTGATATCCACTTGGTTATGCCAAATCGTGTGTCACTTTCTGGTCGGCCCTCGTATAAGGGCGCGATGCTAATTAGTGTCGGTGAAGGTGAAATATTTAAGCGGCGATTAGTTTACCGGGAGAAGCACAAGAGGTAGGCCGGGGCCCCACTAATAAATGCTCTGTGTATTCAGGATGGAACTCTGAGGTGGAACTTACAGTTATCTAGAGTGACTGTAATCAGAGCTTCAGTGCCTCAGATAAGAAACCTATTCCATCCACGCACCTCAATCTCTCTTCCTGTCATTTTCAACATAAAGACCGAGCTTGTCCCAGCAAGTAGCACTAAGAGTATAACAAAATCTGATGGCTTTCTCTATCTTCTGCAAACAAATTATTCTTACAAAAGGTTGTTCTTTTACTGAATCATACTAATCAAGATAAACATTACCAAAAACGATCATATTACCAAGGCCTATGTTACACTATCACATTTCTGTGTCACAGAATGTGATAAAACCTCACATTAAAGCTATCGAGTATATCTAAAAGTTTTTATCACAATTTTAAAAAGGATATCCAACATTTAACACTATGAGCTGTAATAATGGTTCAAATTGTTTTCGTTTAGAACGTTAGTTGTGTCATTATATTGAATATTTACAAATAAACTCACTTTAAGTTTCTATTACATTCATCTACAATATTTTCTCACAACCTAACCTAAAACTTAATCTCAATAAGACACTTTTAAAAAAAAAAGTTACTACATTTATGAGTATGAATAACAAACAGCAGTAAAAATAGTAATTAATTGTTGACACAACATTAATTTTGTTCCTCTAAATATTGACTTCCCGGTCCATTTAAGTTTTTCCTCGCATCATTTTTCGTATATCTTTCATGTACCTCACTAATGGCTTTTGCTATTCTTTTACATATTTACAGTATTTTGTTTGCTTTTATAAAAACTATGTTTTGAATTGTACAGCATTTCATGTGATTCATAATAAGAGATGACGAGTTTGACATGTTTAATGCCTGCCATTTTATTTTCTAATTACAAATGTGATCAAAGTTGTGACGGTGATTATAACTTTTATCACAGAAGTATGTCATAGCTAGATATAATCAAAGATGCTACATTACACTGGAAAACGTTTTATCACATCTATTTGAGGGGAGTTGGTCGTTATCAGTGTCAAAAAATGAAAAAAAAATTTTATTTGTTTATATGAAAGAGCATACTTTCCTGAACATTTTGATATATGATATGTATGTGTTGCATTATTATTAAGCACTTTTAAATGCCTGGATTTAAATCGCTACGTGCGTTCCATGTTTGAATGCCACGCCCACTCCAGCTCAAGATATGTTTCCGTATGGGTAAGAGGCTTTTTATTTGTATGTTTTGTTGCTGGGAAGCTTATTCTTTTGCTGTTGGCAGCACTGAACTAATATCATACCATGTGCGTTTTGTTGCTGTGATCTTTTGCTGGTGGCAGCACTGAACTATGATCTCTTTTCTTGTATGTAAGCAAGGGAAATCTGTCTACTAGCTGGTGCAGAAAAGGAATTTTGTATAACAGTGTTAGTTTTGGAGGTCTTTGAGTATATTTTCAAATTTAAATATGGGAAGAAATACCTCATTCAATCGTAAACGTAAATTTAGAGGTAACCAACACAAGAAGCTGAACAACATTACAGTAAAAGGTGGCACATCTTCACCTAACCTCCAATCCCCTGCAAGTTCAAGTGCCTCAAGAAAGAAGCTGTCTGATTTATTCAATGTTAGTGATGATGTTAATGATATGCCAGCTTCAAGTGCTACAAATAGTGTAAATATAATTATTGACTTGTCCATATTATCTTTATTTATAAACAAAAGTGTTTCTTGTTCAAGTTGTAATGCTGTAAATAGTGTACAAATAACTGAGGAACAGCGAAGCAGAAGAGGTTTGTCAACTAAACTAAAGTTAGAATGTAAATATTGTAACCACAGCAATTATACAATGACATCACCAGTAAATACAAGAAAAGTCTCCTCTGTAAATCTTAGATTTGCTTATGCCATGAGGTGTATTGGAAAAGGTAAACTGGCAGCTCGTACCTTTTGTGCTCTTATGGACCTACCACCACCTGCCAGTAAATTTGATGTGTATAACAAAGCTATATATGACAGTGTAAAAGAGGTTGCTGAGGGTTCAATGTGGAATGCTGCTAAAGAAGTCAAGGAATTAGAAGGTAGTCCTGACACAACAATTGTCATAGATGGATCATGGCAGAAGAGAGGTTTCTCATCACTGCATGGTGTTGTGACTGGAACCTCGCTGCTCACAGGAAAAGTGCTAGATGTAGCAACATATAGCAAGTACTGTGCAGGATGCACTAGGAATAATGACCATGCCTGCCTCAAAAATTTTGATGGCTACAGTGGAGGGATGGAGGTTGCAGGTGCAGTTGAAATTTGCTCAAGATCTGAGCTTACCAGAGGCCTGCGCTATGTGCAATATTTGGGTGATGGTGATTCCAAGGGGTATCATGCAGTGTCTAAGGCAAAGCCCTATGGTAGTGAAGTGGAAGTTACCAAAATTGAATGTGTAGGCCATGTTCAAAAGAGAATGGGTCGATTTCTACTGGAATTATGCAAATCTTTGAAAGGGCAGAAATTAGATGATGGTAAGCCAATTGGTGGACGAGGTCGGCTTACCAAATCAGAAATTGATCAGTTACAAAACTACTATGGAATGGCAATTAGAAATAATTGCAATAATCTAAAAGAAATGCAGAAAGCTGTATGGGCTTCTTTTTTTCACAAATGCTCTACTGATGAGAACCCTTCCCATGGTCTCTGTCCACCAGGAGTTGAATCATGGTGTGGTTATCAGCGATCACTTATAACTGGAGCTGAATATGTACATAAACATTCCTTGCCAAATGCTGTGATTGAAAAAATCAAGCCCATTTACAGGAAGCTTTCAGATGAAGAACTACTAAGAAAATGTCTACATGGCAAGACTCAAAACCAGAACGAGTCTTTCAACAGCTGCATCTGGCAAAGGATACCAAAAAATGTATTTGTTGGAGCAAAAACAATTAAAATTGGTGTTTTCGACTCAGTAATATGTTTTAATGATGGGTGCTACAAGAGAATCCATGTAATGAAAGCAATGGACATTGAACCAGGAGAAAACATGAAGAAAGCACTGCGAGCATTAGACCTGGACCGTGTTGCTAAGGCTGATAAAGCTATGGAGGAGATGTCCAAAGAAGCCAGAGTGAAGAAGAGAGGGCTAAAAAGGAAGAGAGAAGATAAGGAAGCCCAGGAGGGAGACAGTTACAGTCCTGGAGCATTCTAAAATTAAAAAAGTAAGGTTAGAGAATGTATGCTATTTTCTTTTTGCTCTCCTGAAAAATCACATTTTTTACACTTCTTGTACCATTTCCTCTCAAACCATTCAAGCTAACAGCCTGAAACTTTCAGGATTACTGTATGAATGTATGATAAAACTCCCTTGCCAGTATTATAGAATTACTTAGGAATTTGAGGAAATTGCTGTATTTTTCATGGTAAAAATAAATTGGTTTTTTTTAGTAATAAAGTTTTTATGCAACTTTACCCAGTAATACTGAATATATTTCAATAATTGTGGTAGGGTAGGTTTAGGTATCCCTTTTTAGTAAATTCCCAAAGTTTCACAGAAATCTAAGCAATAAAACTGGAATAAAGGGTACATATATCAAGATAAACAATGACAAAACTAAAATATCTATTGCATCTTTAAAAGTCATTTTATAGCAAATAGTGAGTAATACAACAGCCCCTATAGGCTTATTTTAAACTCAAGAATTTACTAACACAGCACAAAAAATTTGAAAAAGATCTGACTGATAACATCTGATTTATGGCTTCTTGAACATATACAATTTTCCCTAACTTTTAGAATGCGATAACAACCAACTCCCCTTGATCTAATTTCTGTGACACAGATATGTGGTAGTGTAATATAGACCTTCTATCTTTCAATTTGAGGGTAAATCAGGGGATATACTAGGCTAAAGCGACAGACAAATCTTTTAAAAGGTGTCGTTATCCGATTGTCACTGAAATGTTTTCTCTTTTCATGTCCAAGAGTTAAAAAAACGAAAGTTGAAATAGATGAGGCTTCCCGTTTGAGAACAGTTTAAGTATTTTAAACTTGAAATCAATAACAGGGAATATCACGGAAAAAGTTAAACAAAACACTATGACACAAACTACGTGTTTTAGCTAGACCAATACTTTTTGTGCAGTAAGTTTATGTCTATCTCTTATGGTTTACCAGTTCTGCAAAAGTCAGTCGGAATGTAGAGATCTTCAGAGGTCAGGATATACGTTTTGTTTGCCACGTAAATCTCTTTAACATACGGCATTCTAATCAAAATCGTTACATGTAAAGTGTAACTTGGGGTGGAGAGGATTTTCATGTCGCGTCCTTGGATGACACTGGACTTAAACACCAGGTTTGGTATTTAAGCAACTTTTGGTTTTTGAGTTATGCTATCCACACACACACACACACACACACACACACACACACACACACACACACAAAAGGACTTTTACTAAAAATGCTTTTGTGGATTCAGGAGTCTCAAAACATGCATTCCCGATGAAATCTCCCTATCTTCTCTGCCCACTATATATATTGTACATATGTGGTTGAGAAAGCAAAAAACTGAACTTCGCGGCGCAACAGATAGAAGTTAAGTCAAGGCCTACCGCCCAACCGCTGCATCCTCCGTCTCTTCCTATTACAGGCGTCATGAGTGGGACACAGTACTGGATCGTCGGCAGTGTTTAGTGCCGCAAATCCCTCCCGACTGGTAATGCGGCCTTCGAAAATTGAGCCACTACTTTTCCCTCAAGTATCTCCTCAAACCCCCCCCCCCAAGAATCTCTAGGCTGAGTGTACCCCGGACCAAGTCTCTCCCCAGAGGGAGAAAATCCCTATGCTGGTACCGGGAACAGAACCCGGCGCTACCGCATAGCAAGCAGCTGCGTTAACGTTCATGTTATATATACGCAAGGTCGCGGATTCAAACCTAGCGAGGACGATAGGCGTAAAAATCGTTAGCATGGCTTCCTTCGGAAGGGAAGTATAGCCGCTGGTCCCATGTCGTAGATTTCCGGTTAAAGAGCGTCCATAAATAAAGCTCCATTTCCATTTTCTGCGTTATCATTCCACTAAGAAGACGACAATTAAGTTTATAGGCAGTCAAATTATGTTGCTTTAAAAAAGAAAGTCTATTAAAGCTACTTTCTTGGGTATTCCTCCTTATAAGGCGGCGCCGTGACCGAGTGGTTAGACCTCTCGCCTCCCACCTAGGCGGTCGGATTAGATCCCTAGCGCCGCATTTGAGATTTGTTGTGGAGTAAACGGCGTCTGGGCGGGTTTTCTTTGAGTTTCCCCTGCTACTCATTCCATCAATTGCTCCACCATCACCTTTCCTATCATCCATTTCGTTTGCATTTCACACCATCCACTTCCACACGCCTGGCTACGAGCCGACTACTCGTTCCAGGTTCTCCATCCTGTGATTTCGTGCCGTTGGCTCCCCGACAGGCTTCTGACCCCTAGGCGTCTGCTTGTAAATCCTAGGGAGGTATCAGTCCTAAATACGACTACGAACGAATCCTCTTTATATTGTCCACAAATTTTATGGCTTGCGCTTTTAATATGTATCTTATTTATTTTAAAGATTTGCCGGCTGGAAGGAAACTTAAATATATTCCTTCTAAATATGTGCTCCATAGAAACGCTCCAAACAAAAAGTCTAATGGCATTTTGTTCTCTGATCAGCCGATTTCGAAAAAATAAATGGTTTTTGTTTCAAATTGGATGGGTAGTCGCACAAGAATGTACGAAGATAATAGTTTGTTACTTCTAAGATTCGTGGAGTAATGTATTTCTGTCATTAGTTTCGATAAGAATTATGGTACATCACACAGGATTTCGAAATAATTAATTACTTAAAAGAATTATAGGAATATTCCGAGCGGCTTTGTCAGACGTGAAGTAATTCGGCAACGTTCCGTCGAGGTTGGCCAGGGATCTAAACCGGCTTCTGGATGTAAACACGTCGGTCGCTTGCAAACACGAGCAGGTGTAATGTTTTGGCAGATAAAGAGTGCAACTGGCATACTGATTGGTATTTGTTTATGTACTGACACCCACAAAACCTGCAGAGTTGCCAGCTTGTCTGTCTCTTGTTTTCGACAAAACTAAAATATCTCCGTAGGAAATGACCAGAAACAAAAACGTAAGATAGAAAATGTGTTCCAAATACCGAGATCTATTACTGGTTTAAACTAATGAAATGACCTGGTATATTTGCTGAAAATGCTCGTGGCAATAAGGTATTTTCTATTCTTGTGCTAAAGTTCTCTGGGTTTTCTTAATAAATATTACGTTGCAAAGGATTTGAATTCTATTTTTCTACTGCATACTTTTCTCTCCCTCTACCATTCTATTCAACCGATATAATGATCACTGGAAAATCCCCATTTACATGTTGTCCCGGCCATTAACTTTTTCTGAGCCCTATTCAGTTCGGTTGTTAAAGAGCATTGTGGATTTAAAATGTTGGAGGTGGTAACCCCCCTGCATCGTCTTTGCTCTTAACATGGGTTGAGACTTGGGGTGAGAATTCGAGCCCTCTGTTTCACTAGTGTTTTCTCTCCTCATCTCCCAGCCGACTTAACTTCCACGATCACTCCCTTGCCTGCCTTTAAACTTTTTCCTGCTCGTTAATAATGGTTCACTGCGCTTTACTCCGAAAGCTTTGGGAACACTTCAAGGTGATGCAAAGCTGTAAAAATGACTCGGAAGTATGTCGTTTATAGAACACATGACCCTTTGCTGATTTCAAATGCTTTCAGTGGCGTAACAATGTCACAAGAACCTACCGTTTCTGTTTTTCGCAACGTCTGTAGCGGAATTGTTGGGACCTAGACTCCATTCACAATGAAAATTAAGCGTAAAGATCTAGAAGCTAGATTCTGTTTATTGTAATGTAACCTTTCACAGTGAGTCAGGTAAACACAAAAATAAATATTTAATTAGTACATGTCCTGTCACGGGCCTAAAAGATCTTTAAATGGGAGATATAAAGTATATTAAGAAAGGGAGGTGGTTAGACCGCTTGCCTCCCGTCTAGGTGGCCGGGTTCGATCCGAAGCGCCCGTGTGATTTGTGATGGATGAAGCGGTGTCTGGACGGGTTTTCTCCGAATCCTCCAGTTTCCCCCGCCACTCATTCCACCAAGTGTGCTATCATCATCGATGGTAAGGACTGTATTTGTGATCCACCATTTAGGATTAGGATGCGTCGGAGAGGACTCGGCATCGAACGTTATGTGGTTATAGTACCTATGTTCTACAAGGGGATGCCCGGGAGGGATGAGGTGGGAGGATACACTGGGCGGTCGGAACAAGGAGCGTGAGCTCTGTAAGACGTGACCCCTACAGTTTTCAGATTGAAGCACTCTGACAGGCAAGACCGTGTAGCTCTTACCCCACCAACCAGCCGAAGTCGGGGGCGGAGAGTCACAATGAGCATCCTTTTTCCCTGCCACCGAGCACCATCGCTGACACTTCCAGTTCTAACAGAAACCAACGGAGGATGAAGGATGAATTAAATGACAATGGAAACCGCCTGGAGAGACAGGAAATTTGGGGCATCGTAAATAGCTACCCAGCATTTCCCTGACGAGCCAGGGAAACCTCAAAAAAATCCATGAATCAGATAGGCCAGACAGGGAAGTCGAACCCGCGACCTCAGAGCATCTCGTTTTCGTTTCTTAGGATTCGCGTTTAGTATTCCATTGTCTTAAACATGAACTCAATGTCTCACAGAGTCTGTGCCCAGAACTATATAAGCAGGACATTTCTACATCATTTTCTATACACCTGTCAACAGGATCCCGACTTTACCTTCTTCGTCACGTATGTACAATATGCATAGTAGGTAGAGAAGGTATTGTATTCCACCCAAAAGTTCGAGAACATCTGACCCCCTCAAAGTATTTATAGGAAAAGGTCAGTAGTATGAGTATATAGGGGGGGGGGGCAGCATAACTCAAAAACGAAAATATGGTTAAATACGAAACTCGATATTTATCTTCCAAAGATGCGACAAGGAAATTTTCAGAAGAATCCTCCCTATCCCAAACTACCTTTTATATGGAACATTTTTAGAAATGTTCGATTTTCTAAAAAAATGATTATCCATTTTTATTAAAGTCCCATATGTTAAACATGTTTACATGGTAAATAAAATGTGAATCTTGAATTTCTCGGGAATAGCCCCTGAAGTCCTCTTCATTCTGAATGACTTTTGTATAACTGGTAAATCGTTAGAGATACACAAAAACATATTAAACGAAAAAAACGTAGATTTCGCTAAAACACACATTTTTTGTAAAGCTAACCATTTCAGAGATCCGTTTCAGTTCTCTTTTATTTTACTCCTGGCCATAAAAGGAGAAGCGTATTTCAATGAAGATTGCTTAGCGATAGTTTTTTTTCTTTTAAAAAAAATTCACCGTCGCTTTAGCCTATTTCCCTTTTACTTATAAGAAACTAAGCAATAAGACCATATCTGTTAATATTGCCGTAATAATTTGGCCACCACGTTAGGGCGCCAATATACCGTAATTTTGTTTTTGGTGCACCAATATGTCGTGGTTTTATTGTTGCCACGTTAGGATGCTAATATATCGCAGTTTTATTTCTGGTATCACGTTGTTGCGACAATATGACGCTATCAGGTGGGTCTACTTGGAGTTGGTCGAGGGTTAATGCTCGTGAAATTCTCTACATTAAGAGTGTACATACCTTGCAGATTCCTTTTGGTGCTCCAGCTAAGCTCGTTCTTGTAGACCATGAGTTGTCTCTTGCTCAAGGGAGAATGAATGACAAAGGTAGACTCAAATAAAAGAGAAATTTCACTTAATATCACTGATGATTTCTTTTATTGATAATCTGTGGTTATATTGAGGCACTAACCCTGCGAGCGACTCCCGACATAACCAATCACGAATTTGATGATATAATTTTGTTTAAGTGCCAGTTCCACTTTTCCTGAGTTATTATTTTTACACTCGTCACCGTAATCTTGAGTTTCACGGTCCGTATAACATTTACGGTAATAATTGCCCGTCAGATTATTATATAAGACACCGATTTCCTACACTGGACGCCGCGCGATTTCTTAGACAGTGTCTCGTCGCATTTCTTATACTCTGGAGTTGCATGTGTGTCCGATTTGCTATACGCGGTTTCCTACCTGGTGAGACTGTTTTCTTGTGTGCGGTTTCTTACATTGAGTGTTGCATTGAGTGCCTGATTTCTTATACTTTTGAGCCTGATTTCTTGTACGCACATCATTTATATACTAAAAGGTCCGAGCATTGCCCTCCTTTTTGATTGGCTCGAAAAAGGCGCGTAAAGTAGCGTTGTCATGTGACTGTCGGGGTTTTTCATTTATTTTCCACCCACGTGACCTTTCTCTACAAAGAGAAATTCCCTATTTCTAAAATATAAGGGTGTGAGCCGTTCTTCCTCCCAAGAGTTGTTACTTGTGTCCCTAATGCTCCAAAATTCTTGTTATTTTGAACAAAGCACGCAGCCTTGAAGAATACAAAGTGAGTTTCTACACGCTACGGTTCTGCGTTCTACTGAGCAGATATTTCTTATATTAAATATGTATACACTAATGATTAAACTAACAATATATGCGTCGTGCTAAAATACTGTCGCAATATTTATATTTATTAGGATGAAGTAGATAAAATAATAATCTTTTGTAAGAATAGTTTGTTTACAGAACAGCTAGAGAAAGTCATGTGAATGGAGCACTTCAGATTTTTACATATGTTCGTACATAAACATTTGTTGTTCAAGCATGAATTTGTCAGTAGCAATTTCAGTGGGCCAGTAATAACACAAAGGCGCTTGAGATATCACACAACACAGATGTTCATCTTTGAGATGCACGCACAAACTGCCTTTTCGATAGGGACACAGAGTAGCGATTAATGCACAGCTGATAACGTTAAACTTGTACGGTCATTCGTCGCTAGCTGCGCAGCGGACTAAAGTCACTTGCACGCCACGCATATAGGTGCTTTGTGGCCTTTCTAAAAAAATGACTGCGTTGTATTCTTATCGTATGAGTGCTTTTTCTCTTTTATGGTTCAATCATGACATTTACACATTGCAGATAAGTGACGTATTAGATTAGTGAAGTTAGGAATAATAAGAATACATTATTGATTATTAGACAGCAATTATTGCAACATATTTTGTCTGTTATTTCCCGCATTATAAATCAAAAGCATTTCAGATAATGTACGCTTACATATAACAGAAGAAAACGTGGTAAAAAGAAAAAAGCATGAAGGTACGCATTTGCAAAAAACAAACACAGCAATAAAACAAAAGCTGGAATTTGCAGATAAGGTCAAATGTTCACAGTCACAAACCCAACAGGAATCAACCTTGTTTTATAGGTAATCACGTAATGGAGAGCACGCAATATAAACGTGCAATATTGACAAAGCCGAGTAAAAATATAGATACACAGTGCTAAAGCTGTGGCGCAATCAGTAACATATTAATAACCATAACAACATAATGTATAATAACATACACACAAAAGAAAAAGAAAAACTAATAAAAATAACCAACACTGATTTCCAATAAAATCAGCAAATGAGTTTGAAAATCACAATGAAAAAATAATAGAATAACAATAATGAAAATAAGAATAAAAGAGAAGGATAATATAGCACTTTTTACCAAATATAAACCATTAACACAAAGTTTTAAAGATAACACAAAAAAATTAATATCGGTTGAAACACACTAAATTGTAGTAGAAGGAATAAGATATAAACAGTCAATCTACCCATTAGCTAATACATAAATAACAACTCAGTTCTTCTGTAATTAGAAGAAGATTTTATTTCAAGGTCTACAGATTACTATGCTGTGCTAGCTAAGGAGAAAGTGGGTATAAGAAATACATCGACATCAACAACTCTAGCGTTACCTGAAAAAGACTACTACTCTACTTTCAACATTTCAACAAGACTTTATATGCTCTATACAGCTGGGATAGGATACTAACTTTGCGCGACGTATGTAACGTAGATATTAGATATATTTATGACATCATTGTGCTACTGCCCTCCCTCACTCCACCAGAGAGCTGAACACCCTCAAACGCATTGTAGTCAGAGGCCCAAGCTACATCCGCAATGAGGTACAAGCGCTGTACAAACATTGGCGCCAGGGAAGACCATTCACACTGCAGCCGTAAACGTAACGCAAGAAGATGGCACGGGTTTCTAGATCCGTAAATTAATGCTGATGTCTTCCAAACGCACCTCTAATTTCAAACTGAGTAACTTAACCTACAAAATTATACAAGGATAGTCACTGAATTTTTTATGATTGAATAAATAGGGTATAGAAGTTATATACACATAACTGACGCTCGCGGCACTGACTTCGCAATATTTGGAGAGGTAGTCAGACTGAAAAATGCAATGCCATAGCCGGGATTTGAACCACGGATCTCCTGATTTCTATCCAGTTGCTCTGGCCACTGAGCTATCATGGCAACTTGCCGGAACGGCACTAAATACTCCAACTAATTCACGTTTTTTCCCCGGTAAACCACAAGGAGATTTCAAATTATTTTGAGATGTCATACCTCAATGGCGACTTATACTCCTTAAGTAGTTAAGTCCCGGGCTTTATAGTGAACCAAATATTAGGTCATTTAATGTAAATTAATTGTTTATTTCACACCAGACCGTGTGCAGGACAGAAGTTGCAGAGGTAGAAGCAATTGAACTCTTATCTCTCCAACTTCTGGTGTGAAAGAAACAATTAATTCACGTTGCAGTAATTGTTTGGCCAAAATATTTGGAAATAGTGCAAGCATACAGACACCAAAAAGTGAAAAAACTACACATTTAATGCAATGCCTATTATCTGTTTGCGCCTTACGATTTGTGAGAGCCAAGAAATCTAGATGCAGATGGTGGGTACGTCCATTAAATCAAAAGAGGATTCAAAAGGAGACTACCATAATCTCTTGAGGGAAATGAGAGATGGTATGGCACGGCCAAAAAGAAGAGCGGCACGTATATACAGTAGGCGCTGCAAAATCTCGCATTGTGATCATCTGCTGTTGCACAGCAGCCAATACATAAAGGAAATTATGCACAATTCTTCCTCTATGTACCGCAACGCAAGCATAACATTTGCAGCTTTCAAACTTTATATGCGGTAGGCTGTTGTAGTGCGTGATGTTTCACACTACTTTCACTCAGCACATATAAGTACTATTACTTTTCTTTTATCTTTCTTTCTTTCCGTCACGATACCCTGTTGATATCGTTTTCTTTGCCTCGGTCTAGCTGAGACGCGAGCAATGAGATTCTCGATGCTGCAGTTATCTCAGGCGACTTGTTGCGAAGGAATGCAAATATCCTCATATGACCAAAAATAAGGGAACTAGATCCGTGCTGTTTGAACAATATGTTTCTTATTATCCAATAAATAACGAAAAGAAAGGCGATGGCTAAAGATACAGCACAATATAATACTTCCGAGCTACGCGTACATCAGACACGGTTAGCGTCTGTGTCGCCCGAAGCGACGTTAAGAAATGCCTCGCTTCCTTCCTACTTCCGTGATCCTTTGCGTGTGTCAACAATGCTACACATGCAGATTTATATTTTCATAGTTTAACATTTATAAGCCGGCCAAGGCGAGTACAGTGCTGTACCGGGGAGAGCCACTTGTACATGTAATGGCCTCCCCACCCGCCTGATGGCATTTCCCTTGTGTGTGTGTTAAAATCGTGTATATATTCATATCATAAGCAATAACACATGTTCTCAAATCCGTTACAATACAATAAATTTCTACACCTCTTTCACTCTTGCATGCTTGGCATTATTCCGTGATATCTCCCTCACTTGCCAGTGGCTGTGGAATCGTGGATTGATTATTATCCTTTCCATTTCTCCTTCCATTAGTACATGTATATTTGAACATGTTTCTGGAATATTTACATTTGATTACATCTCTTTAGCAATTTAATGTTATCCCTCTCCTTTAGAAATTTGTTATTTGCTTATGCACGAACTTGGCGCGTTTTCTTCTTACTTAAATTTATCTTTGCACGCATTAGCTAGAATTTACAATTACATTTCATTTATTTTTACAATTTTAAGGAAATTACCAGGGATCTGACCAATTAGTTCTGCTTGACTTGCATTGCGAAGCATGTTGCGTGTGTCTACGTGAATGCTTACGTTGAAAACATGGATGCAAAGTCTTGCGCTTTCGCTGCGTAAGCGCTTACATCGCACTGGTTTATCAATATGTTATGTAACTCAGTTCACCTGCAAAGTAACACATAATGCCACTGCTTTCGATTCACATTAGTCTGTTACAGTTAACACCTTCAAAGATCATTGAACTGTGTGCTCTATCCTTCCACTCCAGGTTGCTCCTCTAGCTGCGCCAGACGCTGTTCGCTTTCTAGTCCAGGAATTTCAGATCCTGAAGGTTGTGTATCTTTTCCACTGAAAGGTTGCTCGTTGACAAAATTTTTGCGATTTGCGAGAAAAAAAAGTCTGAAGTATTCATTTCACATACTTTCTCTACAGCTCTGCAAAAGTAATTTTTAAAAAAGTATTCTTCTATCTACTTCATGCTAATCAAGAGAAAATTAACAGCAATGGTCTTATTACTTCCTTCCTTGTAAGTAGAAGGGAAGCAAGGGAGCACCATAGGGTAAAGCGGTAGTAAAATGTATAAAAAGCTGGTTGCTATGTGATTGAAGTTCCTTTGTTTATATGGCCAGGAGTTGACAAATTCCCGTATGAGAAAAGTATAAGAGTTTTAAAACTGAAACCAACAGCAAGGAATATCTCAAAAACGGCCAATTTCACGAAAAATAAGTGTTTATAACATAAATGTGGGTTTTAACTAGCTCTACATGTTTCTTAAGTATTTGTCTCTCTCTTACTGTTTACCAGTTATGTAAAATTTCGCAAACTTCATCCAGAATAAACATGACTTCAGAGGATATTCCCAGAAAGTTCAAAATATAAATTTTATTCTTGATGCAAATATCTTTAATATACGGCACTTTAATCAAAGTCGTTAGAGCCATTTTTGAGAAAAGCAAAATTTTCAAAAAATTTTCCATGTAAAGGGTAGTTAAGGTTGGGGGGATTTTCTTGAAAATCTACGTGTCACATTTCTGGATGATACTGAACTTATATACCAAGTTTGGTGTTTAACGGACCTTTCGTTTTTGAGCTATGCTGCTTACAGATATACATACGCACTGACAGACAGACTGACAGACACGCACACGGACATTTTTCTATTTTTTTTTTTTTTTTTTTTTTTTTTTTTTTAGGTGTTCACACTATATATTTCCGTTGAAATCTCGTAATTGAATATTTGAGTGCAATATAATACCTTCTCTATACATTATGTATATAGTACGTGTAGAGAAAGTAAAAATAATTGGTCAGGGAGTTACTCTTCACTGTGTATTTTCAAAGGGGGCGACCCACTTAAGGTTACAATCATTCAGTAGAGCGTTGCATTCCGAAAACGACAAGGCGCAGTGTGAATTATGCGCTGACAGTTTTGTCTCGAAGTTATGATGATAATACCCACATAGAAACCGGGAAAAACACAGGAAACCCCATTTTTTGCGGAGTTCCCGTAATGAAGAACATTAGAACAAAATGAGTAGATGCAGCACCCAGAGCATATTTGTGGTCTTCGCTGCGAAAATTGCGTTAAGTGTGATCGAAACGAAGGTTCAATACACACGCTAAGGTTGTGAAGTTTGCCCTTAATGTTAATTAAGAGGTTCGAAACGAACATTCAATACGCATGCTATGATTGTGATGTTTGCGCTAATGTTACGTTAAGAGCGTTCGAAACGACATTCAATATGCATGCTATGGTGGTGATGTTTGCGCTAATGTTACATTAAGAGCGTTCGAAACGAACTCCCAATATGTATGATATGGTTGTGATATTTGCGCTAATGTTACATAAAGAGCGTTCGAAACGAACTCCCAATATGTATGATATGGTTGTGATGTTTGCGCTAATGTTACATTAAGAGCGTTCGAAACGAACTCTCAATATATATGATATGGTTGTGATGTTTGCGCTAATGATACATTAAGAGCGTTCGAACGAACATTCAATATGCATGCTATGGTGGTGATGTTTGCGCTAATATTATATTAAGAGCATTCGAAACGATCAATACACATGCTGTGGTTGTGATGTTTCCGCGAATGTTATCTTAAGAGCGTTGGAAAAGAGCTTTCGATACACCTCCTATAGTTACTGTTGGCCGCATATTACATCCGTTAAGGTCGCTGGAAAAGACCTCTTAATAGTCCTCTTAAGATTAGTGTTTGCGGCTAATGTTATACGTTAAGATCGTTGGACAAAAATTTTCGATACACCTCCTATAGTTAGTTTTTGCTGCTAACGCTATACGTTAAGATCGTTGGCAAAAAACTTTTGATACACCTCCTAAAGTTAGTGTTTGCCGCTAATGCTATACGTTAAAATCGTTTGAAAACAGCTCTCGATGATACACCTCCTATATTTAGTGTTTGCCGCTAATGCTATACGTTAAAATCGTTTGAAAACAGCTCTCGATACACCTCCTATATTTAGTGTTTGCCGCTAATGCTATACGTTAAAATCGTTTGAAAACAGCTCTCGATGATACACCTCCTATATTTAGTGTTTGCCGCTAATGTTATACGTTAAGATCGTTGGACAAAAATTTTCGATACACCTCCTATAGTTAGTTTTTGCTGCTAACGCTATACGTTAAGATCGTTGGCAAAGAACTTTTGATACACCTCCTAAAGTTAGTGTTTGCCGCTAATGCTATACGTTAAAATCGTTTGAAAACAGCTCTCGATGATACACCTCCTATATTTAGTGTTTGCCGCTAATGCTATACGTTAAAATCGTTTGAAAACAGCTCTCGATACACCTCCTATATTTAGTGTTTGCCGCTAATGCTATACGTTAAAATCGTTTGAAAACAGCTCTCGATACACCTCCTATATTTAGTGTTTGCCGCTAATGCTATTCGTTAAAATCGTTTGAAAACAGCTCTCGATACACCTCCTATATTTAGCGTTCGCCGCTAATGCTATACGTTACAATCGTTTGAAAACAGCTCTCGATACACCTCCTAAAGTTAGTGTTTGTCGCTAATGCTATATGTTACAATCGTTTGAAAACAGCTCTCGACACCTCCTAAAGTTAGTGTTTGCCGCTAATGCTATACGTTACAATCGTTTGAAAACAGCTCTCGATACACCTCCTAAAGTTAGTGTTTGCCGCTAATGCTATACGTTACAATCGTTTGAAAACAGCTCTCGATACACCTCCTAAAGTTAGTGTTTTCCGCTAATGCTATACGTTACAATCGTTTGAAAACAGCTCTCGATACACCCCCTAAAGTTAGTGTTTGTCGCTAATGCTATACGTTACAATCGTTTGAAAACAGCTCTTGATACACCTCCTAAAGTTAGTGTTTGTCGCTAATGCTATACGTTACAATCGTTTGAAAACAGCTCTCGATACACCTCCTAAAGTTAGTGTTTGTCGCTAATGCTATACGTTACAATCGTTTTTTTAAACAGCTCTAGAAGTTGTTCTCGCTGCGAATGCTACGTACGATTAGTGCGTCGATATGAATAGCTGCAAATGAGTTGAGATTTAAAGGCAGGCCACAGACTTGACCGTTATAATAGCCATCAATCTGCTACTCGTTTATAGTAGCGCATAATTAAGTCGGTGACGAATACGGGGCTGGCGGGGTATTTGGTCTCCCCGGCGCCTCTGCCTGTCCGTTTCTTATTCTCGTGTTGCTGAGTTGTGTAATGCGCGTTGCATATCATTTGATAACTCTCAAAGCCAAAGATTTTTCGCCGCACCTTGTATAGCTCATAGTTTTATAGTCTTCGCATTGCCCACTATGTTGTGCATAGCCTATTATGTTGCATATATTTTTCTGTCTGAAGTAGCCTTGCTGTTTATTTTTGTTTTGCCCTGCAATATTTGTTTTTTTGCAAAGGGATGAATACATCCATATCATATTTTTCATAAGCGTTTCTGAGGTTAAAATTTCTAAAATCCTGATGTGTTCTATTCACATGACTTTCTGTACATCTCTGTAACAATGTATTGTTAAAAATCCTTTTTTTCTGTCTACTTCATGAAAACCGAGATAAACATTAGGAGAAATTTTTCTTATTACTTGGTTCCTTGTAAGTAGAAGGGAAAAAATCTAATGTGTTCCATTCTCAAGATGCCCTCTAGCTTTTCGATAAACAAACCTTTTATTTAAAGCATTAATCTGTTATCTACATCATGCTAATCAAGATAAGCATAAGCAGAATTAATTGGTCTTACTACTAGCCTCCTTATAGGTAGATGGAAAACAAGAAAATGCGCAGGCTAAAGCGATAGTCTCGTCCTTTAAAAGCCAGTCACTTTGTGAAACAATTGAAATTCCAATATCTTTGTTTGCCAGGAGTAAACAAACAAGAAACGAGAAAAAAGATGTCTTCCCGTTTGAGAAAAGTAATAAGTGACTTAAAATTGAAACCAATCCACCGGAATATCTCGAGAACTGTGAACTTTACAAAAAAAAAAAAAAATGTTTACAGCATAAATTGTGTGTTTTGATGAGATCTACCTGTTGTATGTAGATTGTGTATCTCTTACGGTTTGTCAGTTATATAAAAGTCATCCAGAATAAAGAGGTCTCCAGAGACTATTCCCAGACAATTCAAGATATACACTTCGTTTGTCATAAAAATATCTTATACTCGTACATAAGGTATTTTAATGAAAACCGTTAAAGCCATTTTTGAGAGAATCAAAAGTTTCGAAAAATGTTCCATGTAAAGGGTAGTTTGGGGTGAGGATTTTCTTTAAAATTTTCGTGTCGTATCCTTGGAAGGTATTATCTTTTCGTTTTTGAGCTATGCTGTCCACAGACACACACGGACTTTTTTCTAAAAATGTTTTTTTATTATTCAGGGAATCCCCATTTCCGATGAAATTTCGGTATCGAATTGTTTTATGCAATACAAACCTTCTCTATACATTATGCACATAGTACGTGTACGTAAGTAAAAATATGCACATTGCTGAAATAGAAGCCGTATTACAAAACGCATTAACCGCTTATCATATGTTAAGTGACCTGTGCTAATAGCTCTGGAGAAACTTGGACATTTTCCTGGAAAAACATATTCATGTCAGTTGCTAATGTGCCCCGTCGTCCTCCATGGTATAATGGTTACCATGGTTACCATATACCCAAGGTCGCGGGTTCAAACCCGGCGAAGGACGATGGATTTTTTCGGATGTAAAAATCCTTAGCATGGCTTCCTTCGGAAGGGAAGTAAAGCCGTTGGTCCCGTGTCGTAGATTTACGGCACGTAAAAGAACCTCAAGCCTGATAGAGAGGCCTCTGAGCAAAATTAAGCGGTCTTTCACGCCCAATTTAGAATGGGAGGTTGAGAACCACAGTCCATAATAACACGCCATTTATTTTACTAATGTGCCGTCATTTAAAAGTTTTTCATATAATTAATTATCTTCTCTGAAATTTGCTGCAAATTTTCAGTTTCCAGAATAAAGTCGATCAATAAAACTGATGTATCTAAAATTAGTATCTGAAACGCACGCTATATTAAAGTAACTAATAAACACAACAGTAATGTAGTTTACTGCGTTTAAAAGGCATATAAAACTTCAAAGTCATGTTCTGAATTCGGTTAAAACAATTTTTTTAAAATGTACTACTTTGTTTTCAGGTATTTGTTGAGTTTTGATTACTTCTAGCTGCCTAGTTATTGATTGTTTTTTTGTTTTTTTTTTTTTTCCTTTTTACAGTTGCTTAAGCCTAATTATATCGCTGCTTTATAATTATTTATACATAGAGTATTGTTATTAATACAGAACGTTATACATTTTATATCTATGTGTACTAGAACTGAACTAACTTAGCAGAAGAGCTAAGCGCTGACTGAAGTTCACTGGGTATTTGGCAGAACTATCACCATCGGTTGTGAAGTTGACCCTCAAGGTCAGATGTACCTTACACTGATGACAGATCGCTGATTCGTCCTATTTTAAAAGATGATTGTGGGTACTTCTCTGCTGGCCTATTCTTAATCTGGATATTAAAACTTGATCCTGTCTGGGTAGATTTTGGCAGGCAGTTGGATTACAGTACTTGATATTATATTTTTCAGGTTCTTTGCGACATGTCAAACTATTTTCGTCTTTAACTCCTTTTTTAAGTGGCGGCCCCACACTCGCCGCCCCCGGTGACGATCATCCGCAGAATGCTACATTGTCTGCCCATGCACATGCAGTTAATATCTAAACATGCAGGGAACAGTGCTAGTGTTAGTGAGGTTGCAAAAGCTTACGGTTGGGTGAAGTGTGTTTGGTGATCGGGTTCCGCGATAGCACCCCGGTTAGTCAGTTGGATCTACCCATGCAAGCATGCAAGCGGGTCTGGTGGTGGCCCGGCGCCAGACATGACGAGTCCTAACTGGCGCCCGGGGGTTAGTACGTGCAGTTAGCTGGAATCGGAAATGAAAGAGATGTTTGAAGAGCTACGGCTTACGTCTAAAGCCTATTCAGCCTTAACTTGTTCCTCGCCAAAACAAAACCCGGGCGACCAGTGCACTGTTATAATGTAGCCCTTCGCGCCACGCGGCATATTGTAATGTAAAACGAGCAGAGCCGTTATTCTGACAACTATAACGGCAACTAAATTATTACAATGGTGTTAATATTGATAGTAATAACAAAATAAATGAGTACCCGTGTAATAATTAACTGTAAAAAAAACACGAGCGAAAAAATAAATAACCTGTACGCGATTACTTACATATATTCACTCTCTGGAAGCGGCTCTATTCCCTCCAGATCAGAATCATCGTCTGAGCTTTACACTTCAAGGTTGATGACCAGGTTATCAACAACTGCGTCACTCAAACTATCCGTCTTCCAAAACAACACTTCTTCTTTCGTTACATGATGCACTTATCAACTGTTTGAAATTGTACACTATTGCGCGAATTACATTCTTCACCACACCGTCACATTCTTGCATCGCGTATTTCACATGCTTTCATTTTCTTCCCGGTTGTAACCACTTTTCACTTGTGGGTACTGTTTATATTTGCTACCGAAACACCAGTGAATTCAGATGTTAATTTCACCACTTCTTTCACGGGAAATGTTGATATTTCTCAAAAAATTTACAATAAACATTCAACCTTATAGATTTTTCATCTGTAGTCAACAGTTTACCAGTCTCATGCATTTTGTAACTTGACGAAGATGCAAGAGCAAATTCACGGCGACCGTCCTCTATTATTTTAAACAGCAGCAATCAATTTAACTCTTAGGTATTTATATAAAATATTATACACTTTAAGAAGAAATTCATTCTGTAATTTAGATTGTTAGCATGGGAATACATTCTTGCGTGCACTGCTACTGTGTTGTACCGCGGTGCACCAACCACGTGGATCTGTTTTGGCGCGGATCAACCTAAGAGTGAACGGAAAATAGATAAGGTGGCGCGAGGGTTAGAGGCATGCGGTGTCGAAATGAATGATGGGGTGCACTCAAGTACCTTTCTTTACACATATATGACATTACTGCATGGTGTAACAATTGTTGGATCGCTAAAGGACAGTTTCGTAGCTTCTTTTGCTGTCTGGTCAGTTGATGTTAATCTCAGTTCCAGGCCCCACGTGTTTACCTATATTTTTAGCTTTGTGAAGAAGCTATTGGAATGTTGGATGATGATAAACTGTGAATTGCAAGCAGTTAACTTTTGTAGTCGGAAAAGATCAAGAAAGACTCTGAAGAATCGGTTTTCAGGATACAGATTGTTTAATTGCATAGAGTTCACTTTAAAATACAGAGTAGAGGTCAGGCGGGTATTGAATTTTAATGCCTATTGGTTGGATTTCCGTGTCTTTCCCCTCGCCTGTCTGCAAACACGAAATGTTTCCATGACTCAGGACTAACAAACTTTAAATGTGCTCCATCAGCTGAGTATTCCCCCCATCTTGCATATAACAACCCGTTATTTCTAAATTAGAAAGAATGTGTTATAAGATACTGATCATAATTAGCTACATGTTAAAGCTCACATGGTCTTTACATAATACTTGAAATGCAACAGTGTATAGCTAGCTCGATGTTTCGGATTGCTTCTCTCCTGTAATGTAATTCATTTGAGGTAGAGAAGCTACATGAACCAAAACTAGGTTCCATTGATATGTTGGCCGGGAAGTCAAATTCTCTTCCTGAATCACTAGGAAGATTAAAACTGCTAAGAAATCGACGGGAGTCTGATGCGGGGCCTACACAGCGTGATTCAAAAGTACTTTTACAACGTCTGGGAATGGATTCCTGACATCGAAACAGGAAAATACGTTCATTTAAACATATGCTCTAAAATGCGTTATAAATTTATCAATGAAAGTCACCTTCAACGGCTTTCCGGGTCCAACCTAATAAATTCATTTGTTTATGCACTCATTCATAGAAAACGTTGACCCACTTTACCCTGCACCGTTAGCCTTGTGTTGTAATGGCTACTTGTTAACATTTGTCATTTATTATATGTGTAATACATTTCCCCAGCACGCCTTACAAGCGCTGTATAAAGGGACTTCATTCAGCACTGTCTCCCAGACTAATTACAAAATGTGCCTGTGTAAATAAGAAGAATCATGTGGTTTATGCATAATGCTTTAGCACATTTTGTGCTCATTGTTCGAAATACACTGACTTGTATCAAACATGACATATGAATAGATAGAGAAGGACCAGTTTCATGGCCTGCACGTTCCCCGACCTCAATCCCTCAGATGTTTATCTTTTGGGACACCTTAAACCATTGGTTTCTGCAGCACATCCTAGATGAAGAAACTCTTTATCTGCGTGCCATTTAAGCCTGCGAAATCATACGATACCTATTGGGAGTATTTGACATCCCATGCTATGACGAGTGCATGCGTGTCTAGACGCAAGAGGAGAATACTTGGATCATTTTCTATAAGTGGTGTTAGTGTGGAACATCTCCTAACAAGATGGTATCGTCGAAAATAGAATAAAGTGTCACCTTAGAATGTTTTGATTAATAGCATGTTGAATCTCAATAAATCGAGAGTGAAGAGTTTTGGAACATGTGTTTGTTTTAACATTGTTTCTTGTTTTGGTGTAAGGAGCCGGTCCCCAAACTTTATGAGAGTATTTTTGAATCGGGTTGCAAATCCCTCGTTAATAACACAAGATAGGGCCTAGATTGTAACGAAATCGTTCCAATAGTCGATGGATTGTTTGAAGTACAAGGAACGTTTCGTATTTCCGCGACGAGCTTTGAATCTAGGCCACTCCGTTTGAAGCGAAGACCGCCCTGTTCTGGGAGCAAGACCGCGAAGTTTCCATTCCACTCTCATTAATTTTAATGAACTTCTTGTCCACGGCCATTCATTCTGAAGACGTCTGTCAAACGAATACTGAAGAGGAGAAAAGTGGAGATTAAAATGAAGAAGTTCCATATCGCATGTCCTGCATTATGTTGGCTGATTTTAAAGGACAAATAGCCGAAATGAAATTTCAAGTTTTGAAGTTGAAGCTTGATAGCCCAGCAAATTATGTAGGTGTGTAGTTCAGCTCTCATCTGCAGTGACTGTAACTTTCATAGGCAATGCCTCTTGTAGGTCTTAATTTATGTAAAAGGTCCTTAAATTTTAATTTATGAAATAAAAGTCCTGTTTAAGACGATCCACGCAATACGCCGAAACGGAGTCCTCCACAGGTTTAAGCTGATGTTCAAATCAAATAGGTTCGCTAATATATTTTTTACTTGAGCTCCTGGTCACAGTCGTACATTTGTAATAATAAACTCCATGAATTTCAACAGAAGATAGAAACATGTATCTAATTTTACTATTTTTATCCATAACGTCTCGTACAGCGTTTCTTCATATTTTAGGGTCATCCATTTTTTTAATTTCTCTACACGTACTATGTACATAGTAGGTAGAGAAGGTATTGCACACCACCCAACATTTTATGTGATATTTCACCGGAAGTACATATTTTTTAGGTTCTCGTTTAGAAAATGGTCCATATGTGTCCTAGTGGACAGCATAAATCAAAAACGAAAAGTCTGTTTATACTAAACTTGATATTTAAGTTTACTATCTTCCAAGGGTATCACACGAAGATTTTGAGGAGAGTCTCCCACCCCAAACTATCCTTTACGTTGACAAAGCTACGAAAATTTTAATTTTTTCGAAAATGTTTAGCGATTTTGATTAAAACGAGATATGTTAGACATTTACATGACAAATAGAATGTATATATTTAATTGTCTGGGAATAGCACTTAAGACCTTTGCATTCTGGATGATTTTTGCATAACTGGTAAACCGTAAGGGATGGACAAAAACTTACCACCCACACAATTTATGTCTTATGTAATATTAACGTTTCCGAGATACTCCTTGTTATTGATTTAAATTTTAAAATACTTTCTCTTTTCTGAAACAGGAAGTGGTAATCCGCATTTGATTTGGTTTCCTGCTAACCACAACGAGAACAGAATTTCTAAGTCAGACGCATCGCGCCTCAGCTTTTAGAAGATTTAATTTCTCTTTAACCTAGTGAATCCTCTTATTTCCCTTCTAATTATAAGGGACTAAGTAATAAAACCATCTCTGCTAATATTTATCTCGATTAGTATGAAGCAGGTAGAAGAATATTCTTTTGTAAGAATATTTGGTTTTTGATCAGGTAGAGAAGGTCATTTTAGTGGAACACCAATAGAATTTTTTCTTTTAAAGCTTGAGAGAATTGCTTCCCTGAAATGCAAATTTTTGTCATGCAAATAAAAGTTTCCTATTCTCAGGAATATTTATTTTAATTTGAGTTGTCGCTTGTTTCTTGGGTCCAGCAGAGATGAGGGTGAACAAAAATGTAGGAATGTTTGCCAGGGAGGCCTTAAACCTGCGTTGATGTTATCTACCAATTAGGAAACAATTCCCATGGTAGGCCTGGGAATCGACCATAAGTATGATGGCCATAAGCGGCAAGCACCAGTCGTGATACCAAGTGAAGTTAGCCTAAATATCCCATACTAATGATCAAAATTCCTCGTTGAGCATGGTCCACACTAGCAATGGCAATTATTGTTGAAAGATTTTGGAATGGAAAGAAAAGAATTATGCAAGTTAGAAATGTTGATCTGAAGAGGACAATGCGCAGCACATGCGGAACTTTTGGAGCCCCTGTGGTAGGCAAAGCTTGCAGCAGGTAATCCATTCGCGAGCGTTCATAGGTTAGTCAAAATTGGTTCTTCACGCCTCCAGTATTATAAACGAATAAAAGTTATTTGGTGACCTAAATGAATCAGATGTAACATGTTTCGTAGTAATCTCACAACCGTCAGGAGGCAGTTTCTGTAAATGTTGCTGAGCTTCCGGAATGTTTACAGAAATGTGATGCTTAGATGTTGCGAGTCATCTCTGCTCTCTAAGTTTTGAGGCGAAAACCATCTCAGACGCCAGGTCTTTCTACTTGGTCAGTTCAAGCCCGATTGAGACAGGCATTCTGCAGTACCACTCAGGAACCGTCAGCTGTAAACAATGATGCTCTTCCAAGCGCAGTACAGATCGATCAGACGGCCTCTGTAAACAAGCCCTGATACTTCGACAACACAATAATATTAACTTACACCGCTTCTGAATTGTAAGCACGTGACAAAGTATACGAATCCGCGCATAGGTGTATTCAATGAATCGACCCACAAACTGTTCTCAAAAACACCGCAGCTGATAGCTGTAGTAGAGTGAGTGTTTATCAGCAGCTTAGGCAGCAGATGATGATTAGTCGGTTAACATCAAGTAGCCATTCAAAGGGAAAGTTCTAAACTCTGTGTAATTTCTTCAATACTGTGCTTATTTTAACTTTCCTTTTCTCATATCGTTTATTGAGTGGAGGTAACTCTATTACAAGAGAAGGGTTCAAAAATGGTTACTTTTTGGCACATGTGTTGAATAAAGATGATCATAGACAAAAGGTGTTTGATAGTGGAGTCAGACTGAAATATTCAATGCCATACCCGGGATTTGAACCACAGATCTCCCGATCTCTAACCGATTGCTCTGCCACTGAGCTACCATGGCAACATGCCCGGCATAGCATTGCAATTCTCAACTGACTCGCATGTTTCCCGGTTAACCACAGGTGATCTCAAATTAATTTGAGATGACAACCCCAATGGCGACTTATAATGTTGTAACTACTTTAGACCCAGGATTCATAGTATAGCCAATTATATGTTCCATTCACATGACTTTCTCCCTATTCTGCAAACAAACTATTCTTACAGAAGATATTCCTTTTATCTACATAATACTAGTCAAGATAAACAGTATCCAAATTTTGTTATTACTTAGTTCCTTATAAGTAGAAGGGAAATAAGGGAATACAATAAGCTAAAACGATACTCAAAAGTTTTTAAAAACTGTAGGTATGTGATTATCATTAAAATTCGATTGTCTTTCCATGGCCAAGAATAAAACAAAGAATATATGAAACGGATGAGAGCTTCCCGTTTGAAAAAAATTTAAGTAATTTATTAAAATTGAAACCAATAACAGGGAATATATTTGAAATGTTTAGTTCTACAAAACAAATGTATATGACATAAATTGTGTGCTTTAACAAGATCTACATTTTTGTGAATTCAATTTTTTTCTATCTCTTATGGTTTACCAGTTATGCAAAAGTCATTCAGAATCAAGAGGACTTGAGGGGCTATTCCTGAGAAATTAAAGATATACCTTTTATTTGTCATGTAAATGTATTTAATATGAATTTTAATCGCCATCGTTAGAGCCATTTTTAGAAAACCGACAATTTCGAAAAATGTTCCATGTAAAGGGTAGTTTGGAGTGCGGGGACTTTTCTGAAAATCTTCGTTTCACATCCTAGGATGATACTAAACATAAATACTAAATTTAGTATTTAGCCGACTCTTCGTCCTTGAGTTACGCTGTCCACAGACACACACAACACACACACACACGCACACACACATACACATACATACATACATACACAAAAATCCAGACATACACTGATGTTTTTTCTAACAGGTTTCTTTTTGGGGGGGGGGATTCAAGAGTCCTCAAAAACCTCGATATTGAGTTTTTGAGTGGACTACAATACCTTAAGTATTTCGATCAACTTGCCGACAGATGGCGCCACCTTAAACTTCTTTGTCTTTGGAGAGGAGGGGTGTATGCAGTCCATGGACGACCGCTTAGTGCTAGAGGTATAGTGATGCGTCCATGTTTCTTCACCCGTGACAAATCGTGGAGAACCGTTCCGTGGAGAACCGTTGTAAAATTGTAGACTTGCCCCCATGTGCTTCCCTTGTTTGTGTTGGTTGGACAAATTTCGTGGAACACATCGAAACAAACTTTTCGGTACTGCAGAATATCGTGAACAATATGATGAACGCTTCCAAAAGACATTCCCAGTTCTACCGCCACATCTCGTAACGTGATCCTCCTGTTGTCCTGAACCAACTCCTCCAAGCGAGCTGTGTTCAAATCTGTTGATGCCGTGCTGGGTCGGCCACTGCGATCCTCGTCGGCGACGTATTCTCTACCGGCAATAAAACTTTCAACACCATTCTGCGACATTCTGGCGAGTCAATACAGTCTCTATACAAACCTTTACCAGCTGTCGGTGAATGTCAGCTGTGGTTACACATTTCGTCCATAGAAATAGAATAACTGGGCGGATTTCTTCGCGAGACCAGTTTTCCAAACGAGTCGCCATTTGTGTTTACCTTGCAGTAGCGCAGTTGGTGGCAGTTGGCTGAAACTCAACAGAGTTACCAACCGTATACATTAGAATTACTGCACACTAATAAGTTCGCTATGAAAGTCGAAACCCCAAGAATATGGGCCTTGTAACCTTAGTTATTGATCGTCACTCGTACAATGATGTGTTTGGAATCGGACCATCGCGACTATGGCGTGTTTATAATGGCAAATTTGGCTTTAAAATATGATTTGCTTCTGAAGGAAAACAATGTACTTGGAAAAAGTGTTGAACTGCCAAAAATATTACTTTAAAAATGTAGCTAACCACTTAGCATTGTTTTTTAAGGATAACGGATAATACAAAATGTTGTATGACGTTGGGATACATATAAGTTTATTAGGCTTTCTCTTCTTTATTTATTTATTTTTTTGTATGTAATAGGTAGAAATGAAATTGAATTTTAATTATGGCCGCTCTTTAACAACTATGGTCCTCAGTGTCCTATTCTTCATTGGGCGTGAAACACACTTAATTTTGCTCAGAGGTCTTTTGGTCAGGTTCAAGGTTCTTTGTCGTGCTGTAAATATACGACCCGGGACAACTGGCTTTACTTACCTTCCGAAGGAAGCCATGTTATAGATTTTTACACCCGAAAATATCTATTCTCTTCCGCCAGGTTTAAACCCGCGGCCTTGGATACCATGTTACCCCTAAACTATGGAGGAGGGCTATATTGTAGGTAGAGGAATTATTGAATTCCAACCAAAACTGCATACGAGATATCACACAAATTCATGTTTAAAGATCCATGAATCCAAATTATATAGAAGAAGCCGCGTTTGTGTGTGTGTGTGTGTGTGTGTGTGTGTGTGTGTGTGCTAAGATAGATAAAATTAGGAAAACCGTGGTCGTGACAATAATAATTTCTCCCATTGAAATGTCCTTGTCGACTGACCGAGGTGGCGCCGCGGTAAAGTGTGCGACTCGCATTTGGAAGGTCGCTGCTACAATTCCTGTGGCCAGCCTATCTGGGCCATGAATTTTCTCGGGGGTTTCCGCGGGTCGCCAGAAGAATTCTGGGAATGTTCATTACATCCCATGAATTTTCTGCGCATCATTTCTTCTTCCATTCACTTCCTTGTCAAATTTTTCAAGGTTGAAGGACCCGGCAACGATGTTTGACGTGTTGCGACTGGGCGGTAGCTTGCCTACTGGAGAGGTTTACTTCAGGCATCGTCACGGGACCATTCTATCGGGATCTACTTTTTGGTGATTTCGGACTAGGGCCCCTTCGGGGAACCCCCTGAGAATCGGGGATTGTGGGTTGTGCCGTGCTGCGTCGAAAGCGTTCGATCTGGAACCGTTAGGGATGCCATCCATACGTTCCGGTCGCCTTTCGGGCCTCTCCCTTCCCTCTATCCCTGGAGCCATGTGACCGCAAAGCGCCCGAAGGGCCTACGTGCGGCGCGCTGCCCCAGTCGCTGGGGAACCGTCTGTGAGTTGATCTAACTCTAATTGTCTCACCGAACACGGTTCATGAAAACCGATTTTCTAGCTTTGAAACTTTAATTTCTTTTTTTGCCTTAAGTTTGTAGTCAGATAATTATTTCTCGAATTTTAGTCTTGAAACGTTTATCATGGCAACAAGCATTATAATCTGTCTCGCCCAAGAATATTCCTGATCTCAATATATAGAAGGGAAGAAAAGAAAGAGAGAGATATAGTGACATGGAACACTGCTTGGCGCTGATTGTCGGAGCCAAGTTAATGGGTATTTTCTTTTATTTGCTATTGTACAGCAACCACGTCTAAGAAGTACATCACTCTAAATATTTTTCTAATCCTGTCCAGCACTAATTGGTTTCGGAGAAGGAAACGTACACAAATATTTCTCTGCATCCTGCATATCACAGATGTGTCCTACGCTAGAGAATGCTGAAAGGAATGTTTTCAAGCATAATGATAAACATTAAACAGAAAACTGCACAGTTATACACTATCAACTTATTAAAGTTAAATAATACGCAACTAAGCTTTAAATTACTAAAGAAACAGTTATATACATTGTATTTCCTACAACATATGAGCATTCTTGGAACAAAGTTGGTCTCGGGGTGAATGCGGATTCAGATACTATTGCTTATCGTGCAGAGTCGCTTCTGATATTTAAAATTCCTTACCACGCATATCTCACAAGCCCAGAACAACTGCAAGCAATTTAAAAGCAGTCAGTTTATCATCACGGAGCAGTTTTGTCAATCTGTCGAGAAAGGAAACACAATCGAGGCTAGTTTTGAGAAATGGTGAGGCCTTGTTTCGTGATACTAAAGAAGTAATTCCCAAAGCCTAACCATTATGCTTGTATCAATTTTGTAAGATTTAATAAATTTTGGCAATGTCTGACTTGATTTATTGTCAAGAAGTTAGCGCTGCTACAATTAGTGTTGCAAAACTTTCGTGCTCACTGTAGTATCAAACACGCTGGTCTGAGACGGTCAATTATATTATCGGAAAGCCATCTTAATTGATTTCCTAGCTTATAACGTTTTCTGTTTATCACGTGCTTGCGATGACATAATTCTTGGAGAATTTTTTTTCTTTTTTTTTTTTCCTGTTTAGTGAGCATTAAATTCCTTGGACCAACCAAGAGAGAAACGTATTATGTGTGCACTCATTATAGCCTCGTATATTGGTTCTTGAACAGTGACATTGATCCAGAAAGCAGATAGCAAACCCGAATCCATCCTTCTCTCTCTGTTCCTCTCTCTCTCTCTCTCTCTCTCTCTCTCTCTCTCTCTCTCTCTCTCTGGATTCAGCGAACTTGAAGTTCGTGTTACTAATGCAACTCAGTGTGAATCCTCTGCCCCGAGTATAGTTGAGTGTAAAGTAGTGTCGTAGGAATGTTAGTGTTCTTTGCATGTGTCGAGTTAATTTGTACTTTCTCTGCCACATATACACAGTAGGGAGAGAAGGTATTGCATTCCACTCAAAAACTAGACACATAACTCGAAAACGAAATCATTTAATACCAAACTTGATATTTTAGTTCAGCATATGCCAGGGGTACGACATGAAGAGTCCCCACCCCCCATGGGTGTAACCGCTTTTCCTGTTTCGCTATGAGCACTGTTTATACTTGTAGCCGAAACACTGGTAAACTCAGAAATTAATTTCACCACTTTCACGGGAAGAATTGGACGTATTTCACTAAATAGACAATATTTTTTTACCACTAGTCAGTGGTTTACCAGCGTTATGCTTTACGCAACTCGACAAAGACGCAAGAACAAATTCACAGTAACCGTTTTGCAAATCTGATTGTTTTATTGTGGTTAAGTTACTGTTGTGTTTTAGATATTATATACTTTCCAGGTTAATAGCATTCAGATATTCACAGAAATATTTTAGAGGCTCTCCTACTGGTCTTGTTTATTTTCTGCCTTTTTTCTTAATTTTTTCTTTTGGATGTTCAACATGTTGTTTGGTCTCCTCTTCTACCTGTGCAAGTAGGATCGTGGATTATGTGGAATCTATAACAGTACGTTCTGAGTCCTCCGTGTCCTGTTAGCATGGTGGTGAGCCTTTTTGTTAGTTTAATCCTTCGTTCTAATCGTTTTTTTTTTTTTTTTTACTACAAATGCCACCGCATAACGGCGGTGGAATGCGATGACCGGAGAACCCGGAGAAAACCCGCCCTTTCGCCGCTTTGTAACCACAAATCTCACAAGCGGTCGCTTGGGATCGAACCCGGGCCGTCAAGGTGAGAGGCGAGTGGTCTAACCACTCGGCCACGGCGCGGCCCTCGTTCTAATCGTTTTGCTTCTGTAGAATAATATTGTTTTGTCTCCTGTCCTTTTGTTGTGATTTCCCATTCTATTTCCCAATTTTTCTCGTAACGTTCTCCTAATTGCACGTTTTAGGTGTGTTATAGCTTTTTGTTGTTGCTTGTTTTGCAAGTTTATCTGCAATGTCATTACCATCTATTCCTATGTGTGCTTTTATCCATCCTATTTTTACTGCCCATTATTTTTATTCAGTTTTCCTAAGTTATGTCGTATAGCTTCTAGCAAGTGGTTGTGATTTTCGGTGTTACATAATGACTTGTAGCTCTGTTTAACGGCATACATCAGCGATTGTTAAACTTTTGGTATGTGTATACAATAGGATGCATTATAAGGATATATTCATTCTGAAGTGTAGGCATTAGCAAGGGCGCATTGCTACTCTGTTGTACCACGGTGCACTGGTCACGTGAGTCGTTGAGGCGCGGATCAACCTAAGAGTGGATAGATAATTCCTTGTAGAGATGTGTGAAATAAACATCCCAGTGATACTTATCGCTGCTACTGAAGAGACACGCAACAAAGCTTACATTTAAATGTTTCAGTGTTCGTGAACTACTGCGCTAGCTATACGAGCAACTAGATCTAAGCAAGACGTCAAGCAATAATTTCATTAGAAATGGAAATTTGCCTCTGCAGTGGTAATGTGCCTCCTAGCTTACCTACACCTAATTACTAGTGTGCATAAACAGAGTGTAGTAACTGAAACCATTTCTGTTAGCAAATGCATCTCTCTCTCTCTCTAAATTAGATGAGTCATTAAAAAGGTATTAGTGGCGACAAAGGGCAAAGTTCGTTTTTCCTTTCGTGTCGTCGCAGTATAAAAATATTAATGGCATTAAAAGCTGCTCGTTTAAAATCACAATTTGGCATTTGTCGGTTTATGGAGAGGATATTCCACAGATCATCTCCGCATAGTGGCGTAAGCTCTATCTTCCTGTCAGTTAATGAAGTGCAGGAATCATATTCCCGTATATGCAGCATAAGTAAAACACTTTGTATACAATAGAACAGCGATAAGCAGGTACTGGAAACTGGCAGCGAGCATCGGGCATGTTGTATTACTATCACTTTGTGACGTCACAATGCACTGTGTAGCGGGAACATTGTATTGCCATAGCTGTGTGACGTCACAGTGAGCTATGCTCTAGTCTGGGAAATTGCAGCGAGCGGTTACGCGGGTAGCGGGAAAACTGTATTGTCATAGCTGTGCAGTATAACATTTTTAAAAAATGTAATTTACAAATGTACTATTAATTTCATTCTCCATCAAACATTAAATATAATAAATTGTTACTCTTATAAGATAGCTGCATAGAATTTGTGAAAATCTGGTACATATTTTAAAGATTATGGTGTTCATGGTATTGAAATGTAATAATTAATACATTTCTTCACATTTGGGTCTCCCCTATTATAATACGACAGAAATCATTCCAATGCTCTCGTTGAACACAATATAAAATTACCAAATATAAAATTACAAGATATAGTATATTTTTAAAATAGCATTTTTTCCAAAGTTGAGCCAAAGTAATCTATTATTGGCCAAATTAGCTATAGTTTGTGGTGAAAGTTTTAATATGTTATTATGGTAACACTATCTGGCTATAATTTATGAGATGAGAGTTATCCTGAATAAGAGTTGAATACAATAATCAAATTTGAAAATTGATTTACAAAAAAGTGTTCAGAATTAATGCCACTGCAGGATTTTCTTGGCCTGCCCAGAGTTGTAAACCTGCCTATGCGTAGGTTGCCCTACCGGGAAAGTGTAGGAGATAAAAATCGCAGACTTGTACACTTGTAATCGCAGGATAAACCGACCGTGCAACGATCATCCCAACATTGAGGAATCCTGCTTGCTGGGCAGGTGCAGGAGGTAAAAATCGCAGACTTGTACACTTGTAATCGCAGGATAAACTGACAGTGCACCGATCATCCCAACATTGAGGAAACCTGTGTAAGTGTAGGAGGTAACTTTTACACCTGTAATCGCAGGATAAACTGACCGTGCAACGATCATCCCAACATTGAGGAATCCTGCTTGCTGGGCAGGTGCAGGAGGTAAAAATCGCAGACTTGTACACTTGTAATCGCAGGATAAACTGACCGTGCACCGATCATCCCAACATTGAGGAAACCTGTGTAAGTGTAGGAGGTAACTTTTACACCTGAAATCGCAGGATAAACTGGCCGTGCACCGATCATCCCAACATTGAGGAAACCTGTGTAAGTGTAGGAGGTAACTTTTACACCAGAAATCGCAGGATAAACTAACCGTGCACCGTTTCATCCCAATGAAGTTTTCCTCCAAGCTTCTCTTGACATTCGGAAAGCGAATGTCATAATTGCAATCCCCGAGAGATTCTAACAGCCTCACGAATTCCCGCATGCGTCCCGAGAACAGACCAGGGTCTGGAAAGAGATTAACGAAGTCCTGTTCTGCCGCACCCCTCTTTGTCACGTGTAAGCCCCACGAGTCAACAGTTAAGTTAATCCCTTGCCTTCAAATTACATGGCATTATTTCGGCTCCGTTGAACCCTTTACCGCCTTAGGTAGCTCATGTTGATGCATCTATGAAATTTGAAAAATCCACAGTGTGTAAGATATTTCATTCAAGTTATTATACACCATAATAGTGATATATTTGCACGTATCAAAATTCTAGATTGCATGGTTATTTAAATAATAATTTTACTGTCTAAATTCACTGTTCTAATAAGAATGAGCCACATGATGCATTTTTAAAAATATTCACATAACAAAGTCCAGTTTTACAGGAAATGAGTTTAGAAATAGATCGATCATATTATATGTTTATTAGCCCTAATTAGTGTAGAAAAAGCATTACTTTTCATACTGTCCATAGCTTTTGATATTTCAAAATTTAGTAATATGTTATCAAAATTGGAACACCATTTCGAAAAAATAATTTGACCAGTGAGAGGCAGTATAAAACATCGAAACAAATTACTGAAAACTTGCACCTTGTGAAACATTTTAAGCGTGAAATATTGTTGTAATAAATTTGGCGAGAAAATAAGGTTTAAAGTTGGGACTGCCTATTAATAAGCATGTGCCTACCCATCTATAGTGTCAGTTCATATGCAGTTAATTTGCGCCAAATGAGGAAAACGATATATTCTCTTAAAGCTCAGAATTCGTATCATTTTATTGTGGCAGAAATAATTGTTTATATTTTTACAACTCTGGTCAAATTTCACAGATGTATCACCTTTAAGAGTTTTACCAAAATATAATGGACATACTTCTTGCGTCTGCAGAGCATGAATTTTCATAATTAGTTCTAAATGTGGCATAAGAATTTTCCCCCATCGAATTCTTATTCCCTTGCTTTTACTTGCGCATGCTGCCGTTCCCAGTAATTTCACGCCTTGTGTGAATGAAAGCAGCAATTTCACAGCTGTTGCAAACTAAGGCACTATTCATTTAACCCCCCTTTTCCAGAAACAAGTGAGGCATGATGTAGATGTTCTCTTCAAGAAAGTAGTTTTCTTGTTCCACTTTGCATGTCGTATCACTAACGAATGTGTTTTATTTCTTAGTATTTTAAGTGCCTGTGGCACGACACACTTTATACGCAGTTTCGTGGATTAATTAGAGCTTTGAGTACCCTTATTCTCTTCTACTAGTTACACCACTAAAAGTTTGGGTTCCTTTAAAAATAAATTGACCCTTGCATCTCCGAAGTTAACGAGAATACTTTAGCAAAGAATCGCTTGTATGTATGTTTAGTACACGTAGAGATCGGTATAAAACCTGACCGCCAACACTGTGTTTTGCTTCTGGGCAGCACAGCATGCCACAGCAGGCCGTGCCAGCACTCAGTCTGCGCTTCGTAAATCTGTATTCCTAAAAACTTGCACATAAATTGTAACCAAATTAAATTTTACCTCATAATAAATGGTATGAATGCCATCCTTCCGCACCTAATCAAGCATTGCTTCGAGTAACCACATTTAAATCGACACGATTTACGTCGCTCACTGAAATGTTTCATATTTCAGTCGAGTTCCTCCAATATGCGAGCGATTTTCGTGGTGAACGTTAAAGATTTTCGCCAATTTCGTCAAATTTTGCTTTAGCTGTTACTACGTCTTCACATTTTTACTTTCTCTACACGTACTATGTACATTTTGTATTCTACCCAAAAATTCAATACCGATATTTCACCGGAAATGCATGCTTTAGGACCCCCTGAATCCAAAAAGGCATTTTTAGCAAAAGATCTGTGTGTATGTGTGTGTCTGTGGACAGCATAGCTCATAAACGAAAAGACTTGGTATTTAAGTTTGGTATCTTCCAAGGATGTGACACAAAGATTTTCAAGAACCCGCCCCCACCCCAAACTACCCTTTACGTGGAAAATTTTTCGAAAATGTTGTTTTTCTTAAAAATGGCCCTAACGATTTTGATTAAAATGCCACATACTAAAGCCATTTTCATCACAAATAAAATTTATATCTTGAATTTTCTGGGAATAGCTCCTGAAGACCTCTTTTTTATGGATGAATTTTGCTGGATTTTGCATAACTTGTAAACCGTAAGAGATAGACAAAAACATACTCCACAAAAAATGTAGAGCACTTTAAAGCACACAATTTATGTTACTTTTTTTTTTTTTCTCGTGGAGTTGACCATTTTTTAGACATTCCTTGTTATTGGTTTCAGTTTTAAAATACTTGAACTTTTCACCTACGTGAATTTTTCAACTCCTGGTAATGCAAAGAAACGGATTTCTTCCACATGGTAACCAGCTTTTAAAACATTTGACTATCGCTTTAGTGTAGTTTATTCCCTTGTTTCCCTTTTATTTACAATAAAGCATTTCTGCTAATGTTTATTTCGATTAGCGTGGAGTAGACAGAAGAATACGTTTTTAACAGTAATTTGTTACAAAGCTGTAGAGAAAGTCATATGAATGGAACACATTAGTATTAGAGTCGTATGCATTCCAGCTCATTTTTTCAGATATTTCCTTTCATTCACTGTCTGGTTTTATGAAATTGTAAGTTGGAAGAATAAGCAAATAAGTAAAGGTATAGATAGGTTCTCTAGCGGCGTTTTGCAAGACGAGAAATCCCTTAATGTTAGCCAATAACTCTGTTGCATGTCGGAATGTTTACGAAAACAGCTTGTGTTACCTCCAATAGTGAGCATGAGGCACGCGGCTTTGTTCTGGAATGACTGCCTAATCCACGTTCACCATGAGGCGTCTAATCCACGTTCAAGATGAGGCGTCTGATCCACGTTTATCATGAGGCATCTAGTCCACGTTCACCATGAGGCGTCTAATCCACGTTCACCATGAGGCGTCTAACCCACGTTTACCATGAGGCGTCTAATCCACGTTCACCATGAGGCGTCTAATCCACGTTCACCATGAGGCGTCTAATCCACGTTCACCATGAGGCGTCTAATCCACGTTCACCATGAGGCGTCTAATCCACGTTTATCATGGGGCGTCTGGTCCACGTTCACCATGAGGCGTCTAATCCACGTTTATCATGAGGCATATAGTCCACGTTCTCCATGAAGCGTCTAATCCACGTTCACTATGAGGCGTCCAATCCACTTTCACCATGAGGCGTTTAATCCACGTTTACCATGAGGCGTCTAATCCACGTTTATCATGAGGCGTCTAATCCACGTTTATCATGAGGCGTCTAATCCACGTTCACCATAAGGCGTTTAATCCACGTTTATCATAAGGCGTCTAATCCACGTTTATCATGAGGTGTCTAATCCACGTTCATCATGAGGCGTCTAATCCACGTTCACCATGAGGCGTCTAATCCACGTTTATCATGAGGTGTCTAATCCACGTTCACCATGAGGCGTCTAATCCACGTTCACCATGAGGCGTCTAATCCACGTTTATCATGAGGCGTCAAATCTACGTTTATCATGAGGCGTCTAATCCACGTTTATCATGAGGAGTCTAATCCACGTTTATCATGAGGCGTCAAATCCACATTTATCATGAGGCGTCAAATCCACGTTTATCATGAGGTGTCTAATCCACGTTTATCATGAGGAGTCTAATCCACGTTTATCATAAAGCGTCTAATCCACGTTTATCATAAAGCGTCTAATCCACGTTTATCATGAGCTGTCTAATCCACGTTCACCATAAGGCGTCTAATCCACGTTTATCATGAGGAGTCTAATGCACGTTTATCATGAGGCGTCTAATCCACGTTTATCATGAGGCGCCTAATCCACTTTTATCATGAGGCGCCTAATCCACGTTCACCATAAGGCGTCTAATCCACGTTTATCATGAGGAGTCTAATCCACGTTTATCATGAGGAGTCTAATCCACCTTTATCATAAAGCGTCTAATCCACGTTCACCATGAGGCGTCTAATCCACATTCACCATGAGGCGTCTAATCCATGAGGCATTTTGTTGATATATTTATTTCGGTGTTGAAAAACATATTTTGATATCACTTAGGATTCACATCTTTTTCGGTGTCCTTATGAAGAGTAATCTTTCAAAGAAAACCCAGCAGGTGTTGGAATTGGCTTCCTAGAGTCCTCAAGCAACAGGTTTAAACAAATCAGAATGAATTTTGTTAGCTGGGTGTAGAGGATGGAATAAGAATGCTGTAGTATATTTTGCTTTCTTCAAACGAGACACTAGACTTGATGAGAGAATTTCGATCTTTCTATCATTTTTGCACAATGAATGCAATATTGTGTTGAAATTTATAATAGATCTACAAGTGAATTTCGATAGAACTAAGAAGAGATTGGAAGTTATATCTCGCCAGTTTCAAATCTGCTAAATTCATAACCCATTGTCACGAAAATAAGATATCAGAAAATATTTACAGGATCTAGATACATGTCTTCTAAGTTCACTGGTGCACCTTTATCGAATAAACCACCCTTTGCATGGAAATGTCTTTGAAAATGTTGTTTTCTCAAAGTGGCTCTAATGATTTTGATTAAAATGGCGTATATTAAACATATTTACATGACAAATAAAACCTATGTCTTGAATTTTCTGGAATAGTCTCTGAAGACCTCATTCTGGTTGAATCTTACTTAATTGAAAACCGTAAGAGGCAGACATTGCTACATAAAGGTGTATATCTCGTTAAAACACACACAATTTATGTATATACATTTTCTTGTAGAGCTATCCGTTTCCAAGATATTCCTTGTTAATAGCTTAAATTTTAAGTTACTTAAACTTTTCTCAAACGCTAAGTCATCTATGGCTTCATCTCCTTTTGTTTTACTCCGGACTTTTTCAAAGATTTGACGATCGCTTTAGCCCTTATTTCCCTCCTACTTTGAAGGAACTAATGCAGCCATTTCTGCTAATGTTTATCTTGTTTGGCACGATATAGATAAAGGGACAATCTTTTGTAGCAATAGTCTGTAGAAAAAGTCATATGAATAGAACACATAAGATTTTTTTCTATGAAGTGGTGCAGAGTTTACTCTACAAACTTGTAGATATAGTACATTTTAAAAGTATGATTAAGTATAATTAAAAAGGTAATTCTAATTTATAATACTGCAGAAGCAACTAAAGATGCAATGTTTACTTTCTCTAGCTTGTAGGCCCAATACTGGATAGAGAAGGTTACATTCTACCCTAAAAGTTCGATCTTGATATTGCACCGGAAATATATGTTTTGAGGTCCCCTGAGTCCGAAAAAAATTAGAAAAAGGTCCTGCGTGTCTGTGGACAGCATAGCTAGAAACGAAAAGACTGTTAAAAGCCAAACTTGGTATTTAAGTTTAGTATTTTCCAAGGATGCGACACGAAAATTTTCAAGAAAATCCGCTGCCCCAAACTACCCTTTATATGGAACAATTTTTTGAATTTTGGTTTTTCTCAAAAATGACTACCAATTTATTTAAAATGTCCTATTAAAGATATTTATATCAAAAATAAAATTCATGTTTTGAATTTTCTGGAAATAGCCTTTGAATAACCCTTTATTCTGGATACGTTTTGCAGAATTTTGCATAACGACTAAACCGTTAAGGATAGACAAATTCTTACTGTGCAAAAAATGTAGATCTCGTTAAAACACATAATTTATGTCATATACGTTCTTTATGTAGAGCTGACCGTTTCTGAGATATTCCTTGTTATTAGTTTCCATTTTAAACTACTTTAATTTTTCTCAAACGGTAAGTGACGTTTCGTTTCATCTCTCTTGTTTTACTGAAGGTCATGCAAAGCGAACGGAACTTCAGTTGTTCAAATAAGACCGGTTTTTGAAAGAGTTGACTATCGATTTAGCCTAGCGCATTCCCTTATATCCCGTCTACTTACAAGGAAACAAGTAATAAGACAATTTCTGTTAATGTTTACCTGGATTAGCATGCCGTAGATAAAAGAAAACTCTTTTGTAAAGAAAGGTGTTTGTGTAACAGCTAGAGAAACACATCAGATTTTTTGTCACTTGATCTCAATTAACCATAGCTTGAAATGCATCGATTTATAACGATGAGTTCCTTTTACAAGAGGGCCAACAATGTCCTCAGCTCTCACATTAGAGTTCGTGTCAAATCTCCTGCATGTGGCAGTAGCCAATAGGAGCGCGGTACAACGTAGCCAAATCGTGCGCTTGTGCGTGAGAGAGACAGAGATTGTAGCCTGCAGCGCAGGGTGTTACCGAGGGATATTTAGTAGAACTGTAGATTAAAACCTAAGTAAAATTTGGCTATTTGGTAAAACGAAATAAATGACAATCGAAATTAACGTACCTGCTACTCTAAAGGGATGGCCAGGGGCTCATCGTCACTGCTTGGCTAAGTAAAACATATTTTGGTTATCTTATGCATATGTTTATTCATTGATGACCGATGGAATAATATTTTGGGGAAATTTAGTAAATGCTAAAAAAATTGTTCATTATGCAAAAAAGACAATAAAAATAATGACAGGGGAAAACGATCAACTCACTGCAAACCACTTTTTAAAATGTTTGGAGTTCTACCATTAGCCTGTGAATATATTGTACCCAAATTGTCATTTGTAATAAATAACCCAGAAAAATGTACATAGACCAACAAATAATTTGCAGTCATTCCAAATAAATGTAAATGGCGTGTTATTTATGGACGCTCTTTAACTGCTGTGGTTCTCAGCGTCCCATTCTATATTGGGCGTGAAAGACCGCTTAATTTTGCTCAGAGGCCTCTCTATCAGGCTTGAGGTTCTTTTACGTGCCGTAAATCTATGACACGGGACCAACGGCTTTACTTCCCTTCCGAAGGAAGCCATGCTAAGGATTTTTACACCCGAAAAAATCCATCGTCCTCCGCCGGGTTTGAACCCGCGACCTTGGGTATATGAAGTCAGCATGGTAACCATTACACCACCAGTCATTCCAAAAAGGGGTTTACTACAAAGGAACATTTTGTTTAATTCACTTCCCTCTCCTATAAAAGAATTGCACATTAACAAAAACAAGTTTAGATCAGAATTAAAAAGATACTTTATTACCCACACCTTCTATACAGAGGAGGATTTCATTTAATCAAAAAATACTGGTAATAATGTAACATTGTAAATATAATAAACATGAATATTCTAAGATTGCATGTGTATGGGTAGGTTTTTGGAAACAGACACATAATTGAAAATTATGCAAAACTGATACCTCTGAAAATTCATTGTCAGAGCTATTATTTGTAAATAAATGTATTAATAAGTATGAATAAATACAATTCTTGACATGAGCTACATGCTAGAGTTTGAGCATAGAGTCTATCTCATAAGAGGATCTACAGATTACAATGCTATGCAGGTAGGGAGGGAGGGAGGTCGGCCTGCCTGCGCGCGTGCGTGTGTATGTGTGTGTATATATATTTTCTTTCACTAACGCAATCACCTGCTTTACTTAGCGATATGTTGTAAGCTTCAATTACATAGTAAGTTTCAAGGTTGTAATAAACTATTAGTATCCGAACGTTAATCTAGTAATTACTAAGCGAGACTTGGCAACGTTGTACGCCTATTATAGTGGATTTCTTTCAGTGGTAGCACAGGAAATCACTCGTGTACGAGGGTGGACGACACAACGACATTCGTGTAGCTGTCACGGAAATGAAAGGGGAAGCCAGATAGGCTCATTTAAGAATTAAAGAGAGGAGCGGAACTAGACAGGAAAACCAGTTGCAACATTTGTTGTAAAGGCTTTCAGTTTTGTTCCTATTCGAAAAAAACGTGCAGTAAATGATTTGCATTTCGTTTTCATGATTGTTTAGCAATGTGTTTAAAAATTATATTTAAAACTATGAAATAGATATTGGAATAATTGTTTTTTCACACAAGCCGTGTGCAGGATAGGAGTTGGATAGGTAGAATCAGACTGAAAAATTCAACGTCATAGCCGGGATTTGAACCATGGATCTCCCATTCTCTAGCCGGCTGCTCTGCCGCTGAGCTAGCGCGGCAACATGCCGACAAAGTATTGAATTTATCAACTGACTCGCGTGTTTCCCGGTAAACCATAAGGTGATCTCAAATCATTTTGAGATGACAACCCCAATGGCGACTTACAATGTTGTAAGTTCTTTAGACCCAGGATTCATAGTAAAGCCAACTATTATGGTCAATTGGTATTGGAATAATTGTTTTTTCACACAAGCCGTGTGTAGGACAGGAGTTGGATAGGTAGAGTCAGATTGAAAAATTCAATGTCATAGCCTGGATTTGAACCACGGATCTTCCGATCTCTAGCCGCTTGCTCTAAAGAACTTAAAACATTGTAAGTCGCCATTGGGGTTGTCATCTCAAAATAATTTGAGATCACCTTATGGTTTACCGGGAAACATGCGAGTCAGTTGAGAAATTCAATGCTATGCCAGCATGTTGTCATTTTAGCTCAGTGGCAGAGCAGCCGGTTGGAGATGTGGATATCCGTGGTTCAAACCCCGGCTATGGCATTGAATATTTAAGTCTGACTCTACCTATGAAATAGATGTTTATGGCACAAGTGTTTTATATTGTGAGTAGAGAGCTTGCGAAACGAGGCCGTAGGTGTCATACGTGCATCATACACTATGTTTAGACAGTTGCTCAATATTTGTAGACATATTATAGTTATAAATAGATTGTTTTACCTATTTCACGGAGTTCATGCTTAATGGTCTGCGGTATTCAGTTATTGCCTTGCTTAGCATCAGTGCTGACAACATGATGACTTACTCGTACAGAACGAAAATATTCTATACAACGGAGGCAGTGTAGCAGTTGTAATTTTGCTCCCTCCGCTGCTTGCATAATTTCGTTTGGTTCAGCAGATTCCATATTCATGACAGTGAAATCATCCGCCATTTCATGGCTCGATACGAGCCTTCAGAGTCATAGCCTACTTCAATGAGGCCGTGGACACATAAACCAAAGTTGGCTACATTGGAGTGTTATAATTTTATTACACTTAGTGACAAAACTTTTTTCCTGTTAGCACTACTGTAAAAATACCTGATTTTACCATTAACAGGGTAAAAAAGGACATTCTTAAACATTTATATCGTTTTTCTCCCTTAATAGGAAGGACCAATTAATGTACATATGCACAAGTAATTAGTGATGTATAATTCCAGTAAAAATCCATATTCTATCTTTTAACTTTTAAAATTGCATCGTGTAGCATATTTTCAAAATAGCTTGAATGTGACCTTAAAAAGTATTAAAGCTAAAACTTAAAAAAAAACTTTGTATTTTTCCTTTTATATTTATATCAAATAGATAAAAATTAGAAGCAGCCTCGGTGAAAAGTTTAAGAGTTTTCATTTTACACAGATGCGTCCCTTAACGTCTTTGAGCAGAATGTGTATGCAACGCAAAAATAGCATTATAGAGAAACTTAAGATATATGTGATTATTATTTACTTTTTTATTTATTTATGAAAGAGCAATATCTAAGAAAAACATATGATTTCTATATGTAGTTAGTGCTTTGAAATATTTTCTTCGAAAGCTCTGTTGTGTATTTTAATTCCTAAATAAGGTTTCCTTCACTGCAGTTTAGTGGATGAAAACAGCTAAGGAAAAACAAAGCTTTGGGGTAATTAGCAGGGTTGCAGAGCGCCTGATCCATTTTCTCCCACTTTTTAACTCCCTTAACCTCCAATTCCGCCCACGAAGGGCTTCAAGACAATGGGCAAAATGAATTATTAATGACGCAAATGAACCCAGAGACAGTAAGCGAAGGGTGAAGCTTGTCTGCATCAGAAAATTGCTTTATTCTCAGGGAGGAAGGGAGAATGTTTGTTATACGTAGCCTATAAATTTCTGTATTTCATTTCTTTCATTGAGCTCTTTCGATATGGTGATTAGGCTGACGTAAATTAAGATAGGGTACAATGGCAGCGAGTTTCCTTGTTAATCTACTACAAGACGCTTGATATCGAAATAATATTAAGTTCTTTCCAAACAGCTTCTAGCCGTGTTGTAAATGCGAGCTTTTCACAAATTTGCGCACTAAAACTCCAGGATCAAATTCTGTAGAAAAAAAACCCTGATGTGTTTAATTCACATGATTTTCTCTAGCTGTTCTGTCAACCAACTATGCTTACAAAATATTGTTTTATCATGTTTCTCAAGATAAACATTACCAGAAATGTGCTTACTACTTAGTACCTTATAAGTACAGGGGAAATATGGGAATACACTACGTTAACGCGATAGTGAGAGCTTCCAAAAGCTGCCGTTATGCGATTGTAACTGAAATTCGGTCCTCTTTCCATGGCCAGGAGTAAAACAAGAGAGATAAAACGGTTGTCTTCTGTTTGAGAAATGTTGAAGAACTTTAAAATTGAAACCAATAAAAGGAACTATCACGGGAATGGTTAGTTCCACAAAAAAAAAAAAACTATACGACATAAATTGTGTGTTTTAACGAAATTTACATTAGTTTTGTAGTAAGTTTTTGTGTATTATGTTTTACCGTTTTTGTATATCTCTTACGTTTTACCAGTTCTGCAGAAGTCATTCAGAATTAAGAGGAATTCAGGGGCTGTTCCCAGGCAATAAGGATGTACATTTTATTTGTTATGTAAATATCCTTAATATACGACATTTTGATCAAAATTGTTAAGAGCCATTTTATAGAAAATCGAAAATCTCGAAAAATGTTCAATGTGAAGGGTATTTGGGTTGGGGTGCTTTTCCCGAACATTTTTATCCCTGAAAGATACTAAACTTAGTACCAATTTTCGTTTCTGTTTACCACAAATCTCACATGTGGTCGCCTGGCCCTATAAAATCCATTGAATTACCTGCACTTTAAGTATCGTCTGGTGAATGCATCAACGTGTTATGTTTGTAGCCGTGACCAAACGCTATGATTTACAGCCATATAATTGTTTCTGTTTACTTTGTGTAGTCTCGACAAAAGCTAGCGCCAAAATTTATGACAGGCGTGATAAGAGTCCTCGCGCACTCCTACAAGATAAATCATCACTCGCGGTCTTGACTGGGCGCATGTACACAGCACGGTCGTCAAGGCACGGAGCAGTTACCCTAAACCTGGGCTTGGGACGTTTCCTTTCTCAAATATAATTTCATTTTGACTTTCTCTACACGTACTATGTACCTAGTTTATAGATAAGGATTTATAATGCAACAAAAATTCGATGTCGAGATTTCAATTCTCGGTATCGAAATTTGAGTGAAATACAATACTACCTCTATACACTACGTACATAGTACGTGAAGAGAAAGTAATTAAAAAATAAATGAATTATTTGTCCTTTACACGTGACAATTTCTATTGCCGTTTATGTCCATTAGCATGTAGTAGATAGCATAATAGGCGTTTGTAAGTGTAGTTTGTTGCAGAATAATTACAGAAAGTCATGTGAATGGAACACATAAGTTTTTGTATAAGTTTAGAGCTTTGTTTCAATTTTTTGTAGTGTTTAACGCCCGTTTTTACTACTGTGGCACCGCAAGGAATGAAGATGGAGCACCGGTGGAATGCGATGGCGGGGGAACCCGGAAAAAATCGCCCCTGCGCCGCTTTGTCCACCACAAATCTCACATGCCGTCTAGGTGAGAGGAGAGTGGTCTAACCACTCGGCCACTGCGCGGCCGGACGTGAACGATAATGATGATAAACGAAACCTTGCAACTTAGTCAAGGCTTTTGAAATGATATTCACCATAGCTACCGTCAGTTGACTATCTAGATACTACATAACTGCAGCAGTTATAGTTTTTGTTTTCCAATCCTTCAGTTTTGCTTACATTTCTGTGAGTAATAGAAACTGTAGAGAAACAAATAATTGAGAAGTACAAAAACTAAGTAGTAACATTACCATTGCGAAGGAGCAAAACAGTGGTTGTAATATCATTAGTGGAAATTCCCCAAGAAACCGTCTTTTGTTTAGTTTAGTGCGTGTTTTCTGTGTATGTTTCGTGCTGCTAATGATCATCATTTGTGGCAAAACATGCATAAACAGAAAATCCCTTGCTGTGATACTCCACATCCCCGTACGTATGTTATATGAATAGGGGCTTAATCAAAACTGAAATTCCAAAACATTTTCTCGGAGATTCGGAAAGTATCAGAGCTTGAGAATTTGCTTGCAATGGATGCACAGAGATGTTCAGTTTCAGAAGGTAGATTAAAGAAAGCTAATTAACAGACTTATACGACTGTGACGCCGAGTTCAAGAGAAAGAGTCAATCCTGTGCAATACCACAATTAGGCCTATTTATTTTTCCGACGTAAAGTTTGGGGCGAGATAGTGACATTTATATGACCATGTCAAAGACCAGGATATTGACAACGTCCACGTTGTATTTTCAGCTTGAGTAAGAGCTATTACATACCATTTGCTCTTGGTGACGGGGGCGGCGGGGGCGGTGGTGGTTCCACGCAGATCATATATGAAATTTCTGAAAATATTAAGATATCCAGAATTGAAATCCGCTAGATTGTCAAGACTTTAGTTTCTTCCTGGGATAATTGGGGTCTTAGGTTCATAGACCCATCGGCTACGCTTTGTGGCTTAGGACCCCAAAAGTTTATGGCTACTGCTACATTACTTTTTTCGTAATCGGCTTACCCTCCCCGTATTTAGACTGATACCCCTAGGACTTACAAGCTTATGTCTAAAGATCAGAAGCCTGTTGGGGAGTCGACACGAGACCACAGAAGAGAACCTGGAACGAGTGGTCGGCCCGAAGCCAGCCAGACATGAGCATGAGGAAGTGGATGAAATGCAATCTAAATGGATATAAGCAAGGTGGTGATGGAATAATTGGTAGAATGAATGGTGGAGGACCCAGATAAAACCCTCCCAGACGCAGCTTCGTCCACCACAAACCCCACATGCGGGCGTTTGGGATCGAACCCGGGCCGTCTAGATGGGAGGCGAGAGATCTAACCACTCGGCCACTGGGCATTGTCCAGAGAAGAAGTTCAGCATAAATTGTGCGAAACGTCGGCAAAAACATGAGCTACAAGACAACACGGCCAATACCGGAAGCAGCCACCAGTATATTAGACAACGGCCGTAGAACCCTATTAATTTACATTCTAATTAACTCTAGGCCACATTATACAAATTTTAAGGTCATTAAACAGGCCATTTCAGCAATGTTTGGGTCCTCAACTTCTGAGCCCAGTTACTGTTAGTATACTGGGTGAAACGAAAGTCATTATATTAATTTAAATCAGTGATAAATCTCGGTATTTGGAACATTTTGTATCTCTCGTTTTTGTCTCTGACCATTTCCTACGGAGATGTTTTAGTTTTGTCGAAAACAACAGACAGACAAACTAGCAACGCTGCAGGTTGTGTGGGTGTCAGTTGCACTCGTTATCTCCCAAAACATTTAACCACTTTGCGTCGTGTTTGTAAGCGAATGACGTGTTTACATCCAGAAGCGTGTTCAACTCCCTGGCCAACCTCAACGCATGGTTGCCGAGTTACTTCACATCTGAAAAGCTGCTCAGGATATCCCTTTAATTCTTTTAAGTAATTAATTATTTCGAAACTCTGTGTGATGTACCATAATTACTACCGAAACTGTCAGGAATACGTTACTCCACGCATCTTATAAGTAACAAACTATTACATTCGTACATTCTTGTGGAATTGTGCATCCAATTTGGAACAAAAACGATTTGTTTTTTCGAAATCGGCTGATCAAAGAACAAAATGCCATTAGACTTTTTATTTGTAATACTTCTTTAAAGCACATATTAGTAGGCATGTGGTAAGTTTCCTTCCACTCGGTATAAAAGGTGTTCAAGAATGCCACGTTTCCTGAAAGTGAATTGCTAGAGGCACATTATCTGCGTTACGCAGAAGGAAGTTTGTTATATCTTTAAAAATGTAAATTCACTATACAGATCATTTTCAGCAGTTTTTTGGGTCATCAACTTCTGAGCCCAGTTACTACTATATAGAGGGATGCTGCAGGTAAGCCACGTTTCCTGAAAGTGAATTGCTAGAGGCGAGCCTGATCTGTGTTACGCAGTAGGAGGTTTGTTACATTTTCAGCAATTTTTGGGTCATCAACTTCTGAGCCCAGTTACTACTATATAGAGGGATGCTGCAAGTAAGCCACGTTTCCTGAAAGTGAATTGCTAGAGGCGAGCCTGATGTGTGTTACGCAGTAGGAGGTTTGTTATATTTTCAGCAATTTTTGGGTCATCAACTTCTGAGCCCAGTTACTACTATATAGAGGGATGCTGCAAGTAAGCCACGTTTCCTGAAAGTGAATTGCTAGAGGCGAGCCTGATGTGTGTTACGCAGTAGGAGGTTTGTTATATTTTCAGCAATTTTTGGGTCATCAACTTCTGAGCCCAGTTACTACTATATAGAGGGATGCTGCAGGTAAGCCACGTTTCCTGAAAGTGAATTGCTAGAGGCGAGCCTGGTCTGTGTTACGCAGAAGGAAGGCGTAGCTAACACAGTAACACCAATCGATGCCATGTGGCATGCTTTAAAATTACGGACCTAGTTGTATTTTGCACGAGACACGCCCAGGACTACTCGTACATTGTAATTAAAAAGTAAGGTCAAACCAGGAACCATTAGAGCCGCGCGTGGAGCAGAAGGGCGTGGGTCAATGTGTCACAAAAACAAAACGTCTTTCACCTTGTTTTGTATCCAGTGTCCAACGTAAGCCATTAATGATGATTTATTTAGAGCTCCAAGCGCGTCGCTGTAAGGCCCGGATAAAAAATTGAAGAGTACATTGCAAAAAGCGCGAATGTCACATTTTATTAATTTTGCACCAAGTGAGTTTTAAAATATACAACTAGGTTACAGTAAGCCTAGCGCTTAATGCATTTTCTTGTATTTATTATTTTCATCCATTTAACTGGGCAGAAGGCTTAATTTCAATATAAAACTACGGCTTGTGACGCCACTACCTCTGCCATTAACCCAGTAGGTAGAAAAAGTATTGTATTGCGCCCAAAAATTCGATATCGAAATTCACAGGCGCCAAAAATGAAAACAACAAACTTGTATTAATTTTAGCATCTTTCAAAAATACGACACGCAGATTTTCAAGAAAATCGCCAATCACAAAACTACCCTTTACATGGAAAATTGTTCGATAAATTTTAATTTCTCAAAATGCCCCTAATAATTTAAATTAAAATACCAAATATTTAAGATATTTATATACATAACAAGTTGCACTTTCTGGGAATAGTCTGAGAAGTCCTCTTCATTCTATGTGACTTTTTGTAATTGGTAAACCCTAAGAAATAGATAATATCTAGGTGTAGATTAAAAGTTTTCTCCAAAATATGATGGCCTTCAAACGGGACCTCTCCCCCTGCCACTGGGAAATAACCATTAGCAAACAAAAGACGACCCTGTGCTAGGTGCGAGAGGCAACGTACTAGTAAAAGCTGTTTCCTCGAGAATCGCGCCTGTGTTAAGGGACCAGTAAGTGGAAGACGCGTGAAAGTTCCCATCATTTCCAGGCTCACAGACCCGTCCCACTGCTAGAGCTATCCAGTGAGGTCGATGATCGACCGTCGAGCATGCGGTCCTCTACGGTCTACTCTTTCTTTTGAAAAAGCGTCCGCGCCATTTGTCCTGGCTTTGTTTCAAAACGATTGTTTTATAAATTTTGGTTATTTATTGCATTAATGCAAAGTGTAACATAGTAAACATTATTTGTAGAATTCTGAAAGAAATAACATAAATATGATCATAAAAATCAGCCCCAAAAATGGCATGTTTTGCAAAGACTGGGCTTTCTAAAAAAATACAGCAATTGCTGGACTTTTTGCATCAATACTCAATCAATTCACTGTAATTATTTGTGTTTTTACATTCTCCACTACGCACATAGTAGGAGAGGACATTCCGCATTTCGCACAAACATTCCATACCGAGATTTCACCGAAAACACATTTTCTGAGGTCCCCAGAAGCAGAAAAACCATTTTGTTTTAGCAAAAACGTCCGCCTGTGCATGTGTGCGAGAGCGTGCGTTTGTGGGGAGGGGGAGTGGATGTGTGAGTGAACAGCATAACTTAAAGAACGAAAAGTCAGGTGAATACCAAACTTGATATTTAAGTTCAGCATCTTGCAAGGATGTAACCACGAAAATGTTCAAGAAAATCCTCGCACCCTAAAATATCTGTGACCATTTTGCTGATAATAGCGTATGTTTTCGTGGCAACTGAAACATATAAATGAATAGCCACTAAAGTAGTCTTCATATGGATGACTTTTGTATCATTTGCAAACTGCAAGAGATAGACAAAATCTTACTGCACAAAAAATGTTTATCTCGTTACAACACACAATTAATGTCAAATACATGTTTTGTGATATTCTTTGTTGGTGGTGTAAATATCCCAATAATTACACTTTTCTCAAATTTGTAGTTGTTATTGTCTTCCCCCATCCAGGTCATGTAAGAGAGCGGAATTTCAGTGCAATCACATAGCAAACCGGTCCAAGATGACTATCTCTTTAGCCTAGTGCATTCCCTTATTTCCCTTGTACATACAAGGAAATATAAAATAAAGCTATTGCTGCTAATGTTTATGTCCATTACCAAAAAGTACATAGAAAATCAGCTTTTGTGCGAATGGTTTGATGCAGAAGAGGTAGAGAAAGTCATATTAATGTAAATCATCAGATTTTTCCATCATATATTTTTACTTCCCACTTATGAGAGAAGTTCTTGTTGAAATAAGAATACCATAAAGCTACATTTCTATCTGTATCTAGAAGAGTCGCCCTCGTGGTGTAATGGTTACCGTGCTAGCTTCATATACCCAAGGTTGCGGTTTCAAACCCGGCGAAGGACAGTGGATTATTTCGGGCGTAAAAATTCTTAGCATGGCTTCCTTCGGAAGTGAAGTAAAGCCGTTGGTCCCGTGTTGTAGATTTACGACACGCAAAAGAACCTGAAACCAGATAAAGAGGCCTCTGAACAAAATTAATCGGTCTTACACGCCCAGTTTAGAATGGGACGCTGAGAACCACAGTGGTAAAATAAAATTTCATTTACATTTTGAATCTAGAAGACCTTGTTTGCAGTTAATGCCCACCTTGTACACAAAAATACACACATATGTACAATGTTATTACTTTATGTACAAAAATATTGCCTTTTGGGAATAGTTCCAGTGTGGTTTAGTTTACCGACTAATGTACATAAAATAGTTTTGATTCAGTGCTAATTAGAGTAGAATGTCTTTAATAAATTTAAAGCCTAAATGATACAAAAACATCAATTCTGTGAGGTTTTACGCTTCTGTTCTACAGATTTAGATTCATGGCATTGGTTGGCTTAGCAATAAACTTCTCAGTTCGCAATGATGCACCGGCCGCGCCGTGACTCTCATCTAGACGGCCCAGGCGACCGCATGTGAGATTTGTGGTGGAAAAAACGGCGCTGGGGCGGGTTTTCTCCGGTTACTCCGGTTTCCCCCGCCATCACATTCCACCGGTGCTCCATCATCATTCATGTATCATCAGCGTCACCGCCTGCGGTGCCATTAGTAATTAAAGTGGGCGTTAAACACTACCAAAAAAAAATGATGCACCGAAATAAATTTTAATTAAGCCAAGAATATTGCTAAAATATAACCTTTTTTTTTTTTCGATAAACAGCTACCATAAAAAATTAGTCATGATCAAGCCCCGGATACTTAGGTTCTGGCTTATTTTATTCCTTACTTCTTACTCTAAAAATGTCTATTTATTCTAAGAAACAAAGTAGAGAATCTATAAGAAAGAAGTTGAATGAATGAATAAGTGCATTTATTGAAATACAGTTCATCAATCGCACGGGTCCACAGACCGTACTTGCTTTTGCAGTACACAAAACAGTAAGCAATATTAAAAAATAAAAATATTAAAAGAGTAAACAGGAAAATAAAAGGACAAAGATATGTAAATACAGCAACTTAAATTTACAACACAGAATAAACCGTATTCCGATGTATTAATGTACCCTATTATAGTAGACAAATACACTTAAGAGAAATATATACACACACATAATCGTAACACCACAACAAAACAATGACCGAAAAGTATCACGTAAAATGACTTGAAGCTTTCCTGGCGGCGGTATGAAAATAACTTTTCTCGGGCTATCAGTCAGGTGAATTCTTGAAAGCTTGGAAATTATTCCAGAATTCACGTGGCTGATAGCCCGAGAAAAGTTATTTTCATCACGTAAAATATATGTAAAACATTATAATCATTTTTAGCTCTTCTTATTGCCCCCCACCTCTTCCCTATAAATCAGCCTTCTCAGATCTCAGCTGTCTCGCCTTAAGTAGAAATTTACTTAGCCGGTGCGCGTCTTCCATGCCTGCCAGTAGCGTCCAACATGCCTCTAAGTCTCCATTCGCAGTGGTAAAGTATCACGGTTAATATTTTTCTCTCCATTCCTCCGTACCCCTTCATTTTGGCAAGATATGAGTCCACGACTCTTCCTCCTCGCAAATGGGGCAGATCCTTATACCATTCTCGTCAGTAATATTTATCATCCTAGTCTAATCCCCGCGAGCTCCTCTCTAATGAGTTTGGTACCTGTTTTCATGTATTGCTCCATACCCCACTCCGATTTCAGCCCAGACTGTACTTCGAATAAGACCTTCTTCGTGCATTGCTGTTTAGTGCCCAGTCCAGATTTCAAGGATCGCATTCTCTATGGAGAAAAAGTGAATTTTTGATAATGTTTAACGCTCGCTTTTACTACACATGTCACCGCAGGTGATCATTGATTTTAAACTTCAAGGAAATAGCCGTAATGAAATTCGCACCTTCTATCTCATGTGAAGTGTAACGCAGATCCAGCTTTCAAGCACATTTTAATGGAAGAGAAACTTTGAAAGTATTTCGTTGTTTAGTGTCATACTAGAATTGCAAAATAAGCATTGAGAACTTTTTGCATATGTAGTGTTTACGCTTAACTGAATGCTATTCACTGCCATACTAAAGCAAAATAAGTACTCAGAGTTCGAAATTAAATTCTGTTTTTCAGTGCCATACTAATACAAAATTAGTATACCGATAACTTTTTCTCTTATAAAGCTTGAAATATTTCTGTTTTAGTTGTTTTTGATAGTATTTAACGCCCGTTTTTACTATTATTTGGCACCACCGGTAATGACTGATGATCAGAGCTAGTAAGTTCGTACCGTTCGCCGTTCCGCATACAGGTTGCGACCGGCCATCAAAACAAGAGGTAAACATACCTGTTGTCAAGTAAACAGTACTGTTTCCAGAGAGCAAAAATGACTTAAGAGGCATTCGTAAAAGCACACCTATTTAGATCATTATGTACAGCATGCAAATTCTTAGCTGACTCTACCTGATTTCCTTCTTTACATATTATGTACCAAGCAATTATAACATGAATTGTAATATTTACTCATCGAATGTAAAATAATATCCCAATAATAGAATTAATTTCTTAAATATCTTCAGATTCTTACCAGGTAAAAACGAAGGCTGAAATTAAACTAAATCTTTACTCATCTGTAGCAGTATTACTGAAAACTATATGTACTTCTGAAGCCTTTCAAATGAAAACCTCATTCTACGTTCCGACAAACAAGATTTGTAATGTGAAAAAGCTCGTTCCACTTCGCATGATGTATGAGTATCACCAAGCAAATAGCATTTGTCGGATCTAAAAGTGCAGCTTGTATGCAATACATCACACTGAACTCTGCATTCTTTTCATTTAAACTTTTCATTTTCATCTCTATTTCAAGTAGGATGTTCGTGGATTAGTAGATCCGTCGTGACAGTTCTTCTACATATTCAGTTCAGCTACATACATCTGGACTATAATAGTGTGATAGTTATGGGTAACTTTCTGAACAAATTTGCAATCAATAATATGCTTCTGTGAAGCTGTTCTGTTACTTGACGTTTGACAGTTTGTTTACTAGTATTGCCATCAGTTTCTGAATAAGTGCACTGCTAGAAAGCTTATTAAGGCTGCAAAACAAATTAATTTTGCTCACATTTGAGCAGAACAAAGATGTTATTCGAACACCTTGCTTCCTACCGATGTGGTTCTGTGTTATGCAGGTGATAGCTGTTTTGCAGTAATGGGTTGCACTCTACGATGACCTAGCGCCGCATGGTATTGCCAATCCTGGCCGGTCTTACCCTGTATAAGGAAATCCGTACGAATTTCCTTGCTCTGCTGATGATACATGGAATGAAGATGGAGCACCAGTGGAATGTGATGGCGGGGGAAACCGGAGAACCCGGAGAAAACCCGCCTCTGCGCCGTTTTGTCCACCACATATCCCACATGCAGTCGCTTGGGATTGAACCCAGGCTGCCTAGGTGAGAAGCGCGGCCCATTTCCTGTTTTAGTATCATATTAATCATAGGTATATTGAAACTGATATTTCCAAATACATACTGAAGTTACAGTTAATTTAACCTTTGAAATTCAAAGTTAGGTTGCTTTAAACACAATTACATGCCTAGTGATTTATATAAAGATATATTCCAACATGCTATACATCCCTATAAGATCCTATAAAATCCGGGGTTTGGTCACGATAGTTCTTAAGCTAGGATCGTTAAAATTTAAGCAAGAAGCAGATCAGGAAATGTATTTTGCATTCATAAGCTTGGTATGCAGTAGCAGCTTCTCGCTGTACCTCCAACCAGTTTCCTGCAGTCCCTCTTTTGGATGAATGCTCTACCAGACGAGGATGATTCACCGAATAAACCTCTTCAGTAATAGCTCCTTACTCAGGCTGTAACAAGTGAAGAGTTCATTGCCGCAATATAGTCCAAATCTACGTGAGTCTTTCGAAAATTTAAACTTTCTTTCAGTGTTTTGCCATGGTATGACCCCCTTTTTACATCTTTTTCTGTGTCCCAAAATGTGCGAAACTGCCAATTATTTACCCTGAATTTACTGTATGGTTTTTTTTATTGTTTTCTGTAAGAACTATAACCTTATGTAGCGTATACTACTTTGTAAAATGAGTTCTCGGCTCATTTACTGGTCCAGTTACTGAATGTGACTGTGATTCGGCGCTTATTCTATCAATGGTGGCTATTCAGGTGAAGGTAGTGAAGCTCTACTTCAGCCAGTTTTAGTTTTATTAAATCTGAATACTTGTTTTATGCTCAAGTATCCGAATAATCAGTCGGGAGCATATCTGTGACAGAAGACGAAAGAGGTGTGAGATACTGCTACTGACCTTGTACAAGAACAAAAGGAGCTAAGATGAGTACTGTTTGACAGGTAATTAATGCTCTTTGATGATAGTGCACGCTCTTCAATCAAAACTCTCTTGCTTCGAATCGATTGGATGAAGATTTGATATTCATACAGAAGAACTTTGCAGGTATATATCTACGACAATGCTGAACACTGAAATGCCTCGAGCCCTGAAAGCTGTCGATGAACTTCTGAAAACAATTAATCAGAAACCCGTGACACCTGATTTAGACCGTGCGAAAAAGAAAGTGAAGACAGTGTTTGGAAAAGAATTTGGATTTTCAATAATGCGTGAAATAGGAAGTGTGCTCGAGATGTTGCTACGGAAATAATTGATGATCGAATACCTTACCTAATAGTCCATGATGTATCCTATTTCCATTTTGCTCCAATCACATTTTGTGCTGTGGAGCGAAGTTTTTTCACAATATAAAACCTCTTTACGTGCCAATCTGAGACGATTCACATTTGAGACGTTACGAATGTATGTTGTTATACATTGCAATCTATGTATCTGGAGAGAAAATGAAGTGTATAATGATGCTGATAACTTGTTGCGCAACAGCAATTAAATGTATGTAAATATTAAAATTGTTACTTCCCGTAAATCAGCGGTATTTATATTTACCACCCACCAACCTCAATCGCCTTCCACTGATAGTGTAAACATCACAGTCTACCACGCAACCACTGCCCCATTTTCCTTCTATTAGTACCACTGTATACACACTGCATTGTCAACACACCACAACTATATACCATGCTGCGCTAACTTCGATTCTGTCCCGCTATCGGTCCCCAAGATGCTATCCCTAATGATAACCCTGTGCCAAAGGAAGCGTGACTTTAAAGTCTGGGATCAGGAGGTGTAAGGCAGGAAACCAACCCTCGCAATTGTCAAGTCTTCCACTCATTGGTCCCTTAACTTTTCTGAAACAGAAAGTCCTCATCCGCTTCCTGTCTCTTTTGTTTTACTCCTGGTAATGGAAAGAGAATTGAATTTCAATAACACTCGCTTTTAAAAGATTTGACTATCACTTTAGCCTAGTGTATTCCCTTATTTCCCTTCTGCTTATAAGGAACCAAGTAAAAAGACGACTTCTGGTAATGTTTACCTTGATTAGTATGATGTAGATAAAATAATTATATTTTGTAACAATGGTTTGTTTGCAGAATAGATGGACAAATCATGCGAATGGAACACATCAGAATTTTTTAATGCTACTCGTAGGTGTAGTCGCCCTCTGTGGTGTAGTGGTTAACAAGCTAGCTTCATATACCCAAGTTTGCGGCGGAGGACAATGCATTTTTCGGACCTAAAAATCCTTAGCATGGCTTCCTTCAGAAAGGAAGTAAAGCCGTTGATCCCGTGTCATAGATTTACGCCACGTAAAAGAATCTCAAGGCTGATAAAGAGGCCTCTGAGCAAAATTAAGCGGTATTTCATGCCCAGTTAGACGGGACGCTGACAACCACAGTAGTTAAAGAGCGTCTATAAATAAAACTCCATTTCTATTTTTGTAGGCATGCTTTCTCAATGTTAATTACAACGTTGTTCCATCCGATGCTTCAAGCTTCAGTTGCTGTGTATAAAGATGTTACTGTAAGCTCAGAATCTGAAATTCACTGAAAAGATTACCAATAGCAGATTTCTTTTGCACTTCAACCGCCATATCCGTAAGGCTTTCATTTCAATCATTCATTTAATCTTCATTTACGATGCCAATCCATTCTTTTCTATTTGGCGTCTTGAAAAACTAAAGGTTGTTTTCATTCCTCCTCTCAAGGCAATCTGTAGGTTTGATTTCAGATGCAGATAGCATGCATTGATTGTTATTGATCATGTGTAAAGCACCCCGCTGGCCAACACAATTCTTCTGAGTGATGAACGAATTAATGACGACTCTAGCAAAACGTAGAGCTCTCCAAAGTTTCTTGGTGTTAATGCGCCTCAAAGAGTGCAATTATAAGTTGGCAAGAAAGTTTAAAACTTGTCTCTTTGCTATCTGTAAAGGACAAAAGACAATTACTGAACAAGTACAAGTTCAAAGAAACATTATCATCTCCAACAATGCGGACCATTACTGAAAGTAAGAAGTATTATCATGAGTACATGCTAATGTCTTACACTACAATAAGCGAGAAAAGAATTTAACATACATGAAGAGCGAATAAAGCCCTGAGCGCCCCATGGAATAATACCATGTACATTATTAACTTAAGCAGTCTTGTATTTAACACCAGTCCGTTCTCTGTAAAGAATGTTCGCGGTTGAAAGTTGCACTGGTACGATATATGGTAATTCTCTCAGAGAAGTCTCTCCCTCTCTCTCTCTCGGACCCCCACAAACACACATATAAATTTATATTAAGAGAGTGTTATAGTAATATTACACGTAAAAAACATTAAACTGGTATGCTTGCAGTTCACAGCTCTTTATTATCACGTTATACCGGGTGATCCAAAAACGTCCGAACCGGCTGCGCGGTGTTTTGCCTGTCCGCGCTCTCAGCGCTCGCTGCCGTTTGCCACTATCATAGAAAGGCGCGGATGAAACCATGCAACATTTTTAAAGCTCTTTTAAAGAAGAGACCTGCATGAAGACGAACTCTTTACTTACCAATGTTATTAAAGGAGATGCTAAAACTGGTCACCGCCGTTGTCCATACATTTTTGGCACCTCTTTAGGAGAATATGGACTCGCGTAGTTGACGCTGAGAAATGCTGGCAGTTAGAACAGTTATTAAAGAAAAATGCGTATAACACATAATTTATCTCATTTTGTTCGCTTACTACTAGCATTACCATAAACGAAGAACAAATTTCAGGGTCGAATGGGGTTTGAACGACCCTGCATCATGTCTCTTCTGTGCGTTACAACACACAACGGCAGCTCCGGTGTTAATATAACTTGCACACCGCCGTCCTGCATTCACATGGCTCACGGTGAGGAAACGAGGGACCAATTCAGTCGCAAACTTTACGCTATATAATGAATAACTTTACAGTTGTTTTAAGTTGTGAAGTGCTGATTTTAATTTCTCACCTTGGTAAGAGTAACGAGGGTGATATTGTAGTTTAAAGAACGGAAGTGCAAATGATTACGTGTTGACTTGAGTTATGTATTTGTTCAATAAAACTAAAATAAAATAAGGCATAATAGTCATTGTGTTCAATATTTTTTATTTGAACCCTGAATACATCGTGAATCTTAATCAAATAATGTCTGAAAACAAAAACTATGGTTACGTAGGTTAAAGTTGCAGTGAGAACGAATTTATTCCCTCACATCACAATACCTATAGTTGAACAGGACAGAGGACAGAGAAGGATCAACTGTGTGGCCTGTTACGTGAACAATCACGGAATGTCTGCGATAAGAAATAATAGCCATCCTAGAAACATCGTGAAATTTTCCTCATGAACCTAACTTTAGAAAACATCGAAAAAACTGAAAATGCCGAATCATCAGATCTTCCTCAAACGCTGATGCATGCACATACTCACCTCCCATCCGCTGAAAATTACAAGCTACTTTACAACTTTATAAAAATTCTTAGAGGGTCTTCTGTATAAAACCTGACCGCACGCTCGGTGTTGGGCGTTAGAGCCAGTGCCAACTGGCCTCCCCAATCCCATATCCCGCAGTCATGGCAGACTCTCTCCTAGATTTACCACGTAGTCATTAGCGTCCTTCTTGTAGGCAATGTTATGCGTCCAATGTCAAGGTTCTTCCAGTAAAAACAAACAAGTGAACTATGATGGAAAATTCATTAGATTGTCTTTCCCTCTTTTCCCTAAGTGTGTCCATCGACAAGTAGCTAGCCTGTTCTTTTCTTGCTATGAATGAGATCTCTATGATACTCTGCTTTACGGTGAGAATGTTGACTTGTTCCATTTCTCTTCGGTAATGTGCATATAAGTCTAGAGATTGCAATAAATCTTAACCTATTCTACATTTTTGTTGAACTCGTCTCCTTCCTGCAATGACCGATTCAAATATGACATGTGTTTTGTAAATTCTATTGGAACTGAATGAAATTGGGAAACGGGTTATAATTCGATTTTTAAGGGATTGCATTCAGTCGTATAAATACTGGGAACGCTAAAAGCCTCCCAGACCATGTTCTGATATTATCTCTGCTGTTTAAGCCACATGGCAGCTGGATGTCAAGTTAAACATGTTTGAGGCGGTAGAGAATGCGATCCCTCGTCCCTAACATCTGCACCAGGTGGAGTTGAAGGAAGTCGATAGTCTGCTGCATTGAGACCACACCTTGGGCGTTGTAACTTGGAGGGTTCCCTAGTGATGTTCTAAGATTCTGGATTTCGTACTTGTGTGAAACCAATATCCTCAAAATGGTAATGGTTTTTACTTAGTTCCTTATAAGTAGAAGAGAAATATGGGAATTCACTAGGCTAAAGCGAGAGTCAAACCTTTTAAAAGCTGTCGATATGCGATTGTCTTTGAAATTGTAGATATCGTTAAAACACATAAGTTATGTCGTACAGTTGCTTTGTAGAGCTAACCGTTTACGGGATATTCCCTGTTGTTGGCTTCAGTTTTAAAATACTTAAACTTTTCTCAAACGGGAAGTGCTCACCCGTTTCACATCTGTTTTGTTTTATTCCTGGTTATGTAAAGAGAACCGAAATTCTATGACAGTCGCATAACGACAGCTTTTAAAGAATTTATCAGTCGATTTAGCCTAGTGTATTCCCTTATTTACTTTCTTCTTATAAGGAATTAAGTAATAAGACTAATTACTCTGCTAATGTTTATCTCGATTAGCATGAAGTAGATTATAAGGACAGAACACTTGTCGGAGGGGACTCGGCACCGTACCTGAGGTTGTTGTACTTACGTGACACAAGAGGGCGCCCCCAGGAGGGAGAATACACCGGGCGGCCGGAACCAGGAGCGACGGCACAGCAATCACCTGGTCCCTACAGCGCCCCGACAGTGGGACAGGTAGGCCGGGGCCTCCCGCCGCACACAGGGTCCAACTCCCCCGCCAGGAGCGGCATCCCGCAAAGACCCGAAATCGGGGGTCAGAGATATTTTCTCAGAGTATCCCTTTTTACTGCCACGCCGCACTGAGCATCACCGCCTGCACTTCCAACCCTGAAAGAAGCCAGCAGGATGAAGGATGAATGAAATGACAATGGAAACAACATGGAGGGGCAGGAAATTCGAGGGATGAAAGAAACCTAATCAGCATTTGCCTGGCGACCCGGGGAAAACTTATTGGTCAGGTAGGTCGGCCACGAGAAGTGAATCCGGACCTCCCGAACGTGGACCACAGACGAAACTGCCTGAGCCATGCCGCTCGGTATGAAGTAGATAAAAGAATAGTTTTTTGCAGAACACATAGAGAAAGTGATGTGAATGGAAGACATCAGATTTTTTCATTGAAATTAGGCAGACTGTTCACTACGCACTACTGTTTCCAGTGCTCATATGCAAGCTACATTGCCCTCTTGATGTAAAGTCGTAGCATGATGGTTCATTACCACAAGGAGCAAGTATTGGCCCCATTGACCCGTACATTTTAATAGCAGCTTGTAGCATTCGCACACCAAGATTGGAAACCAGGCATCGCAACTCCTGCGACAGAGAAGATGAAAAATTGCTAGCTTGCAGCGTTTCAAAGCTACGGGAGCTTTGCATTCTGTCATTTGTCGGTGACAAGGGAAGAAGCACTTCAAAGCTTGGGATAGACAAAGTGCACTCGCAACTCTAGTTAATGCAAAGTATCTTGAAAGAATATCAAACATCACATGAATGGATACTGCCCCAAAACTGTACAGTTCCTGTGCTTTTTAACTGACATCTTGAAAAACCTGATGTTTTCAATCCACATGAATTTCTTACCCTGTTCTACAAACCAACTATTCTTAAAACATATTCTTTTAATTACATCATGCTAATCGAAAGAAGCATTAACTTTATTACTTGTTTCCTTGTAAACAGAAGGGAAGTAAGGGAGAAGGTACACTAGACTAAAGCGATAGTCATATCTTTGACAAGCTGGTCACTATGTAATGCAATTGATATTTGCTTATCTTTGCATGTTCAGGAATAAAAGAAAAAATATGAAATGAATGCCCATTTCCTGTTTGAGAAAAGTATAAGTAGTTTAAACAAGGAATATCTCGAAAATTGTTAACTAAAAAAGGTATGACATAAATTGTGCATTTTAATGCTATCTGCATTTTTATGTAGTATTTTTATAATCTCTTACGGTTTACCATTTATCAAAGTTACAGCACCTTGCTCTATTTTTCAACGTAATCGTCAGTACTGTCAAGGTATTTATTGTCACGTGGTACTGGTTTTTCAGTGCCGATGTTATACTTTTACTTTTCTGCCAGAAAGGAATTAATTTTTTTTTTTTTTTTTTTTTTTTGAATGCACAAAATGTTCGGCCAATCGAATTTCATAGGCAAATAATGAAAGTGTGTAGTGATAATGCAATTAACGAGTCTTCAATGATGAAATGGCGCATAAGTTATGAGTAATTAAACCTTGATAATAATGACTATTATTACGTTGAAAAATAGAGTAAAATGCTGTAACTTTGTAAACAAAGTTCTGTGTTGATAGCTTTCGTTATTGTTTAGTTGTGCCAAATCGTCTGTCACTTTCTGGATGGCTCTCGTATGTGTAGAGGAAGTAAAAAGTTTAGCTATCGTGCATCAAAACAAGAGCACTGCAATTTTGAGACGTCTAACGAGAAATATGGTGGAGTATATTCAAAGAAACCTGCAAATAAAACGCTTCAAACATGCAGTGTTGCTGCAAATATGTCGATAGAGCAGAGTCGTAAAAATGCTTCAAATATCCCAGCCAGAGCATCTTTGTGACTTGCGCTAGCCTGAAATAAACAGAAAGCATAGCAGAATAGTACTTCTCTGGAATAACAGAACTGAAACAAAAGCATATAGTTGTGAAAAGCATGTTAATCAATTGTTTTAGAAACAGATGGCTCCCTTACTAGACCACAGAACCTAGTGTTGATGTTTATACTCTGGACGAGACGATCACTAAAGCATTCCATTTTAATTGGCTGAAGGAAGAAAAAAGCCGTTTACGGTGTTTAATTTCAATAATAATAAGAAGAACTAAAAATGAACACTACCAGCACGGGTTACGATAAAATCTGATGTGTTCCATTCACATGACCTTCTCTACCTGTTCTGAAAACAAGCTATTCTTACAAAAGATTATTCTTTTATCTACATCATACTAATCGAGATAAACATAAGCAGAAATGGTCTTATTACTTGCTTCCTTGTAAGTGGAAAGGAAATAAGGGAATGCACTAGGGTAAAGCGATAATCAAGTCTTTTAAAAGCTGACCGTTATGTGAAACAAAAGAGTTTCGGTTCGCTTTACAGAAAGAAAAAGAGAAAAGTCGGTAGTTTAAACTGAAACCAATAACAAGGAAAATCTCAAAAACGGTAAACTCTACAAGAAAATGTATATGACACATGTTATGTGTTTTAACGAGATCTGCATTTTTTGTTTTAACTTTCACGGTTCACCAGCTATGCAAAATTCATCCAGAACGAAGAGGCTATTCCCAGAAAATTCAAGTTATACATTTTATTTGTCAAGTAATTGTCTTTTATATACGGCATTTTAATCAAAGTTGTTAGACCCATTTTTGAGAAAATCAAATTTCGAAAAGTTTTCCATGAAAAGCGTAGTTTTCGTATCGCATCCTTGGTAGATTATATATTTCGTTTTTGAGCTATGCTATCCACAGACACACACACACACGGTAGCTTTTTCTAACATTATTTCCCTGTGTCAGAGGACCTCAAAACATATATTTCCTGTGAAATCTCAACATAGAAATTTTGGGTGGAATACAATACCTTCTCTACCTACTGTGTGCATAGTACGTGTAGATAAAGTAAAAATATTCGAGGTCGAGGGCAAACGAATAACATCATTGGAAACTAGCAGTTATATTTAACCCACATATCATCTAAGTTTACTGAATTTTAAAGGTAGCTGTAAAATTGTAATGATAAAAATCTAATGTGTTCCATTCACATGACTTTCTCTACATCTCTGTAGCAAATTAATGATAAAGCGATTATTTTTCGTTTTACATCATGTTAATCAAGATAAACAGGAGCAGAATTAGTCTTACTACTGGCTTCCTTGTAAATAGAAGGGAAATAAGAAAATGCACAGGCTAAAGCGATAGTCTCGTCTTTTAAAAGCCGGTCACTATGTGAAATAATTGAAATTCCACTCGGTTTGCTTGTTAGGAGTAAACAAACGAGAAACGAGAAAAAAGATGTCCAACCGTTTAAGAAAAGTTTAAGTGGCTTAAACTTGAAATCAATAATTCGGAATATCTCGAAAACGGTTACTCTACAAAAAATGTATATTACATAAAGTATGTGGTTTAATGAGATCTACATTTTTTTGTAGTAAGTTTTTGATATATCTTTTATGGTTTGCCAATTATATAAAGATCATCCAGAGTGAAAAGGTCTTCAGAGACTAATCCCAGAAAATTCAAGATATACATTTCGTTTGTCATATACATAAGGTATTTTAATCAAAATCGTTAGAGCCATTTTTGAGAAAAACAAAATGTTCCATGTAAAGTGTAGTTTGGGGCAGGGGGATTTTCTTGAAAATCTTCGTGTCGCATTCCTGGCAGATACCAAACTTAGATACTTTTCGTTTTTTTTTTGGCTATGCTGTCCACAGACACACACACATGCACATACTCGGACCTTTTTCTAAAAATGTTTTTTTTTATTCACATGTATTTCCGGTGAATTCTCGGTATCGAATTTTTGGGTGCCATGCAATACCTTCTCTATACACCATGTACATAGTACGTGTAGAGAACTTAAAAATATTTTCTCTAAACAAGATAAACTAAATGTATAAGGTAAGCCAAGCTGCAGCCAGAGTTCAATAGTTACTCCATTTGTTCCCGATGATTATATAGTGCAAATAGAATACTATACTACTTATATATACATACACAATATACGAAAAGCATTACTGGGCGTTTATTGGCTTAACAGCAGGTCCAGGCTGTACAGTGTACTTCATCAGGTCCATAAAGGGCACCATGTACCTCGAAAAGCGCTCATTATTAACCAACCCATTCATTTTATAGCGTTCTCCATTCATACGAAATTACGACTTTAGGATGTAGTTCTCCTTTTTGTTATCCAGATGGATGCAGGGTTCAGAACCTTCCATAACTGTTCCCCATCAGTATTTTTCCCCCTGTTGTTTCCGTTAAATAGTTCTCCTCAAACGTCGTAGGAATGCGTTAAAGAACAGAATGAGAAAATATGAACTATGTACGTGCACTCGATACAGAAAGTGAAAACCATTTTTTTATTTTAATTTGTTTTATAACCTCTTAATTTAAATTGCCTCAAAGTTCTTTAATAAATGATTATTATTATTATTATTATTATTAGTATTATTATTATTATTATTATTGAAAAACAGGGATGCCCAAATCACCTAATAAATTATATTAAGAGTCTTTATACTGGAATTTAATAATACTCGGCGTCCCCGATTATAAAGGGGAAAATATTTTAATAAACCAAGGTGTATATTAAGGGCGCACTTTATCACCCACTCTTTTTAATATTTATATAGATTACGCTATCCGAAAATGGCGAGAAGGAGCACCAAAAGCAATACCCATAATCAAGAATGATTATATTAACATACTATTTATATGCGGACGATATTGTATTAATTTCAAATTCTGAAAATGATTACAAAAAGCAATTCATCTTTTAAACATAATTGGAAAGGATTATAATTTCAAGATATCAATAAATATAACGAAATACCATGGGAAATACCCTGGAAGAAGCAAAGTATTAATTGAAGGTCAGATTTTAGGTTAAGTTCAGCATTTCAACTATTTAGGGAGCTATATCACTTTTAACCAGGATAAGGATATAAACATTAAGTTACAGAAATATCAGAGTATATGTGGTACCATACACAGAAAATTAAAAAATACACGAAGAGATACAACAATGAAATGTTATCAAGTGATGGCTATACCTGTTTTACTGTACGGCAGCGAATCCTGGGTAATGAAGATAAATGATTGTAGTCATGTAAAGGCTGCAGAAATGAATTTTTTACGATCAGTTAAAGGTTGTACTAAACTGGTATTCGTAATGAAGTAATTGGACAAGAATTGAATATTTTTGCAGTAAAGAATAAGCTATAAGAACATAAACAAAAATGGAATGATCATCTGGAAAGAATGGAAGAAATAAGGATTGCAAAGATGGCTTTACAATATCAACCTATAGGGAAGAGGGACATAGGAAGGCCAGTTAAAAGATAAAATTGAGGCCAAACAGGTCGAAAAGGCCTAATCCTTGAAAGGCGGATTATGATGATGATGATTATTATTATTATTTTCTTAATAATATAGGAAATATGTGGTCTGTTTTAAAATCTTATATCCTGGACAGCATCAGCAGAGATTGCTGGTGATAGGTCCGGAGTCTGTCTGTCTTCATGTCTTTTGCGATATACCAGAGCAACACTCTGGTTGAATGTAAAATACGTTAGTGTCATCTGCCTTGCTGTGACGTCAGCACTGAGTTATTTTATTAACAAAATTTCATTGTGAGATCTCTCGCAATCAGCAATTCAAATTTGTCCCATTTGGAGTTTAGCAGCCGCAGTGTGTCACGTTTGACGGATTTGATTTCAATATAAATTAAAGTTTCCTGTATTTACAATTAGTTTTATTCAGTTTCCACGTGCTCTAATCAGACATAAAATGTCTATCACTTTCTAAGACACTTTTATATTCGTGTTGGATTAAACACTATGCGCTACTCTCCTGAAACGTCACCCCGCCTCTCTCCAACTTCTTTACTTTCGTGTTTCAGTATAGTGTCAATGAATTTCCAAACTGAGGATTATTTTCATTAAAACAGTTCTTATTGCAGTTAGTGAATGTAAAACTATATATAAGAACAAATAAAAACTGAATAAGTGTAATTAATTTTACTTATTTTACGTTATTTTAATGGAAAAAGAGATTTAGAAGTGTGTATTAATAAATTGGAAAACGCACATAGAACTAACTAATTATCACTAATATCAATAAATCGAAAAGAAACATTTTAACTTGTAGGAAAAAAGGAAACGGTAAAAGTAAAACACATATTAAACGAAAATGATTAGATGAAGTTGAAGAATTTCAGTACCTAGGCGACAAATGAACATCTAATGTACGAAGTAAAAAATGTGATGTGTTCCGTTCAAATGACTTTCTCTACCTTCTGCAAACAAGCTATTCTTACAAAAGATTATTCTTTTATCTGCATCATGCTAATCGAGATAAATATTACCAGAAATGGTCTTATTACTTCCTTCCTTGTAAGTAGAAGGGAAATAAGAGAGTCCACAAGGCTAAAGCGATGGTCAAATATTTTAAAAGTCGGTCGTATGTGAACAATTGAAGTTCGGAAAACAATTTTCAGAAAAACAAAAGAGATATGAAGTGGACGGTGACCCAGATACCTAGTTTAAAATTGAAACTAATAAGAAGGAATACCTCGAAAATTGTCAACTCCACAACAAAAATGCATATGACATAAATTGTGTATTTTAACGAGCTCTACATGTTTTGTATACTGTATTTTTGTCTATCTCTTATGGCTTACCAGTTATGCAAAATTCATTCAGGTCTTCAGAAGCTATTCCCAGAAAATTTAAGATATTCATGTTACTTGTGATGTAAATAGCTTTAATATAGGTATGGTATTTTAATCAAAGTCGCTAGATCCATTTTTGAGAAAATCAAAATTTTCAACAAAAAAAATCCATGTAGAGGGTAGTTTGGGGTGGGGGAATTTTCTTGAAAATCTTCGTGTCGCATCCTTGGAAGGTACCAAACTTAAATACCAAGTTTGGTATTTAACGGTCTTTTATTTTTTGAGCTATGTTGTCCCCACACACACACACACACACACACACACACATACACACATGCACTAACACATACACAGACACACACGAATATTTTTATAAAAATGCTTTTTTTTTTGTATTCAGGGGGTCCCAAAACATATATTTCCGGTGAAATCTCGGTATCGAATTTTTGGGTGCCATACAACTCCTTCTCTATGCATTATGCGCATAGTACGTGTAGAGAAAGTAAAAAGCTGATATGTTCCATTCACATGCAAAGAGACTATTCTTACAAAAGAATATTCTTTTATCTACTTCATGCCAGTCGAGATAAACATTACCAGAAATGGTGCTGTCACTTAGTTGTTTGCAAGTAGAAGGGAAATAGAGGAATACACAAGGCCAAAGTGACAGTTAAATATTTTAAAAGCTGTTGCTATGGGATTGTCATAAGTAGTATCACGAGTGGTTTTCATCTTGTCGATAATTCACGACAGGAGCGAAGCGACGGGAGTCAATTGTCCTAAGAGATGAAAACACGAGTTGTGTTTGATCAGACAATTCGGTGAAATAGACTATTAATAATTTATAATATATAGGAAGAGAGATTTTATCAGGTTATGGTTGTAATACTTAACATTAGTTCTCAAACGTGAGATGACGCATTCGACCATGTTTATTTACCGAGTGTGTGTTGTTTTTTTTTCCCCTTTCTTCTTTTCTTCACTGCCCCGTGAATTATGATATGGCCGACCGTGTCTACTCTCAATTTACGAATATCCATAGCAACAATAGAAATAGGGAACACTTATTTTATTCCAGCTATTAATAAGTAATCTCATACATAAGAAATACAAATAATGATTATTTTCACTCCTTTTTTTAAACTAAATACATTATGAACTGGATAAAGCTTTAAATAAACATTGTAACTGAATTGATTGAAAGCATAATTGTGGAACTGACAATTATTAAAAGTGAAGGTTGTCTGCCTGGATTGTCACCTTGTTACCAATAACCAAGACAGGAGATTAAACATACGAACGTCAGGTGTGACAAAATTTCAAAGAAACGAACATCAGCTACGTAAAGATTTTTCGACAATATCGCTCCAGTCAGATAACCGCGATAGGCTGAAATTGCCTAATCTCGGTCATTCCATTCGGCGCTTTAATAGTTGAACTGAATTGTCAGTGAAAATTTTCCTTCTTAAACCAGGAGTAAAACAAAAAGGATATGAAACGGATAAGGGTCTCCCGTTTGAGAAAAATTTAAGTGTTTCAAAATTGAAACCAATAATAGGGGATATCTCGGAAATCGTTAGCTCTACAAAAATAATGTACTGTAGCAAAAACTCTCTATTTACTCCAACAACAAAGAACTCTTTATTTCTTCCACAAACTGATTACAATCAGAAACTGCTCACAAATAACTTTCTTCAATGCTTGGTAACAATTCTACCGTATACTTTCTATTCGAGTTCGCTGCGATGTCGATTGCTGCTCGCTGTCCCTTCGAAACTCACTGAACTGTTGTACGCGATGCATTTCCCGTGAAACTGAACTCTGGGCTCGGCTTCGATCCCCTTTTTATACCTGTTGATCATGTGACAGGAATTTTCTAGAAACAGTCGCACGTGCATAATCACTGCGGGTGTCGCAAACTCTTTTAGTTGTAACGACGTCAAAGAACCTTCTGACACAACACGTGTCCACTCGCACAGATGTAACAATCACAGCTGCGATGTCAAAAGAACTTGCCGCCGGCACACGTGTCCACAAACGCACAAGTGTTATTAATGGATGCCAACAATCGGCTATGAATTACGAAGCAAGCCGTTCACAAGCGTTCGGCCACGTTCACAACGTTCGGTTGTCTATTTTAAGGACATCAACATTTTTTATGTGCAAGTTTTTTTCTATCTCTGACGATTTACCCGTTGTGCAAAAGTCATGCAGAATGAAGAGGGCTTCAGGGGTTATTCCCTAAAAAATCATGATATATGTTTTAATTGCCATTTAAACGTCTTTAATAAACGGCAATTTAATCAAAATCGTTACAGCCAAATTTAGAAAATAAAAAATTTCGAAAAATGTCCCATATAAAGGGTAGTTTGGGGTGTGAGGAATTTTTTGAAAATCTTCGTGTCGTATCCTTGGAAGCTGTTAAAGTTAAATACTAAATTTGGAATCTAACCGACATTTTGTTTTTGAGTCATGCTGTCAACACACACAAGCTGATTTTTTTCTAAAAATATGTTCTTGTTTAAGGGTCCTCAAAACAAGTAATTCCGATGACATCTTGGTATCCAATTTTTGGGTGGAATACAATACCTACTCTACTTACTATGTACATTGTACATAAGTGCTAGAGAAGGTAAACAAATTATTAATGCAGTATGTCGAGCAAAGCTTGGCTTCAGTAAGAAAAACAATTTATTTATATCCGATATTGTTAGTTTAGAAATTGGGAAGAATTTGTTAATAAACATATGCATGTAGGCATAATGTCATGTGGATATGAAACTTGGTCAATACTAAAATCAGAAAGAAGAAGAATAGAACTATTTGAAACATGGTACTGTAGAAAAATACTGAAAATTAGTTGGACTGATAAAATAAAGAGAGCAAAATTCAGAAAGATAAATTTGGAAGCAAATACGAAAAATAAGAATAAAATGTATATGATATTTAATAAGACACCAAAGCATTGTGAAAATTACAATCGAAGGTAGAGTAGAAGCAAGAAGAGCAAAGGAAGAGCAAGCCAAATGGGCATGAGACAAATTAAGAACGACATAACCTATACAATGTATGAAGAAATGAAAAGGAAGGCAGAGAGATCAGAACGGAGAATCGCTCTAAACCAATACAACAACTGATAGTAACTAAAGAAAAAGGTGAATTCGCCGCCATCAGAAACTAATTTCCATCATATGTTCTGTTCCAGAGATTAAAATCCGGGACGTCGCCAACGGGCAAGGTGAGAAACCCTGAGAGGGTGAGAAAACCTAAACCAAATGAACAGGTTTGTCCGCAACTAAAGCCTGTGAGGGTTTGAGCGTGCGCATTAGTGAGCGTGAGCGTCGTATTCTTTCGTTGTCATCTGCGATTAAGTTTGCTTTGTTTTCCCCTCGTGACATCTCCTTGCTCTGGAATGTACTTACTGCCTCTCCTCTGAAAAGAAGGAAGAAGAAAAAAAGAAATCTGATGTGTGTCATTCACATCATTTTATCTGCCTGTTCTACAAATTTCTTACAAAAGATTCTTCTACTTTCTACTCCATATTAATTGAGAAAGGCATTAGTAGAATTGTCTTATTGACTAGTTCCTTATAAGTAGAAGGGAACTAAGGGATTGCACTATGTTAAAGCGAAAATCAAACGTTTTAAAAGAGATTGTCGTTAAAATTCGCTTCTTTGTGTGGCCAGGAGTAAAACAAAAGAAACACAGACGACTTCCTGTTTGAGAAAATCGTGCATATTTTAAAATTGAAACCAACAACAAGGGATGTCTCGGAAACGGTTAGGTCCACAACAATAATGTAAAGGGCATACCTTGTCTGTTTTGACGAGATCCTCATTTTTGTAGTAAGTTTTTGTCTATCTCTTGGGGTTTACCAGTTATGCGAGAGTCATTCAGAATGAAGAGGACTTCAGGGGCTATTTCCAAGAAATTCAAGATATACATTTTATTTGGCATGTAAACATCTTTAATATGCGGTATTTTATTCAAAATTGTTAGAGGCATTTTTGAGAAAATCGAAACTTTCGAAAGTTTTTCCAGTATAAAGGGTAATTTGAGATAGGGGATTTTCTTGAAAATCTTCGTGTCACATTCTTGGGAGATACTAAACTTAAATGCCAAATTTGGTATTTAACATCGTTTTATAGTTATGCTGTCCTCAGACACACATATTCACACATGCGCGCACACACTGAACTTTCTCTAAAAATGTTTTCCTGATTCAGGGGGTATCGGTGAAATCTTGGTTTCAATTTTTTGGGTAGAACACACTACCTTCTCTATGCACTATGTACTTACATTGTACACGTGTGCTAGAGAAAATAAAAATTGCATTTGAAGTAGGTATATGGCGCATTTTTTTTTTTTCTTTTGGATGCTACTGTATTCATAATAAAGGCCCGTGTTTGGTTTCTGTGGATACAGGGAGAAACAAACACGACCTGCACTGCATAATGGAGAGTCACATCAACATTCAGCAAAGAAAACATGCTTATTAGTAAACTTAAACGAGACATGTCCGAGGGTCATGCTGAAAGTCGAGAGCAGCCCATTGTAAAAATTTAAATTTCAACAATGTAACGAAACGAATTGCAGGATCGTAATCTACATACTTTAAGCCACATGTTGACATATTGTGACGTCATTAGCTTTTATCACGTGACCACAGACGGTGTTTGAAAAATGGCTGACATTGATGTTTCGTTTCGACAGCGTGCTGTCATTGAATTCCTTGTGAAAGAAGGAAAATCTGCTCCTGAAATTCATCTCAGACTTCAACGTGCATATGGAGGTGTCTGCATAGGTGCCAGCAGTGTTAGAAGATTGGGTGAAACATTTCAAAGATGGAAACACGAGTCTGCAAAATGCGCCTCGTAGCGGGCGTGCTCGAACTGCCTCTACAGAACGCAACAAGGAAAGAGTTGATGAGCTCATTACAGGAAATAGGCGTTTCGCTGTGAATGAAATTGCTGCGCAACTTGGAATAGGACATAATGCAGTGCAAGAAATGATCCACAGCTTGGGTTATCATAAGGTCTGTGCCCGTTGGGTCCCCCCTTTATTGACTGAAGACCACAAACTTCAGAGAAGAACCATTGCACAAAACCTTCTTCAGAGATTTCATAATGAAGGTGATGAATTTTTGACGTGTATTGTGACTGGAGATGAGAGCTGGTTCCATCACTATGAGCCAGAAACGAAACGTCAGAGTATGGAATGGCACCACTTGAACTCACCATCGAAGAAGAAAGCGAAGACAGTGCAGTCTGTAGGAAAAGTTATGGGAAGTGTCTTTTGGGATGCACAAGGTTGCATTCTGGTTGACTTTCTTGAACCTGGACAAACCATAAATTCTGCCCGCTACATCAAGACACTTCTGAAGCTCCGTCGGGCTTTGCGTGATAAACGCCCTGGAAAGAGGATCATCCTTCAACAGGATAATGCGCGACCGCATACTGCCCATGCCACTATGGAGAAGATCAGGGCATTAGGGTGGGAAACTCTTCCACATCCTCCCTGCAGTCCCGACTTGGCACCCTCCGACTACCATCTTTTCGGTTCTGTGAAGGAGCAGATGCGTGGCCAACGCTACGAGACGCTGGAGGATATTCGGAAAGCAGTGCGTCAGGGTCTGCGGGCAGCTGGAACGGAGTTCTATCACAAGAGCATTTTCAAACTTGTAGAACGATGGGGAAAATGTGTGCAAAACAATGGAGACTGTGTCGAAAAGTGAAAAAAAGTCTGTAGATTATGAAGATGTATTTGGTTTGGCTTAAAAATAAATATTAAGATTGTAAAACAGTGTTGTTCATGACTTTCAGTATGCCCCTCGTAATATTATAATCTGTGAGAAAGCATTCATTCACATGGAGCGAACAATAAAGATGCGACCTAGTCAGGAACTCAAGGTCGATGGGTGCGCGAAGTTTGTAGCAATGAAGGGGTTAAAGACCGGGAATGTGTTCCAAACAATCACTCACTTTTGCGAGGTGCAGCCAGGCGTTTCAACACAAATTCCTGATATAGTAAGAAACCGTTAGAAGTACGATAACAGAGGAGCTTATTTCCAAAACGTCTCTTGTCCATTTTCAGAAATTTGTGGAAGCTAAAAATAAACAACAAAAAAGCGCCATTTTGTTGTGGACAAGAATCAGTTTGATTCCAAGAGCCACTTTTACAGCAAGGTTTTAAGCCTTTAAAGGACGCTCTGAAGCCAAATAATGGCTATTGTACATAGAGTAGTAACTTAAGAAAAATGCAGACACAACAATTCAGTTTTGGTACTAGGTGGACAAGAGACGTTTTCAAAATAAGCTCCACAGTTATACAGTCGAGTACATGATAAATAGTGCGGATGTAATACTCAGTAAGGGAGAATTCAGGATTTCCTTAAGGGGGCGCACACCTGGTGGTTTGGGGGGGTCCTCCCAATAACATTTTTATTTAGCTTCCAAAAACAATTTAGGGAAACGCGTAAAAGGGGCAAAATAAATCATGTTTGTTATTTCTGATGCTTATAGTATTTATCGCATTGTAAAATGCTAAACAGAAGTAATACGTAGTGTGAGTTTTGAGGTTCAGAGGTCGCATCCTGGTATGTTAATTTGTTAATTGTATAAGTTTAGCCAAAGTTGAAACATGTGTATCAGTTGCTTAAGTATTTCTGTACAGAAATCATCTGGGTGAAAAATCATCATATCATTAATGCGAGTCATCAGATGCTGGTGTGGACCGTAATTCTAAACATTCAGATGAAATGTCTCCTTACTTAGGGGATGGCTACCGTTTAAAATATTACAGGTACAAAAAACAACAGAATTTTTAAAAACGTATGAAATTGTTAACATTTACCTAAGTGTATTTTGAAGGAACAATTATTTAAACATCTGCATTAGCCTTAGAGTAATGATTTAAAAGGCAATATGCTACATCATGCTGCAGTCAGTGAGAGTCACGCTCCTGTATGTGTATGTATTTTTTGCATATTCGTTCTATTTGCTTCAATTTGGGTTTAACAGGATTTTGAATGTTTTCATACAAGCTGTGCGCATTACTTTGGAGGTTAAATTTCTCATATCTCTCCATCTTGAGTTCGCTGCTGTTTTGTTTGTAGAAATCATGATATGGAAATTATGCTGTGGTGATTTTGGTAAAATAAACATATAATTAAAATGTGTAGCAAGCAGAAGATCTATAGACAGCGAAAGAAGACTTTCCATATGAATCAACGTATAAAAATGATAAACGATGAACATATACTGAAAAGTGTCGAGTGGAGTGCTTCAAAGAGGAAAATAACCTCACGTAAATTGAATACAGAAGAGCCAGGAGCAGTTGGTATATATACACACATACAGCTAATGCTTTTTTTATTTAGAACTATTGCACAATGTTTTAGTAAATTACTTACATTTTATGTGGATTAGTAGATACAAGTGTAAACAAAATTTCTTGGTTAGGTAGCAAATTTATTATAGCATGTAATCATTCTGGGGAAATTGATTAATTTGCAATATTGCTCTGCATTTTTAATTAATTTATATAACTGAGAAACCATAAGATTGGGTGGCGCCGTAGCTGAGGGTTGGGTGGCTCACCTTTCACCAAGGCTCGATCCCAGGGGCCACATGTGGGATTAGTAGTGGATAAAGTGACATCTGGTTGGATTTTCTCTTGATTCTACGATTTCCCCTGCCAATCATTCCACCAATTGTACCATAATCACATTTTCTTTAATCTGTATCATCTAATCTAACCATATCACTCATCTCATATCATCTTCACTCTCATACTAGGCATTGGGCTGAACACACATCCTGGCTACTCTCTCTCATTCAGAGAGCCATCTGGCCCCAAACGTGGATGGAGTGTTTGTTATGTTAAGGATAACTTTCATTAAATACTGAACAAAAATGCATACATAATTTGTCAAGTGATAAAATGAGTTAGCCCAGAGCTCGATTGCAGCATATGCCTTTGACTATAACAATGGCATATATTTCATTAAAGAGTTGTTAAATATGTTGTGTGCAGTACAGCTAAACCTTGACTACATTAAATGTTCCACAATTCTGTAAAATCTAATGAGAATTTTTTAAATACTATTTTAAATTTACTGTAACTGTTATAAGATTAGTTTCCTTACATAGATTTTTATGCCAATAAAACTAGGCATATTTTCATAACGACAAAGTCTCCGGTAAGAGAAGGACTATAACAATGGCATATATTTCATTAAAGAGTTGTTAAATATGTTGTGTGCAGTACAGCTAAACCTTGACTACATTAAATGTTCCACAATTCTGTAAAATCTAGTGAGAATTTTCTAAAGACTATTTTAAATTTACTGTAACTGTTATAAGATTAGTTTCCTTACATAGATTTTTATGCCAATAAAACTAGGCATATTTTCATAACGACAAAGTCTCCGGTAAGAGAAGGAAAAATCATTGTCATTGCTTCATGTGTTGGTATTTTGAACTTCACTAAGTACAGAATAATGACACAATCTGCTAAATGTTGCTGTATTGTAATACTTGTATCTTAGCACAGTGGTAGTATAGTCTACATAACAATGATTGAATAGTGGATATGATTACTGATTAATTTTATCTTTTGCAGAGATGTGTTGTAGTACAGGAGGTGTTTCCAGATGGATTGGTTTCTCAAGATGGGCGTCTGAAACCAGGAGACCAGCTTATAGAAATCAATGGGATAGATATGACAAATGCTTCACATCATCAGGTTAGGATTTTGTTTGAAAATATATGAACTTCCATATCTTATGTAGGGTCATTATTGTATATAGTAAGCAATCTCACTGCCTTTCTCCCCTCTGCTCTTCTCTTGCCATCTAGCAGGACTTTGGGGTGTCAATTCCTGCTCGAAGGTGCATTGGCACCTCTCATGTGCTAGAATAATAATGGGACCTGTTTTCTTTAATGAAACAATTAATGCAGAGCAATATCAGTGACTAATTATGGGACCATTTTTGATCGCTTAATGGAAGAAGAAAAATTTTATGATTGGTTCCAACAAGATTCTGCAACAGCAGATGCAGCTACCGAATCATTAAATGAGCCAAGAGAGGTGCTTCATGACCGAATTATAAGTGTTGTTTTGTGGCCCCCTCATTCCCCTGATCTATCTAGTTGCGATTTTTATTTATGGGGTTCTGTGAAAGCTAAAGTGATAATTTAATAATAACACCATGCAAGAACTATTGCTGAGCTTTGGTGACTGAGCAAGAACATTTCACAAGATATGTTGCCTGTTTGTGAGCAAAAGATCAACATTTCCAGCATCTACTCCAAGGCAAGGATTTTAGTGCGCCTCTGCCAGCACCAATTCCTTGGTGACACTCAGTTCTCTTGCGCAGTGGAGAGAGGTCGTGAGAGTGCTTACCATTTATAATAATGACCCTACATTGTTCAATTAGAGTTTATATATTTTGCTTAATAAACTTCCTTGTTTAGCGTCTGCATTTTTTGAAACTCTAGCAAATTAAATGTTGGTTATTGTTTCACTAAAATCAATATAAAATAAAATCTGCAATATAGTAATAAAAACAAAAAAAAATATTAGTTCAAGATTTCTTTATGTACTTCAATGTAGTCTTTTAGGAAATACAATCATTGCCATTGACATGATCACACATAATAAATGCATGATAAGGATAATATATGTCAATACAGTGACATCATGGAGTATATTTACACATATTCATTTATATTTTAAAGGCTAAAGATAAAAAGCAAATCCTTCTGGCCATTGTAATGCTGTCATTTGAAGCAAAGTTCACTGTTATAATATTTCCTGTTGTTTGCTAATAGGCCTGCCAAGCCCTCAGGAAAATGATTCCAGTTCTAAGATTGGGGGTTTATCGTGAAAGAATAGAAGCCTATGGTACTCGTTCTTCTGCCCATTATGTTGAAGGTAAGTTTTATATTTTTGTATTGTTGTTTATAAGAAAATATTTCAAAATATACACACTATTCCAGACCAGTTCTGTATTACATTTACTGGTGCAATGAGGTGAGAAATGAGCTATGTTAACTCCTCTTTTCATGGAAGTTTGAAAATAGTGTTGTTATAATCATTTAATTTGACAAGTGAATTAATTACACTAAACAACACTTACTTGAGATTTTTGTCAGGAAACTAGTCCTTGAAAACATGTTCTGACAAAAATCTCAAGTAAGTATTGTTTAGTGTAATTAATCAAATTGTCAAATTAAAAACAGATATGGTAAACTTAATGATGCTGATGTAATTTTTGTGTTTTGACAAGTTGGAATATATGATGCAGAATGAAACAAAAGAGCAGACAAGATTTTTTGTTGATAATTATTCTAAAAATTTGGGTTGATAATTTTAATTAGTGATATTTTGTGTTGAATATTTTACATAAATTCCCATTAATGTTGTGCTAATCTTCAGGCACAATTAAAGAGTAATGATGGACTGGAATGAAAATTGACAGGTAACTAAACACATTAACGATAAGACCCTGTTATTTCCAAGTTCAAAACTTTTTATTTCAAATCAATATCATGAATAGAATCAGAAATTACCAACTGCAACATACAGCAAGTTGTGATGTTTTTGTTTTTTATAGTATTCTCATTTTTCATAGTCATATAACTTAGTTGTTACCAGAGAAAACTCTCTCGCTGTCATCATTTGAAATCACTAGCTAAAGACAATGAAAGGGCTTTTCACAGAAAACATGGCAAGATTCGCCTTTTTCACTTGATGCTAAAAGTGCTGTTATTATGTAAATTGCTATTATTACCACCATAGCTAAACTGTTCAAGTATGATACAAAAGTTTTTTGCACAAAGGAGAAAATCAGAATTAATACAACTAGTTTTAAATGCATTTAGTTGGTTAAATGCTGCCATTAAATTATTTAAGTCCCTGATAATTGATTGAGTTGAAGGCTCAAACAAATGATATAAAGGTTTTATTGTTATATCACCAGTTTCTTTTGCCATAATGAAGCCCAATTTATACTAAGTCATACGTTCAATTGTCTTCTAATTGGCATCCGTGCATTCTGCAAGTAGTACACTTGCTCTACTTTCAAAGTGTTGATTCAGGATAAAACAAGATGGGCTGTAGGTTTTTCTTTAGATTGAAATTCTAATATTGGATCAGTTACCAACCTGCAATTTTCAAAAATAAGACTTTTTATTGCTTGGTAACTTATTTCAGTATCTTGTAAATTTAGCTGCATGGTATGAAGATGTAAATGCTAATTAAAGTTTAATTTTAGGAACTTGAAATAAATCACATTTTCACCATATTATTGTCATAAGTATGTAAAATTTTCAAAAAAAAAAAAAAAAAATTAAGCCTGTTCATTATTTCAGAACTATCTCAAATGCATACAAAAGATTTTGTTATTTAATTCAGCAATTCTTGAATTTATCGTTAAAACAAAAACACTTTCCCGTGATATTAGCCATCATAGCTTGCTGTGTGTGATCACTCCAAGGAATTTATTTCCCCTCATATACTGGCATCTAAAAGTCACCCAGTCAACTTTTTATAGTTGAAATTACCACAATACTTGCCTAGTTGAAATATTTCTCCCCTAACTCATGTGAACTCCACATGCAATTGGTATTTTACAATATATACTGTTTTAAAATTATACTAAAAATGAGTTGAGCTTAAAACTCCTAAGCTTCTTTATTTTAGGTTATTTACCTAGAACATGTTTCAGAGGATGTTTTCCTCCATCTTCAGCTAGAGTTGACTTGTGCACATGCTGTGAATCATGTTCTAGGTAAGTTATGAAGCATAAGAATCTCCAATTTGACTAATTTTAATTTCTCTAGCATATATGTACAATGTGGATAGAGAAGGTATTCTATTCCACCCAAAAATTTGATTGCAAGATTTCACCATAAATACATGTTTTGAGGGCCCCTGCATAAAATTATTTTTAGAAAAAGGTCTGTGTGTGGATGCATGTATGAGTGCACACATGCTTGATTACAATAACATATGATACAGATATTTAAATGGAAAATGAAATGTATCTCCTGAATTTCTTAGGGATAGCCCATGAAATCCTTTTCATTTGGAATGACTTTTGCATAACTGATAAACCATAAGAGATAGATGAAAACTTACTGCACAGAAAATGTAAAGCTCATTAAAACACACAATTTTTCATACACAGTTTTTTTCTAGAGCTAACCATTTTCAAGATATTTCCTGTTATTGGTGGTTTCAACTTTAAAATAATTTAAACTTTTCTCAAGCAAGAAAGTTCTCATCCATTTCATATCTCTTTTGTTTTACTTCTGGCCATGGAAAGAAAGCCCAAATTTAATGACAAAATAGTTTGTTTGCAGAACAGATGGAGAAGGTCATGTGAATGGTACACATTAGATTTCTTAATTTAATTTTAGAGCTTCCTTGTGTGAATTCCCATTCTTAATTATGTTAATATGCTGTTTTATTGCTGTGGTGATTTACAACAGGCCATAAATGTTAAATACACATTTTGTTAATGAATTTCTGAGTAGCCACAACTTAATCACCATTGTTCTCAAGGCTAATGTCATTAAGACCGAGAGCTTGATATCTTATTTAATTTTTGAGAATGAATTTACGTGAGTTTACATTAGTGGTATAGGATTTCCCATCTCCCCTTAAGTTATAGCGCTCATGAAAGTTGTAATATTCAATACAGTGGTGTAATTGTTTGAGCATCTAGCATCAGAGATAGAAAATAAATATGACATCAATAATACAACAACAGTTGCCTTGGTATCATGTTCTCGGTCTGAGTGGCTCGGATGTTTAGGTATTGTTGGTCTTCTAATCCTAAGGTTTTTAAGTATGCTTAAAAACAATGCCCCTTTCAGTAGATTTACTGCACATTTACTGTGATACAAAATTCCATCACACCAGCATCGCTTATATGATCATGACCATTGTCATTAACAAACAAAAAATGTTATGTGTGTATGTGTAAATATATAATATTTTTTTAGCATCATATTCTGTCCTTATGTAGTTTCAAAGTTAGTAACCTAATGCATAATTTTGTTTCAGAAGTTCATACTGTGACATTGGAACGACAGACAAACCAGCAATTAGGAGTACGTCTCAGTGGATGGTGGATGGAACAGGGAATCTTTATCCTGGAGATAATTCCTGGCAGTCCTGCTGCCAAGAGTGGTCAACTTGAACCATATGATCATATTTTATCTGTGAATGGAGAGGATGTTTCCAATGTCCGACTAGATCAAGCATCACGCCTTATTCAAGTAAGTTTGAAAAGTGACTGAAAAACATGTAATACGTCATTACACATCAGCATTACTGGTAAGCAATGAAATTTGATGTACCTCCAATTGACTCTCTCACCAAATTTGTTTTGATTCCAGTAGTTAGTAATGCATTAGTACACAATCCACCTAGTAGCAGTATCCATAACAATGTAAATAAACAACATTAAAAACCAGACCAAAACTGAGACCAAAAAGGAACTTTATGTTGAGGATGCAATAGATACATTTATTGTGAAACTAGTCCAGGGATTGCAAAAGATAAGTGAAGATTTGTTACAACTATTAATTATTACATTAATATTTGTGTTACTTCACTGTTACTAGCTTCTTTTTACATTTATAACTTTTCTGGCTTACAAATGACAATATGGCTTAATATATTCACATGCTAATGGTAAAATTCCAAATATTTTGAAAAGTGGTTTGCAATGAGTTGATCCTCTTTCCCCTACCATTATTTTGATTACTTTTTTTTGCATAATGAACACTTTTTTAGTATTTACGAATTTCCCCAATATATTATTCCATAGGTCACCAATGAATGATGGGTTTCTAACTTGCTACAATAAAAGAATAGGTTATCGTGAGTGTGCAAAATAAATCAAGTAGTTTGGTTCATTACCAGGCAGAGGGTTTTTGTAAGTAAACCATTAAGATAGGAATGTACTGATGGTTGGGGGTGAGGGAAGTGACTTTGACCTGCAGTCATATGCACTCATAATGAACAGTTGAAGGTACTACACCTTGCTTCAAAAGCAGGTAGATAGGATTCAGGAGTAATGGAAGAAAACAAACGTAACTATTTAGGTGAGTTAGTTGGCTTTCTCTTGGTGTATCAGTTTTTCTACAAACATGTCACATAATTTACTACCTGATGTTTTCTGTACAGTCATAACTGCACCACCAAATGAACAACCTGTCAATATAGCCTATCCATTTTTACTTTCTCTACACATACTATGTACATAATGTATAGAGAAGGTATTGTATTACATCCAACAATTTGATAACAAGATTTCACCAAAAATGTTTCGAGATCCCCTGAATTCAAAAAAGGCATTTTTAGAAAAAGATCCATGTGTGTGTGTGTTTTGTGTGTTTTTTTTTTTTTTTTTTTTTTTTTTTTTTTTTTTTTTTTTTTAAGTTTATTATCTTACAAGGATGTGACATGCAGATTTTCAAGAAAATCCCCTCACCCCAAACTACCCTTTACGTGGAAAATTTTGTGTTTCTAAAAAGTCGCTCTTAACAATTTTGATAACCATACCCTGTATTGAAATTATCAACACAAATAAAATGTATATTTTGAATTTCCTGGGAATAGCATCTGAAGGGTACTTCATTGTGGTTGATTTTTGCAAAATTTTCCATAACAGTTAAATCATGAGACAAAAACTTACCACCCAGAAAATGTAGATCTCGTTAAAACACACAGTTTATGTCATGTGCATTTTTTGTGTGGTTAACCATTTAGAAGATATTCCTTGTTATTGGTTTCAATTTTAAAATACTTAAACTTTTCTCTGACAGGAAGTGTCTATTTTTCTTTTGCTCTACTTCTGGCCAAGCAAAGAAGCTAATTTCAATAAAAATTGCATAGCAATAGCTTTTAAAACATTTGACTATTGCATTAGCTTAGCAAATTTGTTTAGTTCCCTTCTTCTTATAAGGAACTGAGTAATAAGTACATTCAGTTAATGTGTATCTCGATTAACATGGTGCAGAAAGAAGAATAATCATTTATAAGAAATCTGTTTGTAGAACAATTAGAGAAAGTCATGTGAGGGTAACACATCAGATTTTTCTTTTGCATGCTCACACTAAATACATGATGCTGGCATTCAAACTCATTACAATAAGCAGTAAATGTATTGGAAATGCAATTCCTTCAAAACAAGTGCTGAGATTCATACACATGGTACTAGAGCAAAGAATAATCTATTTATAAAGTCACATAGAACCAAACTCTATTAAAATAGCTTCACATATGCTGTCTACATTTATACAACAAATTCATCAATACACAAGGTCGTCAGATTAAGCGGCCAGCTTTTAATGGCACCTAGGTTGCGAACCACTTGCCTCCCAATATTGTTTATCCAAGCATACTGTCTTAAGCATCAAAATTAATAAGATGAGCGGATGAGGTTTACTAAAGCCATTATTATTTCAGAAATTACAATATTGAATGTCCCTTACATTGCTTACCTTTTTAAAGATGATGTTGGAAATGATGTCCTTGTGCTTGAAGATGGCCTATTGCAGCATCTTGACAGATTATTAAAAATATGTTGCAATTCTTCTTTGGATATATTTGTTATTTCTTCCCACATATTATTTTGTAGTTATAATGTTTGCAGATTAGATTTATACTCTTTGTGCAGTCCCATACCTCACTCCTGCTTGCTGTGCTAACTTCGAGAGAGACTTTTTTGGTGAACATTCTAACCCCGCACTAATTCCATTAATCTTTTCCTCTGTTAAAACATAACATTTTCAATTTTTTGCTGGTCTAAAATTGATCCCATACTTTTAAATCTCTCTTGACTATTTTATGAACTGTACTTCTGTTTGGGGGATCAGAATTTATTCACCAATAAATCTTACAGATATGGCTTCGTCACAGTCACTATTTACAGTATTTACAATGTTTGTCTTATTCCTATAATATATTCACAAGATTTGTCTTGCTCACCTGGGTAGTGTGGTGGTGGCGTATTTTAATCAAAATCATTGGAGCCATTTTTCAGAAAATCAAAATTTTCGAAAAATTTTCCATGTAAAGGGTAGTTTGGGGGGAGGGAGATTTTTTTAAAGTCTCTGTTGCATCCTTGGAAGATACTGAACTTAAATATCAAGTTTGGTATTTAACAGACTTCGTTTTTTGAGCTATGCTGCCCAGAGGCGCACACACATGGACATTTTTCTAAAAATGCTTTTTTTGGATTCAGGTATCTCAAGACAAGTATTTCCAGCAAAATCTCTGTATTAAATTTTTGGATGCAATACAATACCTTTCTATACACTATGTACATAGTACGTGTAGAGAAAGTAAAAAACATTCACAACTGCCATATAATTTGTTGTTTTAAGTCCTTTTGTGAAACATTCACTTTACTTTGCAATTTTTTTGTGTGTTCTAGAGCAGTGAAAAGGTTACTTTGGTGGTGGCCCGTAAGAAGCTGAATAGAAGTGCTCAAAATAGGGATGGCAGTGCATTGCCGGTTTATCACGGGAGAACCAAGTCTGCTCCAGAAGCATTGGGAGGCAGCTGCGTACCATCCCCTGCATCACCCACAGCTGTGATTGCCCCTGCTCCAACAAATGCAGAAATGAGTCCATCCTCGCAGACATGGCAAGCTAAGCTTCAGCAACTCTCCCCAGACCGAAACATGAACACTCGCAGCCACAGCCACTCATGCGATTCTCTGCAAAATCCTTCCTCTCCTTGCACACGTAATGTCCCATTACCTGTCTTAAGAAGATGCAGCAAGGATGCAACAGTTGATGATTTGGTGGGCAACATAAAGCGCAACCTGCAATTTGAAGGAGTGCAGCTTCAACATAAATGTGTCACAATTACTAAGGTATGGAATATGTTTTCTTTTCGAGAATGCTTTATCATGTGCAGCTTAAGATAGGGAAGAATCAGTGGCAGCTATCGAAGCTCCACTTCACTCATTCTAGTTTTATTAAATCTGAACATAGGTGTTAAATATGTTGTATGTTCAAGTAACCAAACAACCAATTGGGAACATATCTGTGAGTGAAGAAGCAGGGGGTGGGAGCTACTTCACTTCTGGCCTTGAACAGGGACAAAAGGAATGGTGGGGATGGCTAAACCTCTGTGGGTTTGTAGCTATATGTTTTGTCAATGGATATGTACGAGGATGGTGTGATAAGTTCTTGGAACGGGATAGAAAAAAAGTACTTACAGCACTGGAACTTCTATTTTTCAATATAGTCTCCTTGTAGATTAATGCACTTAGTCCAGTGGTATTCCAATGCCTTGATTCCGTCTCAAAAAGAGGTCTCTTCAGGCCTGCAAAATAATTGTCAACTCAGGTTATCAATGCTCCATTTGAAGTGAATCTTCATCCACCAAGGAAAATTTTCAGCTTGGGAAGAGATGGAAGTCTGACAGAGCCATACCAGGCGAATAAAGTGGGTGTGGCAACAATTCATACCTTAGTTTGTGTAATTTTGCCATGGTGGCAGCACATGTCTTGATGGAAGATAACTTTCTTCCTTGCTAAACCTGGCCTTTACTGGGGAGATAATCTACAAACAGAATCCCCTTTACTTCCCAGAAAATTGATGCCATGATCTTTCCAGCCGAAAGAATTGCTTTTGCTTTTTCTTTGGCGGCAGAGAGTCAGCATACATTCACTGTTTTGACTGTGTTTTGACTCTGGGTATAGTAGTGGACCCAAGTTTCATCTGTGGTCACAAAAAATCTTGTATACTGCTCTTAAAACAGGCCAAGCATTGTTCCGATACTTCCATTCTCATGCATTTTTTATCCAGCATCAAGACTTACCGCACCCATCTTGCAGATAATTTTTTCATATCTAATTCTTCAGTTAAAATGCTATATACCCTTTCAGATGGCATCTGGCAAGCTTGAGCAATTTCAAGCACTTTCAGTTGGCGATCTTCCATTACCATTTTGTGCACTTTTGCAATGATTTCTGGGGTAGTGACACATCTTGGCCGGCCACTGCACAGATCACCATCTAAGCTCTCCCGACCAAATTTAAATTCATTTAAACTCTTTGCAACAGTTGAATATGAAGGAGCAAGGTCCCCCAGTGTTTTCAGAAAATTGGCATGAATGTCCTTTGCTTTCATACATTTCTTTTTGAAACACTTAGTCACTGCTTGAATCTCAATTTTTTTCCATCTTCACAAATCACTATGCGAGAACAATGATAGAGCCACATCACCACTACAGCTGTGAACAACTTGTGGTGCTATGGCTGACCTCTTGCGGTGATTCCGAGAACTTATCAAACTACTCCCATAGCTGAATGTTTATACACTGTTTCCATGACAGTGAAACAGAACTTTAGGCTCCATGTGTTACCCAAAAGACCTTAAATAGAAAAGGGTCATTTCTATTAAGTCAAATGATAAATAATGTAATCAAGGTATGCATGAAATCGGGAAACTAGTTTCGGGTACAGAGGGTGATAAATTGCACAATGTGTCGGTAAACATGTCAAATAAAGCTAATGGTGTAATCGTAAATAGGGAAACAATTGCACATCCACAACCTAAAATCTCTATTAGGTGTATACATCAGAATATACAGTACTTATCTAATAAAAAGGAATCCTTTGCTAGTTTCATTAATGAAGTAGATGCTGACATAGTTGCGATCTCAGAGCATGGTCTAAAAAAAACCCCAAGAATTTGTATGTAAAATTGATAACTATTCTATTATTGATATATTTAGTAGAAAAGAACATAAGGGCGGTGGAGTGGCATTACTGGCAAAAAATATATACAATGTTACTCCATTAATAAAAATACAAGATTTTAATATTGAAATGGTATGTGAGATAGTAGGGGCCCAAAACAAACTGAATAATGAAGAGGTTAAAATTCTTGCTATTTATAGATCTCCACATGCTAAAGTAAATGAATTTATTGAATGTATGTATAGAGTATTAGGGTATTGTTTAAAACATGACTGTAAAATAATAATAATGGGTGACTTGAATATATATGCTGATCATATGAATGGGGATTTTCTAAAGTTGCAGGATATGTTCTATTCATTTAATTTAAAAAGTGTTAAGCTAGATGCTACTAGGGAAACTATAAATTCAAATTCTGTAATTGATTATGTTGTTACCAATATAAAAGAAAGCCAATGTGTTGCTGGGAATATGGTCAATCACCTATCTGATCATCATGCTCAATTTTTAGATATAAATAACTGTACATTTAAAAACCCTGACCTAACTGAAATTATAACCCTTAAAGAATTTACTGAGGCTAATATTTTAAAACTACATACTTGTTTGGCTAATGAAACATGGCAAGATTTGTATAGCATTAAAAATACAAATGAAAAATGGAATACATTTTATGAAATTCTAAACCTCTATATTGAGCTATGCTGCCCTATAGTAAACAAAATATGTGAACCTTTAAAAAAACATAAAGTAAGGATTTCAAGAGAGGCTTTGAGGTTGAGGGAAAAAATAAAGAATTTATATCTACTTGCTAAATCAACAAAACTCGAGCACTACAATATCAAATACAAACAATTTAAAAAAGCATATGAGGATGAATTGATAAACAATAAATCACAAAAGGTGATAAGAAAGCTTTCTGATACTAGTAACTATTCAAAAACAGCATGGTCAATGATTAATAGCATGAGGGAAGAAAAGTTAAAGCAACAAAATATTAATCTACTCATTAATAACTGCATAGAAAATAATCCACTTCAGATATGCAATCGTTTTAATGATTACTTTATAAATGTTGCTAGCAATCAAAATACCCCTGATGTTGCAGGTTTTAAAACTAATAAGAGTATAGGAAATTCGCTTTATCTGTATGATACTACGGCAGATGAAGTTATAAGATTAATTAATGGATTTAAAAATAAAAATTCCACTGGATGGGATGGAATTAGCTCTAAATTGTTAAAAAGATGTAAACATGTTTTGAGCACCCCCTTGGTTCATCTAATAAATACATCACTAAACCTAGGAATTTTCCCAGATTGTTTAAAAATTAGTACTGTGGTTCCGATACATAAAAAGGGAGACAAAAGTAACATGCAAAACTATAGACCTATAACCCTTACCTCGGTAATAGCTAAGTTGTTTGAAAAAATACTATTGAAGAGAATTATGAATTTCTTTGAAAAATATGATATTTTAAATGATTTTCAGCATGGCTTTCGGGCTAAAAGATCAACCACCATGGCCCTAATAGACTTTACTCACAACATCTTAAGTAATCTAAATGAAAAAAAGAAAACTGTAGGCATATTTTTTGATCTATCTAAGGCGTTTGACTGTGTCCAACACGATACATTACTATTAATCTTAGAAAAGTACGGTATTAGAGGGGTTACCAATAGATTAATTTCGTCGTATCTAAAAGGTCGTGTACAATACACAGAAATAAGTTTCAAACAAGAAAAAAAAAAGAACAAAATTTAAATCAAGTGCTGAAATAGTTAAATACGGTGTATCCCAAGGCTCAGTACTTGGACCATTATTCTTTATTTTATATTTAAATTATATGTATTCGACACCTAATTGTAAAATTATAAGCTATGCAGATGACACCACTATTATATGTAAAGCAAACAATGATCTTGACTTGAAATCATTAGCCACCAATGAATCGCTAAGAATAAACACATTTTTTAAATCTCTCAACTTCACTAATAACCCTGACAAGACAAATATAATTAAATTTGAGTTAAGCAAGAAGAAAAAAGATATATTATTTCATATTAACTTTGGAAATGTTGCAATACAGGAATCTGATTCTCACAAATTTTTAGGAATGCAAGTAGATAAACTCATGTCCTGGACTAATCATATCGATGACCTATGTAAAAAAATAAGTAAAGGTTTGTATTTAATGAGGGAATTTGCAAAAACTTGTAATGTTGAGGTTCTAAAACTTATATACTATGGGTTAATTTATTCACATATCCAATATGGTATTGAATTATGGGGGGGTTGTAATAAAATGCATATGCAAAGGGTTCTAGTGCTACAAAAGAAGTGTATCAGAACTATGTTTAAAATGGGGTGTCGAGAATCATGCAGGGAAGTTTTTAAAAGAGAAAAAATGTTTACTGTAGTATCTCTATACATATACAAAGTAACTTACTTAATTAACCAGAAAAACCCAAAACTAAATAGTGAAATACATAACCATGATACTAGATGCAAACTTGACTTACATTATACCAGCTACAATGTAAAATCTGTAAATAAAGATCCCTATATAATAGGATTACACATGTATAATCGACTCCCTGCATATGTAAAAAATGAAAATGCTGTTAAATTTAAAGCATGTCTCAAGACATATTTACTGAACAATCCTGTGTATGATATCAATGAATTTTTAAAATAATTTATGTAGACTATATTAACACTTTGTTAAACCAAACATCCTGTATATATTAATGTATTTTTATAATTTATGTAGACTAAGTTTATTTAATGCTAATTTTGTTTAATGTAAACTGACAATGCCCGATACTCGAAAAGAGTCTATAGGCTGCTAATAAATTACAATTACCTGTTTACATGGTACAACAAACAGTATAGGAATTTAGCAAACAACAGACAGGAGCTTGTAGAGGCTGACTCATTGGCTTATTGGCCTCATGACAGAAACACAAACTTGAAAAGTTAACCCCTAGGGATGTTTCTGGCATCCTCAAAAAGTCAACAACCTGAAACGTTTAAAATATTTTTCACATAAAGTGGTTTTGCATTTGAATAGCCTAGTTGCCCATTGTGTTGTTTTATTTTACTGTAACATTTTATTTCCATATATTATTTTGTTCAACTAAAGTAAGCAGAAAGATGAATCTACAAAATGATATAGTATGAAGTATATTACTTACACAAATTTTGCAAAAGACTGACTGTGATAAGAAGGATATGTTATTATCGAGAAGACTAAACCCCATTCTTAACTTGTCTACACAAAAATGGAACAATGAGGTGTGAAATATTACAAAAAGTACTTTAAATCAGGCATTGGGACAAAAGAAGAGGTAATGATTAAACGTGCCTTACTCACCCCACATTCTCGTGCCGATTGATGAAGGTTTTTTTTTAAACAACAATGTTTTGATTCATTCCACCTGTGCAGTAGTAGTAATTTCTACACTGGAATTAGCTGTTTTGTTTATATTAAAGATATTTTGCACACAATAATTATTAAAGCCACATACTGTGGTTAGGCAAATTACATAATCTTCAAGTTTATAACCTTCCTTTATCTTATGCAGGTCATATTCTTATGCTGCCTTATGATTAACATACTAAACTATGTCCCTCTCACAATAAATAAATCAGTAAAGTTCCATTGCTGTTTAGTCTTAAAAATATTTTAAAGCCATTTGATCAACATAATAAATTGTTTGGTTTCATACTCAATATTCTATAACTTGCACGTAATATCTGCTCTCTGGAGGTTTCACTAAGGGATGTGTATGACTTCAATTTCAGTTTATTAAGCTTATGTTCTCTCTCCAACCCTAAGAAAATAATTTAAAATATACTGCAGATATAGCATTAATAAATATATATAATTGCATATTAAATTACGTCATATAGATCTAATATGAATTTCCGGATACATAATAAACTAATAATAAGAAACTAAATCCCTAAAAAGTGGAATCATATTGTTCCATTTTTATATTTACAAATACGAGTATTCAGAAAGTACCTTTTGAAATAAATATCTGTAAGAGGATAAAAGTTTGCAAAGAGGATCATGGTGGCATTTGATATTGTAATGCTTTATATTTGCAATCCTTATTAAACAGGAAACTTTCCTGTTTTGTAATTTACAAACAATTCTCTCTGCCAATCTTCCTGAAACAGAAGTCCCTATGAAGCCATACTCGCCACTAAATGAGGTGTGTCGGAGCAAAGGTAACGCTGAACAGCAGTGAAGGGGAGGGATGGCTGGTGATGTGAGGCAAGAACGCATTTAAGTGGAGTGGCCCTTTTGAGCCAATTTTGCCCATGCCTGGTTTAAATGTATGTGGTACAACAGATGAAAGGAGTAGCTGTGCAGTAGTTATTAAATGGGAAAACTGTTTTGTTGGGTGGCCCTCCGTGGTGTAATGGTTACCATGCTAACTTCATATACCCAAGGTCGCGGGTTCAAACCCGGTGGAGGACGATGGATTTTTTCGGGTGTAAAAATCCATAGCATGGCTTCCTTCGGAAGGGAAGTAAAGCTGTTGGTCCCATGTCATAGATTTATGGCATGTAAAAGAACCTCAAGCCTGATAGAGAGGCCTCTGAGCAAAATTAAGTGGTCTTTCACACCCAATTTAGAATGGGACGCTGAGAACCACAGTAGTTAAAGAGCGTCCATAAATAACACACCATTTACATTTTTGTTTTGTTGGCCTCGCAGCCTTTTTAGGATGACACAATTGAGAAATATGCCTACAGGAAGGACAAGAGTTAACTTTATACACATGGGTTATTAAAAAATTAGTGGCAACACTGTCTGCATTTGTCATCAGCAGTAAATGATGTAAGCTGATAACAATGAAACAGAAGAGCGTCTAATGTTTGTTAGCTGTGAGTTTGAAGACAATAATTTTATTTTTAAGACGTTTTTTAGTAATTTTAATTGCAGACTGTTATCTTTAGTGCTCTAAATATGTTTAGTAAATACGAACAAAGATGCTTCAATAAAATTCAGGTTGCAAGAGGTATCAATGCTCAACAATGCCATACAGAATTACTGGAAGCTTGTGGTACAGAGACTTCACCATATCGTACCGTGGCTAGGTGGGCAAATGCATTTCATAGAAGAAGGGAAGATGTTCATCAAAAACATGGAGCTGGTAGACCGCAATCACTTAAAGCCATGTTGATTGTTGCTTATGATTTTGACAGTGTTCTTATCACTCATTCAGTTCCTCAAGCAAATTGTGCATGTTGCATATTACAGTTACTTTCTGGAACACCATTTATGACCAGCTGTGCATCGTAAACATCCAAATCTCCTGAATTCTCATCCTATTGTGTTACATGAGGTGCTCGTTCACACAGGCTGTCCTTATTGTTAATTTACCTCGCAGATAGAACTGGAAAATTCTGAAGCATCCTCCATACTCCCCATATATGAGCCCATGTGATTTCGACCTTTTTAAGAAAATAAAATTACCACTTAGAGGAGTTCGCTTTAGAACCACACAGACAATTATAGCAGCGAAGAGCGGTCTGTTGGAATATTAGGACAAGAAGACGCTGTGGATGGCATCCGTCGTCTCCCTGGTGTGTGGAGATGGGTTCTTCATGTTGGAGGAGATCACTTCTAAGCACTGTAATAATGTGACTGCTCCAAAAATGTTTTATTGTTGTTAATTCAAATGTTGCCACTAATTATTGAATGACCATGTCTAAGAAATAAGTATGTTATTTGTGATAAGAGCTTCACCTCTATTTAGGCCACTGGCTGCCAGTGGGGAGAATGTGGTCTGCATAGTTGTACTACACGGGCTCTCAAGGTTCATTGCATAGTGCAAGACGCAAAAGAGGAGTTTGCTGGCTCCACCAGAGCACAAAGTCCCACTCCTGTATTCTGAACAATAGTACTGTCTCCCTCTTTCCTACACTTGTCTGGTGCTCTGCCTGTCTTCTCCACTGTTTCTTCCTCACAGTCAAATGAAAGTGAAGCAAAGTGTAATGCTGCACCTCAGTATGTGCTTGTGCTATTTTATGCATTTGAAAGTCCCTGCTCTGCTATGACAGTCATGAAGCTTGAGGTGTTTGTTACAGCCTATTAGTGGAATTGTTTAACCAATCAAACAGATGTATTCTTTTTGTTGTTTGAGGGAAAAGAAAACTTTATGTGAAATGTTCATTAATAATAATAATAATAATATGGAACAAAGAGTTGGTGATTATAGTCCTATAAATTATACTAACAGTAAGAAAAAGAGGCCAGATATGTCCTTCTGATTTCCTAAAGATCCAGACATTTCTACATGCATTAAAATCTGAATATATAAGCTTTAATAATCCTTAATAATTTGGTTGACACAATGTAGTAATGAAAACAACCAGGAAATATAATTTAGCCTCCACATCAGAAAATGATAATTACTGCTATAATTTCTCGTGTCTTAGTGTTTATGGTGGAATCCATTACACTTTGTTTAAATATTAATTTAAATATGCTTAGTAATGTTTTAAATCATGGCAGGAATATATTTATTTTTCTAAAAGAGCAAGATGAACGTATATTTAGTTTTCTGCTGAGATGCTCCTAGAATCTAGCCACCAGGAGTGCAAGTATCAAACCAAAATATTTTCTCTAAATATGGAGCTTTGTTACTGCATATAGTAGATTTGGTTACATTTCTGCCACATACCTAGTAGGTAGAGGAAGTTTTGCTTTCCACATAAAGGTTGATGTCAAAATTTCAAATATAAGGGTCACTCCAAAAGTTCTGAGAATGGACACAACAAAATATTAAAAATTTAGATTTGATCATTGCATCTTTTCAAAATGCTCTCCATTGCATTATTTATGCCGTTCTCATCCATTCAAACATTTTTCAAATGCTGAATGCCATTCTTCTTTGGAGAGAGTGAAAATACATTCTTTGTAAGCAGGTACTATGCTTTAGATGACTCAAATCATTTACCTCAAAATTTTTCTTTCACTTTGTGGAATAGAAAAAAGTCACATGTGACTAGGTCTGGACTGTAAGGAGGATGGGACAAAAATCCAACTCCTGCAGAAATTGGGTTGTTTCTTGTGCAGATGGCAGTAACAGTCTTTTGTCCCTCATACAGAATCATCACAATGTGGCCACTTGCTGAAGAGAAGGAACAATTCTTCTTTTAATGTGGTGTGCACATGGATTCCTGGACACACTGGGTTGTCAGGATGGATGTGGCGGCAAAGTCAGCAACAATGGAGTCCAATATTACAGTTAGTTATTCAACAGCTGAAGATTTTAGGTTTGTGCAGAGAGTGGTGTTTTTGTGCTGGCATGCAGATTGGTTGGCTATCCATAGCAACAAGCTAAGGGTAGTGGAGGATCTTCCGGTACACTGGTCAACTTCCTCTCGCGCATCTCATCGTGAGGAAGAGGTTTTGGCTTGTCTGAGTATTAGTCACTGCTACCTGTTTTAAAGGAATCCTGTTCCTATCTGTCCTCAGAGTGGACAAGAATTACGGTCCATCTTGTACTAGTAGAGTGTGCTCGTATAGCCCATTTAGCCACTCTGCGACTGCCCGCCAGTACTAAAGAGATCTTGTTGGATGAAATTGGAACAGTATAGGGTTTTTAAAGTTTTATCTTCCATGCTTTTTAAGATCTAATTTTTTTTCATTTCATTTGTTCTGGCATGATTCTGGACGGGTAGCTCCAGTTTTTAGCTTTTCAACATATGTACCTTTTAGCAATGGAGATTTTGTTTTAGTCAACCTTTTGTTTTATCGATTTTAGCATTCCTATGGTTTCTGCCATGGTCAGTTTTATTTGCCATTTTAGTTATTTTTTATGATTCATTTTCATTCTTATTTTATTGATCTACTCTTTTGGTTTTAGCAACAATTGTTTTAACAGGGTGCTAATAACTCTGAAGTTGTGCACCCCTAAACTCCAATCATCAACATAGGTCATCTTGCCAAAACTTCTTGTTGGCTTCACTTTTGTTTGGGGGATCTTTTCCTGGGAAGACCCAGACTAAAGACTGTCATTTACTTTCTGGATCATACGGGCAAATCTAGCTTTCATCATCTGTTACAATATTAAATAAGGTTTTGGATTTTCCTCCATTGAGTTTTTCAATTATTTCCTGACAGCATTGCGCACATGTTTGTTTCTGCTCATTTGTGAGGTAGTGGGGGATCCAGCAACTGCAGAGCTTCCTAGCATCAGGTCTTTCTTTCAGGATTGTTTTCATGCTGCTGATACAATATTTGGGCTTTTTTAATCTGACTATGTGCAACAATGATCTTCCCACAACATGTCCTCTGTTTTCACCACATTTTCATCCACTGTTGCTGTAGGTAGCCATTCTGCTTGGTCTTATCTTTGAAGGAATCCCTTCCTGTTCTAAACTCTGTATACCATCAATAAATGGTGGATTGCAAAGGGCAAAGATCTCCAAATACACAATGCAGTCTTTCAAGGCATTCCCCTAAACTGAACTTTAAAGTTATAGAAAATAAAAGCATGCAATGATGATGCTTGAGATCCATCCTAGCACTAAGCACCTACTATACATACTCATGGTGTTGACATGCACATTGTTGGAGTGCAACCATTCCTGTGCATGTTGCCATGCGAACATCAATCTGAAGTTAAGAAAAACTGCTTTGGCTTACTATAACTCATTGTTGTCCATTCTCAAATTTTTTATGTCACCTTTGTATACAGCAGAATAAGAAAGGTAGAGCTGGTCAAGTTGGCGTTCAATCTTGCTCGTTTCTTTCTGCCACCAAGCGTGCCTCTTGCAGCCAGTAGATGCAGCTGAACGCATAGCAGGCTTGAGAGAGCTTGACCAATGAGCATACGAGAGTCTCGATTACTCACAAAACTCAAAGTCTCGTCAATAACAAGACTGTGGCTTAATGCGCAGAAACTCACATAATCAGTCCTGTAAATTATATGATTGCATCTGTTTATATGATTTAAGATATAAATAGCCTACCAGGATAAGGATGGTATTTAAATAGGCAAAGGGTTAAAAACAAAATGTAGTATCACAGAATCTGTAGATGTGTTTACGTGATCTCCACTTTTACTCCAAATAAGCATTATTACTCATATGACATTTATGTTGCAAGAAGTAATTCTGTTTTTGTTTGTAACCTGTACATGTTTATACATAGCAACACAAAGTATAGGTATGTTGTTAGCGATTAATATCACTGATTCAAACAGTTTACTGTGAATGCGTTTGGATATTTGTAGGTGTTAAAGATGAGTTATTTCGAGTTACTACTACAGTCCAGATTTTTAGCTTTTTATAAATGCAGTTTTAGTCTTTTACTATCTTGTACTAGCCTCTTTAGGTTTTTAAAAATTTTTCTTAGCTTTTTAACAATGTTCCTAGCCTTTTTTTTTTAAACAATTTTCCTACCTATTTAAGGAAGTCGACAACACCTTTTATAACATAATGCATATAGAAATATGAAAACTATTTTACTTCACAGAAGCATGCTATTAATATGCTGTAATTTAAGGCAATTTGTTACACAGTATACTAATGCTAGAACATTTTATCTAAAAAAATTCAGCATGTATGTTTAATATACAGCACTCACATAAAACAAACTTCACATTTCAGCTCTGTTGCTGTACACAACCATCCATATTTCCAAATTTTTTGTTGTTTTTTTATATATCCTATAGGCAGAAAAAAGCCTTTCAACATCACAAGATGTCATTAGCATATATTTCACACGTGCAATTTCTATACAAAGATAAAAATTGTGATAAATTATTCCCCTGGCTAACCCCACATGCACACTCAAAACAAAACTAAATGAATTGTTAAACAAAAATTGTAATTCAAATGAATTGAAGAAAAGTTAGCAAGTTTTAGGTCTTAATTTCCCTTTTTCTGAATAAGATTCACACCTAATGGCTTGAAACATAAAGTACTTTGAAGCTTTCTAACTTATTTATAAGGGAAAAAATAGGCTAAAACCTAAAAACCCAGACCCTAGGTATTATGTAACCAGTTTATACTACGGATCATACATCAACTTACCTCGCCTGCTGCTACAAGAATACTCGAGTCACCTTGCTCGTGAGCACTAATTCTCAATACACAAGATTCTCATTGCCACACTCTTGAGAAGTGGCATGGCTTACGAGTAATGAGCAAGAGCGGTACAGGTGTTGATTGCAGGTACGTATTATAGCTGTGATATTGTTTCTTATTGCAGGAACCTAGTGAAAGCCTGGGAATGCGCATTGGAGGAGGCATAGGAAGCAATGAGGGAGATATTCCTATCTATATAGCTAACATCCATCCACAAGGCTGTGTTGGAAAAACGCAGCAAATATGGGTAAGTATTACAGTATGTCTACATATGGCAGCTCATAAACTTATCAATTATGTTGGAAGTGCAGCAGTGGATTACTGATATATGGTGACTTTGTGACAGTGATGTGTTTTAACAATTCAAAATTAGTGAGTCGATTTTGTAACACTACATCACCTACTTTTTATTTCGGAAAATATGTTTCAGAAGCCATGTGCTTCCAGTGTCATTATTAAAAGTTTGGGAAAACATATATATTTGGAAAAACAAGAACCGCATTTTCAATTTCAAAATCCCACCAGGCCACCTACTGATACAGAGGTTCATCAAACCACCACCAGGGACAGAGACAACCACCACAGCAAGCAATGCCGGCAGTCGACCAAAGGAATTGACAATGGAAGCACATGGCTTCTGAAACATGTTTTCCGAAATAAAAAGTAAGTGATGTAGTGTTATAAAATCGACTCAACTAATTTTCAATAGTGGAGTTGGTTGTTTAAAAATGTTGCTTTGCATATTCTATTCATATCGTGCATGTTCAATATCTAGCAACACTTGAAGAATCACAGTCAGTTACTTTATAATGTTCTTACAACAATAGAATGTATTGAATAAAACTTCAGCTTATTATTGAGCCATAATAGTATCAGTATGCAGTAATTTATAGACTACTTCAATTTTTACTTTCTCTGCTAAGAAGAATTATTGCATTCCAGCTAAAAAAAATCATTTTTAGGAAATGTCAGTAAGTGTGTGCTGGGTGTGCATCATGTGAGAAGTCACATAAATGCCAAACTTGGTATTTAAGTTAGTATCTACCAAAGATGGTGGCCCGGGTTCCATCCCAGGGAACTGCATGTGGCATCTGGGTTCTCCAGTTTCCCCTGCCATTCATTCCACCAATTGCTCCATAATCACCTTTCCTGTCATCCATTTTCTTCTTTTCATTCTACCAGGCATCCTGGCTTCTCTCAGATCCAGGCATCTGATCCCAGGTGCTAGCTTGTAACAGTGGAGACTGTAAGTTCCTTCATACAAGGAGGGTAAACAAAGAATCAAAACATCTTCTAGAGATGAGACATGAAGATTTTCAGAACCAAAATCCCCACACTACTCTTTACATGGAAAATTTTTCAGCATTTTGGACTTTTTCAAAAATACCTCTTAACTGTTTTGATTAAAACACCACAAAGTTTTTCTTGTCAAATGAAATTTAGATTTTGATTTTCTGAGAATAGCCTCTGAAGCCCTCTTCATTCTGGGTATCTTGCATAACAGAGAGACAAAATACTTATGACACAAAAATGTGGATCTCATTAAATTTCATGTCAGACTTTTATTTAAAATTTGTTATGCTTTTCCAAGATATTTGATGTTATTACTTTAAATTTTCCAATTCTTAAAACTTTTCTCAAATGGGAAATGACATACTGACCCAGTCCTAAAAGATTTGACTATCACTTTAGCCAATGTATTCTGCTATTCCCATTGTATCTGCAAGGAAAAATGCAATAAAACTATTTTTGCAAATGTGTATCTCAATTAGCTTGAAGTAGATAGAAGAATAAGCTTTTGTAGGATTAGTTTGTTGATGAATAGGCAGAGAAAGCCATGTGAATGTAACACATAATACTTTTTTCTTTCTGTTTTTTTAATGTTTAATAAAATGGGTGAAATGCTGTTCAAATAAACCAGGGGTCAATAGAACTTGAGGGTTATCAACATTCATCTTTACAGGATAAGGAAAAATCTCAGAAAAATATCTTATCCAGGTAACTCTAAACAAGCTTTTAGAATTATTACTGATGTATGGTGGACTTTGTGACAGCAATGTGTTCTATCAATTGAAATTAATTAGTTAAGTTGATTTTGTAACACTACATCACTTACTTTTATTATTGGAAAACATGTTTCGGAAGCCATGTGCTTCCATTGTCAACTCTTTTAGTCGGCTAGAATTAATTGATAAAATGGTGAAGTCTTCCAGGCTGGAATGCCATGTTCTATGGGTAAAATTATTAAAACCCAATATTTTGGTCACATCTCTGAGTGCCTCTGGGACCTCGTTTATGACTTTGATTTTCTCTGTTGTTGTGACCATTTCAAAATTTCTGCACACAATCAAACATTTGGGTTTTGCTCAGAGTTGCATCCCCAAACTGTGACTAGGAATCTCTTCAAAATTTCATTTGATTTTACACCTTCATTGGTGAGAAAACAAATAATGTGCTGCACAACAGACTTATTTTGTTCTTGTTCTTGTCTACACATGGCGATAGTAAATGGCATACTCTCACCATCAGTGCTCTGGTGTGTTGTGCTGCCTAAGTCACTATATGACTCAAATAAACAAAATTCTGGTTTATATTTAAATGACCCTCATATTTTGTCTCTTGGTTTGTAAATGAATTGCTTTTTAATAGCACAGCATAAGCTAGGAACAGCGGTGAGAATTCAAATTTATAGAAAAAGTTTGAATCGGAATAGAGACACATACATCACAAAAGAACACTTGAGACACATCAAATACAGACAGACAGATAAATCTGCAATTGTACAACACTTTTGGACAAACTACCATAACATCACACTGAAAAAACACTCGTAAAACCTATAAAATACAAACAGAGTTGGATACTTGGGAAACAATTTTAATTATAAAAGACAAACACCACTTAATGAATTTTGAATTGTCAAGCGTTCCAGCACAGATAGCAATGCAAACAACTACCTTGCATTAGACTCCAACACCAAGAGCCAGTTGGTCTCTTTCTTTTCCTCTTCTGATGATTGGAGCAAATGGGCACAAATTAAATAACTGAGTTAGGAAGTTGTAACACTACATCACAGATAAACAGTTATTTAAACGTGTTTCAGGAACATTGATTTGTTCCTATCTTCAGCATGTTTCCCATTGCTTGTGCCTTGCACTTAGCAACTCTTCGTTCAACTTGACAACTGCCATCCTCCCTCGAGATGACCATATAGCGGTCGATAGAGTTTTTACCTTTTTTTTTTTAGTGTGAATTGTCCATTCAGAATTTAGCTTTTAGTTTCCTTTTTTACCAACTGATTAAGATTTTCACAGGTTTTTAAGCTTTTAACCATTTTTATCTATCGTTCCTTTTAGCCCATAGACCAAGTTTTTGACAGATCCTTTTTGGAAATTTTTTAGATTAGCCTTTGATTTTAGCCACTGTTCATTTTATTTCCTTGCTTTTTCATTGATATCCTTCTTTTATCTTTAATTTTGCTTTTATATCATTATTTTACCTTTGGTGTTTACTGACTTTTGTTGAGCGACCTTAAACACTAACCATCATCATCACTGCTTGTGCCAGTTCCCATGTGGGCAATGAGGTGATGAATCTTCAAAGAATAATAATTCAAAGTTCATTATGTGGTCCTTGTGTTTAAGTATATGTATTTTCTCCCACGTGTTCAATACATAGCAATTCTGTATTGGCTTTAAAAATTTGATGTTGGGTGTAATATCATTATTAGAGGAGCAGAAGTGTAAGCCACTGCTGATTTATCTATTTGTTTTTGGTATAATCATCTCTATAGTCGCAACCATTACTTTATTAACTTGAATCGGAGGAGCTCACCCAGTTGAAGATCCTTATATCCTAACAGGACAAATTTTAACCATCCTATATTTCCTCTATTATATTTTCATGAGCTCCTTGAATCATGTTTTCAGGTTTTTGTTGGTTCTGCCTATTTATTAAAGGTTACATCATTGCATGCTATTTGGTATACTTTGGCCATCTTATCTTGAGGGATAGGTTCTTTTGTTTTTTGCAAAGCAATTTTTGTATACTGTGGTGGTTTTGTGGTGCAAAGGTGATGCTATACTTTCTGAAGATCTTTTGACATTTTTAGTGTGCCCAGGGTTGATAAGTGAGGCAGCTTCTGGAAGCTTTCTTTTTGAACAGATGAGGAAAGGCTTTTGTGACTTTGCAAATGGCTCATGTATAATTTTGCTAAAAACAGTGACAGAGGGCTACCCATAGTTAGTGCTGTGGATTGTTCGAAGATTTTATTTTTAAAGGAAAGTAGTTTTGGTCCAAATATAGTTTCATTAGTTTTACATAGTCCTCTGTGTTCTGGGCATACAATTTTTTTGTCTCCAAGTTTCTAGGAAGTGTAATAAATAATTCTTATATTGGTATGCTGAGGAAGAATGCAGTAGCATCAAAAGGTGCCATCATGTCTGTAGGTGAAGTTTTTGTATTGGAAAGGTGGTTAGATAATTCCAGAGAACTTTTTATGCTAAGACTCTTGAAAGCTGGTATGTAGTTGAAAGTTTTTGGGAGCTATTTAAGTAATTGTTGTGTGGGCGAGTTTTTAAGTAGGGAGTGTAAGTGATGTATGTGTTTCTATTCCAACTAAAAGGTTTCAATTAAAGAAGGCTAGGTGGCCGCGCCATGGCCGAGTGGTTAGACCACTTGCCTCTCACCTAGGTGGCTCGGGTACGATCCCAAGTGAAATTTGTGGTGGACAAAGCGGCACTGGGGCAGGTTTTCTCCGGGTTCTCTGGTTCCCCCTGCCATTGCATTCCACCGGTGCTCCATCTTCATTCATGTATCATCAGTGTCACCACCTGTGGTGCTATAAGTAGTTAAAGCGAGCATTAAACACTACCAAAAAAAAAAAAAGAAGGCTTGTCTTTTATGATGCTCTAAAGGAATTTTATGTAGTATTAATAAAGCATGCTCTTTTATTTTGCAGAAAGGAGATATCTTGCTGAATGTGAATGGGACCAGTTTATTGGGTCTTACTCACACCCAAGCTGTTGCAACCCTGAAAGCTACTGTTGAAAACACTCAAGTTACGCTGGGAGTATTGGAGGGCCCTGAAACATCTCTTGGTTCTCTCAACTTCATCCCTTCATGGTTATATTGGCAGAAATTACCAAGGTAATGCTAGTTTTATACCATCGACCATCACAGCTCTTGTGGATCAAATTTGTCCTCCTTCACCATCACTCATTTAAATTCCAGCAACACAACATATCAGTTAAAATTGGTTTAAATGCTTTTAAATCTTGTGCAAGATTCAAATGGTGAATAAAGTATGTACATGATTAAACAAAAATAAATTTCTTACACCGGGCTAGTTTGAAATGCATATAAGGAGTTTTTGCCAACATTAAATAAAGAAAAAGTCTTGACACATTTCCATGTATTTGACATTGTACATCATGCCTGTAATTTTCTTAATCCACTAACAAATCTGTGCAGTGCCCAACCCTGCATGGAAATCTGTAGAAGCAATCTGAAATACAAAAGAGGGCAATATGACTCATGCTAAACCTTTCCAGCAGTACAAGCTCTAGACCTTATTTCAATTACTTAAATATTCTAACAGTTCCATCTGTTTAACTTTATGAAATGCTGGTGTTCACACTTAATCAATTAAACAGTTTTTTCACAAATGGCAAGATTCCTAACCATAATACTAAGGGTAAATCAAAGCTTCACATTATAGGTCATGACAACCCTATATGAAAAAAGTCCACACTATAATGGCATTAAATTGTGTAATAAATTCCTCCCATCCTTTAAGAATAAGCATGGTTGTATTTAGGAAGGAATCAAACAGATTTTTAATACTGGGTTGTTTTTATTCTGCAAATGAATACCTGGAAACTGTCTAGTTAATTAATTTTGTAATGTATATGTATTATATTTTGAAATCATTAAACCATGCTTTGATGTAGTTCATTGTAAATAGAAACATCCTATACTTTTAGTTCTTTGTGCATTTTTTTTTATTAATCTGTACATACTAATCTATAACTTATTTGTATCTGCTATATTGCATTGTTTGTGACTGATGAAGCTGATATTTCTGTAATGAAATCATATGGTGAATAAATCTGAGTTGAATTGAATGGTGAGAGGGTTAAGAGTACTTTAAAAAAAAAGGGGGGGGGGATATGCAAGAAGTAACAACTGCTCTCTTTGCATGCAGGTGCCTTCAGTTTCCCAAGACTGTGATTTTGCATCGGAGTCCTGGAGCAAGCCTCGGGTTTAGCATTGTAGGTGGAGAAGATCCAGTACGTGGTCCTGAAGCCATTCATATTCTGTTTGTAGTTCAGGATTCACCAGCTGCAAAACATGGAAAGCTGAGGTACATATATAATATTTATATATAAAGTATTATTTCCTTTCCTCATAATTTGTTAGTTCCTAAGTTGGCCATTGAAGTGCACAGTGTGACAATCATCTTGAAGGAGCATCAATATACAAGCAAAAGACTATGCAGGATTGCAATTTGCATAATAAAACTAATCAAAGTGTTCACCTGTGGTGCCATTTGTAGTAAAAGCAGATGTTAAACACTATCAAAAAATAAACAAATAAATAATTCAAGTGTGTGTGCCTTCTGCTACACCACTCAAGTGCAAATATGAAAACTAACTCCCCACACATTTCACAATACTACAGAGTTAATACACAAACAGTAAAAGCCTCCACATAGTAATTTCATGCATGAGCTTGCATTTCTTGTGGTTCTTCGAATATATGCAGGCAAACTGCTGAACTACTGGACCCTGAATCCAGAAAAAGCATTTTTAGAAAGCATTTGTGTGTGTGTGCGTGCGTGTGCGGAGAGGATACAGTATTTAAGTTCAGTATCTTCCAAGGATGTGACACAAAGATTTTCAGGACCCCCCAACCTAAACTACCCTTTACATGAAATTTGTTTTTAAAATTTTTGATTTTTTCAAACATGGTCTAGCAAATTTTGATTCTGGTGCTGTGTATTAAAGATATTTACTTGGCATGTGAAAATGCATATCCTAAATTTCTGAGGAATAGCCCCTGAAGTGCTCTTCATTCTGTATGAGTTTAGCATAACTGGAAAACCGTAAAAGATGGAAAAACACTTACAGCACAAAATATATAGTAGATCTCATTAAAACACACAGTTTATGTTGTATATATATTTTTTTTTTCTTGAGCTGACCATTTTCGAGATATTCTGTGTTATTGGTTTCAGTTTTCTCAAACAGGAAGCCTTCATCCATTTCATATCCCTTTTGTTTTATACCTGGCCATGGAAACAATCGAATTACAATGACAATCACAAAGTAACAGCTTTTAAAAGATTTCACTATTGCTTTAGCTTAGTGCATTTCTGGTAATATTATCTTGATTAGCATGATGTAGAAAAAAGAGTAATGTTTCATAAGAATAGTTTGTTTGCAGAACAGATAGAGAAAATCATGTGAATGGAATATCAGATTTTTTCTGTTAAAATAAGTATTCAAAGTATAAAGTAGTATTAAAACAAATATTTTTGAGTTGGGTTTGTAACACTTAAGTATCACTTACATTTAAGTTTTCCAGACTGGTTTCAAAGCTATGTAGGCATCATTGTCAATGGTTTCCAACTGAATTTCCACAGGGTGTTTGTTCTATGTTGAGGTGTGACAGTCCCTGGTGGCTGAGTGACAAACCTGCACAATATATTTTGTGGCGGCAATTCAAAATTGAATACATGGTATTGGTTTTTAATGATGTGGATTTTTTCCCAGACGTTGAGCTCTGCCGCATATCTGGCGGGTTTTATGAGGTGTATGTTAGGTACTATTTCATGGTTAGTGGACCAAACATGGTGTGCAATGGCTGATTTGTCAGTTTGTATGTATTTTACTGCTCTCATGTGTTTTAAGTCTTGTTTGAAGGTGTCTTTTTGTTTTACCAATGTAAAATTTGTTGCAATCTGCGCAATTTATTCTGTAGATTTCTGATTTTTTTTGTTCTGGGATTTGGTGTTTTAGGTTGTTGCAGAGCATTTTTTGTAGGCTGGACTTATTCTGGGGGGCAAGTGTGATTTTATGTTTTTTGAATATTTTTTTTAAACTTGTAGTGTAGTTTTGGGTGATAAGTAAACTTTTTGAAGCAAGGTTTATCTATTGTTGGGCTCAATTTTGTGGTTTCTGTGATTAATCTCAACATAGAAAATTCATTTGGAAACCATCAACAATGATGTCCACATGGCTTCGAAACCGGTGTGGAAAAATTATACGTGACACTTAAGTGTTACAAACCCAACTCAAAAATATTCATTTAATAGGTATCATGTTCCAAAACACCCTTTCATTAAAATTATTGTTAGTATTAAAACTTTTAATTTATTTCTCAGGATAGAATCAACGTCCAAGTGAATGACATTGCTTTTCTGTTTAGATGTGGAGACCGCTTGCTAGCTGTGGATGGACACAGTTTGGAGAACGTCAAACACTCGACAGCTGTGGCAATGCTGAAGCAAACAGGCAGCAAAGTGATGCTTGAGGTTGTATCTTGGCTTGGGACTGAGCTTTAGGGTGAATGATTGTCTGTGTATATGGGGGCATGCCTGTATTACTTCATCCAGTGAACATTACTTCACATTTTTCGGCATGTTAAAAAGACAAAACTGACTGCGTTTAACTTTCATACAGTGGCTTTTGAGTTTAGTCTTAATTACCTATTGTTTACTAAACACCAGATTTTTAAGGTAGTTAACACTGCGTGAGTGCAGCTAGTCAGGAACAACTGCACCTTTGTAGTGATCATTAATTTATTACCAGCAAAGGCATGAAAGTTAACTGGAAGGAAGTAATAGAGGAAATAATTTATAAGAACTTTTATGTCATACTATGCAAAGAAATGTTGCAGTATAAGAAAAGTTTATTTATTTCCTTTCAAAAAATTTGTGGTGAGATGTTTGCCACAAAAAAAAAAAAAAAAAAAAAAAAAAATGAAAACAATGCATGCAATGTTATTTCGTTTCTGAAGTTTGTCAGTCTTTCATTTTCCTTTCTTTGCCTTTAGGAATGCTGTGTATTTAAACAAATTTTATGTCTTACATTAGCATTTAGATAGCTCTATAGCCTTAGTTTTACAATCATACAATTCTCACCCTATTCTTAATTACAACCTTTGTCTGCAGGATTTCAACATTAGACAGTTCTCTTGAAAAATTGATTGTTTATTTTTAAACCAAGTAGCAGAAGGTTTTGATGCATTCAAAATAGTATTCCTCTACTTTTCTTATGCCCATGCAACTTTTTTGCATTCTTGTAAATATTTCAGTAAACAAGATAATTACATAAGAATTTGAGACTATTCTTAGATTATACCATTGTGAATTCTATACTTTTAGATACTGTGGAATGTACCACATCTGTGTAAGATCAGATTTACAATTTTAGTTAATACATTTTATACAGGAAATAAGGAATATGCATTAATAGAAACAGTATTTTTATAGTGTTACACAGTATGTACAAAACTACAAAATACTTCCAAAAAATTTTAAATGAAAATGCTGCATTCCATGAAAAAAGCACAGAAGTAACTGCATTGTTCATAAACATGTTTAAAGATGAATAAAGCTACATAAATGGCAGCATTGCCTCATATTTTTAAACAGAAGAAAAATATACTTATTGAATGCCGTAAAATGTGCAGTAATATGGTGATATTATCAATAAATAAAAATGGAGGAAACAACTGTCAGATATTGGGATTTATAATTGAAATGAGAAAGAAGAAAAATATATTAAATGATCATTTTTTATTACTTTCAAAAATGAGATTTATTGTTGCAAATGACTGTCTAATTCCTGTAAGGAAATTTCCTGTGCCAATCTCCATTGTGGCATCATGTATGAAGTGCCGTTATCTGTAACATCATGCCTATATGGTAAATTTGTTCTCCATAATAAAACTGAAATAAAAAGTGGAGCATTAGTTTTTTTATTGGTATCACCTTTAACCCATAGAGAATGGTAGATGTGCTCATAATGAGACCAGGTGAGGTTCTGGGTTCAATTCCTCTAACCATGTTTTGTTTTGTTTTTTTTTTTTCTCTCTTTTTTTTTTTTTTTTTTTTTTTTTTTTTTTTTTTTTTTTTTTTTCTCTTCTATGGTTGACACAACTGCTGCAGTGGTTTCTTTCCTATCACATTTGGGTGGTTTACCTTCTACCTCATAATTTCCTATAAATTCACTTCCCCTTTCATGTTTCAGATAAGCTTAAGTGCTGTGCAATTTCAATATCTTGTGCTGGCACAGATGCTTGCTAGTTAAATTGGAAGTTGTTCTTGGCACTACCAGATGACAGCCTTCTCTGAGCCACCTGAGGTGAATTGAGTTCTGCCAAAGGGAAGCCTTTCTGCACAGCCTGACTGATCATGAAGCTTGAAATCATTAAGAACATCTGCGCATCTCTGGTAGCTGGCCTGCCTGTGGCCTATAAACCTTCTGCAGTTGTTCCTTTACCTCAGCCATTCCTGCTGGGAGTGCTTAACACAAATATTCTGCATTGGTTCAAGGTGTTCCCTATAGCCTCATCCTTCCTTCTGTGGATGGTAAAAACAAAAGATTTGCTTGCATTGGGTCGAGGTGTAAGGTATCATCTCCATTCCCTGCATAAGTCATAGGTAGAGAGCACAAGTTCAGGCACTAAGATAGGCTCCTTAACTTTTGTATTTAGATCATATAAAATTGGAAATATAGCAGATATATTTATGCAGAAATTAAAAAAAAACTAAAACAGTGATGTACACAAGTGATTTAAAGATGTTAAGATGGCAGAATAGGTGAGTTGGGTTTGTAATTGATTGATTTTTGGGGGAATTTAGTAAAGTGACTGTCAAATTATATTAAATTAATACCACATTTGGATTTGTAATACTTAAAGTATCACTTACGTATTGTTTTACCAGACTGGTTTCTAAGCCATGTGGGTTTCATTGTCAATGGGTTCCAACTACTGAGTGTTACAAATCCAAATCACCGTTCCAAATCAACCTTTTACTAAAAATTTGGTAAATTAAGATGGATTAATGTGCAGTGACGAGTTGAAAGTAAACCAAATGCATTTCACAATTAATACAGACACCCACAATTATTGACTAAGATTAGACTAAGACTGTAGTTTGCCTCACAGTAAATAATGAGCACTTTCTCTAAATTATCCATGGACAATTTATGGGGTTTATCATAAGGTATGAGGAGACACGTCTGTGGTGTATGACTAATGGTGAAAACCTCTCAACACTTCGTCAAGTGAAGATTGTTGGAGATTCAGGGTCGAATCTCATCGCTGGTATCTTCTCCTCCGGCTAGCTAACTATATATACTGTAACTTGGATGTTGTAGGTGAAAATTAAATACCAAAATTGTCTGTTTCATAGCAATGAGTAATTTAAAATCTGTTTTCGTTTACCGCTACTTGATACAAATCTTGCACTTCTTTAATCTTTGACTTATTTATGGTTACATTTATTCGCGCCTGACTTTACTATAATAGAGTAGTGATGCGGGTCTGCATATTACAATGTACTAATTACGTGTTTTTGTCTTGTCTGCCTTTGTTTAACTGCTTTTTGGTTTGTGACTGCCCGAGTCTATGTTTCTGTTCTGTTTATGACTGCCCAAGTCTGTGTTTCTGTTCTGTTTATGACTGACTGCCCTGAACTTGGACAAAAATTCTATTCATATGGGCAGCAACCCATGCTAACCTCGCCAGTTAGAAAAACTGATACTGGGCGACAATTGGCGGACACTTTTGTTTAAATTTAAATATTATTTTCTCATTGGCTGTAAAGTAGCGTCATGATGCCTTCTTCACAGACCCTTATGCTTGGGGGGGGGGGCGAAGAGGCGCCTTAGTGTCGCTACACCAGATGTCCGAGAGTTAGACCCTCCAAGAAAATTATATTTTGCCTATCTATACAGCTTTACCAAGAAACAGATCTTAAATTATGTTGCTATTTATTCATCAATATAGCTCAAACTTAAAACAGCATGTTCAGTATTGTACTGGCTTTTCAATGGTATATTTACATAGTTTCTATTCCAAAAATTACCAATTTATATTAATTTGACTTTTGGTTTTTCCTTAATTATTGCTTATTTATTGTTATTTAACTATTTCTTTTTGGTCAGTCTGATGTATCGCCTAAAGTATTGGGTTCTACACTGCAATCTGAAATGGCTATTGCTTGTCTCATAGTAGAATTTCCTGCCATGCTGTGTTTAACTCTACATGCTTTTAAGAATATTAGACATTTTAAGATTTACTTATGATTCTAATGATTGTAAAATAACACACATAAAATGCAAATGTAACACAGGAAAAACAGGTTAAACTGGAAAATAAGCACTTAAAATAGACCAGTGGAAAACAGGAACTTGAGTCACTATCAGACTAGTGTATGACACTAATACCATCCCAAACAAACACCTGCCTGATGGTGGCCGTGATAGAAGTTGAACATGGCTCATTAACTACCAATCATAGGGGTCAATTTTTACTTTCTCTACATAGTGTATAGAGAAGGAATTGTATTCCCCAAAAATTTAATACCGAGATTTCACCAAAAATATGTTTTGAGGTTCCCTGAGTCCATGCAACAAGAAGATTTTCAAGAAAATTCCCCCCACCCCAAACTACCATTTACATGGAAAATTTTTTAACTTAGTTTTTTCTCATAAATGGATCTAATGATTCTGACTAAAATACTGTGTATTAAAGCTGAAATAAAACATGTATCTTGAATTTTCTGGGAATACCTTCTGAAGACCTGTTCATTGTGGATAAATTTTGCATAACTGGTTAACCATAAGAGATAGACAAAAACTTACTATACAAAAGATTTAGATCTCAATAAAACACACCATTTATATCATATATATGTTAGTTGCAGAGTTGACCGTTTTTGAGATATTCCTTGTCATTGGTTTCAACTTTGAAATACTTTACTTTTCTCAGACAGGAAGTGTCATTTTTCTTTTGTTCTACTCGTGACCCAGCAAAGAGGCCAATTTTAGTGACTATCGCTTTAGCATAGTGTATTTCTTTAGTGCCCTTCTACTTATAAGGAACAAGTAATAAGAACATTCTGCTAATGCTTATCTCGATTAGCATGATGTAGAAAGTACAATAATCTTTTATAAGAAGTTTGCAGAACAGCTAGAGAATGTCATGTGAGTGTAACACATCAGATTTTTGTTTTGTAATCCTTCTATAACCTTAACGTCTGTTGAATGTCACCATCCAACCGTGGACTGCTGGTCTGCCTGTGACTTTGGCTTCCCCTACAAATATTAAGCAGAAGACAGCTTCACCATTTTGCTATAATCTGTCTCACACAAGAATATTCCTGATGTCAATATATGGGAGGGAAGAAAGAGGGAGAGAGTGTCATGGAATGCTCTTGGGCTGCTGATTGCCATAGCAAAGTTTATGGGTGCTTTCTTTTATTTTCTATCATACAACAACCTCTAAGAAATACAGCGTTGTAAACAGTTTTTTAATCCTGCTCAATACGAATTGGGTTCACTGAAGGAAATGTATACAGAATTTTATTCATTTTTCTGCATCCTTCACATCAACACTGATGTGTCCTATGCTCATGAATGCTGAAAGAAATATTTAAAAGCTGTGCATTAAATAGACAATGCAGTTAACCACTATTAACTTGTTTAATGATATGCAGCTTAGCATTTTATTACTAAGGAAACAGTTATATAAGTTATATTCCTATAATCTTCAGGTGAATGCTGATTAAATGCTATTGTTTATCCTGTAGAGTCACCTCTGATATTTAACCCTTTTAGTGCCAGTCCAGATAACAGAATGCTGTCTGAAAAGTGCCAAACAATTTTAGAGCAAAATGCAGGATTTTAAATTATTAGTAATAAAATGAGTACCAAATGACATAAATAGTTGAACCTTTGTTTTAGTTTTATTAAACCTGTTTGTCTCCTGTGTAATATGAATTATGTGGATAAGGAGTCTCTTTAATATTTTTAAAAATACAATAAAAAAATCCCAAAATAATCAATAATTAGGCATTAAAAACCTTACTCTACAGAAAGGTCAGGCTAATGAAATGAAATTACAGATATTTTGTTACTAAAACAGTTTTGGTCTGGTGTTTAATTTTTTAAAATACAAAAAATTAATTCATGTAACCTGCAACTGAAAAAAAACACCAAAAATACACTAACATCGGCGTAATACAGCTAATAATGAAAATGGCCTAAAGCAATAGGATACAGATGTAACATAGATTACTGTACAATTTAGCACTTGTGTTGTTGCATAGCTAAATGGTTGATTCACTTTGTCTGTGTCATCTGGTTACACTTTCCTAAATCCTTTTTGATAAGTACACTGAATATTTGCCTGCATATGAGGACCATTGTTATCTGATACTTTCATCATTGAAGCTAGAATATATACCTAACCTCTTCTCTTCCGTCGATGTTGGAAACACTTTCATAAAGGTTTGAAAATTCAAAATCACTTGCTTTCATGTAATGCATCACAAACCGCAGCTCTTATTCCCTCTTTGGTTTGTAACCTTTTGCTACCTGATGCCATTTTTCAACCAACATAAACATCGGATAGAGAAATTAAATTTGGAGCTAATTTGGCGCTTTGGAGTGTAAAGTTAATGCCATTAAATGCTCCAGAAAGCCTTTCTCTATGGCTATGATGCAGAAAGTACACAGGCTATGCCGCTGGAAAGAGTTAAATGTATGAAAATGGTATCACGATTAGATCATGTTTGGCAATTTTTGCAGAGTTTTTGGATCACGATCAGATTGTGATTGGCACTAAAAGAGTTAAAACTCCTTACAACGCATACCTCAAAAAATTTTTTTTTTTTTTCAGTTTTCAGCCTTCGGGTTAGGTGAATTCATTATATGCATTTTAAAAATTAAAACACCAGACTAAAACAGGATCTGCACTTTCATTTAATTAGCCCAAACTTTCTGTGCAGTAATATTTTGTATGGCTAATTGTTGATTATTTTGGGATTTTTAATTTTATTTTCAAATTTTTCGTTTGCTTTTAATTTTTTAAAAATGTTGAAGACTTCTCATCCCTATAATGCATATTATACAGTAGACAAAGAGGTTTACTAAAAATGAAAAAAGATTTAGCTCTATGTCATTTGGTACTCTTTTATTACTAAAAATTTAAAATGCTGCGTTCTCCTCTAAAAATGCTTAGCATTTTACTATTTGGGCTAGTACTAAAAGGGTTAATAAGTTGCTGGCAATGTCTTACTTGGTTTATTGTCAAGAAGTTAGCGCTGGTACGATTAGTGCTACAAAGCCTATGTGCTCACTGTAGTGTGAGGCAGTTTGCCCCACTTTATGAGTCGGTTCTGGGATGATGCTGCAATATCCTCGGCTTCTATACCAGGCAGATGCCTAGAACTTCTGGATTCCTCATTGTTAGCGTTTAGCACCACTTACCAGTTCCAACCCCACATCCCAGACTAGCTATTATTAAGTTTAGCATGACTCTTACAGTTTTGGGCGTTTGAAACTATATGATCTCAGGGTTGAGAGAGAGAAACAGCAATTCCGGCAGTTATAGAGGTGTTGTGAGTATATATTAAGTGGAATATAGCAAGACTGACTTGATGAATTATAGTTTTATTGCTACTTCAGTAAAATGTGGATGAATATTTGGTTGCCGCGTTAAACCTTTCACTGGTGATTGTTAATGATCCTTCTAGGTGATGTCCCCATTATATAATGCGGAATGAACTAATGTAAGTTTGAACTCCTAATTCCCCATTGCACATGTGGCTGCTCGTGTGAGCTAAGTGCCAACTTCTATAAACACTTCTAGTCGCATAGCTGTCCTAATTCATAGAGAACAAGCTGAATCCAGTAATCTACCAACAAACCTCCATTAACCCCACAGCATGATGGAGTAGCCCATTGGTCGTATACATGTCAGCCACACTTGGCTTTTCGCCAGTTGGCTGAGCGAATGGCCCACATGACCGGCACACTAACTCCCACTCCCGTGTCTTGTTTTACTAAAATGCAAAAATAGCATGGCTTCGCCGAAATTTAACCATGTGAAAATCTTTAATGGACCCAAAGCTTCTTCCAATGGCTGAACACATTTAAACATGAACTTACAATATATGAAATAAAATTGAATATTTTCCATAATACTTAGTTACAATCATTATCATTTACCTTTGCCAAATTCAATGCACAACTTACTATCTAAGAATCTGACAATGATATTAAAATGAGTAATATATATAATTATATTGAGGAAATTTCATGGATATGGAATTTCAGTCTCAAGTGTCAAACATGTGGCGAGTTGAGTGCGCTCCTCCTTACTTCCTCAGGATCATTCTAGTCTGAAACAGAGTTTACAAGACCTTGCTGATATCTCCCAGCTCAACAGAGCAACACATGACATACATCATAGCACAGTTCACCATTCTGTACCACACCTGGCCCACGCTTGCTCCTGATTATCTTCAGGCTGCCATGCTGCACATACACTTTCTGCTTCACCCTTGTCCCCAAGAAGAACGGCTGTCACAAGAGTATTAGAACGACAAATTTATAGTTCATGTAACCCTCGTCAAATAGTGCTATGCAAACAAATCTAGTAAAGGTCGGGGTCATTCGTAAATGTTAAGAGTATTTTCACGCTCTTTCAACAAATGCTTTATGGAAATGAATGAGTCCTTTGCAGGTTATTTATACTTATTTATTGCTTACTTTTCACATTCTCAACTTCTGCATGTTCTCCCTTCCTACGACCATTTATATGAATAGATATCATGAATGAGCACATTGTATCTGGAAAGAAAACTGCTTTTATATAATCAAAACCTTTAAAATTGTCCTTTGACCAAATTTACTGTGACTATTGAGAAGAAAAAAAAACAACTTGTGTTGGTTTGTCTGTTCTGTATGTATGAAACAATTCATCAACCGCTTTAAGTACAAAGTAGATTTTTACTGTAGAACTTGATATAAATTTACCAATGCATTTAATATGTATTTGAAATCTAAAAACAAATATTGAAATAATGCTCCATAACTTGTATATAATGCTCAGATCATGTGTATTTGTTTACAAGGATATAATGGTATTTATTACTGCACTTGATTTAACTAAATTTCAAAATGCTTTGGTATTAACTTGCAGCAAGGTCGTAGCACTGCTTTTGCAGAAAGATTTAGGCGCAAACTGTGCATTCCTTCCTTGTCGACTGCAAGGTACTGTGCTTTACTGTGCTCTGGAGGGTGGAACGGAGACTGTGCCCCAGATTAACCTTGGCACCACATCCACCAATAAGCAGCAACTGTCAACAAATGCTCTAGCCTTATGAGCTCAAACGGTTCCCATCTAGAACTGGTGCAAGATTCAGAAAGCTACTGCCTACTGCCAGATCGCATGGCCCTTAACATCCTGTTCAAATGAGAGAACTAAAATATGAGTATAGGAACGATGTTCAATCAATAATCACACTATGTAGACACTTCTTTTTTTAACTTTTCTTTTTATGGAAGTTTGTAAACAGTGTTGTTATATTTTTTATTTAATAGTGGTGCCATTGCACCCCTGGTGAGTAGGTTATTTAATTTACCATAGACCAGCTGAATTATTACACAAAATATGGCACACATGCATGTGCATGAACTCAGCAATCTACAGATAGAATGAAACTTTAGTAATGAGCAACTAGATATCAGGGAGAATAGCATAATTCATGTCTCAGTGTTGTTGCTCTGCTCTGCTTCCAAAATTGTGCAAAACCTATCAAATGAAGACTAGGGAGCCAAGTGCCCTAGAAAAGTTGCGTACATTGGAGTCCCTTAGCTAGCAGAATTCCAATTTTAAAAGGTGGTAGATTCTAAGCCTGTATATTAATATTTTGGCCTTCCTTGTTGGCAACTACTTTCTATAATTCAGACTTATGCCCTGTTAAAAGGGAGTAAATAAATAAATAAACACTTAAATAAGCCTAACCAACAAGGAAATGTGTATGATGCAAGTTACAAGAGGGGCAGCTGTACAATTTTCCCTCTGCAGCCCATCCAAAATACAAATGAGAACAAGGTATTTCCTTACCAGAAACTCTTAATACTGATTTGCTAGAAAATGATTTTGATCTTTTTTGTAAGTCTTATACATGTTGAAATTACAAAATTAAGGCTGAATTTGCAGCTTCAATTAATATCTCTGAAAAATAATAAATTTAAAAAATATTTATGCCATAGTAAACATGGTGCTGGACTATTCAACAGTTATCAATCGCAAAACACATATGCAATTAACTTCCTTTGCAGCTAACATTTTGCTGTGTTTGCTTCCACATATTTGTGTGAGCAAACTGTTCTCACAAATAAATTACACTAAGTCAAAATACAAATCTTGTTTGACTGACACAACTGAAAATAGCTCTATCGGAGGTAATCCCAATCTTTACCAAATAATTGCAAATGTAAAAGAATGTAATTAAAAATACAATGCTCCTTGTATTATTTTATTGTAGTTTGAACTCTATACATAAGTAATCAGTACTGTTTATCTAAGAGTCAGCAAGCACCATTGCACTTATTGTCTGCTTGTTTCTGAGAACCAGTTTGTTTCAAACTAGAGCCGACTTTGTGTGATGGTGTGTCAAATGGTTTGAGGTTTGCCCATACCTGGCATAACATATGTGAAAAGTATTTTATCATTCAGTGTGTGTTAACATAAAGGGAGTATTATCATTATAATAAAATAGCCTAGATAGTTGGCAATAACATGCTAATATTAAAATAAGAACTAAAGCTTTCCTGGCGACGTGTTAATTCAAAATCTTCTCGGGCTTCTAGCCAGGTAAAAACTTGGCTTGACACCAACGTTTCGAAGAAGTGCATCTTCCTCGTCTCAGAGTACCTGGTGTCTACCACATTCCTTGCGAATGCAGCGCAGCGTACATTGGCCAAACAGGACGCACTATTGCCACACGCGTTTCTGAACACCAAAGATCAATAAGGCTTATGCAACCCGAAAAATCTGGACTGGCTGAACACTGTATAGAACAGAGCCACAGAGCTAACTTTACTAACACCAAGATAGTGGCAAAGTGTTCGAACTACTGGGAAAGGAGAGTAAAAGAAGCTTTAGCCATCTCATCTGAAACAAATAATCTAAATCGCGATTCTGGCCTACAATTAAGTTCAGCATGGACACCGATGATAAAGAGCCTTAACACCTAATCCTGTACCTGCAGTCTTCCAAGACTTATTTTCTAGCAGGTGCGTGCTCAAACACAAAACATTAGCCGAATAACTGCTATAAATAGTTTTCTACGAAGTCCGTGCCCATATCTCAGTATTCTTAAATACCAGGCCATAATATCTCGCGAACCAATCAGATGTTAGCTTCATCCCAGCTCTTATAAATACCAGTCTCCGCAAGCTCAAACCATCAGTTCACCCTGAAGACGAGGAAGATGCACTTCTTCGAAACGTTGGTGTCAAGCCAAGTTTTTACCTGGCTAGAAGCCCGAGAAGATTTTGAATTAATGCTAATATTACCCGGATACTAAGTACTTACAAAGGTAAGTCGCCATTAAGGTAGTTCTCTGAAGGGAGACATACCAGCATGTTGTCACAGTAGCTCAATGGTTAGAGCAACCGCACACAGAGATTGAGAGAATCATTTTCAAATCCCAGCTGTGGAATTGAACTTTTCAACTGGTTCCAATAATACAATAATAAACAAACCACAAATCTGCTGTCACTTCAAAATGTGGTACCTAGAAAATAAGGGTACTTCAAACAGTAGGTCACAGCCTTCATTAGATTTATGTAAAGCATTGGCTGATGTTGGCAAAGTCTAACACAAGAAAATTTACTGCAATACCTTATATAATTTGTATGATTTTCAAACCAAATTTTTATAATTAACTTGGCATTGCACACACAGCTGGTCTCACAGACCCAATCAGTTTCCATCACTTTTAAGATGGTCATTGTGTAGTGGCGAATTCTCCTATATACTACATACACCACTGGTGTACTAAACTTGAGAGGGTTCAAAACGACTCTCAATAAACATGTAAAATAATCAGAATTTTTGTGTCATCATGCTAAATACAAAATAATCACAAGTTTGTACAGTTAAATTATACGAATAGACCTGCAGCTAAATGCTCAGAAATCATTACAAATTTCAAAGCATAATGAAACGGTAAAAAGAACAGAGAAATGTTGAATAGACTCATTGATGGTGTTTGTTACTTAGGGATGCAGGACGCTTTTAGAGGACACAATGAGTCAGAAAGTTTCTGTAACAGAGGTAATTACATAGAGACATTGGATTTACTCAGTATGTATGATCAACTTTTAAATGCTCATTTAAAAAATGCTACAGTTTTCCAGGGCACTTCGTCATCCATTCAGAATGATTTAATCAAAACTGTTAGATGTGTTTGGTTAACTGTAGAACAAAAGAACTTGCATCTGCTAATTTTGTGGCTATTCTTCTAGACGAGTGCTCAGACATAGTGAACAAATCCCAACTCTCTACCATTTTACACTATGGGACAACTCAGGGGAAGTTGATGGGCTTTACAGACGTCAGTGCAGACAGATCTGCTGACCCACTTTACAACCATATACTTACAACAGTTAAAAGAATTTAATATTTGTAAGAAACTTGTCGCTCAGACATATGATGGTGCAGCCGTAATGTCTGGTCAATTAGTGGTCAGCAATCTAAAGTAAAAGTAACATTTCCACAGGTGTTATTTGTTCACTGCTACTGTCATGTTCTGAATTTGGTTCTGCAACAGGCAGTGATGTGTAGTGATAAGTGCAAAATTTTTCAAACTCTATCAGGGCTCCCTAATTTCTTTTCTCATTCTACTAAAAGAATGGAAACTTTGCATGCTTTTATGAATAAAAAGTTACCAAAAGCGGCTCCAACATGCTGGAACTTCAGTTCATGCCATGTCAGCACTGTACAAGAGCAATGAGATAGCCTGATTTTATTCTTTGAATTCATGAAAGAACCAGAAAACAATGTTGATTGGGAACCTGACACATTGGTTAAAGCATAAGGTGGTCTTTATTTTTTGACTCTGTTGGATACTGTCTTCCTCCTGAAAACATTTTCGGCAACATTTGCTCATACCGATATTCTCTTCAACATGTTACAAGACAAGTCTATGGATATTGCATATTGCCATTTAAAAGTAATCCAGACTAAAACATTTTAAAAGAGCTAAGAAGAGAAGGGTTCCAAAATATTTGGCGAAGCATTTCTACTGAAGTGATAAATGAACATGCACAAAAGAAAAGGAAGAACAGTGAACCAAGTGAAGTTACTGAAGTTATGTTCAGGAGGATATTCTATGAAATTTTTGGATAATGTGTTCTATCAAATACAAAATAGATTTTCCATCTACGAAAGTTTTTGCAACTCCTTGATTCATCAAAATTCAAGAATTACAAAATGTCTTTTCCTGATCAACATTTGTCAAAATTGTTGGACACCTATGGGTCAAATTTTGATTCGGTATGTCTGAAAAATGAACTTAGTGTTGTGTACTCTTCAGGAAATAAAGATTTTGAAGGAAAGTCAGTTGGTGAAATAGTGAAAATTATGAATGAAAGAGATCTGATGTGGGCTATGCCTGAAGTTTACAAATTAGCTTGTCTAATTCTAACTGTACCAGCAACTACAGTTTCTATTGAACAGTCATTTTCCACTTTAAATTGAGTGTAATCTCACTGTAGGTCTACAATGGGCCAAGAAAGATTATCCTCTCTGTCAATGATGTCCATAGAAAAACAGTTACTTTGTACACTTTGTAAGGATGTTCATGAAAATTTCACGCAAGCTGTTATGGAACTATGTCTGAAAAAAATCTGGTGGTTGGAGCTAGCATCCCAGTAAACTGGCAAGTACTACTACTAAAATAAACAATAATTTATGTATACATGTGTCCCTCGCATTAAGTAAGTAATTGGTTCTCATTAATAATCATGTAACACAAAAAAAAAAAAAAAATGCGCGAAGTGAATGTGATAATGATATGAGCTATTTCAAGATAAACATGAAAAAAAATTAGTTTTAAACAGATGCATCTATTTATGTCATTTTTACAGTATTAAAACCAGCATTTTTTCAATTACTCTAAGCGAAAATGCATAAAATGAGATTGTGTATAATGAAGGATGACTATATTTTATAGGCTAAGAAAAACGATGACAAAAGGAGCGTGTACCTAAATTACTGACCATGAATCGCCACGTAATTGTTTTATTATGGAGTAAATAAAATAGTATCATTACCAATCACTGTAAAGAATATCTTATACTATGATCAAAAGCCATTGCGCAAAATGAAGATGCACATAAATGAGCTGCAATCAAAATAATGAACATCCAATGGGATATTTTGTTGTTTTTTGGCATATGGTAAGAATGTTCAGGGCAATGTAGTTCTTGCACATCTGTTTTCTCTGTTTTTGCAGCCCACACAGTATCCTCATTAGCTCCCAATTGATTCCATTTCACAACTTTTCACACCACAAAGCTCTCAAATTCTCTTGGTTATTTATTTTGCCAACAATTTTGACAATGGCCTTTGCTGATAATTGTCTTGCAGAGGTACAAAAGAAAGCTGTCTCAAGAATCATCAGCTTCATTTTCAGCCATTACTTCCTCAATCAGTTGCCAGATTCTGCCTTGTAAGTTATTAAGATACTAAAATAATGTACTGAGCAAGGAAAAGTCTGTTCTAACATTAAACAAAGCCAATAATGCATACATTCATGCACAGGAATAGTAAATGTAAATGTGTTAGCGTTTTTATTAGAGGCAATATGACAAATACGGGGATTCCTAGGAAGTCACTGTTATATTCAATTGTGAGGAAATTCAACTATTTGTCTACAGATGGAGACACCATTGATTTCAAAGCTTGTCATTCTTCACTAAGAGGTACACAATGAAGATACATAGAGGACCAATATGTAGTGTGCTTGCAAAAAATCCAGGTTACTCCGCGATGCTAACAGGAGAAAAACAACATATTAAATGTGGACATTAGTGACCTGTATTTTAAATTGGCCCTTACCATGAGAGATTTTCTAAATATAAAGCATGTTTATCTCCAAATTGAGATTTTGTTTTTGAGACACATTGCAACAGTTAACACTGTTTCATCTTTATAAAATGTCTACTAATATATAGGTATGCCCAGCTGCAGCACATACATTAATATTGATATTTGTATTACAATACATTGTGCATGTTAAAACAATGGTCCAGTAATTGTGGCATAACCCTTACTTTGCGGGAGGTCCACTTATGCTGTATAACAGCCTGTATTACCTGTCTGAAGAATGAATGCAGATGGCCAAGTGTGGAAGCTTGCATAAACACAAACAGATAAGCGGTATTATGTCATCACTCCCGGTGCATGCCCTGTAAAGCACGACAATACTGGAATGCAGCAGTTGAGTCTCTTACAGCGGACAGGTTCGAATAGTGAAAATGCAGACACCGTCGCACGTAGTCATACAACCACAAAGTAGAAAATTAATATTCATTAGTGATAAAGAAAACAGCAAGTTTACTTGTTGTGGATCATTTAGCTTATTCCTGTTTACGTACGCTGTGCTGATGTTTTGATGGTCAGATTATACCACACTATATTCCAATCTTCTCTGACCGCTCTGCACCATGCCATACTACACCAGTAACCTCCCAAAATAACTGCATTTTTTCGTCACACAGGTAGTACCTGTGTGACTGCTTATCAACACAGGTTTGTCTGTCTTCGTTCACCCACCCTACCACACAAGTACAGCTGTGGAACACGCATCATGACCTAAATCATAGGTGAACTGCCAGCCCTGATAATTATATAACATGGGCTCAGTATCTTTGAGATATTCTAAATACATAAGTTCAACATAAAATATTTTTGCCATGTTGAATGCAAATAACATGGTGTTTTGAATGAAGATATTATTTTAACATGTAAATTAGTGCTATATGCTTAATGTAACACAGTAACAGAATAAATGAATCATTAATACAATAATGAAGATCAGTAAAACTGGCCATCAGTTTTATATCACTGCATTGTCAAACACAAATAACTGCCCTCTCTTTTCATGTGGCTATATTTGATTCGCTCTACAAAGAAATGCAGTAAAACTGCATCATAAATGCTAAGTTAGGTGCTAATATTCTATGAAGCAGTAATTCAAAAGCATTGTAGAATTAAAAACACAATAGCAACCTAGCAACCAATTTAACTTAGGGAAGTTGAAAGGTGAACATTGCCAAAAACTAATATTTTTAGTTCCCTATGCAGTCTTAAAAACTGGAATTTCCTCCTTAATTTGACATGTATGTTATGACTGCAAGGACAATACTTGTTTACTCTACAAATTGATGCTACTTCTATATATGGCAGCTTCCATATGTCCAAGCAATGTTATGTTTTCTATATAAATACACAGATGTTTTCCTCCCATTTTTGCTTTGAACAGACATAAAAACCAGGAACCATAATTTTGTTACTGATGTTCTTTGAATACAAGTCAGGTACAGTTTAAAAATTAATTGCTTTTAAATTTTAATTAGAAAGTGTGTAATTAAGAAAAATTCTATCTTCCTAAATAACCGAGCAGGGTGGCATCGTGGTAATGCATGCAATTTGCTTTCAGAAGATCCTGGGTTTAATCCCTGGGAACCACCCATTCTGACCAATGGGTAGCCAAGTCCCCTCCTAAAATGCCCTATCCCAATATTCCTTAATGAACCACAATACTCCATAAAAGTACACCAGTGAAGTAAGGCATCTACATCCTATAATAATTTCGGTGTATTTTCAATAGTTTGAGATAATGGGTCATGAATTTAGCAAATTTAACATTGGTGGGAAAGATCTTTCAATCTCCCTTAGGGAGACACAGAGGTGCTTTTTTAGAGATTTTGGTCAAAAATGTCAATTTTTTTTACTTTTTTGTGCACAAATTAAAGTACATTTCTGTGTGGATGTAACAAAGGTTTGGATTTTTAAAGTGTTACACTAGTTAAAAGATTCTCTATGTAAAGTATAAAGTTGTTTTTCTCAGGCTCAAATTTTTCCCATATTCAAAATCCATCTTCTCCCACAAAAACACAGCTAAAGCTCTGAAAATGTTTTCCAAAGTACTGCAGAATGTAACAAAAGTACTGATTAGAATTTTGATAAATTAATCAGTATAACATATATACTGCATTTTGCAGTTTTCTCCAATATGTGATGTAAAATAATTTAATTTTTTTTAAATACTTTAGGAGGATTTCAAACAATTTATTGCAAAGATATTAAGGAATATAATTTAAAAAAAAAATGCATTTAGCTCAATATCTATAGAAGATAGATTTTGATTTTAGCTAAATAAACTGAATAAATCGATATATCCAGAATGAAACACACATTTGAATGAAATTTGGTGTGAATACTTCTTTTGTTACTGGTAATGTCTCTGCACAAAATTAAAGCTCTAACTTTAATACTTTAGAAAATAGATTTTTATCACTTTGATGTTCTCTTAAATTAATATGTGTATTGTGCTGAGGAGTGGACATTCTATTGGCTGATGGAAAAGGTTTAATAAGCTTTAATATTTTTAAAAGTTATGTATATTTCATTAAAATACATAAATAAATGCTAAATTCAGCTCTATTAACATTGTTTTTTCTCTTCTGATGTTTTCAACATTGTACAGATGTTTTAAGAGCATGTTTCCCTATCATTCTACAGTCTTTTGTGAAGTCCCCCTTCCTGCTGCTCAGTAGTTGATCCAGAAGGAATATCTTCAGGTGGCTTCTCGTTAGCTTGCTTCAGGAGATACTCAGAACGAAAATTACGATTCACAAATGAGGCAGCATACATCCACATCCAAGTTGGCATTAATGAAAACAGCCATGCCTGAAAAATCGATAAAGTTTTGCTCAGTGTCACTGCAGGTCTTGCAAGGAAACTTCCAACATCACATTTGTTATCTCTAGCTAAAGTACAAAAACTTGAGGTATCTTTTCTGTATGACAGTACAACAAAATAAACAATAATTATAAAGCTGAATATTTACTTCGAAGTTTACAAAATATCCAGCAGACTTTATGCAAAGAGAAAAAATGGGAAAACATTTCATTTGCTGAGTCAATTAATTACACTAAACATCTATTTGGGATTTTTGCCAGAACATGTTTTGAAGGACTGATCTCCTTCATTTTAAACCAGGTATCAACTAATTTCCTGTGGTGAAGCTGGTGATGCCACAGATGTCTCCTCTGATGGTGGCAATTCAAGGAACTTGTTAAACACATCCTTCTGCGGAATGTCAAAAATGAAAACTCTGTTCCTATCTTTTAAGATGAAGATGTGTTTCCATGTGGCCAGCTGTTTTCCTCTTGTGTGTTTAAGAAGTTTTGGTTCTGAATTGATATTATAAATAAAAAGCTAAAACTAGCCAAAAAGAAGAAATTACTAAAAGAAACAACCATTCTCTCAGCAATAGAACAGAAACGACCTTCAAGAAATTCACATACCATACATGGGCTTTTGACAAATTTAAAAAAATGTTCAAACACAACAACATTCAGTTAGCACCAGTAAAATGCCACAGCATAAAAAATGAATTAGGCTCAAACATCAAGGACATCATCACAGCAAAGAAAACATTGGGCATATACAAAATGGAACACATTGATGTAATCAGATTTATATATGAAAAAATAAAAGAAATTTAGGAACAAGATCCAAAGAACACTTAAGTAACATATATCACAAATAATTGGAAAAATCACCAGTTGCCACCCTTTTTGAACAAAAAAAAAAACATAATATAAATCCTTGGAATAGCTACAAATCAATATATCACATAATGCTATTTATCATTAAAATGTGGAGAACACACACTAATAACACTATTAAAACACTTATTTGCTTATATTTTTCACTTATAATACGCTTATATTCGAAAACTTTTTCACTTTTGTCACTTCTGCATCCCAAACATAACGGATGTCCCACCCAAAGCATCATAACAACATTGCTTCTGTCCTTGTTTCTCCACAGGGAGCCTTAAGCCACAAAGCATAGCCAAAGGGTTGAGGGCCCTAAGTCGCAAAGCATAGCCAAAGGGAGAGAGCCTTCTGTGGAATATCAAAATATAAATTCAGAACCAAAACTTCCAAAACACATAACAGAAAATCAAGAGCTGGCCACATGGGAACACATCTTCATCTTAAAAAATAGGAACAGAGTTTTCCACAGAAGGATTGCTTTAGAAACTTCCTTCAACCACCACCAGATGAGATAGCTGTGATAACACTGCCAGCTTCACTACAAGAAGTTAGTCCATGTCTGGTTGAAAATGAACGAGACCAGTCCCTCAAAACATATTCTGGCAAAAATCCCCAAGTAGATGTTGTTTAGTGTAATTAATCGACTCAGCAAATTAAATGGTTATAACAACACTGTTTTCAAACTTCCATAAGAAGTGTGATGGGAAAACATTATATTGTCTTTCAAGTGCTATATATGCATTTATTTCACTCCATCTGGAGTTACATTATTGTTGTTTACTTTAAAACTAACGGTCTGAAAAAAATTGCCTTGTAACATACAATCTTTGTCAAATATGCTGCTGCACACTTTATATTCTAAAGAGAAATCAAGGTTTAAGAGAATAGAACCACTTGGTTATGCTTTGTGGCTTAGGGTTCAAGCTGGAACGCTTAGCCGAAGGGTTGAGGGCCTCAAGCTGCAAAGCATAGCCAAGGGGTTGAGGGCATGAAGCTGCAAAGCATAGCCGAGGGGTTGAGAGCCCTAAGCTGCAAAGTATAGCCGAGGGGTTGAGGGCCCTAATCTGCAAAGCATAGCCGAGGGATTGAGGGCATAAAGCTGCAAAGCATAGCCAAGGGGTTGAGGGCCCTAAGCTGCAAAGTGTAGCCAAGGGGTTGAGAGCCCTAAGCTGCAAAGGCGTAGCCAAGGGGTTGAGAGCCCTAAGCTGCAAAGAGTAGCCCAGGGGTTGAGGGCCCTAAGCCAGAAACCATAGCCAAGAGGAAGAGGGCCCCAAGCGGCAAAGCATAGCAAACGGGATGAGGACCCTAAGCAGCAAAGCATAGCCAAGGTGTTGAGGCCCCTAAGCTGCAAAGCGTAGCCGAGGGATTGAGGACCCTAAGCTGCAAAGCACAGCCGAGGGGTTGAGGGCCTGAAGCTGCAAAGCATGGCCCAGGGGTTGCGGGCCCTAAGCTGGAAAGCATATCCTAGGGGTTGAGGGCCTCAAGCTGCAAAGCTTACCTGAGGGGTTGAAGTCCCTAAGCCACAAAGTCCAGCGGAAGGTTTGAGGACCCTAGATCACAAAGTGTAGCCAAGTGTTGAGGGTCCTAAGCCACAAAGTATAGCCAAGGGGTTGAGGTCCCTAAGCCACAAAGTGCAGTCGAGCGGATGAGGACCCTAAGCCACAAAGTGTATCCGAGGTGTTGAGGATTGCAAGCCGCAAAGCATAGCCAAGGGGTTGAGGGCCATAAGCCACAAAGTGTAGCCAAAGAGTTGAGGGCACTAGGCAGCAACACGTAGCCAAGGGATTCAAGACCCTAAGCTGCAAAGCGTAGCCGAGGGGTTCAGGGCTTCATGCTGCAAAGTGTAGCTGAGGGGTTGAGGGCCTCAAGATGCAGAGCATAGCCAAGAGGTTGAGGACCTGAAGCTGCAAAGCATGGCCCAGGGGTTGAGGGCCCTAAGCTGCAAAGCTTAACCGAGGGTTTGAGGTCCTTAAGCCACAAAGTCCAGCGGAAGATTTGAGGACCCTAGATCACAAAGTGTAGTCAAGGGTTGAGGGTCCTAGGCCACAAAGCATAGCCAAGGGGTTGAGGGCCCTAAGCCACAAAATTTAGCCAAGGGGTTGAGGTCCCTAAGCCACAAAGTGCAGCCAAGCGGATGAGGACCCTAAGCCACAAAGTGTAGCCAAGTGGTTGAGGACCCTAAGCCGCAAAGCATAGCCAAGGAGTTGAGGGTCCTAAGCTGCAAAGCTGCAAAGCGTAGCCAAGGGGTTGAGGCCCCTAAGCTGCAAAGCGTAGCCGAGGGGTTGAGGCCCCTAAGCTGCAAAGCGTAGCCGAGGGGTTGAGGCCCCTAAGCTGCAAAGCATAGCCGAGGGGTTGAGGCCCCTAAGCTGCAAAGCATAGCCGAGGGGTTGAGGCCCCTAAGATGCAAAGCGTAGCCGAGGGGTTGAGGCCCCTAAGCTGCAAAGAGTAGCCAAGGGGTTGAGGCCCCTAAGCTGCAAAGAGTAGCAAAGGGGTTGAGGCCCCTAAGCTGCAAAGCGTAGGCAAGGGGTTGAAGGCCCCAAACTGCAAAATGTAGCCAAGGGGTTGAGGGCTGCAAGCTGCAAAGCGTAGCTGAGGGGTTGAGGGCCTCAAGCTTCAAAGTGAAGCCGAGGGATTGAGGGTCTAAAGCTGCAACGCGTAGCTTAGGGATTGAGGGCCTCAAGCTGCAAAGTATAGCCCAGGGATTAAGGGCCGTAAGCCACAAATTCCAGCCGAAGGTTTGAGTACACTAAATCACAAAATGCAGCCAAGTGTTGAGGGCCCTAAGCTGCAAAGCACAGCCAAGGGGTTGAGGACCCTAAGCCACAAAGTGTAGCCAAGGGGTTGAGGACCCTAAGCCACAAAGCATAGTCAAGGATTTGAAAGCCCTAAACTGTAAAGCATAGCCAAGAGGCTGAGCGCCCTAAGCCACAAAGTGTATCAGAGGTGTTGAGGATTGCAAGCCGCAAAGCATAGCCAATGGGTTGAGGGCCCTAAGCTGCAATGCATAGCCAAGGGGTTGAGGGCCTTAAGCCACAAAATGTAGCCAAAGGGTTGAGGGCACTAGGCTGCAAAGCGTAGCCGAGGGATTGAGGACCCTAAGCTGCAAAGAGTAGCCGCAGGGTTAAGGGCCTCAAGCTGCAAAGTGTAGCCGAGGGGTTGAGGGCCTCAAGCTGCATAGCGTAGCTGAGGGGTTGAGGGCCTCAAGCTGCAAAGCCTAGCCAAGGGGTTGAGGACCTGAAGCTACAAAGCGTGGCCCAGGGGTTGAGGGCCCTAAGCTGCAAAGCATACCCAAGGGGTTGAGGGCCTCAAGCTGCAAAGCTTAGCCGAGGGGATGAGGTCCCTAAGCCACAAAGTCCAGCCGAAGGTTTGAGGACCCTAAATCACATGTGTAGCCAATGGTTGAGGGCCCTAAGCCGCAAAGTGTAACCAAGGGGTTGAGGGCCCTAAGCCACTAATTCTAGATGAGCGGATGAGGAACCTAAGCCACAAAGTGTAGCCAAGGGGTTGAGGACCCTAAGCTGCAAAGCATAGTCAAGGAGCTGAGGGCTCTAAGCTGTAAAGCATAGCCAAGGGGTTTAGGGCCTCAAGCCAGAAAGCGTAGCCAAGAAATTGAGGGCCCTAAACAACAAAGCTTAGCCGAGGGGTTGAAGGTCTTAAGCAGCAAAGCGTAGCTGAGAGGTTGAGGCCGCTAAGCTGCAAAGCGTAGCCAAGGGGTTGAGGACCCTAACCTGCAAAGCGCAGCTGAGGGGTTGAGGACCCTAAGCCACAAAGTCCAACCGAGGTATTGAGGACCCTATGCTGCAAAGTATAGCCGAGGGTTTGAGGGCCCTAAGCCACTAAGCCAAGGGGTTGAGGGCCCTAAGCTGCAAAGTATGGCCGAGGGGTTGATGGCCCTATGCCATGAAGTGTAACCAAGAGGTTGAGGGCCCTAAGCTGCAAAGCATAACTGAAGGGTTTTTTAGAAGTGTGTCACAGACAGCTGTGAAGTGACGACAGGGCACAGCTGAGGGATCTGTGAAGCTAAACCCCAGTGAACCAGGTATAGTCATGTGATCTATGCGGCCTAAATCCAGCTGAATTTCCAGAAATAGATTTTTATTTTAGCAGCATTTACATAGGTTGGCAACATTGATACACTACTATTTTTGGTGCTCTTAACAGATGATGTAGTTAATAATAGTATGACTTTGCCATATACACGTGAGGTTACAAAGATGGGTGTGTAATATGACTTTAGCAATACATCATCTGCTTTATACATTCCCTAGTCCTTCAGGATTACACTGGATATGAAGTACTTTACAAGTAAAAGCTATCACGGTTCAAGAGTTGAACTAAAGCTCTCATCAGGAGCAGTTCAGCGTCAATGTTTGTGCAGGGATTATTGGTGACCACTATTTGGAGCAGTTCTTCTTCCACAATGACATTACAGAGAAACACAATTGGACTCCTATACAACACTCTGCCTCCATTGCTGGAGAATGTGCCTGCAGCACAATGGAGCACCAGCCCACTTCTTCACTAATGTTCACTGACATATCATCTGACCCAGAGTTTGATAGGACATGGAGGTCCTGTTGCACAGCCTGCTTGATCATCAGACTTTTTACTTGTGAGGGCATCTGAAAACATTGAGTACAGTGAGTTTGTTGAACTATGGTAAGCTATTTGGGGTGCCTCACCATCTGGGGTGCCCACAGACCCAGAAGAGGCTCGAGTAGTGAGAGATTGTCATTGCTCAAAAGATAAAAGAGTTGCAAAGTCTCCTGGGCCTAGGCAGCTATACTGCCAGATCATCAGAGGTTTCTCTAATATCACGAACCCCTCACTCATCTGACAGAAGAGCTGTGGTCTTACTTGTGATCAGAAGAGCCGAGAGCACTTTTGCTATTTGGAGTATTTGTTGGTATTCTTGTTGATATTCAATTCATATTAACAAAAATACCAACAGATACTCCAAATAGCTAGCAACAACTTTTTCCACAAAAGTGCAATAGACAAATACAAAAAACTGAACTGCCTAACACACAGAATCACCATGACCAACCTCAGTTCAAAAGACTCACCCCATCATCCTTGGGCATACAACAAATTTCAGAAGATATTAAAGAATTATAACAGCACCTTAGCTCCAAAAACAAACTATAGCATTCAGAAACTTCTATGCAAAAAATTAAAAGATCCTATCCCAGCAAACAAAAGCTAGGAATTTATGAAATTGAATGCTCAGAACTGTATTCAGTATGCATAAGAAGGACAAAAAGAAGTCTGGAAACCAGATTAAAAGAACTTACAAGAAACCTAAAATACAAACAGAAAAATCAGCTGTTGCCCTTCATTTCTGGTCATCAGGACATGAAATCACACCTAATATAAAACTGTTAAAACCAACTTATAAATACACAGAACTGGATGTCTGGAAGATGATCTACATCATGAAGAAAAAGAACCATACAATGAATTTCGATGCACCACTATACAGCAACTTTGGAAGTTCATAGATCCCACACCAGATGCCTCCAAAAGTGATGCACCGCCATCCTCATCGTTGATGCCAATGAAATGAGCTTCAGTCAAAATCAAAGGTTGAAAATAGGAACAAGTGTTCCCAAAACTGGTCCCAGTAAGTAATTACCAAGTGAGGTTTTCTATTACAAAAACCTACTAAAATTCTTTTCCATTTAATATTAATCATATCACTGTCACAAGCTTCTTTGCATATTTGAAAATTTACAAATCAAGAAAGTTTGTTTAAACCATTTGTTAAATAAAGGTTGCAAAACATAAAATTATTTCACTTTTAGCACAATCAAACAGAAAATAAGTACCAAGCATTTAAAAGTTAAAAACAACAATAACTCTTAATCTTTTAAGAAAAGGTATGAAGGAATTTATTTGCAAATTTATCATGCTTTTGTTTCACCCGCCTTGCCCATTCATCACCTTCATCTTGGGTCACTCTTTTCTTACTGTGGTGTGGTCACCTTTTCCATGCAGTGTCTAGAAATTATTAAAGAGCCAAATTGAAGAAAATAACTACCTCTATGCCATGAAACCAATATCCAGTAGTTCTAGAAGCCATGTTAAGAGTTGCAATTGCACTTCTGGCATAACTTTGTGCATCTGGAGTTACTATACTTATATCTTGCTTTTTGTTGAATAACATTTTTGTCCTCACTGTAGATGGTATCAGCGTTTGCACTGTTACACCCGTTGCACCTAGTAATCTGCATTCATATGCTACTGCAGAAGAAAAGTAGTCAATATATGCCTGCAAAATTATAAATATGAGATACATTTCAGAAACTACATGCATTCATTGTTGGAAATCATCAAAATAATAGTGATCTATCTTTTGTATAAAATATAGTTAGAATTTAAGATTTCAGACAATATATATAATTAAATCTTCATCTAGGGAAGTGTAAAAAACATAAGAGAAGAAAGTTGGTAATCAAATAAGTATAGGTTATCAAACAATTACATATAAGAATAATAAAGCCTTTAGTTAGTAACCTCAGTCTCTTAGGCGGATATAAAATTTCTCAGCATTAACTGCCACATGTACATTGTTAGTTTGATCTGATATTTTAGCTATACTTCAGCTGCGAGTTGAACATTGTGTTGTAAGGATGCCATTGTTTTACTTCCACAATAGTATTGTTTTACTTGTGTACACACTTAAGCCACATTGTCTCGCAGACAGATAATATTTTTATGGAAATATTTGTTTTCTCTAATAGACATAAACGTTACCTTAAGGTTATGCATTTGTGAAATTGATTAAAAATTCAGAAAAATTAAAAAAATTATTTTTGTCCAAAACAAAAGGATGTGAACTCTAAACTTGAAGAAACATATTTCTTTTTCCACTTAGTGTACTTGAGCTACCATTTAAGTGAAGCTATAAATGACCAGGTGCATACTTATAAATGTGCACTCCCAACTTTAAACCTTGTTTTCTAATAAACTTTTTTCTAAAACTGCTATTTTTCACTAATTGTTCCAAAATATTTATTCTACCTCTCAGAAGCACCTTAAAGAAAATGGTCATATAGTTTTTCAGAGTATGAAAAGTAGAAATTTTTCTAATTACTACTAATTAGGGCCAATACAACAAATATAATATGACAAACCTATTTTTAAACTCATTTTTTGTAAATCTGCAATTTTTTTATGTGAATATTTTGAAAATGCATCACAATCTTATTGCATTATGTACAGTTATTGTGGTAGATAATTGGTTTTTCTTTGGCTTGCTTTTTGCCTATTTTATAGAGTTGGATTTTTTAGGTTAAATTTGTTTCATTAGGACCAGTTGAAAAATTCAATGTCACAGCCGGGAATTGAACACTGTTCTCCTGCTCTCTGTGTGGTTGCTCTAACCATTGAGCTACTGTGACAATCCGCCGGTATGGCATTCAATCTTCCAACTAATTATGTGTGGTTTACCTGGTTCAACCAACCAGTGTCTCACTTCAGAGAACCACCAGAATGCCGACTTACCATCGTAAGTACTTAGTATCCGGGTAATATTTACTATGCTCCTGCTAACATATAAGCTATTCTAATGTAATTATAATACTCTTCTCTCCTACACGTTATTGAAAGGTACAATGATATACAATTAGTTGATTAGGACCAGTTGAAAAATTGTTTTATGGATATATCAAATAAAAAGAAGTATTTTAGACAGTGGAGTGCCATAATTTAAATGTAATGAGTCACCTTTTTACACTTTTTGCTCCAACTTTGCTTTTTTTTGGGAAGACCGGTTTCAGGGTACTTTAACCAGTCTACCCAAATGAAGGCAAAGTTGGAGCAAAAAGTGTAAAAAGATGACTCATTACATTTAAAAAAAATTGTTTTATGGAGCCTGACTGATGTAATCCTTAAAAACTCTTTGTGGCACTGGGATAATATGTAAAACTCTTAAAAATTGGTTGTCTATTGGTGAAAGTGTCATGATTTGCTGCTGAAATTTCTTGATCCTGAACGTTTTAATCCCTTTATCCACCAAATGTTTCTCGAAACCATAGTGCTCTGCTCAAAATCTCTTCATATTCCTTTTTGTACTCTATAGCAGTTAGGGACATTTAACCAATCTACAGCTAGTTTGTTACAAAAGTTGGCCACCAGGAAGACGGCCCATGTGACCTTAACTGCATTTCCTGCATTCGCATCCTACATCTGTTCTGTTGTCACATGTGCATCAGTCTTAATTCTGTTCTAGTCCAGTTAACATGTGAATAACATTAGGAATGTTTGGAAGCGTTTAGTTTTACGAGTGTACCATAAATGCAGAAAGATATTCTGATAATTGTTGATGTGATTTGACGTTCACGCATGTGTGACTGGCTGATGGGCCATGCAACTGCCAGCCAAGTGTACAGCACGTGACCAGGAGTCTGACTGTGTGCCTGATGGCCAAGTTTTGTAGCATACTTACTGTATATGTTAAGCTATTACATATTGCCTATGTGTTGCCTTGGATTGTGACTGCTTTAATGTCTTGGATTGTGACTTCTTTAATATGGTTGTTCGAGTGAGTATATTTTCTGTAAATACCAAATTCTAGTGTGTGTCCATTTCTAATAAGTTTTAGATCCAAGAACTGTATTTCTGTTTACATTGAGAAATTGATCAACTTTTCTTGCATATTCAATAACTTTAAAGCATCATCAATTTTTTAGTTGTCTGTTATTGTTCATTATACCACCAATATATCTAAAATATAATTTTATGTCACAAGGAAAGATTTGGGCAACCACCACCAGAAGAGTATATGACTTTCAACCCCAGTTTCTCACCAGGGTCAGACAAAAAATTAAATTGAGTTTATTTATGGGCACTCCTAAACTTTACAGTTCTTAGCATCCCAACCATGTTGGGCATGTAAGACCGCCTAATTTTGCTCAGAGGTTTCTTATCAAGCTTGGGGTTCATTTATATGCTGTAAAACTATTGATATGAGACCCACAGCTTTGCTTTCCTTCCCTTCTAAACAAAAAAATCCATCACCCTTCACCGGGATTGAACACACAACCTTTGGAACCAGAGGCTAGCATGTTGCTCCTAGACCACGGGAAGGGGGAGGGGGACCTCAAACAGTCTACTCTAAATAAAGATACAGGAAACATCCTCTGAAATATGTTTTAGATAAATGAGTAAAATAATGATGTTTAAGAATGTTAAGTTTGACTCATTTTTGGGTTTAATTTTTAAATTTTGTTGTTTGGATTCCCATTCTTAATTTGATTAGTTAAGATTCCTTGTATTTACACATCTTCAGTGATATGTTCATGAATATATGTTAATAAGATAATGTTTTCAATTTTAGAGGAATTTTTAAAGTTTGTTAGATATAGCCAAAGATAGATGTTTTATTCACCAAAAGAATTACAGAAATTCAAAGGCCTTTCTCAGGTAACAAAATTAAGATACTTAACTATTTAATATGAAAAAGCTTGCATTATATCACAACTTATATTTACGAAATGGAAACTTTAAACTAGAAAACTAACAAAAATAAGCCAGAAGACTAAATGAGGAAGTCAGGAATTCATGTGCACTATAAAACATGATATGATTTAATAGGTGGTGCTTAACTTATGGAAGCATACCCAACAAAAACCACAGAACCAAAAAAAAACCCTTTGGCCATTCACAGCAGAAGAGATCGATACTGCAATATCAAACCTAAAAAACAGGAAAGCTTGTGGCCCAGACAGCATTTTCAATGAACACATTAAAGCATCAGCCGAGATCCTACTCCCAGCACTGACAGAACTACTGAATCTATGTCTGCAAACAGGCTACATCCCAACAACATGGAAGTATTCAACTATCAAAGTACTCTATAAAGGCAAAGGAGACCCATGCGACCCCAACCAATATCGAGGGATTGCCTTAGAAAATAACAACCTGAAACTATTGAAAAGACTCATCATCCAAAGAATCAGCAAAGAAATGCATAATAGAATCCCCGAAGAACAATTCGGGCATCAAGAACCTATTAGATGACATAGAAAATGCCCTGTTTCCAAAGAGTCAAATTCCATGTGGCAATTATCGACTTCTCAAAAGCATTCAACAACTAAACAGAAACACCATCATCTCAAGACTAGAGTCCATAGCCAGTACAAACAAGGACCACACACGCCTGATCTACAATATCCTACAGAGCAATAACATGCAGATCTCGGGCAACGTAACCACATCAGCAATTCTCACTCAGATAATTGGAGTTCTGCAGGGAGACCCCCTCAGCCCCCTACTATTCAACGTAGTCACGTACGACATTGTAGAAGCAATCAAAGAAGAAGCACCAGAAATTAGGATCTACATCTATGCCGACGACATGGTTTTGGGATGTCATGATAGAAAGGAACTACAGAAGGCAGTAGTCACACTGGAGAGATGGACTGACAAAAATGAACTACAAATAAATAAAGAGAAAACTGAACATATGATATTCAGGAAAGGAGGCAAGACATCTCAGGAGGACAAAATCTACTTGAAGAAAGAACCTCTGCAAGCAGTCAACCAAGTCAAATATTTCGGCTTAACCCTACAGAACATATACTCCTTCATAATACACACTAACCAAAGAGCCACATTAGTCACAAAAACAATAAGCGACATAAGAGAGCTAACAAAATTATCCCTTAAATCTGTGATGGCACTGTTCAACACAAAAATAGTACCCTTACTTACATACAGACTAGACTTAACATGGGACAAACTCCACTCGAAAGACTACCAAACTCCTGAAGGCTACACTGGGAGTGTCAAAGCACACTCTATCTAGATTGGTCTACCTGCTAGCACGAGAAGCCTTCTTAATAGAAGAACTCTGGACAAGATTTGGACTTCCCTGGACCCCCAACTTGAAGAAGGTGCTCGACGAAAGAACAATGAAGAGGGAGGACATCAGGCCAGAATTCTATTCAGCGGAAGCCATGGTAAACCGGAACTGGACTGGTACGAACCAAAAGCTCCGACACTTCATGACATCGATGGCAGCACATGGATACCATCATAAAGCATGCAGGAACAAGGCATTCCACATCCTGGATGACACCTGATACTTGTGATTATTATTATTATGATCATCATCATTATTATTAATTTTATATTTGAGCTGTTTCCAATTTAATAATCTCCAATTATATATCTGGAAGCATATTGTTAAGATACAAATGTTACTGTTTTGATGATGCAGATATAAGTTTTATTATCTCCTGGCATTTTCAGGTGTGGTAATTAGAATTCTTATTAAAAAATATGATAGATTTGTAAGGATAAAAAGAACAGTTTCTAAAATGTAAATGCAAAGTAATCATGTTGAATTGCCAATGCAAACATTTACTTTAGTTTACTAGTTTTTTTAAGGGCTGCAGTGCATGCATGGCTTTTTCAACATTTAGAACCAATGTACTTTTCTTTTGCCATGTTATTAAATTTATATTTGCTCTATTACTATTTTCTTGATACATACATTCTGCTTCAGAAAGATTAAATTTTTAGTTACTACCAATTTATGAGATAGCTATAAAAAAGAGCAACATGCTCTTTTAAACAAATAACTCTCTATCACAACTTAATTTGTATCACTATTCTCCAGACACCTGCTTACAAGGGAAATGCACATGAGTGCATATCAACCTAACTTGCAACTTCACACAGAACCATAAAGTCACAATAATTAGACACACATCAAACATTAGCCACTTAAATTAACTTAAGTGCTTGAAAACCAACCTAGAATGTTGCATTTAAAAACAAAGGCATCGGTTGAGAAGCCTCAAACATGAAACTATGGTGAGGGGCAGAAGAGTTGTCAGGTTTATCTCTATTTGATATGAATCAATGCCCAGTAAGGGACACCCCACCACAATGGCTCGGCACAGCATTGGCAGCTCCAACACGACAGCTGACAAAGATACTTCAAAGATGCAACATCAACATTTTAATTTCATGTACTTCCAGTTAATTTAAGCAGCTAATTTTATATAAATAAAAAATAATACAGATTGAGTAAACCAGACACTTTATGGCTTCATATACCTAAACTTTATTCCTGACGCATTTCACCTTCAGTTGAAGGCATCATCAAGATGTCAACTGCCTGGAACTCTGGTGCTCCTGTGGGTCTTGCTTCTCTGGGGTGGAGACATCTGGTGGAGGTTTTATGAGGCTTAATAGTGGGTTAACTCCTGGAGGAATGTTAAAGTTCATAAGATAAGCATTGTGTTTCCTTATAGAAATCTTTTTTTGCATCTTTAACATTCCTCCAGAAGTTCCTCTCATAAAACCTCCACCAGATGTCTTCACTCCAGAGAAACAAGACTTGCAGGAGCACTGGAGTTCCAGCCAGTTGACACAATTATGCCTTCAACTGAAGGTGAAGAGTGTCAGGAACAAAGTTTAGGTATGTGAAGCCATAGTATGTCTTCGACTCAATCTGTATTATTTTATAAATTATTACAGTGCTTCACAATTTTTTTTTTTTTGTAGCTTAACGTCCTTTAACCTGGTTGGTCATATCAGACGATGAATGAAATTGGTAAAATGATGCTCAAATGATTTCGGGGTCCATGGATAAATAAGCCAAGGTACCAATTCAAAATGAATAAAAAATGTAAACATTACCTTGGTTGCAGAATACACTGCCATCAGTGGAATAGGTCTCACACCTGCAATGGATGACAGATTCACTATGGCACCTCGATTTTGAGACACCATTCTTGGAAGCAGCATACGTGTCATGACAGTTACTGCAGCCACGTTCACATTCACATGCTTCCAGATGTCATCTTCTGACATTTCCTTCACATAGCAAGGATACGTTGTAATTGTACCGACATTGTTCACTGTAAACAACAATTAAGTTATTAATGAAACAAACACTTCTTATATACATTAGTAATAGCTAGGGCATGGATTATCATTCTAATGCATGTCTTCCCTCTCTCCCTTTTATTTATAGCTTCCTAAAGAAAAAAATGTTAAAAGTTTGACCCTTTTAGCGCCAATCACAATATAATCATGATTCGAAAATTCTACAAGAATTCCCAAACACAATCTAATCGTGGTGCAATTTTCATACCAATAACTCTTTCCAGAAGAAAAGTCTGTGTACTTTCTACACCATGCCCATAGAAAAAGGTTTTCTGGAGAGTTTCCAGACCTTATCTTTACATTCCAAAGTGCTCTAAATTTAATTTCTCTAGCCAGTGTTTATTTATGTTGGTTAAAGCTTGGCATCATCTAGTCAAACCAAAGAGGAAATAAGAGCTGCAGTATGCAATGTGTTAGAAGAAAGTGAGTTATTTTAAATTTTCAGACCTTAATGAAAGTGATTGACATCGATGTAAGAGAGGAAGATATACATTCTAGCTTCAGCGATGAAAATGCATTCGATAATGGCCCTCGTATGCATGCATATAATCGGCATACTTTCAGCTATGCAACAACACAAGTGCTTATTGTATAATAATCTATATTACAGGTGTATCCTATTGCTTTACGTCATTTTTATTAGTGGTGTGTGTGTGCATGCATGTATTTTTGGTGATTTTTTTTTTTTCAGTTTTCAGCCTTCAGGTTACATGAATTCATTTTTTATGTTTTAAAAAATAAAACACCAGACAAAACAGGATGCTCCTTTAGTAAAGAAATATCTGTGCCCTCACTTAATTTGCCCCAACTTTCTTTGTAATAAGGTTTTGTATGCCTAATTATGTATTTTAGGATTTTTAATTTTATTTTCAAATGTTTCTTTTGTTTTTAATTTTTGAAAAACATTGAGGAGATTTCTCATCCATATAATGCATTTTATACAGTAGACAAAAGGGTTTACTAAAAGTCAAAGATTCAGCGCTCTATATCATTTGGTACACATTTTATTACTAATCTTTAAAACCCTGCATTCTCCTCTAAAAATGTTTGGCATTTTTCAGACAAGGTTTTAAAACATTGGGGACCTCGTATATAGGGTTACCAGATCTTAGGGAAAGGCGCAGCATTTTCTATTTTTGTTCAGCATACTGTACAATACAGGTGCTGTAAGGTAAATGTTCCTTGTTCTAGCTAATTCAGTTAATAATGTGGCTTGCTTTCCTTAGAGGTGCTATGTAGTAGAAGATAAACATGCTAAATAGCAATACTGCTTTTCAGCTTATCAAACACAAATATTATCTGCTCTTCCTCACTAAAGTTTGGCTGACCAGGGCTGAGTTCTGACACTTGGGATAGCATTTACCACGGATTAAATTACCTCTGAAGTAACATTTACTAAAGAAGTCCATACTAGGGAAATTCGTTATTATGGGAACAATTTACTCTGGAAGTATAAGAGAGCTCAACTATTTACTCTTAATTACGACTTCGGAAGTAAGAGCTCATTACTTCAGGAGTTTTGCACGATTAACCTAGATAGATCATGAATAAGTTTATAAGCAACAGGAAAAGGAGAATAAGCTTAAAGCAAAAGAGAAATGTTTGTTGGTAGATATAATGCAAAGCGCGCAAAAAAAAAAATAGGCTGCCGAGTTTAAACAAAAATGGCTAAATAATCACGATGGACAAGTTTTATGCTTTGAGTGATGGGAAATGAGATCAGAGCTCCTTGAAATTCGTTGAGAGTGAATTTCTTAATTGTCATAACTACCTGCAGATCAGTTGCACATTAATACCCTTTCTGATTTTGGAAAAATTCGTAATTTTCACCATGTGGGCACATAATAGGAACAATCAATTATGGGAAAACTCATGAAAATGAAAAATTTTCTTTATTTGCTGAACTCTCAATCATTTGTGGCCATATTTATGAACCTTGCTCTTAAGCTCAGGTGGTGCCATGGCAGAGTAGTTAAGACTGCTCACCTCCCACTTAAGGTGGTCTGGGTTCAATCTCAGGGGACCAAATGAGGGATTTGTGGTGGCTGAAGCACCAACTGGGTGGTTTTTCTCCAGGTTCTCCAATTTCCCCCACCACTAATTCCACCAATCCATTTTGTCTAAATTTCATATCATCTATTTCCTCATGCTCATTCCAGGAATTGGACTGATTCCCCATCCCTGGATACTCTCTCTGATCCATAGCTCATCTGTTTCTTGACATTTTCGCAAGGCAATCACTTGTATATCTTCCATATGAGGATAAGCAGGTGGAGAAGAAGCAGCTCTTAAGTACAAAAGTGCTCTAATAAAGCGATGAATAAATATAACCAGCAGTCTTGTGGTGAAGTTTATAAGATCCCTGCAACTATCTGTAATGTTCTGGTGCAAAACACTCACAGAGCACATAGTTCTGGTTTGAATGACACCACTGAATTCCTGCCAATTTTTGTTGTAAGGGACTATTCACAATGAAAATTAAGCACTAACTTAATGTGTATGTTGTATGTTATCAGCGCTATTCATTTTTCATGCTTATGTTGTCATTCGCATCAACAAATAAAAAGGTAATTGCAAGAGTGTGTTGAACAGCTGGGTTACAAGGGGCAATCCAAGAAATTACACTCGCAGCATTGAAAAACCTAATTGGCAGTTAAGTTTAAGCTATATCCACCACATGGTTTCATTGCCATAGGTGATTGCATCAACAATCTTGTGCTTATTTAGAAAAATGGAAAAAAATGAGTTTTGTGTGGTGAATAAACACTTCTATTTACAAGGCTTAACACCAAAAGAGATAAAAGCCGAGTTGAATGCAGTTCATGGCACATCTGCTCCTGCATTTGCAGCAATATACAATTGGATAAATGAATTTAAATGTGGCCATACATCCATAAATGATGAACATTGTTCTGGACGTCCTGTAGAAGTGACTTCCTCCGAAAAGATAGACAAAATCCAGGATATGGTTTTGAGTGATCAATGAATCAAAGTTCGCAAAATAGTAAAGGCCATAGGCCTATCACATGGTACAGTATTCTCAATTTTGCAACAAAAATTAGGTCTGACAAAGATCTAGGCAAGATGGGTGCCATGTTTGCTCTCAATGGAGAATGAATGCAATTGTGTGATCAATTCGGAAGCTGGTTTGGCACTTTTCCTTTGCAATTCTGAAAGTTTCTGCATCAAAACATAACTGTGCATGAAACATGGATACACTACTACACTCCAGAGACAAAAGTACAGTCAAAACATGGCTTTTTTAAAGGCGAACTGGCTATGAAGAAGGCAAAGTTGGTAAAATCTGCAGACAAGATGCTGGCCTAGGTTTTTTGGGATGCACACCAAATCATCTACATTGATTACTTGAAGAAAAGAAGAATGATAAATGGCGAGTATTATGCATCATTATTTCACTGGTTGAACAGAGAAATCAAGAAAAAAATGCCCTCCTCTGGCAAAGAAAAGCAGTCTCTTCCATCAAAACAATGCAAGAGCGCACACCTGCACAGTTTTGATGGCATAAATTGTAGAACTAAGGTTTGAAGCACAACAACATCCACTGAATTCACCAGATTTGGCCCCCAGTGACTTGTTTACTTCCAAACTTGAAAAAGTGCCTCAGCGGAAAAATATTCATGTCTAACGAAGATATCATCTCCCAAACAGATGCCTATTTTGAGGAGCTTCCAAAATCCTACAGTTTGGAAGCCTTAAAAAGTTGGAGAAATGCTGGGAAAATTGTATCAAGCTAAAAGGAGATTATGTTGAAAATGAACAAGATAATCAAAAGGTAAAGTCAGACTGAAAAACTCAATACCATAGTGGTGATCTGAGCCATGGATCTCCTGGTCTCTATCCAATTGCTCTAACCACCGAGTTACCATGGTAACATAAGTAAATGGCACAAAATTCCCTAACTGACTTGCATGTTTCCCAGTAAGCCACAAGGAGATGATTATACCCCATCATTTTGAGATGACATACCCCAATGGCGACAAAATATCGTAAGTACTTTTAAGTCCCGGGCTTCATAGTTTAGCCAATTAGTGTAGTATGTTCCTTCCACACTAGCAGTGCATAGCATAGGATGCCAGAGCTTATGTTTACTGGCTTACTCGAGTCTGCTGAGCCTTGAGGGATGGGTGGGGAGTGAGATGCACATACAATAGTGAGAAAATGTAAATGGCATGTTATTTATGGACGCTCTTTAACTACTGTGGTTCTCAGTGTCCCATTCTACATTGGGCGTGAAACAACACTTAATTTTGCTCAGAGGCCTCTCTATCAGGCTTGAGGTTGTTTTACGTATGGTAAATCAACGACACAGGACCACCGGCTTTACTTCCCTTCTGAAGGAAGCCATGCTAAGGATTTTTACGTTCCTTTTACAATATGTTCCTCAAAAGTTTTTTCACCTATATTTTCAAAGCTAAATTTTTTAAATTTTTCTGGGGAGGGCCCCCAAAACACCTAGTGCACCACCCTTACATAAATCCAGGATCTACCCTTCTATGCTATATCGCCTGCATCATCAGCAGATTTTGACTTTTGGGCTTATTTGCTAGCATCCTCCATGGATTCACTGGATCTTTTTGTAGGTTGATTGAGAAATTGGTATAGTGAGTTGTCTTCAGCAGGCATTTCAAAATTCCTTATTTTGTTATTTCTTTTTCAAAACTGAAACCAAACAAAACTATTGCATTTTCAAATTTCAGCTGATAATCTACCATCAAACTTTTTCTACTGCTCAGATTCAGTGAACCCACAGAGGAAATCAGCAACAACTGACAGTCAAAATCTGCTGATGACGTAGGCAACAAGGACTATGAAACATTTAAGGTAATTAATGTTAATGAAGCAACTCAAGTTTAAATTCAACTCACATTGCAATTTATTGTTATATTTTGCACTTCACTGAGTACAATTTCCAGATTTTTTGACTTTTTGATCTTTAGCATATGATTTTAGTCTAAACACTTAAGGCTGGTTCACAATAATCCACGAATGGAAATAAAAATGAAAACGAGAATTGGAAACCATACAGAACACAAAATTTTGGTTCAAAATGGCCAGGTAACAAGAACAGGAATCATATTGATAACCAATCAAACACAAAGTGGAAAGTCAATTTTACACATATGGATCTCATGTGTTATTTACAAGGGACATTCAATAAGTTCTTAGAAAAAGATAGAAAAACAAATTATCTTTGGTAGATTCTTTTTTAATTTTCAACACAATATCCTTTTACCTCAATACACTTTTACCAGCATTTCTCCAACTGTTTTAAGCCCTCCAAAAAGTAGGATTTTGGATGGTCCTCAAAACAGGCATCTGTTTGGGAGATGACCTCTTTGTTAGACACGAATCGTTTTCCACCGAGCCACTTTTTCAAGCTTGGAAATAGAAAAGTCACTGGGCACCAAATCTGGTGAATATGGTGGATGTTGTAATTCAAACCTTAATTCTACATTTTTCACCATCAAAACTGCGCAGGTGTGCACCCTTGCGTTATCTTGATGGAAGAGAATCTTCTTAGGCAAATGAGGGTATGCTTTCTTGATTTCTCCGTCCAACCAGTGCAATAAAGATGTATAATACTGTCCATTTATAGTTCTTTCTTTCTGCAAGTAATCAATGTAGATTTTGCGTGCATCCCACAAAATCTGAGGCAATCACCTTGTCAGCAGATTTCACTACCTTTGCATTCTTTGGAGCTGGTTCGCCTTTAAAAACCTACGGTTTTCACTGTACTTGTGTCTCTCGAGTGTAGTAGTGTATCCATGTTTCATTCACAGTTATGAAACTCATCAGAATTGCAACAGAAAAGTACCAAACCAGCTTCCAGATCAATCACACATTTGAGTTTATTCTCCATTGAGAGCAAACGTCGCACCCATGTTGCCGAGACCTATGTCAGACCTAATTTTTTATACAAAATTGAGAACACTGTACCTTGTGATATGCCTGTGGCCTCTACTATTTCGCAAAATTTTATTCGTCGATCACCCAAAACCATATCCTGAATTTTGTCAATAATTTTGGAGGAAGTCACTTCTACTCAACATCCGGAAGATGTTCATCATTTGTGGATGTATGGCCACGTTTAAATTCATTTATCAAATTATAAATTGTTGCAGATGCAGGAGCAGATGTACCATGAACTTCAACTCAGCTTTTATCTCTTTCGGTGTTAAGCCTTTTAAATGGAAGTGTTGAATCACAACACAAAACTCATTTTTTTCCATCTTTCTAAAGAAGCACAAGATTGTTGATTCAACCACCTATGGCAATGTAACCACATGATGGATATAGCTGAAACTTTAACTGCCATCTAGTAAGAGACAAGGTTACTAAATATAAACCTTTTTTGTTGTTAACAGTGTAATTTCTTGGATTTTCTAAGGACTTATTGAGCTTCAATGATTTTTTTTTCACCTGCTTCCAATTCAGCCAATATAATGCAGGAAATTCAAAAGAATTGTGACTAGCAGCTGCTTTATATCATGGCCCCTAGAATAATCTCTACAGTAAAGAGTATAATATGCGCAATGTGCATTTAATACACCATGTCCAGCAATGAGAACAAGAAAGTTAAATCATAAAAGATTTTGGATAAGCAGTAACAGTAATGTGATGTTTAAATTTAAGAGAAGTTTTGAGTCGGAATAGAAATATTTGCAACACTTACATTTTTTGTTGTTATCTGACCGGTTTTCAGAACTATTTACTCTCATCTTCAGAGATCAACTGGTTCCTGTTGTTGGCATCTATAAAAATCATTAGATCCGAAAACAAAATTAAACTTGGTATCTACAGAAAACTGACACATTTGGAAAACTACACAAAAACAATAGTTTCAACCCAGTCCCACACAAGCATGCTGTTCTAAATACTTAAACCCATAGATTGGTGTACACTCCATTAACAAAAGAAGAATACAGAAGAGTACTTAATCATAGCCAACACAGCAATAAACAATGGCTACCACAAACAAATGAACAAGAAAATAGTAAAGTACAAAAAAGGGAAACACATCAAGGATACCACAAAACTCATCCAGCAAAAAACCAAAATGAGCTTCAAAAAATGTGGTTGACACGTTAACACTCGCTACAAATCCATAAACTCTTCAAAAAGTACATCTGCTTTGCTCCACAAAATAAATACAGTCTTGAAAAATTCCTCTGCAATAATTTGAAGGACCCAATATCATGGAACAAAAGAGCAGCAGTTTATCAAATCAATTGTTCACAATGTGACAAAATCTATACAGGAAGAACAAAAAGAAACTTGGAAAACAAACTTTAACACATGAGACACATCAAATACAAACAGATGAAAGAATCTGCAGTTTCACACCACTTCTGGACTACCATTCACATCACACTGAACATTACACTCTTGAAACTTTTAAATACACAGCAGATCTGGATACTTGGTAAAAGATTTTAATCATGAAACATAAACACCACTTAATGAATTTTGAATTGCCATCACTGAATCAGTCATGGAAGTAGATTACACAAACAACACAAGTCAGTCTCTGAAGATGAGAGCATGTTTCACAAAATGGCCAGACAACAAAAATTGTAAGTGATGAAAGTGTTTCTATTCAAAACTTCTCTTAGAGAAATTTAAACTTGGCCAAGTCTGGTTTCACATACCAGGATCCAGGAAAGCTTCCTGTTAATTTTGAACTTTTATGTTAAAATACATATATTTCAACTAAAACATTGATGAGAATGCACAGTGAAGTAATTAATCAATTAAGAGTAAAAATACATCACACTAAAACTTTGCTAGTTGAAATAAGAAATTTACTTTGGACATGTTCTGGCGGCTATTGCCACCATCTCAGTGGACAGTCACTGATGAATTCGCCTTAGCAGCCTGTAGAGGTCTCTCTTCTAGGTAGATGAATTGTGAGATGAGACCGTTTTTGTTTTTTAGAATAGATTTTTCCAAACTGTTAATCCAATTGGATTCTGCACTGATTTTAATAACTGGGTTCACTGTGAAAATTATGGTTTTGAGTCAAAAAATTGGCGTGCTGCAACTGACTTATCTGTCTATGCTTTAAATGCCCCATGTGTTCTTAGATATCCAATTTGTTGTCTGAAGCTTCTTTTCTGTTTTCCCTATATACACCATTTCACATTCCTTGCAGCTGATTTCATATATCCTTGATTGTTTCAATGAGGATATTTTATCTTTGTGTTTTGTATGGAGGAGGTTTTTTAAACTGTGCTTATTAACTGGGGTTAAGTTGATGTTCCATTTTTTTGAAAATCTTTTGAAATTTTTGGTATGCCAAAGAGTGGTAAATGAATTTTTTGAAGCAGGTTTCCAATTTTATTCTTTTTAGAGTGCTAAATTTTTTACTTCCTTCTGCTTCACAAATGCATTAATTTTCTTTACCAAATGTTCTGTGTAGCCATTATTTTAACCAATTTCTATGATCCAATTAAGTTCTAATTTTTGTGTTCATTCTGTCTTAATGGTAGGTTTACCATTCTGAATACAAGGTTATTGATCATGGTGTATTTTTGTGAAATTGGGTTGTAGCTGCTGTTTATTATATAGTTGTCCATCAGCGTTTCTTTCCTATAGATTCCAAATTCTAGTTTGTTATGGTTCCTGATTATTTTAGGCCCAAGAAGGGAAGCATGTCATTTGATTCATAAACTGTCTTATCTCAAAATTCATCTACCCAAAGAGAGACCTTTACAGGCTGCTACCATGAGTTCATCAGTGAATTTCTGCTGAAGGTGGTGGCAATAGCTGCCGAAACATGTTTGAAGTAAATTAATTATTTCAACCAGTGATGTTTGAGTATGATGCTGTGCTTTTACTCTTAACATATACTTCAACTTTGTTATTTTCATTCTAGTTGCCATTCTCAGTTGTGAACCAGCGTATATTTTAGCAAAAAAAAATTCCAAGATAGCTCCAATACCCAATGCTATTTGATATGGTTATTGAAATGTTTTTCAATTTACCAGTATTTAACAATTAAATCATAATTTTGTGAAAACGTGAATCAGAAATGGAACAAACTGTGCACAGTGTTTGTAAGGGGCTTGGTTGTTTATTTTCAAGAAACTTGATACGTAATTGTACCGCTGTGGTTTAAATTTATCTCTCAGGTACAGCAGCAGAGAGAGTTAATACTCAAAGTGGCTTGTACACAAGTGCAAAATAATTGAATCTTAATTATGTGGTATAAATATGGGGAAACATGTGACAATGTAATGCAGATCCCTCTTAGTGTAAGCATTTAATCTGAAAATACTCAAGCCCTAATGCATATTATAATCTACACAAACACTTGAATAATAAAACAGGGAATATATAGGATAAGAATACAAAGCATTAGGGGATTACAGTAAAGCATGTGACTCATTATAGAAGCAATAGCATGATGTAATGCCATGCGGAAAAACAGAAGATCAATTAGGGGACAGCTGTTGTACTACAATAGCCATGATGCAGTGCTAAACGGATAAGTAGCAGACCAATTTGGGAACAGCTGTTGTACTAAGCACTTTTACCATCAGAAAAGATGATACTGTAAAACATGACTAGAAGTCAGTAACAGTCACACGAACATCAAAAGTTTTTAGCGTAACTGAACAGCTTCAGAGACAGTTCATCTCCAACATCAGCAATTGTACAACATGAACATTCTCTGAAACATGTACAAGTTAAAAACATTTAGTGATGTGAGTATTGCAATTACCGATTCATCATTTAAACAAAATATGATTAAACATTGATTTAATTATAAATCACTTTGCACATTAAAATAAGAAGAGATGCTTTATTCTGGGCTTTTCTGTAATTTTTTGTTATCACTTAGCAAATTATTATTGTAAAAGCAGCTAAACATTAGTTATGCACACATCAATGTATAGCAAGTCATATTCAGGTAGACCCCCAAAAGCTGAGGATGTCATTGAGCGAGTGCAGATTGTGGTGTTGTAGGACTGTCACATCACAGTCCGAAATAGGGGTAAGCACTGGATTGGAACATTCAGTTTTGACCGAGGATTTGGGCATGAGGAGAGTGTCTGCGAAATTTGTACCAAAGTTGCTAACAATGGAGCACAAATGTTGGCATTTGGGCATTACACAGGACATGCTGGGCAATGCAAATAGTGCAGTGATACCCAAGTGGAAACCATTTGTTTAATTTTACTTAATTTACTCCTCATCAATCAATCCAATTCTCATTTTACAATAAGTGAAATCTGACAACTGCTCACTGCACGCTTCACTAGCAGGTCCACTGGCAGCGATTGAAGCTTTCTGCAGGCTGGAAAAACTTAACAACTGCAGATGAACGTTCCCTCTAAAACTCCAATGAAGGAAGTGTCCTATTTTCCATTGGTTTATGTGAAGCAAATCAAGGCTTGATGCTTTTTTAACACACCTCATATTTTTTTTAAGGATTTAACACTTAACCACCTGCATCACATAGAATGTTGATGCAAATTTCTCCATACTTATCAATTTACTCAAATTTAAACCTAATAACTTTCTCTCATCCAGCAGAGAATAATAATTTTTTAATGATGTGAAATTTAGAATAAGTAAAATGCTCAGGGCAGGAAATAGAAAAAAAAAAAAAATGTGTAAAATACATGAGAATTCTGTTTTATGAGAACTCTTAAGCACTGGTAAGCTGCCGCTTTCTGTCACAATGCTGTAATTTTTCCTGGTACCAGAATAAAGAAAGTCATAATATGAACTATAAACAAAAACACGATTGTCATAAAATACAAATAAAACAAAGTGTAAATGAGGGAGTTGACTTTACAGTTCACGCCATCCATTATTGAATGTTCAAACCCTTTTACTACTAATTACTAGAGGTCACTAGTGGAACAATCAAACTCTTAATCTGCATGCTATGCATTTTGTTAAGAACCCAGTGATACGAGACTATGATCATGACAAAGGTTCGACATACACAGAGATAAGTTTCAACCAATCATAACACTGTATACCAACTGGCACACCATATTTCAGGCTGCAATCTAAGTTATACAATATAATGCAATAGAATTTAATGCTTTGTTATGTCCACGAGGAAAATCTGTAACACTATGAATCTGGGTGGGAAAGTTTTCAGAATAAAATAATATGCATAAGCTAGATGCAAACTTCTAAGACTCGTGTAAACCAAAATTTAAAAGATTAAAAATATTAACAATGTCCTCAATATCTCTCTTAGAGTTGCTCACCTATGTCTATAAAACTTATGACAACTTCATAGAAAAACAAAACAGACATCACTAGAATATTCAGAAAGAATCAAGCATAAAATTCCCCATGCATAGACTAACACTATGAAAAAAAAAAAACCCTACTATATGGGTATAAAAGTATATAACAAACTTCTGCAAAATATCAAAGATATAAAAACCTGATATTGCCATACAAGAATTTATAGATGACACAATGTTGGAATCAGTAGGCTAATATACATATTATATTATTAACATAAATTGATAAACCAAATTTTAACATATTTTACAAATAATATCTTGTGTACCATATACATATTAGAATTTAAGTTACCTAAGTATATTTTGATGAGTCACCAGTTTATGAGCTTAGGCTCACAATGTAAATGTCATATGACAGTAAATATCCTATTCTATTCTGCCTACAAAAGCCATAAATATGCCTCCTTTGCCATAAAGGCTTAAAAAGCCCTCTGCTCCTGCAGTTGGTAAATGTGGATTTTTAATTCATTTCTTTTCTCACAGTCTGACAAGTTCTTATATTTATGCTTACATGTTTTCTATTGTTTTTAAATCAAAACTACAAGTAAGTGTAATGAGATTATGAAATATCTAGTATAAAATAACACTTAAAAACAGCAGAAAAGCTCAAAAAGAAACAAAAGCAGCATGTTCCAAATGGTCCCTTAAAGCTTTAAATATGTTTAATACTATTAATATAGGTTCATTAAATTATAAGATAACCCCTTTTGCAGCCTCTCTACACTGTGCGAGATAATCAAGAACTGCTGGAAAAGTTGTACTGGCAGAGATGCACTAAAAATGCTTACCTTGTAGAGAATACTGAAGTGTTGACCTCCTGCTCTCAAGCATGCAACATATTTTGTAAAAATTATGTTCTCACTGATTCGCCTAAGCTTGGCAACAGAATTTCTTGCATAATGGCAATAACTTCCTGTAATATATGAGGATTAGAATGATACTTTATGTTTCAAAGAATGTCATAAACAAAAATCACGACTGGTGGTCAGGGGAACATGGTGCTACAAATCAGCACTTGTAATTCTGTCATGTAACACCTCTCTTATTTTATTTAACGATTCCATAGCCTGTGTGCTGTTATGGTTGGTTCCAACATGATTCCGCAACAGCCTGTTTGAGAGCAGAAAGTCAACATTTACTATAAGGTAAGGATTTTAGTGCGCCTTTGCTGGCACAACTGTCGGTTCTCTTGTGCAATGTAGAGATGCTGTGAGAGGGGTTACCTTATAATTTACCATATCATTAACTTACCTAGAATTCCTACATCTAAGTTTTCTAGTTCTGATGTAATGGCTGGATATGCTTTGATACCCTGGGCAAAATCTGCCTGTACTACTTTCGTCTCCACTGCATATTCCTCTCCTAAGCAACAACAGAAACAGACATCTAAAGAATACATTCACATTTAAAGAATACGTTCACAAGTACAAGCAAAGTGTCAGGGTTAAACAATTAAACAAAATATTCAGTCAGTAGAACACCTGGCTGCTGTGCAAGAGGTCCAGAGTTCAACAACCGGCTAGGTGGTGGGAGGTTTTCTCTAGCCAAGATTATTCATTATCCTCCCCAGAATCTACAAGTATGAATGAGAGTGTATGTGTGATTTAACATATATAAAAACCCAAAATACATAAATTTCAATGAAAACCTTATACGAGTTAACACCATAGTCAAAAGGTAGTAATGTTCCAATGGTAAAAGACTGCCATTGCAGTTAACCCCTTCAGCGATATGGACATGATATGAAGTCCTGTGCATGATTGCTAAATAACCCACTCCACCAATGGATAACATTAAATAATATAAACCTCGACATCTGGATTTATGGCCATTTGGTCTAAGGCACAATAGGAGTGGCTAACCTATCAAACCAAGGAAGCATGGGATCAATCCAGTCACAAAGAATATTTTGCATTCAAGAGAAGTTGTGGTCAACGATGGGGAGAGCCAAAATAATAGATCAGTGTGATGGCAAGTTGGCAGCTGACAGGTTTTCATTGAATGCAGATATATGTAATTACCATTTTATCTTATAAGATTATAAGATCAGTTTATATAGAGCAATCATGTGTCAAAATGGCCATGGAGTATAAGGCATGGAATGTGACAGTTGGCCTTACTAGTATGCCCAGAGATTCAGACCCCAAGACCAAAAATATATACAGGGTGGACCATTTAACTTGAAACTATAGAATATCTCCAAAACTAAACGTTTTAGAAAGAAACGTCTTGAATAAAAATTGCTTGATACAATGGGGGAAAGTAAATGTCATATGTTGTGCTTTAATTAGAGGTTTGGATGGTAATTTGAAGGTCAAGGTACGTTTTTTTAAATAGAAACCAACATTTTTTATTTAGTTTCCTTATTCCTCATCAAAAAATAAACAACTTTGTTTAAACCATTTTCTTGTACAGGGTTCTTTTACTGGCGTAAACAATTAAACCTTGATAAAAGGAAGATGCACAGAGTATCACACACAGCATGGGTATTATACAGTATTATTTCCATAAGCATCGTACCTCAGTGTAATAAATGTTCAAAATGATGCCCTTCTACCACAATACATTTTCCAACTGTGAATAAATGATTGCTGTGTCTCTAAAAGCATGTCTCTTCCAATACTGGCACAAGCATTTCATATGTAAGTCTTCTCCAGACAACGTGAAGTCGGACACAGCAATAATTTATTCACAGAGTTGGAAAATGCATTGAGGTAGAAGGGCATCATAAGCAGCGATATGTATCCCAGTATTTTTCCCTTTCATTCATTGTGTGCTGTGATAAAATATGGAGGAATACACAAATAACTAAAGGTACAGGTTCTTTAGTTTCTTAAGGCAAGGAGCATTGTGCAACCTGTCGGTATGTTTATGAATACACTGCAAAAGCAAGCAACACACAGCTTCCCAAGCTTTCTGTGCTACATCCAGTAGCAGGGTATCAGGCACATGGCTTTGTTCCTGGATAACTGCCTAATCTATGTTGATTATGAAGTGTTCTGTTCATTTACTTCTATTGGCATTGCAAACTATATTTTTGCATCACATAGGACATGAGTGAAATCTATATCTTGGTTCAATGTCATTTTGAAACATCCGTCAAAAGATAATAATATTCCAGAGGTAAAAGACTGCTGATATGACCATGACCATTGCAGTTGAAGGCAAGTATAAATGCAGCAATTGCTATACCAGGGGGAAGGGAACTTATTACATTCATTCTAATATGTGCTTCATAGAAGTATTACAAACAAAAAAGTGTAATAGCATTTTGTTTTTTGATCAGCTGATTTCAAAAAATAAATGGTTTTTGTTCCAAATTGGATGTGCAATACCATAAGAATGTATGAAGATAATGGTTTGTTACTTGTAAGATGCACAGAATAACGTATATCTGACATTAGTTTCGGTAGGAATTATGGGAGATCACACAGGGTTTTGAAATAATTAATCACCTAAACGAAATAAAGGAATATTCCAAGCAGCTTTTTCAGACGTGAAATAACTCGGCAACAATGCATTGAGGTTGGTCAGGTTTCTGAAATGGCTTCTGGATGTAAACACATTGGTTGCTTGTAAACATGGGTGAAGAATAAGTGCAACTGGCATTCTGATTGGCCTACATGGTGTGATACCAGCAGTGAGGCATGTTTATGTACTGATCTAGTGCAAGTGACATCCACACAACCTGCAGCGTTGCTAGCTTGTCTGACTCTTAATTTCGAAAAAACTAAAATATTTCCATGGAAATGGTCAGACAAAAATGTAAAATACAAAATGTGTTCCAAATCTATCTCTGGTTTAAATTAATGTAATGACTTCCCTTCCACCCGGTATTTATATTTGGAAGAGATCATTCAGAACTAGAGCAATAGAAAAATGTTTGAAGCTGTACATAAAATGTATGAGGTAATTATGGGCACTTCAGCAGCAGAGATGAAAGAGGGTGCCTGCTGGTGGTCATTATTAATAGAGACGAGAATTCCATGAAAATACATTTTTATAGGAAAGTAGGACATGGTTCAAATTTAGTAGTTATACTGTTCATTACTTTCCAGTTTCAAACATGTGTACTTTCCACATTATATTTATATGCTTTGGCCTAGTTGGGGATAAAAATATCCATAATTAAGGACTTTTTAGCTTAATTATGCATATAATGTTTAAATGCATGTTTGAATGCTTTTGAGTGGATAAAGAAGCTTCTCAATATTTGTCTCTCTTATTTTCGCTTCAGAAATCAGGATTGAAAAAGGTAAATAAAAGAATTTTAAAAGAAGAAGCATGATAGATGCTAAGCAAGGAGAAATAAAGGGTAAGAGGAGAAGGCTGTTGCTATGGGAAAAAACCTGATGTGTTTCATTCACACGACTTTCTCTACATCTCGGTAACAAATTATTGTTAAAAAGCTTATTCTTCCAACTACTTCATGCCAATTAAGATAAAAACTAACAGCAATGGTCTTATTACTTGCTTCTTTGCAAATAGAAAGGAAATTAGGCAACAGCAATAGTCAAATCCTCTAAAAGCTGGTTGTCATGTGGATGAAATCAGTTTCTTTGTATTGCCAGGAGTTGACAAATTCACATCTGTGAAAAGTTTAAGTATTTTAAAATGGAACCAATAAAAGCAATATCTCAAAAATTATTAACTCTACAAAAAAAAAGTATATGACATAAATTGTATGTTTTAACGAGATCTATTTTTTTTTTTTTTTGTATAAAACTTTTGTCTATCTCTTACAGCTTACCAGCTATGCAAAATTTATTTACAATGGAGAGATCTGCAGAGGCCATTTCCAAAAAATTCCAGATATAAATTTTATTTGTCATGTAAATATCTTTAATTCACAGTATTTTAATCAAAATCGTTAAGAGCCAGTTTTGAGAAAATCAAAATTTTTTCATGTAAAGGGTAGTTTGGAGTGGGGGATTTTTCTCAAAATCTTTTGTGTCGCATCCCTGAAATATACTAAACTTAAATACCAATTTTGGTACTGACTTTTTGATTTTGAGTTATCATGTTCACCGACACACAAGGACACACATGGACCTTATTTCTAAAAGTGCTTTTTTTGGATACAGAGGACCCTAAAATGTGTTTTTGTGGTGAAATCTTAGTATACAATTTTGGGTGGAATGCAATACCTGCTCTACACACTATGTACATAGTGCATGTAAACAAACATTGCCACACTGTTGAATCATTTACTCCTCGAGTGCGATATTGCTACGCAACCAAGCTTGCTTGGTCATTTAGTAGCATTCTATATGTTGTTAGCCTATTTTGTTCGAACTCTTATAAAATGCATAGTTATGAATGCAAGACTTGGTAATGGCAAAGTTAAAGATGACAGAGTATTCATGGCCCAAGGCAAAGATGAGCTTCCAGTTGGGGTGTTGCATTACAGTCAGACTAGAGAGTCATCTTTTTTTGCACAGGAAGAGGAGATTATGCTGCTTCACAAAAAGCCTCATTCCTTTAAATCATGTGACGAAAAAGACTATATGCTCTCAAAAACAAGTGAGATGGCCATTTCCAGAATTTCTAAAGAGCAGCAGCTAAAACTGGGCACATCACAAATTTTAACTTCTGGGGAAAAAGAGACCACGACATACCCAGTCACACAAATGAACCATTTTCAATTACATGCCATAAGAAGGTGCATCTGTGTCTATTACTCTCAAAAACAGCATCCTATCAAATGTAAGCTTCCTTTTCTTCAAGAAGCAGTTATTCCAGAGAAGCCTTAGCCTTAGCTCTTTGAACAAAGATCTGGCTTTTGAGTTCAAAATAATAAATAACAGAAATATTAGCTGAATTGTATTATCTTATGAGAGAGATTCAACTGTATAGTACAGCTATTCACTATTTACAAGAGTATTTTGTAAAATGTATATAGGTACTCAGAATCAATCTACAGAGATGGAACAAATAAAATAGGCTAGTTACATCTGCAATGATATTGCTCAACAGGAGACATCCAAACACTTGTTCATAGCAGTGGAACCTTGGAGGGAGGGAGGGAGGGAAGGAAGGAGGGATGCCTCTTCTATACATGGCAACATGGGCCATCAGGTAACTTCTTTTAAAACTCAGACTGTAAATGCAAATTCACCTTCACAAGAATTTCAGATATGCTCAACACAGTCTGTGCCATTGATTGATTTATTATGTTGGACATCTTGAGAATGGTAAAGAGGAAATGTAGAGAATTTAAGGAAACTGTCAACAAAAATTTAAGCCAAAGGGGGACTATTGTCGAATGCAAAGTTATTTAGTTACAATTCTGAATAAGAAAACTGACACTTATACTCCTGTCAACCTCAGGGCCTGTTCTTTGGGTACAACTTTCAGGAGAATTTTAAATTCTCTCCCCTCTCCCACCACATACCCACTCCCTCATGCCACATACCGCCTTCCCCTTTTCCAGTACTACTATAAGTAGCAACTTAAGATTCTTCTACAACTAGAAACATTTACTAAGCTGTCTGCAGTGTGTCAACATTCTAAGTGGTTAATATAACTGTTTATTCTGTTTGTCTGTGTTCAGTATTCCTCAAATTAAAGCTTCCAAAAGTGCATTCTTTGCACAGTGAATCAAAAGGAAGGAATGAGGGGAATGTTGTATTCCAGAGTTGTTGCAGCAAAGAGGTAAGGAGTGCTATTCCACTTCTGAATATTTTCTGTGGCAGTTATACAAAACTTCTTTAATCTGTAAGTAGGCACATAGGGGTCTAGTATACCCCAGTGTGACAAATATGACATTTTCAATTGTTACATGTACTTCACATATTGTGTCTTCAGTACCCTCAAATAAGACTTCCTAATACATAGATAAGAGCTTAATTTTCAGACTATTACGTCCTGTAAATTAACCACATAAATATGGTGAGATCTACCATAACCCCATGAGTCTAGTAGCGACGCAAACTTTGAGGCACAAGTTTTGCAAACAGTGCACTCATTTCTGTGAGTCTCTACAGGGAAAATATTTCACATCCAAGCCCCAAGCCCCACATCCCAATACTTTGTCTTGGTACTTTTAAATCCCTTCAGGTATTTCAAGATGGGGCAACTTTTCTTTGAATTTGCTAGCAGCCGAGTGCTGTTCTCCACTGAGGAGATTAGCTCTGGAAAGAATTTCAGCAAGTGCAAGGACAGTGGTCATGTTTTCAAGCAAGTTTATTTTATTATACATATATTTATTAGAAAAGCTTCAAACTCTTAAATGCATTTCAAAACTACAAGCAAATGTAATAAACATTTTAAATAGGGGGTATACTGGATCCTGATACCACCCTTACACCACAAATAAGAGCATGCCTACTTATAGGTCAATGTCATTAAAAAATTATTAGATGAGTTGGCATTGCTAATATTAACATCACTTAGAAGAAAAGTGCATATTTTCATGTATTTTTCACTTGATCATAAATATTTTAGTTCAATTAATGCAAAATGCATGCAATATTTTGGGACTTACATGCATGAAATTCCCATCTCTAATTTAAGTTTATAGAAGCACTAAGAAATTCATATATTGTACAATACATATCTTGTGTCTCCCACTAAAACTCTTTAAAACACACTCTATATTACAAATAAAATTTGAGGCTTCAGCCATTTCCAAAATATCCATTATTATTGGTTTGAATTTTACAAAATGATGTCACTATTTTTCTTGCAATGTCATGAAAGGAACATAGAATTACAAGGCCAGTATACAGTCCAGTTTTTAAACATTTGGTAATGCCCTTTTTTACCTATAATAAGACTGTGATGAGCCAATTTATGCAAACATTTATCTCATATTAGCATGAAGTGTATATTCAATGAATGAATATTTATTTGTACAACTTTTTTACATAGCTTTTACATTTTTCTTATTCTAAACTAAACTATGTACAAATTTTAATTGTCTTCTTGCTACCTTGGTTTGCATGGCACCCAGGCCGTTAGCCTTCCGCAACCCTTCCCTCTTTATTTTAATTATCCCTCTTCTCCTTTTACATTCCTTACTTTTCTTGCCCATTTTCTCTGACTTTCTGCAAGAATCCACCTATGCTTCTCATCTTCTTTTCTTCCTTCCCTGTTAACATTTTTATAGCTACAATTTTCCCCACTGTTTTTTTCTAATTTTTTCTCCCAAACTTTGTTTTCCATATTGCTAGTTCCTTGTGTTCTATCAAATAATGATTTTTTTTTCGATTTTTTTTGTAGCTTAACATCCTTTAACCTGGTGGTCATATCGGATGAATGAATGAAATTGGTGAAATGATGCTCAAATGATCTCGGGGTCCATGGATTAAAGTTACTCAACATTTGTCTTCCCAGGATAAGGGAAAACCCCGAAAAAAGCCTTATCCGGGTAACTCACCCTAAGCGAGACTCGAACTCATGACCTTTTGAATGTAAATAACAATGATGTTCTGTACTTTCTTTCTCACCACACATTTCACACATTCCTTTTTCACTGCCTCTTATCCCTCTTAGAAATATTTTTCCTGTGCTCATCCAAGCTAGTCCTTTTTCTTGCCCGTTACAGCAATCTACATGGTTCTCATCCCCAGTCTCTCTTTATTTGTTTATAAAATTGTACCGATTGCTTGTTTTTTAAACTTATCCATATCTCCTATCTTTCAATGTCTTCTACCCTGCATTTTACTGTTTTACCTACATTACTTTCATTTCTTTCTTCAAGCCTCCATATATCTTCCATTCCTATTTTCTCTATAATTTTTCCAACCCCTGCCCACCAACTATTTGTGCTCTCCAGATATTTTGTTGCTTCATGCATAGCTTTAAGATTTCTGCTTCTTCTTTTGCCAAACATTTATACCAAAATGTTATCATTCTCTCCATTATTATTCCATTCTTTCTTGTTTTCCCAAGTTCTACCAAGGCTTCTCTTGGCACTGATCTAGGTAACCGCAGTAATTCTTTGCAAACATTCTATACATCTGATCCACCTTCTTATTTGTCTGTGGCCCCCCGATCTCCACTGCATAAAGCATCCTCGATTCCCAAATACCTCATACATTCTTTCCAGCCAGTTGGTTATAATCTCTAATTTGTATTTGCCAAAACTAAATCTTCCTTTTGCTTCTATTCTTCTTCCATTCCCTTCTGTTATTCAACCTCACTCCCAAGTATTTGAATTCCTTGACCACTTCTAATTTTTTCCCATTTAAAACCCACATCTCCTCTTTTCTCAATTTAGGTCATTTTTTAAAAACCATAACTTCAGACTTGCTTATATTTATTGTTATTCCCCATTCCTCACAACATTTTTGACCTTGTTTATTGCCCTTTGTAATCCGATAATTGTTATGGATACTACCATTAAATCGTCAGCATATAGCAATCCTAAAATTTCCTTTCTATTATATCTATGAATATATTAAATAATATTGGACTCAGTTTACATCCTTGTCTCAGACCAATTGTTTGTTCCGTCATTTCCGTGATTTCATTTCCTCCCCATCTCATACAGAATTTTACCCCAGTTCTTTTATGTAGTTTTCACTAACCCCTTTTCTCATTAATTTCCATGATAAAGCTTTTCTGTTTATTGCCTTCTCAAAATCTGCAATGAACATGTATATCCTTCCTTTTTTTTTTTTTTTACTTATTTATTTATTATTGTCTTTATTATAAACACATCTATTAAAGTGTATATGAAAAATAAATGTTTACACTAATAGTTGCTAGAATATATAAAAAAAATGATAATGGGTAGAGTCATGTGAATGTAACACACAGATTTTGTTGAAGTTAATCAATGAACAATGCTTAAAAGAGTAACTTCTGTATCAGCCAATGCTGAATTACTTACTGTACAATCTGCAGACAAGAATATGAACATACTAGTTGTTATTCTCTTCATGCAAACATCTACACGCACAGTCCAAATAAGTCTGATTCTGTTTGCTGCAGCAGAATTATGGTACAGTTGACAACATTAATTGCAGTAGTAGATATAATGAACAGTATATTCAAATTTAAGGGAAATTAGAGTCAGAATGGAAACGCAATATGTAACTTACATTTGCTGTGTTTATTCATTTCAAGAGCTATTTACTCTCATCCTCAGAAGAGGTGTTGGTGTCTGCTGTGTGGTGGTGGTTTGTGCCGACATCTGTTGCATCCAAGTGCCACATAATCTCACTATATCATACCAGCTTTAGGAAGGAGGAAATCGTTATGATCAGGAGTAGGTTGGCAAATGACAAAGTGCTGTTAAGGGAATGGATGTGGCGTATATCTGGAAGGTAATTTCCAAACTGGAACAGAAGTTAAACCGTACCTGTTTTATATGGGAAGGGGAAGTCATACAATTAATGAACAAAACAAAATGGAGCATAGCATATTACACATAAATGATGGATCAAATAATTCCTTTTAATTATGCAGTTTCTTTTTTTGTTAATTACCATTCATCTACATTTAAAATGATGTTCTAATCCCCAGAAGTTGACAACATTTAACCTTCCCCACCTCCACCCACCCACACATCCTCCCTTTGCCTTCATTTTACGCTCCCTCTCTCTCTCTCCACCTCCACTCCTCCCACAGACCTTTCTCTGAATTTTTTTTTATTTACGATGCCTTAAAACAGGTATTTTAAGTTCAAGTTTGTAGATCTAATTTTTGGGTAGAATACAATACTTTCCATACCTACTATATGTGGTACAGAAAGTAAGAATTCAGAAGTAATGTGGCTCTTACCTGAGCATTGCAATTGGGTTCTTTTAGCATTAGGTTGCACTTTTCCAATAGCCTTGTGTGTTTTTTTTGTTTTTTGTTTGAGGCTTTTAATAGTTCTTATAGAAGATAGCATACAGAAAATACTTGTACTGAAAAAAAAAACATAAGAAAAATGAAACGAAAGAAAGGCAAAATATGTTAACTTGCTGCTTCTAGGCCTTAAAATGATGTTTTTAAACTATAATGGCAATATTCGACATATCGATGTACATTGACAAAGATGCAGATACCCTTGTGATAATTTGGTGGCATTACATGAAATTAAATAACTAACCATATGAAATGTGACAGAATTTCAAATTCTGTGTGAAAAGTTTTCTGTGGCAAGTTTGGTCAAAATTGGTGCAATTGTATAGGAGCCTATAAAGAGCATATACGTACACTGACTTGTATATTAAGATGCCGGCATAAGTATCAAATACTTATAACATGAGGCATGCATATGATTTACATAGACCAGCAAATAGCTTAAAACTGTTCCAGAAAGGATGTGGTATGCTGCAACACAAATTTAAATAAACTGCCATATTACCTAAAACTATTAGGTATCCTACATAAAATATTAAAGAAACATTTCAAAAGATCCCTATGTGCTCACTCCCCATATACTTAGTGGAATTTTTTAATATATCATTTAACAAGCAAATATTCCATATATGGAGGACTGCATGTATTGATACTTTACACTTTTTCATTATTGTTTTTCTATAATTTGATAGACATGCTTTTCCTAAGAATTTGATCAGCATTTGTCAATACATAAAAATGCATATTTCAGGAGGAAAGGCTATTTAAGTTTTAAATGAATAAAGTCACGTGGAATTAAATTATAATTTTCTCCTTTGTATAGTAATTGCTGGTATTTAATAAATTATCTGCTAACAACAAGCACTATAGATTTAAAAAAATATACGTATAATATGATCATTAGATTATTAGGTAATTCCTCTAGCGGCCTCTCTCCACTGCGCGAGAGAACTGAGGGTCACCAGGAAAGAGGTGCTGGCAAAGGTGCACTGGAGTCCTTGTCAAATAAATGCTGAAAATGTTGACCACCAGCTCCCAAATATGCAGAATATCAAGTAAAAATATTCTCGCTCACTCTCCTAAACTCAGCAACAGAAATCCCTGTGTAATCTACAGAAAGTTAGTGATAACATTATGCAAGAAATCACAAGCATTCCTGCTGCTAAGCTTAGAGTGAACGAGAATATTTTTTGCAAAATGTGCTGCCCATATGTGAGCAGAAGATCAACATTTACGAAATTTACCTTAAGATACGTATTTTAGTGCACCTTTACTAGCACCACTTTCTCGGTGACTCTCGGATCTCTTGTGCAGTGGAGAGAGGCCCACAAAAGGTGTTACCTTATGATTTAATGACCCTATATATAATATGTTTGTATGAATTCACAAATGTATGTATGGCATATTTAGGCATTTTCTAGAACACTTGGAATGCGAGGAGCAAACCAAACTCAGTAAAGTATGGCAATATGACTTATAATCAGCACCAGGTAGTCAGCATGTTTATTTACATCTGTGAATAAGGATATACCAGGCATCTTGTGAAATAATAATATGCAATTAAGATTAGAGATGAATCCTATGGAACAGAGCTCAGTTGCATATCGATACTTGACAATTGAGAAGTTTATTTGAATAGTGCTTTGCTTGAGAACTGCCACCCATAAAAGCATCTCAATCTGCCACATGACGTAAATATGTAAATAAGTTTGGAAGTAATATCTTTAGAGAAAATGATAAGACATCGTTTTGCTTGGTATGCAAATAAAAAGTTTGAAGTTGTTCAACACACAAATACAGCACATCATAAGGATTGGGTTAAGAAGAAGCATACCTTAAATCAACAATCGATTACACGCAAAGCAGGTGAACAATCAAGTTTGAATGGCAACTTTTCTAAAGACTTGAGCTTAGCTTTAGTAAATGCCAACATTCCATTGTGGAAAAAGAATAATGTACAGTCTTAGAAAAGTACGAAAACAAAAGTTTCTCTCTACACTGTTCAAAAATTATGTGCCACAGTGTTTTCAGGATGTAATTTCTAAAATATGGGATACATAGGGACACGAGATAATCTAAGATTTCAATAGACAAGATGCCAGACGATGCAGCACAGTGTGTTGCTAGTGCTAAAGTTAGTGCAGTGAAAACGGGTAACCAATCATTCCTCTTGAACATGCAAGTACTTGACAGGGTAAATCACAGCATGGTTGCAACATTTTTCAACAAGCCATTAGCTTTATTGTGAACAGTTGGAGTACAGCATGACCATGCATTTTTATTCCTCAGTGATGGTGTTCCATATATGGTGAAAGCAGCAGCTGGATTGAAGGTTCTTATCCCAATTAATTTATCTCACTTATCTTGCTCATGGTTTACACCACGTCGTTGAAACTATAAGGGTAAAATATAAAGAAGTGGACTTACTTATCTCCATTGTTAAAAAGTGTTTATGAAGGCACCAATAAGAATTAAACAATTTTGTGAACTATATACAAATCTGCCTTTATCCCTTGAGCCAATTTTAACTCACTGGGGCACATGGTTGCAGGCTGTCATACTATGTGGAACACTTCAGTGAAGGGCAAACAATAGTTTCCTTAAATGTGGAAGATGCATTGCAATAGCTCAGAAATGTTTTACTGAAGATGGCTTTGATTAAAAGATTCAATGCATTCATAGCCAGATCTCAAAATTACCTGAAATTATAGCACAGTTGAGGCTCAAAACAATTCTTTAGAGTATTCACTTTCTCTGATGGATAAAATTTCAAATATACTGTCTGCAGAAACTTACAGTGTTACTAAAATTGCATTCGATAAGCTTGGTCAGATATTACATATTCTGGCAATTAAAAATCCTGGTTAGAAAACATTCTGTCACATCAGCAAAATGTTATTTGATGATGCTGTAAAAACTGTAACAGAAAAAGAATTTACTGAAGAAGAGTAGCGGTTATTATGATTAACAGCTACAGCCAAATCTGAGGATGCTTCCAAGGAAGGTGAAACAATTTTTCTAAAGGAAAACAAGGTTTGTGAAGCATAAGAGTGTTTATGTCAAATCAATATTACTTAATTATAATTACCTTGCTCACAGTGGGAGAATTCCAATAAAGAATATATTATTGTGTCTAAGAATAGTGGTGTTTTTTACATTCACCTGAGACATCATGCAATGTAGAAAGGACATTCTCACAGTATAAAACTTAATTTACCGACAGAACTAAGAGTTTACCACAAGAAAACCCCAGAGAAATTTTCCTTATCTATTGAAACAGCCACAAATAAGGTAAGACTACCTGCATGGCTTATTTGATATCAGTTAATTTGTTTTTGCATATTTTTAAAATGTTTCATACATATTTTAGTATTTTATTTTGCATAAAAATCCAAGCTCTAGTTAGTTATGCTGAATACCTCGTAATTGTATGAAGTTCAATGTCCCTGAGCATTGCTCCAAGTGGGACCAAATGAACAAACAAATAACATAAGACCATCAGTGATTCTGCTATACCAGCAGTCATCAGTGGAAGGCAGTGCTAAATGTGGCAAAACGTTGTCTTCACTAGTTCACAACATATCACTCTTTTAATGATCCAATAATTCCTTATACAACAAATATCTCTCTTTGTTGCTGCCAAAATAAAACATTTTCAGTTGCAAAAAATACATTTGGAAGGCTCAATCATATCAAACTAAACAAGATTCACATTATACAATATCTAAAAGCATCGAACACAGCCTGAATATGAACTTTTAAGGCTTAGCTCTGCATATCTACGCTAAAGATAACAAATGCAACTTACTTATTTCACTTGATACCTCATTTAGTTTGGTAATATTTCGACTGATGAGCACAATGTTAAAACCGTGTCTTGCCAATTCCTTTGCATATGCCTTTCCAATACCATCTGTGGAACCAGTAATAACTGCAAAATGAAAAGTAACTCAATCATTCATTCAATATAATTAAAACAAGAGATCTGTAGGAAACAGTTTTAACTCATAGTCTAGTTTGAATACATGGTCCTGGTTTTCCTCGGAGCTATTTGTTCAAACAAAGGCTCTCAAGATAAAATTAGAAAAACTGCTATCAAAATACCATGGATAGAATAATCTGAGGTAAAGAAGATTTAATTATATTCTGTGAAAAGAAAGATAACATTATGTTTCTTGATTGTAAGAAAAATTTTGCAATTATGCAATAAATTGAGAATTAACTACTTATAAAATATTTATAAATTTGATGTTACATGCTTTAACATGCATCTAGTTTATTTTTGCATATTTTTTTACTTTATAGTGCATAGAAATCCTAGCAGATTTACTAAGCAAAATGGCTGTGGTAATCATAAGGCATGCTTTTGGGAAATGTGTGTACACTCTTTAACTTTTGTGATTCTCACCATCCCATTCTGTACTAGGCATTAAACACCACTTAATTTTCCTCAGAGGCCTCTTTATCAGGCTTGAGGTTCTTTTATGTGCCGTAAATTTATGACACGGGAATACGAAGAATGGTCAACTCTTTGTGGTGTTTACTAACCTTTTTTTCCTCAGGGTGGTAATGACCTTAGCAGTTAAGCACCCCTAAACACCAACCATCATCATGCCACTCCTTTGCCTCATCCCTACCACCTGAGGGCTTTAGCTACAATCATTCCATGATATTACAGTGAGCAAGATGCCACCCTTCCAAAGGAAGCCAAGCTAAGGATTTTTATATCCAAAAAAAGCCATCATCCTCCACCAGGTTTGAACCCAGGACCTTGGGTATATGAAGTTAGCATGCTAACCATTACACCATGGAGGATGACTTACTTTTGGGAGAATCCAGGTTCAGTCCACTCAGATCATGGTGGGACTCTTTACATGGTTTTCCCCTGGTTGCCAAGATAATTGCCAGAGTGGGTTGTACCACTATGATTCTCCTTTCCTCTCATTCTATATCCATTTCATGTTTTAAGTGTGCTTTCAGGTCCCACAGTCTCATCAATGCCAGGCAAATGGCCCGTTGCTTGTGCTTTGGAAGAATTTCTCCTCAAGGTCACCTGAATAAGCTCTCTCACCAGCTATGGTGGCTGCTTTGCCCTCTTGGGATTGCTCTCTAAATGTGTGCTGGTGTTTGAACTGGAAATCTTGGCAACTTCTGTGATTCTGTGTGGGCCTGCCTATGGGTCTGGGACCTCCTCCCACTCCTTTGCCACATCCCTGCTGCCTGAGGGCTTTAGCTACAATCACTCCATCATATCGCAGTGAGCGAGATGTCATCCTTCGTTCCAGTACCCTAATTCCTACATCCACATTCTAGCAAATTTACAAAAGTTTTTCTTATTCCTTATGACCTCCAACATAAATGAATTACTACAGCTTATGAAAAAGTTATTTGGAAAATCCACAGTATGCAACATATCTTGTTGAAACACATAGGTACCAATTACTATGTACAATAACAGTGATAGTTTTGCCATGTTTCAAAATTTTAGCTAGCATGTTTATTTAATAATTGTTGTCTAAATATTTTGTTCTAATAAAAATGCTCCACAGGATGCATTTTTTAAAATATTCATATTATTTCATTTTCATATTTTCATTTATTGCATCCATTTAATTATGAATATATATAATATGGAATTGTCAGCATTTGCATATACATGTTCCATATGTTATAAACTACTACTTTTACTTCATTTGCTGCATAAAAGTAATTTTAAGTCAATCATATAAATTTACAACGAAAGATAATATAAGGCAATTTATATTATAAAAGATATTTACAAAAATATACAATGATAATTACAAGTCAATCACGTAAACACCCACCCACACAATAATAATTAATCTACCTTTTTACAATCAAAGTATTTACATTAAAAATATCTTTATTCCTCATTTAATTTTTCAAATGCAAAACTTCATCTACTGTGTAATAAATTTATTAAGTAAAAATTTGTGAACTTGATTTTTTGAAATTTATCATTGATTGTATATTTTTTATTTCCACGGGTAAATTATTGTAAAATTTAATACCTTGATAATAAAAGCCATTCGAAGAGTGCTGGGGATGAAGGGGGAATGTCAAAAAAATTCGAAATTGAGATTATTGCACCATCTATTGCTCATGTTGGTAAACTTCCAGATACGCAATTCAAACAGGCAATGAATGTGCATAGTTCCAAGAAAACCACATTCTAAGTTTTACCATAATGTCTAAGAAGGGGGAATGTCAGTGCGTAAATGCTATAAAGGGGAAATGTCAATCAACAAAGGGAGTTTGTCATGGTAGTACCTGTTACATTGTCGCCTAACAGAATCTGGTATGTCGAGTATCGAGTTCTTGCACCAATTTTGTGTGCCATTAGATGGTGTTAGGTACTTTAATTACATTCCAAGTAGAGAAAAATGGGGACCTCTCATAAAAACAGTGACTGTAATGGACATAGTGGACTCAAAAGTGAAAATGGCAGTAGGAAAAGAAAGAAAATCTGGTAGAATGCCTGACATAATTATTAACTAACTTCAATTTAATGGGTTCAGTAGATGAACAAAATACATATCCATGTGGTTTATAAGTGTACAAGAAATTCAGACTCACACGGAACCTGACAAAAACATGGGATTCATTGATCAGAAAACAAGAGCCGAAATTCCTAGTAACTGGGCAGAAGCCTTCAAATTAGCAAGGAAAAAACCCTTCCCATCACATGTGATAGAGCCAGAACAAAGTCTTGACTACTCACTTGGCATCTGCCTATATCAAAAAATGTCCTTTCTAATCCAGACCAATCAGAGAGATTAAAATCTCAGAAGACCATCTAAGATTAAACATTGTTCTACATACCATGGGTTATTTACATCCTCAGTAATAAGGGCTTCTCACCACTTAAAGAACAGGGCCATGGAGGGAAATGAATTCCAGCTACCTGACCATTTATATGAAGGTGAGCAATAATAAAAATAATAATCTCAAAAAAAATAAATAATTTCAGACAATAAAAAGGTAACCTACTAAAGTCATTTTCTTTCCTTTCTAGATTTTCTTCCTGTAGCAAAGGAAAAGTATGTTGATGTGAATCACTAGAAATTTGTTTGAAGGTTAGAAACAATATCTTAGGGGGAAAAAGTACATAATTTACGCAACAGTCAAATAATAATAATAATAATAATAATAATACTAATAATAATAATACTAATAATAATAATACTAATAATAATACTAATAATAATAATACTAATAATAATAATACTAATAATAATACTAATATTAATAATAATACTAATAATAATAACAACAACTTAAACTTATTTCTTTCCTTTCTACAGCCTGTTCCTGTTTCAAAGGAAAAACATATTGCTGTAAATCACTTGAAGACATTTTGTGGTAAAAAGGCAGAATTATACATGCCCTATAATGAGTGAACTTACAAGATGCTACTTCTCACATTTTTAATAGTGTTTGAATAACTGATTGTTAATTAATGCTAGAATAACATTACGAAAAGGCTGACATTCCCCCTTCTTGCTCAAAATACTTGAACAATAATTTGTAATTTCACTTTTAAATTATGTATCTGTGTTCAGTACTTACTGTCCCATGTTCTATTTCATAGAAGACATAATGATTCATTATTATATGTAATAATGTGTTCATATAATTGCAATAAACCAACATTTGGAGTACTTAAACTTTGAACTTTGTCTCCTGTAAAATTTAGTTTTCCTGACATTCCCCCTTCATAGCGAAAATGTTAAATCCTGATTTCTGAAATCATTGATACATAATAGGAAAAATAATGGTCCCAATACTGAACCTTGCAGCATGCCACATTCGATTTTATACATATTTGAATAAGTCGATCTAAATTTTTCTTTTTTGATTACCAAAAAACTCAATTTCTACAACTTCTACAATTCTGCATCAAAAGCTTAAGTTTTTCAGTCAATAAGTTTACAAATAGCTCTAACATATCACATGTTTTATATTAGTCCCTACTTATTGCAGAAAAATTAATATGTTTTCTATTCTCTTAAAATCTGGATAGTTTATTTCTATAAGCTGGAGCATTATTTTGAAAAAAACATATGCTCATTTTCTTTAATGTTCTTTTGAGAGGCAGATCACAAATTCTGAAATAAATTAGTAAAACTTGCAATGTATGGAGTGGTCCGAGTATGAGAAAATTATGAAAAAAGGTTTGCGAGAAAACAAGGTGGAAAGTTTAGCATATCAATTAATAAGCATGCACCTGTCCATTCAAAACTTCAGCTAGTTTGTAGTTTAAATATGCCAAGTGGAAAAACTATGTATTTTCTTAACGTTAAAATTCATATTATTTTATTATGAAAAAAAAATTTTTTTTTTTTAAAATTCCTCACAATTTTTATTGAATTTCACAGACACATTACCGTAATACTGATGCACAGAATTGAACAAATATGCAGGATAGGGAGGAACAGCAGTGTGTTAAAAGAATGCCAGAAATAGAAAATGAACAAATTTGCACTTGATTACAGAAGGCAGTGACAAACAGCTCCTCTAGAGTCTATAGCAAACATAAGGGTGCAAAACTAGAGTAATATAATTCTTTTCTCTTCATAGCTATGAACTTTCAATTAGGACTGTCACCAACATTCAGGATGCCCTTTTCAAGTTTGTTACAAATTTCCAGATACTTTTTACAAAATAAGAAGACAAGATGGGTGAGAATAGTAGGTACATCAGGATAAGATGATAATCCTATTTTGGCATTTTATTGCTGAGACACTTCAAGGTCCCCTAACATGTATTCTTCCCCACCTTTATGTGCAGTTCTACTTTATATGCTTGATACAAAAATGAATTTGGTACTATTCAAGTTAAATTACAAAAACGAAGATGAATTTTTAGCATACTAAAAACAGCTTATTATGCATATTTTCATTCATTGATGACCTATGGAATAATATTTTGGGGAAATTCAGTAAATGCTAAAAAAGTATTCATTATGCAAAAAAAAAAAAAGGTACTAAGAATAATGGCAGGGGAAAGACAATCAACTTGCTGCAAACCACTTTTCAAAATGTTTGGAATTTTACCATTAGCCTGTGAATATATTATAGCCATATTCTCATTTATAATACTAATAAATAGCCCGGAAAAGTTTACATAAAATACACATATAACAAAGAGATTAGACTTAGGCAGGACTTACATAGACCAACAAATAATTTGCATTTATTCCAAAAAGGAGTTTACTACAAAGGAATAGTTATGTTTAATTCACTTCCCTCTTCTATAAAAGAATTGCAAATGAACAAAAACAAGTTTAGATCACAATTAAAAAGATACCTTATTACTCACACCTTCTATACAGAGGAGGATTTTGTTCAATCAAAAAGCAATGGTAATAATGTAACATTGTAAATATAATAAACATAAATATTCTAAGAATGCAAGTGTACAAGTAGGATTTTGGAAACAGGCATGTAATTGAAAATTATGGAAAACTGACATCTCTGAAAATTCATTGTCAGAGTTGCTAATTGTAAATAAATGTATTAAGTATGAATAGACGTTGAAATTGCATTAATTCTACCAATAACTATTATTCTAACTAGCTCTAATCTCATAATAGGATCTACAGCTGCAAAGCCAGACAAAAAGAATTTCTATTAAACGTACATATAATGTTTTCCTAAGCAGATGGCCGTTTGCATTCTAGCCCATTGTTATGGCATAAAGTGGGCTCCTTCTGAACTAGATTCTGCAATGTAATGCAGCGTGTCTTCTCAGGTGGGAGTAGCATGACTGACCAACATAGTATAAGGGGCATATGCACAGGACTAGACATGCAACAGAAAGTCACTACAATATACCCCTCAGGTCTTCTATCTTGAATATTAAGCATAGACGAGTCTCAAGGACAGCAATTTAACGATTTCTATTACAGAAGATAGGATTTTCTTAATTTGCCTATTGAACACAAAATCACAAGTTATCTATCTCAAAAATACATGCAGTTGGTTAGTTTTCATCATTTTCTTTTAAAATTAAAGGTCTAGTTAATGAGTAATTATCATTGAAGGCATGTGCATAAAAATGGTCTTACCCTCAAAACTAAAAAGTATCCAATTATTGCTGCTATCTCTAGTTTAAATACTAATGAATTATGGATGGTTTCTAGTTTAAATATTAATAAATTATGGATGGCTTAACACCAAAAAGCTTGATTGTAAATAAATATAATTTTTTTTTTTTTTTTTTTGAGGTCATGTATCCTTGCCATATAAGTATGAGAATCCAAGGCACATAGCTCCGCCAAAACTCAATGAAATAGGTATTTGAACTGCTCAATTATGTGCTTACACTTTTTTGTAAATATTACAGAAGCCTTCCATCTGACTGTCTGAAATAAGTTCATAGGCTTTCAAGGGTATCTTTTCACAGTTAATTTCTAATAAGCACTAACGTAATGAAAATTAATGTGCAAGGGTGGTTTTTGTTACTAATAATAATTAAAAGATATGTAGCCTTTAATATACTTCATTCAGAACAAGGCATATTAAAGTTGTTTTGTTTCACAAGTTCAACAAAAATAAATTAAAATACTTTTATCTGCATAAAAAAATAGGTTTGAGGTGAATGCTTAAACTTTAACTATAACAAAATATACCACCGCGGAAATTAATATTTCTTTCTTTTGTATGCACAAAAAAAATTTTTTTTTGCTTTAAAAAAAGTGAGGTTTAGACTGTTTTTATGCAAACTGCTATATTCTTCTCTGAATTATCAAGTGTGTATATTAAATGTCACTGTAAATATTTTATTATAGGTAACTTTCATTAAATCCAGAACAAAAAAAAATACACAACTTGCAAATTGTCAAGAAAGAAAGGAAGAGAGAGAGAAAAAAGTGCTAGTCCAAAGTTTGGTAGCTGTATACAACTCTGAGAATGACAGAATTTGTTTCTAGGGCAGTTTTGTGAAATAAGATTCACTGGGAAAGGTCCCTCAAAGAATTTCAGTACTAAACCCCTTTAACATGTCACAAAAGTATAATAAAAATAGTTTATGCTTAATAACAAAGTCAATTTAAATGCTTAAGGCAATGCATAAGCTTTACAGTTTTCTAAATACCAATATATACCTTTTCTTCCCATGTTTAAGTGCTATTGTTTCCACACTAATTGTGTGTGTTACACTTTAGACCTAGTCAAGACCTTTACTATTAAGATACTCTTAAATATTTCTGATGAAACAAGTGCATAAATAAAACTGAAGTTCATATGACTTAATAAATATTCGCCTCTTTGGGGAAAGGGAGATTTAATCAAGTGAGGAAACAATGCGAGAGAGGTAGAAAAACACTTAACATCGACATGACAGTGTCTTTTGAGGTATTCATAATTTCTCTTCAGTATCAAGACCTGACTGAAGGTCACATGGTTACACAAAGTGATGAAACTGCATTAAACCTAATCTAATCTCATCCTGACTTGCAGTCATTCATAATTAAAGAACTCAGATTTACATGAAGTACTCTTTAATATCTTAAGTGTCTTTAAAATCTGCAAAACTGTATGGTCAGAAATCCTTTAAGTGATTTATGATTCAGTCCCTGCAAGTGTATTAAATTTGGCAGTTAACTGGAAAATCCTATACCAGCACAGGTCAACATGAGTTTAAAAAGTTTTCCAAATGTGACAGAATGAGGGTTTTGTTCATTAGTCAAAAAAGTCAGTGTTTATTAGAACTGTTTAAATACCTAAGCAATAGAATTTTAAACACGCATACTGTTTTTAACGCTAATCTAGCGAGTATGGTCGGTAGCTTTTTTCAATTTTTGCGTAAACATTTAACCTACCTGCCCAATCCCCATACTTCTGCAAGAGATTCTGCGATCGTAATTTTGGGAAAATGTGTACTTTAATGCCTTTTGCAAGAGTTAAAAACAGCGAGACGGTTACTTTACCGACAACACATATTCCAATTAATGCAAACAAATCTTCATAGTACTTAAAATCGTTAGACAGTTGTCGCAGAAGCATGATGAATGAATCGACTGAGACCGCTTCTGACGACATCGTTGAATGACAGTGTCATTTTTCAACTAGAGCAGCAAAAAAACACACTTAGCGAATTTCATACGAGTGTTTATTTTCGGACTTCGCCCTCTCTCAAAGAGACAAGGAACAACAAACACACTGCAAGTCTGCACCAGTGTTGCCATGTTAGCGGAAGCAAGCGGAAGATTTGATTTGAAAAACAGCTGCAACAACCAGTAGATTTTTATTTGGCAATTGGCTTAGGCATACATATTTATTGCATTATCATCATCATCATCATCATCATCGTCATTGTTTTGTTTTGTTCGTTCGATCCCACCATAGGCAGGCTCGGGACATTGACACGTCATACAGAAAACACCTATTACAAATTCGTGCACATAATCATTTTGACCATCATCACTAAATATTTAACCACAAAAAATTCATGTTGATGTTTTTTATTTTGTTTTGTTTTTTCCAATTTCAACTATAATATGCAATCATACAATTCCCATTACAACATATAAAATCAAACACTAAAGTTCCTGGAGAATGCAATATATTAGAACCAATATAATGACACAAACAGTATGTACATACCATGGTGGGTTTAAATGGTGAATACATCGTTCGGAATGAAAAAAGGCCACGCCATTTCAAGAGAGTTAGTGTGTCGAAGGAAAAACACATGAACCCGATTATGAAAGTGAAAATGACCACTAATAGAAAATTCATGCAACGGAATTTCCTCTATTGAATAAAGACGGTTTGGAAGTTCACACCATGCAACTTTGTGTGTAATTTCATGATCCATAGTTGCTCTAAAAAATACTGTATTTAATAACAAAGTATTTGTCATATTTTTCGACAAACCGCGTAACATATTGACGATTTTGAATTACAATATTGTTTGCAACTGAGAGCGAAATGTTTTCGTGAGTAAAGCTTTGATGCGAATGTAAATGAAAAGTATCGTCAGTCCCATCGAAGAATTTATAACTAAACTCCTTTGCTTTAAGATCACTAGCTGTTGAAAATGATATATAAAGGGTTGGTATATCAAATAGATCTGCGGAAGCAACAGAACATACTTGTGTGCAAAAGTATCCGATAATACCACATATCATCTTTAGTTAAGAAGTAAAGGATACGTAATAAAATGGACCAGTAAGAAGGAAGAGAAATGGGAATATATGATTCAAAAAAATAATAGGAGGCGTAAAAGTGAGAAATCACTAGAAACTTGGCTGTTATAGGAAAATAAAATGGATTAATTGGGGGAGTACAACGAGTTGCACGAAGGGACATAATCTGGAGAGAGAGAGAGAGAGAGAGAGAGAGAGAGAGAGAGAGAGAGAGAGACGCATTAACTATATTTTCTGTATTGTAGAGGGCTGACATTTACAAATGAAAGTTCTAAGGTGTAAGGGTTAGGTATATTAATTACATGACACCGACACATTGCCAGGCACTGTAAGCACTTTGGACTAAAAGTACTAGAATCATCCTTTCGCAAGTTATATATTGGTCAAGAGCTCTAACGCGACAGTATACACTACGACATGAACATCTAAGTACAACATAGCTGCTCTTCTTCGAAGTATATCAGCCACAGTTTTACGACGTCGGGCATACATATTGAACACTACTCAAGAGTGAGACTGAAAACGTGTCTGTTACAACAGGGTTCAAAATCCCAAGGATTAATGACATTTAAACCTCTACAGTAAGAAACATTGCAAGGGTTGCAAAACATTCTATTACAATTTGTATTCAACAATGTGTTTATTATATGATTTCACAAAAGAATGGCATGTAAGGCAGTGTCTGTATTGACTCAACTAATGGTTATATCGTTTATCTAGACAAGTATTTAACTAGAGAAAAAAAAAACACTTTTGCATCTTCGTTTCCGGGGTTGGTAGCACTGCAGTTTATTGCACCTGTACATTTATGGGCTCTTTTTCATAAATTTCACTTGCACTTGCCCTTTTTAATTACCTGTATATCTAGGCCACTTACGCACGCCAAGTAGTTTTCACTGCTTAAATCTAAATGCCATTGTTTTATATTAATATGCTACTGCGTTCTTCGAGGTGCCCTGCTCTCCGGGACATTTATTAAAATGTTTCATAAAGAAATAACTGATTAAGTTACAAATACCAAGGGGCCCTACATTCTGAATGATAATAAATGTGCTATATCAATCTTCAATTTAAAAGTAACGTACTTCAACATTATAATCTTACATTTCAATAAATTTTCACCCTGAGAAATTACCCGCATAGATGTTTAAATTATTGGAGTTGCATTTTTACACAAAGTAACAAATTCTCAGACGCATATGTAAAACATATTATTTTACCCTTAGGAGAATTTTCAACTTGTTGGAGCAATTTTCTTTATAGGTTTTAAACGGCTTTAATAGCTGCCGGTGATATCTACCCCAAATTTTGTTATCCTCTACCCCTTTTAGCTCATAGGTGTGTGTGGCAAACTGTGCTATTATTTGCGATGGCCCTCTGAACAGTAGATGCATCCTATGGTATTCCTTACTCCAAGCAGACGATTTCTTCTTATTTCCAACCAGGACCATATCTCCTATTTACGGTGTCCATTTCTTCTTATGTCTTTTTGCTGCTTTCTTCCGTTGATCAGCATTTCTCCGGATTCTCTCGAGAGCTTTTTGCCATTGTTCCAAGGTGTGACCTTGCCTCCTTAGGTAGCGTCGGCGATGTGCTTTTAACCACCGGTTCTGACTTTATGCCAAAATTTAGTTCCACTGGTGTGTATCCAATTGTGGCATTGATTGAATTATTAATTATAAATTCTATACGTTTGCAGAGGTCAAACCAAGCTGTGTGACATTTGTTGACTAAGATTCTAAAATATCGAGTGATGTCCCTAAGAATGCGTTCAGACATGTTTCCCTATGGATAGTAATTGGATCTGTGGTATAAGTTTTGCCTCTTTCGTCAAGTGCCTGACGAGATATTTTGCTTCTGTGCGCCGTTGCATTGGCACACAAAAGTGACGTCTTCACCCCACATTCTGGGATGTAGTCGTTTAGTAATTTTCTGACGCACGATTTTGCTTTGATGTCCTTCACAGGCCGTATTTTTGTGTGTTTTGAAAGTACATCCAGAAAAACTAGTATAAATTTCATCCCAAATTTGCTGTTTGGTAAAAGACCATGGGCGTCAATAGAGACTAATGCTCTGGGCTGATCCCTGATCACCGGTTGCATTTGTGTGTCAAACTTTACATTCATGGGTTTCGCAAACTGGCACATTTTACACGTGGAAATGGATTTTCTGACTTTTTTGTGTAGCTTCCTCACGTAAAAGTGTTCTGCAATATTTAAGACTGTGCGTTCCGATCCAGCATGCACAAGTGACTGGTGAAAGGCTGCAATTAGCGTTTGCTTTAGTTTCTTTGGGATGTAAGTCTTCCATTTTTGTGGGTCGCCATGTAGTTTCTATAAGATGCTTTTGTGTTTGCCATATGTTGCCGTCGGATTTTGGGTGATCTTCTGTGTTGTCCGTAATAGTTCCCTTGCTTCATCATCTTCCTGTCATAATCTTATGTCTCGCAGGGCTTTAGTGATGCTTTGTTTGTTGTCTATCTTCAGTGTCATTATTTTGACCTCGTGGAATGGCCTGTTGTTTTCTGACAGTGAGTTGGACCGCGGGAGTCAAGATAGTACATCACTGAAAACATTAACGACCTCGGGTATATGTACAATGTCAACCTCATAAGACAGAATTTCGTGAATGAAGCGTGACAATTTGCTGCTGGTTAACTTGCAGTGTTTTATAAATTCTAAACTAATGTGATCTGTGTGTATTATTTTGCAGTTGTAAATGAATTGCTTGAATTTCTGTAAAGCAAAATATATTGCTCCAATTTCTAATTCACTAACGCATGCATTTCTTTCTTAGGCTGTCAGTCCTCTTGATGCAGTCGCTATTACATGCATGTTATTGTCCCCATCAATCTGCGCCAATACGCAACCATATCCTCCTACACTGGCATCTGAATATATGTGGAAGGGAACACCATCTATTGGCCGTTTTAACAATACTGCTTGTGCAAATGGTTCCTTGATTCGTTTTAACGCCTCTCGTTCTTCTTGCCAAGTCAATTTCATATTCAGTTGCAATAGTTTTCTCAATGACGCAGCTTCCTTAGCGAAGTTAATTAAGTATTTACTTTCACATTGTATGATGCTGAAATATCTTCCAAGTTGTTTCACATTTCTTGGTTCAGGATCTGCCTTATACTTTCAATGCGTTCCGGGTTGGGTTTTATGCCTTCTTTGGATATTATATAACCCAGAAAAGTTGTTTCTTTTACCAAAAAAAGTTGCATTTTTCGACGTTTATGGTCATGCCGTGCTTTCTTAATGTGGATAAAACATAGTAAATGTGATGGATCTGTTGGTCAATATCACAATCGTAAATTAGAAAAGCATCCACATATTGTACTACAAAATTGGCTGCACTTTCTCCAAACATGGCGTGAATTGCCTTTAGTAGTAATGCAGCGCTGATGGTGGAGGGCCCGAACGGAACGACCTTGAAGGAGAAATTTTTAACCTTGTGAAGGAACCCTGTTAGCTGCCTTACATTTTCTTGCAGAGGAATTTGCCAAAATGCTTGAAATTAATCTATGCCCGAGAAGTATTTACCTCTGTTCACTCTTGCTAATAATTGGTCGATGTTGTCGGTCCTGTAATGGTCAGGCAATGTAACCGAGTTTAACTTTCGAGTATCTAGTGTCATGCGTAATTTTCCATTTGGTTTTCTAACCCAACAGCATGGATTTAGGTATTTGGAGTTGGAGAGTTCAGTAACATTGTTTTACAGCATTTCTTCCATAACTTCGTCCGCTTCTTCTCGTATTGCGAACGGCAAGTTGCGGCATTTATGTGTATATGGTTGGATATGTTTTACCTCAAATGCGTGCGTATAAGCGGTGCAGCGTCCTGGTGTCGAAAATACCTCTCTGTTTGACCACAGTGCTTTATGATGCTTTTGTCTTAGAGTTTCCGACAGGTCATTCGCAAGGGCTACCTTTCCCTTAATCTGTGCGGCTTGCTCATTGTCAGCTGTCAACACCACTTGACGAGCGGTCGAAACTGGTTTTCTTATCTCTTTCTGATTGCCTACATGAAGCGTGTATAAGTTAAAGTGGTCGGACACCTCGTTAATAGCTTCTGTATTAACGTTAAGTAATTCATTAGAATTTTCCTCGTCTGAAGTAGTCTTCTCAAATTCGCTGTTTGCGTTGATAATGTCAATAATGAATTCTTTGTTCACCGTGACTGTTTCCACAAAAAATGCTTCCACTTGAAGTTGTTTCTCTGCCTCTGACGGACCATAGTCTATACTTGACGTTTCTCTGCTGAATGGTACCTGAATACTTCTGTTTTCCAGCGTCAAGCATCTGGTTTCAAAATTAACAATAGCTTCCCAAGCAAAAAAACAATATGCACCAATAACGACATCTTGTTACAGTCGTTGCACAGTTAAGAAAATGACATTGCAGATTCTATCTCCGATTTTCACTGTGAGCATGACCTGGTGCTTCACCCTTTCCCTACTTTTTGAAATTGCCACAGTACAATATACGTTTTTGATGGTTAATGACATAATTTTGATTTTCCTATTTAGCAATTGCTGAAAATAAGCCTCTGAATATACTGAAATGTTTGCCCCGCTGTCTTAAAGTACATCTGTTTCTATATTCATTATTTCTGCCTTGATCCTAGGTGATTCATAATTCTCCATACTGTCTAATATGTGTAAAACATTGTTGTCTCGTTTTTTATTGTTGTTCCTTTGTATTGTAGAGATGGGCCTTACGATGGGCGATGTGGTTGCAGATGTTTACCTGGCCCCTGCAAACATCTGTGATTGGTTTCCCTGGTTCTGGTTGTTGCTGCTGCGCTGTGTGTAGGTCCGGGTTTGAGCCCCATCTGCGGACATTATTGCTGTTTTCGATAGTATGTGTTGTCACTGGGCTGTTTCTGCCTAAACCACTTGAATCGCGTCTGTATCGCCCTCGGCTTCCTTCCGTTGTATTCTGTCCCGGTGAGTATCTACCTACATTGCTGCGTCTGCCGTGGTCGTAATTGTTGCGACTTTCTATCGTCTGTGATGAATCTGGGCTGTTTCTGCCTGAACCATTAGAATGACGTCTGTATCGTCCTGGGCTTGCTTCTGTTGTATTCGGCCCCGGTGAGTATCTACCTCCACTGTTTGCGTCTGCCGTGGTCGTAATTGTTGCGACTTGTGAAGTGGATGAGGCGTACCTGGACCTCTCTCCCGTATGGCCTCTGTTGTCTACTATTATATGGTTACTGTCGTCTATCCAACCGTGGTGGCTAGAATCTGTTCCTCCCCTGAGATGATGATGGTGGCCTATCATTGTTGAAGCGAGGGGGTGTGCCCCGGTCCCCCCCCAAAAAAGTTGATGACTGTCTGCCATCTTAAGAGTAATCATTTCTCTGTGGTGGCTGCCATGTGCTAGTGCTAGGCCTCTGTCGAATGCTGTCGAGCATTTTTGCGATGGTTTGCGGCTGGGCAACAATCAATCCATTTTTTACCTGTGGCTCGAAATGGTTGGTCAGGAGAGCAATGACCTCTGTGTCTGTCATGGGCAGTTCGATTTGCTTGCTCTTTTGCGCAAGTTGCAACACATAATCTATCAAACTACCATGGATATAAGAATTATACATTCCGTTGTTAAGCTGTAGCCTCACTTTGTTAACTTCTGTAGGTCCTCAATAGCGTAGTAAAAATGCCTGTTTAAATTCACTGTATGATAGAGAATCTCCCAACGTCAAACGAAGCCAATTTAACGCACGCCCCTTTAAACATTTCCTTACAACAATCAATTTAATTTATTCCGGAGTTGACCTGAACCTGAAATACTGCGCCAAATCGCTAATGAATTCTTTGGCATGATCCCCTTTACTTTCCTCAAATACTGGTTGTGACAATTCATTTAACAAATGGAAATTTAATACTCTATTGTTGTGAGAGCAAGTAAGCACTGGTACTACACAATTAGCATGCACATTACAATTGTTATCACTATTTACATAGTTGGCAACTTCACCTGGTAACAATGGGTAGCTACCCGGGTCTGCTGACCTGTAACATTCACTGGAATTACTCTGCACAGTATTGTTTTCTAGTTCTATTCTTTGCATGGAATTTCTTAACTCCCTAATCTCCCTATCATGAACAGCACTCAGTTTGAATTATGGTTGACATATTTTTAAATTCTTGAGAATTTTGCGCCTGTGAAGCATCTATAATTTTCTTCACAGCTGTTAATTCTGACTACTTTCTGCTCTAGGACTAATTGGTCTTGTACCAAATATTCTTGCACCTGTCCTAACTGGTTCTGAAACCTGATGTCGTTAGCAGCTAACCTCCCTACTTGAGTGTTAACAAATTCTGACAAATTGGCTATCTCACTTTTGTTACAATGTAATTCCTGTTTCAAAGTTAAAATCTCAGTTTGAACCTGAACTAAATGAGTCTAACTTTTGGCTTAATTCTTGTCTCAATGTTTTGATTACTATTAACAAATTGTTCTTACAAGCTTTGGTTGTTCTGTGCTAACTGCTATCTAAGTATGGACTGCAGCATTAGTATTAAATTGTCCGAACCTTGATCTAATGTAGGTATACTTATTCGATCAGTATTCTGAGCTGGAGGTTGTGACTCTAAAATATTTACAATGTGTGCGTTCACCTGTGACGCAGGATTTAGTGTTAAGTAAACCAAGTTAAAAGAAAATGGAACAATACCGCCCTAAAAGAATATTATAATAAAAAATATATCATGTTTCACAATGTAAGACAAATAATTGTATGTATAAAATGGCAGCGTGACGCCATCGCCTACGTTACAAACGAAATTAGCCTGAAATTGAGTGTTTTTAGGAAATGAACATAGCCAAGGTCATGTAAAGCATACAACATATTATAATGCATAATATATAGCTATAATGGTGCTTAGAAAGGCATACTTATAATAAAATAGGATCAAAAGCAGTAATATGGGAGAAGGAGAAGAATAATAAAAAGTAAACAGATACCGGATGCTATAAATTGTTTATACCGGTAACAAAGCATAAGAGTAGAGTGAAACAAAATATTGTTTATGAAATATTAGCTATGTATAAGAACATTTGCATGCAAATTATATAAATGCATTAATTTTAAATCATTAAGGATGTATAAAAATGTATTATAAATTTGTATTTTACGAAATGTAAATATGGAAATCTGTTGTTCTCATGAAGACGACAGACCACAATGTATAAAACATTGACCTTCAACTATTGTGTATATGTGTACAAATTTTAATAAGCTTCCGGGACGCAATCAATGAGAGACGCCAAAGATAAGGAAGTAAAGAGTTAATCTCGCCAATCGAGACCTCTCATGTGACGATTAAGTAAACATTATAGCATTGTATTATTTAACAAGAAGAGATCGATTGTAAGTACACATTATGCTACATATATGTGGCACAGTTGTCTGAAAAGAGGATTCTGTTAAAATAGTGTGCCTTAACGCATCACATTGTTTCGAAAGTTAACAAATAAAAGTCCACATATATCAAGAAATCTTTAAATTCAATTCATTTTATATCACATCCTACCATCCAAGCATGGAGGTTAAGAATTTCGTACTCACCGACTGAAGCTAGCTGAAAAATACAGAAAACGTGGCAAAGCAGTACACAATAAGTAATCCGCTGCCGATAAATAAACTTAACGGCTGTAACAATTAAGTCTGGCGCGACTAGCCAATTACAGTTCCGCCAACAGTAAGAGCTACCAACTCCTTATACAGAGGCAAATTCAAACCAGTTAAAAACAGTTTTACAACACCAATCCACAGTTTACATCACCACCCGAGGACCCTTTTATCCGCCCCATCTGTTGGTCCAGAGATGAAGTATTGACTCATCCCTCAGCGTGGTTGTCGGCTTTAGCATTCTCCGCCATATTTACAAGCTTGTTGCTTCTTAGCAGCATACAAATACAATAATAACAAATAAAATGTAAACAGTTTTAGTACTTTACTCAGTTTTGAAATCACTTCATGTTCCCTTACATTTACTTACTGTAATACAGATTTTAAACGGGTGACTAGCGTATTCCTTACAAATGTGTTATAATAAATAACGAGGGGCCTAATCTAAGCCTCTGCCCACAGCTCCCCCACCACGTGCACACAACTCAACGTGACGTGAATACAAGCTCAAGCGAGTAAGAGTGCAAGAGTCGGAGATCTACCTTCTATAGTAAACCTGGGTGACGCTAACTTTCGCGCCATAAAATGTAACCGCATCTCTTATTGGTTCTCAGTTAGCATCACCCCACAAGTTATAAGAATAATTTGTGCCAAGTTCTGACGTCATAGCGTTCACATGACGCGTTTGGGAATACCCAGTAGTTCCTTCTTACTTTAACATTATGCTTTCTTGGTCTGTTTTTCTAACTCCCTGTGCTACTTGAAAGACAAGTCACTATTCCTGCCTCACTTCTTTATATATCTGTCCTTTTCTATCATGCATCCTTGAGCCTAAACCCTGTGCTCATTAGCAAGAGGTGGGCCGCACCGTGGCCGAGTGGTTAGACCACTAGCCTCTCACCTAGCCGGGGTTCGATCCCAAGCAACCGCATGTGAGATTTATGGTGGACAAAGCGGCACTGGGGCGGTTTTTTTCGGGTACTCCGGTTTCCCCCGCCATCGCATTCCACCGGTGCTGCATCATCATTCGTGTATCATCAGTGTCACCGCCTGCCCCCAAAAAAATTAGCAAAAGGTGTTTGGTGAACTTACCTGTAATTAAGCTAGCTCGCCTCGCCTAATTACCTCGGTTACAGCTTGCATTTATGCATATTTCTACTCTGGAATATTTACAATTATTTTCCCTGGCTTTCTATAAGCTAATAATATTATGTACATTTTCTCTTTTTCTATATTATTTGTGAGCATGTAGTATGTCCTCCTACAGTCTGTGATGAATAAGACATTTGCATGTTATTCTTTAAATTCACTTTTGTGCTATCACTGACTGATATATTTCTATTTGCTGTTTACATGATATATAAACGTTCTTGATTTTTGACTGTGACGAATAAGACATTTGCATATTATTCTTTAAATTCACCTTTGCACTATCACTGACTGATATATTTCTATTCACTATTTACCTTATGTGTGTATGTATATATATCTTTGGGGCACAAGAACTAAATGGATTTCTAATTCAGCTATGTGCTGTTTTTAGCATTTGCGTCTAATGTTCATGCTGTTCTCCTTGGGTAGTTACATGTGTAATATACCCTTGAAGCTCCTGAATTATGTGCTGCTGTTGGTTTATGGTGTTTTGGTGCTGTATTATCACGTGATGTTGTTCGTGTTTAACATATATTGATGCACTTGGAGTAGTTCTGGGGCTGCTGCTGCTTGCAATTGCTGCCATCTCCTCGTCACTGGGGTGGGAAGCGGATGGTTGAAGAGTCGTGGTCATCTGGAATTAAGTTTCCGAGATAAGTGAAGGGATTTGTAAGCTAGTGATTTAAGGGAAGGCGGAGAAGGTCGATAGAGCATGCAATGACAATTGCGGACGGGGTGGTACAGCCACGATCAGAAGAATCAAGTGGCGCTTATATCAATGTTTAGATACGCCACATGCATTACCGCAGAGAAACCTGAGGGCGGCTTACGAACTTATGGAGACATGCTCCGGTAGCTCATAACCAGCACAAACCAAATATAAGCCCGATGACAGATGGTCCAAATCTTATGAGAAAAACTCGTATACCAATTGAAGCAGGACTGTCTGCGCTAGATCCTGAAGATTCCTTCACGGTTAAAGGTATTACAGTAGTGCAATGCATACTTTCTTACCGGTTTATCAACTCTACTGCTTTCAACTGTGACAATGCATAAAGGTCATAAAACAAAACTCGAGCTCAAATTGAAAAACGGAAGAGAAAAAGCAGATTTCCATGTTTCATTAACAATAATCATATTCTCACACATGTTTGCATTGTTAAGGCAACACTAAGTAGCGGGTGAATATGGCACCTTGTGTGCGAGTGTGAGAGTTTAGACTGCGATAGCTACTGAAATTTGTCCATTCACTTTATCTTTTGATTTCATACTAATTATTCTGGATATCTAAAACTTTTGTGAAACTAGTAATCCGTATTAAGATATGACCAAAATCTTACTACACAAAAATGTAGATTTATGCTATTTGCATTTTTTTTGTAAAGTTAACTCTTTCCGAGATATTTTATGTTGTTGGTTTCAGTTTTAAGGTACTTAAGGTACTTAAAACTTTCTCAAACGGGAAGTCATCTATTTTTCTTTTCGTCTCTCTTTTATTTACTCCTAGAAAGCAAAGAGAACCGAATTCCAATTGTTTCAGTTTTGCGATCAGCCTTTAAAATATTTGACTATCGCTTTAGCCTAGTGCATTCCCTTATTTCGCTTCTAGTAAGTAATAACACCCATTCCGCTAATGTTTATATCGATAACCATCATGCATCTAAAAGAATACTGTGTTGTAAGAAAGTTTGCGAAATAGCTAGCGAAAGTCATGTGAATGGAATACCTCAAATGTTTTCTTTCTGTGTAAACAAGAAATGAAAAATCCAATGCTTGAATCGTTTCCATATGCTTCGATGATGCTCACTCTTGCTCAAGAACTGTATGAGAACATGAATTTTTAAAAATGTTTGTTTTCTACATCTAAGGAAAAGAAATTTGGCAAAATTGTCCTTTAATACCCTGATGCTAGTAGAGAAAATGCATTCCACAGTAATAAAATTGGGAAAACATAAATTTTAACCATCATCCACCTTAAGGGTAACATATTTATTTGGTGTGCATTTTAATATGTTCAGAAACGACAGCACCACTGGACAGTACAATTATAGGGAACGCCTACCCAAGCTTCATATATATCCGCTTAAACATCGTCACCGCACCACGCAAACATACGGAGCTTGATCACTAGAAGTACATTTCCCTTAAGGACTAATTTTACTGATCTATAAAAATTTTTATTGAGTAATAGGGCTTACTGCATACATAGTCTTTAAGAACAGATTTGTACCTTTCTATTTCCCCCGAAGATAGTAATTTTAAGTCATTCGGAAGGACATTGGATATTCTGAAATATTCATAATATATTCCATTTTGGAAAAAAATTGAGCTAACTGTTAACAAGTTGTCGTTCCTGCTGCTGTTTTGATCAATGAAAACCTATATTTGGAATAAAACTTTGCATAATACAAATTAAAATTGGAACAGAACTCACCAATTATATCGATCTAGTGCATATAGAGGAAGTAATTGAGGATGCCATTATGTGCACAATTCAGAATTTGACACTATAGGCGATGCCCTTCAAACTCAAACAAATGTCATAAGTAGGCAGGTAACTATTATTTTCTGCTCATAATGGATTTTACTTAGTATTATTTGGAAAATTTATTCGGGCATGCTTGTTACAAAACAACATACATAAAGGAATAGCCCCTTTACCAATATCAAAACTAATTAAATGACTAAAGTTCTAGAGATTGTACAAAGCATTATCAATGAAGAATAATAAATCCAATATCAAGGTGAAAAGAGCAAAAGGGCCAGGAAACTGCTATAGGCGTAATTAGAGCAAACCGATCTCATTGGTAGGAAACGATATCTGGTGTACTACAAGGTTCGGTGATTGGGACCTTGTTGTTTGCTATTTGCATAAATGAGATTACAGAAAATATAAGACACTGTAAAGACCATGTTTTTGCTGACGACTTGCAGCTGTACTTACACACGGACCCTAGGGATTTAGACAACTCAATTAAGACTTAAATTCACTACAGACCTGATCACTAAAAGATGGACTACAGTTGAATCCAGGAAAGCCACAGGCAATCATTGTAGGACAGGAACGGTAGTTGGGAACTCTATAAATTTGGATAACATACAACATGTTCCATTAAATAGTTCTGAAATACAATTTCGTAATAAAGTAAATAATCTTGGAATGTATATAGATCAAAATTCAAACTGAAACACGCAAATTACACGTGTAAAAAGGTATTCTCAATAGTCTATCCTTTAAAACGTATAAATGACTTTCTACCGATTTTAATTAAGAAAATGTTAATACAAACGCTTGTGATGCCCCATTTCGACTATTGTGACTCTCTTTTTAATAACCTAACTGAAAATTTGTCTCCAAGGCTTCAACGGTCTCAGAATACGGGTGCACGCTTTGTATGCAATCTCCGTTGATTTGATCATGTTACACCATCACTCAAAACACTTAAATGGCTCCAGCTTAGGGATAAAAGAAAATTGCATTCTTTATCATTTCTTTATCAACTCCTTCATTCTCGCATTCCAAACCACCTATATGTTCGCCTCAAATATCTTTGTGGATGTTATAATGGAGAAACTAGCTCACGACACTCTTTCCTTCTTGCTATACAACCTTCTATTCATCATCATTTACAATATATTTAGTTTGTCTTTGGAATTCCCTACCAGAAGACATAAGGGACTGCTGGAACGCTATACTGTTCAAGCAGAAAATTAGGGCATGCATTTGTAATCAAAACTAATCTGCTGCTGAATTAATATGATAAATACATCACAACTTTCACTTATTGTTATTAATTCTTTATGTGCTAGCAAGTAGTATACATTTCAATTGTAAATATGACCAACATGGGTTTCAATCTATATGAAAATATCAGTTAAAATAATTTTGTTTACATTTTTTTTTTCTGTTCATTTCAGTATATTTGTTGCATCTTTTTATATATGTCTTTATTAAGTTGTACAGAATTGTATTTTTGTTCTCTATTTCTTTATTCATTGCTGTATTGAATTGAATGTATTGCCTGGTAGAGTAGAAAAGAAGGCCTTGTGGCCTTAACTCCAACCAGGATAGATAGATAAATAAATAAAATCAACATATCAGGAAAATAACTATATAGAAGCCATTAAATGAAAGGAAAAAGTTATACGCAAGCAGAACAAAAGAAAAATTATAAAAGAAGCTCAAACTCGAACAAAAACAAGGAAATAATCTCCACCCAGGAATTTATAAATTCCCACAAGAAAAAAGAAATGTGAAAAATAAAGCAATTTATATATATTTACTAATTCTTACAATCTGCATCCTATTAGATCTAGAATGGTGTAAACTCAGTGCACAATCGCCCATAAGGAAAAACAAGCACCTTAGCCATAGGGAATCCATAAAAATGGCTATCCTTACAAGCGAAAATTTGTCCTGAAATGCAGCATTTCACCTTCAAAGTTAAGCGATCGTTTTGATCATAACTTTGCCTTTTAATATTTGTTCAATAACTCCAATAAGAGGAAAGACTACGGCTTAGGAGAATCTAATCGAAAGTGCATTCCTTATTACTATAGTAGATTTGAGCTGCAATTCTCTTATCCTCCTATTCACTTAAACTGGGGAATACATACACATCTGATACCCACAAACCCCTGGCTGATTAACGGCATAAAAATAGTTTCACTTTCCGTATTAAATAACCCTTAAACAAAGAAGGTAGCCCATCTCATATAAAAACAGCCCCCTCCCTTTAATCCCTTACCATTAACAACTCCTATAAATCATGAAATTGCTTTAATTCTTAAAACAGAACAACTGAATCGCATTTGCTAAAAAAAAAAAAAAATACATAAACCCACACTCATAAACAGTCTTAATAGAATCCCCTTGGCCATCTAACTCAGAGCCCTAACACTGCCCTATTAAATCTCTCAGTTATAAGTTTGTCAACAAGAAATAGGGGATCAACTACACTGAAAATAGTTAAGATTCTCCAATGCTCTGTAAAGATCACCCAACAAAACTTCTATATTCCATGCGAAATTATTCGCACCAACTTATATGCCAGATAAGAAAGAAGGAAACAGGCACGGAAGAAAAGCCCACACTACACGTTACCGAATTTTGTAGATTCAAAGAATATATGTCCTACCTTGTGCAATCAAAAAATCATTCCGGCCCTGGGCAAGCACACGTACTCTCAACTTGTCTCGGCTGCTCCCGAACTCAACCCACACACCTTCTAATTGACGACTCAAGGAAGCAGAAAATTCTTTTAGCCGGCAGGAAGACCAACAGCCAATGAACGCACCGCACCTACCCAAGGAGACCCGGAAGCACCCGGCAAAACAAGAACATTCGCATACATGCGACATGAGCATTGGAGGCTTAAACAAGGGAAATAAAACAAACAAAAAACAGAACAAAAATGTTACAAGTTTATGGATTTGTAATGGTTGTATTTTTTGTTATATGATACTCATGAAAGCGACTGAACTATTCCTACCCGAAGAAACGGAAACTTTGTGTTTAACAAAATAGGGAGAAATTTAATCATGACTTTCTTCCGTGAAATAAGTAGTTTCAAAGCATAACACTTGTAATCCTAATACTTCTATTACACGTGGTGGTGAATGCAATTTAGAACAAGCCTCTATAAACTATCACAAGGTACAATACAGTCTACTTCTAAATGTGAAATAACAAATTTGTGTTGCAGAACAGTAATGAACCGTTACAGTCAGTGTACTCGCAATGAATTATAGTGTGGCATATCAGGGGTTTTCTAACCTATTAATACTGATACAGCCCCAATTGCTCCATAATTGCCTTTCCTATCACCCGTTTCGCTTTCAAGTCTTATCACATACTTTCCTTATCCCCATGCTTGATTACGGGCCCATCCCTTGTTCTTAGTTCTTTATTCTGTGGTTAATCATTCTTTGGCTCCTCGACAGGCGCGTGGCGCTAGACACCTACGTGTAAGACCTAGGGCATGCGTCTCCAAAGTTTACGTCACCATTGATACTGTACCGCACTACAAAGGTATCGGGGCGGTAGGGGACAGAGTCGCCGTGTTGCACTGTAAATACCTGCCACAAATTACAATGAACAGTGACTTTGGTCGAGGAATTAAGACACAAGAGTATTCGAATCTACGTACATCAATGTCACGTGCTACTACTTTTAACTGCGCGCATCATAGAATTATATCTGTTATCCGAGATTGTGAATGTGATTTTACTGTTTGCAATTTTGGGAGGGGAAAAAAACATGCTCGTTAATGTATGTAGGGTCAAACATGGCTTCAATATTGGCGGCGAAAGATCTCAGGAATCCATTTTCTATTTTTGATAACTTATTGAAAACATTTACGCCTAAAGATTTTTGCATTTGCTTTAGAGATAAGTGTCCATTTGCATATCTGCAACTTCCGCTTGCAGTTCAGGTCTCGCATTCATTATATCCACCGTGAAGACATTTAGATACAAATCGCATACGGTGCGTTAGTACTAAAAGTGGGCGTTAAACACAGTCATAAATATATTTACATACAAATAAAGGCCATTTTCCATTGCTTTATAATCAATGGACCCTGTTTCTTGATATTATTTTCCAGACTTTCTAATGTTCCAATACATATATTAAATTATTCGTTAGAAATACAGGGTTACTACAAAAGAAATAGACAACTTCAACTGCCTGTAAAACAAAAACTATTAGAGATAGCAACCTAATTATTTTCGAGGTATATTGAGAAACTCTCAAAGTTTTGTTCGTTACTATTGGTAACGCTGTAGTGTTTTGTTTGTTGTTGCAGAAGTTGAAATGGCGGAAAATCCTGTGGACAAGTCATATTGTGTGTTGGAATTTGCTAGAACGCAATCAGCAACTGTTATCCAACGACATTTTAGAACACGTTACCCCAAAACGCCACCGACTAGACAGTCAATCTACGACTGGTATAGAAAATTCGAGACAACGGGATGTTTGTGCAAAGGGAAGAGCTCGGGAAGACCAAGAGTTTCGGAAGAAAACGTTGAACGTGTTCGTTCTGCCTACATAAGAAGCCCACAGAAATCGACATCTAGGGCAAGCATGCAATTACAAATTCCACAGCAAACTGTATGGAAAATCTTGCGGAAGCGACTGCACATGATGCCTTACAGATTACAGATGTTGCAGTTTCTGAGTGAAGAAATAAGGTCATACGGCGTGACTTTTGCATCGACATGTTGCGACATGAAGACGATGCTGGTTTTTGTGAGCGCATCAGTTCATTTTTGTGGTAACGTGTTCTAAAATGTCGTTGGACAACAGTTGCTGATTGCGTTCTAGCAAATTCCAACACGCAATATGCCTTTTCCACAGGAGTTTCCGCCATTTCAGCCTCTGCAACAACAAACAAAACACTACAGCGTTACCAATAGTAACAAACGAAGCTTTGAGAGTTTCTCAACATACCTCCAAAATAATTAGGTTGCTATCTCTAATAGTTTTTGTTTTACAGGCAGTTGAAGTTGTCTATTTCTTTTGTAGTAACCCTGTACTTGTCTGATTTTGCAGAATTCCAAGATTATGGTATTGCCTCTCCTTTAGATTTTACATCCATACGCCTACTGATTGTACGAATGCTCTGATCTTAGCGTATTTGCACAATATTTCTACTGTGCCCTGTAAACGCGTAAGAAATGCAAAACCATTAAGCTATTATTTTCCAGTTAAGGAAACGGTGTACCCTGAAAGGAAACAAATATTTTAGATACTGCAAACAATTGAATAAAATATAGTTACGAAATAAAACTCTCTCTTTCTGTTTAAGAAACCCCACTATATATTGCGTGTGTCCATAAACCTTCAGTATCTTGCCTCTACTGAGCCTCCCGACGTCAGTATAGTATGACAGATGCTCATATTCTTCGCATATTTCGTTCACATTTTACGAAACTGGCGATGCTTGAGAGTATTTGATCTAATACTATTGATATAGTGAATATCGATATACATAACATGTTTCATGTTTAAAACTTTATTCCACAAAGATTCCTGATGAATAATACAGTGGAACGCTTTTAGATCATTTTGTATACCCAGCTGTTTCTGTGAGATTTTAATTTGGACACTGCACCTTTGCGGCACCCAATCATGGCTGGTGCGCCATCAGTTGTAATAGATATACGTTTCTGCAAGTCTAATTTTCTATTTTGTATCACATCCAGCAAAGCTTCAAATAGATGCTCTCCTTTGGCACTTCATTTTAGCAGAATAAAATCAAGTAAACATTCACTTGCCGCAAGATCGTTGTTACACCGAGCATAAATATTGGCGACTGTGCTGCGTCAGTAAAATTGTTGCGAGTGAGCAAGCCACAAAGTGGTTAATTTTTGGATCAATAGTAAATATTATCAATTGATATTTGTCGTTGGTTCTTCTTTGAATACTTTGAGGAGATAATTTAATGTTAGTAAACGTATCAAGTAAATTAGGACAAAGAACTTCGTGAATTCCATTAATGCGTTTCTTAATGGCATTACCCTCAGCGGCTTCCCAAGCAACGCTATAACTAGCTGAAAGAAATTTCTTCAATTTGTGACCCCACTACTGGTGTTAACATTTCTTCCATATGTCTATTCTTCAGTTCCTGTAGCTGTATTGCTCGTTCTATCCCTGTAGTACCATTATGAATTATACACTTTTATCCATTATCACATTTCTACATTCCTAAGAAAATATTCAGCTTCAATTTACAATACCTTCTAAAGTAGGTTTAGAACTCGACGAATTTATTAAATTATACTCGTACATAGCATTTAATAATAATAATAATAATAATAATAATAATAATAATAATAATAATAATAATAATAATAATAACAATACTAACAAAAACAATAATAATAAAAATAATAATTGTGTATGATAATCACTGTATTTACACTTGGTGATTCACTTTGTTAAAATTACTTGCCTATAATTTTCACGTGCTCTTTGTGACATGCAATATAATGATGCCTTACATTAGCCTTGCATGTCCTATGTAAACTCTTGGAACAAATAAGGCAGCTTACATTTTCACCGGAAGCAGTACAGACAAATTGATCCTCCCATTCGTCCTTAATACCCATACACATTTTCGTAGATTCTTATTTTGATTTGCAGTAACCATTTCTTTATCTTAGACAGTCCACACAATGTAGCGGTTGAATGGACTGAACATTATGTCATAGCACTCACCGTCCTCCCCTCATTCTTGGGCTGTTTTCGCGAATACAGTTTTGGAGACGTCTAACCTAGGGTATATTCGGAAGGTAAGCCGACTAAATCAAGTATTAAGAAATGTGCAACTTGTATTAATCAGTTCAAGGAAAGCTTTCAAGTATGAAACAAGTTAGTCCATTGAAATAAACAAACTGTTTCCTCCCATTCGTTCTTAAACGTGCATACACATTTCCGTATATTCTTAGTTTGATTTGCAGCAATAATTTCACTGATAGACAGTACACAACTACACTTTTCACTTTTCATTTTTCAGGGAAAGAGTGAATGGACTGCAGCGTTATATCATGGCCCACACAAAGAGAGCTATAAGCTCTCTTGCCCCCCCCCCCCACACTTCTTTGAGGGGCTATTTTGGCGGATCCAGTTTTGGAGACGTCTGACCAGGGCGTGTAATTTCTGCATATTGAGGAAGGATAAGACACCTAAATTAATGTATTAAAATTATGCAACATATTTTAATGAATGCAGGGAACACTTTCAACTATGAAACACGATAGTCCATAGGAATGTACAAATTGTATTATCAGGGAAATTTTCGGTTATAAAATATATTAACATGCATTAAATTATTGTTTGTTAATATAAGTATGCATCAAAATGTCACCCTGGGCCTTCCTTTAATATTTTATAGTACAAATGCGGTTCAATGTGTATCAATTGGGTATGGTGTGCAAGTGACAAGTATATCCATATCTTCAGCGTTTTCAGTTATCCTTTCGTACAGCTTTAACCCAATTATCTTACACATCAGACATTAAATGCGGAAGGCTTATTAAAAAAATACAAAACAAAAACCAGACGTTATCATACTAGGTATTTACCACCCACCAAAAGCCGAAAAAACAAACTTCTTGCAAAAAGTAGAAAAGCGTCTATATGATATTATTAAAAACACAGGATCATTATAATACGAAGCCTAAATGTAGATATTTTAACAGAAAGAACAAATAGAAATTACTGCTAGATTCACTAGAAAGAAGTGATCTGAAGGTAATAGAAACAAGGCCAACTAGAGTAACACAACACATATCGACCTATACTGATCATGCCTATAGTAACTTAAGAGAGGGGAGATCTACATATATCATTGATTCAAGGAGGGCTTTGGACAATCAACAGAAAGTAAAACTATAAATACAGGGACAGTAAACGTGTAAACATTTAACACAAATAAAGAGAATTATAAATAAAAATACATTAAAACCATTAAGAGAAAACCTCAAACGGGCAATATTCGGAAATATACACTAAGTGAAAAACTGATTAAAAATTTGAATATTTTATGAATATTTTAAAGACATGACCAGTACACTGTTATGAAAGGTAGTCTGTTACAAGTGTAGACCTAGCAGTTGGTTCTACCAACGAAATAAACTAGATAAACAGAATGTGTTTATTAAATAGTTTAAAAGCCTCCAAACTAAATGATAGGTCTTATATGTAGAGGACTACACAAAAATGCAGTTATCAAGAAAGCAAGAAAATCTCACTACAGAGAACTGCTACAAAATACTGAAAATAAAATAAAAAAGAGTGGAACATCATTAAAACTGTACACAGGGAAGACGCTCAAAATGGGTAGAAATCTTAAGAATGGTTAAAACAACTCCGTGGTAGTAAGAGAAATAACAAAGAGGAGGTCGTCAAACAGATAAACACTCTAAAATGCAAAAACATATAGCGGGTTATTTTAATACTGCAATCGAATGGTAATATATTGCAAATATGAAAAAGCAGATACCTTTGCCCACATACTAAATGAAGGTTTTAATACAGGAACATTCCTAAGTAAAGGAAGTAATAGGCCAATTTACAAACAGAAAGGTTCCAAACAAGCAATGAAAAATTATCGCCATACATCACTCTGCTCAAAATTTTAAAAACTCATGTAATGGCTCTTCTTAGAACAAGAGTTTTGTAATAAATTTTATATCATATCCGAGAGTCGTCTGGCTTTAAAAGATAAAAAAAAAAAAGAAGAAAGCACGAAATTTACTTGCATATAAACAGCAAAGGAAATGAAATAGCAGTTAAGGCAATATATAGAAAGAAAGTAGAAGTAGACATTCTTCTTGATCTTTCCAAAGCCTTAGACTGTGAGATCATTAAATGTCTAATAGGGAAACTAGAAAACTAAGGGATAAGAGGCACTCCTTTAGAATGGCTAAGCTCGTACCTGCTAAACAGAAGCAATGCGTATAATCTACATAAACTACTTGTTTAAAAAATACAGGATGCGGGAGGATGAGCCGTTGAGTATGCTGGTGATACTATTATAGTTGTAACGAATAAAACAGTGGCAGAGATACAAAATAAGACAAATAAGTTTAGAACTAGAATATATTACGAGAACTAGTAATGGTACTCAACTCAAGTAAAACTGAATGGATGAAAACTGGAATGATTAACAAAATACAGACCAACATAACTACAGTAATCCAAAATGTGAATATTCAAGCAACGCAGGCAAATGTTCTAGGACTAATGATACACAATCCGAAACGGGATAAATATATAGAAAATATTAGCTATAAAATTAACAAGGATAAACATTTACTGAGACAGGTAACACAAATGATGGATTAAGATGTTGCCCTCAAAGTATTCTAAGCTTTTATACACTCTCGTGTAATGTATGGGATTGTCTTATGGGGGCAGCGGGAAAAAGGCAGAGATTTAAATTATTTAGGCTGCAGAAAAAAAAGCAATAAGAATAATTAAAACAACTTCAAAAAAGAAATTCATGCAAAAGCAATTTTAAAAAGTACAGGTCCTCAAAGTAGCACATTCATAAACGTAACACAAGAACAAAACTGAACTGTTTTAACTACAGAATAGTAATAAATTTTTAGGAGCAAAATGTATTGAAAACAATGCAAAATATTTATACAATCATTTACCTCATCAGATTAAGGGAATAAGAGGAGAGGAAAATTAAGGCAAATAAAACTTATCTGGTAAATAGTGCTTTCTACTCACTCGAAGAACATAAAATAGTAAATGTAAATAGTAGCTAGTTATAAAATGAAAGAAAGCAAAAAAAAACAACAAAAAAACAAACACACACACACACACACACACACACACACACACACACACACAGAATATTCGGAAATAATCAGTGTTCAAAGTGCTGAAATTCGCCTTGAAAAAGTGTACCCATCATTTGCATGTGTTACACCAACTCCATGACGGAATTTACAATTGGCATGAAAGACAACGTAGAGATTTGGGAATCAGTTCAATAGACTCCTATGTTAAGTCAATGTCAGCTACGCCTGTGGAAGATCGATGTGGTCGAGAGTCGGCAGCAACAGTGCCTATTCGTTGAAACGTATTTAACAGCTTCCATATGGTTTTTTTCGTTGGTCCATTCATTCTAAATTTCCGTTGAAACCGCCGTCGCAGCTCATCGCACGGAACATTCTGTAGACGCCATGTGACAACGGTAATACGTTAGGAGTAGTCAGCGTACTGCTCAGTGATCAACCTCTAACAAAAACACATCGTCAGTTACCTCAATCACAAAATACTTATTTTATGGCCACCATATATATATAAACGCCATTTAACCTGGTTGGTTATATCGAACGACGAATGAAATGACCTCAAATGATCTCGGGGTCCTTGGAGCTTAAAGTTCCTCGGCATTAGTTTTCTCAGGATAAGGGAAAACCCCGAAAAAAAAACTCTTACCCAGGTAACTCAACCTTCAACCTAAGCGAGATTCGAACTCGCGAACTATGAGGCAGACTACCCATGGCACTACCCATGAGGGTTTCTTTTTACTTCTATGGTCATATCGGGGTGTGAAACAACTCTTTGTCTGTAGGTTAACCTTGGGTTAAACATGTAATTCTTCAACACATGCTCATCCACTCTAACTTGTGTACCTCCGGACTCTGTGGAGGATAAGGAATGATTTTGCTTAAACAAATTTCTCCCCACCCCGCCAGCTATGAATTGAACCCGGGACCACTCGATTACGGAAATATAGTGCACTGTCGGTCATGGTTCCTAATTTAACATTTAATTTTAACAAATTGGATTGTCAGGTTCCGGAAAAAGGAAGTGAACTTCCTATTCAAATGTACACAATTTAAATTTTGTTTGGCTAAATTTTATTTGGATGTTGTTAATTTCATTATGACAATAATAATAATAATAATAATAATAATAATAATGATAATAATAATAACAACATTAACAATAATAACAATAACAATAATAACAACAATCATAATCATAATAATAAAATCCAGGAGAATATGGAAAGCTAATGATGAGTATAAGAGGCACCATTATAAAGTGTAAAAACTGGATATGAGGTATTTTGCAATTTTGGGATTAATCAGCTTGGTTTCACGCAGGAAGACAACAGCGCGGATCTATTTTAAAATAGGACGTATTTTGGACTTCGTGCAAGTCCCACTCTCACGCAAGCATGAAACCTATTATTTGGATTCTCCTCACGTTATGTCATTACATATACGGAAAGTGTTAGTTCGTGGAACTGCTACTGTTGCTCCAGCTTATAATGCTTGTCATGCTTTTAGAGGAGGCCGATATATCACAAAATACGTGGCTTCGAGGGCTAGTGATAATTTTTTAAGCGTATCAAGAACACCCGTGTTCTGGTAAGTTCTCATTTTGATAATTTCTAGCTCTAGCTAGAATGTTAATAAGAGTGTCTAGTAATGCTCTAGTAAACGCAACATTGCGAAATATCAGCTTTGAAAATGTCGGACAATTTTAAGACTGAATTAATTGCAAGCAGTCGTCTAATGATCATACTAGATTCCAAACGAGGCTCCGTAATTATAAGGCAATATTTTACCAACATTCTGCCATACTTGTCCACGATTTGGAATATTAAGAAAACGTAATAATAATGACAAAATTACTTTTGTAGTGTAGTCATGAGTACTTGGTAACACCTCGGGAACTTGCAACCCATCCCCACCTTAAATATGACGTTTTATTTTACAGAGAAAATGACTGCGAGAAGCAATAAAGAATACGCCATATTGACCATTTGGCGTGACCACCTAAGGGGTAAATCTTGGCTAGATGAGCGATGTCCCTCGGCTAAGCCCTGGGTGATAGGGGTTTCAATTGCGCAGATTCCTGGTCTATGCCCGAAGACCGCAAAAGATCACTGCCCTCCTAAAAGTATCCCTCGGCTACGCTTTGTGGCTCAGGGCCCCTCAACATAGGCTACATTTTGCGGTAACTTGTCAACGTTAATGCTCCGCGGATTTGTTGGGCCTATGTTGGCAGTTCCGTACTTAATTTATGCATAAACATCAAATGTTGTGAAAGTGCGAGTGCTGAAATCGTTGAGAAGTGTAGAAGAAAGTCGAATTTTGCCGAGTAAATTTGAGATGCATGCAAACATCCGCGTTATAATTAATGTTGGATGGTTGTGGAATAAAGTAATTGTAGTAACAATACTCTTTCCGTAATCAAGTGCTGGAAATTACGTAACATGTAGGCTTCTGTGTGATGCATTTCAGAATGGACTATGACAATGATGATCAAGAATTTTGCAAGTCACTAAGGCTTATGAAATTCAGGATATGATGCAAGCATTTCACATTACCAAGCTGTTTCCGGATGCTTTCGGAATTGCATTTGAATACCTTCCCCATTCATTCCGGCCAAGATATTAATAACGTGGCAGACTAGCAACAAGATGACCTAATTTGCAAGCCAAAGGATAATATTAAATAAACTCATGAACCTTAGTCCTTTCCTGAACACCCATACTCAAATCTTAATTCAGTGCCATGATCAGATTCAGAAAAAAAAACTCAAATGAAAAGTGAGTGGGGCATGACTGAAAAATTCAGTAGGTTTGTCTGGTGTAGATGCACTCGAAGTACATTTTGATAATCAGTAATTAAAAGCAGTCGCACTTCCTTATATGATCTGGATTTGGTAATTTCTTTATTCTGCCAATAGAGCTAACTTGTAGTTACTAGTTTTGATAGCGTGTGTAGCCCAAGGTGAAAGGCCCTAAGCCACAAGTCCTAGTTGAGGTATCCGTGAAGCTAAAACCTCAGAAATCTAGAATATTTCAAATCTGGGTGTTAATATTTTCAACACTTATCAATCCGCATCGTTGGATTTCAACAATTAATCAAGGCACTAACATTGTGTAAAAACGTACGTAAATAGGCTCAAGTATGAATCTTCATGCCATTCTGCGTAATTTGGTAATTTAGAATTTTGAGGTTATGTGTAACTGGTAAAGGTAGGGGCTGATAAACGTCCGCATTTATCTTAGTTTAGACCTATACACTTGCTTGATAATTGGAAGTCGCCCAATACGCAGGATTTGAATTACTTTGATTTGGTGGGGATGTGCCTGGATTGCTAGGTTTTAAGCTCATATTGCTAACCTTTAAATGTTTTTATTCATAAAGTACCTGTTTACGATATGCAGAGATTAACCCATTGTCAATGTCACTTGTCTAGGTACGACGCAAATACAGCTACATGGCTTTATTGTGATAATAAGCAGTGAACACAACAAGCGGGATGGCTCAGATGCTAACAGCTTTGGCCCGCACTCGAGAGGGCCTGGCTTTAAATTCCATGAGCCAAACAATCTTGCTGGGTTTTTTTTTCGGGGTTTCCCCTCAGTCACCAAGATAAATACCAGATTCAATATTTAATGCAACAATCCAAAGTTTTAACTTCAGCTTAAAACATTAGTAAAACTGAAAATAAATGGCGATAGCAACTGTACTGCCATCTATCCATATATAGTTAAAGCAGTTAGACTAAGTTTCCCATGTGGCTTGCGAGCACCCCCGGTAACAACGGCTTCTTCAACCCAACCAACTGCAAACAAGCTGAACTAAGTACTCCCCCCTCCCAACCTTGGGAGTGGTCAACCAAAACCCAATTTCAACAAAAACAAAGTACCAACAGAGCAGAGGAAAAGGATGCTGCTCCTGAAAATGGCAACCTTTGAGGAGCCTAGCACTACCTCCTTAATGCCAACACCCTAAACTCCACCAAAATATCAAACCTCAACCCATTCTATCATTCCTTGTTAAGCCCTTACCAGGATAGGTACACAGCAACTCCACCTAGGCTCAGGACGAGTGTACCAGATCTTGCACACACTAAACTGGCACTCTAAAGCCATCTGCTTGCTGTGAAGCAAAGTATATGGGAATGTAGACTTAAAGGGCTGTCTGAACTCTTTGTCATCTGACTACGGATGGTGAAGGCAGTTAGATAGAGGCCATGTTGTCTCTATGCAGATGGTGAAGCAGTCAGACTGTGGCACATTGCCATCTGCTTGGTACTGAGTGAAAGTGATATAGCTCAGCAATAGTCCTGCAGTACCTCATAAAACAGATTTGTTGTTATGTGACTTAGAAGTTAAAGCCACATAAAATAAAATGGATTAAAAAAAATATCAGTAAATAATAATGCTTAGTGTCATTGCAGGACCCAACATTTTTTTAATTGTTATCTGTACATTGTTAGGTATGTAGAAATTGTTTAAAAAATAATAAAACATTGAAGAGTGCAGTAAATCACCTGCTAGTGATTTCTCTATGTAAATAATTAATAGATATTACTTTAGTTGATGATGGTTAACTCAATGTTAAAAATTGGTCTCCCATTCCACTCGCAACAGATCATGCAGTCCCAAGTGTAGGTGTAGATACTTCAACTAGGGTGGCTCTATCACCAAAGAAGCCTCCTGGCCTACCTGCTCTTCAGGTCATTCCACTCCAGAATTTTGGCCAGTTTTTTCGAGTTTACAGCTAGATCAGAAATCTTGTGAGCGTTTCCAAGTTTCTTGTCCAGAAACTTGTGTACCACTCCAGAGTTTCTGATGTGACTGCAGGCTTGAAAACAACTTTATTTGCCATTATTACATTGTTTATATGAGAATTCTTGGCTAGATGAATATCAGTGATGAACAGGGGCTATAGATATAACTACACATTTTATTCTTCTCTTTACTCTTTTGTTTGTTTTTAACAAAGGAGAGTATATACGAGAATTTAACTCCATGGCACGACAGCTCACAGGGAGCTTTGGCCTGCCGCTGTGTCCCCCATCTCGGTCCACTACAGACGTCATGGATGGGGTGCAGTATTGGAGGGTGAGACGTGGTCAGCGCCTCGAGCCCCTCCCGGCCGGTTAATGCGGTCCTCACGACCTGGAGCCGCTACTTTTCCATCAAGTAGCTCCTCAATTGGCCCACCAGGGACCTCACGAGGCTGAGTGCACCCCGGTCCAGGTCTCCCAGCGGTGGAAAAATCCCCACGCCGGTACTGGGGATCGAACCCAGGTCTCCCGCTTGGTAGGTAGCTGCGCTACCACCGCGCTAAGGAGACGACCATACGAGAATTTACCAATATAAATAACACTATAGCAATGCTAAAATCAATATATTTTGAAAGATAAATATGGTTAGAAACTACTTGTAAATATTACTTTAAAACTATAAAAGGCAAAATACAACAAAGAAATTAGGAACAACCAAAATAATTTGAAATATAACAAGATTAAACATATTACAGGTCACGCCAGGGATTTTGGCATGTGGAGAGGTAAAGTGCAAGTCAAGTCATTTACTGTATCAGTGTATGACACAGGTGCAGTTCGAAGAAAGCTGCAACTTGAGATTGGAGACATAGACACACAATGTAATGAAGCTAGCTGCTGGACAGTCACTGTGAAACATTGTACAACCTTTGGACATCCACATACATGAACAATGAAGTTAATATTTATAATTTATTTTGTTTGTTTAGCTCCCTTTAATATCTACGGTTATATTGGGGGCTTTAACTTGTGAACATTGGCTGTAGGTTCTATAGTATTGGACTTTTAAACATTTCAATTTTCAAACCCATGCAAATTCATTCTCTTATGTAGACTTTCAGACTGTGGAGGATAGGAAACACTCCATCCTAGCCAGAAATCCAACCCAGGAATTAAGGCTGAGAGGTCAACTCACTGACCACTTGACCTATGATAGTTCTTTATAATTTTTAATGATGTTTCAATGTAGGCAAACGTTGAGCTAATACCGCTCTAGTTCATTCACTGTCTTAAAGTTATACTTTTTTTTTTTTTATAGTGTTTAATGCCCGCATTTACTATACGTGCCATCGCAGGTGATGACACTGATGATTCATGGAGTGAAGATGGAGCACCAGTGGAATGCGATGGCAGGGAAAACTGTAGAACCTGGAGAAAACCTGTCCTTGCACTGTTTTGTTCACCACAAATCCCACATACTGTCACCTGGGATCGAACCCAAGCTGTCTTAACGAGAGGTGAGTGGTCTAACCACTTGGCCATAGTGCGGCCATTTTTCTACTTCTGATAAACTACCTTCTTTTATGTCAGAAATGCTTGCCACCATAACTCGGTTCTCTCACTGCTTGCAGCTCCATTTCATATTCTCTTCAATTCCATGTTTTTTACTTTCTCTACACATACTATGTACAGTGTGTATAGAAGGTATTGTATTGCACCCAAAAATTTGATACGAGATTTCACCAGAAATAAATGTTTTGAGACCCCCTTAGTCCAGTAAAGCATTTTTAGAAATAGGTCTGTGTGTGTGTGTTAGGGGGCTGGGGGGACACCATAGCTCAAAAATTACAAGACCTTTAAATACCAAATTTGATATTTAAGTTTAGCTCCTTCAAAGGATCTTACACAGATTTTCAAGAAAATTCCCCCATCCCAGACTACCCTTTACATGGAAAATTTTTCAAAAATGACAAATGATTTTGATTAAAATGCTGTATATTATAGATATTTACGTGACAAAGTGTGGGAATAGCCTCTGAAGTCCTCTTTATTCTGGATGATTTTTGCATAATTGGTAAATGGTAAGAGATAGATAAAAACTTAGCTGCACAAAAAATGTTGATCTCATTAAAACACACAATTTATGTGATATAAATTTGTTTGCGAATTTGGCCATTGCCAAAATATCACTTATTGGTTTCAATCTTAAAATATTTAAACTCTTCTCATATGGGAATACGTCAACTCTTGATCATGCAAAGAAATGGATTTCAATCACATAGTAACCCTCTTTTAAAAGATTTGACTATCGCGTTAGCTTAGTTACTCCCTTATTTCCCTTCCACTTACAAGGAAACAAGTAATGAGACAATTTCTCCTGTTTACCTTAATTAGCGTGAATTAGAAGAATAAGCTTTTTAACAATAATTTGTTACAGACATGTAGAGCATGTAGATTTTTCAAAATAATTTTACTCTATTTCCATGTGCTGGCAGGCTCTTTCCTATTCCATAAGAACAATATGACCAAATCTGGCAGCACAGATTTTCTACATCTTTCCTCTTGAAAGCTGTGTTTCTACTCCCTGCCCACTGTTTTCAGGAGGATTTCGCTTTCAATTTCAAAGAAATGTGCAGCATTGCAATTGACTGCACTAATAAATTATATAAACATTTTTCATCATATGATAAGTTTACTGTCAGACTACAGAAGATGTGATGCAACATAGTAACGGTAGTATGAGTGAATATATTTCACTACCAACATACATAACCGTAATCACTATACAGCTTATCCCTATTACATATACTTACATCACCTCTTTCTTTCTGATAAAACAACCTGTATGCATATGTTTGAGTTACCACTGGAGCAAATATAAGTAAACACTGTGGTTATTAATATATTACACACCAAGTTTATCTACCTAACTATTAACTCCCATATATTTAAATATTCCAAATTTCCTGATAGAGGGAATATCTTGGAAATGGTGAACTCTGGAGAAAAAAAAAAAGGAAAAAAAAAAATGCATTTAAAATAATCTACATTTTTTGTGTAGTAGCTATTTTTCTATCTCTTACAGTTTACCAGTTATACAAAAGACATTGAGAGTGAAGAGCTCTTCAGAGGCCATTCCCAGAAAATTCAAAATGTACATTTATTTCTCTTGAAAATATCTTAAACATATGGTATTTTAATCAATATTTTTAAAAAATCTTCTTTGTAAAGGGTAGTTTGGGCTGGGTGGGAGATTTTGCTGAAAACATTTGTGTTGCATCATTGAACCTCCTGGTTCGAGGGTTGAGATATGAAGATTTTCAAGATAATTCCCTTGCACCTTACAGCACATTATATGGTACAATGGTCACTTCTGCAGACATGATTGGTAAAAGGAATTATTTCAGAGATAACACATTAATCAAATTTAGTTTGCACATTTATTTGGAGATCCTAGATGAAACTTACTATTTACTGTTCGGTTACTAGTGAAGCTTAATATTTCACATATCGCATTTCTTAAGTAAATAATATGAGATGATGTAATATGGTGAACTGGAGAAATTCTGTTACAGAGAAGAGCAAACTGGCTGAGAACTCAGGTCTCTAGAATATACCAGGTGGAAGGAAACTTATTACATTCTTTCTAATATGTGCTTCATAGAAGCATTTCAAACTAAAAAGAGTAATGGCATTTTGTTCTTTGATTAACTGATTTTGAAAAAAATAAATGGTTTTTGTTCTATCTTGGATGCATAATTCTACAAGAATGTATAAACATAATAGTTTGTTACTTGTAAGATGTGTGGGCAATGTTGCATTGAGGTTGGTCAGGGATCTAAACCGGCTTCTGGATGTAAACACATCGGTCACTTGCAAACACGATGCAGGAAAGTGTAATGTTTTGGGAGATAGTGAGTGCAACTGGCACTCTGATTGGCCTACACTGCTGTGGTTGCAGTTGTTTATGTACTGCTCTAGTGTAAGTGACACACACACAACCTGCAGCGTTGCCAGCTTGTATCTTGTTTTCGACAAAACCAAAATATCTCCATAGGAAATAGAGAGACCGAAACATAAGATACAAAATGTTTTCCAAATACAGAGATCTATCACTGGCTTAAATTAATGTAATGACTTCCCTTCCAACGGGTATATCAAACATCCCTGTTTTGCCTAAGCATTAAAACTGTGCTCTGATTGGCTTTTCTGGACTGCTTAATAGCATTCTTCTTGTGAGCCAGTAAAAACTATCCTCATACTCTCTTAGAATGCTAACTCGCCAGTAACATTCACATTTTGTGATATCCTTTTTCCCTAAAGTTAGCTTTCTGTCTTTTTTTAGCTGAAGGACATTCATTTGTATATTTCACCCTAACTATATGACTGTTGTCCACAAAACCATGCAAAAGATTTCTCTTTTAATCCAATTACAGTTTCAGCTTTACTTGTCTCTGACAATATAATCTATTCTCTATATTACAAATATTTTTTAAATTATATTAGCTTATTAAATATTTACAGTTTCTTGCAGTTACAATACTACCACAACGGAAAAACTTTCATTGAATAAACTCTTGATCCTAGTAACTGATGTTTTACATGCTAAATACACATCTATGGTACTACTTTATTACTAAAATGTAGTGAGTACAGGCTAATAACCCTTATTCACTTGCAACATTTATTGCAATGCATTTATAACCAAAAAGTTTCATGTTTGTCACTTCTATTCCTCGTACACAACGGACATCACACAAAAATTATGCATGTCCCACCAAATACATCATGTAACCCATCTGCTATTCAAATCTACTTTGTTTTATTTTCTCTAGTGTATAGGTTCAATGTACATGGTAGATAGAGAAGGTATTATATTCAACCCAAAAATTCAATACTAAGATTTCACAAAAAATACACACACATATAAATCCTAAAAATAGACATTTTCAAGATAAAGCTCTTTTGTGTGGATGGATAGGGCTGAGGTGTAAGGCAAAACTAAAAACAGAAAGTCAGCTAAAAACCAAACTTGGTATTTTAAGTTCAGTATCCACCAAGAATGTGACACAAAGATTTTCAAGAAATACTGCCACCTCCAACTATCCTTTACTAATACTTTTGAAAATGTTCATTTTCTATCAAATGGTTCTTACAATTTTGATTAAAATACTGTACATTAAAGATAAGTGGTGCCATGGTGGAGTGGCTTGATCACTCGGCTTGGGTTTAATCCCAAGTGCCTGCATGTGGGATTTGTGGTGGATGAAATGGCATTTGGAAAGGTTTTCTCCAGGTCCTACACTCATTCTACCAATTGCTCCATCATCACCTTTTCTATCATTCATCTTGCATTTCATATCATGCACTTCCTTGCGCTCATGCCAGGCTACAGACTGACCACTCGTTCCAGGTTCTCCATTCTGTGGTTAGGTGCTGCTAGCTCCCCAAACAGGCTTCTTACCCCTAGGCATCTGCTTGTAAGTCCTAGAGGGTTGTCAGTCCTACATAAGGGGGAGGGTAAGCTGACTATAAAAAACAAGGATATCTACATGAAAAATAAATGTATATCTTGAATTTTCTGGAAATATCCTCTGAAGGCTTCTTCATTCTGGATGTTTTTTTTATAACTAGTAACTGTAAGAGATAGATAAAAGCTTACTACACAAAAAAATGTAGATCTCATTAAAACACACAATTTGTCTTTTTTGTAGAGTTAACAATTTCTGAGATGGATTAATTGTTTTTTCACACAAGCCGTGTTTAGGACAGGAGTTGGATAGTTAGAGTCAGACTGAAAAATTCAATGCCACAGCCAGGATTTGAACCACGGATCTCCCAATCTCTAGCCGGTTGTTCTGCCACTGAGCTACCATGGCAACATGCCGGCATAGCATTGAATTTCTCAACTGACTTGCATGTTTCCTGGTAAACCATAAGGTGTTCTCAAATTATTTTGAGATTTCAACCCCAATAGTAACTTACAATTTTGGAAGTACTTAAGTCCCAGGATTCATACTACAGCCAATTATTATGGTCAATTGGTATAGGAATAATTGTTTTTTCACACAAGCCATGTGTAGGACAGGAGTTGGATAGGTAGTCAGACTGAAAAATTCAATGCCACAGCCATTGGCATGTTGCTATGGTAGCTCAGTGGCAGAGCAACTGGCTAGAAATTGGGAGATCCGTGGTTCAAATCCCAGCTGTGGCATTGAATTTTTCAGTCTGACTCTACCTATGCAATTTCTGAGATATTCCTTGTTATTTGTTTCAATTTTGAAATACTTAAACTTTACTCAAATGGGAAGTCTCATACATTTTGCACCTCTTTTGCCTTACTCCTTGCCATGGAAAGATAACCAAATTTCAATTGTTTCACATATTGACCAGCTTTTAAAAGATATGGCTATTCCTTTAACTTAGTGTGTTCACTTATTTACCTTTTGCTTAATGGAAGCCAAGTAGTAAGAGCAGTTTTGCTAATGTTTATCTTGATTATCATGATATATATAAAAGAATAATATTTTGCAAGAAGAGTTTGTTAGCAGAAGTGATAGAGAAAGTCACGTGCATGGATCACATAAGATTTTTCTTATTTGCATAGAAGCTGGTTATAGTGTTCAATGAGGGTCCATAAGAGCATATTAATTATTTTGTTTTATATAAGTTTTATTTTTCCAAGCACTGTACTCCTTGTTTACTAGCTTTGCCGTACATTGAGGTTACTTCCCCCACCACAGGCAACTTATGCTATGAGCTGGGGTACTGGTGGGGCACCAACACTGCCACATTTTAAGAAAGTGGGGCAAGATTACATATGATAGCGCAAGGTATAACTGGTGTAAATTGCAAGCTTTTATTCTTTTCAATGTTCTCAAATTACTGATTTATTGAATACATTAATTACATATTTTCTCCTTCAGTTTTCCAATGTACCTTAATAAGTTTATTTTCAAATGATGGGGACAGAGAAGGATGCTAGGCATGTAAAAGGCATACATTTTAATGACCTTATTTTTGCACACATGAAGAAATAAAATTGAGTTCATTTTAAAGTGATATATACTTTGCAAATTAATTTAATATATTTTTATTCTATTTTTTTCATTTGAAGGAATGGATAGTTTTTACATTAAAGTGAATAATGCAGTTGTTTCTAATTTTAAAGCAATATGACAAGTAAAGTACCTTAAACATGAAAGGAATACATATTCGCTACTGGGTGATCCAAAAATGTCTTAACCATCTTTGTGGTGTTTTGCCTGTGCATGCCCTCTGTGCCATTGCTGTGTACCGGTATCATAGAAATGCACGGATGAAACCTTGCAACATTTTTAAAACTACTTTTAAAGGCTTTACCTACTAATGTTATTAAAGGAGATGCTGAAACTGGCCATCGCTGTTGTCCATACAGTTTTGGTCCTCTTGAGGAAACTAACCATCACTTGCCATAGTTCGCACTGAGAAATGCTGGCAATTTCAAGGCAAATATTTTTGTTTTAACTCTTCCAGCATGTGTGGGTTGTCTTGTACCTATAATGCCTTAACTTACCTCAGAGATAGAAATTGCAGGGGGTTAGGTTGCGGGAGAGAAGGGGCCACAAACGTCTATTAATAATTCTGTCCTGAAACACATTTTCAATTGTTCTCATAGATTCCCATATGAGCTGTTGCAGAGTCTTGTAAAAAAGGCAAAATCATGCTCCCTGTCTGTTTATTCTCTAAAAGAAGGGGGCAAAATTGATTCACTCATGTACGGGCATCAAATGTTGACTCAGAAAAAATTGGGCTTATAACACTTTCTCCACTAATGGTGCACCACAATTTTTTCATCATGAGGTGTACTTCATGAACAATATTATTAGGTTTCTCAGAGCTCCAATAATAACTATTTTGTGTACACACATATCCATGAAGGTGGAACCAAATATCATCTGTGAAAAATATTAAATGTGGGTGAATTTAGTCATTATATACATTGAGAGTCCACTCACAAAATGTGTTAACACACAAATAAATACATGTATGCACTAGAAAACAAATGTTGAATCATACTACAGTTTATGAATATGTACTGGACAAAATAATAAAGCACAGTCCTAATAACTCAACCACACGATATCACTGTCAGCTTAATATTGCACTTTCAGAGATGAGAAAAACAAGTCAGCACTGTGATCTTGTGTACAGCAGCTGTGTGTTACCCGTTTCTGTGTGCACAGTGGAAAAACACCATGCAGCGGTTCAGATATTTTAGGGTCGCACGGTAGTAATGTTAGCAATTAATAAGCATGTTGTTTTTATTCACATGACCCTATAAGAATGCTAGAGCATTGTATTCATTATTGGTATAAGAGTAAACTTATACATAATTTCTGTTTATTATATTTCCTAGCAATTTTGGTTCAAAGGAAATAAAGGGTATAGGTTCAGAGGGAGTGATGTTCATGTTATGAAGTGTGACAAGAAAGTACCAAAACTTATGTTTGGATGTGGTATATAAACTACCAGGGATATCAGACTTTTGATGCAGACTTTTACAGAAAGTTAGGAAACAACATGGAAGATTTGTGTCAGAAGTTCACTAATTTAGGTTTCCTGATAATAGGGGACTACAATGCAAGTGCAATAGTAGACAGTTGATTGTTCAGAACAATTTCCTAAAACTCATATTTAATTACAGTGAAAAAGAAAACGTGCACAAATTTGCTACTTACTTGTATGTTGTTTTTAGTTCTATGTTTTTAATAAAAATATGTTTCTTCCTCGTGTGTGTGTGCAGGTAGAGAGAGTATCAGGGACAGAGTATATAACAGTGAGAGTGTGTATATCAGGGGGAGAGTGTATAACAAAGAGAGAGTGCGTAATAGTAGTGAGTATGTGTGTGTAATGGCAAGAGAGTGTGAAGCAGAGGGAGAGAGTGAGTCTGTGTGTGCATAACAGGTAGAGAGTATGTGGAATAAGGAGAGAGAGAGAGAGAGAGAGGTATTGTGTGTGTGACTGATAGGGAGTGCGTGGAATAAGTAGAGAGTGTGTATGTGTGTGTGTGGAATAAGTAGAGAGTTGTATAGCAGGTGGTTAGTGTGTGGAATAAGTAGAATGTGTGTGTGTAACAGGTAGAGAGTATGTGGAATAAGTAGAGTGTGTGTTTAATAGGTAGAGAGTACGTGGAATAAGTAGAGTGTGTGCTTAACAGGTAGAGAGTACGTGGAATAAGTAGAGTCTGTGTTTAACAGGTAGAGAGTACGTGGAATAAGTAGAGTGTGTGTTAACAGGTAGAGAGTATGTGGAATAAGTAGAGTGTGTGTTAACAGGTAGAGAGTATGTGCAATAAGTAGAGTGTGTGTTAACAGGTAGAGAGTATGTGGAATAAGTAGAGTGTGTGTTTAACAGGTAGAGAGTATGTGCAATAAGTAGAGTGTGTGTTAACAGGTAGAGAGTATGTGGAATAAGTAGTGTGTGTGTTTAACAGGTAGAGAGTATGTGGAATAAGTAGAGTGTGTGTTTAACAGGTAGAGAGTATGTGCAATAAGTAGAGTGTGTGTTAACAGGTAGAGAGTATGTGGAATAAGTAGTGTGTGTGTTTAACAGGTAGAGAGTATGTGGAATAAGTAGAGTGTGTGTTTAACAGGTAGAGAGTATGTGCAATAAGTAGAGTGTGTGTTAACAGGTAGAGAGTATGTGGAATAAGTAGTGTGTGTGTTTAACAGGTAGAGAGTATGTGGAATAAGTAGAGTGTGTGTTTAACAGGTAGAGAGTATGTGGAATAAGTAGAGTGTGTGCTTAACAGGTAGAGAGTATGTGGAATAAGTAGAGTGTGTGTTTAACAGGTAGAGAGTATGTGCAATAAGTAGAGTGTGTGTTTAACAGGTAGAGAGTATGTGGAATAAGTAGAGTGTGTGTTTAACAGGTAGAGAGTATGTGCAATAAGTAGAGTGTGTGTGCTTAACAGGTAGAGTGTATGTGGAATAAGTAGAGAGTGTAACAGGTAGAGAGTACATGGAATAAGTAGAGTGTGTGTTTAACGGGTAGAGAGTATGTGGAATAAGTAGAGAGTGTAACAGGTAGAGAGTACATGGAATAAGTAGAGTGTGTGTTTAACAGGTGGAGAGTATGTGGAATAAGTAGAGTGTGTGCTTATCAGGTGGAGAGTATGTGGAATAAGTAGAGTGTGTGTTTAAAAGGTAGAGAGTATGTGGAATAAGTAGAGTGTGTGTTTAACAGGTAGTGTATGTGGAATAAGTAGAGAGTGTGTTTAGCAGGTAGAGAGTATGTGGAATAAGTAGAGAGTGTAACAGGTAGAGAGTATGCAGAATAAGTAGAGTGTGTGCTTAACAGGTAGAGAGTATGTGGAATAAGTAGAGTGTGTGTTTAGCAGGTAGAGAGTATGTGGAATAAGTAGAGTGTGTGTTTAACAGGTAGAGAGTATGTGGAATAAGTAGAGTGTGTGTTTAACAGGTAGAGAGTATGTGCAATAAGTAGAGTGTGTGTGCTTAACAGGTAGAGTGTATGTGGAATAAGTAGAGAGTGTAACAGGTAGAGAGTACATGGAATAAGTAGAGTGTGTGTTTAACGGGTAGAGAGTATGTGGAATAAGTAGAGAGTGTAACAGGTAGAGAGTACATGGAATAAGTAGAGTGTGTGTTTAACAGGTGGAGAGTATGTGGAATAAGTAGAGTGTGTGCTTATCAGGTGGAGAGTATGTGGAATAAGTAGAGTGTGTGTTTAAAAGGTAGAGAGTATGTGGAATAAGTAGAGTGTGTGTTTAACAGGTAGTGTATGTGGAATAAGTAGAGAGTGTGTTTAGCAGGTAGAGAGTATGTGGAATAAGTAGAGAGTGTAACAGGTAGAGAGTATGCAGAATAAGTAGAGTGTGTGTTTAACAGGTAGAGAGTATGTGGAATAAGTAGAGTGTGTGTTTAACAGATAGAGAGTACGTGGAATAAGTAGAGTGTATGTTTAACAGGTAGAGAGTATGTGGAATAAGTAGAGTGTGTGCTTAACAGGTAGAGAGTATGTGGAATAAGTAGAGTGTGTGTTTAGCAGGTAGAGAGTATGTGGAATAAGTAGAGTGTGTGTTTAACAGGTAGAGAGTATGTGGAATAAGTAGAGTGTGTGTTTAACAGGTAGAGAGTATGTGGAATAAGTAGAGAGTATAACAGGTAGAGAGTATGTGGAAGAAGTAGAGTGTGTGTTTAACAGGTAGAGAGTATGTGGAATAAGTAGAGAGTGTAACAGGTAGAGAGTACGTGGAATAAGTAGAGTGTGTGTTTAACAGGTAGAGAGTACGTGGAATAAGTAGAGTGTGTGTTTAACAGGTAGAGAGTATGTGGAATAAGTAGAGTGTGTGTTTAACAGGTAGAGAGTATGTGGAATAAGTAGAGAGTTTAACAGGTAGAGAGTATGTGGAATAAGTAGAAAGTGTAACAGGTAGAGGGTGTGTGGAATAAGTAGAAAGTGTAACAGGTAGAGGGTGTGTGGAATAAGTAGAGCATGTGTGTAACAAGTAGAGTGTGTGAGTGACAGAGAGATGCAACAGGTAGAGAAAGAGAGAGTGTGTGTGTGTAACGGGGGGGGGGGGGGGGGAGTGAGAGAGTAAATAAGATGCAGAGAAAAAATTTAATTGAATTTTATTTTTGAACCCTCTTTAACTGTATTGGTTCTCAGCATCTCATTCTATGTTGTATGTGAAAGATCGGTTAAATTTGCTCATAGACCTCTTAATGAGACATAGTTCTTTTACATGCCATAAATCTACAACACAGGACCACCAGCTTTACTTCTGTTCCAAAGATAGCAATGCTAAGGATTCTTATGCCTGAAAAAATTCATTGCCTTCCGCTGGGTTTTAACCTGTAACGTTGGGAACTACAGACAAACATATTACCCCTAGGCCACAGAGGACTAAAAGGTAGAGAGTGTGTGTAATAGAGAGACAGAGTGTCTGTGTGTGTTAGAGAGGGTGTGTAACTTTGTATAAGTAAGAAAGTGTGAGTGAGAGTATTGTGTGCATAAGAAAACTTAAGTGTATGAGTAGTTGATGCAAGTAAACAGTGAATGTGAGAGTTTCAGTAATTGTCTATGAAAGTGAGAGTATGTTAGTGAGTGAATGTATGCCAAGGTGATGTGTGAGTGCGAGTTTATGAGTAATTCAGTGTGTGAATAGGTGATGATGAGTATGTGAGTAGGCAGTGTGTTTGTGAGTGTTCAAGTAGGAGATAGGTGAGTGAGTGTATGAGTATGCGAGCAGTGAGTCCGTGATTGTGAATTTGAGTAGGTGAGTGTGTGTGAGTATGCAAAGTGTGAGTGCAATTGAGTATGTCAGTAGGTATGTTTGCATTATGCGAATGAGTAGGTGATATGTGAATAAGCGAGTGTTGAGAGAGTATGTAGTGTGTGAGTAGGTGAGTGTGTGAGTAAATGATTTGTGAGTATGCGAGTGTCTGATTGTGAATGTGTTATTGTAAATGAATGTGCAAGTGTGAGAGTGGGTTTGTATGTGAGTGAGTGTGTGAATGTGTGAGTATGTTTTCAGTGAATATGTAGTAAGCCAGTGTGCTGAGTATGTGATTGGCTATGTGAGTATGTAGTGTGAATGTGTGGGTGAGAGTTGATGTGTATGAGAGTGAGTGATGCATGATGCATGTGAGTATTCAAATACATGTATGTGAGAGTGAGCGTATGAGTTACAAGTATATGAATGGGTGTGCGAGTAGGTGGTGTGTGGGTAATAAGTGTGTTAGTGAGTAGGTGATGTGTGAATATTGGAGTATGAATTTGTAAGTGAATGTGTGAATAGGTGATGCATACGTGGTTGTGATAGTATGTGATTTTGAGTTTGTGATTGTAAGTTAGGTGTGCATGAGTAGGTGACGTGTGAGTATGCAAGTATATAAATAAGTGTGTGAGAATATGTGAGTGAGTTTGGAGTGTAAGTATCTGTCTAACTGGATGAGTAATTTGGCAATTTGAATTTTATTAATTTGACTATTTTGGCAGAACAGAGTTTAACAGATTTAGAATCTGTTGAACAGAGTTTAACAGATTTAGAATCTGTGAATATGATAAATAACCGTATGTGAGTGTGTGAGCATGTTATGTGTGAGTTTGAGAGAGCAAGAGTATGTAAGAAAGTGAATGTGTGAGGGTTAATGAGAGTGTAAGATTTAGTGTGTGTCGAGAGTATGTGAGTAAGAATTATTCAGTCTGTGAAGGTTTATGTATATGTTAGAATGTGCATGTGTGAGAGAGAGCATGCAAGTGTAGTGAGAGCGAGACTGCGTATGTATGAATGTGTGTTTTTTGTGAGAAAGAGAGGGTTATTATGAAGAATGTGAGAATAAATATGCATGTGTACGTGTGCATGCAATTATGGTGGTGAATGAGATTATGAGAGATACAGTAACTATGATGAAGTTAGCAAGACAGTGTGGCAGTTACCATTACACTCTCTCTCACCCAGTATTTATCTTAGCATCACACACACACACACACACACACACACACACACACACACACACACTCAGGTACTATCAATTACTCAAATACGCTCACACACTCACATATTCTCACAAACTTGCATACTCCCACACACCCAGATAAGCTCACACTCTCACATTATCGCGCACACACACACACATACACACACTCATAAATGCTCAAACACTCACATATCCTCACACACTTGCATACTGTCACACACTCATGCACACTAATAGACTCTTGACACTCGCATATTCTCATACAGTTGCATACTCTTACACACTCAAGCTCAAATACTCGCATACCCTGACATATTCTCATACTCTCATACAGTCATACTCACACACTTATATGCTCAAATACTCTCATACTCTCACACACTCGCATACTCTTACACATTTACATATGCTCAAACACTCGCATCAATGCTCTTACACACTCGCACACTTATGCTCAAACACTTTCATACTCTCACTCACTCCCATGCTCGCATACTCTCACAAATTCAGATATTCTCATACACTCACACCTCAGGTATTCTCACACACTCGCACATTCACAAACCCACATGAGTTGACACTCACATACTCATATGGTCACACACTCACATACAGTCAAATACATTTGCTCTCATACTCACGCTCACATACTCACACACTTGCATTCTCTGCATACTCTCACACACACTCAGCCACTCTCACACACTCACATACAAACATATGCTCTCACATTCACAAACTCACATGCGTTGACACCCACATATTCTCCCATATTCAGAAACCCGCATCCTTTGACACTAATGTAGTGTTACATTCTCTCAAACTCACATAGGGCATACTGATACACACTCTCATGCTAACAGAGTTGCTTCCTCAAACGCTCATACTCACACTCGACCCACACGCACTCACAACTCACCTGGTTAGATGCCTATTCACTCTCTCACATACATCCTGACCGACATAGTCTCTTGTACTCTCATGTGCACACTCATACACATTAACACACTCACTCTTACACTATCCATTTTATACATAGTCACACTGCCATACACTATCATTCTCTCCGTCACATTCACACCCACTCATACTTTCTCCCTTACACACTTGTATGTCACACACACACACACACACACACACACACACACACACACACACACACACACACACACACACACACACACACACACTCTGTGCCTGTCTGGTCGGGATCGAACTGAAGTATGCAGCAGGTGTGAGGGAATGAAGAGGAACCCACAATCACCTGCCTGGTGTAATGTTTCGATCCATCTGCAGGCCGTCGAGAGCATGAGAAATCTGCTGCTCTTAGTTCTCAAGGCGTGGTACATCTCCTCTGCGCCAGTCCTGCGAAAAGAAGCTGGCTGTCTAGTCCTAAAGTGAGTAACGATAACTCATTGCTTTCCTGAACTGTGCACTTTATTCCTGATGTTTTCAACCTGCAACCCAATGTCAGAACAGAGGCACACAAACAAATGTACTTGGCGTACTCAATGAAAGCCGATACGAGATTGTTCCGGAGCGGGGTTCGCGACATTTCACCTTAGAGGCGAAAATTCGTCTTAAATCCAGTTTGGACCCTTAACTAACACAGACTTTCCCTGCCAGATTTACAAGTCGAAGTGTTCTGTTATTCGTAGAGCAGAATCTGATATCTTGAAGCACCAAACCCACCGGGGAAATATTTGTGGAAATATTGGTTTTTCGGTTTCTAGCAAACTTACGTGATTCGCTCGATTTTATGTAATCTTTCTCATTTTGGCTCGGATGTAACTTGGCTCTACCCATAGCCTGCGAGCTTATCCCCTAAAACTTGTTGTCCATCTGCTTTCTATTAAGACACACGTCGTTTTCGGATTGCGGTAAGCTCATTGCTTCTAGCTTGCTGCACTTGCAACCACCCTAGCGTAAACATTTACTGTTGCTTCTAACATTTTTTTTCAAATTCACGTCATCTACTGTAGAATAGAAAAATTATTGGCCCATGAGGTGCGCTTCCTATGGTTAAAAAATATGCTCACTTTTCCTCATGAACGTTTCGTTTCTTATATTTTTAAAATTGTTTAAACGTATTCTGAAGTTTTTAAAATCGTTATTCCTCTAATTATATGTTCAGCGCGTTAATTTACTGGTATTATTAATTCTCAGTTACATCTATACGCGTCTTTTATTGCGGCACTTGAAAGACGAATTCATATGCCAAAATTGTAAAACCCGAGCAGAGATTCTGTTTCATGGGTTGGAACAATTTCTGCGTCTACCATCGTCCTCTGCTTTGTGATTATTAAGTCTTTTCGCTTAGATATCTCTTGTGGTACTCTGTTCTATCGGGTCTGTACATATGTAAATTGCCTTAATTCCTCCCTTCACCAACAATTCAACTTTTAAAAACATTATTACAGTATCTTTAAATGTACTTTAACACAACAAATCTATTCATCAATTCACCATTATTATCTTACTCTCATAAATGGTGCACATATTAACAATCTAACAATCGTACATACGTTGCATTTTATATGTATCTCCCATTCACTCTTAACTTTCACTGTTCTTGTTAATTGTTCTTTGCGGGTGTCCACCATACATTATTTTTCTACACACATGTAGTCATTAGTTTGCATGCACATTGTTACAGATAAACGCAGTACACATCATTTCAACAAGAGCCTTTCTGTAACAATGTATTCTTAAACTCTACTCAAAACAAGTACTGTGTGTTCCCGCCACTACTTGAGCTGACTCCGGGGAAGTGGCGGTTTCTATTTAAGACACCTTATGGATATTTTGGATATTTTCTTTGAATGCCAAAACACATCGTGTGTGCCGCAATTTAAAACATACGTCGTTTAAATCTGCCGCGCTACTCCCCTAAACGCGATGAAATGTGGCATCAAAATCGGTTTTTATCTTGTACACCTAATTAGCTTTTGCGCATGCCCGGCTGGCATGATGCAATTGCGTTATGGGCCAAAGCGTGCTCGAATGAAGAAACTTCTTTTCCCGAGGTCTATCAGTGCAATTGTACATTTATGACCCTAGATGACAGCTCACTGCGGTAGAAGTCAAGGTCGATAGAGGGCAACAGTGTTGATGCTTCACAGCACTGCTCTTAATACGGTGCTTGTAATAGTGTGTTAATCCTGCCATCCTGCGGCTTTGGCAGAAGCTTCCCCCTGCGGCCGAGCGATCGCATGCATGTGCGGAGCAGCAATAACACAGCTCACTTACCTGATACCTCACCGTGGTAATTTCCGTAAAACATCAGCTACATAAATGGAACACACAGCTTTTATATTGATGCATTTTTTGAGATATTTTTCTCTGGCATGTATGTACAGCCGTGGACACAAAAAATGAATAATTCCTAGTTTCCATGTGTGGCTCGAAGAGCTCCTATCTTCGCAAAAGATGTGTTCACAATGAACACGAAAGAAGTGTACAAGGGTCTGTGACTGACAGCGCAATAGTTAATTTATGAGTACTGAAAACAGATCACAAAATATCGTTCCGTTGGCCGATGGGTTAAAAAGGCCTTGCTTCAGCTCGTAAGTTCCTAGGTTCAAATCTCACACTGCGTGTCATTTGTGTGGTGTGTTTGTTAATTTTATGACTGGATATGTGTTTACATATAATAATATTGCATTCATATAACTTTGGAATTGGAAATTATGGGCCTATCTATGTACACAATAACATAATTCTACTAACACTCATGTTAAATAACTAAAACAAACATGGAAAAATAAACTATTATCTTCTAAAATTAAAATACAAAAAAATAAAACATAATTAATATTGGGCTATGAACCCGTAAAACTGTCGTCAATATTTGGGGCATAGACAAAGTTAAATGTCTGAAGTAATATAGATGAGAAGGTAAAGATCCCAGGATTCTTAAATTTGTGCATGGGCACCATCTTTTGTCATTCGCCCATCAACAGGTAAATTGGAGCGCAGCTCCCGTTTTACCTCAGCCCACACATTCCCAATAGGGTTCGAATCTGGTGAAGAGAGAGGCCAGTCTCACTCTGATATTTTGCCTCTCTGAAAAAAAATTTGAGATCCTCCGTGATGTATGCACAGGATGATTATCATGTACAAATTCAACAATTCCATGAAGACATGGGATCCTCGCAAAGGGAAACAAAATATATCGAGTATTACCGTGTACTACACACCGTTCAATGTATCGTCAAGCTACCACAGCACTCCTACACCGCCCCTTGATATCTATCCCAACACGATGAGGGAATGTCACTATGATGGAATTGTGAGGTAATGTATCGGGTCCCCTTTGGAGATAGACAAATCACCTTTATCTTACGTGTGGAAGAAAATGTCACCTTGTCTGAGAACATGATGTTATTTCAGTTGCTGTTTGAATTTCCATGTTCCATCGGTTTGTGAAGGGTGTGTTGAGTAAAATACGAAACAAAAAAAAGTTCCCAGCTCCCAAAGAAATCAAATTTGTCTAAAATTGGATTCCTAAAAGTATTTATACATTCCATTTTTTTTTTTTTATCGAGAGAGAACTGTTTGTGCCTGATGCGTTTGCGCACCATTTTGCGCACATGTTTTCGTGTGCAGCATATTGCTGTTGGATAGAATAAACCCTTAAAGAAGCATCATAATAACTATCATATTAATTGTACCGAATGTCGTGTATGAAATAACTTTGTCTAAAATAAATAGTTGCTATGCGTTGATTCAACATCATTAAGAGAAGGGGAGAGAACGTTTGCTACATGCAAGAAGAGAACCTGCAAACCTCACCAGAGGAGTAACCTACTTCTTGCCATAGCGCTACAGTGAACATACATGAGAGTTGGAAGGTTTAGTAATGCCGAACAATATAAACAGTATCATGTTTTGTGTCGTTAGTATTTTTAGTTAATATTAATAGTTTGTTGTTGAGGAAGCTTAAGTAATGTATTTGAGTATGATTATTGATCACATGGGTTAGTAATATTAAGATTTGGAACTTGTAGCAACTTGCTACCGATACATAACAGTATCGCAGATGGTGTATACCAGGTGCTATGCCGTGTAGGACAACAAATTTGATGTTTCAGGCATGACTCACTTTTTTTGTAGTTTAACGTCCTTTAACCTGGTTGGTCATATCGGACGATGAATGAAATTGGTGAAATGATGCTCAAATGATCTCGGGGTCCATGGAGCTTAAAGTTACTCGACATTCGTCTTCTCAGGATAAGGGAAAACCCCGAAAAAACTTATCCGGGTAACTCACCCTAAGCGAGATTCGAACTCACGACCTTTTGAATGTGAGGCAGACACGCCACCGCCACACTACCCAGGCGGTTTTTTTTCCCACGGCTGTACAATATATATGCGACGGCCCGGCCGCAAGGGGAAGCGAACGCATTGTACAGGCGCAAGAAACCGCATATTCCAGACTATCCATATTCTCAACTGCAGTTTAACTTACACATTCCTTCGTTCTGGCCTTAGAACGCTGCATTTATGTACGCAAAAAACCTCCATAAAACTACCCTTTCTTTTATAAGACATTTCATACATAAGTATTATCGTCGGCTTTGTTGTAACTGTTGTGAGTGGCTGCAGTAGTATCAACTTTTTCGTAATCATAATTATTATACAGCAGATTCTCTTTACATTTCTAGTGCTATCCGACTCTGCAATTTTTGTGAATACCCAAAATGTGCACCCGCGAGCCGCTAATGCTCCGGGGTCATTAGAGAAGCGTCAGCGTATAAAGTTTATTTACATGTCTGGTGTTCTTATGAGTTTATACACCCTTTCCCGATTTTTATAAACATTAGCGATTCTGACAATAATGACCATTGGGTTACCTGCTATCCCTCTGTGTTCTTACTTCCGAATATACGTAGAAATACTAAAATAGTTACCTCCCAACAATTAGTAATTTCGGCTTCACTGTCGCGAAATATCATCTCTGCCAAAATTCTTTCTTTTGCATGAACCATGCTGTTCTTTGAATGAACTTTATAGTTAATACCCCACTAAAAACTTCAAATACATATTCCTACGCAAATAAAATACACATCACACAATAACAATTTGTACATATACAAACAAAGTTTCATATCCTCAATAGCAGCCATCCCATCGCCTAACGTTTTACTTGTAACTTCGAATAATCTTAACCTCATGGAATTTATTCTAAGCAACGAGTAATTCTTTTTTGGCCAATATTCGGAGGTAAATCGAAAAATCTCGCTACACTTATATATAATTGGTTGTGTGTTCTCTATTGCGTATGCATATACATATAAGGTTTTAACATCTTATTCTGTCCCAAACAGTGACGAAGTGGGCTCCAGCTCAAGCATGCACTATGCAATAACTCTTAATTTCTACAGCATGACCAGGGACGTTGTGCATATTATATCATGTATGACTTATGTACGTACATATTACAATTATAGCTCACAATTTACGAAAAAATATCATTGTGTCAAATGAACTTCAAATGACATACAAAATGAACAACTATCTCCATAGTAAAACAAGTACTTGCATAAAGAACTATGTACTGGAAAGCAAATTGCATTCTATCTTTTCATCTCTGCATTAAAGGCAAATATCCGAAACACAAAATACAACAGGTTACCAGAGGAGCTGCTCTATATGACGATCTGCTTTATCCCGGAAGAGATTGAACCTAATAAGCACAACACCGTAGCTAAAGTGGTTAGAATGACATCTCGTACTTGCATGGACAAAACCAAAGTACCGCTGTTCAAATCCTAGAAGAATAAAGGAGTTTTCCTTTTTCATTCCACCTGTAAAATCATAGTTTAGTTTTATGACTCAAAGCAAACATTACATAAATATTTTCAACAAACCTAGTTGCGAGTTCCTTGACACAATTACCACATTTGATATTGAACGTTATATAGATTTCATCCAGTCTTAGAAAATAATTTGTCGTGGGGGATCATCTTGATTCATAAATGCAAACTAAGCGTATTAGTGCTGGTCAATTATGTACTTCTTAGGAAAGAAAAAAAAGTCAAACAAAATGACCAAAAAACCAAAAATAGAAACTCCAATAGATCGGCACGATCCTATGATGGGATTTGATCACCAGCACTATACCGACTCGCCAGTATGTTATAGTGCACTCCTGTAGCTAACTACATATGATTTGAAATCAACTGAACGTTATCAGTGGTGTACACACACAGTAGAGCAATTTTGCCAAATTTGTAAGTACGATAGTGTTAAATATAGTATTGATTGTGCACCAATACTGCATTCATTCAGCTACTGGCATACAAATGAGGCCACTTTGAATCAAAATAGGACACAAGTCCACGTTCTTTTGAATTAGAGCCATGATATGCGATCCAGAAAGCATGCCATAACTTTGCAAAAGGGGCAGCAGGTTACCTGTCAAAGTGTGTATCTAGGACCCCTCTACAATCCTCCCAATTTTGCGGTTGAATTCTGGGACCACCTATGTATAGGATGTTCTCTTTTAAACTTACAATCTTCTGAGCTGGTAGTCGTCGAGCTTGTAGAAGTAATAATCCAATACCTTCAATATAAATGTTGGTGGGGGGGGGCGTTACTTTAGGTATGGTAACTTCTGGAAACTTAGCCTTCTTTCTTGGGGGCATTTCTCGTCTCCTTGTAGACGTCTGCCTACTCAGTTGCCCTGTGTGGTCCTTGGTGTTGTAGGTTCTTGCGAATGTGGACAGTTGGGTATGAGATTGGCATTCTATAAATTGTTGGGCGCCATATAATATGCCTATGTGATCGGGATTGAAGTATGAGAGCCTGAGAAATCTGCTGTCGTAGTTCTCAGGTCGTGGTTACATCTTCTCTGCGCCAGTCCTGCGAGAAGAAACTGGGTCTCTGGTCCTAAATTGAGTAATAATAACACTCAATGCTTTCCTGTCTTGAGGGGCATTTTTTCTTCTTCAAATCTCGATAAACGCAGAAAATGTGTTTTTGAGAAAAATGAGTTTTTCTACTTGTTAGCAATACAGATTGGTTGGCACTGCAAAATGTTTAATGATTCGTTCTCTTTCTTAAAACTGTCTCACTGTATGAGAAAACAAACAGCACAATTTAAGTAGTGAAATTTTGGGGTTTGAAAATTTAAAGAGCTTTCCAAAACCTAAAAGATTCTGATTGATCTTTTTCCACGAATTTGAAATTAGCATGTTGATTATAAGGTTTCGTTGTCTACTGAACTGTTGTTACTTGTTATCTAATTATGATATACCTTTTTATGGACCTGAAATTATTACACGCTTAGCAGACCTTGGATATTTGATACAATATTTTGCCAGCCTTAGCAATATTTGTAATTTCTGATTACATAACCCTTTGTTATTTATTTCTCATGCTAATTTTGATACATTTTCATATTTACATATTGCATAATGTACCGTACAGCCTCTATATTAATGTATAAACAGAATAGTCAGTAAATATAAAATTAGTAATTATCACTACATTCACGATAACAGTATTTGTTTCATACATAACATATTGAATGCAATACAAAAAATAACAATTTTATACACACTACATCGTGAATGTGCAAGGTTTAAGCTGTAGCTGTCTCTCCTAACACATTATAATATTCTTTTGCATTTTTCTGGAATTTCAAAAGGCCTAGTTAGAATTTGAGCATCCTTTTTCTTTTCTGTACTCACCCTATTCATTTTAGGAACAATTTGAGATCGAACAGGACCTTGCTGCAGAACTTGCCAAGCGGTTTCATCATTATATCCACCTCCACAGACAAAGCAGAATATGTATTTTGAACTACACATCCTTTTGGTCTTCATTTGATTGCTTGAAATACGTTATGATTCGCTGCATATTCTTCTTGAAAGGAAGCTTTGACTTTAGTGTTTGCTTTGCACTTTCTTTGAAATCCTTAATTTCTCATTCTTTAAGTAACATCTTCACAGAGCCGTGATTTTGAAATATCTTATGGAACTCACCCGGGCACAAGATATTCTTGTTCCTTAATCTTTTAAATTTCTGGTGAAAAAACTATCCGGATCATATAACTGTGTCCACGTATTTGGTAGATATGTGAAATGTTAGAAAAATGTCTACTTTTTTCCCCCAAGAAAGCAATATGAATGTACATAACACTATTCTTGTTCTGACCAGAGTAAGAGTCTGAAAATAAACGAATGGTAGAAGGAGCATTGTTAGAGATCCTTACTCCCATTTCCAACAAGAAATGCTGCAAAGCAGATGCAACCTGGTTGCAGCCTCTAGCTGATTCTTTAAATGGAGCCTGTGCAGTCTGTAGATGGTTCTTTGTTTTTCTTTTCCACATCTGCCGCAATCTTCATCAATCCCTGTTGCAGGTGGAGCAACTATCAAGGTGTGGTGTGCGAAATGAGAGATAGAAGAAGTTGGAAAATGTGTATTTATGTTTTGAAAATGAGCACATTGGTAAATCTTTTTCTTTCGTTGCAAAAGCTTATCCAGAATGTTTTTATATTAACTTCTGGAGGTAAATATCCTCTCCTTGATTTTGTCTTTCCTTAGTGGCTCTCCCTAAAGCTGTACTTCTTGATGCCTTTTTACAGCAGCGGCATTGCCCTTACATATTATTCCTGTTCTATCAGCACCTTTGGGTTTCTTTTGCAGTATTCCCAGATGATTTACATTTTCTAGCCAAGAAAAATAACACATCTTTTGATACCCCTGTGATTCCTTGGAAGCTGGCAGCGCATGCTGATAATACTCGGCCATCATTAGTTCTCACACTGTACTCGATGCTTACAATTTCTTTTCTATTTGCAACTTATTTCTTCAGCAGTTTGCGATTAGGAGATGAAATAGTCACATATTTTACGAGGAATTTATCTTTATCTACGTTGAGCATGAAAGGGTGTTGGTGAAAACTGTAAGACAATGAAGCTATATCACAATGCTTGTTTCCTTTACTTTTAGAATTTCAGTGAGTGCACTCGAGAACCTGTGAACATGTAATAGCTGGAGAATGATCCTTCTTTGAGCTACATTTTTATTTATTGTTGTTGCGATTCCTACCTCCCGCCCGTTCTATGACTGGCACAGTTTCACAATTTGAGCTTCTGTCCATGTCCATAGCACAGCACAGTACGTCTCAACTAAGAATAAATATATCACATAACAAAGCTTGCAGAAATTCATGTGAAATCCAAGAACCACAACATGAGTTAGCAGTTAATGCCAACACTAATGCAGAAATTAGCGGGGGTTCCAGAACTAACAATGACTAGCAGTCAATGGCAACATTACATTTTACGGAATTAAGGTTGTTATACGCTGTGTCAGAATACAAAAGGATTGCATCTATCGACTTTCGCTTAAACTGAGCAAGATGCATTTATCGTGTTTTGAAAAACACTACTAATATTCCGTACCTTCTACACAGGGCATGTATCGAAATAAGCAAAATCTGATTTAACAGAGTGCTGCAGGAGGTGTAAATTATGCCGATACAACATATAACTAAATCTCATAAAATGTTTGCAACTATGGAATTTTTAAAAAAAAAAAAAGTGCTGCTCAATAGTGCACTTTATTCCTGATGTTTTCAACCTGACCACCCAACCTCGTTCGTCTTGCTCTGCTAGTGAAAACTCACAGTCTACCATGCAACCACTGCCCCATTTTCCTTCTGTTAGTACCACTACGTACGCACTGCATTGTCAACACATCACTAATAAATACCATGCTGCGCTAACTTCGATTCGGTCCCAAGATGCTATCTCTAGTTATCACTCTGGAGTGGCCTCTGTGCAGGAACATTTCGCTAGCGATAATTTTTGCTTTGTTCCGGAAAAAGCGTCGACTTTGAACACAAGAGAGGGCTATGACTTTTGCACTTACCGTTCTCGAGTTTCATCTCCGTCTAACTGGATTCAGCGAATTACACTCCCATGCTTATCCAATGACTTCCATATGAGAACAATTGGAGGTGCCAGTGCTTCTGAGAAAACGTCCCACAATGCCCTGCGCGCATTCTCGTCGTCTTCAGTTATTTTGTGGATGCTGCACCATATTTGAAACTGTGTTTCTAATACATTGTCAATGTTCTGCTTCGTTTTATCCTTGCCATCCGTTACTCTCTATTTGCTTTTTTGTTGAGCTACAGTTTTGTCTTTATAACTATAATCGTTTTCAGGGTTATAGTGATCATGAGGGTCCGTCCAACAAACTTCCCCACCACAGGCAACGTATGCAATGCGGAGGAAGAGGTTCTGACGGGGCACAGCGTTGTCGCATAAGAAAAAGACCACAGTTTACACGTGGTAGCGGACGATTTAACCGTTGTAGTTTTCGAAGTTTTTTATTGTTTTTAATGTTCTGGAGTGAATTATTGATTTCTTGTATACAATTATTACTTCTTTACCTCTACGTTTGCCAGCACATTTTAATATATATATATATATATATAAAGAATGGAGACAGAAGGATGTTAAAGAAAGTCGTTTTAATTGCTTTATTTTTATACATATGAAAGGAATAAATTGACTTCATTTTAAAGCTAAAGATACTGTGCAACTGATATTAATATATATTTATTTAAACGAATGAATAGTTTACACGAGAAAGGTATATATTCAGGTCCTTTTCTGTTTTAAGGAAATCTGAAAAGGAAAGGACTTTACACATGAAAGGAATACATATTCACAAGTAAAGGTTGCAATTAATAAATATTTCATTATTCACACGATCCTATTAGAATACCAAAGCATCGTCGTCATACAGAATGGGAAGTGAATAAGTGCAAATGAATTGATATTTAGTAGAGAACATGTATATCACATGAGTGTATTTCATTTTGTCCGCTTACTAATAGTATTACCATAAATGAAACACAATGACCCTATATTATGTCTCTCTTGTGTTTATATACATTACGCAACTGCCAGCTCTTGTGTTTAGCACAACTCACGAGGGGCCGTTTCAGATGCAAACTTTCCTTTTCATAATAAATGGTTTTACATATGCTGAATTAGCAGATATCCATTTAAATTACGCCACAGCTGCGGAATCTGTTAAGGACTGCGAAGGACTGTATCATTCGCGAATTCTAAATAGTCACATTACCGAAAAATGAACAATAACGACAGCAGTGGCGGACGACTTTAAGAGGCACAGGGGCACGTACTCTTCCTAAACATGTCAGACAAAGCGCTATAACGATTTTTTATATAAATTTACACCTACTGTGAATTCTTTGAGCACAGCACAGTTGTGTTGAAGATGACTGTCGGAAATAGTAAACGGCCGCGCTTCTCGGACACAACCGTATTTGTGGTTATCCTGTGCGCACGCGCAGAACTCAGTACTTCCAGATGTAGTTAATTTGTTGGTGCGGAGTACGTGAGGCTGAGAGAGGAAGCTTCTCTTAAGGCCCGCGCGCCTCTGTGGTCATTTGTCGCCTGCGGTGCCGTAAGTAGTAACAGAGGGGTTAAACTCTATAAAATGTCATTTGCCTCGCATGCGCCAAGAGAAAACAAGAACCGACAACAAGCAGAAATTAAAGTTTGAGTCAGATCATTTAGTCGTAGACCTCTTCACGTATAAGGTTAAATAATAAGAAACAAACCTATAGCTTCAGTGTCATCTTACTTGAAAACAAACTTTTATATCCTGAGACAGAGAGAGAGGGGGGGGGAGAAAGAGAGCCCCTTAAATACTATATTTGGTATTTAATTACAGTATATTCCGAGGATGCTACACCAAGACCACAACTAGCCACTCCAAACTATTCTTTCCATTTCCAAAAATTGCACTGAAATACTCTTCGTTCTGAACTACTTCTGCATAGCTGGTAATCCGCAAGAGATAGACAAAACATACTACACAAACAATGTAGATCTCGTTAAGTCGCACAGTTTATACCATACACTTCCCTGTTACTGGTTTCAATTTTAAATTACTTAAACTATTCTCAAACGGAAGTGCTCATCCGTTTTATCTCTCTTGTTTTACTCCTGGCCATGGAAAGAACCGACTTTCAATGTCAACCACATAGTGGCAGCTTTTAAAAGATTTGACTCGCTTTAGCCTGATGTATTCCCACATCCGTTTTATCTTTCTTGTTTTACTCCTGGCCATGAAAAGAGAACCGACTTTCAATGGCAATCACATAGCAGCAGCTTTTAAAAGATTTGACTGGCTTTAGCCTGATGTATTCCCAAATCTCCCTTCTACTTATAAGGAACTAAGTAATAAAACTAATTTTGCTCATTTTATCTCTATTAGCTCAATGTAGATAGAAGAATAAGCTTCTGTAAGAATTGTTTGCTTGCAGAACATATAGAGAAAGTCATGTGAACTAAGATTTATTTTAATATGTGACTGAACAATAACATTTTTGAAAATATATAAATATTCGATTATTTTTCTTGCTCGCTTCCAAAACCTTTATAATTTGGTTCCCTTTTCCTCCAAATAACGCATAGAACGTTATTTTATAATTTATTTATTAAATTATTTACCCAACTTGCACTTTGCAAACTTGTTCCTTCAAACATTGTTTCAGCAAATTACCTTGTAGATTCAGGACCCTGCACCAATATTTTAAAGCCCTCTCCAAACTAATCCTTTTCTCGCTACTCTTTTCAATTTGGTCAACTTTATTTGCTGTTGCTATTGGAAACCTCATACGTCTTTACAGAAGATCCTGCAGACAAAATCAACATCAACCCAGCCATTTTCAACACACACATTTCGATACCATATAACACTCTTGCGTAGACCATCGAGCTATGTACCTTTTCCTTTCAGTTCACCTCCATCTTGGGCGTTTTATATAAACATCCTCTCACTGCCATCTTGCAATCTCTCTGCTAGAATTCCTGTATAAAGCTCCCTGACATTTTACAGTAACGCTATACCCCCGATAAATTTTCGGTTTGTCCATATCTTGTTTATCTCTGTATTATTTATTTATCCTCTTGTGAGAAAATCAAAGTTTTACATAATTTAATACGCGCGGATTATACATTTTACCCGGTTTTAATATTTGAAAATTTTCAACATTTAAGATGTTCCTTATGCAATATTGAGGTTATTGAAGTGAAATTATGAAAATAGTTTTTTCCAATACAAGATAGCTAAAACTTGCGAATTAGCAAGCCACATGCATTATATCTCTGTGTTTTATACGAGTTTTAACAAAACTTACAGCTGGTAATAGAACAAAAGAATTTCAAGCACTTAATTTTAAAAGGTCTACTTATCAAGAAACGTACCTTTCAACAGTATAAGAGATAGTCTAAAATTCTTTTTAAAATATAAACATTTCACTGAAATATAAACATTTCTATTACGGTATAAACTTGAGGTGACGCATCTTTGAAGTTTAAAAAAAAATCAACCGCTTTAGGTAGATTTGAAATTTTAAGAAAACGTTCAACTTTGAATGCACAATATTTAGGCCAAGTTTCAAACATACATATCTTTTTCATTATTTCCAGAAGTGTTAAAAGCTATGTTTCCAAAATCGTTCTAAATTATGTAAATTATTATTTCAAAAGTTAATATGTTATAACTAAAGTTCAGTATGAATATAAATAAATTATGGAAATGAAATCTTAGTTATCCGACTAGTGTAAAGGAAAGCTAATGCCAAATGTCATATACAGGATTTTCCAGAATTCGACCTCACAAATTGGCAGGATTGTAAACGGGTCCTAGATAAACAGTTTGAGCTGGGGAACCTATTGTTCCTTTTGCCAAATATAAAAGTTATGCCATGTTTTCTTGACCGCACATCAAAGGCAGTAAATTAAAAGAATGTGGACGTGCGAGTTCCACTTTCATTCAGAGTGCCTTGTTTGTATGCCATTAGTCGAAGAAATGCACTATTGGTGCACAATCAATACGATATTTAAAATAATTGGACTTGTAACTTGGGCAAAATTGCCAGTTCTTTGAGGGCGTGCACGCCTCTCATTACAGCTCGGTTGATTTTACTTCATATGTAGTTAGCTAGAGCTTTCCGCCAAGACATACTGGTGGGGGAGTCGGTATAGCACTGGTCATCAAACCCCACGATACAAAGATCGTGCCGCTCTCTGAAGTTTCCATTTTTAAGTTTTTTAATTTTCTTGTTTTCCTCAAAAAGTGCCCTTTAGAGCAGAACTAGTACCTTTAGTTTACATATCTGAAGCCAAAACGATAAACCCTCCAATACAAATTACTTTAAAAAAAAAGACTGAATAACTACGTAGTGTTCAATATTAAATACAGTAATTGTCAAGGAACCTGTGCAAATTAATGCAATAAAACAATTAGGGTTGTTGAAAACAATTTAATATGTGCTTTGAAACGTAGTAACTGAACTATGACTTTTGGCGGTGTAATAAAAAAATCTGGGCTATTCCCAGGATTAGTACAGCGATTCCCACACTAGGTATCATGCCGTTTTAACCACTTGAGCTATTGTAGTCCTGCAAGTCTGTGGTTCTGAAAATCTTGTCGAATGCCTACACGTGACTACTGTGAGAACCATAAATTGCTAAACATTGTGTTCATATTGTAAAAGTATACACATTATGTGTAAGAAAACAAATTGTTTCAACGAGGCGCAAAACGGAGAGCACACAGTCTAATATTCTAAGATAATCTAAGCTGCAAACTACAGAGGTCGTGTGCTTTTTGCTGCCACATGGGACCATTGTGCTTGCTTAGGAGCATCGCTACCAGAATTTCGTTGAATCAGATTAACAATTACTTACACGAACTTGAGCTGCTTATGTGAGGTTCACAACAGTCCTGGAATTGTTTTACAGAGTGCAAGGTTCATTTCTTCGTAGTTGTAGCCTCTCCACGGATGTTGCAGATCGTCACATCGAAAAGCTTCTCTGGTGACCTGTTGTACATATTTTGTACTTCGGATATTGTATTATTTCTCGAAGTCTCTTTGTATTTGCCTTTTATGCAGAGATGCAAAAGTAGAATTCACTTTCCTGGCTAGTACACAGTTCTTAATTCGTTTTATGTAGGTGCTTGCTTTACTACACATATAGTTGTTCATTTTTATTTAATTTGAAGTTCGTTTGACAATGATAATATTGTTTCGTTAATTGTAAACTGTGCCTACACTTATAATGTACATAACACTGTATTTTAGAAACTCCTTTGAGGGGTACGGAGAAGTGTACCCCTTCAGGTTTAAATACAATTGGTATTGAACCGTTCTCCTGTACAGCTATGAGCAACATGGCAACTACATACCAATCGTACAGTATATTTATTTTATTTTCGGTACGAATCAATCCTAATTAATAATGCAACAAAATATAAACTGCTCTTTATAACAATAAAAGAGGAGACACCTAAAAGTAAAATATATCTATGGAGGCTTGAACCCTCAACTTCCCCGACATCCACACAGTAACCATAGCACTAAATAATGCCACAGTACCTATGCTCTCCGAAATCCCGATGCTCACGTCACGGTCCACTGCAGTTTGATCAATGGCGTGCAAACCATTAATACATTTTATGCTGTAACAAAGAATTTAGAACCCTTAACCCATAGTTTACCTAGTTCAACTGTTTATTTTGTACCCCTCCACAATCGTGCCAATTTGTGCCGACGAATCCTGTATACCGTTTAGTGCAACGTCAATGAAGAAAATGCACAATCCGAGGAATGTATTACAAATGTCGGTATGAGGCTCAGTTGATTAGGCGCTGGCCTTCTGATCCCAAGGTTCAAACCCCGCCAAGTCCAGACTTGTGATTAAACTCGATATCCCCAAAGACAGTATATTTACTGGCATATAAAATAATTCCTGCGAGAAGAAATTACGACAACCGGCGGTGTTGATGATAAAATCCGCGTAACTGACGTCTAGCAAGTAAAATATCTTTTAATACTCGTATTACTAATGCCAGTAGCATATAGAAACGTTCTCTATCAATGGCTCTTATTAAGGTATGGGGCGGTCAACTTTCCAGAACTCGCTTTCAATACACTTCCAACTAGAACGTACAGCTAAGAAAGCATTTGACCCATTTTATTTAACGATTCCAAAATGGTGCATAAAATATCAGAGATGCTGTTGCCGTAGTTAAGTAGAAATCCTATTTTGTAATGTATAAGTGGACCCTAGGTGATTACCAAAATAATTCTGTAAAATCTTTTGCTACCATATGTAAGAACTATGCCAATCGCCTATCAGATTTACAGAGTGCGGCATTTAACGTTCCCCGTTTTTAGTTGGTTGTACTGTGTATCAGGTTGTTGGGGTGGGTTTACAGCATTCTGATTGTGTCTAGCATTGTCTTGGATTCAGTTTGATATGGAACGTTGGCCTGTGCAAAAGCGCATTTTCTGCGTTGAACAGTTTATTGCAAGAAAGCCAAATGTTGCTGTCCAGCGCGAGGTTCGGAGGGATTTTGGTGATGATCAGCAACGTGGAGTTACACAGTCACGAAACATAATCAATGCATGGGTGTGTCAGCGGCGTGAAACGGGATCGGTTAAAAAAAAAAAAAAAAAAAAAAAAAAAAAAAAAAAAAAAAAAAAAAAAAACTCGGGCACGTCGGAAAACAAGTGCGGGCACCTGAAAATGTCGAACGTGTGAGAGCTGCTCTGTAGAGAGGTCTGTGTCGTTCTGTGAGGCGGCATTCTCGGATCATGAATTTGTGCGAAGAAAACTCTACGCAAAGATTTGATGTTCCATCCATATAAACTTCAGGTCGCACAGAGGCTAACAGTAGCAAACAAAGCCCTGCCTGTCCATTGTTGTCAGAGAATCTTAGTTGTTTAACACTCACCATGACCTTCACAGATGCCTGATAACGAGTGACGAAGCAAATTTCTGCCTATATGATTCTGTAAATAAGCAGAACTTCCGATATTGGGATCCGCAAAATCCACGCGAAATTTTTGAACGGCCACTACCAGTTCCAAGGTCAGAGCTATTGCAGTAGATGGTATCATTAGTCCTTACTTTTTCGAAGACGTCAATGGTACTCCAGTAACTGAACTCTGAGCGTCACAAAGAATGTTACAAACACTTTTTTTTTCTTTTCTGCCTGAGCTGAGACGTCGTACCTGGAACATTCGGCGCCTGTGGCTGATGGAGCCTTATCCCACAGAGCACATGTTTTAATGAAGACACTCCGCGCTGCTTTCCCTGGGCGATTCATCTCCAGATTTATTGACATTTGGTGACATTCAGTGACCCTCTGTACCCCCTGACCTCACTGCACCAGACTTCTTTTTGTGGGGGTATCTTAAGAGTAAAGTCTATAGTCATATCCTTCGGACATCGATAGCCTCAAAGACGCAATTCGTACAGAAGTGGCTGATGTTACATCGCAAACATTGCGGCGAGTAATGCCCAGTGTACAACAAAAATTGCAACAATGCATTGGAGCTATTGGAGGTCATCTTAAGGACTTTATATACAAAACACATTGTATACTATGCATGCTGTATTTTCAAGATTATAATGTTACTAAATTTATCAATTTCTTGTTATTTACTTATAAAATAAATAAGTTATGACTTTTTGAAAATGGGAAACGTTAAATGCCCTATCCTGTATTTGGTAAGTAATATTTTCCATAAAGGAAAGAAAATATTAAGAAGAATCCTTCTAGGAAAGGATCAAAATATTTCCTTCAATAAATAAGCAGTTTGCTCCGATTCCCTTTTATTTCTGCAATTTCAAAAGTAGGGTGGATACATTTATTTGTAAGCGATACACTTATCAACAATATAAGTAATAGTTTAGAAAATTATGAAATAGCCTGAGATTTTGTACTGCTCATCCATAGCCACCCATCCAGCTTCAAATGACGTCAGATAGCGGCGATCCAAGCGGAGGAACTGTACACCGCAACGGAGCAATGTTAGATGTGAGTAGACTCCTGTTAGGTTTTTGTTCTGTGGAGCAGACACACCTTTTTTTAGAGGCTATGGAAGGAGTAAGTGTGGCAGAAACGCTAAATTGAAAAATGGCGAATTGCGCATGCGTAAGTTGCATAACAGCTGACGACTGATCATAGCGACATAGCGGCTGACTCAGTGACAAGACATGTGTTGTAGTACCAAGGTGTGAGTGTTCATTGAATTGAGGTATTGCAGAGTAGAAGGTAAATGAGTTATCTTAGGATGTCTTAGCGACAGCATGTTATATGTGTCTGTATTACCAGGAATGTCTGATTAACTATTTGCTTGGTTTATATAGGAGCTGCGGGCGTGTGTCCAACCGTACATTTTCTGAAATGGATAGTGTTGGTGCTATTGACCGTTACTTACAGGATAACAAAATTTTCATATTTAGCAAATCACACTGCCCATTTTGTCACAAGGTAAGTTCAACCACATGGTTTATTCGTTTCATAGGATACGTTTAATTTTAGTTTGCAGTGAGGTTCTTATAAATTTTATTATAGATATTAGTGCTTGTTGTGGCTTCATATACTACCCTTGAGAGTTCTGTTCATTGGGATATGCGGCATAATGATTAAGCGCTTTTTCATTAATATGAGGGGAAGGAAATGAAGTGAAAGGTCTAACCTTGATAGGTGGCGGGAAGAAAAACTGGAAGTAAAATATTTACGTTTTACTGGAAATTGAAGCTATCAGAATTACGGGTCTGTAATTGGCTTTAGCAGAATTTCCGTTGCTATTAAAATTATATTAATTGTACAATATACGAACTTTGCTGCTAAGATGAATGTGTATGCCGAAATCGTAGACAATAACTAAAGAGAAAGTGTAAATTTGTCCTCCAGATGATTTCTTTATTTCTTCTTGTTCCTAAGTACTGCACCTCGGCTTTACACCTAGAATATTTATACACTTTATGTATTTACTTAAGATTTCACCTGCTTACTTCCATACGGTGTGTGGATTTTGCACTTTTGTTATTTTGCCGCTCGCTTTGTAAGTAATTACTGGTCTGTTATAACATTTTAATGCCCTAAGCCGCAAAGCATAGCTCCCAGGTGGAAGCCCTAAGCTTCAAGTTTAGCCAAGGAATCTGTGAAGCTAAAACCTCAATGACCACAAGAAGTCAAAACTTAGGCAATCTGGTGGATTTTAAATCTGAATATGTTAACATTTTCAACACTTTCAAATCTGGATTACCTATGCATTGCATTTGTACAGAGGGACTGTTTCCCGGTGGAGATAAAATGTTCAGGTTTCACTGCGTAACAATGAGTTTGAGCCAATGACTGCACAGCTATAAATATATAAGGGTATAAATACAGAAAAAACTGATGTGCTCCATTCACATGACTTTCTCTACATCTCTGACAAATTATTGTTAGTAAGCTTATTCTTCTATCTACTTCATGATAATCGAGATAAACATTAGCAGAAACGGTTTTATTACTTAGTTCCTTATAAGTAGAAAGGAAATAAGAGAATACACTAGGCTAAACCGACAGTCAATTGTAAAATATGGTTGCTGTGGTATGGAAATCCGTTCCATTGCATTGCCAGGTGCTGCCAAGCTAAAATCAATAACCAGGAATATCCCAAAAACGGCGGGTGAACCTCACGAAAAAATGAATATAGAATAAACTGTGTGTTTTAACGAGCTCAACATTTTTTGTTACGTAAGTTTTTATGTATCTCTTACGGTTTACCAGTTATGCAAAATTACGCAAAATTCTTCAAGAGGCTATTCCCAGAAAATTCAAGATATGCATTTTATTTGTCATGTAAATATCTTTAATATTCGATATTTTAATGAAAATCGTTAAGAGCCATTTTTGGAAAAATAATTTTCGAAAATTTTTCCATGTAGAGGGTAATTGGGGGTGGGGGGATTTTCTTGAAAATCTTCATATTACATTCTTGGAAGATACAAAACTTAAATATCAAGTATTTTATTTCGTTTTTTTTTTGTCTCAAAAATATGTATATTTCCAGTGAAATCTGGATATGGAATTTTTGGGTGCAATGCAATACCTTTTCTATTCACTATGTACATAGTAACTGTAAAGAAAGTAAAACTGTATGAATAGTGAGGCTATTCTGTTCAACAGACGTCTATTACAGTAGTAGTAGTAGTAGTAGTAGTATTAATTATGCGCATTTTTACTCTGTCCACACATACAATGTGCACAGTGTATAGGGAAGGTATTTTATTCCACACAAAAAATCGATGTCGAAATTTAGTCGCAAATACGTTTTGAGGTCCCCCTTGAGCCCCAAAAAGCATTTCAGAAAAAGGTCCATGTGCATAGCTCAAAAATTATTGTTAGTAAGCTTATTCTTCTATCTACTTCATGATAATCGAGATAAACATTAGCAGAAACGGTTTTATTACTTAGTTCCTTATAAGTAGAAAGGAAATAAGAGAATACACTAGGCTAAACCGACAGTCAATTGTAAAATATGGTTGCTGTGGTATGGAAATCCGTTCCATTGCATTGCCAGGTGCTGCCAAGCTAAAATCAATAACCAGGAATATCCCAAAAACGGCGGGTGAACCTCACGAAAAAATGAATATAGAATAAACTGTGTGTTTTAACGAGCTCAACATTTTTTGTTACGTAAGTTTTTATGTATCTCTTACGGTTTACCAGTTATGCAAAATTACGCAAAATTCTTCAAGAGGCTATTCCCAGAAAATTCAAGATATGCATTTTATTTGTCATGTAAATATCTTTAATATTCGATATTTTAATGAAAATCGTTAAGAGCCATTTTTGGAAAAATAATTTTCGAAAATTTTTCCATGTAGAGGGTAATTGGGGGTGGGGGGATTTTCTTGAAAATCTTCATATTACATTCTTGGAAGATACAAAACTTAAATATCAAGTATTTTATTTCGTTTTTTTTTGTCTCAAAAATATGTATATTTCCAGTGAAATCTGGATATGGAATTTTTGGGTGCAATGCAATACCTTTTCTATTCACTATGTACATAGTAACTGTAAAGAAAGTAAAACTGTATGAATAGTGAGGCTATTCTGTTCAACAGACGTCTATTACAGTAGTAGTAGTAGTAGTAGTAGTAGTATTAATTATGCGCATTTTTACTCTGTCCACACATACAATGTGCACAGTGTATAGGGAAGGTATTTTATTCCACACAAAAAATCGATGTCGAAATTTAGTCGCAAATACGTTTTGAGGTCCCCCTTGAGCCCCAAAAAGCATTTCAGAAAAAGGTCCATGTGCATAGCTCAAAAATTATTGTTAGTAAGCTTATTCTTCTATCTACTTCATGATAATCGAGATAAACATTAGCAGAAACGGTTTTATTACTTAGTTCCTTATAAGTAGAAAGGAAATAAGAGAATACACTAGGCTAAACCGACAGTCAATTGTAAAATATGGTTGCTGTGGTATGGAAATCCGTTCCATTGCATTGCCAGGTGCTGCCAAGCTAAAATCAATAACCAGGAATATCCCAAAAACGGCGGGTGAACCTCACGAAAAAATGAATATAGAATAAACTGTGTGTTTTAACGAGCTCAACATTTTTTGTTACGTAAGTTTTTATGTATCTCTTACGGTTTACCAGTTATGCAAAATTACGCAAAATTCTTCAAGAGGCTATTCCCAGAAAATTCAAGATATGCATTTTATTTGTCATGTAAATATCTTTAATATTCGATATTTTAATGAAAATCGTTAGAGCCATTTTTGGAAAAATAATTTTCGAAAATTTTTCCATGTAGAGGGTAATTGGGGGTGGGGGTATTTTCTTGAAAATCTTCATATTACATTCTTGGAAGATACAAAACTTAAATACCAAGTATTTTATTTCGTTTTTTTTTGTCTCAAAAATATGTATATTTCCAGTGAAATCTGGATATGGAATTTTTGGGTGCAATGCAATACCTTTTCTATTCACTATGTACATAGTAACTGTAAAGAAAGTAAAACTGTATGAATAGTGAGGCTATTCTGTTCAACAGACGTCTATTACAGTAGTAGTAGTAGTATTGATTATGCGCATTTTTACTCTGTCCACACATACAATGTGCACAGTATATAGGGAAGGTATTTTATTCCACACAAAAAATCGAAGTCGAAATTTAGTCGCAAATACGTTTTGAGGTCCCCCTTGAGCCCCAAAAAGCATTTCAGAAAAAGGTCCATGTGCATAGCTCAAAAACTAAAAGTTCGTTAAATACCAAACTTGGTATTTAAGTTTAATACTTTCCAAAAATGCGACATGAAGATTTTCAAGAAAATCACCCACCCCAAACTATCCTTTACATAGAACATTTTCTGAAAATGGCCCTAATAAATTTTATTAAAATATCATATATTAAGGATATTTACATAACAAAATGTGGATCTTGAATTCTCTGGGAATAGCTTCTGAAGACCTATTCATTCTGGATGAATTCTGCATAACTGGTAAACCATAAGAAATAGAAAAAAAACTTACAGCACAAAAATTTAGATCTCCATAAAACAAACAACATATGCCATGTACATTTTTGTTGTCGAGTTGACTGTTTCCAAGACTGTATTCCTTGTTTTTGGTTTCAGTTTTAACTACGTAACTTTTCTTAAACAGGGGAGTGACGTTTTGTTTCATCTCTTTTGTTTACTGACAATGCAAAGCTAACCGAACTTCAATTGTTCACATATCGAGCAACTTTTAAAAGATTTGGGTATCGTGTTAGTCTACTGTATTCCCTTATTTCCTCTGTGTTTAGAAGGAAACAAGCAAGTAATAACATAATTTCTATGAATGATTATTTCGATTAACATAATGAAGATAAAAGAGTAACCTTTTATAAGAAGAGTTTGCAGAACAGGTAGAGAAAGTCGTGTGAATGGAACGCATAAGATTTTTTTTCTTCATTTTCTCCAACCTGTATATAAAATGTACATACTGGATAGAGGAGCCAGAGTGTTCCACCCAAAATTTCTATGCTGAAAACTCACCGGAAAATATTTTGAGGTCCCCTAAGATAAAAAAAAACATTTTTAGAAAAAGGTCCGTACGTGTGTAGACAGCATTGCTAAAAAACTAAAATACCGTAAAATACCAAACTTGGTATTTAAGTTTGGAATCTTCCAAGTATGCGACACAAAGATTTTCAAGAAAATCCCCCACCCCTAACTACGCTTTATATGGACAAATTTTTGAAAATTTTATTTTTCTCAAAACTCTAACGATTTTGATTCAACTACCGTATATCAAAGCTATTTACATAAAAAATAAAATGTTTATCTTGAATTTTCTGGGAATAGCTTCTGAAGACCTGTTCATTCTGGATGAATTTTGCATAACTGTTAAACCGTAAGAGATACACAAACACTTATTACAAATGTGGATCTCGTTAAAACATACTTTATGTCATAAAATTTTGTTGCATAATTGATCGTTTTCGAGATATTCCATGTTATTGGTTTAAATTTTAAACTGCGTATCTTCTCACTTTTCGTTTCATCTCTCTCTCGTTTTCCCAACATAATTTTTCACATATCGATCGGCTTTTAAAAGATTTGACTATCGCTTTAGCCTGGTATATTTCCTTTTTTCCCTTCTGCTTATAAGGAATTAAGTAGTAAGACCAATTAATGCTCATCTCGTTTAGCATAATGTAGATAGAATGATCTTTTGTAAGAATAGCTTATTTGCAGAACAGGTAGAGAAAGCCATGCGAATGCAACACAAGGTGGGTGTGTGCGTGTGTGTGTGTGCGTGCGTGTGCGTGAGAACAGCATAGCTCAAAAACGAAAAGACCGTTAAATACCAAACTTGGTATTTATCTTTAGTATCTTCCAAGGATGCGCCACAAAGACTTTCAAGAAATCGCCCCACCACAAACTACCCTTTATGCGGAAAAATGTTCGACAATTTTGTATTTCTCAAAAATGGCTCTAACGATGTTCATTAAAATACCGTATCTTAAAAGATATTTACATCGAAATACAATGTATATTTTGAATTCTATGGGAATAATCTCTGAAGAAATAGACAATGGATGATTTTTGCAGAATTTTGTAAGATAGACAAAAACTTGCTACACAAAAATGTAGATGTTAAAACACACAATTTATGTGAGATACGTTTTTATGCAGAGTCGGCCGTTTCCGAGATATTCCTTTTGGGTTTCAATTTTGAACTACTTAAACTTTTCTCAAACGGGAAGTGACGTTTCCTTTCATCTCTCTTGTTTTACTGCAGATCAGGCAAAGCGAACCTAACTTCAATTGTTTCACATAGGACCAGCTTTTAAAAGATTTGCCCGTCGATTTAGCCTAGTGTATTCCCTTATGTCCTCCCTACTTACAAGGAATGAAGTAATAAGACAATTACTGCTAATGTTTACCTTGATTAGCATGTCAAAATAATATTTTGTAAGGAATGTTGTTTTTTTTTTTTTGTGTGTAACAGCTAGAGAAAGTCGTGTGAATAGAACGCATATATATATATATATATATATATATATATATATATATATATATATAACTTTCAAATTTGAATATTGCATTCAAGTCTTATTCAGAATCATTATCTGATAAATTATAGCCAGGAAAATATTACCATAGTACGGTATTGAACATTTTACCATACATGGGAGCTAATTTTGCCCTTAGTGGGTTACTTTGGCCCAACATTCGAAAATACATAATTTTATAAATAAATGTAATATATATATATATATATATATATATATATATATATAATCTTTTATTTTTCGAAATTCTTAGGCTTTCACGGCCCACAAGCCCGGATTATACTCCAGCCAGTATCTTTTATTTTATATTATATAAAATATGAAAATGGGAATTATTGCTCTCATATTACGTAAGAGGAGGTCAATGTTTGAAGAAATGTAATTTTGTGATAATTATAATACAATAGTATGAAAACCATAATGTTAAGTATGCCTTATTTCTCCTACTTTGAAAATGAAATGTGATTTATTATGGCCGATCCTTTACTACTGTGATTCTCAGCATCCGATTCTATGTTGGGCGTGAAAGACTGCTTAATTTTGCTAAGATACCTCTTTATCAGGTTCTTTTACGTGCCGTATATCTACGACACGGGATCAACGGTTTTATTTCCCTTCCGAAAGAGCTTATGCTAAGGATTTTGCGTCCGAAAAAATCCATCAGCCTCTGCCGGGTTGGAACTCGCGAATTTGGGTACAAGCACCATGGAAGGCGACCCCCTATTTTATGAGAGTAATAATTCATTATATTTCATATTGGATGCAGTATAAAACAAAAAATATTATCCCCAAATATACGTTTAACTTTACTGTGCATCCAATTTAAATATGATACTCAAAATTGAGAAAATGCAACATTTTTAAGATTATGGTATTCATGATGTTTTTCATGGTATTGAAATGCCATAATCTTAAAATTACCAGACTTCCCAAAATGTGATATCCACTATATAATATGAGAGCAATACCTCAGATTATTGTATATAATATAAAATATAGATAATGTCCCAGAATTCAACCGCACAAATTAGCAGGACTGTAAAGGGCTCTAAGTAAAACAGTTTGAGATAGGGAACCCATGGGCTATGGGTTCTAAATTCTTTGCTAGAGCATAAAATGTATTAAGCAGTGGACCGTGACGTGAACACCCGGATTTCGGAGAGGGTAGACATAATTGCATTATTTAGTACTATAGTAGCGTCTGGGAAACGGGCTAAGATATTAGTTTAATGTTCAAGCTTCCATAGATAAATGTATTGTTATGTTGTTTCTTTTATTTGCATTTTATAGCGAGTCATTCATAATTCCCTGCGTTAAGCAATATGGTTTATTAGTGCTGACAAATCAAAAAATATACTGTAGATTAGCACGTAGGTGCAATGGAGAATAACAATAATTGCATTTAACAGCTGAAGGGGGTACACTTCATGTCCCTCGAAGAAGTTTCTAAAATACAGTGTATCATACGCCTACGTATACTTTTAAGTTCAGGCACAATTCGCAATTTACGAAACAATGTTATCATTGTGTCATATAAACTTCAAATGAAATAAAACTGAACAACTATGTGTCTCTGTAGTAAAACAAGTGCCTACATAAAACAAATGAACTATACACTAGTCAGGAAAGTGCATTCTATCCTTTCTTCTCCGTATGAAAGGCAAATAGAGACTTCGAGAAATAATACAATAACCGAAGCACAAAAGCACAGGAGGAACTGTTGTATGTGACGAAATGCAACATCCCTGCACAGATTGCACCTACGAAGAAATGAGCCTCGCACCCTGGAAAATTGCAGGAGTGTCGTGAACCTCGCCATAAGCAATCTAAGTTCGTGTCAGTAATAACATTGCTCATCTGATTCATCTGCTAAGTAGGGATCTGAAGCATGCACAATTGCCCCATGGCACCAAAAAGCACATGAGCTCCGAATTTCGCAGCTTAGATTGTGTTCGAATCCTAGCAAAGCAGAGTTCTTTTTAATTCCACTGCTAAAAGCATTGTTCAGTTACTAAGTTTCAAATCACGCATTACACAAATGTTTTATTGCATTAGTCTTCGCAGGTTCCTTGACAATTACTCCATTTAATATTGAACGCTACGTAGACACCATTCAGCCTGTTGAAAGTAATTTGTATTGGAGAGCATATCGTCTTGGTTTCAGAAATATAAACAGCATAATAGTGCTGCTTAAATTGCGTACATTTTTGAGAGAAACAAGAAAATTAAAAAAAACTAAACTTCGGAGAACTGTGCGATCTTTGTATTGTGGAATTCAATAACCAGTATTATAAATGACGCATTCTGAATGAAAACGGGACATACGTGTCCTCCCTCTTTCAATTTATGGCCATTGATGCCATAACTGTAACATTTGGTAAAAGGGACAACAGGCCCCCTATCTCAAACTGTTTATCTAGGAGCGCTCTACAATGCTGTAAATTTGTGCGGTTGAGTTCTGGGACATGCCGTGTATATGTAGTTCTATGCAAGTAGTCGAAGGAATGTAGAATTGGTGCACAATCAATACGATTTTTAAAATTATTGGACTTGCAGCTTTGGCAAAATTGTCTATTCTTTGAGCGTGTGCACGCCACTTTTGTTTTTCTTAAAGAGGTACACACTTTGAGCAGAACTAGTTTATATTTCTGAAGCCAAATCGATAAACCCTCAGTGCAAATTACTTCCAAAAGACTGTGAATCATATCTACGTAGCGCTCAATATTAAATGCAGTAATGTCAAGCAACCTGCGTAGACTAATGCAGTAAAACAATAGGTTTGTTGAAAGCATATATGCAACGTAGTAACTGAACTATTTTTACTTTCTCCATACGCACTATGTACATAGTGTATAGAGAAAGTATTGCACTCCACCAAAAATTCGATACCGAGATTTCACCGGAAATATGTTTTAGGGTCCCCAATATCCAAAAAAAGCATTTTCACAAAAAGGTCCGTGTGTGTGTGTGTGTGTGTGTGTGTGTGTGTGTGTGTGTCTGTGAACACGATAACTCAAAAACGAAAAGTCGGTAAAAAACCAAACTTGGTATTTAAGTTTAGTATCTTCCAGGGATGCGACACGAAGATTTTGAGAAAAATCCGCCCACCCCCAACTACCCTTTACATGGAACTTTTTTCGAAAATTTTGATTTTCTCAAAAATGGCTCTAACGATTTTGATTAAAATTTCGGATATTAAACATATTTACCTGACAAATGAAATGTATATCTTGACTTTTCTGGGAATAGCCTCTGAAGAGTAGTTTATTCTGGATGAATTTTACTAAATTTAGAATGACTGCTAAACCGTAAGAGATGGACAAAAACTTACTACACAAAAAATGTAGATCACTTTAAAACACACAATTTATGTTATATACATTTTTTTCGTGGAGTTCGTCGTTTTTGTGACATTCCTTATTTTTGGCTTCTGCTATGAAAAACGTATACTTTTCTCATACAGGAACTTGTCAACTCCTATCCATATAAACAAAGGAACTTCATTGACATAGCAACCAGATTTTGACTATCACTTTAACCTACGGTTGTCCCTTATTTCGCTTCTTCTTACAAGGAAGCGAGTAATAAGACTATTTCTGCTAATTTTTTCTGATTAGCATAAAGTAAATAGAAGTATAAGCTTTTTAAGAATTATTTGTTGCAGGGATATGGAGAAAGTAGTGTGAATGGTACACATCAGATTTTTTTTTACCGGTGGAATAAAAATAACCTCGGATATTGCTAGGATTCGAACAACAGTACTTGAATTTTACCCGTCGTGTTAACCACCTGAACTACCGTGGTCCTGCGAGACAGTGCTCCAGGAAATCTTGCCTAATGCGTACACGTGACTACTTTGAGAAGGACGAATTGCTAAGCATTGTGTTAATATTGTAAAAGTATAAACATTATGCATATTTTGAGAGCCCTTGAGTCAAAACATAGCATTTTTAGAAGTCCGTGTGTGTGTGTGTGTGTGTGTGTGTGTGTGTGTGTGTGTGTGTGTGTGTGTGTGTGTGTGCGCGCGTGCGTGCGTGTGTGTGCAGCATAGCTAAAAAACGTCAAGTCGGCTAAATACTAAACTTGGTATTTAAGTTCACTATCTTCCAAGGATGCGACACGAAGATCCCCCCACCCCAGTTACCCTTTACATGGAACATTTTTCAAATTTTTGATTTTCTCAAAAATAGCGCTAACGATTTTGATTAAAATACCATGTGATTGATATTTTCATGACAAACGAAATGTAGATCTTGAATTTTCTGGGGATAGCCTCTGAAGACCTCTTCATTCTGGATGAACTTTGTATAACTTGTAACCCGTAAGATAAGATAAAACTTACTACACAAAAGGTGTACATCTCAAAGCACACAGTTTATGTTATATACCTTTTTGGGGGGGGGGGTACAGTTAACCTTTTTCATGATATTCCGTGTTACTGGTTTCCATTTTAAACTACTTAAACTTTTCTCAATAGGGACGTCAATGTCGATTCATCTCTCGTTTTACTCCCGAAAATGCAGAAGAAAACCGGATTTCAATTCTTTCACAGAGCGATAGCTTTTAAAACATTTGACTGTCAGTTTAACCTAGTGTGTTCCCTTATTTCCCTTCTACTTACAAGGAAGCTAGCAATAAGATTATTTCTGCTAATGCATATTTCGATTAGCATGACGTGAATAAAAGAGTAAACCTAAGGAAGGTTTGTGGAACATCCAGAGAAAGTCATGTGAATGGAACATATACAATTTTTGTTTCATTTGAAGTTCATATGACACTATGATAATATTGTTTCGTAAATTGCGAATTATGCCTACAATTGTATGAATGTGTGCTTACATAACACATCAATGTACGATACACTGTATTTTAGAAACTCCTTCGAGGGGTACGGAGAAATGTACCCCTTCAGTTGTTGAATGCAATTGTTATTGAAACGTTTTCCTTTGTACCTACATGTTAATCGTACATTTATTTTGTTTATCAGTACGAATAAATCATATAACGTAACGCAGTAAAATATGAACGGCTCATTATGAAACGCAAATAAAGGAGACAACATAAAAATAAAGAAGGTACCTTTGGAGGCTTGAGCCTTCAACTCCAACATCTTAACTGGATGCCCACATGCTAACCATAGCGATAATAATGCTACTGTATCTACGCTCTCTGAAATCCGGGTGTTCATGTCACGGACCACTGCGGTTTGATCAGTGGCGCGCTAACCGTTAATACATTATATGTTGTACTAAACAATTTATAACCTACAGCCCAAAGGCTCTCTAACTGAAACTGTTTATCTTGGATCCCTTTATCACTCTGCCAATGTATGCGGTTGAATTCTGGGACGGCTGTACAAACGCACGCGCGCGCGCGCGCGCACACACACACACACACTTGTCGTTTCCAAAGTTGCGCCAAAGTAACCTATTAAGGTAGCTCCAGTTTATGGTAAAAGGTTCAATACTGTATTATGTCAACACTTCCTGGTATAATTTCTAAGAGTTGAGTACAATGTTCAAATTTGAAAGTTAATTTAACAATAAAGTGTCTAGAATTAATGCCACTGCTGTACATCCCCAATCACTCCATAACTCCCATGCTACTTACTCACAAGTAACATGCACTTTGGAAACACCTTCATATAAGTAAGTGTCCATCTATAGTGTAACAAATGTCTTTATTTACAAACAAATTGTTTACAACTTAAGTCCTTAAGTCTTTGCTGCAAACAATTCACTCGGCGCAAAGGCAGTTGACGGCTTTCCCCTCACGTAGCTGCTACGCTACAATCCAGTTATTCACGACTAACACACACGCTAGCAATTCTTCCTCCCTTTATAGATACAAAATTACGTCACAGAACTTTCTGGAAGCTTGCGGAAAACGAAGCACCTGCAAGAATCCAGTCGTGTCGCGATTCCGAAGCCTCCGGCTTGCTTCGCCAGGGAAACATGTCTTGATGGTTGCCGGATAGGCTGCGCGTCTCCGGTGTCGATATTGTCGAGTACTCGGCCAGTGCGACTGTAATCGCCGTTCCTTCGCTGAAGACAGATTGGTATCGAATGAGAAGATACCGGACCCTCTCCAGTTGTGAAGCAGTCAGATGGTCTGCTGCCTCTTCAGCAGGTCCTGGCTGTTCGGAACCGTCGCACAGTGATATACTCGCACTTCCCTAACCCCGCCCGGATTGGAAGTCCTGGTCGGTGTCGGTTGCAGCCTCACGGGTACTTCCTCCTGGCAGAACAACGATGCTTGGGCAACTCACAATTCGTGTAGTGATGTTTTCCGGGTCAGTATCATGTTCTTTAACCGTTGGCCCTCCAGATGTACCTTCACCACCACTTCGCTTATCGAGAGCACAACTACATCTTCCTTCAGGATTACCCTGTAAATCCCCGGATGTTCATTTGGACTCCGGAGCAACAACTCATCTCAGACGAGTCGTAAAACCCTCCAGCTGACGTTGACCGTTGCCTCGTGCCTTCTGAAGGCAACCAATCCCAGTATTACATCCTCAGTCACCCTCGCGGCGAACACACACAGGCTCACAGTGCTTCATCCCAGTGTCAACTCTAGCAGGGCCTCTTTCTCTACGGGCAAGATGTCACCCGACGCCGTCACTGGTTGTAGGGCGGACTGGATGTTAATGTCGGCAAGCTCTTCGCCTCGTCGGGTCTGATTACGTCACGGTTGCACCTGTGTATATGAGTATCCGTCACAGCCTCCCTTGTATCCACTTGTCTTCGATGAGGTCACTCTACTACCCAAAGCACGTAGCGTCACTCGAGGGGGTGGTGAAAACCGGCGAGATGTTCCCCTCGCCTGGCATGCCACGATCCCAGCACACACCACTTGAAGTTCTTAGTCGTCGTGTATGTGTTGCTGCTCTCTCCCTGCCATAACGAATACTTCTGGTCCTTGAGATGGGTGCAGCTGTGGATTTGGCCACCTCCATTCTAAGTGCTGCTATTAACGCAGTCTTATGGCCGTTGAGCAGCAGGCGCTGTCGTATCTTGGCGTTACACACCCCGTCGGCGAAGGAGTAGGAGGCTCCCAGGGACACGTAACTAGGTGTAAGGTTCACCAGGGCTTTGTTTACAAGATGTGCGATGGCTAGGTTGAATTCCTGTCGTCTCATCTGGCTGTTGCAGTCTCACCTTAAGCTGTTTGCGACAGGCTGCAGCCAAGCGATGGTGCCGAAGTAGTTCTAGATTTCCCCGGAGTTCGTCGGGATCACATTCAGTACTTCTGGTCTCATCCCTGAAGGAGCTGTGCAGCTTCCTCTGCTGACAATCGGTAGTGGGTGGCGATGACGGCGAACTGTCAACGGAAAACTTTGAACATTGACGTCCTGCGGTATATGGGTGTCTTGATGCCTGCAGATGTTGTCCTAACATCTTGATCTTCAAGTCTTTTCAACTTTTTGTTGAGCATCTTTTCCATCATGGCATTAAAATGTTCCCTGAGGTCTTCTAGAGTGTCAATGCAATTGTAAAGGTTCATCGTCGGCCAGTTGTTCATTGAATTTGCTAGAAAGTTCTGCTTTCAGGTTATTCATTGTGCAGTTCATTCATGATTTCATTTGTATTTTCAACATGTCAGATTCCATCTTCTCCATTGTAGTTTCCCTTCTGGTTTTCAGTGTCGGTTCTGCCTGCTCCATGCCAGATTCTATTTTCTCCATTCCTAATTTCATTTCTTCCATTCCAGATTCCATTTTCTCCATTTCAGCCAACAAACTTTTCATCATCTCGTCCATCTTGCTGGAAAAATCCTACATCTGACTAGGGTTGCCAGGTCTCCTGTATTTCCCAGGTTCTCTTGTATTTCAGCCTTATTTTACTGAGTTTCATAGCTCCCGTATTTTGGACTATTTCTCCCTTATTTCATACAGTGCCATGAATTCTGGGTTTTAGAATGATATTTAGATGACCTATATGATGAGTTTTGTTGTGTTAAGGAAATTTTGAAATGAAAAGCTAATATTGCTGGAAATACTTGTGAAAGATGGGTGTCTGTATTTTGTGAATGCAGGATAAATGGAATCAGTGTACCAAATCTGGAAAAATTGCCATCTTTTGTAATGGGTGTTCCAGGTTCTAATGCTCATACAGAAAGTGTTTTCCTTAATGAACAATAAGTGGACTTATGTAAGAAACAAGAGTTCTGGAGAACTTATCAGAGCTGAATTGCTTATTACAGTAAATTTTGAAATGAATTTCAAAGAGTTTTTAATTATGTGAGAACTGATGTCAAGCTTCTGGGTGAATGTAAATGAAATGCTAAATATTCATAATAGATTCATACCATAAACACTTATACCTATTATTGTTTTAAATTATATTAGTGTACCAAATATGTTTTAGTTCTAAACACATTTTCTGCTGAAATCAACAAAGTAAAAGTACCATGTCAAGGTGCTGGTGTTGGGAAAACCATTCCTGAAATCTCCTTTATTGTCAGTTAGAAAATCTGGCAACCCTAGTTCTGACACAAATGTAGCTAATATCTTTATTGACTCACAAATTGGTTACAAATAAAGTTTTTAATTAACTGTTGCAAACAGCTCACTCTATGCTTAGACACAAAGACAGTTGATGACTTTCTCCTCACACCACTTTGCGCTAAAACTCCAATCACTCGTGACTCACTGCAACTCAGTACACACGACAGCATACAGTGGCTTACAATTCTTCCTCCTTTTATAGCTAGAAAATGCCGTAGAACATTCTAGAAGCTTGTGGAAACCAAAGCTCCTGCAAGAATCCAGACGTGTCATGATTCTGAAGCCTCCGGTTACTGGAGCGCCACAGTTCCTGTGATTTTTACACATTATAAGGTCTCAATTGCGGTGGATGAAGTGTGCTGAAACAGGTTTTTTCCGGGTTCTGCAGTTTCCTGCACCATCGCATTCAGCCAGTGCTCCATCTTCATTCCTGTAAAATCAGTGTCATTGCTGGTGTGGTGCCTTATGTAGTAAAAGAGGATGTTAAACACTATATATAATATAAAGTGTCCAACTGTGCTGACTCTCATAACAAGGTGAGCCTGAGAGCGGCAGCACATGGACAGCAATGTCACAGTGTGAAGGTATTCTGGTTTCTTCACATAAGTTTGCATAATATTCATAATTTCTTAAATTGTTCTTGGGCATCCAGCCAGATAATGAAGGATTCAAACTCTTGATGTTTCAAAGACTTTCATCATCTCCATCTTCAGGAAAACAACTGTGAGGGAAGAATTCCACTCCTATTTACAGGTAGATAGCCCTTGAAGGTAATATCAACCAGATATGAAACATGATTTGCTCGGCTACTTTGTGATAATTTGAACTTTTTAATGAAGATACCAGGAACATCTTCACATAGGTGGATGCCACTTATAACAAAGTTGGTACTCTTTAGAGTGCATGTTATTATCACTCGTGAGTAAGTAACGTGGCAGTTAAGGAATAGATAACCCCCCTCTGAATGTAATAGACAGTGTGCAGAGCATGCATAGTTATGATCTGCTGCCTCAACATAAAATGATCACAAATATATATATATATACAGGGTTACTACAAAAGAAATAGACAACTTCAACTGCCTGTAAAACAAAAACTATTAGAGATAGCAACCTAATTATTTTGGAGGTATTTTGAGAAACTCTCATAGTTTCATTTGTTACTATTGGTAACGCTGTAGTGTTTTGTTTGTTGTTGCAGAAGCTGAAATGGCAGAAAATCCTGTGGAAAAGGCATATTGCGTGTTGGAATTTGCTAGAATGCAATCAGCAACTGTTGTCCAACGACATTTTAGAACACGTTACCACAAAAATGAAATGATGTGCTCACAAAAACCAGCATCGTCTTCATCATGTCGCAACATGTCGATGCAAAAGTCACGCCGTATGACCTTATCTTCTTCACTCAGAAACTGCAACATCTTTAATCTGTAAGGCATCATGTGCAGTCGCTTCCGCAAGATTTTCCATACAGTTTGCTGTGGAATTTGTAATTGCATGCTTGCCCTAGATGTCGATTTCTGTGGGCTTCTTATGTAGGCAGAACAAACACGTTCAACGTTTTCTTCCGAAACTCTTGGTCTTCCCGAGCTCTTCTCTTTGCGCAAACATCCCGTTGTCTCGAATTTTCTATACCAGTCGTAGATTGACTGTCTAGTCGGTGGCGTTTTCTGGTAACGTGTTCTAAAATGTCGTTGGACAACAGTTGCTGATTGCGTTCTAGCAAATTCCAACATGCAATATGCCTTTTCCACAGGATTTTCCGCCATTTCAGCTTCTGCAACAACAAACAAAACACTACAGCGTTACCAATAGTAACAAACAAAATTTTGAGAGTTTCTCAATATACCTCCAAAATAATTAGGTTGCTCTCTCTAATAGTTTTTGTTTTACAGGCAGTTGAAGTTGTCTATTTCTTTTGTAGTAACCCTGTAGATGTATAGGTATATATATATATATATATATATATATATATATACCTACAAGTATCTTGTATTTTTACTTTTTAATTTCTTTTTATCATGCAGGCAGCATTGAGTATATTATTCTTGTAGACAATACTCAGAAAATATGCTTTTCAGTAATCCCCTGGAATTTAAATTCATAAAGTATTTAAAGCTTGTCTCATGTTTGAAAGGCAGTACAGGTTAAATGGGGTACTGCTGCCACATGTACTGATATGTATGCTTGCAACTTTGGCACCCAACTGTAATCAATCTACTAGTTCAATGTCAACTTGTGAATGATACATCAGCAAATAGTGAAATATCAGCATTGCTGTTTAAGGCTACCTTAAGATACTTATTTTTTCCCTGAATTTTATTTCTGTATTTTTAATACTTAGATTATGATTTAACATGCATAAAAGTCAAACATAGAGCTATAAAATGGTAAAAAGTTTGAATTTGGTAGGATATCATTATTGTTAACCCTTAACAAAATTACATTTAGATGAGTGGAATGTTTTAAAACAGCAAAGAATAAACAATGTGAATGAAACTTGTTAAATATTAATATCTTGTGCATTATACAAATTATGCTACTTCTTTACATCCATGTAAACAAAAAGATATACAGTTGTTCAAACTTCTTCCTCACAAATTTTAATGAAACATGCTAGGCTTTGTATGTTATCAATTAGAAATATTTTGTCACAACACTTCAGTGTGTATTCTACATGCCAATTTCATTAACTTATTATACTGCAAACATTGCCACTAAACGCACATATTCCTCAGCTCCACACAAGGGGTGTGTGACCTTAACACAGCCTTCTTTCTTTTAGTTAACAAAATAAAAAGAATGCCTACCAAAGTTGTATCTGTTGACCGAACATGATACTAAGTGTACAAACAAAGTATTGCAGAGACCTAAACTGGAATAACGACCTGTGACTTTTGAAGTCTATAGAAATGACTGATTCAATGATTTTTTGAAGAATGGTAGCCCATAAAATATGGGCTTAGTAGCAAGAGTATTGAATATACAACTTAAAATCACATGGCAGAAAAAGTACACTATATCTGGGTTATTTTATAACACTACTTAATAAACACTTCATTATCACCTTATGTTTACAAGGCATTGCTCAAAAGGAGACAAATTCTCAGTTGCAATTTAGATATCTACATATATGTAAAAGAGAGTACACAATCCGTAATCATAGGATACATAATGTACTAAAATTATAAATAGCTTAGTTTATAATAGTCATATAGTACAATAAATACATAGCATTACTGTAATATTTTTTTTGCTTTTGGAAGGCTTCCTTACATGAATCAAGCCTTTTTAATTTTATCAGACTATTCTTTTCTGTAAAATAAAGATTCTATTTAAGTTTAAATTTGAAGTGTTGCCCCCAAATTTCTATGTCATGTGAAATATGCAAATAAATAAGATTAATGTAAATAATATTAATGGTTGCTGCTGAAACATAGTTCTTTATACATTTGAGTAAAAAATAAATTATATATACTGACTTTTTAATGCCAATTAATCAATGTATGGAGCAAAGGATATTGTTTTATCCAAGGTGATACCAAGAAGGTAGGCTTTGTCAACATTGTATACTAATTTGTTTTTTATAAATAATTGTAATGGGGAATTAAGTGTTTTGTTTCCAAATGTTATAATTGCACATTTTTTAGGGGTTTATATGTACTTTATCATATTAAATATTAAAGTAGTGCAGTAATTTGGTAGCTATTTCATTTATGCAATTTTCTAACATTACTCTCATAGCACTTTTGGCTGTGACCAGCATCATCTGCAAATTACATTAATTTTATACCAGTAGTAATATAATCATTTATAGTATGCATGTATAAGATATCCCTGTGGAACACCATGCATAAATTCTCTAACAGTTGATATAGCATCATCATTTTCTGAATTAGGACTACATATTGCTTACTATTAAATCATGTAAGATTCTATTTATTTAAAACACAGACCTCTTAATGCCCATGATGAATAGCTTAATCATTAATATATTTTTATCCACACAGTCGAAAGCCTTACTAAGATCTAATAGGATAACTGTTGCATATTTACCAGCAAAAGTTACTGCTTAAAGCTTACTGTAGTAACTTTTCCCAAAGAAGTAGGTTTTCCATAAGTAGGCAAGTTAAGTGTTACAAAAATTAACACAAAACTAAGTTGAGAGCACTCCAGTTGCTGAACCATGCAGTGCACAGTGGAGTAAGCAATGGCTGGATAATGTTTCACAATTTATTACCTGAATGTATTGAAGAAATACCACGTCATTCTATTTAACATGAAACACATACTAAAACCAAGTGCTAAATAACTGCCACTAAAAGGTAACTTCTGTGCAGTTTGTTTTGTAATTTAGCGGTGTGTCTGGATAGCATTAAAAGTATACTATGAGTGCTCTTTTATTTGCAGATTGTCATGCCTATGTTTTCTTTTTTTTTTTACAGGTGAAGGGCTTGTTTGACAGTCTGAATGTTAAGTATGTAGCACTTGAGCTGGATTTATTGGAAGGTATGGCATTTTTATATATAGTTATTGTAATTTATTGAGTATAACAACATTCTTCCACACATGCCATAAATTAAATTGAGCTTTATTTATGGACACTCTTTTTAATTGCTGCAGTCCTTAGCGTCCCATTCATATTGGGCATGAAAGACTGCATAATTTTTACTGAAAGGCCTCTTTATCAGACTTAGGTTCTTTTATGTGCCATAAATCTATGACATGGGATGAACTTCCCTTCTGAAGGAAGCCATGCTAAGGATTTTTATGCCCCAAAAATCCATTGCCCTCTGTCGGGTTTGGCCCTTCAACCTTGGGAGCTAAAGACTAGCATGTTACCTTCCACACATGCCATTTTCAGACTAAGGCAAGCAAAAAAATCTCATGTCCCATTCACATGACTTTTTCTGCCTGTCCTGCTAAAGTCATTCTTACAAAAGATTATTCTTTTATCTACATGATGGTACTCTAGAAAAACATTAGCAGAAATGGTCTTATTACATGCTTCCTTATAAGTAAAATAGAAATAAGGGAATATACTAGGCTAAGGTAGTGGTAAAGTGGTTTAAAAGCTAGTTGTTATGTGAAACAATTGAAATTCAGTTCTCTTTGCATGGACAGAAGTGAAATAAGAAAAATATGAAATGCATGAGAAATGTTCACACATTCAAAAACTGAAACCTTTAACAAGGAATATCCTAGAAATGGTTAACTGTTACAAAAAATTTGTAAGTGGCATAACTTTTTTTTTGTGCACTAAGCTTTATCCATCTCTTATGACTTAACAGTTATACAAAAGTCATCCAGAATGAAGAGGTCTTCAGAGACTATTCCTAGGAAATTGAAGATATACATTTCATTTCTCATGAAAATATCTTAAACATAAGATATTTTAATCAAAATTGTTAAGAGCTGGTTTTGAGAAAATAAACATTTTCAAAACATTTTCCATGTAGTGGGTAGTTTTGGGTGGGGAGATTTTCTTGAAAACCTTTGTATGGCAGCTTTGGAAAATGCTGAACTTAAATATCGAGTTGGTATTAAACAAACTTTTCATTTTTGAGCTAACCAGTTCACACTTTTTTTTCTAAAAAATGCTCTTTTTTGGATTCAGGAGACTTCAAAACATACATTTCTGGACAAAAACATGAGTCATGTCTGGAATACCAAATTTGTCTAAGTCTTACGCGGCACAGTGCCTTGTGAACACCATCCACAATACAGTTGTGTAGCGGCAGCAACAAGTTGCCCCAAATTCCAAATCGTAATACAGATTCATATGATCAATAATCCTAATGAAATACATAACTCAAAATTCTTCAACAACAAACTACCAATATTAACTAAAAATATTAACGACACAAAACATAATATAGTTTATATTGTACAGCATTACTAAACCTGCCACCTTCCACGTGTGTTCATTGTAGTACTGTGGTAAAACATAAGTTACTCCACTGGTAAGGGTCACAGTTTCACTTCTCCCATGTATTTATCTTTTTTTTTTTTCTTACCCTTAATGATGTTGAATCAACATATAGCACCTATTTATTTTAGGCATACTTATTTCATTCACGACATTCGGTATAGTTAATAATAGGACAGTTATTGTTATGCTTCTTTAAGGGTTTATTCTATTGAACAGCAATATGCTGCAACGAAAGCATGTGGTGCACAAACAGTTCTCTCTCAATTATAAAAATAATACTAAAAGTTAATTTTTTTTACTCAACATAGCCTTCACAAACTGATCCAACAGGAACATACGGGGCTGTGCCATGGTCGAGTGATTAGATATCTCGCCTCTCACCTAGATGGCTCGGGTTCAATCTCAAGCGACCGTATGCGAGATTTGTGGTGGACAAAGTGGTACAGGGGTGGGTTTTTTTCCAGGTTCTCCAGTTTCCCCTACCATTGCATTCCACTAGTGTTCCATCTTCATTCCATGTATCACCTGTGTTATCGCCTGTGGTGCCACAAGTAGTAAAAAAAAAAAAAGTAAATGCCAACTGCAACTGGAATAACATGATCTTCTTGGACAAAGCAATGTTTTCTTCCAAAGGGGTTCTGATACAATGCAAAATACATGGCTTCACAATTCCATCATGGTTGCATATCTATATCATGTTGGGGCTGGATTACAAGGGATGGTTTAGGTGGTAGCTTGATAATTCATTGGACAGTGTGCAGGACATGGCAATACTTGATAATATTTTGATTCCCTCTGTGAGGATGAGATATCCTGAATTTGTACAGGATAATCATTCTGTCCACACATTCTCAGACAGGATATCAGGGTGGTAGACTGACCTCCCTGCTCACCAGATTTGAACCCTATTGAGAATGTGTGGGCTGAGATAAAAAGGGAGCTGTGCTCTGATTTACCTGTAGATGGGCAAAGGACAAAAGATTGCTTCTGGGCACAAATTCAAGAAGCCTGCCATCTAGTAGCTTCTCATCCACATTACAGCAGGCATTTAATGTTGTCTATACACCGAAGATTCAGGGCAGTTACATGGGTTGAGAGTTCATACACCTGATATTAATTATGTTTATTCTTTGTGGTTTAGTTTTAGAAAATAATAAGTTTATTTACAAAAGTTTTTGTAGTTATTTATAAGAGTAGAATTAGTAGAGCAGTAGAATTTATGTTTTTGTGTGCATAGATACACCCATAGCTTTAAATGCCATAGTTATTTTGATGCAATATAATGTTCTACATATAAAGTCATAAAATTAACATAAAAGAAATGACAACAGTGTGAGATTTGAACCTAGGAACTTGAGTGGAAGGAATGTCATCTTAACCTCTTGACCACCATAACATTCTTTGTTCTGTCTTCAGTACTCATAAGTTAACAATTGCGCTGTCAGTTACAGACCATTTGTATAGTTCTTTTGTGAGCATTATGGACACCGCTTTTATGAAGATACACAAAGCTCTTCAATTGATAAGGAATCTGTGGATGACTCATTTTTTGTGTCTATGGCTGTAGATAATGTATGTGGAGAGAGTAAAAATGCAATGCCATTGCTGGGATTTAAACTACAGATCTTTGGGCTTACTATGCCATAGCTCTGATCAATAGTGTATTGTAAATTGATGGGTTATGATATCTCAAAATGAACTTGATAAATGTCTTATGGTTTACTGTGGAAAATGAATCAGTCAGGGAGTTTAATGTTATGCTGGCAGGTTGCCATGTTAGCTCAGTTGGTGAGAGTAGTAGTCCTGCTGAAGACCTGTGGTTCAAACCGAACCTGAAGCATTGAATTTTTCCAAAAGTATTAATAGTATTTACAAGAACGCTTTTAATGTCTAAAATTAATCCAAATTGAAGAGTTGAGAGTCATAAGCATGTATTGAACCATCTTACTGATAGGGAGAAAGAAAGGTTTTAGTAACCTAGGAGCCAGATTCCTAACACTAGGTAACAAGTGAAAATTGTTTTTTCTGTGGTACAATTAAAAATAGGTGACTTTTACTAATTTCGATGCATGAAATTTTATAATGTGTTCTGTTTTTTTTTAGCACATCTCATTTTGGTGATATGACAATATTCAATGAAAACATAATTGTAAAATTTTCAAAAACATTAATCACTCATACAAGTTTTAATGAAAATATAGAAGAAAAATAACATGAAAGCATACATGAATTTGAGAATGTATGCTAGTTATTTTGTGTACCCCTTTTTCTTTTCCCATGAACTTCAGTGTGATTTCCTTGATTGTTCTCTTGTAGGTTCATTGCATGCAAGACACCAGCACATATATGTACATCCCAACATTCCTGATAACGTTGTTCAACATCTTTCAAAGTCTTGGTGAATTCTTTCACCTTACTCTTCACCTACAGTTCCTAAATTTGATGAGAAGTAGTCAAGATGTGAACTGAGGAAATGAAGCTTCCAACTCATTTTACAGCTGAGCAGTCTGAAATTTGCCAGAATATTTCTGACAAATTCTTTGTATTGAGGGTCTTTCACATTACCCAGAAATTTCTTAACTACCTCTCTAAATCCAGTCCATGCATTATTTTCAACTTCATTCATAGAGCTGATAAAATTAACATCTCTCATCAATTTCCTTATCTGTGGTCCATCAAATACTCCCGCTCTGATTTTAGCCTGTGAAAATGATGAAAACTTCATGCATAGATATTGGTAACAAGGCCAACTTTTTTCAAGTGCTTTCTTGAATTGTTTCATCATGCCAAGTTTTATGTGTAGTGGAGTGAGTAGGATTTTTGGACAATCAACAAGAGGCACATTAGTTCCAGTAGCTGTCTCTCAGGCCATTGGTCAGCTTTCCAATGTTTGTCGCTTGTCCTGCTATCCAATTCACAAAGAAAACAAGTGAATTATGTGTATCCTGTGCATTATTCTAATATTAGGCCAATGACCTTCAAGTCGTCTCAACATATTTGATGCTCAAGGTTGCTGTACTTAATTTTCTCAGGAATACCTCAGGTTCTCTAAGGTTCTCAGAATGTGTAAGTGGTGTAGAAGCTAACTTTTTACCTATGCAAAGTAACACTGCCTTAAGATTCATTTGAAAGAATCAATAAAAAGGACGCCAGTTACTTGGCTCATATGGTTCCCGAGAAGTGCATTACTTTTAACAGTGTATTACTTCCAGTTAATTACTACTTTAGTAATGTGTTGTGCATTTTTTGTTTTCTATTTCAGAGAAAGGGGTACAAATACAAGACCAGTTGGGTGAAAAGGTAGGATCGAGAACTGTCCCTAAGGTGTTTGTTGGACGCCACTATGTAGGTGGTTGTGATGATACCTTTAAAGCTTATGCATCTGGAGAACTGCAAAATCTCTTGTATCATCTTTCTAAAGATGGACAAGGTACATCTACTCAGAGTACCTCTGCAGAGACAGCTGCAAAATATGACTATGACTTAGTTGTTATTGGAGGAGGCTCAGGTGGACTTGCTGCATCCAAGGTAATTACCAGTTTATTTAGGCATGCTGTTCTGAATCAGATAAACAGGGGCTAATAATTGTGTAAGTCAAGGTAATGAGCATAAGCAATAAATGAGAAAGTTGTTTAGTTAAAAAGCAAAAGTTTGTATACAGTTTACATAATTTTGAAATAATGCATGTTTTTTTTGCAAATTTCTGAGAATTTTTCATATTTTCGAGAACGTTTTTTTTAGGCAATAAATGAGAAAAGTGCATGCACGCACACACACAGAATGTTCATATAAACACATGCCCCAAAACCCTTCATTCTGGATTTATTGAGGTTTTAAATGCTATTAATAAACATATTTTAAAGTAATAGTTTATTCTATTTTTGGCTTTGTCAGCTTGTTAGGTGTTCCACACAATCAGCACTTACGGCAAATGATCCAAATGTCCTCTTGCATCTAGACCTGCATGTGCTCGTCAAAGCATGGAATGTCAAATACTCCCAGTCTTCTATAACACATAGAATAAGAGTTGTTCATCTCGGATGTCTGTTGCATAAACAAATGGTTTAAGGTGCCCCAAAAAATAAAAATCTAAAGGATTAGGAGAACGTGCAGACCATGGAACTGGTCCTCCCCTACCTATCCATTTGTCATGCTAGATACCAGCCAGAGTGTCTCAAGCAATGAGACTAAAATGTGCTAGAGCATCATGCATAAACCACATGTTTATTCTTATTTGCAGAGGCACAGTTTAAAATAAGTCTGGTAGAGTATGCTGAATGAAGTCACAAAGACAGTGCTTGTAAGGCATGATGGGGGGAATGCATTACACATCTGATAAATGACAAATGTAAACAAGCAGCCATGGCAACATAAGGCCAACTGTAGAGGGTGAAATGGGTCAAAGTGTTCTATGAATGCATGTACAAATAAAGTTATTAGGTTGGACCTGGAAAGCCATTGAAGGTGACTTATCAATTAATAAATTTATAATGCAAAAATGAAGTGTTTTAGAGTATATGTTTATATGAATCTATTTTCTTTGTTTTAATGTTAGGAATCCGTCACCAAACATTGTAAAAGTATTTTTGAACCACCCTACATATATGTGTGTGTGTGTAAATTCTTAGTTTGCATAGAACAATATGCATTTATTTCAAGTTACAAAAATAAAACTTTAATTTAGCATTTGTGTCCTCCTGGCATTGTGAAACAATGTTTACAATTTGAACAAAAAGAAATTAGGAATTACAATGCTTACAGGATATTAAAATAAAATACTACGGAAAAAAACAGTTGTGTTACTGAATATTGGATGTTGGTAACAGATTCATCCAATAATAGAAACTAAAGACAAATCTGCAGCTCACATTGTTTTATCCCAAATTACTTGCTGAGAGCCAACTGTGAAATATTAGAGTGGAAGCAGAGTAAGTGCACTTGCAGAATGCAAGGAACCCAATATTAAGATACAATACAAGACAATTTAAAGTTTGTTACCATATGATTTTGTCTAAACTAGACTCCATTATGTCAAAAAATACTGATGATATAACAATAAAAGCTTTAGATCATTTGTTTGAGTATTCAAGGCTGGCTACTACATCAAGTATTGATGATTTAAATAATGCAATGACAGTACTTAACCAACTCCACAATTTTACACCACCTGTATTCTAGTTTGTTTCTTTGTTACAAAGAACTTTGTGGCACTGTTGAACAGCGAAGCTACACTGGTAACAGTATCAAATTAGATGTACCATGTGACCCAAATGTATCCAAATCACTGCACAGTGTTTTTCCACTGTGCACACAGCTGCTGTACAGAAGGTCATGGTGTTGACTTGTTTTCTCTGCTCCAAAAGTGCAGTATTGAGATGACGTGGTTGAGTTATTAACAGTATGCTTTATTATTTTGTCCTGTAATTAGTCACAAAGTGTATTATGGCTCAGCATTTGTTTTCTGTTGCACAGCATGCATTTATTTGTGATTCGTATGTGTTAACATTTTGTTAGTGGACTCTAATAGTGTATGCAATGGCAAAATTTACCAACATTTAATATTTTTCACAGACGAGGCTTGGTTCCACCTTCACGGATATGCGAGTATGCAAAATAAATGTTATTGGAGCTCTGAAAAGCCTAATATTGAAATACCCCTTCATGATGAAAAGATTGGTGTATGGTGCACCACAACAGAGAAAGAGATGCAGGCCTAATTGTTTTGGAGTCAACAGTTGATGCCTATACATATATGAATACAATTTTACCCCCACCCCTTTTTTTTTGTAGAGAATTAACCAACAGGGAGCATGAATTTACCTTTTTTCTACAAGGCTCGGCAACAGCTCATACAGCCAATCTTTTGATGAGGACAATTGAAAGTGTGTTTCAGGACAGAATTATTAGTAGAGATTTGTGGCCCCCTGTGATTTCTATCTCTAGGGTATCATAAAGTGTACAAGACAAACCCACACACTCTGGAAAAATTAAAACAAAATATCCGCCAGGAAATTGCCTTATATTTTACTATGAACTACGACAAGTATGGATAGTTTCCTAAAGAGGTGCCAAAAATGTATGGACAATGGCGGTGGCCAGTTTCAGCATCTCCTTTAATAGTAGTTTTAAAAATGTTGCATGGTTTCATCTGCACCTTTCTATGATAGCAGCAGATGGCAACAAGCACGGAGGGCATGGACAGGCAAAATCCTGCACAGCTGGTTCGGATGTTTTTGGATTACGCGGTAATAACAGCACTTTTGACATTGAAAACAAAAGGTGACTCTTAATCACAATTTTTCGTGAAAAGTCCCTTCAATGTCTTTGGCTAATCAAATAGTGACGGCAAGAGATTTATACTCAACGTATAACTTAGATGTAACAGACAGGACAACTATGAAAAATGAAAATGTCACAACTTGTATGTGTCAGTTTGGTTATGTCCGATTGCAATATTTGATTATGTCCATGATATTCATTTGAAATAAAAGTTTTTAATTTAGAAATAAGGGGTTTTGCCATTAATGTTATTATTTTTTAGCTTTAATTTTCTTTTTAGCCATGTCATTACTGATAAATTTTGGCTGAAAATTGGCATGAAATTACTGCACATTCATATAAAATATTCAATGCAAAAACACCAATATTATTAATGTGAATTACTAAAATAATTTGTCATTATGAAATATGGCCACTGTTAGGAACATTCTGTTGAATTTATTATGACTACAATGTACAGTACTCATGATATTTTTATGGTAGGCTGATGCACTAATTCCTTATCAGCCTCTTCCCTTTAGCTACTTCCTCTGACAGCAGTGAGTACAGATTTGGTGCACACAGAAATATCTTGTTGCCTACACACTTACACATAATATTTGTATTATACCTATATTTCTTCTCCTGGATGTTTTTTGTATTAAGAACTTGCTTTCTACTCTTCCTCAATTAAAACACTCTACTACTCTTTGTGAAAAATTTTACCAACTCGTGGGAATTCATTGAAACAGAACAATAACACAAGATATTTCATGAATATAATCATGAATTACTTCCAGTTTACATTTATTAATACGTTTTATGTCCTCCTTTCATTTTTATAGGTTCTATTATACAATTAGCTATTGGTTCCACAAGATTGGAATAAACATTTTTGAGATAATCATGAAATCATGCTTGAATTAAAGCTAATATCAAACATTCTTTTGTGGAACAGTGAAATTTTGCAAATAGCCCACAAATTTTCTAGGGGGTTGATCAGGCAAATTTCCTGGCCATTCAAGCACACAAACATTGTTATCTTTGAATGTCTTCACTTTCTTAGAAGTGTGGCAGAGGGTTAAATCTTGCTGAAAAATTCTGTCACTCTCCAGAAAAGATTTTTGGAGTTTACAAACAACTCCCACCAGTACTGTGATGTATGATCACGTTTCATCATGCCTTCAACTGGAATTAAATGTCCTAGTTCTAGGTAAAACAGCCCCAAAACATTTTCTTCTCAGTATTGTTTCATTTTCTCTTGATTTGATTTATTTAACATTAAATCCTGAGTCAATTGAAAAACCAGTACTACGTGACAATAAATACCATGATAGCAATTATGATTACTTAGACAAATAGAGTAACATACTGTAATTTTATAAATAAAGCTTTGTGTTGATAATTTTTTTTTATTATTTAGTTATTCCAAATCATCTTGTCACTTTCTGGATGGCCCTCATATTTCTGGCAAAATTTGGCATCAAATTTTTGAGTACAATACAATACCTTCTCTACCTGCCATGTACATTGTACATACATGCTAGAGAAAGCAAAAACATCTTCCTCATACCCGTGACTTATGAAGAAATAATTAAATCTAAAAAAATAACCTCTCACCGGTTGCTGATGATTGTGCTCGAATATATAATAAAGCCTTCCACGAGCTATATCACTTATCTGTTACTGGCTACATGTAATACTTCAATGTATTCAGAATTCTTCTGACAATCTGAAATCGGCTAGAATAGTCCCTATATTCAAAAATAGATGACCCTCAAATTACTGACAATCTGAAATCGGCTAGAATAGTCCCTATATTAAAAAATAGATGACCCTCAAATTATTGATAACTATAGGCCTTTATCAGTCATCTCCTTAGTGCGGTGGTAGCGCAGCTGCTTACCAAGCAGGAGACCTGGGTTTGATCCCCAGTAGTACCAGCGTGGGGATTTTTCCCCTGCTGGGAGACCTGGCCCGGGGTACACTCAGCCTCGTAAGGTCCCTGGGGGGCCAATTGAGGAGCTACTTGATGGAGAAATAGTGGCTCCAGGTCATGAGGAATGCATTAACCAGCCGGGGGGGGGGGGCTCGAAGTGCTGACCACGTCTCACCCTCCAATACTGCACCCCATCCATGACGTCTGTAGCGGACCGAGATGTGGAACGCAGCGACTGGGTGGTAGGCCAAGGTTCCCTGTGAGCTGTTGTGCCATGGAGTTATTTATAGGCCTACATCTCTGCAGTTCAGTTTTTATTGGAAACACTAATGTGTAGTCAAAGTGTTCATTTTCTGGAAAAGTTCATGTTCATTGACCAGTAAAATGGATTTAGGAAAAGCAGGACCTTATCTAATGCTCTCCATTACTTCCTTAAAGAAACAATTGAAGGAGATAGTGCAGGTATATCCACACTCAAATCTCTTCATGGATCTAAGCAAGGTGTTTTCTGGAAAAGTTCATGTTCATTGACCAGTAAAATGGATTTAGGAAAAGCAGGACCTTATCTAATGCTCTCCATTACTTCCTGAAAGAAACAATTGAAGGAGATAGTGCAGGTATATCCACACTCAAATCTCTTCATGGATCTAAGCAAGGTGTTCAACTTAGTGGGTCAAACTATGTTGCTGTCTAAATGAGAAGCATACTGTATATGTGGATTAGCTCACACGTGGTTTGTCATCTTGCTAACTGTTAACAAGTTAGTCATAAGAAGTGACATCAACAATGTTTCATTTCCAATTCTAAAATGATAAAAGGTCTGTCATTAGTGTACATAAATGATTTGCCACACTCTATACCTTGTGGTGAAACCATACTGTATGCAGAGGATACAAGCTATATACCTAGGGCTGGTAACTGCATAGAATTGCAACAGCAGTTAATGGTAGATTTGATGCAATGACTGTCCTCAGACTTGCATTAAACATTGAAATCCCAATGCAGGAACTTTGTAGTATCTAGCAGAGAAAATGTGAACATTGAACCAGTAATACTATAATGTTAAAGTAATTCATCATGTATCAAACAAAAAATTCTTAAGAATAACTGTTGATAAACTCCTGAACTAGAAACCACACACACAATGCATTACATCTAAAATTAATAGAACACCTGTAATCACAGTGCTAAAATATATATGCAACCCTCAAACAATAAAAATGATATATTTCTCCTATATGCAGTCAGTACTTCATTATGGCATAATCCTTTGGAGAAATTTACCAATGTAAATAAAATGTTTATAACTCCAAAGAAACTATTTAGCAACTGGTTCAATTTAAAGAGAACAGAATACTGCAATACAAATTTCATACAAAACAATGTACTTGTTCTACCTTGTTTGTTTATACTAGACACAGCTCGCTTTATAAATAGCAACATTCATTACTTTAACTGAAACAGCACCGTACACAAGAATGCCACTAGAAATCAGAATAATCTTCATTCGCAAGTTGCCAGAATAACAAAATAGATTAATTCCTTATCACACACAGGAATCCTGATTTATAATCTAGTTTAAAAAAATAAATAACAAGCATCCACCAAGGTTCAGGAAGCAGGTTAAGAGGTTTTTAATTTCCACTATTTTTATAATGTGCAAATGTTTTATGTCTCAGTTTGTGTACAGTTATGTCCAATGGCATTTATTACCTTAGTTAACCAATCATGAATGATTGTATGTAAACACCCAAAGAAAATGTACTAATTGCTGGAATCCTCAACGAGCTACCAACTGAGAGAAAAATGCAAAAATAAATATAAATATCAATTCACACAGTTCAACTAAAGGGTAGTTAAATTATATTCGATCCCACTCATGGCCTCTCTCTACTGCACAAGACAGCCAGCAGAGGCAGACTAAAATACTTAACTTATAATAGAAGCTGGAAATGTTGACCTGCTCTCAAACAGGCAGCATATCTCTTGAAGATATTCTCACTCACTCTCCGAAAGGGGTTTCATTGACCCACAGCTTTCGTTTTTCACTGATGAATCGTGGTTTCATCCAACTGGACTTGTGAATACTCATAGCATGAATACTCATAGCAGTCGATACTGAGCTTCACAAAAACCTGTGCTACTGGATGAAATGCCTCATTATGATCAGAAAATTGGGAGTGTGGTGTGTGATAAGTGCTAGAGAAATAATAGGGTCCCTATTCTTTGACGAAACAATATATGCAGAGCAATATCAGAGGTTTATTCTGAGGCCATTTTTCAATTGCTTGATAAAAGAAGAGAAATCGTATGAAATTTCCTTGTGGCACTGGGATGTTAAGTAAGCTTCTTAAAAATTGGTTGTTAAAGTGTGACAATTTCCTGCTGGAATTTTTTGATCCTGAACTTTATTTTTTCTCCACCACATGATTCCCAAAACCATTGTGCTCTGCTGTTTTGAAAATCAATTCATTTCTGTACTTGGCTGCAGTTAGAGGTATATTGACCAATCTGTATGTTAAACTATTAAACATTGCCTCTGTGTACTCTTGGATTGTAACCATCTGCTTTAATATAAGTTAATTTGAGTGAGTGTCTTTTTGGTAAATACCAAATTCTAGTGTGTGTCCATTCCTAATAAGTTTCAGATCCAGGAAGGGTAGAACACCATCTATTTATTTTTCCACTGAGAAGGTAGTTGATTTTTCTCATTAATTCAATAACTTTAAAAGTGTCATCGATATCTTTGTTGTCTACTGCTGCCACTATATTGTCAACATATGTATACCACAATTTTATTGGTATGGGAAATAACTTGATATGCATTTCGAAGAAGCCTGTATATCAGCCATAAATGGAAAAATTGGATTGCCCATTAATAAACCATACTTTTGTCTTAGACTTTTGCACAAAATTTGGAAGCAGATTGCTCAATGCATGTGGTGATAAGCTTTTGTGTATTCCAATATGATTTTATTGTCTAATTTCAGAGAGCTCAACTGTCTATTTAAATAGAGTGGTAGTTTTTCTCTTGGTACACTGGGGAAAAGAGTATTTACATCAAAATATTCCAGACCTAGTTGTGCATCCTTTATATCCTTTCTTAGTTCAAAAAAGTAGATGAGATGCAGCTAATTTCTCATGCCGAATATTATTGCCCACTAGATTGAATGGTTTCAACTGATACTAAAATAACCCTAAGCCAAGTTCCTTCAAATCTATTGCTTCAGGTGCATGTTTCACAAAGTCTGTTACAGCTGTTGTTGTTGGCCTCTCTCAGAAACCATGTTGGTTATTTGATGGCATTTCATAGTTTTTAAGAAAGCTTGACAGTTTAACAAACATAACCACTTTCCAAAATTTATGAAAATAAGGGCAATAGTGAAACTGGTCATAAATTTCCTAGATCTTGTTCTGTATAATGGTTTCATTACTGCTAATTTTAACTGGTATGGAAATTATCTTGTGGTTAAAGATACTTACGATATAGCAAACTGGCTCTAAGACATATTTGTAATATAGTTTAGTATGTGATCTGAAATCTCATCAAATCCTGAAGGTTACTTGTCTTTTAATTCTGTGATAATTTTTCCTATTTCCTCTAAGGTGGCAGGTATAAGCAAAATTGTGTTGCTACAGTTTTGTTCATTAGGTGGCTGTATTTTTGCTTCTCCCCTAAGTTTGTGTAATGTATGCCAGTCCTGGAATGTCTGGATTCACTAGTAAACTCTCATCTCTTGGCCGTTGGCTTCTTATTCCTGGCACTATTCATGCACTTATATATACCTTTTCTCATTTGTCTCTGCTAGGTTATGTAGTTTGGACTATCACAAAGCTTCTTTTCTTCCCTAAAATTAGCTTTGTTTTTCATCTATTCATAGTAACTTCTATTCCTATTTTGCTATTTAAATATGCTTTTCTTTCTGAACCACAACTTAAATCTCCCTGCCATTTGGAATATAATGTGCAACAATACACAATTGTTTACTTTGAGTATTCAGTGTAAATTTTGTCTTGAGGCTTGTTTATGTGACTATAGAAACCTCTATATTCATTATTTAAATACTAAGAACATTTTCTTATGCATGAATAATTAATTTTTCTCCCAAAATTTGCATAACTAAGGTCTGAGAGAGTTAAATGTACACTTGATAGGCATATGAGTTAGTCACCTGGAAGCAGGCTCTCATCCAATCTTGTTGGAAATACAGCTCGCAAAGAGAGGTGTGATGTCACAAATGTTACAATGTTTACAACATTCCTTGGTTTACGCAGTGCTTCTGCTTGTAATGTTTATCTCTCACAACATTTTTGCTTTATAACTGCAGTGATCGTGATTTGTAGACAAAATACATATAATTAGGGACATGCTAAAGGTTGTTTATTATTTGGTGAAAAGCAGTGTTATGGTTAAAACAATTTTACTAATTGTAGAGTTGAACAAGTTAATCAACAAACCATTATTTGGATATCTCAGTATATATTTTTATTAATATGCATGCACATATACAAATAGAAAGTCAGTTAACACATGTCATTTAAATGTTGACACCGGTCAGTCTTAAAATACAATATCAAATGCAAAACAAAGAAAAACGCTACATAACTGGCCATAATATCACTATAGAATTTACACACATACACCAACATCAAAAGTAAAATACTAGAAAAGGGTACTGAAAACCAACAAAGCAAGTATTCAACATCTTGGATTATTTTTTAATTTTCAAATGAAGATATAGCCAAATTCCCATCTTTTAAGTTTGTTATCATGTCAGTGAGAACATTGTTGTAGGAGGAAAGAAACCTTTCAGAGTTTACATTGGAACACAGTCTCCATATTGCTTTTAGACACTTTTCTGCAAACCTAAGATATGCAAGGTTCACCACACGAAGGGCTTCCACTATATCAGTGTTGCTCTGTGACTACTGCTTGCAGAGGGTTTGTTTTAACTCTCCAAAACCTGAAACCATGTCCTGAGTATCCACAACCTGCAGATCAGGAAGTTACTTTTTTTTAAGTATCCAAGTAACAGCAACTACCCTGGATCCAAAATGCCAAGCCCCTCAAATATAGTTCTGGTTGGACCATTGGATCAACTGGTAGTAAAGAGTTAAGTTATAATAAGCTTGAGATACCATTTTTATAATAGTTGCTTCAATACTAGCTGACCTAGTAGCAGTCATTTTACTTAATAGCTGTGTTGTACTCTCTCTCTCTCTCTCTCTCTCTACATATATAAAAAAATCTGTCTTACATCTTCAAAACTTTGTCTCATTCTTCAAAGCTCCCCATACAAAATGTGAGCTAGAAGATATCTTGAACCTTCCAGTTTTGTAAGAAGGTTAACACTGTGCATTCCATGTTCTTTAATGAAAACAGTCTGGCATTGCATTGTACTTATATCTCTTTCACTTAAGGAACAAAAGCATGCACTGCCAGCATTTTAAGTTGCCTTCCTTTCATCTGTGTTAGCAAAGGCAACAATAAAGGCAAAGAATTTGGCAAGATAGAACACACTTTCAAACCACAAATTACAATGGGTAATTACTGGCATTGGATACAAGGGACAGTCCTTCCCCTTATTGTCTGCCAAAAACTGAGCAAATAAATGCTTCCTTTTACTGGTGTGCAGGAACATACTTTGTTTTTGAAACAACAGTTTAGTTCCTGTAAATGCTGAGCCCACATATTGCCTATGATGTTCAGCTTATGAGCCCAACACTGAATGTGCTTCAAGTTTTCGCCACACACAAGTTTTAATACATCAGCACATTTGGTCATGTACCTTGCCGAGTGTGTACACAGTCTTCACATTATCATAATTTACATTATGTATTTTAAGCAGCTCAAGAATGACCTGAATACAGTGTGTGGCATTTGCACTGTCCAAAGAGTGAAGGCAACAATGAAAAGTTTAGGTTTGAAAAAGACAAAAATCATGATTAATACAACAAACACACATCTCCCCATTTTGTCAGTGTTTCATCACAGAAGACATCTATGCCTTTCCCCTCCACTTTTCCTTTCACATCTTCAATCCAGGAACTAACCAAGTCTCCTACATATTTTTTGCGAAGAGTTTGCGCAAGTGTTAAATCTCCTGTCCAGTGGCATAGTGTGACAAACACATTTGGGTAGACACAATAAGCTAAATATTGAAAACAATTAAATATCCAACACGCAATATCCACTTGCTTTTTTTTACCTAATTGAAAATTTTGTTGTAAATCAGCTCAGTTCGGTGTGGCTTCAATCTCAGCAAATATATCAACCACACATTCCTTGAAAACAGGGTCTCTACTGCATAAATGAGAGTTCTTTTTGAATTGAAAGTGTAGCAAAATTTGACAGCCAGATGTTTGCCATTATGGAGATACATTTTAGAGTGCTCATAAAACGTTCAGTAGAGACTGTTGTAACTGGTATGGTTAACACTAGTTTCAATAATTTAACTTCAATAATTTAACTGTTTGTTCATAAGCTGTCTCAAGCTGATTTTCACAAATATAAGCCTAGAGTTCAAGTGCAGGTAGAATCTTATCATTATTATAAGTATTAATTCATTTTTGAGAGTAGAAATGACAAATATATTTGGATATATGAAACTGAGTTTACTCGAGTTGTGCTTCAGGAAATTCTTTTCTATGGGTGGTGAACTTTCCTTGATTAAGAAGTTCAACAAAACAGAGGCCATCAGTATCCCCAAAACTCCTGTCCAGCTGCACAATGACAGAATGTTAACATTTCTTATGCCAAGCTTTTCTGTGTTGAGCTTAAAGGTACCAGGTTTGCTTCAGGATTTATTTGGGGGCCCTCTTCTAAACATGCTAGTAAAACTTGTTCCAAACACAGAGCTGTTACATTTTTTGTTTGTTTGTTGAATCTCAGCAATACATAAATTTACATTAGTTTTTATTTTTGATTGCAGAAAGTTAAATAGATGTTCCACATATATAAAAATTATGATTGCACAAACAAAGTAGGAAAAGAAATAATGGTGATGTGAATATGTTCTGTAAACCAATTGCACAATGTACAAAATCTGGGTCCCAGTCTGTAGAATCAAAAGTACTGGACATGGCATTTCTATGTTCCAGATAATGTTCCTTAATGGTAGCCACAAGAATTATAGTACCATCTTGTTGCTGCAGGGTGTGGTAATTCAAAACCCTTTTGCCTAAAAAGCTTTAAACACATTATGGATTGGCTAAAGAAGGTGTGAAAGGCTGTCAAATTGCATACAAATAGTTTTAACTTCCTTAATGGTTTTAGCTCCATGAAACAGTGCTAAATTTAGCTGGTGTACATAGCAGTACACGAATGATGCCATGGGCCAGTGTTCTCTTAAACTTGCTTGTGCTGCTGCTATAACAGTGCCCCCATTATATGTCTGACACACTAACTTATTCTCTCTTTTGTACTTCTTAAGAACACAAATGATATGTGAAGCCATACCTTGTGCACTTTTATCAGCAGGTACATCAACAAAACCTAAAAATCTTTCTTTAGTGTGCCATACAATAATGCTTAACTGGGCTTTGACAGTCTCATCTGTAGTTTTGTCTGCTTGTATAGCAAAAATTCGGTTGATCCGAGTTCTGCAGCAATTTTTTCCCTGATAGCATTAGAGATTGACTGAATCAAGTAATTTTGAATATCTGGAGATGTTCCTTCAAAGATAGAACTGCTCACAAGATGGTGTTTCGTGAAGGCTTCTTCTATTGCCAACAAGTCTAGAGCCTCTAAATAATTATCTTTATTTATGATTCAAGGTCTTCTTGGTGTCCTCTAGAGGCCAATTATTGCTGCCCAAAGGGGCACATGACATCAACAAGACAAACAATACATCTATTTCTTTTCACATTTTCACTGTCTCTCACAGCTTCTAAATGTGATGTTTTCACTAAACAGTGTTCAATCCTGTTTCTTCCCAACATGCGAAAGATTTCTGTATTTTTAATATGTGGTTTTGTCCCAGCATGTTTTAACAGCTTTTGTCTTGAAGTTTTTTATGACAGGGTAACAATGTAAACAGTAGTAACAATGTAGACTATTTTCCTACTCGGAACCACAGAGCCACCTATATTTCAAGTACCAATTGCTTAGAAATTATCTAAGTACAGTTCCATCTTTTTGGCACAAATTTAACTGAGGACTTCTTTTAAATTTTAAAGGCAACTTCTGCTCAAAACTTAAGGATGAAAATACATCCTTTTTAAGAAAATTAACTAGATCAGGTCACTTGTAATGATAAAAAATTACAGAGCAAGAAAAATAACCACTCACAAGTCACAGAAAGAGAGCACTGAAAAAAATATGGGATAGACATATCTACCTACTGCTCGTGAAGTGAGTAGTGGCTTCCATGTGAGGGGAAAAGGAGGCATGCACGCACATGTTTACAGCAAAACTTGTGAGAGACTGCAGCAGGCAGGGGAGACAGATCCCGATCTGTCTACTCTTGTGTCTCGCCCACAGTGAATAAAAGCAAATTTCCGAAGTGCTTAAAGCATATTAAAATACTCTTATTTTATGTGTAGGTGAAAGTCGGGTAAGTTGACGACATTAAGGCTTATGAATTTTCTGACCTATAAATTAAAGTATAATAGTTTATTTAAGGAAATATTACTCAATCCATCCCCTTTAGAGTTGCACTCTTAAACGTTTAGTATAAGTAAGGATTTTTCAAGTAGACCTATTTTAATCAGCAATAGTACTATTCATTAACTTACCCTACATGAGGGGTAAGATGACTTAGGGGTGTGGGTAAGATGATGAATTGAAAGAAAACCATTTTCAAAACAAAGATATTCATTGATGGTTATCTACTCATCACAAAAGCTACAAATATAACTTTTCTCCATTGCTTCCCTGGTAAGCCCATATCCTGAGCATGAGCAGACTCTTGGCATCAAGAACATTGATACCACACTTGTCTTTTCAATTTGTCCACAAATGATGCAATCTCTTTCATCCACACAATCCAAATGACTATCTGAGCACTTAATTTTAATGAACAAGTTTGAAGAGGAGTCACAAATCTCTATTCTAGGATTTTTCTTTGTCCCTTGTAAAAGTTCTACAGAATGCAAGTTTGCATTTAGGATCTTTGTTCAATTTGTTTGCCTTTGTATTCATATTCTCTTTTAGTTTTTCATTACTCCTAAATTTTGTTTCTTCTTTTTTCTTCTCATCTTTTTTTTTTTCTCTCTTTTATTCCAGAGATTTTTTCACTTGTGTGCTGGTTATGTGTAGAGATGACAGCTTGTTTCTTTCTTTTTTTGATCTCCTTTAAGAGCAGCTTGGGGTAATGGGGGTAAAGAGAGGTAGGTGTGGCGTCAAGAGGTGGATAAAAGCGTTGGTGATGTATCAAGTTCTGCTTGGGGTAACAAATGCAAATAGAGGTAGGTGTCAAGTTAGATGAAGGCACTGGTAGAGGTTTTGCTTGGATAAAAGAAGTAGATGAAGGCCTGGTTGCGCATCAAATTCTACAGTTAGGTTTGCTGATATTCTGCTTAAAGTGTCTGTTTCCAAAGGAGTTTCATTGATGGTATTGTTCATTGTTAGTGACGGCACAAAGTCTTCATCATCGAATACCTGTGAATTTATCTAATGGCTCAATTCCTGAGTCTTTAAAGCCCATGACTGCATTAAAGTTGCAGCTTTGTTAAATGCAATGTTGAACAGTCTTGCATCACCTATATTGTTATCACTTGGCCTGGACGATTAGCTAAATATTCAGTATAAGCTTTGCCATACGCAGTCTTCAGAGGTTAGTAAAATGACACATCCAATGGTTGCAGTGCCTTGACTTATGTGAGCTGGGAAATCTAGAAGAGTTATAAAATTATCTCTGCAGAGAGTAATAACTTTCAAAGTGACATGCAAAGTATGATTATCTGTAAACAAAAGGATTGGATTTCTTTGAGGTCTTACTTAATGAAATGTTCCAGCAATTTTACAAAGCTCTCAGCATTTGTCCAGCCTAATTCATGACCAATTCTAACAGATCCAGGTGGTGGAACATCAAGATATGTAGGCTGCATTCTAACTCTCCAAAAAACAAAAAATGGAGGTATGAACTGACCTGTGGCACCAACACAGAAAGCAACACTAACATTTGTTACCTTCTTAGCAGAGGATATTTTTACCCTTCTTTTGCAAATAGGACTCAGTACTGGTGTCACCTTTGTGGGGACAGTTGAACACCCTGTCTCATCAACGTTGAAAATCTGGCGTGGCTCAAATTTGTATTTTGTTCTTAATTTTCGGTATAAACAAGAATCTCTCTATATTCACTTTATTAAATACAACCAATCTGACGATGTATGCTCTGGTTTACAAAAATAAAAGTTGAACAGTGTCATGAAATTTTGAATAAAATCTTTCCCTGCAATCTTTTTGTCTTTGTTGAGTCTATGTTCTATTTTCTTAAATTCAGACAATTCAAGCGAAATCAAATCTTGTTAGTGGAAAAGCTCTTCTGTCCAAATCGATGACATATTGCTGTAATTCTTGTAACTGGTCATCATTAAATGTATTATTGAATTTTCCCATTTTGTGGAAAATCCTGAAATAAAACAAGCAGTATGAATTATTCTAGTATGAAATTTTCAAATCATTAAACGACAAAAATGTTATTTAATTTTATAAGTATATAGGTATAGATCAAATATTAGTTTAAAATAAGAATTCCAAATGTATTTAAATGTGAATAAAATCATAACTTACCTCTTCTGTATACTTTTTTTATAACGACGAAAATTAGCTTCAGGGAGGTTGAACTTCCTAGCAGCGGCATTAACAGGCCTTGCATTTCTTACATGCTGCACTGCCTGTTTCATCGATGCCTTGTTCTTTTTTCTTTTTGTTTCTCTTCTATGTCTTCCTAATACGCATTTTCTCAGTGTGTATTACGTAGCATGCAATTAAAATGACATGTCAATACAATAACAAAGGGATTAAAAGAATGGCAATAGAGGGAGGGGGGGTAACATGAATTCATCAACTTAGCATCTACAAAATTCATCATAACCTCGATCGACATTTTGATTACAAACTTAAACACGCATGAAATCTTAGAGAATAATTGCGTCAAACCTATATCAAGGCATCATTAAATATGTATGGCTTAAGAGGATCAACTAACCTTTATTAATGTGAAAGTATTACTTACACGAAGCTTATTCTTTCTGTAGGAAAACTTGTTACAAAAATAGCGTCCGCTTCCAAAACTCCATTCTCAACTAAACAAAATGGCTAAACGATTCTAGTTCAACTGTTATGCCTGTAGAGGCGCTCCAATGAAGTACAGTAGAGCACGTCGCGTCATCTATAGAGTTTTTGGAGAAGTTAATAAGTCATCTTAAGACTCCTCGTTAACTAACCCAACTTTGCCCTACACTTTATTAGACACATGAAGTCTGAAGTCTTTATTAGGTTATAATGTACACTTTAGTAGACGTTAGAAATAAAAGAATATTTCTAAAAGTACAAAACTATGAATTGTTTAGAGAATTTTTGGGTAGACACTGTCTACCCTGTCTCCCCGGACGCTACGCCCCTGCCCCTGCTCCTATAGAATTAGGAACGAAATCACAGGTGATTAGGGGCAGGCAGTTAAATATTATGTACTAGGATATAATAATTAATGGAAGAATAAGTACTGTACCTTCAGTATACTTGTCCATCCATTTCCGTATGTTTGGATCGTCCACCATTTCCAAAGGTATATTTGCCTTGAAAGCATCTATTGTGTCTCGGGCCAACTCTTGGGCAGCATTTTTCTTTTGCTTGGCAGTTTGAAACGATGTCGATATCGAGGCCTGTTGTTTGAATGCACCGGTCTTCTTAACAGCATTTGTCGTTTGCCACGTGTTTTACGCAACTGTCCTTTCTTTCCCACATCAGCCCTAAATTCATTTTCGCGAAGTTTCGCGTAAACAACTTCAGACATCGTCACGGACGCTCAGCAGATCACTGATAGGTTATGTACCGTACCACTATAACACGGGGTTTATGATGCCGTACCGTATTTCTGTTTTCCAATATAATAAATGTACCTAAAGCGATAGGCACGCAATACTGCTCAGCTCACGATAGTGAAAACAATAGCTGGTATTGAATTTCGCAAAAGTAGTACTTATCGTTGTTCGTCTTGCATAACTTGTAACAAAGGACGATAGAGCCTGAACTCGCAGTCGGATGCTAACAGCGTGTGTAGTCTAGAACCTCGAGACTTCCGGGAAACGAGTTTATTTTGCATCATAATTTTTGAACCTCAAGAAACACCGCGTTATATTTTCTGTAGTCGGATCATCCAAGGCACATCCAGAACTATTTGCGGTCAAAGAGTACCCACATTTTTTTGTATGCGCTAATCACCTATATTACTTTTTATATATTTCCCTGCTAATATGAACATAAACAGTATTTTTCCGATAAAATTACAAAATCATTTTAATTTATAGTAAGAAAATACGTAAAATCACGATCTAATTTAAAAAGGTTAAAATTCGCGTTTTAAAAGGAAAAGGGTTAAAATTCGCGTTGTTGCGATCACAAATTATGGATGTCCCTATATATAATTTTTATGGAGGACTCCCGCAAATTAGTTTAGCACTGTATGCTTCTTTTTTTATAGTGGTTGACGCCCGCTTTTACTACTATGGCACCGCAGGCGATGACACTGATGATACATGGAATGAAGATGGAGCACCGGTAGAATGTGACGGCAGGGGAAACCGGAGAACCCAGAGAAAAGCCGCCCAGTGCCGCTTTGTCCACCACAAATCCACACTGTATGATTCAGTGTTTTATTACATAGATATCAGATTTTAGTAGTTTCCATGGTGCAGCCACTGGACAGGGCCGACGTCAAGTTACGAACATAGCATTTGGCAACAATGTGGCAGAGCAACCACAAGGTAGCACTAATCATGTGCATAATTAATTCTCCCAGACCATAAATGATATAAATTCTGTGTCTTGCAGCATAATCTTGACATTCAGTTCTGACTTCACATCTAAGTGAATAACAATTAGGAAATCCAAGTGGTATATACATGTATTTTTCTATAATCTGTATTTTTAAGGTATTTAAGAGCATTTTGCATTAGAATGTAATTATAATTGCAGGAAGCAGCTTTACTCGGGAAGAAAGTAGTAGTTTGCGATTTTGTTGTTCCATCACCACCAGGTGCAACCTGGGGCCTTGGCGGAACTTGTGTGAATGTGGGATGTATTCCCAAAAAGCTCATGCATAAAGCTGCAGTAATTGGAGAAGATATGCGAGATGCACCATGTTTTGGCTGGGAAGTGTCGGAAAGTAAGTTTTTAAAGCAAAGTATGCTTTTTCATTGTTGTAATAAAGTTTGCTTGTGATGAAATAAGTTTGTGTTTATACTTTCAGTAAACCATAACTGGGAGAAAATGGTGACACAGATACAGAATTATATAAAGTCACTGAATTTTGGATATCGCAAGACATTGAGAGAAAAAAATGTTACTTATCTGAATGCATATGCAAAGTTTATTGACCAACACACTGTAGAGGTATGTGACTATAACTCAAATTATAGCTAATATATTTTATTTTACAGATAAAGAATGTTTTACAGGGATTGGAATTCCATAAACTTGTCACCTGAATGGTCTCTCTTAAGCCTTGCACATAGGCTCTTAGAGACCTTTGTCTCCTAAGCTGAACTTCACTAAAATCCAATGGTTCCAATAAATTGGATTATATCCCTTTTATCTGCCCTTCCTATATCCCCAGGTTCCAGTGAAAGGAGTCCATGGTTTCATACCTGCGAATAACAAATGCCTCGCATTCACATGAAATATGCTGAGAGGTCTCAAAAATCCATCCTGCATAGCGGGTCTTCAATAAGCCCCAATCATTATTCATAGATGTCACCTCAGTGTTTTGTGTTCATTGAGCTAGCCAAAACCCTTCTGAGCCTGTCTCTGGTTAGGTTCAAAAAACCTTACTTAGCTTGTTGCCTGGTCCTGAAATACAGTTGTGAGCTTCTCTGGCAGTAGTTTGTTCCCAAATCTCAAGAATGAGCCCTAGCTGTAAGCTTGTTAGCTCATACTTGATACTTCTAGGGGACACACTGCAAAAGGTCTTGGTCTTACAAATGCAAGACCTGCTCCACATGTCCACAATTTCATTACCTATGATGCCTGCATGCCCAGGAACCCCGACAAGGATAATCTGTCTGTGAGCACAAAGTTTATATAACATCCTTTGGAACTCCCACACCAATCTGGATGTTTTAATTGGAATAAAGGCTTTCAAAGCTGCCTGCCTATCTGAGCAGATATGATGCCTGCTCATCTGCCTGGCATTTTTAAAATATGTATGACACAGGCTAAGATGTCATAAACCTTAGTCAGGAACATGGTAACAAACTTTCCAAGTGAAATGGCAAGTCAGGCACTGGCCTCTGTCCTGCCCCCAAAGCTTGGACATCCAGCTTCCTGCCTTCAGGGGAAACCCAGTCTCTGGATCCCATTTCTTCCTGGTTGAAATTGCCACTGTAAATGTTGTGCTTAGTTTGAATCTGGTCCCCATCACATTCCTTGTCATCAAGGAGATAGGACACCTCTCCTGAAATCTACTCAAAATCATGAGATAGTTTGAAACTCCAACAGAGACAGTGCACGCTCATCCTTGCAACCTTCTTCACAAACAGATGCAGAAGAGGAAGGTCAACCAAGATCTCTAAAGCAGACTGTGGGGTGGTCTGTGCCACCCTGGTTGTCATACATACCAGTCTTTGCGGCAAATCCAGCTTAGTGACCACCCCTGCCCCTCTGAGGTGGGCCACCAAATCATTGTTGCATAGGTTACTGATGGTTTGATGACTGAGGTGTATAGCTTTTGGCTGCAGGCCCCACTTCAGACCCATTACTCTCCTACATGACCATATTGCATGTTGGGCCTTCCCCACTATGTATTCTTCATGTTTTTACCAGCTAGCCCAGCATCCAGAATCACTCTAAGGTACTTAACTGAGCCCTATTGAAACAGAGCTAGAAGGCTTCATCGTCCACCTCTGCACTTTTATAGGGCTGACAGCCAAAGGCAGTCCATTTAACCCTATTATAGGTCACAATCTCAGAGGTAACATGCCAGCCCTCCTGTGGTGGCCTGTGTTCTTCCCTGGAGATCATCTATTGATTTACCACTCTGGCCCCTGGAAAGTGGGCTTTCAGCAGTAGTCTCAAGGTTTCCTACCCTGACTGCATCTCAGCACCAGAGGGAATCCTCCAATGAGCCAACCTGCTGAAGATGAGCAACTGGTGAATCTCAGGAGTGCTCAAATGCTATTTCTACATAAATGCCTCAAAGAATCTTCTGAGGCTCTCCTGATTTCTTTCTCATAATTCCTCTGAGCCTCCTTGTAGGCATCCCAGATTTCCTGACACTTGTAGGCCATATAAATATTTAAAAGCCTATGTCTGATTTTTGAATGCCCTTAAATAAGAATTACATCTCTATTCTTTGCCTATGCCTCTTAAATCAGGGGGAAACCAGAATGTCTGTGTAAAACCCCATGTGACTTTCCAGATCTGCCACATCCTTCAGCCCAATTTGGGGTCGATCTCTAAGTCCACATCCAGATCCCCCCCCCCCCCAGAAGGAATCCAAATTGGTCCTCCTAGGCTTCCTATATAGATGGGCCTTCATGTTACGTTACCTTCCAATTTGAAGCAGATAGTCTGTGATTGGATAGGGAAGGTAATAAACTAACCCTCCAATCTTTCAGATCCTCTAGGGTCTTAAAAGATCCCAGAGTCAAATCAAGGATTCCTCCCTCTAATGATTCACAAAGGTTGGAAGGTTAGATCTTTGTCTCACAATTTCCATATTGGTAGAGCTAAAAAAAATTCAAGCAAAGATACCTCCTACCATTGATGCTTGTGCTACCCCAAACACTATGACAAGTGTTGGAATCACAGCCAATCAGTAGACTGAGGTTTTTCATCTTACAATATTTTACCAGATCCTTAAATGCCTAATAGGGAGTGAAACCCTTTGGAATTGTAAGGAAAATAGGAAGAGCAGGTTACCAGCTGCTGTCGGAGTCTTCTGCCCACCTCATACCATGACCACCACAGGTCTCTCAATGGAAAGCCTGGGAAGGACCAGGTATTCTGTGTCTAATCAAGACACATGTGCTGGGTTTCTCTTCTACACAAGCACTAAAAATGGAAAAACTCTTTATATTTAATCCCAACAGCCCTGTTAAAGCTAGGGTTCTTGTACTATAGTGACCTCTGTCTCCTGTCTCAGTATGGTGCTGCAGAGTCTCTTAAGGCAGTAATACTTGTATTGCAGGTTAGCCCGAATGAATGAAATCATCCAGATTCTCCTTCACTCTATAGCTCTTACCTAGGGGATCTGTTCCTCTCTAGGATCTGGGGTCTACTCTTGGTGCTCTCTCATGGGATGTTCATCTCCTTCCTGAGTCCAGAGTTCCCCAATGATGTCCGGCTGAACAGGCATCACTGGATGCCTTCCTTCCTGTGCGGTGGTCCTGATCTTCGAAAAGGAGCCCTTGACCAATCAGCAGTGAGAATCAATCCTCTTTCAAGGATGAATTTAACAGAGGGACTATCCATACTGATCACACAGAGTACCTTCTTGGGTTTGGGCTGCTCCTTGTGATCATACACTCTCCGCTGTTTGGTCCATAGACCCTGGTTCTGCCTCCATACTCTTTGGAAGAGAACATTGTTCTCCACCTCTAGCCCCGGAAACCAACCCAGAAATCTCTTATACATTGGGAGTGCATCCATTCCCACCACTTTGAGCTTAGACCTCTCCCATGCCTGCAATGTAGGTATGCATTTCTTCAGTCATTCTGAGGAGACCTCGTCATGGCAAATCACAATCAGGGCAGCCTTAGACAGGTAGCAATCGTTGAACTTCAGGAGTTCTCCCTCGTCAGGGAGCCTGTCGATTGCTGCCCATCTCAGGTTTCCCTGTTCTTGTGTTAGATCCACTTAGGAATAACATCCTCTGCAATGTCCACCTGGATCCCAGGTTGGGTCACTTTCACATAACTGAGAGGCTTAGAGGTCCTAGCCTTCTTAGCCTCCCTTTTTATTGATGGGGGAGTCTTCTCACCTCTACCTATTTTGGCGGAGGTAGATGGGCTGGGCACTGGCTACACAGTGGTTTCTGGAGGGTTGCTCGAGAGAGAGAGAGAGAGGGAGAGGGAGGGAGGGGAGAGGGGGGAGAGGGAGGGAGGGGAGAGGGAGGGAGAGGGGGAGAGAGAGGGGAGAGAGAGAGGGAGAGAGAGAGAGAGAGAGAGAGAGAGAGAGAGAGAGAGAGAGAGAGAGAGAGAGAGAGAGAGAGAGAGAGAGAGAGAGAGAGAGAGAGAGAGAGAGAGACCTCACCTTCCACCATCTGCCTTGTCCAATAGCCTTGTCTTCCTCCTCCTTTTCTCGGCTCCTCCAAGAGCTTTTTCTTTAGTTTTAGGGTTTGGCCATTCTTGTCAGTTCCCCTAAATTGTGTATATCTTTAGCTAGGGGTATCTATGGTCTGCCCAGACAACCCCACATATCTGGGTAAAACTAAATACTCTAGGAGGTCATCAGGTATCCCAGATGCTCTCATTGGATATCCACCCCATTGGCATGGGTTGCTTAACATCTTAGGGTTGGGAGTTGGTTTGCAGTCTTCTATTGGTTACTTGGAGACAGAGTGGTCAACTGAATCTGCCACTCAGGTATTTTATCCACCACCTGCCAGTACCCACACAAGGTCTAGTGTTAAGGGCTTGCAGCCTGCTAAGCCATTCCACACCCCTCAAAAACTTAGTTTTAATTTGATATTTAAGAGGGACGTACAAGTGATAAAGGTGATTTTCTAAGTATTAAAGCTATAGCTTTAATTTTTTGTTCAGGCATTACTAGCAATTAAAGAGGTATATGTACAACATTTCCCTTCAATATCTAATTGCTTTCTTGAGATATCAATATATATCAACTGTATAGCTATAATAAAAAATCTCCTACAGATATTGAAGTAGTCATTTTTTACAGTTACATATTTTAATACCTTTGAACCAAATTTTCTGATGGAAATGTTTACATACAGGATAGTTTTTCTTTAAAATCTATCTTATCTCCCAAAATGTGAACACTTTTGTAAAACAGAGTACATGATTATGATACTTAAAAAATTAACTATGACCGGTATCATAATTTCAACCAGATATTTTGTTACTGACATTCTTAAGTGCATTATGGATAATTCTTGGGTTTCTAACTATACTTTTCTGGGAGAAAAGATTTTGAAAATGAGAATATAATAGAAAGACTGAAATAAATGGCACACAATTTATCTGGCCGAAACACAATTTAAATGTCATGTGATAAAAATGTGTTCAAACTTGTGTTACATGTGCAGTAAGTAATTAAAAATTGGCATATATGCAGTTTAAAGCATGGTATGTTTTTTGCACCAAAATTTATTTGTACTAAAATGGTTTAAAAAGCACGTCTGTCTCCCCTTAAAGGGAAAACATAAATCTGACCTTTTTTTATTATATGGTACTGAATTTTAAGCAAATCTTAGATATTCTTTTAAGTAAACTAATTTCTAAGAGCCATTTCATATGGCATTTTTTACTTTTTTACACCATTGGTCTTGGTGTTTTGTCAGAGGCTGGTTATTGTAAGTTAAATGTGGAAATTAGTATCCCTCTTCCTTTGCCATTATATCTAGGACTTGTTGTCATGAGACTCAAAAGTGCAAAATTATCAGATTAATATTTAAAAATCTAGACTTTTCAGAAAGAGTCATTGGGACTTCATTAAAGTTGCTGATATAGTAGACTTTCATCTTGACTTTGCAGAGGAAGTGGTGAAAATAACATTTTGGTGGTGGTGGTGGTGGTATTGTAATAGGCTTTGCTGTAAATATGCTACAAATCTGGGAGATTATTAACAGTGCTTCTATTTCTGAGCATATTATAAGCAGTAGCGTATGCTGCAACCAAGTTCTGGGCTAGTTTTTTAATTTAATGAAAGTTATCCTTAATAATATAAATAATTTCAATGAAATTTAATGCATACAAATAATAATAGTAATAATAAAGTAATAATAATAGTAATAATGATGATGATGATAATAGTAATGGGCAAAGAAGAATATAACTGTAAATGCTCATTAACCAAATCTTTTAAAAGTACTGGAAATTTAAACACCATTAACAGGGAATGTCTCAGAAATGGTTAACTTCACAAAAATATGTATGACATTGTGTATTTTAATGAGATTTAAATTTATTGTACAGTAATTTTCTATCTATCTATTTCAGTTTACATATGAGTTATGCAGAAGTCATGTAGAACTAAGAGAGCTTCAGAGGTTGTTCCAGAAAATTAAAAAATTATATTTTATTTATTTGTATGCAAATATCTTAAGTGTATGGTTTTAAATAAAATCCTTATAGCCACTTTAGAAAAAATCAAAAATTTTGAAAAAGTTTCCATGTAAAGGGTAGTTTGGGGTGCAGGATTTTCTTTAACACTTTTGTGTCACACCTTTGAAAATGTTGAACTTAAATACCAAGTTTTGTATTTAAGAGACTTCATTTTTGAGGTATGCTGTTCACACACAGAAGGAGAGATAGAGGAAATTTTTTGTGAAATCTTGACATTGAATCTGTGGGTGGCATACAATACTTCTCTACCTACTATGTACATAGTAGAGAAAGTAATAACCTCCTCCATCTATTTTTTAAATGGATAACTTCTGATTTTGTGTCCATTAGGCAAATTAAAAATCCCTATTTTCAGTAATAATAATCACTTGACTGGCTTTATTGAACAGACATTCATTTTCTTCAGCTGTCCTCCAGACTTGTCAGCTGAGTGATTTCCTTCTTCTTGTCTCATTCTGCTAATATGCTGATTATACCACATCACTAAGTTATGCTACTGCCACTTGAGAGGACAGGTTACAATACATTGTGAACAGAATCAAGCTTTATGGCAAGGAGCCCATTTTATACCATAACAATAGGCAAGAATGGAAACAGCCAAAACTTTAGGAATAAATTCTTTGTTAATTATAGGTTTAATAGTAATTCTTTCTTCACAAATTTACTGGGCTGTGCAGCTGGTCTAGAATATGCCCCTAAAGGAGTTTATCAATTAGGTCATAAAACCAGAAGAATGGGCATGCTTTTGGGATTATTGTTGTGAAAATAGTATTGATGGTGATAACAATAATAATTCATAAAATTATAATAATTATAATTGTTGTTATTAATATTAATTGATAATAATAAATAATAATAATAATAATAATAATAATAATAATAATATGTAATAACCTTTAATATTCTCAGTGACTTGCTTGCTCGCGCGCATGCGTGCGCGCACACACACACACACACACACACACACACACACACGCACATGTGCATGCACACACAAAAAGAATTGCAGTCTGTAGATCCTATTGTGAGATTAGACTCTATGCCCAAACTCTAAGATGTGGATCATGTCAAGAATTACATTTATTCATACTTATTAATACATATATTTACAAATAATAACTGTGACAATGAATTTTCAGAGGTGTCAGTTTTGCATAATTTACAATTACATATCTGAGGAACATGACTGATGTTGTATCAATTTAACTTTGTGTTATAAAATCAAATACTTGTAAAGTTAAGGGGTCTGAAATGAATGGTGTTTAGGCTATATTATGGTATTAGGTATTCTATGGGCATTAAGAAAATGAATTTTGTTTGCAGACCAGAGATAAGAAGAGTAACGTGAGGAGACTTACAGCTAATACATTCATAATTGCTGTAGGATGTCGTCCTGCATATCCACACATTCCTGGTGCTCTAGAGTATGGTATAACTTCTGATGATATTTTCTCACTACCTTACAATCCAGGAAAAACTTTAATTGTGGGTGCATCATATGTAGCTCTTGAGTGCGCAGGGTTTTTGAATGGAATAGGTGTGGACTGCACAGTGATGGTAAGTAACCTAGAAAATTAGAATTTATAATTTTGTTATATAAAATCACTAATCAGCTATGTTGCATTTTTGTAAAGTTTTGTTCAACAAAGATGTATTTTCTCCACCAGATGAGGAGCTTCTTTGTTTACATGCTAAATTATTAGAAGTGGTTATAAACACTGAAACATTTTAAAAACCTTTAAACCAAGAGAAATCTACAAACACCTAAGAAATGTAAAAAATGGTGAGGTGGTCTTTGGAGTACTGCATCAGAACTCAGTGTACAAAAGAATTCACATCTGCAAAACGGATCCAGAGTAATCAGTTTTGAAATTCTGCTGATGTTAGTGATTTCCTTTAGACAGCTAGATGGCAGTAAAACTGACACAGAATTAGGGGTTCCCTCCAGACACCAGTAGCAACAGTTTTATTTAATTTTATTTATTTTTCCAATTATTGAGGCCAGATGTAACAGTTTAGCTTTGCTAGTTTTATAGCAGGTCGACCACATTTGACTTTACTGAGGTAAACAATTCCACAAAACTGAAAAGTTGCTAATGCTTGCAGATGCACATATTTGTTGAACCACCCTGGTTATCACCATATGTATATCAATATTCTGCAGGGAATCTAGCCTAGTTCCACATATTTGTTGAACTAGGCTAGATTTGCTGCAGAATATTGATATGTATGTTGGTAACTGGGATGGTTCAACAAATATGTGGAACAATAACAGAATGTTACAAAATAAAACAAAGAAAGAAACAAAAATAGAATTCTACAAGACCATGGCGTTCCCTGTGCCCATGGTAGTAAATCATGGATAGTAAAAGAGAACAAAAGTAAAATTCAGTCAGCAAACATGAGATTTTTACAAAGAATTAAAGGATGCACCAGATTGACTTAATAAGAAATGAAGTAATTAGAGAAGAATTGAATATTTATAAATTAAATGATAAAATTAAAGAAAATAAACATAATTGGAAAGAGCACATGAACCTCATGAGTCAAGAAAGAATACCGCTATTAATCAATAAATATAAAACGTTAGGAAAAAGAGATGTCGGACGCCCAAGAAAAAGATGAGAGTAAAGTAATGAATGCAAAGATAGAACAAGTGTAAAGCCTAAATCCTTGAAGTGTAGAAGATGATGATCTAGCCTAGCAGCCACTGCCATCATCTCTGAGGTGGCAACTAGACCAGTGCTGAATAGGATAACAAGGGGCTTATGACCGAGGTGATTGAATCCTTTCAATTTTCTGTTAAAAATAAGCAAAAACCTCTAGATTCCAGAGGTGCTCCAATACAACACAGCTACTAATTGATGGCCTCGGGGTTTAGTAAGTGGGTGGAATTTAAAATTATGCACTTGTGAATGGCCCAACCGAAGGCTGCCTTAAAACTACATTTGTGATACAATGTTTTTTGTTGCTTCCTTTCATTTCATCTGTAGTATTTCATATGTCATAGTGATTCTAAGCTTCATTACATAATCAGTGCAACTTCAGGATATTTTCCATGTTATGGGCTATGAAACAATAGACTAGAAGACTTTGCTCCTTTAATCTTCCTCTCTGAGCCATCCAATAACTATTTTGGTTCCACACCAAACTCTTTCCCTGAATACTATACTATTTTCATTTTTGATTGAAAAATTAATAACTTGCAGTTTAAATGTTTCCATATAGCTATTATTTGTTTGCCCCATTATGTGTACATTACATGCATAATGCAACACTGTTCTGAAAATGAAACTGAAGTTGGCATGCGTTGACTCGACAAGCCACATTGTACTCTCTTTCCAGTCCAGTTGGAAGGCTGGGCAGACAGACAAATTAGAGTGAGTGTTGGAGCGAGTGCCAATTTTCAGAAAGTAAGATGCGTGATAAAAATGAATTCTGAAAATAAGTCCTAAAATCTATGCATGAAGATTGGGGAAATTGTGTCAATAAATATGGTATAGCTAAAAATGAATGGGATGGTGCATAGTGAAGCTTTTGGGAGTCAGATGCAATCGTGCTGTGTATCACTTCCATAATTATACCACTTGTATATGTGTTGCTGCCTACCTCAAATTTTCAATTTTAATAAATGCATTAGTTTTGTAGCTTATCCATTTTCATGTTATTTTGTCCCCAGTTTAACCTTATATTTATGGTAAATTTCATGATTTCAGGTACGGAGTATTTTGTTACGTGGTTTTGATCAGCAAATGGCTGAAATGATTGGACAGCATATGGCAGATCATGGAGTGAAGTTTTTACGTCCTTGTGTTCCCGTCAATATTGAATGTCTTGAAGAAGGGAAGCCAGGACGTATAAGGGTATTTTTCTCTTTTGCTACAAATTTTGTGTCCTTAAAATAGCTTATCTGCATATTCTTGCACAGATATTTAAGTTTGGAAATGAAGTTAACGTAAAATTATGCTCCATGTGTAAATAAACAAAGGTCTTATCGTTTAATTCTGAACTTGGAGAATATACTTCACAGACTGTTTTAGAACATGTATGAGTAATTTCTTGTCAAACCAGACGTCCTCTGACCCCAATTTTCAAAACTTTCTGACTTTTATAGGCATATTAAAGATAGCCTTTATATTTTTGTTTTTGCCAAATTTCATTATTTTGAGTTTTCTGTGACCTCAAAATCCTGGAAAGACTATGTAAATGCATACAAATGCTCATTCCCTATAATATATTTGTAATATGAAAGTGAGAAAATTTTTATTTTAAAGCTTAAAGTCATACTTGGAGGCTATATATTCACATTTGGTAAAACATCTATATACTACCCATTACATTATAACAATTAAACAAACATTTGTGTATAGTTTGTACTCTTTAGTTATAATTTTAAAATACCAGTGTGTTCTCCATTTAATCATCTTTATGGACGGAAAATGTCAGGTTGGGACAGTAATAAAAGATTCAACAAAAAATTTCCAAATAAATGCCGGTATAACTATTGTGGGGCTTCAATGTAACTTGTTGCTGGGTACAGTGTATGTCAGTTTACACATATTTCTCAAGGCCAGCTAACATGTTAACACAACACCTCTGTAAAGTTATTGTTCAAACTACCATGTTTCACAAAGGATCATGACGGTACGATTCGGGCTTGGCAGCTAGGAATCGGTACTGGGATCATGATGTGTGTAAGACAGCAGTTTCAGAAATATAACAAACAAGCATTCAATTTATTACTATAAGTTTGCAAAAGAAAGGGAGAATTGTATTACTCACATTACTCTGGTGTTCGTATTGTAGGACTGTGGAGCGGGCATGCTCACACCTGTCCTGTCATCACTGCATCAAGGCTAAATCCAAGAAGAGAGCAAGGCACATTATAACGGTGTACTGGTCGCCTGGGTTTTGGTTTGATTTTGGGGAGGATCAGCTTAAGGCTGAATAGGCTCTAAATTCCTTTATTGATAGTTTCACTGTAGCCTCAAAACAGGTTCTTTTGGCAACACGTGGGACATTAAGTTCCATTTCATTGTCATGGTAGCCAGATGTAAACATACAGCTACATATCAATTTACAGAAAAGAGCTGCAAAACCTTAGCCATCGCTTCTTTGATTTTGTCCTGTTAACACCCTCTTCAAGGCCAGAAGAAAGCATCTCTCCACTTCACTGCTTCCTTCTTTGCTCACGGATATGTTCCTGATCTGCATTTGGTATGCTTGAGCATGCAACAAACTTAGCACCCACACTCAGATTTAATGCAATTAAAAATAAATAAAGTGAAGCTTCACTAGCTTCAACTGAATAGCTGCCACTGATAAAATCCGCACAGAGGCCTATGTGCCCTTTTAATGGTGACAGCCTCAATTTAACATACAGGATGTATTCTAGAACAGTCTTTAGAGACTAGGGAATGCCAGGAATATATTTAATAATAAAATTCAATAATGTGTATATGTTGAAGACGGTGACAATTGTCTCTGAAACATGTTCCAAATAATAATAATGATAATGACAATGATGATAATCTTCTTACAAATAAAAAATACAAGGCATATGGCTAAATGTTCTACAAGGCTGTTAGCTTACCATATTTATTATATAACTTCCACTAGCTACACTTAATTTCCCTTAAAATTATACCTTGCTAATTTCTCTTTTTAATGACCAATTCCATTTCCTTTTAACTTTATAGTTAAAAGCTGTATAGATTTCATATAATCTTTACTAAAATTTAAATTAATGCAATCTTTCTACCCATTTTAAGCCATTTCTCATTTATACATTCTTTTCTCCATAGCTCTGTCCCTTCACGCTCAAATATTATGTCCTCTACATCTTCTTTTCTCGTGGCACTGTTTTTGAGGAAAACCTTTTCCCATCCCTTTCAGCCTCCATACACCTGTTCTCGCTCACACTATACCATCTCCTTGTTCTTTATTTAATTTGTCTGTATATTCTAATCTTTCCCATATACTGTTTATTATAATATGTGATTCAAATGATCTTTTTCCAACTATATCAGCAATGTTTCTGAAAAGATTTTACAAATGAATTAGAAACCAAATTTGAAAAACCAGTAAATGAATCAACAAAATCAGATAAACTAAACAAAGATGTATGTGATACAGTTTTGAAAACAGCAAAAAAATACATACCAAGAGGATTTACTAAAAACTGCAAATCTTTTTGGAACTCACAACTAGAAAAAATGAAAAAAGAAAGAGACCAGGCTAGAATCACAGTAGAAAAATCTAAAGATCTGAAAGAAGTACAAAATTGGAGAAAATTAAGTGCTCAATTCAAAAAAGAAATTACCAACACCAAAAGAGAACATTTTAATAATTTTCTACAGAACATGGACTACAGAAAAGATGCACAAAAAGCATACAGATTCATACATAACATTCAAAACAAGAAAGACAGTAAAAAAATACCTTTAATTTATAATAATAAAATAATTACAGATGACAATGAAATAGCTAATAAATTAAATAAATACTACACTAATACCTATAAATTATTTCAATTTCAATTCAATTTATTGTCCATGGAGATTACAAAATCTATTAGATATTGTCAATACAGCTAAAATACAATGCATAAATAAATACAGAGAAAGAAGTACTTATAAATGATATACAAAGAAATAAATACATCAGTTACCCATAAACTCTTCAACTGAATAGTATGCCTTACTTACTAAATATTTACTATAGTTCTTTTTTAAACTTTTTTACTTCCATTATTAACTTTATTTCCTTTGGCAGTTTATTATACCATATAATTCCTTTATATTTCGTACATTTTTCAAACATTTTTAATCTATGGCTTACAATACTATATTCATCCTTATTCCTAGTGTTATACGCATGATTATCAGAATTTATTTTGTTATAATGTATCTTAGTATATAATATGGCTTTAAAAATTAATAAACAAGGAAATGTCAGTAATCTCATCCTTATAAATTCTGATTTAACACTTTGTCTTAATTTTAATTTTAGCATAATGCGAATTGCCTTTTTTTGCAGAATTAAAACTCCATTTATACTTTCCTGTGTAGTATCTGCCCACAGCGTCACACAATAGTTGATGTAACTCATAAATAAACCATGATAGATGCTTAATAGTACATTAATATTACAAAAGGCAGCCATATATCTCAACAAATAAATAACACTATTCAACTTTTTACAGCATTCGTCAACATGGGCATGCCAATCAAGATTATTGTCTAATAGTATCCCAAGATATTTAATAGTTTCCACTTCCTCCAAGCTTATTCCATCAATATTAACATCAACGTTAAAGTCATTTATTTTGTTAGATATAAACATATGCTTGGTTTTGTTAATATTAATATTCAGATTGTTGTATTTTAATATTTGAGTAAGATGATTAATTGCATTGTTTGCATTAATTTCCAACTCTTGCAAACATGTGTACAGCATATTGCTATATCATCAGCATATAATATTAATTCATTATTTTGTAATGTCTTGCAGGAACTAATTATGTCATTAATATATATTTTAAACAACAAGGGTCCAAGAACGGAACCTTGTGGTACTCCATTTTTAACAGTAATTATGGATGATTTACATTTACCATCCTTTCCTTTTATTTCCACATACTGTTTTCTATTATATATGTATGACTGCATCCATTCTAATGCTACTCCTCTTACACCATACATTTCTAATTTCCTAATCAGACTATCTAAATTAACACAGTCGAAAGCTTTACTCATATCAACAAATATATTCTCTACAAACTCTTTATTATCTAAGGCTTTAAGATTATTATGTATTAATTCAATAAGTGCAGTTTCTGTCGATTTTCCTTTTATATAACCATGTTGCTCAGCATTCAATATCCTATAGAACTTCAGTAACCTACATTCATAGACTTTTTCAAAAATTTTGCTCAATGATGATACCAAACTAAGGGGTCTATAATTATTTATGTCTTCAACATTTCCACTTTTCAATAAAGGTATAACTTTAACAGTTTTTAGCTTCTCTGGAAATTTGCCACTTTGCAATGAAGCATTTATTATGTTTGTCAAGACAGGTGCAATAAATTTATGACATATTTTAAGCAAGTTATTTGATATTTCATCATGTCCAGTACTTTTACTATTTTTTAAATTCCTGATTATGTGAAATATTTCAGAATCAGTGACAGGAGCTAGATAAAGAGATTCACAATTCATGGGAATAGTATCACTATTAATTACAGAGTTATTGTCCTTAACAATATTATTGAAATAATTATTAAATATATTAGGCATTAACCTCTGCTCGCTAACAATCACATTGTCTACTCTTATATTACTAAGAACACTATTTTGTTTATCATCTAATGTATTGTTTCTCTCATTATTTATTACTTTCCATAAGTTTTTTGCTTTATTTTTACTTTCTGATAGCATACCATTAATATAGTTAGATTTTGTGGATTTAATTAACTGTTGATGTTGAGATTTTTGCTGTTTATATGTATTTATTAGAGAATCAGTTTTAAATTTCTTTAGTAGTTCATAAACTACTAAGAGTTGTTTTTTACATTGCAACAATTCATTATTGAACCAAGGGTTATGCTTAATTGCTTTTTTCTCAAGTTTTTTCCTTCTTGTACTTGGTATTGCTACATTGAGGTTATAAGTCATTATTTGCATAAATAACTCAAGTTTCAAGTCCACATCATTAGCTTCAGTTACACTATCCCAATTCTCTCTTTTAACCATTTTTTTTAATTGCTCTATGTTTGACTCAGTAAAATTCCTTACTGAAATATAACTTATTGTTTCTTTATTATTAAATATCTTGTTTGCTGTTAGGTATCATCTTCTCCATTTCTAATGAAATTAATTGTGCAGCATGGTCAGATATTAAGGTATGTATAACTTCTGATCTAAAAAATTGTTTTGGAAAATTAGTAGCTATATTATCAATAGTTGTCTCACCTTTATAGTCTTTCCTACAAAAATATGCTGCTTGTCTATACCCCTGAAATGATAAATTCTTAATTTCTGTCTCTTTAAGCCCGTGCTCTGTAATACATAGCACCTCACAATTATTTTCCTCAATTATAATATCAACTTCAAGGACTTTGTTGGATATATACTGTACATTTTGATGTAAGACCCTTAGTGCGGGGATCTGCTTACAATTCTTAATTTCAAACTTACCATCTTTAACTGGAATTTCATCCACCTCAGATTTACTCAGTTTCCCTTATACAATGAAAGAACTGCATTATTCAATAATTTGCCAAACTTAAAAGAACCCCTTCTGTTAAGATGCACTCCATCCCTACCAAAATCCCAATCATCTAACCAGAAATTACCATCAACCATTAGGCAATCTTTAACTGAACACATCCAGTTAAGTTCCTTGTTTATCTCTCTTACATACCTTGCACTAGTGTCCCGTCTACATAGAACACCACTTATAATAATTTTTGTATTACTCGACTGTTTTCAAATTTCATTCACTAAGTCCAAAGTATTACCCATTATTTCTTGAGGAATTGTTCCATTCCGTATATCATTCGTTCTTGTGTGTATTACCATCACATCAGGCAAGGATTGTTTTTAAGTTCATTTTCTCCATTTTATTTTTAAGTTCCGTAATTTGTATTCCAGGAAAACAACACACACTATGTCCTTCATTTTTACACACTTCACCTGCAAATTTCAGCATAGAGTCACCCACAACAAACACTTTTTTCTTCTTTTTTTCTTGTGGACCGGCTTGTTTTTGAATATTCTTTTGTATTGCTTGATTATCTCTACCTTCAACTCCATCCAAGATGTGAAATCGATTGTGTGTTGCAATTTCCATATTGCTATCGTCTGGTCGAGGCTTGAACGTTTTCTTAGAGACTGTAACGAATGATAAGCTTGATTTTTCATTTAGTTTTATTATTAATGCCGCCTTTTCTGTCTTTAATACATTTATTTCATTTTGCGCTTTCAACAGATCTTTGCTCAACATCGAAATAACTAATTAAAGAGACGCAATCGTTTCTCTAGTCGATGACGAGGCACATGGCTGCAGGTTACACAATACATCACCATTCGACATATCCATTCGTTCAACTGCGATATCTTCTTTTACACACCTTCTACCTTTGTTATTAATGTCGACTATACTCTTCTCTTGCACATTTCTACCTTGATTTACACCATTCGTGTTTGAAATAGAACTAACTGATCGCGTTACCATTCCACCAGCCGCAAATACCAAAAAAGAACAGAAAATTATAAAAGGAAAAACATTAAAGAATACATAAAATCAACAACTAAACTTAAAAATAATATATTCAATCAGGAATTCAATATTAAAGAATTGAACATTGTAATTAATAACTTAAAATTGAAAAAATCTCCAGGACCTGATAATATACATACAGAATTCATCAAGCATCTGGGGAAAAAAAGCAAAATTAAGACTCCTAAATCTCTATAATTTGTCATGGAATACAAAAGTACCAGATGAATGGAAGAAATCGATAATAATACCTATTTTGAAACCAAACAAAGCAGCAGAAAATTTTTCAAGTTATTGTCCAACGTCACTTATCAGCATATTAGCAAAAATCATGGAAAAAATTATTTCCAATCGTTTAAATTGGTTTCTAGAAAAAAATAACTTAATTTCAACTAAACAAGCAGGATTTAGAAAACACCATTCAACAAATGAACAGATTTTAAATCTTAGTCCAGACATTAAAAATGCATTAAATAAAGAAGAAGACACTCTAGCAATATTTATTGACTTTCAAGGAGCATATGATTGTATTTGGAGATACAAACTACTTGATAAACTTAAAATTCTAGGAATCCAGTGCAATATGTTACATTGGATCAGTGAATTCATTATTCAACGCTTTATTGCTACCAAATATAATGATAAATTATGAAAATATCAACAGACACACTGTGGCGTACCTCAAGGCAGTATCCTTAGAACAACACTCTGTAATATTTATATCAATGATCTTCCATATCAATTACAAAAAAGAGAATCAAAAGTCTTAGTGTTTGCAGATGATGTAGTCATATGGAATTCTAAACCGAAAAATCAAAATCAACAATTAATAAATATAGCACAACAATCCTTGATGATATTACAGAATTCGACATCTAATATTTTAATGAAAATTAATACACAGAAAACAAATTATCAACTATTTACACTAAGGAAGAAACCAATAAATTTTTCCCTTCAACTAAATGGAGAAACTCTCACAGAAACACATGAAGTCAAATATTTTGGTATTATTTTTTATACAAAATTAACATGGAAAAAACACATTGATAATATAATAAAAAAAAAAAAAAAAAAAAAGGAAAAAATTACCACTATTAAAAAGACTGGCAGGCAAGAAATGGGGAAGCACTACACAAACTTTAAATACTTTTTACAAGATGTATATTAAACCAACATTTAAATATTGTGAAGAGATACTAATAAATTGCTGTACAAATTTTAACAAATAATCCAAGACTGGAACTTGACATTGAACAATCAGCCATCTTACAATATGAAAAATTAATCAGACTACCTTTTAATGACTGGAAAGAAAGAAAACCGCAGGTAAACCTAAAAACTCAACAAAGTTTCCTTAATAAAATCAAAGAAGTCAAACATAGATTAAAACTTCCTTACTTAAAAGAAAACATAAAAACAAATATTAACCCGTTAGAACTATTTGATATTGAATACTATCTACACTTAGCTGAAGAATTTACAAAATCTGAAATCTCTTCGTGTGTTCTGAAACAAATGACACTAGAAATAATAAATTTAAGATACCCTACCAATGAATGGCTACATGTTTATACTGACGGTTCTAGCTTACTAAATAACAGTGGTACTGGCGCAGGTGCAATATGCCCTCTCTTCTCTTTAAGTTTAAATACTACAAATATTGATGGAGAAATTTCGGCAATACTTCAGAGCTTACAAAACCTACTATAGCATATAGATAGATTTGAAAAAGTTGTACAGTTATCTGAATATAAAGCAGCTATTATATCCATAACATCTGATATAACACCTAATAACTTAAATATTGCAGAATGCCGTAAAATCAAAAACAGCTAATGAATTTAAATAAAAGATTAATACTTCAATGGATACCAGCACATTGCAGAATAAAGAGTAATGAAACAGCTGACTTTCTAGCCAAGAAAGGCAGTAAAACTACATCAAATTCATCAGATCCAATAAGTTATCACTCTATCAAAAGAATCATTATAGCAACATATAATAACAAAATTAAAGAAGACAATGTATTACAAACAAAAGGAAAACCATGGGAAAATTCATGTAATAACACAACCAGAATCACTCTATTACCAAGAAAATCCTCTGTAGCAACTTTTAGACTCCTAACAGTCTCAATAAACATTTATTCAGGATTGGTATAGTGAGATCTCCTCTGTGTCCTTTCTGTACACTTAAAGAAGATATGGATGGAAACCATCTACTTTACTGCCCAACCTTGAGTCAACATGATAATACGACATCAAAATACTGGAATGCAAGAGAGTGGATGGCTTCACTGCCAACTGCTCAACATTAGATACCAACCAACCAATTATATCAGCAGTGTTTGTATTTCTATGTCTTCAAACCTTCTCCTAACGCCTTTCCAAAAACCCTTAACATTGTTTTCCCTCATTCACCAAATTTCTCCCAGACTATTGCTTTCCAGGTTATATTGTATACTATAGCACCATCCATTGCCTTTTAAACCCTTTTCTTGATATTCTACGCATTGTTGTAACAGATTATTTTCATCTAAATCTGAAATTCTAAACCAAAACTCAGTGTTCTCTCCGTGATTCATACCTTTCCTTCCTGCTCTATACTCTAAATTTTAAATAGTGCAACGAAGATCTGATTAATTTTGAAGTACATAATTGGTATGTACAGTTCATTGTGCTTCCTCAAATAAAAAGTAATTTAAAACATCTATCGTTGTAGGTTACTGGTGAAACCCCCACTGGAGTGGTGAGAGATGTGTACAACACTGTGATATTTGCAATTGGCCGCACAGCTTGTACTAAAGGAATTGGTCTGGAGAAAGTGGGTGTAACTTTTGACCCCAGGTAAGTGTAAAAGGTAGAGCCTGTTCTGTTATTTTGCAGCAGAAGGAATGAGTATATGTACTGAAAGCAAATGCTTGACTAAATATGAGCAATTATATGAGTTAAGTCATTGGAACTTACACATGGTCAAACAAATAATTAAATTACGAAAAATGAATCAACTTTAAGTACTCATTGTTCCATTTACCAAATTACTGGCAGGATATGTTTTGAGGACTTTGTGTCCCCATTCTTTGCAATGGGTGAACACCGACCCCACACCAGATGGCACTACAGATATCCGGAAAATAAGATGACGGGGAGCACCTCATGATGTAAACAATAGATTCTCAACACCTGTTTTGCCAGTAAGGAGCAATACAAGTTCTTAACATTGATTAGTTTTCCATTACTTGTGTGACCTTGTCTATAAAATCAGGCTGAGATGCTTTGTGCATTTAAATATTGCATGTATATAATGGTTTATATTTAATGAATTTATAAATCATGCATGTTTATTACCTTATAACTAGCAGTTGAACCACTAACCTCTCATCAAGGTGACCGGAGTTCAATCCCAGGGGATTGCATGTGGGAGTTGTGATGGACAAAGCAGCACTGAGCACTTTTCTTCTGGGTTCTCTGGTTTTCCCTGCCATTCATTCCTCCAATTGCTGCAATATTACCTTTCCTTCGTCTATTTCACAGTCATTTTATATAATCGTTCTCACTCTCGTACCAGATATTGGGCTGATCACCCATCCTGGCTATTCACTCTTGCCCAGAGCCTTCTGTTCAACAAAAATCTGATCCCAGGCAGGGGTTGTAAGTCTGCCATACAACTAATAAGAAGTAATGAAAGAAGAAGTACAACTAGCAACTGACATTTTTTTTAGTGATTTGAAAGTAATAAAAGCAGTAATAGAAATTAAGAACAGAACCAACTAATCACTCAGTTTTATTCACCACATTTACTTTAGGTTGTCTTTCCTCTATGTAACCATGTCTGGTTACTGTGTAAACTCCTTTGAAGCTAGTTTAATAAAAGCTCTTTAAAGCAAACATTAATGCTATCACAAGTGGAAGGGCACACCAAACATATGAGAGTCAGTCAATAAGTAAAGCCTCCTATTTTTTTCTCTTTTAATTTGTAAGAAAATTAAACTTTGATTACACAGCATGAAAGCCACAACATTGAGGATTAAATTGTCACTTTTCAATGTAATCCCCATCCGTTTTCACAGTTTTGGTCCACCTTTTAACAAGGGCATGTATTCCAGTGTGGTAAAAATGCACTGTTTTGCTTCCAAAGCCATTGACGCACAGATGTTTTCACGGCCTCTGCATCTTCAAAGTGAATCCCACGATGAGCTTCCTTTAGCAGCCCAAATAGATGGTAGTCTGATGGTGCTAGGTCAGGGTTGTATGGGGTTGAGGCAAGACTTCCCTTCCAATTTTCAAAATTACTTCAGTGCTGTGATGATTGGTGTGTGGTTTTGCATTGTCATGCAAAAGAAGAACATCCGCTATGGTTTTTGTTGGGCGAACTTGCCGAAGATGTGCTGTAAGTTTTTAAGGGTGCTGACGTATCGGACAGAATTTCTTGTGCATCCCTGCTCCTAAACTTCAACCACAATCACACTCTGCATCACCATCACTTTCCCTGCTGATGGCACAGTTTTTAATTTTTTCTTTGGTGAGGTTATGTGATGCCATTCCACTGACTCTTTTTGATTCAGGTTCAAAAAAATGAACCCATGTTTCATCTCCAGTCACAATGTTTTCCAGAAACTCCTCTCCCTCCAAATTGAAGCGCTGCAAGAGTTTGGGGACTATTGTTTTTCTTGTCTCCTTATTCTCATCAGCTAACATTCTTGGTACCCACCGTGAACAAACTTTTTAGTACCCCAGTTGCTGTATAATCATCATCACACTGCCTTTACTGAGGGACATAATACAACAAAATACATCCATTGTTACCTGGCAGTCAGCACGAATGATCTCATTCACTCACTCAATGTTGCGTGGAGTCACTACAGTCACCGGTCTACTGCTCCGGTTTTCATCAGCCAACAGTGTTTGCTCTTCTGCTTCATTACAGTGATGGACCCATCTTCTAACTGTGCTGACATCCTTTTTGCATCACCCTACACATTTTTCTCCTTTCATAAATGTGAATGGGCGTTTCACCTTCCCCATGCAAGAATTCAATTGAAGAAACATTGTCTAATACACACAGTGATGTCAGCCAGTTTGCAAAAGGCAGCAGTGCTGCCACCTGTTGACTTAGGAAGTTGCTACTGCAGTGGTTTAGAGAAGAAGGTTTTAGGAATTGCACCAAATTCAAATTGTTCACAACGCTAACGCAGTTAAGGAAAAAAAAAAATAGGAGGCATTACTGGAGGAAATTTGTCTGGAAATTTGTATAACTTGTAAACTGTGTGAGGGAAAGAGAAGAAACGTACTGCTTAAAATATGTTGATTCTTTATAGCATGAAATTTATTCAATATAACTTGTTTGCAAAATTGCCCATTTCCAAGATATCCATTGGTTTTAATTTAACTTGTTCATATTTTTTAAGTGCTGTCACAGTTCAGTCATTTCTTGTGATGTTGGGAAACAGTATAGAATTTCAAGGCTAGCATATAACAACTTTATTAAATATTTTATTATTGCTTTGGTTTGTTGTATCCCCTGTGTGCCTAAAATGAAATGTGCAATGAAATTATTTCTGCAAATGCTTATCTCACTCTGAGTTATATGGAAAATGTGCTTTTGTAAGAATAACTTGTGAAGCTTTATAAATATAAACAATAGTGGTTACAGAAAATCATGTGAATGTAACACAAGAGTGCATTGCTATCTTGGTATGAATTAGTAATGAGGTAGTAGTTACTGCTAGGATTGTGTGTATCTGTACTGGTGTAGAGCTTACTGAAACATTGCTACTCAAAAGTTGGAATGCTTTTTATCAAAGTACAGCAGTCTTGAGTCTTACTATTGGTAATAGAATAGAATTTATTCACCTTAAGAAATACAATGAATTCATGGCTTCGGCAAAAACAAATAATACATAATTTAACAAATCTCTTACACTTCTATATACATTATACGAGGGTCGTTCAGAAAGTAGCCTCCGATCGGTCACAGTGCGGGTAGTGGGGGGAGTAGCGATGCCATCTGTGCATTCACGCACTCAGCAGGTCAGTCGGCATCAAGCCGTGGTCGAGTGAAAGTCGTACCTGCGCTAGTTTAGTGTTTGTGGCCGTTTGAAATGTGTACTGCAATAGAAAACCCCGCCAAATGTGAAGTGCGTGCTGTTATAAGGTTTTTTACAGCCAAAGGATATTCTGCAGCAGCTATTCATCGTGAGCTTTGTGCCGTGTACGGACCAAGAGTTATAAGTGAAGGAGTGGTCCGTGAATGGGTACGTTTATTTAAAAGTGGACGAGAAAACGTTCATGATGAAGAGAGGAGTGGTAGACCATCATTGGTCACGGACGAACTTGTTCAGACAGTTGATGCAAAAGTTCGTGAAAACCGACGTTTCACAATGTCGGAGTTGTCTACTGATTTTCCACAGATTTCTAAGACTCTCTTGTACGAGATAGTGACAGCAAGATTGGGTTACCGTAAGTTCTGTGCATGATGGGTGCCCAAAATTCTTACCGACCACCACAAAACTCAAAGAATGGCCTCTGCATTAGACTTTCTGTCACGTTATGAGGCCGAAGGTGAACCATTGTTAAACAGAATCGTGACCGGGGACGAAACCTGGATTAAGTACGTGAACCCTGAGGCAAAAGAACAATCAAAGATGTGGGCACATTCAAATTCGCCTACCAAACCAATAAAAGCCCGGCAAGATTTTTCTGCCCGAAAATTGATGGCAACGGTGTTTTGGGATGCAAAAGGGGTGTTGTTGGTTGAATTCATGGAACGTGGGATGACCATTAATCAAGACGTGTACTGTGAAACACTAAAACAATTACGACGGGCTATACAGAACAAACGCCATGGTATGCTGACTTCCGGTATCGTTTTTTTGCACGATAACGTCCTTCCTCACTCTGCTTGCAGAACAACATCCCTTCTTGAGTCCTTCAAGTGGGACGTTGTCAACCATCCACCTTACAGCCCAGATCTGGCGCCAAGCGATTATCACCTCTTCATGCATATGAAGAAATGGCTCGGGTCCCAGCGGTTTGATGACGACGAAGAGCTCAAAGATGCGGTCACAGGCTGGTTCCAGGCACAAGCGGGTGATTTTTATGCAGAAGGAATTTCAAAGCTTGTGAACAGATACGATAAGTGCCTCAATCGTTATGGAAACTATGTAGAAAAATGGTGCAAAGATGTAGTTGTAAGATGTATATATTAAAATATTTTTATTTAACTTGGTGAATTTCTTGCAATCAACCAGAGGCTACTTTCTGAATGGCCCTCGTATTTTACAGTATTGATCAAAACGAGTACAATTGTTGCTAAGCTAATCTTGTCTTGAGGCAGTCGTTAAGGTTTTTCTTGTGCCGAAGTATATCCTCAGATGAACAGGACCCATGCAACAAACAATGTTTCAGTGTTAGAGAAATCAACTTATTTACACATTCATAGCTGGATGGCTCATGTGGCAAAGTTTTCCAAATAAACAAGTATTTTTAGCACATAATCAAAAAGATGTATTCATGAATTCATCAACGGAATAAAACATATAGTTTAGGAGTAGATTTTTAACCTTCTTCTTAAATGCTTTGCTCTGTGGAACTTTGATCGCATCAGGGAGTTTATTATATAAGTTAACACCTTTGTGGGAAACTGAATTTAAGCTTTTAGTTAATCTGTGTTGTTGGAGATGGATTACTGTTGATGTTCTTGTGTTGTAAGAATGGTATTCATTGTTGAGCTTAAAAATTCTCTTATTGTCATGTATAAAGGAAACTGTCTTTAAGATATAAATACATGGTAATGGTAAAATTCTTAAATCCAAGAAAAGTGGTTTACTTGGGGTACATTGGTTCACTTGCTTGATTATTCTTATTATTCTTTTCTGCAGTTTAAACACCTTAATACAATTGTTGGCAGATCCCCAGAAGGGGATTCCATATGTCAGTAATGAGTATACATAACCAAAATACACTGTTTTTAGGACATCTAAGCTGCACGCTTTAGCTAGTAGCCTTATAGCATAGCATATACGACATAATTTATTAGTAAGAAAATTGACATGCTCTGTCCAACTGAGCTGAGAATCAATAACAATCCCTAAGAACTTGGTAGAATGACTCTCATTAATCAATGTATTAAAAATTGAAATTTGAACAGGATTATGAACTCCCAATTGTTGATTGAAACTAAGAGATACAGTTTTACTTATATTTATATGAAGTTTATTACTTGTCATCCATTTCTGCAATTCAGTGGTAGTATAATTGATTTCTGCCTGCATAAGTCTTTCTTCACTACTTCTGAAAATAAGGTTTGTATCATCTGCAAAGAGAAAACTACTAATGGGTGATAAGTGAGAAGGAAGATCGTTGATGTAGATTAAAAATAGAACTGGTCCTAGTATGGATCCTTGAGGAATGCCGCTTTCTATAGCAGCAGAATTTGAACGTACACCTGCTATTTCAACAATTTGGTATCTGTTTTCAAGATAGGAGACAAACCATTTGTTGGCTAGTCCTCGGACACCACAGGCATCAAGCTTCTGTATCAGAATTTTATGATCTACTGTATCAAATGCTTTAGTTAAATCTAAGAATAGACCTGCCACTTGCTCTTTTTTGTGCTTAGCATTAAGGATATTTTCTATGAAAGAAAAAATTGCACTATTTATTGATTTTTCTTTCCTGAAGCCATACTGAGTTTCTGATATAATCTTGTGCTTTTCTAAGAATGGAACAATTCTATTGTACATAATTTTCTCAAGGATTTTTGAAAAGACAGATAATAAGGAAATGGGTCTATAATTTTCTACATTGTTTTTTTTCCCTTTCTTGAATAAAGGTTTTACTTTAGCTGTCTTAAATACATTTGGAAAGCATCCTGTTTCAAGTGAGGCATTACAAATATCCATTAGTGGCTTTGAGAGGTGGTGTACAGATTGCTTAACCAGAGAATCTGGAATTGCATCGATGCCACAAGAGCTTTTGTTTTTCAGGTTCCTTGTTATTTTCAGAATTTCATCCTCTGTGACCGGATAGGGAAACATAGTGTTGCTATTTACAGCAATATTGCTGGTTGGATTTAAGGACCTATTGAGCTTGATAAGATTTTAGCTATATTAGTGAAGTGTTCATTGAATATATTTGAGACTTTTTGAGAGTTTGAGATTAGTTCTCCACCATGAGATAACATGATTTTACTTGAATAGTTAGATGTGCTAACCTCCCTTCTTACAACATTCCAAAGAGCCTTGCCCTTATTATCACTATTTAAAATAAATTCTTTGTTACTCCTTTTCTTTGCTTCTATAACCACTTTGTTGAGAATACTACAATACTGTTTAAAATAAGCTTTGAAGGCAGGGTCTGTATTAGTTTTATGCAGTTCATGAAGGAATCTTTTCCTGTTGCAAGATTTAATAATTCCTTTTGCTATCCAATTTCTAGACTGCGAGTGCTTTGGTGGTGAATTATATTTTTTATAAGGAAAAGCAATGTTGTAATAGTATGTTATACAGCCAATGAAGATATCTGCCTTTTTATTAGTGTTCTGCTCATTCGACAGGATTCTTTACTCAATAAAAAGTTGAAGTAATCTATATTCCGAGTTGAGAGACACCGCTTCAGAGAAGCTTCATTTTGATATGTCTGACCATTTATTTTGCTTGGTGGTGGCAGCAGTTGAAGAAAGACAGCATTATGATCAGATATACCAATCCCGATATTCCTGGTTGTAAAAGGTGGAGCATTAGTGTTAATAATTATCTGATCTAGGCGTGTTCTACTGGAACTTGTGATTCTTGTTGCCATATTTATAATAGGCATCAGATTATAAGTTTGAAGCAAAGTAATTAAACTATGTTTTTCTGCCGAGTCAACAAGAAAATTGACATTTAGATCTCCGCATATAGCAATATATTTTTCCTCACGTGAGAGTATGGACAGAAGCATGTCCAGTTTCTGGACAAAACTGGTGAATAATCCACTGGGTGACCTATATAAGCAGACAAGGAAAATTTTTATATTTCCCACATTTAGTTCTGTGACAACATGTTCAAAATTTGTTTCATCATTTAGATGTGCTGTGTGTGTTTTATTTTTAGAATGTGTATTATTTTTAACAAGAATACCAGCACCTCCATTTTTTTTATTAGAATGACAATATATATTTGCAAAAGTGTAACCTGGAATACTATACAAGGGATATTCATCTTCATTAAGCCAATGTTCTGTGAGACAAATCACATTCACATGTTTGTAAATTGATGATAAAATGACTTCAAGCTCATGCAGTTTGTTCCTAACACATTGCACATTTAAATGCATAAGGCTAAATATATAATTGTGGTTGAAAACATTACCTGCATTAAGAGAGACAGTATCCAGCTTGTTGTCCAGCATCCCATCATCCAGCCTGGTATTGAGGTCAGGGCATCGTTCATCTGGGTTCACTTCTTTGTTTACTGCTACTGCATTTTCATTCTTGTTGACATGGTTAGTATTTCTTCTCGTAGAGTTGTCATCCACCACAAAGTTCGTCAGTTTCCCTTTAGCACTGATGAAATAACAGCACACAGAAGATTTCCAAATTTATATGCGCCTACATGGTTAAAATGCACCCCATCCCTTCCAATATCATTTTCTCCCAACCAGAAATTTCCGTCCACGAAAGTGCACTGTTTAGTGGAGCGCTGCCAATTTAGTTCTTGGTTTATTTTCGCCACTTTTCTTTGTGTCACATTACGTTTTCTTATCACGCCACTAATGACAGTCTTAACATCCGGCACTTCTGCCTTTACATAGTTTATGAGATCCATAGCGTCCCCCATAATTTCTTCTGCACACATACCAGGTTTTATATTGTTGGTCCCCGCATGCACCACCACCACGTCTGGTGCTTCTTCCTTCATTTTAGTCCTCTCAATTTGGTGTTGCAATTCTCGTAGCTTGATGCCAGGAAAACATCTCACGTCACATCCACGGTTTTTACATTGCTGCCCTGAAAATTTTAGCATGGAGTCCCCTACTACTAAAACCTTGGATGAATTGCTAACTTTGTCGCGCTTAACATCCCGAGTTTTGCAGTTTCCTTCATTCATTTCGTCTTTACTCAGTACTTCAAACCGATTTTTCATATGCACCTCCGGACTATTTTTCGAATCCAATACACGGCTATTTGGAATTGATTTCGAGAATCGTCTATTCTGATATCTTACCTCAGTATAGCCGTTATTCACGTTTGCCATCTGTGCTTGAAGATCCATGTTTGTCTGCTTCAATTCAGCATTTTCCGTTTTTAGATTTTTTATTTCACTTCTTAAGGCGTTAACTGTTGCTTCCTTATCTCTGCTGGTTGAGCATTCTCTTTTTAGCACGTCGATTTCCCTATGTAGACTTGTGTTTTCCTTTTGGGCTTCTCTTAGGTCTTTGTTTAGGAGATCAATTATTACATGGAGCGATGCCGCCATTTCCTTTTCGCGTGGGTTTTCGACCACCGTTTTGGCTACTCGATTTTTGGCCTGTTTCTCGGGATAGCATTTCTCCCCGGAATTCTCTCCATTTGCACAACTTACCGCACTATCATTGTTCACATTTACATAATCTTCAGATACTGATTCAGCGTATGTTCTACCTTTATTACACATTTTGAGTTGCTTGCTCCGTGTTACTATTCCTCCCACCGCCATCTTGATGCGGTGTCAAGTTACAGTATAATTACAGTAAAACTTCATATGTATGTTTTTCAGGGGCATTAGGAAAAGTATAAGTGCAAATAATGCATAAGCGAAAGCATACACTTGGCAAGGAACAGGGAGTGGGTGGAGAAGAAATAAACCTTATATGAGAAAAAAACTGTAATGCACTGTATAAAAAATGCAACAAAATATTCTGGATTCTGTTTGACAAATCTATTAATTACGGTGATGGCATAACCCTAAATGAGCTATCAACATCACAACAATATTTGCTGGTTATCAGCCAATGTGTGACAACATTACTTATGTTAAACAAGCATATTCTATAAAAAGTGAAATGTGCATAAGTATGCCTATGACATGCATAAAATTGTGCGGATTGTGTGTAAAAACACACAAATAGAAAAACAAGAATACCATAAATAAATAAAATGCTCAGACTAAATGTTTAAAACAAACATCTCTTGTTTTTACACCAGTATGGTTTATGTTTACATGTGTTGCAAGTGTGGCCTGATTTTCTTACTTTTATCAGATACAGATATGGAACATTTTATAGAAGAATTCCTATTAGAAGTGGAAATTGGGTTGTTGCATCAGAAAATCACAAGGATCAGATAAGAAATAACTTCCAAAAAAGGTTCCTAACCACTGTCCATGAATCTTGTGTATTTGTGGAGTCAGTTATTGTAACAGTTACATTACTTATTTATGATTGACAAGTTTTGGGAGCTGTTTTCTTTCATTTTCAACCTTAGTATCACAACTGCATTATTCAGTCCTGTGAGATAGTATGATGCATCAGAATGTCTCTATGACATTTGCTTCATTATTAAAATCTATGGAAACATTTACTGAATGCTGATTTATTGCCTGGTGGTTGGACCATGGTGCTGTAAACACCGGTGCATCAAAGACTATAGCCCGATCCAGTTCAGGCTACCGCTGGTGGTAGTTACGCGGATGAAGCGCACAGCACAGTCCATCACATAATGCTATTAACAGTAGGCATTTATGTTGACTTTCCATTTATCTCATTAACATTGAACAATAGACAATAGTTATCGGATTTATTACAACTCACCAAATTTTGTCAATAAGCATGTTCGTTTAACACACCACTGTATTTGAACACTTGTTTAATTCACACTGATCTTCTACACCACCTGTCCAGTGTATGATGTAATAGTTAGTGCGAGCGTTTGTCACTGGTAGCCTGAGGTGGTACAGCTCACTAAGAATCTTGGCCTAACGTCTGGCCGCTGGATCCCCCATCTTGGTCTATTACAGATGTCATGGATGGGGTGAGACCTGGTCAGCGCCGGCCAGTTAATACGGTCTTCATGACCTGGAGCCGCTACTCCTGTATCAAGTAGCTCCTCAATTGGCCCCCCAGGGACCTCACGAGGCTAAGTGCACCCTGGTCCAGGTCTCCCAGCGGGGGAAAAGTCCCCATACCGGTACTGGGAATTGAACCCAGGTCTCCTGCTTGGCAAACAGCAATGCTACCACCACACTAAGGAGACGACCATACAGGTTATACATGCCAATGGAAAATTGCTAAACATGGCATAAACAGTATACTGCCATTAACATTTTCTTTGCTTTCATAGGCTAAACTGATAATACTCATTAGTGCAATGAGAAAAAGCATTTAGAATTTGTTACAAGAATAAACAATGCAATACAGTGTCTGTTGATTTCTGAGAATCAAAGGCAAACCATTGCGTCAATCTAAATTTTCAGGTAGAAAGTATAATCTGCATAAGTTTTGAGTTGTGAGATCTTTTAGGGGCACCTTCAACCATTGGTTTATGCAGTAGACCTCCAAGATGAAGAAACTTGATCGACGTATTGTGGAAGCCTATAAAATCATACAACTGGGAGTATTTGACATTCCATGTTTCGATGAGTGCATGCATGTCTAGTTGCAAGAGAACATTTGGATCATTTTCGACAAGTGGCGTTTGTGTGAAACACCACCTAAAAAAGCTGACATCAAAAATAGAATAAAGTGCCACTTTAAAAGGATTTGATTAATAGCATTTTGAACCTCAATAAATCGAGGACGAGGGGCTTTGGGACATGTATTAATATGAACATTTTTTTCTTGTTTTGATGTAAGGAACCTGTCTCCAAACTTTGTAAAAGTATTTTTGAATCGCTCTGTATTTCACTAACAAAGCCCTCATCAGTTGCCTGCGGTGCCACAAGTAGTAAAAGCGGGTGTTAAACACTATAAAACAAACCAACCTTTCATCACAAAATATACCTTTGTTGACATATTTCCAGTATCTCAAAATCCTCAGCATGCAGAACTGTCAAAATTGCTCACACCATTCTAATCCACTCTTCGTGTTAAAATTTTTCTCCCCTTGTTGGGTGATCTTTCCATCAATTTAAGTATATGTTACTGGATAACCTGCAAAGTGTATTTTACGAGCAGTGTCATAAACAATGGGAATTCATATGCAATTCATATGCTAGCATTATCAACTGTATTATTAAGTTCACTGAAGAAGAATATTGTTACCCAATTGTGAAAGTGCAGGGTGTAAACCATAGCATAAGCCTAGGTTTAGAGATGTTTGGTAGTTTATTAAACACTTTAGCTTAAGCTTAAACTGTGAAATTGGCTGTAAACTTATAAATGAGACTGCACTCTTCTAGGGGCTTCATATTTGATCGTAAAAGTGCAAAAATTGTATAAGTGATAAATTTCTAAATTAAATAAAATTTTGTAGTAACTATACGAACTCCGCTGGGAAAGAACATAAGTGTAAAATGTATAAACAATATTTTACTGTAACCTCTTGATTATGTTCATGTTTTGCCACTGCCTTGATTGATTGTACTTATGTTTTTGTGGCCAATTATTGTGTACTTACATGATATGTTTGTCTTTTTAGAAATTCAAAAATAATAGTAGAACGAGATGAACAAACCTCAGTTAAGAACATCTATGCCATCGGAGATGTTATTCAAGGCAAATTGGAATTGACACCAGTGGCCATACAAGCTGGGAAGCTTCTGGCTCGTGTAAGTAGAACACTATTATTATCACAAGATATGTATTGAAGTGATGTATACAGTGAAATTTTTAAATTACACTGTCCTGCAAAATTTATATTTTGTTCACCGGTTTACGATCTGAAAGGTGATATTAACTAACTTTGATGTGCTAAATGGAATGGTGCTTTCCGTTTTTCTCTATCACGTAAGGTTTTCTCACAAATCACAAATTAAAGATTTTGAAAATACTGTTTCTGATGCAAAAACGTGCATTGTAAAATAAATACATAATGCAAAATTTCTCTGTAATAAATACATAACAACACCTACATACATGCAAAAGAAGGCATGAAGTTACTTTTTCCTTGGCCAGAAGGATGGCTGTGTTGATTTACGTTTATGTAGTGGTTGAGAAACTTCCCTTTTCAAGCACCAGCAGTAGCTCGCTAAATCGGCAATGTTCCACCGATTCTGATATCTCATCTCCATCTCCTTGACCTCTTGATGAAATCTTTCACCTTGTTCATCACTGAGGGATCCCAATTTATCAGGAAAATAGTCTAGGTGAGAATTCAAGAAGTGAAGCTTTAAACTGATATTACATCCAACAGCTCGCAGCTTTTGTAGAAGATTTCGCACAATTTATTCGTATCGCGGATCTTTTATATTTTATATTTATATTTCCACTACTTCTTTGAAAGCACACCATGCTTGCAGTTCTCTATCATTCATGTTGACCAAAAATATGTTATCCTTCATTAATTGTCTTATCTGAGGTCCATCAAATATACCCTCTTTTATCTTAGCTTCGGACATCACAGAAAATTTACTGCTCAGGTATTTGAAACATAAACCACTCTTGTCCAGTGCTTTCACGAATTGTTTCATAGTACCTAGTTTTATATGCAAAGGAGGCAATAATATTTTGTTCGGATTAACCTGACTGGCACGAATGACGTTTTTCTTCTCCTGGCATTAAACTTTTTCTCTTAGGCCATTCTTGCACTGTCCAGTGTTCAACCCTGTTTCTGCTGTCCCATTCGCTCAAAAAGCGTGGATATTTTGTATATCCTCCTTGTTACCCTTGTATGATACTGAATACCTTTAAGTCTCTGCACAATAGCCATTAATGTTCCTTGTAATTAATTCTTTCTAAAATGGCTTGAAGATTTTCATATGATTCTTTAAGAAACACAGAATATGCAACAGGTATTGAGGGAAATTCGCTTCTATTGTGCAATAAAACTGCTTTTAGACTTCTTTTCGAAGCATCAATAAATAAAAGCCAGTCTTTGCTATCATATGTTGGTATTCCCAGTTGTTGAATTAAACCTAGTACATCACAACAATAAACAAGTAGATCTTGCATCCTAAAGAACTTTGTAAATTCTTCGTCTATTCCTATACCAGGAAAATGTGGTGCTTGGAGCCAGCATTATCTTCTCTTGCAACCTTGATCCAAGTAATTCACTCTTCTCTTTGGTAAGATCCAAATCTCTTACTAAGTCGTTCAACCCTTTTTGTGTAAAATGCTGTGACTTGTCTTCACCAGTGTGTGCTGAGAAATCCTCATCTGTATTGGAATTTTCTGTTGACCCAGAGACTGAACTCTTAGCATCCTCTAGTTGAGCTGGTGGAATAGGGACATCTGCTCCATGTGGCACAGGTCTAATAGCTGAAGCATCTGGATATTTAATTTTTGTTTTATTTGTCTTATTGTACCCCGATACACAAATGCAGAAGTAACAAACATCATAGTGATTTTTTTGTTCATGCCATATCTTAGGAATCCCGAACTTCATTGATTCCTGTTTTCCATGGTACTACTGTCTTAGCCCTTCGCCACATGTTTTGCAAACAGTATGACAACAATACAACACGTACTAGCAATACAAAATAACAATGAATGTTTTCTGCAAACCGCAATACCGATCACCACGAGTTAAAGAAAGCAACTAAAGTTCTGAGATTTTAAGACGCATAAGCCCCTGAAGAGTGAATGTCAGGTGGCTGTTTCATGCAATGATTGATAGTTTTATTGCCTGCACAGAAACACGCATTGATAAATAAACCCCAGCCGCTCAGCATTGAAGCTGTCTTTCGTCTGTCATCAGCTCATTGCATTAGAAAGATAAGGGATACTGAACAGGGAAGCCCACAAGGGGTGGTTTATTTTTAAATATACATATATATATAGATAGCATAAAGATGCGTAATATGTAATTTTATTATTCATCCTTTGCTGCAAAAATATACCTATTTATAATCGCAATTATATATAGTGTCCAATATATTAAAAACATATATAAAATATTGAATTACATAAAAACTGTACGTGTTATGTGACAAATGTTGTCATTTTTGAAATCAGCGCGTTTTCTTCCATATAAGTAGCCTATTTTCATCAAAACTTGGAAAGTGTTGTATACTAGTGTTATTATTACAAAGGTAATTTGAGTCATTTATGGACACTATAGTTTCACTTAGTGTTTTTTCCCGGATGCATTTCAAAGATCTTCATCTTCATCGTTGGCAAGTGTTTGACTGGCTATGGAAGAAGAAGTTTCATCCAAGCTGCCATCTGGTTTCCTTGGGGGTAATCTTAAGATGTCTGTCGGTGGTATTTCATAATTCATAAATATGTGTGCATTTTTCCTAATGTGCATCTATTCCCAAATTCCTAGTTCTGCTGTAGTTTTCACCTACTCTGTTAGTTTGATGTCCAGTTTAATGTCTGTTTGCTTAAGTTTCATGTTCCTGAGGTGCTCTTTTAATCTTGTTTGAAGGTTTCTCTTAGTCTCCAATGTAAATTTTGGGGCAGTCTTCACAGTTTATTTGGTAATTGCCAGATTTTAATTTTTTTGGTATGGTGTCTTTTAATGGGTGGTTTAATAGTTTCCTGAGGTTATATTTGTTTTGAGGTGCCAGCTCTATATTGTGATCTTGGAACGTTTTTTTTTAATTTCTGCATCTGTGGGTAGAACATGAATTTACTGTAAACATGAAAGCTGACCTTGAAAACTTCTATGTTTACATTATAAATTTATGATCATGTTTATGTCAGCCAATGTAAATGCATGCGTTAAGTCAAAACAAGCTCGGTGATTCTTTACTACATGTGACATGAGACTGCAAGAAAATGTTCCAAGTCCTAATGTTTGGCAAAGCGCATGCACAACCAGACAGAACTAACTAAAGACTATGAGCTATATTGTGTCTCGCATTGCAGCCAATCTGTGCATCATTTTGAAGAATCATAGCCAACCTATGCTAAAAAATCCCCAAACACAACAAACTATGTAGTACCATTTGGAAGCGATTAACAACCAGTTACTTTTTTAAAGTTCTGACATACTTTCTCTTCGGTTTTATTTATTTATAAACACAGGGGTGCAATTGAGCAGAATTTATTGTAATGTGAGAAGGGAAGGTTGTATGGTATTGGTAATGTTCTTACAGATTCTAATAATTTTAGAAATGGCTTATCTGAATAAGGCAGATCTGTCAGTTTACCTCAGCAATTCGGAGGCCTGCCTTCAATTACTATGTGACATGGGTCTGCTGAGAACAAGAATGTTGTGCTCTGAATGCAATGCGGTCTTGCACCCCATTAAGAGACAGGACCATACATAACCCGAGTTTTCCTGCAGGTAGGAGAATATTAAAATAGAGCCCTACTCTTATGACTTTTGTTGTTCATAATATATGTAGCAAGTCACTTTATTATTATTATTATTATTATTATTATTATTATTATTATTATTATTATTAATAATAATAATATTAATATTAATGTTGTTCCTCATTATTTTAGAACTGGACATGAAAAAGTCACACAGTCTGTGTGCAGAGGAACGTGGTTCGAGAGGCAAAGCTATTGCCCATGCAAATTCTTTTCCTCATACATTGCTTTGTGTACAAGCAGTCATATGAGGTCACAATAATGGAGAGTTTGGTTGGAGACCAATGTGTGAGTTCACAGACAGTATCTGATTGGTTACTGCCGCGAAGTGTACATGGTGTCTAAGGATACTAAATACACTTTGAGAGAGAAAATTTGAGCCATGTCATTCAAATTGATGAATGTAAAATAGGATAATGGGAATTCCATCAGGGACACATTTTAGAGGGCAAATGAATCCTTAGGATGATATATGTGGAAACAAATGAGGTGCGGATGACAATATCTCATAAATAATAATAGGGATCCATATATGTTCTATAATTTAATTACAGAGCATGTAGAGTTCACCAGCACAATACATACAGATACCTGGAGGATTTGCTGCCCAGCTGGCAGTAAATCATTCTCTGCATTTTGTAGCTTTACTGGCAAATGTGCACATGAATAATATTGAATCTCGGTGGCGAGCTGTATGGCAGAGACAACCACCACAGCAAGCAATGCTGGCAGTCGATCAAAGGAATTCACAATGGAAGCACATGGCTTTTGAAACATGTTTTCCGAAATAAAAAGTAAGTGATGTAGTGTTACAAAATCGACTCAACAAATTTTCAATGGCATTGCCTATTCAGGGCGGCATTCGATGCAAACATTTAGATGCTCACATATGTGAGTATTTTTGGCATATTGACACCTATAATTGTTTAGCAGATCCTTTTCAGGAACTTGTGGAAGACATTAGGCAGGTGTACCCTATGGTGTAGAGACTAGGCTTAGTTAACGCATGAGTTATGTGTTTAGCTAATAATTTAGGACAAACAGTACAGATTAGGTTTAGGCTAGGCTTAGTTAATGAGCAAGTTAAGTGTTTTGTGTATACAACTAGTAGTTTAGGGACAAACAGTGTACATGGTTATATAGTTATTGCAATAGCGAGTTGTCATAATTGGGTGACAAACTGTATTGCCAGTGTAATTTACTGATGATAAAAGACTATTCGCTGCCTTGTTTTATGTGATTCAAAATTAATTATTCGACTGCATTGCATTCTTCAAAATGGCCACTTGTGCTGTAAGTAAGTAAATAATTATAAACCTTAATTTATGTTAAGAACACATTTGCCAGCATGGAATCATAGTAAAGAATGATTTTAAAGCATATAAGATAAGAAAATGTGAAGCTGTACTTCGAAAAAATATTAGATTCATGTTAAAATCCCATGTCACATATTGGAAAGAAGGGCCCAAGCTTCTATGCTTACATTATGCTTATGACTATGACTATGTTTGATTGCGAATGTAATATACTCATGGTCTCATAGATCTAAAGGTTGAAGTTGTGCATTTGAACACATCTGCCTGCACTACATTAAACCAATGTTCTTTTGGTTAGAAGAAAATTAAGGAAAATGTTAATGAAGCATAAAAGTCTTATTACATTGCAGAATACCAAGCAGGTTTTGCTATACTTGGACTAAAATGTAATTCTTATGTTACAGAGACTGTATACAAATTCAACTCTCAACACAGATTATCAGAATGTACCTACAACCATATTTACTCCCCTTGAATATGGGTGTGTGGGCTTTTCTGAAGGGGATGCTAAGAAACTATTTGGACAAGAGGATATAGAAGTGTATCACACTTTCTATCAGCCTTTGGAGTATGCTCTCTCTGACAGAGACAAAAATAAGTGTTATGCAAAACTGGTGTGTGTCAAGAGCCTTCAGGTAAGCTTTTCAGCCTATCTAAGCCTTATTTTAGAATGAGTCAACAGTATTTTAACCTTTTCACTGTTAACATATTTTTATGTGAGAAACACCACCTTGATGATTTAAGGGAACACTATGGTGAAAAATTGCTAAAAATCCAAAATTTGGTTTTGACCAATAACATTTCACCATAAGTTTGTGTATTTCAAGTTGAAAATGCAATAATATGCTCTAATAACTAAAAAGAAGTGTGTATAGTAATATGTTTCAAAATGTATGAAACATTCTCACACCAGGTACTTCTACCTGCCCCGTCATGATCTAGGCATGCCATACCACCGATTATTTAAACTGGGACCTCCCCATCCAAAACCACAGGTGAGATAGAGCACATGGTGGGCCTCCCCAAACCCCACCAACAGCATATTTCCAGCTGTGAAATACTGTTTTGGTGGCAGAGTGCAGCTTGACTCAGACCAAATGACTTGCAGTTTTCCCTTGCTTTATAAATTACTCAGAATTAGTTTAAACAGTCCATGAGAGTTCACAGATATAATTCATTTAAAATTTGCTGCAGCAGAATATGAAATTCTAAGACTTATAATCGCTCAAACCCTACAGTCGAGTTAACTTGAACCATAGCACAGCTGGGATGTTTCTCCACAATCGAGTTATGTCAACCGTAGCACTGAAAAGGTTAATCTTTAGAACATGCGGGTCCAACCATAACCTGTGCAAGTTAGTGAACTGTATTACTCTGAATACCTCCACCTCCTTGACATGAGGGGAAATGTCCAATTGAAATTTATGATAGACTTTACTATATTGTACCATGATTAGGTGGGCACATACATGGTTGCCTCTTGTAATGTGAATTTTAGCGAACTATCTTTGTTCATATTTACTAAGCATTTCAGAGTCCACAGACAAATGAAACTCTCATTATAAATACAAGGGACGTTCAATAAGTAATGCAACACATTATTTCTCCTAAAGCAGGTTGGTTTTATTCAGGAATCAAATACAGCATGTTATTCCCCAATGTTTTGGCTACAAAACCCTACTTTTCAACATAATCTCCATTCAGTGCTATGTCTTTATGCCACCTTGATGGGAGGGCCTGTATGCCAGCATGACACCACTCTACTGGTCTATGTTGGAGCCAATGTCTTGCTGCATCAATAACTTCCATATCATCCATGTAGTGCTGTAGAGTGGATGAGGAAGAACAATCTGCTTAAGTTTTGTGAGCTTCTCTCGGGTGCACAGACATGTGTGAGGCTTGCATTAGCATTCAGAATGAGAAGTTCATTTGCATTTTTGTGACTACGAACATGCTGAAGTTGTTTCTTCAATTTATTTAGAATAGCACAATACACTTCAAGTTGATCGTTTCACCACGAGGGAGGACATCGAACAGAATAACACCTTCAGAATCCCAGAAAATTGTAGCCATGACTTTACCAGCTAAGGGTACGGCTTTGAAATTTTTCTTCGAAGGAGTGTTGGTGTGGTGCCACTCCATGAATTGCCATTTTAGTTTGGGTTTGTAGTGATGAACACATGTGACAAAAAATTGTCACCCTCGGCCTCATAATGAGCAAGCAAATTTGATCTTTAAGGTTGTCAGTTAGACATCAAGGAACCCAGCTAGAACAAAATTTTGAGTACCCCAACTGGCGGACAAATGTGTCAGCACTACCAACAGAAATGCTAAGTTGAACAGCAAGGTGTTTGATTGTGATCTGTCGATCACCTTGAATAAGAGAGTCTGCACGTTGCAACATTGCAGGAGTCACAGCTGGCATATGACTCACCATACTTTTGTCCACTGCCAGGTTTCCGTAGAGTCTGCAAGCGCCTATGAATATCTGCGATGCTCTGATTTTCCGCCTAAAGAAACTCAATAACTGCTCTCTGTTTGGAATGCACCTCCATTACAGTGCCATTTTGAAGGCTAGTTATAGCACTGCCATCTATCAGAAATTAATGAAACTATATGAGGTGAAGCGGGAACCAAAATTGGCCTACAAAAGAAATATGTTGTCTCCCTCACATCTTATAAATAGGTTACTGTCTTCAAACTCTCGGCTAACACACATCAGATGTGCTTCATTCTCATTGTGAGCTGCATCATTTATCGCTGCTAATGCCATATTCAAACATTGTTGCCACTAATTATTGAATGACTCATGTATCTTAGTTTTTTTTTTTCCAGCTTAACGTCCTTTAACCTTGTTGTTCATATCAGACGATGAATGAAATTGGTGAAATGATGCTCAAATGATCTCAGGGTCCACAGAGCTAAAAGTTACTCAACTTTCGTCTTCTCAGGATAAGGAAAAACCCCCCCAAAAAATCTTAACCGGGCAACTCACCCTAAGCGATATTCAAACTCACGACCTTTTGAATGTGAAGCAGACACGCTACCAGCACACTACCCAGGCGGGCTCTAACTCAGTTATCAAGTGCTCATTAGTGGTGCAGTTCCTTCTCTGTTGAAATCTGATTCTCTGAACTCAGGTTCAGCATCAGAAGAACACGTTCCAGCTGTTTTAATTGCCTTCTGGGATTTCCCTGGACTATTAACACTTATACCTGTGAATTGAGATACAAGCTTCATAATTTGTCATATTGGTGCAGATGTATTTGTTTTCTAAAGATATTAAAACATGTAACACAATTTTATTTCTTACCACTGTGTACATATGTTCCATCATGCTGTATTGACATATTTTGAGACACCTAGTGGTGTTTTTCTGAATCAGGTAGAATTTCTAATTTGCATTTCACCATTACACACACATGGTGACAAATGGTCTGTGGCCAATAGATGGCACTAATAGACTAAATCACGATTTTGTGGAAGTAAAATGGTGGCATTTTGTCCATGAACCTTCTCTTTCCAGAGTAGTGAGGTTCTTTTATCTACAAATAAACATTACAGGTGACCAAAGGCTTTACTTCCCTTCCAAAGGATTGTTACGTCTGAAAAAATTCCATCACTCCCTGCAGGTTTGAACCTGCAACTTTTGTTATGTAAGGGTTCCCCTTAATGATGTTTGAGTTCTGTGATACCCACAGATTCTGCCATTATGCAGCATTTACATCTATACTTTCAGTTGTCTGTAAGTAGCCATTCATGTTATGCACTTAAGCTTTGCTCTCAACTGAGGTGCTAATCTGCATTTAACCCTTTTACTGCCAGCCCAAATAGCAAAATGCTGTCTAAAAAATGCCAAGCAATTTTAGGGGAGAATCCAGGTTTTAAATTACTAGTAATAAAATGAGTACCAAATGACACAGCTGAATATTTTTTCACTTTTAGTAAACCCTTCTGCTTATTGTATAATATGCATTATATGGATGAGAAATCTGTTTAATATTTTTAAAAAATTAAAAACAAAAGAAAAATTTGAAAATAACATTCAAAATTCCAAAATAATCAATAGTTAGGCATACAGAACCTTACTACACAGAAAGTTCAGGCTAATTAAATGAAAGTGCAGATATTTCTTTACTAAAACAACATCCTGTTTTGGTCTGGTGTTTTATTTTTTAAAATACAAAAATTGAAATCATGTAACCTGAAGACTGAAAACTGGAGAGAAAAAAAAAAAATCACACATACACACTAAGCATTATATGGCTATTAATGAAAACAGCATAAAGCAATAGGATAAAAATGTAACGTAGATTACTGTACAATTTAGCACTTGTGTTATTGCTTAGCTGAATGGTTGATTTACATTGTATTTGTCATCTGGTTACATCTCCGTAAATCCATTGTAATAAGTGCATTGATTATTTGCATGCCTATGAGAGCTATTGTTATCGGATGCATTTTCATCACTGAAGCTAGAATATATATCTCCCTCTCTTACATAGATGTCAACTCTTTCATCGATGTCTGAAAATTCAAGATTGCTCACTTTCTTTTAATACATTGCGAACTGCAGCTCTTATTTTCTCTTTGGTTCATAGCCTTTGGCTAGACAATGCCATGTTTCAACAAATATAAACAAACACTGACTATAGAAAATTAAATTGGGAGCTAATTTAGCGTTTTGGAGTGAAGTTAAGGCCCTGATATACTCCAGAAAACCTTTCTCCTTAGCTATGACATAGAAAGGACACAGACTTTCCCACTGGAAAGAATTAAAACGTATGAAAATGGCATCATGATTAGATCATGATTGGCAATTCTCGAGAATTTTCGGATCGCGATTAGATTGTGATTGGCATAAAAGGGTTAAGTAACAAGCAGTAAACAAGCTGAATCAGAATTTCTTCACCATCAAATCTTACAGATATCAGCTTCGTCACAGTCACTATTTACAATATTTGTCTTATTCCTATAATTTATTTACGATGTTTGTCATTATATAATAAATCTAAGGTTTAACAAAAATACCAAAATTACACAATTATAAATTACCTAACTCCTACTGTCACACATAAAATAAATCATCCATACAGCAGTCAAAATATTCATCTATATTATAAAAGGCTTTTAGCTTTAGCCATTTGGTAATTATGCATTTAAATTGTTTAGAACTAATTGTTGTTAATTCTTGTGAGAGTCTATTATAAAGTTAAATGCCCATATATGTATAATGATGCTGATTTATTGCTAATCTTGTAGTAGGAATGTCTATAAATTTTCTTCCCTCTTGTATCATGGATGTGTATATCTGTTCTAAGGTTAAAGGTGATTATATTTTCTTTAATGCATAAAATGGCGTATAAAATGAATAAACTGGGGACTCTTAATATGTCAAGTTCTATAAAATAACTTTTGCATGAAGTAGTTCTATCAAGACCTTTAATACATCTAATTGCCTTTTTTGCCATATAAATACTTGTTCTACTTTTTTATTTGGTAGCATTTAACACCTGCTTTTACTAGTTGTGGCACCACAGCCAATGACACTGGTGATACATGGAATGATAATGGACCACTGGTGAAACCTGAGAATCCAGAGAAAATCTGCCCCTGCGCCGCTTTGTCCACCACAAATCTCACATGCGGTTGCTTGGGATTGAAACTGGGCCATCTAGGTGAGAGGCGAGTGGTCTAACCACTCGGCTTGTTCTACTCCTCTTGAGTTTCTCCAAAGAAGAATCCCTGTGATTATCTACTCAAATGCACCTGCCTTGTGCTGCGTGAGTCAAGTCCAAACAAGTCATTCCACTCCACTCTTTTCATAACAGTGCAGAATGATATGATACATGCACATACTTATTTCATGCAGGGGATTGTAGTAAGCTTAATTTGCATGTGAATCCTTGAATATATGAAGACAAACTAATGTTTTGAACACAGAACTAACTTTGGTTGGTGTAAATGGTTCTGCATTAAGCAACTAATAAGAGAAGACTAGATGCACATGCTTTTGTTTACATGCACAGTAAAGTAATGGGGGAATTGTATACTCTTTACAATCCAAGAAAGGGTCAAGTTGTAAACAGATGCCATAGCACACGTTTCAAGTGAGTGAAAATATAATTTAGTAGCAATGGCAGCTCTCAAAAGTGGTTCATCTACATTCAAAATAAGATAAGGCAAGGTTTTTAGAAGTTCTTGTTCTGGAAATGTAAACTTCCTGTTGAATTGGGCACAAAGTTGCAAATATGAAGTTCATTAGGACCAAAAGAATCATGTTTTCTAACATTGGCAAGTTGTAGATTTAATACTGGTGAATATATGCTGTATGTTCACTATTATACTGCCCATCTCTTCTCTTCAGTTTTCCATGCATAAGTGTAGCAGATACCAAAGTTGAAACTGTAGGTCAATCATTTTTGCTTTTGGAAATATTGTGCTTGAGGTTTTTGCTAGATTTTTTCCTCCCTTCTAAACCTGTTGATATTTATTTTATGAGGGTCACTTTGAAAATTTGAGATACATAAAAGCCAAACTGAATAAATTCATCCTTAATGGTGGAGATTTTCAAAGTATTCAGCACCACACTTTACACATTTTCCCATTCTCTCAAACCACTTTTGAAAGCAATCCTGTCACTTATTTTCATGTAGGTGTAAGAGCTCACTTTCATATTTTGCAACAGCTTCTTCAGGGCTTGAAAACCTCTTCCATGCATACGATTTTTCATTATGGGGAACAAAAAGAAGTCACTTGGAGTCACATTAGGACTGTAGGGGGATCATCAGCTTCACCATTGTGGATTCCAGAACCTGTATTGTTGCATTGACTATGCGTAGAGGCATTGTTGTGGTAGATCAGAATTTTTCTTTAACCTTGGCTGCAATTCATGAAGCTTCTCAAAAACTTTTGGTAAGCAAACTGTTGAGTACCAGTGCACAATAACTGTCCTTTGTTCCCACAAGGGGAATGGTAGCCACATGACAAAATTTAGAGTAGAAAGTGGCCACCATTTTCTTCCCGAGCTGCGGGAATGCTTCACTCTTGTTGGAAGATCTTCATCCAGAAAAATCCACACAGCTGACTGACACTTAGTTTGAGGGTCAAACAGATAAAACAGTTTCATCACCAGTGACAATGTCAGAAAGCCACCAAGAATTGCCAAAATTTCTTCACACCATTCAACAGGGTCCGGTTTTACTGATCAGTTAGTGGGGCACTTAATGGGATGACACCCTCCTCATATGGAAACAGTTATATTTTGGAAACTGCTGGCAATCAAATCTATATGGCTGCTTCAATTTCCTTGAAGTTGTTCAAAACAAGTTTGCATTTTTCTCAAGCTGCTCCACTATCCCCAACTATGGTGTGGAAAAAAAATGTGTTATTTATGGACGCTCTTTAACTACTGTGGTTCTCAGCGTCCCATTCTAAATTGGGCGTGAAAGACCGCTTAATTTTGCTCAGAGGCCTCTATTATCAGGCTTGAGGTTCTTTTACATGCCGTAAATCTACGACACGGGACCAACGGCTTTACCTCCCTTCTGAAGGAAGCCATGCTAAGGATTTTTACACCCGAAAAAATCCATTGTCCTCCGCCGGGTTTGAACCCGCGACCTTGGGTATATGAAGTTAGCATGGTAACAATTACACCACGGAGGGCGACAACTATGGTGTGAGTTAGACCACTCGCCTCTCACCAAGATGGTGTAGGTTCAATCCCAGGTGACCACTGTGGGATTTGTGGTGGACAAAGTGGTGCAGGAGCGGGTTTTCTCTGGTTTCCCCCGCCATCGCATTCCATCAGTGCTCCATCTTCATTCCATGTATCATCAGTATCATTGCCTGCAGTGCAATAAGTAGTAAATGCAGGCGTTAAAACACTATTAAAAAATACCTTCAACTGTTGTTACACTCCCTGGCTTCTTGTGCTGAAACCAGCAACCTTGACGATGTGATACATATGTATAACATACAGTTTTGCAGAGGAAATAATAACAGATCTGACCTGTCATTGTAGTTGCTCATAACTGCATTTTATATTAGAATCACACAAGGATGCTCCTTTTTTTCCTCATTAGAGAATTATGTTACCTTTTACTTTCTCTACCATGTGCTTAGTAGGATAGAGAAAGTATTGTATTTCACCCAACAATTTGTTATGGAGATTTCACTGGTTATATTTTTGAGATATAAAGAAAGCCTTTTAGAAAAAGTTCCATGTTTCTGGGATCAGCATTATTCAAGAACAAAAAGTTGGATAAATACCAATCTCGAAATTTAAGTTCAGCATTTTCCAAAGGTGTGTCACAATATTTATCAAGAATCCTGCAACCCAATACAACTCTTACATGGAACATTTTCTGAAGTATTTGATTTCCTTAAAAATGGCTGTAAAGATTTTGATTAAAATGCCATGTATTAGACATATCTGAAGTTTTCTGGGAACAGCTTGTGAAGTGAAGCAATGTTATGTAATGTGGTACAACTGGTAAATGTAAAACTTTAGATAAAAACGTTTTACACAAAAGGTTAGATATTTTTCAAATTTATAATTAATTTCAAATAACTTTTTAAGGCATCAGCCATTTGCGGGATATCCATTATTATTAGCTTGCATTGTTCAATGTTTGTCATTCCTTTATAGTCTTGTTGACATTCAGTTGTTTCTTGTAATTGCATGGAAGCAGTATGGGATTTTAAGGCCAGCATATAGCAACCAGTTCTAAAGCCTGACTGCCACTATTCCCCCTGTATCTATAATGAAAAGTGTACTGTAGCTATTTTTGGAAAGGTAGTAGATAGTAGATAGGAAATGAGCTTTCGTAAGAATAATTTGTATACCTACTAATAAATGATAGAGATACAGGAAGCCATGTTAATCTAACCCCAGACCTTTTAATTACATTTTGCCACTTCATGCCATGGTGAAATTGGCAACATAAATGAGATTCAAACTGGTCCATCTGCAGCTCTCGCTCCAGTATGTCTGAGAGAGAGAGGCTAGGGATGGGCAGATAATATTGTAATAGTTACATTATAACAGTTACCTTAATGTAATGGTTACAGAAGTAACAGAGACAGACAGACAGTAACTAGTTACCCAATAATAGTTAAAATGCAGTGAATACAAAGTAACTAGTTACAACTAGTATAATAGTTACAAAAGTAATAAATAAAAAGTAACTAATTACCCAATAATAGTTACAAAAGTAATGAATGCAAATTAACTAGTTACCCAATAATGGTTACAAAAGTAATGAATACAAAGTATTCAGTTACCCAATAATAGTTACAAAAGCAGCAAGTCAAAGTGACTAGTTATTCAACAATGGTTACCAAAGTAAAGAAAGAGTGTATCTAATAGTTATTTTGTTAGTGGTGACTAACTAAAGAGATCTTTACCAAGGCTGGGTAACATCAATTACTGCACTTATAGTGTGATAGCTCTCACTTATGAGAACTAGTTATCAGCTTGTTACACTGTCAAACTCCTGCGCAAGTGGCAATATTGATCTAATGTACCATCTGGCAAGGAAAATGCCAGCCAATATCTGTTTTGCTACAAAGGTATATGTAACCAACTGAGATCAACTGCATGTTTTGTGATGTTAAGAGTTTAGATAATGGCGTGTGTTTGGATGTTAATGTTTCTCATTTCTAGTAACATTACCTTTCAAAACGCCATTACCATATATTATCTAATGTACTACAAGTCTATTTAAGTTATTATAATCACAGTTTCAACCATGTGTGTTGGCAATAGTGATGTATTTTTTTTCACTATGTTTGCATCATGTAACAATTACTTTAGAATCACATATACAATAGTTGCCTAAACAAATGGTGTATGTATGCAGGAATGTGGAAGTAAGCATGAATGCATTTTGAGATCATAAACCCACATAGTAGACAGTGTTAATATAACAAAGTAAGTCTCTGCCAACATTGTTCATTGTTATACAGCTAATTGTTTCTGGTAAATATTAATGAAATATAACTGCATATGATAACTATGAAAACAAATATCTTAATCATTACTGGTAACTGTAACATGTAATCACAAATTTGATAACCATGAAAACAAATAACTGCTATATGTAGCTGCAAAATATAACCATGAAAACAAATAACTGCTATATGTAGCTGCAAACATGATAACCATTAAACAAATAGCTTAATTGTTACTGGTAGCTGTTACATGTAACATAGAGTTTTATAACCATAACAAATAAATTAACCATTACTGGTAACCATTACATGTAACTTACCTTTACCAAATATCTACATACATGAAACTCTTGTGTATATGAAAGCTCATGTAAGTTCATTCAAAACTAATTCAGAAGTTCATTCACATAACACTAATCTATTTGTATATACATACAGGAACAAACATTATGAAAATAGTTTCACATAGGGTGGCTTACATCTATATAACAAGCTACCTGAATACATAAAAAATATTGAATCCCAACAAAAATTTAAAACAATATTGTTAAACTTTTTAAAAGACTACAATTCAATTCAATTCAATTCAATTTTTTATTCACCGAGGATATACAATTTGTACATATGGCTTCGTCAAGACTTACAAACTAATTATTACAAGAAATATAAGTATACAATATACAGGTGTGACAGAATACAGTTAAGTAGCTAAATATCTAAGTTAAGAAATTCATTTATGCTATAAAATTTGTGTTTTAATAACCATTTATATATTTTAGATTTAAAGAATTTTCCTGGCACAGCTTTTAAAGATTTGGGTATCTTATTATATAAAATTATTCCTTTGTGGGATACACTATTGAGAGTTTTATTAAGTCGATGACGCTAGATGTATTGCTTCAGCTGTTCGGGTATTATGGGCATGATAATCCTTGTTTCTCTTAAAATATTGCATATTATTATGAATGAAGGAGACTGTTTCTAGGATATATATACATGGTAGAGTGAGTATGTTAAGCTCTTCAAAGATAGGTTTACTTGGAGCATGGGGTGGTTCCTGATTCATTATTCTTGATATTTTCTTTTGTATTTTAAATACTATATTTGATTGGGTAGAGTTCCCCCAAAAGAGTCTTCCAAATGAAATTATTGAATGTATATATCCAAAGTATACCACTCTCATTACCTCTTTACTACAAACTTTGCTTAACACTCTTATTGCATAAGTTAAACGATTCAATTTATTACTAAGAATGAGAATGTGATCTTTCCATGTTAATGTGTTGTCAATTGTAATACCAAGGAATTTAGTAGAATGTTGGTGACTTATTGGGCTAATTTCTACAAGTATTTGGAATTGATTTGTGAGGTTTGGATACTTTTCAAAATTTAAGTAGCTTGATTTATTAACATTTAACAATGATCTGTTATAATTTAACCAGTTACACAATTTTGACATTGAGTCATGTATAGTCCGTTGTAGTGAATTTTGGCAATGACTTTTGAACACAAAGTTTGCATCATCTGCAAAAAGAACAGTATTAACAGGAGTCATGTGTAATGGTAAGTCATTTATATAAATAAGGAAGAGAACTGGCCCTAATATGGAGCCTTGTGGTACGCCACACTCAGCTATTTGTAAATTTGACCGCATACCATCAATTTTGACTAAATGGGCTCTATTTGTAAGGTATGATCTAAACCAGTCGTTAGCAACTCCTCTGATGCCATAATTATCAAGCTTATTTAATAAACTGTTGTGGTCTACTGTGTCGAATGCCTTAGATAGATCGACAAACAACCCTAAGGCATGTTCATTCTTGTCTTTTGCACTAAATATTTCTTCTAAAAAGGAGAAAATAGCCATATTTATTGACTTACCCTTTTGAAACCCAAACTGTTATTCAGATATTATATTGTACTTTAATAAAAAGGGTACTAATCTATTGTACATTATTTTTTCGAGTATTTTAGCAAACACACAGAGTAAAGAAATGGGTCTATAATTTTCAACACAGGTTTTATTACCTTTCTTATAAATGGGTACAATTTTAGCAATTTTGAAAACATCCGGAAAGCAGCCGGTAGCAAGGGATATATTGCAGATATCTGATAATGGTTTCAGTAAATAAGTTCCACATTCCTTTACGAGAGCATCAGGTATATCGTCATATCCACTACGTTTTATTTTTTAGACTATCAATAGTTTGTTCCATTTCTTTTTCTGTAGTTGGAAATAAATAAAGTGAGGCATAATTATTTATAATCTGTGGTGAGGTTATATTATCAGATAGTGGTGGCATGGTTTTAGTTAAATTCTTAGCCACTACTGCAAAGTAATTATTAAATGTGTCAGTGATGATTTTTTTATTTACTATTGTGTTGTTATTCACAGTTAATGTTATTTTATAATTTTTTTGTTTACTATTAGTTTCTTTTTTTACTATGTTCCAAATAGCCTTGCCCTTATTCTGGTGACTATTAATATAATTGTCATTGTGTAATTTCTTTGCTGCAATTACAACTTTATATAAAGTGTTACAGTACTTTTTAAAATGTTCTTTAAATTTGGGATCCTCTGTCATTTTATTAACTTCCCTAAGCATCCTCTTTCTTTTACATGATAAAATAATTCCTTTTGTTAGCCAACTTTTACAATTAGACGAGAAATTAGAGTAGGGTCTCACTTTCTTTAATAGAAATGCTACGTCCCGATAATGGGAGATTATGTTAAAAAAATCTGCTGCTTTTTTGTTAATGCAATTATTATCTAAAGTATCCCAAGACTCTATACTTAAAAGATGCTTAAAATAGTCTATATTTTGCTCATTAAATACCCGCTTGTAAATGGTTTTGTTTTCCTTAGATGAAATTTTATTACTCTTCTCCGGTAGTTCCGGGCTTACAAATATTGAGTTATGGTCAGAGATTCCTGTATTAATGTTATTGATTGTACAATAAGGAAAATTGCAGCTGGCAAAGACCTGATCTAAACATGTTTTTGAAGAGCTAGTGATACGCGTTGCATTTTGTATTAGTAGCTTGAGGTTATAGGAGTCAGTAACCATGAGGATTTTCATTCTTAGAGGGTAATCAAGTAAAAAATCTATATTAAAATCTCCACATAATATTATAGGAAGCTTTATATTTTGTAAGATACCCAACATCATATCTAGCTCATCTAAGAATGTATCAATATTACCATCAGGGGATCTATATATACAGATGACCAGGAATTTAAAATTAGGGTATATGATTTCACATACAACATGTTCAAAATTAATTTCTTCATTTAAATATGATGTATGATTAATATTTTTGTATTGCAGATCAGATCTTAGAATAATACCTACACCCCCATTTTTATGATCTAACCTACAGTATGCATTTACCATGCAATAGTTAGGAATTGTATACAATGCACATTCATCATCTTTGAGCCAGTGTTCCGTCATACATACTATATCTACATTTGTATATTCCTGGTTTAACATTAGGTCGAGATCTATCAATTTATTTTTCATGCATTGTATATTATGCAGCATAATCTGATTAATGTCATTTGAACAGGAGAGAGGTATCTCATAACTTGCTGACTGCACTGAATTTATATTTACTATTTCATCCACCACTTTAGTTTCTAGTTTTCCTGCAAAACTGAAGTTATTACATCAGTGAGTAGGTTGCCAAACTTGAAAGAACCTCTTCGATTCAGGTGGATCCCATCTTTACCAAAATCATCGCCACACAACCAAAAATTACCGTCTAGCATTACACAGTTTTTTACATCACATAACCAGTTGAGCTCCCGATTAATTCTCATTGTTCTTCTAATCCCGATATTGCATCTACGCAGGACACCACTTACTCTAATTTTCACATCTGGTACTTGGGATCTGATAGCATTGACTAAGTCCATAGTATCACCCATGATTTCTTCTGCACTTACCCTATAACCAATGTTATTTGTGCCAGCATGCAGCAGCACCACCTCAGGTTTGTTTTCTTTAAGGTTCATGCATTCCATTTTTTCTTGTAGTTCACGTACCCTAATGCCCGGGAAACAATGCACCTTGTAACCTTTTTTCATGCACACTTCACCAGAGAATTTTAATATAGAGTCACCGGCCACAAGCACTTTTTTATCCTTAAATTGTGTGTTTGGCATATTATTGTTTACAGGATCCTTCCTTTTCGCTACCATGTCTGTATTTTTCTGTTGATCCAGTACTTCATATCTGTTGGAGCTGATGAAATTAGCGCCTCGAGGTAGCATAATCATTCGGCGTGGAGCTTTATTTCTAACAACTGTAGCATAACTGTCCTGGTCAGTTATCTTTTTTCTTAAATCTTCATTTTCCTTCTGAAGTATGCGAACTTGTTCCTTGAAATCATCCACTTGTTTTTGAGATTTCAGCAAGTCTCTATTTAAGATATTTATTACTAAATGTAGAGATGCTATTGTTTCGGCATCACGTGGCGAGTTGGGTGCCGTAGACAGATTTTCTAGATGATGATATAATTCGCAATTTACCTTATTGGCTGCGTTGTCCTTATTTCCTCGTGATCCTTTTGTGTTTTTTGATGTGCACAACACTTCATTTGACCGTATATTATTAAGGTTATTAAGTACAGCTTTTATAGTTTACATGGATGTTTAAATTTGTAATTATTGTAACACTGAACATCACACTTGATTAACTTGCATATAATGTATATATTTTCTGACATATCTGATAGCATGTGTACATTTCAATGGATGATGAATGAATGAACTGCAAATTGATGAATGTGATAACCATGAACATAAATAACTTAATTGTTACTGATAACCATTATGTGTAACTGTGAATGCTATAACCATGAAAACAAGTATTATAATCTTGACTGATAACCATCAATGCACTATAGCTGTAACAGTTTATAATCAATTACCCAAAAATAAGCTTCTCATCTCCCTAGAGAGGGAAGCAATAGGGTAAGGGATTGAGTTTTGGGAGTGAAAGTAGCATTATGATTTAGTGTGCTGTGTTTCTGGGCACAGATCCATTGGACACACAATAGTTCCTATTATTGTAATTCAATGACAAATTTGTAAGTGTAAATAGCACTGTTTTGCAGGAGAAGGTTGTGGGTTTCCATGTCCTTGGACCTAATGCTGGAGAGATAACACAAGGTTATGCCCTTGCAGTCAAAGTTGGTGCTAAGAAATCAGATTTTGCCAATTTAATTGGAATCCATCCTACAGCTGCAGAGGTAAGTGTTATCTTAAAATCATTAGTTGGCAAAAAACTGATAATTAAACAATGTGCAGTAAAAGAAACATACTGAGGTTATTGAGCATTTGTTCAAATTTCTATAGCAATGAAGTATTTCAGATATTAAAATAATGAATTTTTCACAGTGTGGCATAAATCAATAGTTATGAACTAATGAGTTGCACTCCAACTTACCTAGAAACATGTTTTCACTGGCCATTGCCAGCATTTTCAGCTAACGACGTCTGGTTTGGTTAGCTGGAAAAATGAACTTAAAGTTTGGATTGTCATCTGTGTTGGCATCCCAATTCATCAGACGATTTTCAAATTTTTTAATAAACATCTTCCCCCAGACCTTTAATTTATTGTTGTTGCCAACACTTTCAAAAGGAAGAAATGATACCACATATAAAAGCTTCACGTACCATCCCATAGTCACCAAATACTTCCAAAACGTATTCAAAGAGTTTAATGTACAGTTAGCACCAGTAAACAATTACAGTATCAGTAACACAATTAGAACAAATAAAATACAAAAAATACCTGATGAAAAGAAATCTGGAATTTACAAACTACAGGTAAACAATGTGAAAAAGTATATATTGGCATGACAAAAAGGAACATAATCTGCTCAAAAGAACATCCAGGCATTTAAATAACAAAGAAATAGACAAGCCGGCAGTAGCTTTTCATTTTTGGGAAGATAGACATGATATAAAATCAGAAGATAAGTTACCAAAGAATGTTGGCAACAACACTAAATTAAAGGTCTGGGAGAAGATATTTATTAAAAAATTTGAAAATCATCTGATGAATTGGGATGTCAGCACCGACAGCAATTGGAACTTTAAGTTCATTTTTCTGATGATAGAGGAACCCAAGATGACACACAGCTCACCAAACTAGACAGTCCTTAGCTGAAGATGCTGGCAATGGCCAGTGAAAACATGTTTCTAGGTAACAAACCTTAAAGTGAAGTTAGAGTGCGACTCATTAATTAATAATTACTGAAGTATTTTGAACCTGTAGCAGTATGAAGATATTTCTGAGTGCACCTGTAACACAATGGTTGTTATACATGCATATTCTGCCATCATGCATGAATACCAGATAATTAGTCTGCTCAGTGTAAAAGAGAGACAAGGATAGGGAGCTCATTACCAGAGGTAATTGTTTGGCCACCTTGGGCATCATTGTTTTTTCTTACATATTCAAAATTTAGAATATATACTGCTCTCACTCCCCAGGGAAAATGCCATTCAAAACCAGGTATTATCCATCAAGTTTTATGTAGTTTGTGTCTGGGATTCTTTAGATGTGCATATTTAAACCTTCTAAGAGAGAAGGGAATTAGTATGTTGAAATTTTTTGCTGGGAACTAAAGTGAAAATTTTTACATATGTAAAATATGTAGGCTGTTTGTAGAAAGTATCCCAAAACAGCAGCAAGGATTTATATGTGGGAATGATCATTAAACTGTGCATATTTAATTCTGTGCAAGGAATAGAAGAACTGGTTAGCCAGAATAAACTAAAAGTATCGGTCATGTAAACAGAGAGGAATATTTTATACATTTCGCATAACCATGATTATGGACTGTTGTATCATACAGTCACATAACGACTGTTGCATTTTCACTGAAATCACTCTTTAAAAGTCCAGTGTATTGTACTATCATTATTGTTAGCAGTTTTAAACGATTAAATGTTTCATAAAATATGTTGTATGTTATGCACCTTATTCCTTAAGCCATCTATGGAATTTAGGGTTGCGGTATGTGTACTTGCTGCCTCTCCCTCTCCCTCTCTCTCTCTCTCTCTCTCTCTCTCTCTCTCTCTCTCTCTCTCTCTCTTTTTTATGACTTATGATTTTCCATATTTGGTGTGAAGTCCATTGTTGCTATGACACTAAAATCCATATTTGGAAACACACTCCCAGAGTTATGGTTGGTTGTTGGTCAATGTTTCTTCCTTCACCTTCCAATGAGTTGTTCTGTGTTGCATGGCCTGGGTTGTCAGAATACGCTATCCTGCCGTCTAGCCTACAAATTCTTAATGACATTCAAGTCTAGAGAGTTTTCTGGCCAATCAATGAAGTTCTTCTGAATGACATCCATGGTTTGTTTAGTGATATGTGTTGTTGCACCATCTTGCATCAAAATCCCAAGCAAAGTGGGAATTGTTTATTAAAAAGTTAATGGGAATGCACAGTGAAGTAACAAATCAAATAGGAGTAAAAATATAATTACGCTCAAACTTTGCTCTTGAAATAAAGTAACTTACTTTGGACATGTTTTGGTGGCTTTTGCCACCATTTTCAATGGAGAGATTTTTTACTCCTATTTGAAGTGAATCTCCATTGAAAATGGTGGCAAAAGCCACCAAAACATGTCCGAAGTAAGCTACTTTATTTTAAGAGTGAAATTTGAGTGTAATCTATGTTTTTACTCCTATTTGGGAATTGTTTCTTTGTTTGATATAAGCTAAAGGTAATATATTCCTCCACATGCTCTCAGGACCAACATGTTAAACTTTTTGGCAGGGAAGGTGGTGGGGGGTGCAGGATTGTGAAATAAAGTCGGATATTATCATTTTTGCAATTATAGTAAAGAATATTTAATCACAGAATAGACAGATGTTTTCAATTGCCTGTAAATTAAGTCTGTGACTCATTAATTTAAAATTTGAAGAAAACTAATGTTGAAGCTGTTCATTTTAACTATTTTACTGCAAATACGTAGCATCACAATACATGCCTACCAACATAGGTGGTCAAATCCATCAAGACGACATGGATGGAAAGTCTCCTGTTTAGATCCTGCCAGGACTGTCCTCCCTGACTGAACTCTTTTTCACCTTTTTTTAACTCATAAACGACACCCTTAGATTAACTCTGGAACATTTTTCTTTAATTACCATTTCATTTCATGTATCTTCAGTGTCCACCACTTGTGGTGCCACATGCAGTAAGAATGGGCATAAGTTCATTCCTGCTTATAAATTCATCTGTCATGGATGAAAATCTTAAGTTTATAGTTTTTTCGGGTGAAAAATGGATTACAGCAACAGCATTTAGGCGAATACAAGAAAATTAATTCTGCAGCCACACAAATTACAAAAGTAATTGTAAGAGCTTGCTACTGCTTAGATGTGATTCATGAAAGTAGATTTCTCATCACATCAAAATGAATTGCCTTTTGCATCACACCTTCTTTGAAAACTGACTAGATATTAAAGCTGCAAAACATTTATCTATAGGTGATTCACTTCAAATAGGAGTAAAAAATCTCTCCATTGAAAATGGTGGCAAAAGATGAAACTATAGATATGTCAACACGAGGAATTCATTATTTGTGTGGTCTGATTCTGATGTGTTAACTGAAACTGGAACCTACTTTTTGTCATATTGCTTTTGCTTAACAGCTGAACTCTGCATTTGAAATAAAAGTAATCTTTCACAACTTTGCTATATTTAAATCCCCCCCCCCTTTTTATAGAGAAATCAACCCTGGAATTTTAGGGAGAGTCACGCCCCTGAGGTAAAATTTTTTAAGGGGCAATCCCCATGGCTTCATTAGGGGGTCAGAAAATTTCAGTGCTTATGATGCACAATGTAATGAGAATCAGAAGTTGAACATTCATTAAGTGTTGTTTTCCATCCCCAGAACTAAGAAAAGCTTCCTATTAATTGTGAATACTCACATCACCAATACAAAAACATATTTTAACTTTGTCATTCTTATTCTGGTTTCCATTCTTGTTACTGTGAACCAGCCTTCAGTTTACCGGTTAAAAACAAAATCCTTCTCAAAGGAGTGCTCATTGAGCTACTAATGAAAATTAAAATTGTTATATAAATTCATTGGATTTTTATAAACCACTGGTACTTTCAATTGACAGTCTGTCAACTCTTCAATGTAATATCTGAACAGGTAATTGAATTCTCAAATGCTGCCTTACAATACCTTATTTACAGCTACTGCTTTTTGCAGTTGGATGGATTATTGGGCACAATCAAATGAAAACTTGCTTATAAACTTGTTTTTAATCACTTTGATATTAAAAAATAATAGTAGAACTATAATGTTAATGCTACTGTCCTCTCTTATTGAATATTAAACAGGAAATTATTGTTTTATTATTGGAACCAGCTGAAAAGTTGAGTGCCATAGCCGGGATTTGAACACAGTTCTCCCACTCCCCATGTAGTTACTCTAACCATTGAGCTACTGTGATAACATGTCAGTATGACATTCATTCTTCCAACTGATTATATGCCATTGAATTTTTCAACTGGTTACAATAATAAAAAAATCATTTCCCTGTGTAATATTCAATATATATATCTATATATATATATATATATATATATCTATATATATCTATATATATATAGATATATATATATATATAGATATAGATATATATATATATATATCTATATATATAGATATATATATATATGTGTTTTTTTTTTTGTTTTTATAGTGTTTAACGCCTGCTTTTACTACATGTGGCACTGCAGGCGAAGGCACTGGTGGAATGCGATGGCAGGTGAAACTGGAGAACCGGGAGAAAACCTGCCCCTGTGCCACTTTGTCTCACATGTAATCGCTTGGGATCGAACCCGGGCAGTCTAGGTGAGAGGCAAGTGGTCTAACCACTCGGCCATGGTGCGGCTCCATATATCAGTAGCTCAATGGTTAGAGCAACTGCACAGAGAGTGGGAGAACCATGTTCAAATCCCAGCTGTAGCATTGAATTTTTCAACTGGTTCCAATAACAATAGTAGAATGTTTTTGTTCACCTTGTTCCAAAGAATTGCTTGAAAATAATATAATTTAGCTTGTTTCAATCTGTGTATTAATGTGGGATGTTAACCTTCTTTTGTCATTCATCAAATGATGAGCCAATGTTTATTTTTCCAGATTTTCACTACCTTGGACATCACCAAATCTTCTGGCGCCAGTATTGACCGAACTGACTGCTGAGGTTAAAATATGCTGTCCTTTCTAAGGCATATATGTTTCAAGCAAACAAAATATATGTGCCTAAAAATGCAGCAATAAGTTGGCAGTACTGAAGATTTTTGCCATTTTGACACTTATGATGCATATGTCTTAAACCTTAAGGTGGATGTAAGCTGAAGATCTGAGGTTCTGCCATAAAAGATAAGCTCATGTGAAATACTCGCTCAATTGCAGTTTAAATATCAAGAATTGAGCCATGGCAAAATTTGTTTCTTTGTTTGAATATATACAGTTTTTGTTAAAGAAGTTACTAAAAGTGTTATCTAAATATTGCACAACTTCTACTATGGTGATTTACTTCCTAGAGTTGAATTATAACCAATTAGTTTTTATTGTTATTTAAGGTAAATTTTAAAATCTTACTAGTATATTTGTGGAGTTGATTTTTAAAACTACATCATTTACACACTTTATTTATGAGGGACTAGTTTCAAAAGCCATTGCTTTCATTTTCAACCTCAGGGGCAGTTGAAACTAGCCCCTCGTAAATAAAAGTGTGACATAGTGTTAAAAACCGACTCCCCAAATATACCCATATAATTTGAATATTACTATTATTCAATTCCTCATTTATGAATTAAAAATCTAGTTTACTCAATTCATGCCGATATAAGGAAAACTTTAATTTAGCTTGTATTGCGATCTAAGAAAGACAAATCCAAAAATCTTCTTGATTCAATTCATGCCAATGTAAAGAAATATTTATTAGCTTGCATTGTCATTTAAGATAAACAAATCCAAAAATCCTGTGATTCAATTCATGCGGAATATAAGGAAATGTTTATTATAATGCCATAAAAGCATAATATTTAAAATAGGAAGAATACTGGCTTACAAAGTATTTTTTAATGTTTGTAGTATATGTTTTAAAACGTAAAATGTGATTAAATAATTAAACTTTAACTGAAGATTGAAAGACAAAAGAAGAATATAAAAGGTGACTGAGATGAAAATATTCACAGCGGATGTTAATGGAATGCTGAAATATTGCAAGCTTAGCATACTTTCATTGCATTTACAACTGCAAAGAAAAACAAGCATTTGCAAAGCTCAATTGTTGAAGTGATGGATAGAATTCAGAGTTAGTAAAATTTAAAAGCAAAGAAAATTGTATAAATATTTTAGTACTAATGTTGCAATGTGTAAACTTTAAAAATACTATATTAAAAAACAGATCAAGATAAGCAGGCATAGTGACAGAATAAAAATTGGACCTCATGCTTTAATTTTCTACCAAAAAGAGATGAAAAAGTAACAAAATTTACACTTCACAGCAATTCTTCACTTCAGTTTTCCGTTAAGTAGAAGTAGATATGTGTTAGAAATAGATTGATATAAATTGTATGTCAGTGAAACCAGTTAATCATTACATGAGCAAAGCATATATTTAAAATTGAATTGTTGTGTATTTACTTTCAGTATTTGTGAGGAATTGCATCAATAATAAAATAATTTTGCATTCCATTTTTGCACCTTGGTTTTATTCTTTCCCCTTTTTCACTTGATTCATTTAAAACTGCCAAAAACTACAATTAATTTTCCAGAGACAGGGCTCACAACTGTAGATATATGCTCAAGATATGGGATCAATGGAATTGATAACAAATTGAATTTTGAATTTTTGTAACATAAAACAGTGCTAAAAGAAATATTTGTGAATTACCGTTTCACCTGCTTAAATATTACTGAAGCTGAGCAGAGTGAAGTACTCTTAGGTCTGTATTACACTATCACATTTCTGTGTCACAGTGTGATAAAACCTTTGATCACATGTTATCACATTAAAGCTGTCGAGTATATTACATAACGTCAAACCTTTTATCACATCTTTTATTACAAATTTAAAAAGCATATCAACAGTTAAAACCATCAGCTGTAATAATGGTTCCTATTTTTTCTGTTTAAAATGTTGGTTATGCCATTATATGGAGTATTTATAAATATTCAAGTTTCTATTAGATTCATCTGCAATATTTTTGTCTCACCTAACCTAAAACTTAACCTCAATAAGTCCATTCTTAAAGAGCGTTAATTAATACTACATTTATGAGTATGAATAACAAAGCCAGCAGTGAAAGTGGTAATTAATGGCTGTCATAATAAATTTCATTTTGTTCTAAATATTGGCTTCCCAATATCAATTATGCTTTGAATTGTGAAGCATATAATGAGATTCATAATAGGAAATGAGTGGTTTGTCTGTAGCCACTGTACATGTGTAATGTCTGCCATTTTATTTTTTAGTCACAGATATGATCAAAGGTGTGATGGTGGGTATAACTTTTAGTACAGAAGTATGACACAGCTAGATGTGATAGTGTAATACAGGCCTTATTCATATTTCTAAACCAAAGTATGAAATTGGTTTAGACCAGACACCACTAACTGGTTGCTCTTTGAGTAACATGGAGAGAATATTCTTGCCTGTTGCTCACACTGGATCACTTACTGTACAGAAATTTGTTCAGTGCAATGGGAGTATGCAATCTTTTGTGTTTGTAATACTTACCCACTGCCCATAAGTTAATATATCTATTATAGATTCATGATCATTATTATACATTGGTGTGCAAATCCTAAGGATGAAAGTAACAATCGCATGCTGTGCCACTGCCAAGTAACACAGTTTGATGATACTTGAATCCTACATAGAGAGAACTGCAACAATAAGCAACTAACTATGCAAGGTTCGGTGTTAGGTCCTCTGCTGTATATACCCTACACTAGTGATTTACCTCACAGTATAAATGGGAATCCATCCAGTATTGTATGTAGACGACACCTCAGTTATCTTATAATAATAATAATAATAATTATTTTATTCACCATTAGACTTTACAAAAACAATAGGTTTCGTCAAAAACATATGTACAGATATATATATATATATATATATATATATATATATATATATATATACACAAGCAATGTAAGTATTATGGTACAGTTTTACAATTATTGATATGAAAATTACAAATATTACTTAATTCTAGAAAACTTAAAAGTGTTAGGACTTATCTTCTACATACATGTAATCAAATAAAATCTGAGGTATGGATACTATACTCCATAAATTCATCTACAGAGTAGAATGCTGTTTTCTTATGCCATTTTTTTACTATTAAGGTAAAACTGTTCTGTGGTAGTTCTCTTATATTTGGTGGGAGTTTATTAAAAAGTTTTAGCTGTTGGTAGCAGTGGCTATTGATACTCTTGGTTAATCGGTTATGTGGTGTATCTAAATCATATTTACATCGGGTGTTATAACTATGTACAGATGATCGATCTACAAAATCATTAATATTTTCTTTGACATGCGTAATATTACTGAATATATATAATGAAGGTAGTGTCATTATCTTAAAATTCATTAAGCTAGGCATACATGTTTCCTGTGGCCCTAATCCTACCATTAGTCAAATAACTTTCTTTTGCGAGATAAATACGCTTTTTGATGTCGCACAATTTCCCCATAGCCTAACCCCATATAACAGGTGAGGATGAAAGAAAGCATAGTATGAAGTAAGTAGTATATCTCGACTTACACACTTCAATTTGCGTAACAAATACCATATTCGTGCAAGCTTTTTGCAAAGTTGAAATGTGTGTGAATCCCATGTTAATCTGGTGTTTAAATGTATTCCTAACAGTTTTACTGAATTCTTAACCTCATTGTGTCGTAAATAGTATGTTGTTAGTTTTTTCTACATTCATAGTTAAATTATTTAGGGAGAACCAAATTTTTGCACTTTCTATAGTGGAGTTCATTTGTTGTTTTAGAATATTCATATCTTCGTTGCTATTCAGTAAAGTGGTATCATCTGCATATAGGATAGAAGTACCAGAAATGTTAAATTTTAAATCATTTACACATATTAGGAAAAGGAAGGGTCCCAGCACAGACCCTTGTGGGACTCCGGCTATTATGGTTTCTAGATTAGATGTCTCACTGTTTACAAATACCATTTGCTTTCTTTGTTCCAAATATGACATTAATAATTTTAATTCATTCCCTCCTATTCCATAATAGGCAAGTTTGTCAAAGAGAAATATTTTGTGAGATGCAGTCAAATGCTTTTGTTAGATCTATCAAAGTAGCCCCTGTTACCTCTTTGTTTTCAAAACTTTTAAAAATTTCTGTGATTAAGCATTCTACTGCTTTTTCGGTAGAATGTTCTTTTCTGAAACCGAACTGCTTGTCATCTAGAATATTATTTATTGTAAAATATTTATAAAGTTGGGTCAAGATGCAGGATTCAATAACTTTACTCAGTATAGGTACTATTGTAATGGGACGATAGTTTGACACTGGTTTTTGTCACCTTTTTTAAAGATAGGTATGACTTTTGAAACCTTAAGACAAGTGGAAAATATGCCCTGAACTAATATCTGATTGATCAGGAAAGTCAATGATACAGCTATTTTGTTTATTATTTTCTTTAATAATTCATTGGAAAAACCATATATGTCCTGGCTATGGGATGTACTTAGACCTTTAGCAACTTTGATAACAAAATATAAGTTATTATAAATTACAAGCTGATATAAATAAAGCATTAAATAACTTAGATGAATGGTTCTCATGCAATGAAATGAACTTTAATAAATCAAAAACTAGTATCATAAAGTTTAATACTACTGTAAATGCAAATTCAGAACAAGATAACTCATTAAAAGAAACAACAAAAGGCCACAGCAAAATATTAGGAATATACGTAGATGAATATCTAAAATGGAACATCCATAAAGAACATGTAACTAAGAAACTAAATTCAGCCTGTTTTAATATGCTATGTGTGACACATATAATGAATATAGAAAAAAAAAATGCATAATATTATAGGGAAATTCACCTGGGTGGTAAACACAATTCAGAATACAGAAAAAAATTATATGCATAATGTCATATGCAAACTTCAAAGACTCTTGTAAACCACTATTTAAAAAATTAAAAATATTAACAATGCCCTCAATATATCTCTTAGAGTTGTTTACCTATGTTTGTAAAAATTATACAATTCCATGGAAAAACAAAACCGACATTACTACAATACCCAGAAATAATCTAACATAAAATTCCCCGTGCATAGACTAACACTCTATGCAAAAACTGCTTACTATATATGGGTATAAAAGTATATCACAAACTGTCGCAAAAAATCAAAGATATAAAAACCTTATTTATTCACAAAAAGAAGTAGGGAAATATTAGTAAATAAAACATATTACTCAATACAAGAGTTTATGGCTGGCACAATATTGGAGTCACTAGGCTAATATACTATTACCATAAATTGACAAATTAATGTTTCAATATATCTTTAAAATAATATCTTTATACCATTTACATTTTAGAATTTAAGTTACTCAAGTATATTTTTTGACAAATCACCAGTTTACGAGCTTAGGCTCACAATGTAAACATTATATGGCAGTAAATGTTCTATGCTATGCAATGAGATGGACAGAAATTACACTTTTATTCATAGAAAATAAGCTACATTAAAGTCACTAACTCGTATGGTGGCCCTCTAAATACAAAAATGATGCTTAAAAGGGGTATGATCACCATGGTGCTCAGTATTGTGTTCCCATACTGGCCACAAGGCTGGTAAAGAGTTCATGTGGTAGGACATTCCATTCCTCTACCAGCACTGCTGACAACTGTTGGATGGTCATTGGTGCATCTCCCCAAAGCATCTCACTGTATTCAATGGGATTTAAATCAGAGGAATGGGCAGGCCAGGCCAGTCCAGTCCATTTGACAAATATTCTCTCATTCCAGGTGATCCTCCACCTACATTGTTCAATGCAGCTGCACATTGTTATCCATAAAAATGAAGTGAGGGCTGACTGCACCCTTGAAAAGATACTCATGGGGAAGAAGTACAGTATCACAATAATATTGACCAGTGAGCATACAGTGTTCAAAGACTTGGGAGGTTAGTATGCCCATGCAACATTATGCCTCCCCACATTGTAACACTCAGACCACCAAAATGATCATGTTCAAGGATGTTCCTCCTGTTCATTACATGTTCCCACCTGTTGCTGAATAAGGGCACATCGAGAATCACTACTCAGACTAAATCTGCTCTCATCTGAGAAGAGCTGTGACGCCATTCTTCATTTGTCCAATTCTGATACTCTTGGGACCATCACAAACAGTGCCACTGATGTGTGTGGGTGTCAATGGAACACAACGCATGAATCCAGGTTGCAATTTCACCCGTTGGACATGGATCCCCTCTTGCCTGTTCCACAATGTAGTATGTACAGGGTCATTATATTATGTGGTAACCCATTCGTGGCCTTTCTCTCCTTTGCTACTCCCATGCCATCTGCTGGGACTTCGGACTGCCAATACCTGCTCGAAAATGCATTGTCGCCATTTCTGCATTGTTGAGTAAGGTGTACATGCTGCAGTTAATCATTGTCAGTTAGGTGCTTCTGTCGCAGTAAACATGGCACATCACTTATCTGTGGAAAAACATGTTTATTTGTAAAGTTTACTTTAAGCATGAATCTGCTCACCATGTGCGCAGGGAGCTTTCTGAAAAGTTTACAAACTCTGCAAGAAAAACTTTATATGCGATCATTAATAAATTGCAAGCTTCGGGTTCGGTGTTGGACAAGAAAAATTCTAGGAGGTCAGTATTAACAGAAAATAAACTGGATGAAATCAGTGCCACTTTGGAGTGTTTGCCTTGAAAATTTCTGAATAAATTAGCGCAGCAAATAAAAGTATTTCCATCTTCTGCTAGAAATGCTACACGTCTGTTGAAACTAAAATCTAATCGCTATACACGAGTGCAAGCATTAAAAGCAAATGACTCTGGTAAATGTGTTAATTATTGCAGTTAGTTTTTCCAATCTGTAGAAAGAGGTTTCATTGACCTACAGTTTCTGTTTTTCTCTGATGAATATTGATTTCACTTAAATGGATGTGTGAATACTCATAACAGTCAATACTAGGCTTCAGAAAAACCTGTACTATTGGAAAAAATGCCTCACTATTATCAGAAAATTAGAGTTTGGTGTGTGATAAGTGCCAGAAAAATAATAGGCCCTATTTTCTTTGATGAAACAATAAATGCAGAGCAACATCAGAGGCTAATTGTCAAACCATTTTTCGATTGCTTGACAGAAGAAGAGAAATCATGGTTAGTTCCAGCAAGATTCTACAACAGCACGCACGGCTGCTGAATTGTTAAACACAGTAAGAGAGGTGTTTGATGACAGAATTGTGGCCCCTCGTTCTCCTGACCTAATAAAGTTGTGATTTTTATTAAAAGACAAGGTGTATCATTTCAGTCCTCGGAAGTGTAGAGATAAGGAACTTAAGAGATAATATTGTGCAAGAAATCACAATACATGCTGCTGAGCTCCAGCAAGTTAGTGGCAACATTTTTAAGAGATATGATGCTTGTTTGAGAGTAGGTGGTCAACATTTCCAGCATCTATTATAAGATGAGAAGTTTAGTCTGCCTCTGCCTGCATAGTTTTCCTGGCAACTTGTGACTCTCTCGCACTTTGTTAGATAGCGCACAAGTGGATTAGCATATAAAATAATGACCCTGTAGCATGGTCGACCACCTCCTCCCCTTGGGACAGCAATGTCTGCAATTTGGAAGATTGCCATGCATGTGAAACAATGTTGTGAGCAATATCAAACTCTGGGCAACACTCGTCACACTTCTTTCTTCCAGTTTCCTGGTGATTCTTCCTCTCGTGAATCATTCATATGTTATCTGCGATCTGTTGTAAAGAACATGTAAAATAACAGCTCGCTTATTATCACAGGCTCCCTTTTCTTTAACTGCCCCATGTTGCAGGACCAGACCCGTTTGGTGCTATAGTCTCCCTACTCTCTCGCCATGAGACGTCCAGGTCTGTCAACATGCTCTCACATCTTCTTTCATGTCCACCAAGCAGTTTGTATGTTGTGTTAGTTCATCCATCTCATCCTTGGTTTTGCACACCAGTGTAGTATTAACATAGTAAAACAAGCTCCTTAACCTGGTGAATATAATAGTAACTGCACTATAAGGCTAACAGTAAGATAATTTGTAACAAAAAGCAGTGAATAGGAACAGGCGTCTTTGTAATTATTTGGTATGTAATATGTAAAATAGATTAACACATAATCAATGCACCCCTTTCTATAAATAAGGATTCCACCTAGGCAGGCATAAATATAGGAGTTGATGGCTTGCATGTTGGATTGCTTTCTATAACAGTGGCACATGGTACACTGCGATTATTGAGAGAGCCACCACTGCCATTAGAAGCCTTTGTTTAATCACTGTAGCAGCAAGCTTACTTGCTGTAGCAGAAAATCAAGCCAGTTGGTAACTCCTGATATAGACAAATTTTAGGTTTTAGTAATTAAATTTTTCAGTTAATTGATATGTAAACATAAAACCTAAGTTATCGCTGTTCAGTCTATAGAAAACCTACATGCACAGAAAGATATACCAGCCAACTCGCACCACCTTGCAGCTAAATAAGGTATGATAAACACCTTGCACCAAAGGGCAAAGCCCATCTGTCACTCAGACTATCTGGCCAAAGAAGCCAAACACCTAAATTATACACTCAGAGCCAATGGATATTCAACACAAGAAATACAAACCGCCAAATACAGGAACAAAGAAAAAACACCCAGGGACAACAACAAATGGGCTTTCTTACCATACATCCACCAGGTCTCCGAGATAATATCTAAGCTATTGATAAAACACCACGGACCAATAGCCAATAGCAGAAGAGAGGAGGAGCCCACCAGCATATAAAGTATAAATATCAGCTCGCTAGAGCTTGCAGTGCCAGTGGCCCATGGAAGAAGCTCAACATAGGTTGCAGTGAAATGTCGGCAGAGAGTAGTGTAAGAAATGGCACGGCCTACACCGGAAACCATAACCCCAACAAAAATGGTCTTGTCTACCTCCAAAATAGAAATCATTGATGACACTAAGCAAATCTAGATTCAGGATCTTCATTTGCTGTGTGTTCCATAAATGTCATGCACATTGGGTCACACTAATAAAAATAAAATATATATTTTATATACTTCACTTTTTCAACTAAATATTCTGTTTGCTAAGAAGAAAAATGTTCAAGTACTAACTTGATTTTGAAAATGTATTCAGACATCTTATGAAGATTATGCACTCATATTTGTTATTGATAAAAACTAGTATATTCTGAGTTTTACAAATTCATTCTCTTCTCATGTTACATTAAAAATGTGGTTACATTAAACCACCTGAATTTAAGTTGATTTCTCTTTAGTTGAGTGAGTAGCATAAGAGACTGACAGAGTTTGAGCTTCATGGTTACCATGAAAAAATATATGAAGGTGGATTAGGAAAGTAACGCACAATAACATTGTTTTACAAAATGTTTAATAGGTACAATTACAAACTACTGCTTAAATAAACTCACATCTTTTGTTTTTCTAAATAGTCTCCAACTTTCTCAACATATTTCTCCCATTGTGGTACCAGTTTCGTAACACCCTGTTTATATAAATCTGTTTGGTTGGAGTATAGCCATCTCAGACTGCTGTTTTCACTTCTGCCTCTGACACAAAGCGTTGACTGGCCAGAAATTCCTTCATTGGATCAAACAAATGAAAGCCTGACAGTGCCAGGTCTAGACTGTATGGTGGATGCACAAAACCAAATTTGTTGATTTTCTCATGAACATCAGCAGCAATAGGGGGTCAAGTATTGCCATGAAGTTTGACATCTTTAGCATTGATGTTACGGCATTTGTCATGAAAGGCATGATGCAACTTTACCAAAGTTTTACTGTAGGCTGTAGCATTCACAATGGTCCATTTTCAGGAAATTCAGCTAGTAAAAAGCACCACTTCTGTTCCAAAAAATACTGTCACAAGTACTTTGTGAGCAGATGGAATTACTTGAACTTTTTTTCTTGACTGGGAAACATCATGTTTCCACTCCATAGAAGGGTGTATGTGCGTGCACGTGCATGGGTACGTGGGTGAGTCCCCCCCTCTCCCTCAGGATTCCCTTCAGAAAGTTATGCCCTTCTGGAGTGTAATGTGATACGTGATCCAAGTGTATCATCATTTGCTGGCCCTTGTCATCTGTCAGGTTCTCAGGCACCCAGCAACCATTAATTTTACAAAATTTCAATTTGTCATGCACAACATCATACACCATATGATATGAAATGTTGAACTGCTGGGATAAGGTTTGCAGTTGGATCTGCCAGCTGTTCAGGATTGCAGCCTCAATGGCTGCGACATTCTGTAGGATTCAGTTGTTACCAGCTGTCAAGATATGGCAAATCACAAAGGTCATCAAGGCTGTCTTTAAAGAATGCACATCCCCTGGAGACACTGCTATGGTCCATACAGTTGTCCCCTGTGAATTTTACTCGGGTTATGCTGTTAGCCCAGAAAAAAACACACTTTATCTTGCTATTCTTCACAAGTGGACAACAGTAACATGTGTACCATCTTTGTTGCATACTTTATGCTTCTCTCGCTAGAACTGCACTTGAAAACAAAATAGCATCTGTAATGAAAGGTTAAAGGTATATCGAGGTGAAATTTCAACATCAACTCAGGAAAAAATGATTGTGCTTTTCTTTTTTGATCATAGCCATAAGCATTCACGATTTTCTGGATCCTATATCCCTTCACTAAAAATGAATTTAGAACTATCCGTTTTATAAAACCTGCAGGTAAAATGCCTACTTCAACATATAAGAAAACTGCATCTTAATACAAACATTTAAATACCGCGTGATCCAAAAAATCTGAACTGGCTGCACAGTGTTTTGCCTGTCTGCACCCTTGGCACTCATTGCCGTCTGCCGCTATCATACAAAGGCGAGGATGACTACTTTTAAAGGCTATTCTTAATAATGCTATTAAAGGAGATGCTGAAACTGGCCACCACCATTCTCCATTTGGTTTACCATCTATCATTCACCATAGTTCATGTTAAGATATACTGGAAATTTCCTGGCAAATATTTTGTTTAAATTCTCCCAATATGTATGGGTTTGTATGCCATATCTATTCATTGAGCCTATACATAATATTAATATTATTATTATTTTTTTTATTTATTTTTTTCTTTTTAGCCTATATCATATTCCTAGCCTATACACTTACTTACTTTTTTTTTTTTTTTTTTTTTTTTCTTTTTTATAGCCCATACAATATTTATCTAGCCTACACAATTTTTTTTTTTTTTTTTTTTTTTTTGTACAATTGAATTTGCAAATACTTTTAAATAATTATGATTACTTGTAGGGTGTGTAATGTAACATGTGCCTATTTAACCCTTTAGTACTGACAGCAGGGTTGTGAGCACACCACATTGTAAAATGCAACTTGTCAGGAAAGCATAGCTTTGTTATATGGCTGAAATTCCTGGTTCAATTCAATTCAATTCAATTTTTTATTCACCGACGATATACAATTTGTACATATGGCTTTGTCAAGACTTACAAACTAATTATTACAAGAAATATAAATATATAATATACAGGTGTGACAGAATACAGTTAAGTAGTTAAATATCTAGGTTAAGAAATTCATTTATGCTATAAAATTTGTGTTTTAATAACCATTTATACATTTTAGATTTAAAGAATTTTCCTGGCACAGCTTTTAAAGATTTGGGTATCTTATTATATAAAATTATTCCTTTGTGGGATACACTATTGAGAGTTTTATTAAGTCGATGACACTGTAGATGTATTGCTTCGGCTGTTCGGGTATTATGGGCATGATAATCCTTGTTTCTCTTAAAATATTGCATATTATTATGAATGAAGGAGACTGTTTCTAGGATATATATATATATATATATATATATATATATATATATATATATATATACATATATATACATGGTAGAGGGAGTATGTTAAGCTCTTCAAAGATAGATTTACTTGGAGCATGGGGTGGTTCCTGATTCATTATTCTTAATATTTTCTTTTGTATTTTAAATACTATATTTGATTGGGTAGAGTTCCCCCAAAAGAGTCTTCCAAATGAAATTATTGAATGTATATATCCAAAGTATACCACTCTCATTACCTCTTTACTACAAACTTTGCTTAACACTCTTATTGCGTAAGTTAAACGATTCAATTTATTACTAAGAATGAGTGTTAATGTGTTGTCAATTCTAATACCAAGGTTTAGTAGAATGTTGGTGACTTATTGGGCTATTTTCTACAAGTATTTGGAATTGATTTGTGAGGTTTGGATACTTTTCAAAATTTAAGTAGCTTGATTTATTAACATTTAACAATGATCTATTATAATTTAGCCAGTTACACAATTTTGACATTGAGTCATGTATAGTCCGTTGTAGCGAATTTTGGCAATGACTTTTGAACACAAAGTTTGCATCATCTGCAAAGAGAACAGTATTAACGGGAGTCATGTGTAATGGTAAGTCATTTATATAAATAAGGAAGAGAACTGGCCCTAATATGGAGCCTTGTGGTACGCCACACTCAGCTATTTGTAAATTTGACCGCATACCATCAATTTTGACTAAATGGGCTCTATTTGTAAGGTATGATCTAAACCAGTCGTTAGCAACTCCTCTGATGCCATAATTTAATAAAATGTTGTGGTCTACTGTGTCGAATGCCTTAGATAGATCGACAAACAACCCTAAGGCATGTTCATTCTTGTCTTTTGCACTAAATATTTCTTCTAAAAAGGAGGAAATAGCCATATTTATTGACTTACCCTTTTGAAACCCAAACTGTGATTCAGATATTATATTGTACTTTAATAAAAAGGGTACTAATCTATTGTACATTATTTTTTCGAGTATTTTAGCAAACACACAGAGTAAAGAAATGGGTCTATAATTTTCAACACAGGTTTTATTACCTTTCTTATAAATGGGTACAATTTTAGCAATTTTGAAAACATCCGGAAAGCAGCCGGTAGCAAGGGATATATTGCAGATATCTGATAATGGTTTCAGTAAATAAGTTCCACATTCCTTTACGAGAGCATCAGGTATATCGTCATATCCACTACATTTTTTATTTTTTAGACTATCAATAGTTTGTTCTATTTCTTTTTCTGTAGTTGGAAATAAATAAAGTGAGGCATAATTATTTATAATCTGTGGTGAGGTTATATTATCAGATAGTGCAGGCATGGTTTTAGTTAAATTCTTAGCCACTACTGCAAAGTAATTATTAAATGTGTCAGTGATGATTTTTTTATTTACTATTGTGTTGTTATTCACAGTTAATGTTATTTTATCATTTTTTTGTTTACTATTAGTTTCTTTTTTACTATGTTCCAAATAGCCTTGCCCTTATTCTGGTGACTATTAATATAATTGTCATTATGTAATTTCTTTGCTGCAATTACAACTTTATATAAAGTGTTACAGTACTTTTTAAAATGTTCTTTAAATTTGGGATCCTCTGTCATTTTATTAACTTCCCTAAGCATCCTGCTTTTTTTCATGATAAAATAATTCCTTTTGTTAGCCAACTTTTACAATTAGACGAGAAATTAGAGTAGGGTCTCACTTTCTTTAATAGAAATGCTACGTCCCGATAATGGGAGATTATGTTAAAAAAATCTGCTGCTTTTTTGTTAATGCAATTATTATCTTAAAGTATCCCAAGACTCTATACTTAAAAGATGCTTAAAATAGTCTATATTTTGCTCATTAAATACCCGCTTGTAAATGGTTTTGTTTTCCTTAGATGAAATTTTATTACTCTTCTCCGGTAGTTCCGGGCTTACAAATATTGAGTTATGATCAGAGATTCCTGTATTAATGTTATTGATTGTACAATAAGGAAAATTGCAGCTGGCAAAGACCTGATCTAAGCATGTTTTTGAAGAGCTAGTGATACGCGTTGCATTTTGTATTAGTAGCTTGAGGTTATAGGAGTCAGTAACCATGAGGATTTTCATTCTTAGAGGGTAATCAAGTAAAAAATCTATATTAAAATCTCCACATAATATTATAGGAAGCTTTATATTTTGTAAGATACCCAACATCATATCTAGCTCATCTAAGAATGTATCAATATTACCATCAGGGGATCTATATATACAGATGACCAGGAATTTAAAATTAGGGTATATGATTTCACATACAACATGTTCAAAATTAATTTCTTCATTTAAATATGATGTATGATTAATATTTTTGTATTGCAGATCAGATCTTAGAATAATACCTACACCCCCATTTTTATGATCTAACCTACAGTATGCATTTACCATGCAATAGTTAGGAATTGTATACAATGCACATTCATCATCTTTGAGCCAGTGTTCCGTCATACATACTATATCTACATTTGTATATTCCTGGTTTAACATTAGGTCGAGATCTATCAATTTATTTTTCATGCATTGTATATTATGCAGCATAATCTGATTAATGTCATTTGAACAGGAGAGAGGTATCTCATAACTTGCTGACTGCACTGAATTTATATTTACTATTTCATCCACCACTTTAGTTTCTAGTTTTCCTGCAAAACTGAAGTTATTACATCAGTGAGTAGGTTGCCAAACTTGAAAGAACCTCTTCGATTCAGGTGGATCCCATCTTTACCAAAATCATCGCCACACAACCAAAAATTACCGTCTAGCATTACACAGTTTTTTACATCACATAACCAGTTGAGCTCCCGATTAATTCTCATTGTTCTTCTAATCCCGACATTGCGTCTACGCAGGATACCACTTACTATAATTTTCACATCTGGTACTTGGGATCTGATAGCATTGACTAAGTCCATAGTATCACCCATGATTTCTTCTGCACTTACCCTATAACCAACGTTATTTGTGCCAGCATGCAGCAGCACCACCTCAGGTTTGTTTTCTTTAAGGTTCATGCATTCCATTTTTTCTTGTAGTTCACATACCTTAATGCCCAGGAACCAATGCACCTTGTAACCTTTTTTCATGCACACTTCACCAGAGAATTTTAATATAGAGTCACCGGCCACAAGCACTTTTTTATCCTTAAATTGCGTGTTTGGCATATTATTGTTTACAGGATCCTTCCTTTTCGCTACCATGCCTGTATTTTTCTGTTGATCCAGTACTTCATATCTGTTGGAGCTGATGAAATTAGCGCCTCGAGGTAGCATAGTCATTCGGCGTGGAGCTTTATTTCTAACAACTGTAGCATAACTGTCCTGGTCAGTTATCTTTTTTCTTAAATCTTCATTTTCCTTCTGAAGTATGCGAACTTGTTCCTTGAAATCATCCGCTTCTTTTTGAGATTTCAGCAAGTCTCTATTTAAGATATTTATTACTAAATGTAGAGACGCTATTGTTTCGGCATCACGTGTTGAGTTGGGTGCCGTAGACAGATTTTCTTGATGATGATATAATTCGCAATTTACCTTATAGGCTGCATTGTCCTTATTTCCTCGTGATCCTTTTGTGTTTTTTGATGTGCACAACGCTTCATTTGACCGTATATTATTAAGGTTATTATTATTTGAACTGTTTAAATGCATGGCTCGAGTAACCATACCTGCCGCCGCCGCCATCAGTCCTTCACCTAAACATTACACCTGGAAGCAATTTTATAACTACCCTATTTTTTTTTTTTAATTACCTTATAGCCTGGGGTGTTCCCAGCATCTTCAGTGAAATTGGTAATACTTGTTATAAATGCCACCATTTGCTTTATAACTCAATCCATTGTGTAATGCATTGAAAAGCAATAATGTTTTAACACATTGTCATCTGTAATTCCCACATTACAATTGCTGGTACTCCTTGTAAGAACAAAAGTGAGCTTCCTCCAGAATTTGGGAATGTAAAAAAAATGAAAAGTGAATTACATTTTGTTTGGATTTCAATAAGATTAAACATTCATCTCCTAAACACCAAAAAGCATAAAAATGTCTTTCTTTTCATCACTGCATTTTGATACCACATCTGGGGACAGAAGGAAGCCTGAGATAATCACTTTGTATAATCTCAACTAAAGCAGGTGTTCATAATTTAAATGAAATTTGTGCAATTAATTCAGTGACAAGAAAAACTAGACAATGGCCTGCTGTTATATATATCTTTTTTTTTTTTTTGGATATAAGTGTAACACACACCCAAGTTATATATTCAGGAAATCATCCAAATAACACCATTGTGACGAGAGTTTCTTCATGAAATTGCTGTTGGACTAATTATGCCAACTATCCATAAAAAGGGCAACACTGACTTGTCTGCCATAGTCCATCATGAGGAAGGTATCCAAGATAACAAAGGGGGAAGGTAAGAAAGATCTTCAGCTGAAGTACATTACCTCAGGAAGGAAAGCTGAAAGTTGTGTGAAATATCCTAGAACTAAAGATATTAAAACAAAGTGTTTTTGTGTACAGTGCAATAGCAACATTTGCCTTTCTCAAATGACTATTGTTTGCGACGACTGTTACAATGAATAGGGTTCATAAAAACAAACCATATAAAGCATTAGGTCGTCTCCTTAGCGCGGTGGTAGCGTTGCTACTTACCAAGCGGGAGACCTGGGTTCGATCCCCAGTACCGGCATGGGGATTTTTCCCCCGCTGGGAGACCTGGCCCGGGGTGCACTCAGCCTCGTAAGGTCCCTGGGGGGCCAATTGAGGAGCTACTTGATGGAGAAGTAGCGGCTCCAGGTCATGAGAACCGCATTAACCAGCCGGGGGGATTCGAGGCGCTGACCACGTCTCACCCTCCAATACTGCACCCCATCCATGACGTCTGTAGTGGACCGAGATGGGGGACGCAGCGGCCGGGCGGTAGGCCAAGGTTCCCCGTGAGCTGTCGTGCCATGGAGTAAATATAAAGCATTAATTTGTGTCATGGCTTGTAACTAAAAGGTAATAATTCAAGAACTCTGTTTATTTCTGAGTAAAATAAAACAATTTTTATGTTTTTTTTTCTTTGAGTTCCATGTAATAAAGCTTGCAGTATCTCAATTCACATAAAGTATAAAAATTAACACTGTGAAAATTCTTTAAAGTGAAAAAAAAAATTCCCCCATGCCAGTACCAATGATACGAAATTGTATGCCAATTGTGGAGGGTTAAGTGTATATATTTATTCTTATTTTGTTCAATATTTATCATCTTTGACGATACCATCTATGTATCACTCCTATGGTTGACAATAAATCTAATCTAATAGTAAGGACCTTGCCTTGACAAGTTCAATGGAAAGGAATCTTGCAGGAAAAGAAATTGAACAATAGACAAAGGTAAAAAGAATGATTTTGTAGGTCTCCGTGATGGTGATGCAGTTGATGATAATGATGGTGATTACAGTCACATAGCTCCTGAGTTACAGCACAACTGATCAGAACTAAAAAACTCTGTTTTACAATTATTGATTTTTATACACTTTCATTATAACGGTGGCAACTGCCTGTGTACATGATTTGCACACTCAGGTGCGCATCTAATATCATCATGCACATAATCAGGTGATCTGAAATTTGGACCCAATGGGTAATACGACCATCAGCATTGCAAATATTTATTTCAACACAATACAGATGCTTTACTTGTTGTGGCATCACTATGTCACACCTCCCCCTTTGAAAGATAAAAATTGAAATGTATTGTAATTTATTGCATCCAGTTTATCAATTTTACATTGACTTTGGACATGTCAGCCTTATTCCTAGAGTATACAAATTATTTACAATATTTTTACACTATTATACATTTATAGCTCATTTAAGTTATACAGAGCCTTATTTATCAAGTATTCTTGTAATTTAGATTTAAATCATGTTTTTGAGACGTTAACAATATTTTTAAATTGTGATGGTAACTAATTAAACAGCTTGATTCCTCTTACGCTAATATCTTGTGATACCCTTATTTACATAATGTCTGTGGAAATCAGAATTGCTCCTCCTGTTATACTCATGTAGGTCATTATTCCTTGTTAAGCTCTGCTTATCTATCACATACAATATAGTCCTGAAAACATACAGAGAGTAAATGGTGAATATTTTTTTATTAATTCAAGTATCCCTACATGAATCTCTTGGTTTTAATTTGAATATAAGTCTAATGCATTTTTTTTAGGAATAAATAATCTGTCCATGTGTGTTTTTGCACAGCAGCCCCAGATTTCTACTCCATACACAAGTTGGGAGTAAATGCAACCAAATTAAATAAGTTTCAAAATATATAAATCCCCATATGTCTGGAAATGTCTTAGTAGAAAAATTGATTTGCTGACGGTACTGCAAATGTGGTTAATGTGTTCCACCCATTTTAATTGATCATCTACTACTATGCCTAAGAATTTGTGAGTTTGCACTTCGATAGCATTACCCTGTAATTGTAGGCTCAAATTGGAGATATTTTTGTTTAATGAGTTAAAGTACATCATTTATATTTTTTTCATATTACATTTAAGGTTGATAGCCTCAAAGTAGTTTGCTATCATGGAGACAGAGTTGTTCATATTTACATTTAATTCCTCTATGCTTTTACTCCAGCACATGACTGTTGTGTCATCTACATAAGTGACAATTGAGGTATTGAGTAGGTGCACAATATCATTAACATATATAATGAATAATAATGGTCCCAAAACTGTCCCTTGGGCTACTCCATACTTAATGATTTTTACTTTTGAGTGTATTTTATTGATGAATTTACCTGTTTTATGGGATATTTCTGTTAACCGATTTCTTCTGATAAGATAACTACTTATTATTTTCTTAGCTAAACCCCTTAACCCATAGTTATCCAGTTTACTCAATAGGATGTTATGATCAGCAAAGTCAAAAGCTTTAGACAGATCAAAAAATAAAGAGCTAACCTTGTCATCATTTTCCATTTTTTTTGTGACTTCATGAATAAACTAGCTAATAGCAGTGGGTTCATAGCAGACCTTAATTTTTTTTAAATGGACCAAAATTGTTTCTGACCTCTTTAGAGGTTTTCCTTCCTCCTCATGTTTAGTTTCACTTAATAATAGACTCTGGTGCTTTAACATAAAGCATTTAGTCAACTGAAATGTGGTGGTTAGTTTAAAATTATACTTTATACTTTAGGATTGCTCATTAAACTTTTTCTTTTTAGTTGCTGCCTGGTTTCTGGAATATTTTCCAGAAACCAGGAAAACCACATTAACTTGATTTATGGAACTGTTTGTAACTGTAAACTTTGAAATCATTTGTTTTGAATCATGCCACCATTTTCTTGGGGAACATTTTCTAAATAACCAAAATGAACATTATGAAAACCAGAGCAGTAACAACATGTAGACATCCATATGCTAATAAATAATACAATTTAAATTAAATAAGTATACCATGAAGTATCATACTGTCCCCATAAATCTGACTTAGCTTCAGGCCACACTGTGGCCGAGTTGGTTAGACCACTTGCCTCTCACCTAGATGGTTTGTGTTCAATCCCAAGTGACTGCATGTGGAATTTGTGGTGGGCAAAGCAATGCAGAGGCAGGTTTTCTCTGGATTCTCGAGTTTCCCCCACCATTACATTCTCACCAGTGCTCCATGTATCATCAGTGCCATCGCCTGCAGTGCCATAGTAGTGAAAACAGGCATTAAACACCATAAAAATACAACAACCTAGCTTCTTTTCTTGTCTTTTGTTCTTCTATTAATTTTTACCTCATCTATCTTAAAACTGGCTAGTTGTAATTCATTGACAGATGACAATATATTGGATAAAGGTACTTTGGAAGGGATTTTGTTTATTATTTTCTGTTCAGGAAGGGTTAAACAACAATCAGAATTGACGTTGGCCATTGGAAGGATGTCATCTTTGGTCAAATTGGTTTCATAATGGGAACAAAAGCATCTTACTGCCTAAACCTTTACAATCTGCTCTCATTGTAATTAAACTCGACCTTGTAAATGGTTGGAATGTCTTTCTCCATTTTGACACATGATGGTGAATAATCCCATCTGTCATGCTACAATTAAACATGAGTTACTCAAGCGCAAAGTTATCTACAATGTGTGTTGAACAGGGAAGTAATTAAATTACACTGTTGACATTTTATGAGTGTTTGAATGTAACAATATAGAGACACAGGATGCTTGAGGCACATATTGTCATCTTTCTGGGAAAACCTGCTATCTCCATAAAAGCTACTTTCCAGATATTTGAAGTTGAAAGTTTGAAATTGCATGAAAAAACAGGAAATTAAGAAATGGTGATTTATGTTAGGGTAATGTTTCAGATATGTGTTTAATACTGTTAGTTCATGGATATGTTGTTATTTATCATATCAATGTCTATTTTATGTGGTAGCAAAATACAGTGTTTTTGTATTATAGCTTAATGTTCTTTAACCTAGTTGGTCATATTGGAATGAAATCTGTGAAATGATGCTCAAATGATCTTGGAGTTCATGGAGCTTTAAGTTACTCAACATATGTCTTATCAGGATAAGGGAAAACCCCGGAAAAGAAAGCCTTTCCCAGATAATTCAATCTAAGCGAGATTCAAACTCTCAACCTCTTGAACATGAGGCAGACACACTACCCCTACACTACCGGGGTGGGATACAGTGTGTTGATTATTTTTTTACTGACAATGTTACAACTAGTTTTTTTTGCATTAGATTAGTCAAGCTGTTTCTAACTGGTGGTACTGTAATTGAGTTTCATGTTAGTGTTTTAGATGTGGTTAATGACAAATAGTTCTAGGAAATTCATTCAGGAAGACAATCATTCATTTGAATCATAGTCAGTGTCTTCAACTGCTGGTTCTGGAACAATATCTATACATCACTCTGTTTGCAGTTTAAATTTAACTACCATCCATGAAATTCTTCTTTCTCTGGCATAACTTCAGTAGATTATGTTTCTTAAGCTTACTGATTGGCACAAGATTTTGGTACATTCTGGGAAAATCTTTCTGAGATCTAGGCCATCCCCTGCCATAGTTTGCCAGTGACTTGTAATCATCAATGTGGTGATACTTATAAAAAGTTACTCTGGGATTTTCCTTGCAGTATTTGAGGTTTTTCACAAGGATCTGTGTTTTTGCTCCTATTTTTAATCATACTTTAGGATAACTATACCAGCTCAAGAAAATCCTCTATTTGATTTGCAGGACTGTTTGCAGTTGCACTGTACATGGAATCTACTTCCATGTAATGGCTTCTACCTGCTTGTACAGTCCAGGTGGGAAAGCGTAAGCAATAGTTCATGATGGCATTTCCGATGTGTGTGTTAAAATTGTGTATATATTCATATCATAAACAACAAATATATTCTCAAATCCATTGCAATATAATAAATTTGTACATCTCTTTCACTCTCTTGCATGCTTGGCATTATTCCGTGATTCTCCCTCACTTGTCATGTGTCTCTTCTGTCCAGTGGCTGTTTATTCTCCCGATTGTCGAATCCTGGATTGATTATTATGCTTTCCATTTCTTTTTCCAGTCATTTGCTGTTATTGATCCAATAGCATTCTAAGAAATTATGATCTTTGAGCCACTATGTCAGAGCATTCTCTCAGTAAACTCTGTTTATCTTTACACTTTTTAAATTTCAATATTTTCCTAAGCGTTTCATTACAGTCAAAGAAATTAATCTCCTTGCTAAAGTTCAATAATTTTCGCAGCATAGGGATATCTTTTTAACTTCATAATGCTCTTGATATTTTCTTCTAATGACACACCCATCCATATCATGCAAAACAACTTTGTTGCAAGAGGTTTACCAATCTTGTGAGGTGATATATTGTGGCTCATCCCATCTTCCCCTCCTTTCTGAGCTTCTATATTGTTGTCTTATTCTAACCGGTAGATGCGACAAGTTCCGTAGCATTTGTAACAAGTATTTTCTGTGCTTCTTTCTTCTCTTCCTCACTAAACTTAAGTACTTTATAAATAACATGCTTTGCATTCCATCATATTACTGAATACTGCTTGGTATGCTAGTAAAGTAAACCAGACTGTACAGCATTTCATGACGTATGCATGAAATCATATTGCATTAGTTTGCCTGCTCTCTGCTCCCAAGGCAGGACTGCACTTGCCTTAGTCTGCTTATACTGGAAAAGGGCAGCAACATGTTTGCTGTGGCTATGATCTCTGCAAGTATCTGAAAATGGGGAGACTTCAATAACTTCTTTTGGAAGGTTTATGACATACTGAAATTAACATAAACCAATTTCAAAACTTCCTCTGCTCCCATTTATTTCTGTCCAGGCCTAGCAATAAGCTTTATTTGTTGAGGATGCTACATATATTTTCAGATTGTATGGAGATAATTTTCTACTATAGTACATTTGCCTGACGTCTGATGATGATATCTGTAACACAGACTACAAATCAGAGGTCAGTGATATGAATTTAGTATCCCTATTTGCTCTCTCTTTGTCCCTAGCTTAAGTTGTGTTGCAATGCTCCGTTCTTCTTATATGTGCATCCTCGTGGGTTTTTGAATGCTTTGCATTTTCATATCCAGCACAAAGTAGATACTGGTCTTTTTTTGGGCTTGAAAAATGACAGATTATAGTCATCATAAACAATTTGTTGATATGTTATAAGTGATACTTTCATGAGTAATGAAAGCCTACTTTTGGAAAGCTTTCAATGTGGCTTTTTATGTTTTGGATTGTATTTGGGTCAGTTTTATTGAAAGGTACATATTTGCCCCTGTTATCCTTACCTATACAATATATACCACATGCCATTCTATGTTTGAAAGCTGTACTAATGGAACATTTCCCAATAGAGAAAGTATTAAATAAATATCTGATGTATTCCATTCACACGACCTTCTCTAGCTGTTCTGCAAGCAAACTATTCTTATAAAAGATTGTTCTTCCCTCTACTTCATATTAATCAACATAAACATGGTAATATTACTTATTCCCACATAAGTAGAAGGGGAATAAGAGAATATACTAAGCTACAGTAACATACATATTTTTAGAGCTTTTGCTATTCAATTGTCATTGAAATTCAATCCTCTTTCCATTTCCAGGAGTAAAAATAAAGAGAAATTAAATATATGAATACTTCCTGTTTGAGAGAAGTTTTAATTACTTTGAAATTGACACCAATAACAGGGAACATCTCTGAAATGGTTAGCTCAACATAAAAAAAAAAAAAAAAAAATTAATAAAAGCGACAACAAAAACTTTCATATGACAAATTATTTTTTAATGCGATCTACATTTTTGTGTTGTAAGTTTTTGACTATCTCTTATGGTTTACCAGTTACGCAAAAGTCTTTCATAATGAAGACATCAGAGGCTATTCCCTAGAAATTCAGGGTATACATTCTACTTGTCATGTAAACAACTTTAATATACAGCTTTTCAATCAAAATCGTGAGAGCCATTTTTTCGAAGTAAAGGGAAGTTTGGGGTGGGGAGATTTTTCTGAAAATCTTCATGTCACATCCTTGGAAGATACTAAACTTGAATACCGGTTTGGAACTTTCATCAATTAAATAAAGAATTTGAATGGAAGGTAAAGTACCTAATAAAAAACACCAAGTTTGGCATTTAAAAGACTTAGCTTTTTAGCGTGCACACACACATGCACCCCCCCTCTCTCTCTGACCCTTTTTTAAAATGGTTTTTATTCAGGGATCCTCAAAATGGGTATTCCCAGTGAAATCTCGGTATCTAATTTTTGGGTGCAATACAATATGTATTTTATCTACTATATACATTGTACATATGTGGTAGCGGAAGTAAAACAGGTTGAGAAATAATGCTATTTTTAAAAGTTTAAATTTACAATAAACAACAAATTTAATGTTTTTATTCCAAAATTGCATTTCCAAAACTGCCTATTGAATATAAAAAAAATTAGTCAACATTTTCTAATAATTGAATGTGTAAAATTCTCACGGATACAACAGCAGCACTGTATGTACTATATAAGATGGTTGGGCAGGAAACATAATGGGGAAGTCCAAAGTTACAGGGTAACGCCACGCTTCTTCATTAATGCAATACCGTTAAATTAAACCACTATATACTGATAATACCTACTCAAATACTGGGCCACGGTATAAAGTGGCACCAACCCATGTAGCGACCATGACTTCCTCTTTTGATGCTTATGACTTCTAACGACACACCATACTTTTGTTTCGCAATTGCATTCAAGGGACAAGTTTACTTAGATTAGATCAGAAAGCATTCTGTAGGTTCGTTTAGGCCAGGAAGCCACTGAACATAGAACTTGTCAAGACATATACATGTATACATATGTTTATATACTATGGAAAAAAAGACAATGTATAAAGCTCGTGCTTAAAGCTTGCATTACAAAAACAACAGAATAGACATATAATCACACCATTTGTATTTGAGGCCTCTACTATACTTAATGTGCTCTATAAAAGCAAATGAACTTCCTTTTTTTTTTTTTCCTTTTTTTTTTTTCTCCTTCAATCACATAAAAACAAAGAGTATCAAAAATTAGTGTTAAAATGTATAAATAAATATAATTTCATTATATGCAACACTGATGTAATGTCAGATGATAGTTTTCTAATTATCGACATAATAGTTACTACTGTAATTATATAAAACTAAAATATGATTATTGTATTATGTACTCTTCTTAAATGTCAACAAACTACAATACATATTTACAAATTTGTTATAGAATTTCTAATGCAAAAATTTACAATTATGCACTAGAGTGTAAAATATCAAAGCATTAGGCTTTACAGACCTTGTGTCATTACTAAATACTAAAAAATTCATTTGACACATTCGTGCAAGTCAAAGTATACATCAGTTTAATTTGAATATAAAACACACACACTAATATACACAAAATGCAATACATTATAATACTTATAAATACAATGATTGTTGACAGTATTGTCAGACAGATTTGTCACTTAAATATTCATCTACAGAGTCAATGATTTATTGCAAAGGTACTCCTTAAGAGAGGCCTTAAAAACCCTGAAATTCACTACATTTTCTTTGAGATTACTGGGGAGAGCATTAAATATCTTGATTGTTTCATAATATACACCTTTCTGAAAGCAACAAAGTTTGGCATTGGGACGATGAACATATCCCTTTTGCCTAGTATTAATGTTATGAATTTCCATGTTTATTATAAAACTATGTTGATTAACTGCATAGAATTTTAAAATGGATACTATATAAACACAAGGTAAGGTGAGTATGCCCAATTTTTTAAATAGTTCTTTGCATAACTGTCTGCTATAAGCATTACAGATTATTCGTAAAGCTTTCTTCTGTATCCGGAATATGCATTTACTATCCATTGAATTACCCCAGAATATTATACTGTACTTGATGATGGAGTTAAAGTAGACAAAATACACCAATTTAAGTGTATCGATTGAGTGAAATTTAACCAGTGCATGGAGAGCTAAGTGCATGCTGAGCTAAGTTTAGGTGTGATGTAGCTAATATGGGACTTCCAGTCCAAATGCCAAGAAATTTGACTTCATTTAGCTGTTCTAACAATTATCATAATTCCTATTTCTGTGTGTGTTTGTGGTGAGCAAGTAGTTATAAATTTAATTGTTTTGTTTTTTCAAGGTTTAATGAGGTTAGTGTCATCTGTGAATAAATAAATACTTGCAATACTGTTAATGTATAATGGGAGGTCATTTATGTAAACCAAGAACAAAAGAGGCCCTAAGATTGATCCCTGGGGAACACCATGTTTTACTGATTTCCATTCTGAGGCACTATTTTGATACCCATTGGAGTTATTAACTTCAACCCTTTGTTTTCTCTTCTCTAGGTATGAAATAAACCAATCTGATATGTTATTCTTTATTCCATAGAAATGTAGTTTTGCTATCAGAATCTCATGATTCACACAGTCAGTAGCCTTCGCTAGGTCACAAAAGATTCCACCGAAATGTTCCTTTTCCTTTAATGCTGTTAACACTTTATGCACGAGATTATAGGTTCATTATGTCACTACTCCTTTTCTAAAGCCAAACTGTTCTTTGGCAAGTAAGTTGTTCTTTTCCAAATAATAATAAAGCCTATTGAATATTACTTTCTCAAACACTTTTGAGAAACCAGACAAGAGAGATATAGGTCTATAATATGAGATATTATCTTGCTTACCTTTTTTAAAAAGTGGTTTGACAATAGAGTACTTCATTCTGTCAGGAAGTATTCCATTCTTTATAGTGATTTGTTACATAAATACCTAAGGGGAATGCTTATTAGGTCAGAACATGCTTTTAGGATTTTACTTGATCATCATATCCAGAGGAATTTTTGGTCTTGAGCAAATTTATTATATTTTTTATTTCAAACGGTGTAGTCATTTTTACTTTAAATTCAGGGACTCTTAACAAAAGAAGTTTTCAAAAAACTTAATGCTGATTCTTTACATCCATAATTTATATTTAATTTGTCTCTTACACTCAAAAAGAAATTGTTGAAAATATCTGCGACCTTTTGAGGATCATCAATTTTTTGATTACCGGAATTCAGTGCAATTGAGGAGCTTTCTTGAGAGCCTTTACCTGTTTCTCTTTTTATTATATTCCAGATAGTTTTTATTTTATTACCACAATTGGATATCTCTTTATTATAGTACAATATTTTAGCAGTTTTATTGTTTCTTTTAGAATTTTACAGCACTTTTTGTAACAACATTCTAAGTTTGGGGTCTTATTATGTTTCAATTCTTGGTATAATTTTCGCTTACGTTTGCAAGAAGTTTTAATGCCTGTTGTAATCCAGGTGTTATTTTCTTCTGATTATGTATTTGACTGGAAAGGATGCTACAAAATAAAGAGTTGAAATGTTGTAGGAAATGATTGACTTGTCATTTACTCCATTTATTTCATAGATTTCAGTCCATGATTCTTGTTGAAGGGGATAGTTAAAACAATGCGAGGGTGCTTCCATCTACTTTTCATGTCCTACAACATTTATAGTTTGGTTTTAACTTTAGGTTCATCTCTTTAATGAGAAGTATTTGTGCCTCATGATCTGAAAGGCCATTTGCAAATGGTAAGGTTATTGAAGTTTTAATTCTATCTATATTTATGAATATGTTATCTATTGCTGAAGAGGAGCTACCCTGAATTCTTGTAGGAAAATTTACTGTGTGTGACATGTTATATGTAAAAAATATAGAATTGAGTTGGTCCTTTCGGAGACTAGGTATAAGATATATTAAAGTCACCACAAATTATCAGTTCTCATTTCGGTTTCAATATAAACTTTAAGGAATCATCTGCTTTTTGAATACCTCATAGCTACCTAGTGGGGACCGACATAGAGCTATTATTGCAAAATTTACTTGATTTATGTTTAGTTGAACTGTGACATCTCTATGTCTAGCTCAAAACAAAACTTGTTTAGATTAATGATTTTATAGGGAACATCATGTCTTACAAATATGCAAACCCCTCCTTTTTTTAAAATTTTCCTTGAATATGCTGCTCCTAAAGAGTACCCATACAGTGAAATTGTCATGAATTCCTGTTCTGTTAAGTGATGTTCAGATAAGCATAAAACATGTGGCTGTAATTTTTCAGAAGCAAGACTAAGAGAAAGTTCATCAACTTTGTTTCTTAAACTCCTAATATTTTGGTGAAATATACACAATGAGCTACTGTTATTATTTATCTTAATAAAATTACTGATATTTTCTGTATTCCAAAAATTCTTTGTTGGTGTTAGAATGTCATTGACAGCATAGCGCCATTATTTTTCTTTCTGTACAAAAGGTAGAGCTAGTACTATTGTATTCCACAGACATTTCGTTATTGACATTTAAAAGGAGATACATGAATCAAATCACAGCATTTTTAGAAATAATCTGCTGTGTTCTATTCACATGACTTTCTCTGCTTCTCTGTAACAAATTATTGTTAACAAGCATATTTTTCCATCTACTTCACGCTAATCGAGATGAATATTAGCAGGAATTGGTCATATTACTTGCTTCCCTGTAAGTAAACGGGAAATAAAGGAGTACACTGGTTAAACAATAATCAAATCTTTTAAAAGCTCTTTACTATGTGACTGAAGTCCGTGCATGGCTAAGAGTTGACAGGTGTTGGAAATGTAATTTAGGTTCTTAGTGTGGCTACATTGTAAATGTTGAAATGAAAAAGGAGACAAAAGACGACGATGTGGATTTAACAAGCATACATGTGTAACAGTGAAAGTTGTAAAGTGTTATGTTAAGTTGTACAATAAATGGGTTAAGTCTAAAAGATATAATATTTTGAAGATAAGGTAATTCTGCCTAACGGCTCTATTAATTCTGCCATCTGCAAAACGGAAACTATGTTGAGTTATCTATAGTGGGAAATAAAAGTGAAATATGCAGATTGTGGTGGAAACACAAGTAATTAAAATATGTTAATAAATAGATCCCTGATTTATGTGTAATTTATGAATTCATTGGTTATTGCTGGATCTGAAATGCAGACTTTCTGTTTATTAACAGATTTTAAATTACTTTCTGTGTTTCACCACAATCTACACATTTCACTCTTATTTCCTACTATAGATACCCCAACATAGTTTCCGTTTATTAGACGGCAGAATGCTCGAGCTGATATATGTTTAATTTGGCCGGAATCAAATTCACGGTCGTTGCTGAATCTGAATCACAGACCTTCTATTTATTAACAGACTTTAAATCACTTTCACAGTCTGCACATTTCACTTTCATTCCTACTATAGATACCGTGACGTAGTCTCTGTCTATCAGATGGTAGAATTAATAGATACGTGCAGAATTACCAAAAGGGTATTTAAAAAATGGTATGTGTGAGTGTGTGAACAAAAACACTGTTAAATATAAAACTTGATATTTAAGTTCAGCATGTTCTAAGGATGCGACACGAAGATATACAAGAAAATTGTCTTTCCCTTGGAGAAAATTACAAACTTGTGATTTTCTCAAAAATGGGTGTAAAGACTTTGATTAAAATTGCATATTTAAGGCATATTATGAAAAAAATATAACATAAAAACTTCAATTTTCTAAAGTTAACTTTGCTCTGGATAATTTTTGTATAACTCGTAACATGAAAAATGTAGATCTCACTAAAGCACACACTTTATGTTAAATACATTTTTTGGAGGGAGGGGATAACCATTTGGAGATATTCCTTATTATTGGTTTCAGTTTTCCAACAGCTACTTATACTTTACTCAAATGGGTGGTATTTATTCAGTTTTCTGACTCTTATCCAAGATGGAATTCAATTCCATCACTTGTCGACCAGATTAAAGGATTTGAGTGTCCCTGAAGCCTAGTTTATTCCCATATTATTTTAGGGTTGCAAACTTTATCTGGAGCCAAAATTGGAGAACTCAAAAATGTATTGTTATAATTACTATTTATTATTATTTACAACACATTACACAATACAAACATAGCACTACAACAGGAATCATAAATTTAACACAATACTCACTATATGTTTTATTAATTTGTTGAGTTGGTTTTTTAACACTACGTCACTTACATTGTTATTATAGTCCCTCATAATAACAATGTAAGTGACGTAGTGTTAAAAAAACCAGCTCAACAAATTAATAAAACATATAATTTGACCATCACTGTCACTAAATTCCTCCAAACATCAATCAAACAATACTCACTGTTAATACTGTGAATCCAGCCATTTTGTGAGACTCTAGTTTCTTTGCTAGTTATACATGGAGGTTATCTTTTCCAAATTCACAGTTTTAACAAGTTTTTTCCCCATTGTCATATTTGACAAATTTAGCAAATTCAACACATTTCATATGGTAGTTAAAAATTCACAAATATTTGGGCTTTCACCACTTTCAGTCTGTTTGTTTCATTGCTCCAGATATGTAGCATCACACTGAAAATCCACTCTGCAACAGCATTGGATGGTGGCACTGCTAGCACATGTTGAACAACAAATGAAGTGCTTTGCATCTCTTAACACATTGAAGCCCAGGCATTTCTTTAGTTGAAGAGCCAAGAAACCCAGGGTTTTTACACCTATTTAGAATTAATATTTACAAGTACATCAATGAAATCTGCTAAAATGCCTTGGTAGAATCTAAAAGAACCTTTCAAGGATTTCTCAACAAATAAGAAAATAATCATAACTTCTGTAATAATATCGTATTTTAAATTTACAAGTATCAAATGTGAATTTGAAAAATCTGCGTAAAGCAGCTAAGTATATTTATTGAAAGCTCAAAAATCTCTCCCAGAAAATTTTCCAGAACTTCATTTACTGCATTGTGAATTTCAGTTTCGGTTAACAGAAATCGAGGAAAATGCTGCATTTTAACATTTAAGAACACCAAACGTAACAAACAAACCACCACCTTCAAAGGAAAATGGGGGAAGAGACCCAAGAGCAGCCAATATTACTAACTCTCCTTGAAGTCTTAATAGTTGACTAAAGCGATGACAGATGGCAGCACAAATCAGACAGCTAAACGATAACTGATGCATGACCTTTAACGCATAGCCCAAGACCAAGTTACAGTCATGGAATTGCATTAAAATCGTTAGAAATACCTGCCTGAGCTTTGGGCCACATGAACATTTTGCACGGCCCAAGCTATACTCGCGCTTGGGCTTCAATGGTTAAAAAATGTCACCCATTTGTTTGAAATGTCTGGCAAGACACCATTCAGTGCACATATTTCAGAAAATAGTGTGTCACTGTTTATATTTATGTTGAAATAATCTATAAGTTTCATTATTTTCTCCATTTTAAGGGGCTCTTCAAGATTTAACTGAGAGCTAAGCTTGAAAATTGAATCTTTCACTGAAGCCAAACCATTTTTCTAGATATTCCAGAATCCTAGTATAGACTTGGTAAGCTTCTGACAAATTTTGCTTGCTCATATTTCAGACATTATTTCAATACCTTGAATCCAGTGATGATTTTTTAGCGTAATGTTCTTGAACCTGGTTGGTCATATTGAATGAAGAACAAAATTGGTGAAATAATGCTCAAATAATCTCAGGCCCATGGAGCTTAAAGTTACTCAACATTCGTCTTCTCAGAATAAGGGACCCCCCAAAAAAAGAAAACTTATCCGGATAACTCACCGTAAGCGAGATTCAAACTCCTGACCTTTTGAATATGAGGCAGACATGCTAGCACCACACTACCCAGGCAGGTTCCAAAGAATTTATTTCTTTTTATATTAATTTCTGTACACAACTTCAGGAATACAGAATATATTTCAGTTATCTATATATAACCACTTTCCACATGCTTTACAATTGTATTAAGTAAAATGCATAACATTGTGGACAAAATAAATGTAAAATTCTGGAAGTGTTACTTTGTTGTCCACTTCACTGTCATTTTCATGGACCATGAATGTCTAAATAAGTTTGGCAATATTGCCTTCACTCTGGCTTAGAAAATAGGACTTCTGGAGCAATCTATCTGCAGCAGAAAAAAATGTAAAAAAGTGTGTAGGGACATGGCAGAGTAGGATGGAGTACTCTGACTGCAGGAACTAAAAAAGGTTCTCCAGCTAACTCACCTTCTTTGCGTTTGAAGAAAACTCATTAAATACCTTCAACATCATATGACAGTAGTTTTAGTCCATATTTCACAATATTGTGCAGTATATGCATGTGACAATGTCTTGCAATAAGGTGTGGTGCTTCCAACATTTTTTTCAACTCCATGAAAACAGATTGGTTTTTACCCTGTAATTGACGTAACAGTTGTCCACACCATAAGCAACTGGTTGCAATCCTGAAAGACCGGTTTTAACGATGCTCTCTCTAAGTTCTTGGCTGTAGAAGTTATTTTGTTACGGTCTTTGTAAAAATCTCTAACAGCTGAAGTGTTTCTTGGTCAAAGTACTGGATAGCAATTGGAAATAATTTTATATTTCCTTTATTTGAAGCATCACATATAATTGAGAATGGAATTGTACCAACTTTTTTCAGAATTTGTTGCAGAGAGAACGTGGAGCCAATATATATTAGCTCTACTATAGCTTCAGCTTTAGTCCGTCCACAGGGAATTTTAGATCATAATTTCGAATCTTGAAACAAAAAGTAAGATAGAGTTTCCAGTGTCTTGTGAAAGGTAACCGTGATGATGTTTCATGCCATGACATGTTAATATCAGTTATGTTGCTGACACTTCCTCTTCATGACTAGTTCCCAGTGGCACTAAATACCTTTGAACAGTGAAGTTTCATAACTAGGGATAGCATCTTGGGGACCAATAGTGGGACAGAATCAAAGTTAGTGCAGCATGGTATATACTTGTGATGTGTTAAACAATGTAGTGCGTATATAGTGGTACTAATAGAAGGAACATGGGGCAGTGGTTGTGTGGCAGACTGTGATGTTTTCACTAGCAGTGGAAGGCAATTGAGGTTGGGTGGTTGGTAAACATAAATACCACTGATTTACGGGAACTAACAATTTTAATATTTAGAGACATTCAATTGTTGTTGTGCAACAAGTCATCAGCATCATTATCTGTTTCATTTTCTCTTAAGATACATAGATTACAATGCACAACATACATTTGTAACATCTCAAATGTGAATCGTCTCCAATTGGCATGTAAATAGGCTTTAGATTGTGAAAAACTTTGCTCCACATCACAAGATGTGATTGGAGCAAAATGGAAATCGGACACTCATCAACTATTGGGTAATAGCAAACTATTGGGTAATAGCAATTATTTTCGTAGCAACACCTTGTAGAACATTTTGTACTTCACACATTATTGAAAATCTGACATTTTTTTCCAAAAACTGTCTTAACTTTCTTTTTCACATGGTCTAAAACAGATGTCACGGGTCTCTGATTAATTGTTTGAACAAATTCGACAACTTTCAGGGTTCAAGGCATTTGAATGTTTGATGTTTCTAAATATGTGTGTTATTGTCGTAGATATACCTGCAAAGTTCTTCCGTATGAATTGCAAATCTACATGCATTGCAATCGAAGCAAGACATTTTATAATCTTGATTGAAGACATTAATTACCTGTAAAACAGTATTGTAATATACAATATAGTATACTGCTATGCCAAGCCAGGTTCCCCAATGTGATACTACAGGTTGTTTACATGCGGGCATGCAGTCGTCAATGCAGGTTGATCTCTACTGGTATCATGTGTCCCGCTATCAGTCCCCAAGATGCTATCCCTATTCATAAAATATCCCACACCTTATCAATATGAGTATTGGTACTGGCATGATGCTTTACTGCTTTCACAGAGTCGTATTTCACCGTAAAACTTTATATAATATCCAGTATATTCATCTTGTTTCAAAAGCAACCCCAAAAATTCAGTTTCTTGTAGTAGTCATTTGTCATTGAAATAATTCATAGTGCTGTTTTTTAGGCTGCTGCATTTGAGAAGCTCACTATATTACAATGTTATATGTCTACACATAATCAGTCACTATAATGCTGTTCTTAAACACTTCAATTTTAAACTAAACTCATGCCACAACAAAATACTTCACTACATCAATCAGCCACATACAACAATGGGTATTCTTGGCATGTTCATTTGTTCGATAAGCAGTGACAAAGAGGTCTTGTATTTGTATTACACCTTGGTGTCCATTGCCATCAAGTCATTTGAAGACTGCTCCAATAAGAACGAACTAAGAAAGACAGCCAATAATACCTTGCGTTTACTTATGACACCTGCAAGTCACTTCCACGTGGATAATAAACCAGTTACAATATTGGTTTATGTATATTTGTTCTTTTGCAAAACGCAACAAACAAGCCGTGACAATGTCACATTTTCATTTTATTATGGGTGTTGCAATAAAGACAGACCAATTTTAAAAGGAATACTGCTGTCAAACAAATGAATGTGCCAACTTATGATAAAATACATTGAAATTTGTTGTGATAAATCCACAATACTCCCAACTTGTGACAAAATCTGATACAAAATATTGAAACCAAAGAATAATCAAATTGAAAAGTTTAACCGACTCCATTTTCATTATTTGGCTTGTGTAAAAAATTTTAAAAAATTAAATTATTAAATATGATTTAAATGAATTGAGTCACCCTTTTTACACTTCTTGCTCCACTTTGCCTTTTGTTTGGGAAGACCTGTTTCAGGGTACTTTAACCCTATCTTCAGTTCCGAGGTTGACTGATACTACATACAACAATAGGTTGTGTGCAGCCATGTGTTATGCTGCTCTCTACTCTTGTCAATAGGATGACATCATCCATGGCAGGGACCTCAAAATTCATAAGGGAATCTTCTTCCTTGGTGATCTAGATGTTTTCCCAAATTTGCAGTTCTAAAGGTTTCTTTACATGTTTAATGAACTCTATTTCTTCCTTTATGTTAAGATTTTCAGACCAAAAGTGATGTGCTACTGCAGACTTTGTGTGTTTGTATCTAATGCTTCTCAAGTGTTCTTTCATCCTCGTTTTGAAATTTTGTTCTCTTTTCCTGATATAAATATTGTTGCAGTCTCGGCAGCTCATTTTATAAATCCCTGAATTTTTTTAGTTTTTGGTGTGGTATCTTTCAAAGGGTAAGTTCTGGATATTATATCTATTTTGAGGAGCCAGTTTTATGTTAGTCTTTAAAAATCCTTTCAAATTTTCAGAAAACTTTTGGGTGAAAACTAAATTTGCTGATGGTTTTTCCAATTTTTCCTGAGGGTGATTTCATGTAGTCTTTTATTTCTTGCATGTCTGAAAATCAATCTGTCTATAAAATTTGTCCTGAAATTGTTCAGTTTATTAACCTGATGAATGTGTATAAATCAATGGCTTAGTGCACACATGTGTCAAGTACTCATTTGTTAGTTTTGAAAAAATCTAATTTTAAGTTTCTAAACGTAATTTCACAATAATAAAACATACAATTTCAGAAAGTAAATATCACAATGCAATCTTAAGTTCATTGTTGTTAATTTTCTGTCAAGAACAGTGACATATAACAATGTGTAGCATACAATAATGTCGTAAAGTTATTGTTGTGCGTGCTTTAACACATTTGCTTTAAGAACCAGGTGCACTTATCACATCTGTACATTATGAAGATAGATGAAAATCTGAAACCTGCAATTAAAATTACTGCACAACACTTTTTTTCACATACATTGGCTTACATTTCTTCATCTTCAGCTTCTGAAACCTGTAAATTGTTTAGCTGTTGGAATTTCTTCAATGGAATGTCTGTATTCTTCAGGATATCCATTTAATCTTCAGCCAATTAACCTTTAAACTGTTAGTTTACTACTTTCCCCACCAATTCCTTGAGATCATAAGTTCATATGAGGAAGGATTAATTCTGGCTGCTGAGATCAAGAGTGATATAGACTTTCATGTGCTTCCTTTTCCGTTCAATCGTGTCATGCCTAGAATCAGCTCCAAATAAGAATGTCCTGGTTCCGTAAATTTTATGTCAATTGTCTCCAAATTTTTCTTTTTATTTACAGCATTCCAGTAGTGATGAATTGATTCCTATTCTGTGCACTGCAAGTATCACTGAATGTAGTTGAGTGGGTAACAGAGTCAGGTAAACTAAAGAACTTCCAATATCTGTGCTACCTTTCCTTCCATTGCACTCTTCTATATGTAGCAGTTACCATCATTTCTGCTCGCATCCATTATAGTGAAATTTTAAACATTGAGTCTACACTTATAGTAAATATTGCATGAAGAGCACTTAAAATAGCTTGAAGATCGAAAGTGATGGATCTGAAGCCTAAGCTTCCATCACCAATAGCTCTTTTCTTATCCTGTACTTTTATTTGAATTGATTGAGTTTCTCTTTTCTTATGGTCATCCCACTCTTCTTGAAAGGGAACTTTATCCTTAGCTGTGTGGTAAGAATTACATTTAGTGCATTGGTCCTTCTTTGGAATGTAAATGGACAATGCTGGATCATATAAATTGAAAATACTCTGATAAACAAACAGGGAGACAGGTGTGATATCCTTTTCCTTACAGTATTGCTCCTTGCACAGGAATACATTAGGGTTAAATTCAAATCCGGTGACAAGTACACCATTTTGAGTCTTTACGGCAATAATCAGACTAAATGGGGAAATAAATCAATGTGAGTTTTTACATGATCCTTATGTTCTTGGGGGTTTGCATTGTGCGATGACTGTCTCTGTGATCTGCCATCACATCCAGTGAATAGTCCAATGCCACTTATCATTTTGTTTATTGGAATATATAAAAGCAAAACAAAAATACATTAATAAACAATCAGCATATAGATCTCTTCAGTTTTTAGCCATTCAAAAGAAAAAGAACTTTGAATTAATGAATAAGTTACCTTTAAGTAGAGCATTTATCATCATTGAAGTCATCCTCTACATTGGATGATTCAGAACTTGATGTGTTCGAAATGTACACATCACTGGAGCCTGTGACTGAAGTGTGTTCCTCTTCAGGAGCTAGATTTACTTGAGAACCAGAAAAAGTTTGTTACTTTTTTTTTGTCATTAACGGTCACTATCACAGTCGATATTTAAATTAAACCATTTTTCAGCTCTCAGATGTTAAAAGCCAATCTAAATGATAGTACATTCAAAGAAATTAGATATTCCATCAAGATTAGAATAGACTGGGTGACGTAATTTGGCAAGTATTGACTTTCTATATTCAAGGATGAAGCAGCTTTTCAGTATGCTAGTAATCGAGCGGGTATCACATTAGTATATTTACTGGTATGTTTGAGTAATAAATTTCAGACACACTAGTAATGCTGATATATCCCCGCAATTGACGGCATTGTTAATTATTTTAAACAATACTAGTACATTCATGAATGTAATAAAAGTGTACTGCCTCAAAGTTTAATTTTGCATCATGTATCTGTCTAAAATGATGTAAACTAAACTTACCTTGTGCAAAAGTAGAAGCTTTATTATTAGCTAATGCCATTTCAACTAGCTTTTTAGCCCACGTACTCATTTTATCCTTTCTAATCAAACTGGTGATCACTACACGCAGCTAAGGAAGGCTATATAGCTGCCAAACCAACATTGGCACATTGTTGGAAGAGTACAAATTGCTGAAAACTTAAAAGCACAAACGTTGTAAATGAGCACTTAACACAGTTGGCCCACTGACACTCAAGTGCACAAAAATGATAAATCCCTTATTAACACATTAACACATCTGTCATGATTGAAAGTAAAGGAAAACGCTTGGTTTTCACTTATCACATCAGTGCACGAGAAAGAAATACATTTAATGGTTAATATTTTACACTTAACTCATTTTACCCCAAAAACATACTTAACATATGTGTGCGCTAAGCCATCAAATTATTCCTTTTTGTACTCTGTTTTATTCAATGGGACATTGATAGCTTATGATTTAGACTATGAAATAGGGTGAATTGGTATTGTATTGGGTTAAACTGGTTGCTTTTCTGTGTATGCTAAATTCCAAGCTTGTTTCTGTTCTCACAATTTTCAAATCTAAAAAGGATAAACATGTCTTTTTCTTCAATGTTGAATACTATAGATTTTTCTTGTAAATTCAGTAAGTTTATTGCAACAGCTATTAGTTTTCTTTTTTGTTTTTTTTTTAATTGAATGATTCGCAAACCCATTTGTACATCTATGCCAGGATTTGAAGATCATTATGATTGGATTTCTAAGTTGCATCTATATCGCCAAGGAAGAAAATTCCCTTATGAAGTTTGAGATCCCTACCATGGATGCCGCCATCCTATTGACAAGAGTAGAGGGCAGCACAACACTAGGCTGCACACAACCACCTGTTGTATATGGCATCAGTCAACCTCAGAACTGAAGATAGAGTTAAGGTACCCTGAAATCAGTCTTCCCAAATGAAGGCGAAGTGGAGCAAAAAGTGTAAAAAAGGTGACTCAATTCATTTAAATTATGGTGCTCCATTGTCTAAAATACTTATTTGATATTTAGAAAATATAAATTTAGCCTAATTTAAGGGGATCCAAAAACTAGACTTTTGATGTCCAATCGGGACGTTTGACTAGACAGTTGGCAACCCTAATCACCATCTACTCAAGAAGTCTCTCAATAAAAGTAAATTTTGGTCATTATTGTGACTCCAGGAAGAGGTTATGTATCTTGGGAACAATTGAATGGATGGAAAAGAATGATTATAAAAAATAAAAGCACAGACAAGGAAGTTTTACTCCTTTATTTGCTTACAACGAGCAAAGAAAAAACAAGACATCAGTACATACATCAAGTTCCAGGTACAGTTACATGAGGTGTCAAGATTATTACAGCTTATGAATATAACAATGAACCAACGAACAGCTAAAAGACAACTACAGAACACCTGTGGCAAAGTCTGTTAGGTACAGCAATACATCACAAACGCATATCTGTCCTCATTTGCCACTGTGAGCAATGGCACAACAAAATAAAATGCCCACAACATAACCATTTCATGTAACTATAGTCAACTCCCATGAAATCTTTGAAATAAGATGTATGACTAAAATATAGATATCTATAAAGAATTGCACTAAAACATGAATTAAATATGGTTTCTGTTTATGGATATTTGGATTCTAATTAATGTTCAGTTACAGATGACATTTATTGTATTTATCGAATGGCAAGCAAAAGATTTCTGCTGGCAAGCGTAGGTCTAATTATGCCAGCCTTAAATTACAACTGCTTGGTTTACTGACAATAATACATTGCCAAATTTTTGCCCCCATCACAAATGGAAAAATTAGGGATAAATCTTAATATTTGTAAAAAAATATTTAACCCAAGGACATTATGGGCTACATTTTTTCATTTCTCTACATAATTACACACACTGATAAAATAACTATCTTATATACTTGAAATAAAATAAGTAATATTACATACTTAAAACAAATTAAAGTGTTTGAAGAATTCAAATAAAGCCAATGAAAAATTTTCAGCAACACAAGTTTCCTGAAAAAAATCTGGAATGTACAGATCAGGGCCCTGATAGTTCCATATATTAAGCTACAAAAGCACAACCTTATATTAAAGTCTTAGTGTTGCATTTTTTTGTGCAGTGACATTTGAATTTATAAAGGAAGGGGGGGGGGGGGGGGGGGAAAGCCATATTTAGAGCCTTTATGCTTCATGTGAAATGGAATGATTCTGCCTTGATTGTTGTAAAAAGGACAATGCACTTAAAAAAAATGCTGCTTTAAGATATTAAAAACCTTAAGAAGGTGAACAAAAACTTGGGACAGCTTTCTCATACAGCAGAGTATGTCTGGACTTATTTACAGCACCACTCTTGAACCATAATTCATACCTTTAACAAAATAAAACAAAACTACTCAACACCATTACCTCTTGTGAAACATTTGTAAATACACTCGCACAAATATACAGTATACTCTCGATTATCTGGGGCAATGTTGGGGAGAATAAACCTGTAATTTAATGCTTTTAAGGTACAACATACTAATGATAGGAAATTATGTTTAAAAGCTTTTTTCAACATGAAGTCTTTGTTCAAAAGTTTATCCTACTTCTCTGCATAGGTATTGTAAGCCATTTTATTTCTTAAAATGTCTGTGATGTTGGTCCGCTTCAGAGAGGAGTTTACATTTTTTCACACAGCACTTCATCAAACTTTTCTTGCAGTAAGTTTGCGAATCCCATGACATTGTTTGAATCTGGTTAGCCAACCAGATGAGACATTAAATTCTCTCTCTAACCCTAGAGCTTCATGAAAAAAGTAACCTTTTCAGCACACATCGCGCCTGAAACAGCAAAACCATCTGCTCATTTTTGACTGAACCATTGTAAAAGAGCAGCATCTAAATCATGGAATGTAGATCTCTTCAAGTATTTCGTGCTACTGGTTAATGTGCATAGTTTATAACTTGTTAATTTCAAAGAATTCCGACAACGAAAATTACTTTATAGGTGAAACAAGTATGTCTTTATTTCTTTATTTAAAGGGAACAATAGTTCCTATATGAAAATGTATTTGAGTTTTACTGTTATCTTGCATCATTGCCTTCATAACTGGGTTATTCACTCAGCATAGAATAGAGAAGAAAATTACAGCAGCACTCCGACCATCTTCTGGCAAATAAGATTTTGTTTCTTTATTTTAAATGATAAGAGCAAGAAAAAGACAGTTAATACATAAAAATGTATTTGAATTTCACTGCTGTGTTGCATCATTGTCTCGATAAATGGTGCATTAGCGTATCATTGAATGAGGAAGAAAAACAAAGCACTAATGCCATTCAGCAACATATAATCGTGCTACTACTGCTGTCTTGCAGCTGTTAACTGGTTGCGCTTCCTTGATGCTGTCTTCTCATTTTACAGAGCTTTTTCAATTTCTAAAGTTGGTATGGATTTGGGGCATTGCGCAGTAAACAGACCCTTAGTCGGCAACATTACCAAACAAACTTTACCTTAAAAATGGACATTTCCCATTCCCTGTGGTACTCAAGGGCACACTTTTGTTTCTTCCTTCTCTCTGGGTATTTGGCCTTTGCTTCTCAGCTTGCCTGTTACCGAGATATTAACAGTTTCGTGTTTCAATGATAGGAAATAACAATCCTTTCATTTCATGTACAGTACATTTATTACAGATCCAATTCATACTTGCCACATTCCATT